>JANTQA010000045.1:1267239-2534478 GCA_027625915.1 Anaeramoeba flamelloides
TTTCCAATTTTATCACAGAAACATTTTACTTTTCAAAAAAATTTTCTAATTTCGTCAAAGTCATTATTTTTTTGTTTTCTTTTCTTTTTCTGTTTTTGATCTTTTTTTTTTTTTTTAGTAAAAAAATTCAATTTGAGAAAAAAAAAATCAATTTCTTAAAAACTCCAAATTAAACTTTAAAAAAAGTGAGGTTATTTGTGATTTGTTAAAATGATTACATTTACTAGATATAAATCTTCTTGTTAACAATTTTAATTTTCCAAAGAAATCGAAAACTTTTGAATGTGAACGCTTCTAAATGATAGGTGACCTAAAAATTTTTTAACATTTTATTTTTTTTTTTATCAAAAATTTATGGTTTGTTCAGGTATTTCTTTTCTGAATATCAGCTCTAATCTGAAGTTTATTATTTTTCTTAGTTCTAATTAATATTGTATTTGCTAATTGTAAAAAAAAAATATAGAATTTTTCATTTTTGGCTTGTCCAGTACAATAGGGCACATGTATTTTACAAAATTCAAACTGTTTAATTAAATGAATTATTTTACTCAATTATTTTAAATTCCAGAAAATTCAACTTATAACCAAAAGAAATCAATATGATTTTTTCTAAAACCACCTACACTGTTTCAGTAACATTAAGATAATATGTTTTTACTGAAATAATATAGATATTACAATAAAAAAAAAAAAAAAAAATTCTTAACGCCTCTGAGTGAAAAGTAGTTTAATTTAATAATTTAAATTTTGAATAAATTTTCTTATTTGGTAAAATATAAATAATGTTTTTTAATTAGAATTAATGAAATTATACAAAAAGAACAAATTACCCTTACTTAGAAATCAATTAGTTTTTTTTTAAGATTAAATATTTTCTTAATCACAAATTC
Source organism: Anaeramoeba flamelloides (assembly GCA_027625915.1). Classification (NCBI taxonomy): domain Eukaryota; family Anaeramoebidae; genus Anaeramoeba; species Anaeramoeba flamelloides. The sequence goes on from JANTQA010000045.1 coordinate 1,268,130, forward strand.
AATATTTTTATATCTTGATAATTTTTCAAACATTGGATTCTTTCCCATATAAAAGTTTACTAAGGTATTTTTTGAGAACATTATTCAAGAATATGATTAAAATATTCATTTTTATTTTTTTTTTTTTTTTTTTATTTTTGAAGAGAGAAAATTGCTTTTCTCCTGTGTGCCCTAATTTCTAAACTTTTTTTTAGAAATTTTGTTAAAGAATCACAAATTTTATTATCACTTACTAATGATAATATATATGATGAATTCTTTTTATTAATAATATCAAAATATTCATTTTTATTGAGTTCTAACCTCAAATGATTTGAGTTAAATTGTTTATTTATACAAAAATTCTGAATTTTTGACACAATTAAAAAAATATTTCAAATTCCATTCGTAATTATCCTATGAAGAATTCTCTATTTTCTATTTTCTGTTTTCTATATTTCTATTTTCTATTTTCTATTTTCTATTTTCTATTTTCTATTTTGAATCTTTATTCTTTTTTGAATCTTTATTCTTTTTTAAAAATTTTCATTGTTTCAATATTATTTTATTATTTTATCAATGAAAACTTGATAATAGTTTTATTTTAATTTTCTAATAATCAATTGAATTCTGAAATGATAATCTCAAAGTTAAATTCAAATCAATTAATCAGGAATTTACTTTCATTAAAACACAAACAAATCGTTGATTTCTGTACTCGAATTCAAAAAAAGATTTGTGTTAATCGATCTAAGATATATATATAAAAAAACATAATAATTGGAAATAAAATAAAAGGAATAAAATCAAAGGAATAAAAGTAAAATCAAACCTGCACCAAATTTTTCATGTTCTTCTTTTGTTCTTCCGCCACCACTAAAAGCGTGTTTATTAATTTTATTTTTAATTTGGTTTGGTTTGTCTGTTAAATAAATAGCTGTTGTCTGTTTTGAAGAAGACATTTTGGTTTTATGGCCTTGTAAAGCTGGGAAAAATTTAGCGTAAATTAAAGAAGGTTTTTTTTCTTTAATTCTGTAGGCAATTTCACGTGCTTGTCTAAAGTATGGAGCCTGGTCAATAGCACAAGGAATTAAGCAATTAAACCCTCGAGACTTTTTGCTTTTAGATTTTGGAAAGTTTTCAAAAATTTTAGGGAATGTGCTTGAAAAGCATGGAACGATTTGTATAGCTGGGAAGGCAACTTGACCGATATTATTTGAATTGGTGAAGCCAAAGGTACCTTTTACTTGGCTAAACGTAATAGCTCTTTGCACTTTGGTGATATTGGGATACATTTCTTTAATGTATTGGTAATCCGAAAAAATAAAGGTCTTTTCGGGATCAAAGCCCACAGAAATAATATCCTTGACGTTGTCCATCAAGAATTTGTGGATTTGTAATTGTGTAAACTTTCTATTCCACAAATATTTTTCGTCGTCAGTCATTTGGACAACAACAGCACATCCAAAAATGTCTTGGAAATGCTTGGTCAGAATAAATGAGACTAAATGCCCTAAATGCATTTGCCCACTTGGTCCTCTCCCTGTATACAAGAAAAATGGTTTTCCTTGTTCGTAGTCGATGATAATTCGATGAAGATCACTTTTTTGTTTGTTTTTAGTTTTTATTTTTTATTTTTTATTTTTGTTGTTGTTGTTGTGTCAAAAAGAGTTTTTTTGGTAAATTACAAAAAAAAAAGAGTCCATAAAAAAATTATTGTTTATTAGGAAAAAATGAAAAGTTGCTTTTTTTTTTTTTTTTTTTTTTTTTTCCCTTCGCCCTTAGGTTTTAAAAATTCTTTAGGTGTGGTTTGTTAAATCCATAGAGTGAAAAAGTATTTTTTTATCTTGAGAAATTTTGAAGAAGAAAAAGAATAGGAAGAATTAATAATTACTGATGACAAAAATATAATCCTCTTCTAATCCAATGGTGGAGTTTTATTCCTTTTTTTGTGGCAATTTCAGTAAGCTTTTCAATCATTTCTTCATTAATCATGGATGCACCAAACCTATCGACTAATTTGTCATAATCAATACCTGTTTCAGAAACTGCTTTGATTTCGTAAGGGGTAACAAGATCTTGTTTTTTGGTTTCTTCTTTTTTTGTTTCTTCTTGTTTAGTTTCTTCTTTTTTAGTTTCTTCTTTTTTTGTTTCTTCTTTTTTAGACATTATCCAATTATTAAAATAAAAAAATATTTAAATGAAAAAAAATGAATTTTGAAGAGTCGAATCATGCTTTAAATGTAAGAAAGTGTTCTTTAAATTTAATAGTTATTCTGTTAGATCCAAATTCGTTTTTTTTTAAGATTTTCCTTGTTGTTCATTAAGAATTATATTTTTTAAAGGTAAAATCAAGAATAATAACTTTTGAAATGAATTCTGTTTTTAGTTTTTGTATTATTAATTTGCTTTTTGCTCAAAAAAATGAAAGAAATTTTAAAAATCATGAAATTAAATCGTAATTTTTCAAATTATTTACGTCACAGCTAATCACAAAAAAAAAAAAAATCTGTAACTCGATTTAAAAATTGTGGAAAGATAAGATAAAGAACCAAATACAAAAAATAAAGTGAACACTATTTAACTCGAAAAAAATATAAGTTCCTTCATACTGTTGTCAATATCACCCTTGCAAACAGCTTTTTTTTAGAATTTCTCTTGAAAAACAATTTCTTTTTTAGGGAAGACCTATACATTAACGGATCAAAGGAACTGACAATAAAACCTGTGTAAGTGTGGTGTTGGTTTCTTAAAGTTCTATTATTTGAAAATAAATTCTAAAAATAAAGGATCAAATTGGGAAATTTATCTTAAAAAATAGAGTAAATTTTTTTCATAAAATTTTTTATCATCAAAAAATCAAAAAAAAGTTCAAAAATAATTGATAATATCAAAAAAAATTTCTACTATATTACATGTATAATCTAAAATTCACTTAAAACATCAAGGAGTTTACCTTCAAAATTGAATTGAAATTTGGTATACTATTGGGTAGTGAATTAAATGCTTAATTAGAAGGTAATAAGAAACAAAAGCACTGTTTTTTATTTTGAAACATAGACAATAGTCTTTGTAGACTTATTATTTTAATAACTCAAAATGACAAAAAAATCTTTGATTATATTTATTTTGAAAAATTGAGTTTTTTTAGAGAAAAAGTTTGAATAAATCTTAAAAGTTAATTTTTTCGAAGAAAATAAAATTACTTGAAACAGAAACTTTTTTTGAAATGTTTAGGTTTTTTTGAAAATCTTTATTTGATTTTTAAGTTTTTCCTTTAAGGGAATTCAAATAAAAAAATCTTTTAGTTGATTTAATAGCCAATTAAAAAAAAAAAAAAATATAATGGCATCTTGTAATTTCACTGTGAAGAATAAATCAAAATACTATAATACCAGACTTCCTCTGAAAGTTATTTTCCAAAATTAATTTTTGTTTTTAAAAGTTTGATCCATTTTTCTCATATTCAAAAAGATCAAAACTTTAAAGTATTTTCTAATTATTGGAGAACAATAATATTTCAAGGAGAAATAATAATACCAATTGTTCATGAATGAAGTCTAAAAAAAATACACTTTAAAACTAAAAAAGAAAACTTTAAAATAACTTTTATAAAAATGGACTTGTTTTCAAAAAAAAAAAAAATGCAAGACTATTCAACTTAAAAAAAAAGATAATTTCTTTGTAAGGAACAGAATTTAAATAATTTTTTTGTTTTTTTTTTATTAAAAGAATACTAGGAAAAAAAACCAAAATAATTAAATTAAAAATTCCAGAAAAAGAATTTTCCAATACCTGGATAATTTAACTTTCAATCGGTAAAAAATACTCTTTAATTGGATTATTTTAAATAAATAATTAATAAAAAAATCTTAATTACTTCATTTTATTAATTAGAATCCAAAGATTACATTTTCCAATAGACTTTAATATTTTTTCTCAAAATTTTCAGTATTTTTGAAAAAATAAAACTAATTACTACATTAATAGTTCGAATAATTCATATATATATATATATATATAATATCAAAAACATAATCTAATAATAATAGTTAGTTTTTTATAAACCTAAAATTGAAAAAAAAAAAATATTACTGAATTTGATAGATTTCAGTGAATTTTTTGTATAAATTATATTTTTATAAAAAAAAGATCCATTTATGAAAAATTCATCAAAACATTTTCGACACAACCTTAACATAATTTGTATTAATAAAAATAATTGTGTTTTGAGAGAAACGATCCAAACCAAAAAAAAATTATCAAAAAAGTACAAAAAATTGAAGTGTGTTTGGTATTATGTGTTCAAAAAACAATTCGAGGAGACATTCTCCTTTTAGTCCTATATGGGAGATTCAATTCAAGGAAAAACAAAAAAATACCAAAAAAAAAAAATTAGAAAAAATTGCATCCAATTGTAATAACGATTACAGCCTTTCCATTCCCACAGTATAAAAATATTAAGTATTTGATTTTTTTTCTATTCTGGCAATTTTTTCCATGTCCAACAAATGGTAAAATGGTTATTAAAGCTCATCACAAACCATAAAATTTATAATACAAGATTAAAAATAAATTATCCATTTTTTGGTACTTTTGTTCCTTTAGTTTTGGAAATTGACAAATTAATTTATTATAATACTTATCTTAATGTTGATCTTCAATTTCCAAAATTGATAAAATCTCAAAGTTTTAAACAATTTAAAAACTTGGATCGAAAAATAATTTGATGATTCAATGATTTCTTATCTTGAGAAAATCTAATTTTTGTCTTTGTTTCTACAAAAAAAAATAACTCTAATGAAGTAAATGAAGTTGAAATTGTTATCTTATGATTGAAATTGAATTTTCTATTTCAAAAAAAAACAATTTTATAATAGAAAAAACAATTGTATATCTTTGAATGTTTTGCAGTAGGGATGAAATAGGTTATATGGTTTGCATGGACAATGTAAAAATTTAACGTAACTCAATGGTCAAAAATCATAGATAATATAATCGTTTGGATAGAAAGTATGAAATAGAAGTGTTATAAAGGATAAAAAAATCATTTTTTTTTTTTTTTTTCATTTTCAAGTTCCTTAATAAGGTTTTCAAGTTCTGGAAATTTCAAAATTGCTTGTTCATTTTTCGTTTAAAAAATGACTTAAGGGATCATTCTTCTATGACAACAAGTCAAAAATTTTAAAATATATTAGTGGTGGTATTCTCTACTTACAAATTTTGTTTATGCCAAGTGTCAAAAAATTCTGATCGACTAAGAAAGCCATAAAAGAAAATTAGTTTAGTGAGATCAATTTTTTTTTTTCCATTTTTTCTGAAAAAGAAAATTATTAAATTCATTTTATTTCTCACGATTTAACAAGTTTTTACCCTGTTTATTATCATTTTGATCATTATTATACTATAACATTTCTTTGTTACCCGTAATATTATTATAAAGATTTTTTTTCTTTTTTTGAGATAAAACTTTTGGTTAACCAAAAAAATTGATATATTCAACGGATAAAAAAATCATTGTATTTTTTATGAATAGTAGTTATAATAATCAAAGTTTTAAAGTCATTTTAATATTTTACGACTAAGAACTTTTGTTTTTGTTTTAAGATAAAAGTTGATTTTTCAAAATAAAATTTTCTTAAGGGAGTAGCCACGGTAAAGAAAAATTTTTCACTTTTGTGCAATTCTGAAGAGGATCAGAAAATAACATTTTTTACTCTGGATGTACCTCATTGGTTTTTATTATTTAAAGTACTTCATTCATTAGATTTTTGAAATTTTTTTTTCAAAGTCTCAAAGAAATTGCCACAATAGAATGTTGAGTTGAATTACTTAAAATAGTGTTTTGAATGTTGAATGACTTATCTTTTATTCTTCTCTCAACATTCTATTGTGGCATTTAATTTTTTCATTTTTTATTTTTTCATCATTTTTGAGATTTTTTTAATCCTGACAAGATAAAGCAATTAGAAATATTTTTTTATTATTGACATTTAGGATTAATGGATTTGGTTTAAAAAGAACAACAATATTACAATTGAGAGAATATAAAAGGAAACATAAATGGGACTTAAATAGCTAGAAGAATTCCAAAATTAGAATAATTAAGTAGAATTATTACTTGTTAGGATTGTAAAACGTTGGGTTTAGTGGAATATGAGAAGTGAATATGATTATATGTTATCAAAGTTTAAACCACAAAATAGATACAAGTTTTATTCTAAGAATCTGAAATTATCTTCTCCCAGAAAAAAAAACTAAACCCCATTCCAAAAATTTGGACACATCTAAAATCAAAAATAGTGAAACAAAAACTCAATTTACTATATTCTCCCAAACCTAATATAAAACCAGATTTAAGTAACATAGTATTAATGGTTTTTTAAGTAATCATTTTCATCCAAATATAAGAAAACAATATAAAACAAAAAATCAATACAAGTTTGTCCAAAAAAAATGAAACGAGCTGAAATGAAAGAGTTTGAACAAAAATTATATTGGTAGATTTGTTAAAATTACACCAACAATGGTTGATCGATCAAATGATAAGATACCATGTACCGGTTGTATGTGGATTTATCACTTGAAGAAACTCAACTGTAACCTTCTAGTAACCATCTATAAAAAATTTTCAGATCTAACTAAACCGATTAAGTACCTGAAAAAAAGAAAATGAAAACAAAAACAAAAAACACAAAAAATGATATAGTTTGTTGAATTAAAATTAATTTCCAAATTGATGTAAATCATGTTTTTGTTATTCTTCTAACTGTTTAAAATGTGTCCAAATTAATCGAATTAAGTTTATTTTAATAATAAAATAATAATAATAATAAAACTATTTTATCAATATAATCTCTTTTTATTTATTGTTGAACATTACTAAAAAAAAAAATATCAAATAATTTTTTTAAAAAATTTTTTAGAGAATCTACGATCACACGCCACTAAAATAAAATGTTCTTATCTCATCTCTCTCAAATTTTTATCATGTCTTATGGTGTATCTACTCCCTTAAAGATATTTAAGAATTAGTTAATTGTATCCAGAAAATTGAAAATCAATTTTTTTCTACCAAAAATGATTTAAATTGTTATAAGGATTCTTATGAATAAGACCAAACAAATTTTTTCAAAATTCAAAATTTTTTTGCAATTTTTGTAAACCAGAAAATTAGAAAAGAACTTTTCCAAAACCTTAAAGAAATAATTTTTTTTCTATAATAGATCTCAATTTAATTGATAAAATGTAGTGGTCCTTCTACCAAATATTCATTTATTGAATAACTTATACCATAATTTGTTTTATTGGCTGAGATTTGAATTGTAATATAAATCAAAGAAAAAGAAACCAAAATAAAAAATTTGCTTTCAAAATCAATACTTCCTAACATAAAAACGAAAAATATGTTTTGCCATTTTCAAGAATTAACTTAATTATTAAACAAAATAATAGGTTACTTTTTTTCGTTTTATATTGGAAACATGCAAATTTTGAATTTCAAAAAAGAGACTCAAATCAATAAATTGTTTAAGTGAGGCTAACTCATCCATTTCATAAGTCAAAACACAAATTACAAAAAAAAAATTTTTCAAGATCTAGACAAGATTTCATTTTATTTTCAAAAATGACTACTCCCTTAAAAGGGTTTTGTGATCCAAATTGGAGAATTTTGAAAGATCATTTCGTAACATTTAAATTGAGATTGGATCAAATTGTGTTGAGACTATTTAGTCAATCACAAACTTTCAGTTAAGGTTTACAATCCCTGAAATTTGATAAGATTATCTTGTATTGAGTGTGGAAGCTTGTTAATTTGACTATTATCTCTAGATCTTAGGTTGGTATGAGTTTTAATATTGATATTTAAATTATAAAGGGGAAAAATTTTCAATTTATTGTCCAGATTTACCTTTTCAAATAGAGTAAGAAAATACATCACACTTCTTTGAGAACTCAATTTTATAAAAGATATTGGGTAAATGAAGTGAAAAGTCTTTCCTATTTATAATTCAAATATCCGTAATAGAGTTTTCCAACAAGCAGGTTGTAAAAAAAAAGGAAAAAGAAAAAGAAGAGAAAAATAATTAGAATTTAGAATTCAAATACTATTGGTTGTTCAAAAACCCCATTTCCTTTCAATTCATTATTTTTTGATTTTGGAATCCCAAAAAAAGAGTGTAAGATTAATTGGCGGGAAGATAAGTAATAAAAAATTCATGGTTTTAGGATTATGGATTGATATTTTTCATTAGTTTTGGTTTTAGTTGGTGCTTTTCAAAAACAATTTTTATTAGAGTTAATTGACTCAAAAGTGATTCAAAATTTCCACTTCTACAATCCCAAAACCAACCTTTATTCGTAAACAGCCAATTAAATTATTAGTATTACTCCTGTTCAATTCCTCTTTTGGAAAAAAAAAAAAAATAAAATGACAAAAATTGTCATTTTGAACTACTATTAAAACCTATACTAGGTCCAAGATCCATCAACAAAGACTCAAATCAACAAATACACAACAACAAAATACAAGATAATCTTTTTTCAAATTTCAGGGATTATAAACCTTAACTGAAAGTTCCAAGATTGTATTTGTTTTGAAGAATTGTTTTAAAAAGTCGAAAAAAACAAATGAGGGTTAAATAAAGTGATTCTCATTATTGAACTCTTTTTTTGAGTTTGAGTTCATTAATTAATCATATTTCCTCAATTCTAATTATTTCTCAATTTGGGCAAATAAGAAATTGTCAAATTTTGGCAGAATGGGATCCTTTAAGGTTTTTTGTTTAATTCTGGGCTCCTCTGCTTTCTTTTCTGGTATGGGCTTAACGATGGTAGCTTTGACTCATTGGAAACTAATTGTTCCGTTATCGATTGTCATTTCTGGGTTTGGCATATATGAAGCAATCTTTATGAGTGTTGCGCTTGATTTGTTGTGCTGCTGTATTTCGTTGTTTCTTCTATGGAAAAACAGTCAAGTGAAAGAGGGGATCAAAAATGATCACAAATTTCTGGTTCTTCTTGTTCTCCCTTTGATTGTTGGTACAATATGTGGGCTTATGCTTTTCCAACAGTATATTGAGGCTGTCGAAAAACGCTTAAGGAAAAATGGATCTTATATTTTGATGTTTTTTGCCATCATTTTTTTTGCAAAAGGAATCCGATACAGAAGAAATCACAAAAAAAAACAGAAAAAGAAAGATCAAGGGAAAAAAGAGAAAATAGCTTCTGATTTAATGTTACAAAAGGATGACTTGGAACTGAATAAAATTGAAACCAACAATACAAAAAGCACAAAGAAAACCAAGATGATCAATAACCCAGATAAGAGCTTTCAAATTGATCACAACGCGATGGGTGATACTGCTGAACTCTCCAGTAGCGAAGAAGATAATTCAGGACACAAAGATAATAATAAAGATTTGGGGCAAAAAGAAAAATCCGAGAGTACATTAAATATACAAACAAAGATCCCAAAAGAGCACGGCGAAGATGAGTTGTTTGGTCCTTTTAAATTGAAACGAGACTATAACTCAAGGAAATTCAAAATATTACTTGGCTTCTTTGGGGTCGCTTTTTTTGCATCGGGAATGTTTGGTGGTTTTTTATCTTTTGGTCCTGGTCTTTTTCTGTCCATATTGTTTATAGTCTTTTTTGATTATAGGCCACTTGTAGGAAGCTTTCTTGGGAATAGCTATATGTTCATTATTGAATTTATTTGTTTAATTTTTTTTTTCATTTTTCTTACAATCGATTATTCTTTTTTGATCAAATATTTGTTAACACTTGTACCCTTTTCGATTTGTGGAACTTTGTTCGGCGCTTATATTGGTACTAAATTCGATACAGAAAAAATTTTCTACTTTGTTTCGTTAGTATTTTGGGTTGGTTTTGGACTGGCTTTAGGTGGAGAATCGTTGCACTAAATTTTTTTTTAAAAATTCTTTTTGGTTCTTAATTCCGGCCTTTGAAAAATTAACATCCCATAAATTGAATTTTTATTCATTTTGTACTTTCGTGAACAATAATTTTAATTTACACAATGGTAAATAGTAGCATCTTTAAAAAGACAGTTTTTTTTTAACATAACTGGATTTTTGAAAATAAATAATCATATACCAATTGGTAACCTGAAATTGGTATTTTATAAAGATATAAGAAAACAGATTTTATAATTTATTACAACTCTTATTTAAAAATGGGGCTATAGTTGTGATTACTTTGTATATAAATAAAACAACCTTTTTTTTTTTTTTTTTTCCTTTTTCATAGAGATTATTTTTTAAAAACTTTTCCTAATATTATGGATTCTACAAAAGTTGTAAATATAAATTCAAAAATATATTTGTATTCGGAAAAAAATTCAAGAATTCCAAAGATAATGGAACACCAAAACAGATTTAATGTAACAAATATTTATCTAACTTTCTCAAATTTTAAATACCCCAATAATCCTTCAAAAAATTTTTATTTTTATATACAAAATTGTATTATTTTTTATTATTATTGAAGAGAGGTGATCCAACCAAATTGACTGACGTTTGGTGTTAGGTTTTTTTAATTTGAAACCTCTCTACATTCTCTCAAATTTTCGGTTTATTTCTCAAATTGAAAAAAAAAAAAATCAAGGCACTCTACAGCAAACCTCGAAACTAAACTTATATTTATAGTTTTTTTTATCAGAGACGTAATGTAGGTAATATTCTTACACATTGATTAACTTTTCTCTTTGAAATGATAAGAAAGAAAATTTCATTTTTAAACAAAGACAAGAAAAAGAAAAAGTCTATTGGAAAAAAACAAAAATGTATAAAAATCGAAATTAACTTTAAGAAAATTGAGTATTTCTAATTTATCTGAAAATTCAAACACTTACAACTCAAAAAATCTTATTTTCTATAATTATATTTTTCTAAAGAAATTCAGAAATTTTACCCTAGATCTCTCAATGAAAGTCGGGCCAAAATTTTTTTTTAACATTTTGTTTTTTATTTTTATCAAAAATTTATAGTTAGTATAGGTTAAATCTTTTAAGATTATCAAACTCTAATGTGAAGTTTATTATATTTCTTTTAAGTAATAAACAATCTTAAATTGGTTGATTCTTAAAAAAAAAAGTGAATTTTTCATTTTTAGCAGATAACCTTGAAGTGAAATGGTGTTTATATTAACCAAATTTCAAAATTAAGGGCAAACTTCATGTTTTTATTATTTTTTCTTTTTTCATTTGTCTTTCAGAAATATAAAATGATTACACTATATATATATATATATATATATATATATATATATATTTATTAATCTCTATTGGTTATTATCTCTAAATACTTTAGTAAAATACATTATTATTTTAAAAAAAAAATTTTTTTGGTTAGAAAATCTTCCACTATTATTCAACTTAAGGTTTACAATCCCTCAAACTGGAAAAAAGATCATCTTGTATTGGGTGTGCCAACTTGTTATTTTGGTTCTTAGCTGATCGATCCACAACTAAGTTTGGATAGTATAGGTGGTTGAAAAATGCTATTTTTGTCATTTTATTTTTTTTTTTTCCGAAATCCGAATTGATGAGTCTAAGATTAATTGATTGGAAGATATTTAATTAGCAATTGAGTTTTTTGTTTTCTGTGTTGAAATTTTTATTTACGCTTTGTATTATTTGATGCTTGTAAAAAAAATTTTTTTTATTTACTCCTAATTCTGTAAAAGGAAAATGATAATTTCAATTGGCAACCCAAAAATTAACACTTTCAATTCAATATCTTCCAATCAATTAATCTTAGACTCATCAATTCGGATTTCGGAAAAAAAAAAAAAATGACAAAAATAGCCTTTTTCAACCACCTATACGATCCAAACTTAGTTGTGGATCGATCAGCTAAGAACCAAAATAGCAAGTTGCCACACCCAATACAAGATAAACTTTTTTCCAGTTTCAGGGATTGTAAACCTTAAGTCTACCTGGATTAATGTAAAAATGAAAACTATTATTAAAGATCAAAAAAGATACCCCCACCCCACAATATACTCAAATTGAAAAAAAAAAAAACAGAAACAAAACAATACATAATCTTATAGAGGAAAGCCAATTTCATCAAAAATAAAAACATCTAAAACCGGATCAAGTAGCTAAAGACCCAATACTACATGGAATTGAAAGTATTGACTGGGAAAACATGTAAAAGGATGAGATCAATAAATTTCTCTTTAAAATATGGTTCAAATCCATAAAAAAAGCAAAATAGAATCATCAAAAAAAAAAAAAAAATGAAAACTTCAAATTGAAAAAAAACCTCATAAATGTACAATTCCCAACAACCCACCTGAAAAAATACCTCAACTAGAAATAATCAGCAAGTTAATCAAATCAGAAGTTCGTAAAAAATCACCTGAATAAAGAACCACTTATGAAAAAAAGGAAAAACCCAAATTATTCACAAACTGTAAAAAAAAAAGATGTCGTAGGCTAATTCAAATTGAACTGTTAGAAATATGAAAAAAATAGTAGAAAATTATCAAAAAAGACCTTAAAAATTAAAAAAATTTGACTTCAACATCAATCAATATTAAATAAAAATAAAAAAAAAAAAAAAAAAAAAAAACAAAAAAACTTGTTTTATAAAAAAAAACAAAAATATCTCACATAATGTTCTATCCTAAATAAATAACAATAAAAAAACACTTTTAATCTAACTTTACACAAATATTTTTCCAATTTTTATCTAAAATTCTATTATTTTTTTTATTATTATTATTTATCATTAATTAAAAATTCCCAAAAAGGATAAGAAACATGTTTTTAGGACGGTTCAAGACCCATTTTTTCCAATTTTGTAAATTACCAGCTTACTAATATCAAGACGAAAGATTCAATATTCTTAGTTAACTATTAGATCTATTCAATTTTGAATAATTAGAGACTCAATAGATCAAGTCAACAAGTTATTCTTATTAACACAAAATAACTTTACATTTTTTAAATATAGCAAAAATGGAGAGATTAAGTTAATAAAATATCAAGTCTACAATATTTGGTATTTCCTAAACAATGGTGAATATTTTTTACATTTCAAAATAAAATCACCATTTTTAATGTATTTATTAATTAACAATACAAATTAAGTTTAGATTAATATCGAGTGAATCAAAAACTTAGATATTTATTTCAAAATATAATAGTAGAAATTTTGCCAAAAAAAAAAAAAAAAAAAATAGCACGATTATTTGGTCAAAACAATTAAGGTCCAATTTCAAGAAAGAACTGAAAATATGGAAATGAGAAAATAATGATTTTTTTTAAAAAATCAAATACATTTATATGTTTTCAATTCTATTTTAAAATATTATAGATATTAAAAAAGTTATGAAAACGATGTTTTTGATCAAAAAGAAAATAATAAACGCCAATTGTCACCCCTATAAAATATCAGATAAAATCGAGATCTGAAAATTTAATATATTTTAACAATGTAAAATAATACTTTGAAACAAATTGAATTATTATCAAGAATCGATAAATGGTTATTATGGTTTTGTATACAGAAAGACTTTTTTGAAGATTTAATTAAAAAAATAAATTTTAAAATAAATTTGCCCATTGTCTTGGAAATACTTACATCACCAAACTTTTAATTGTATGACATATTATTATTTGTCATACCTCTTAACCTAATCTCAAAAAAAAAAAAAAAAAAAATATAACAACAATATCAGGAGCACAATGGATCCTTTAATTGTAATTAATCTTCTAAATATCAAAATTCCATTATTTATTTTTTTTTATATCTTAACTTTTTTCATTTTTAATCTTTTAATTTTATCGTTTTTTTATCCAAATATTGCAATTTATTAAAGAAAACTAAATTAAGTTTCAAATACCACTAATGAGCGTTACTAGACACTATTAGTGTTTGTAAAAAAAAAAAAAAATGAATTACTTCAAAATTCTCTCTTTAACTGATTAAGTATTATTTTATAGACCTAATTCTTAAATTAAATCCAAAAATCATATTATTAAAAAAGTTATGGAAGTTTTGCAGTATGAAGTGTTTAAAAGATCCAATAACCTTTTTTGAAGTATTTCCTCAATTAATATCTAATTGAATTGTTATCCAGTCTGATTAGAAAATTCTAATCAAGTGAAACAGGTTCATTTTTTTTTTTTGAAAAAAATATTTATTTTTCAACTGAAATAATACATAAAATAAAAAATTAATGGTAGTGTGTTGAAAAATAATATTTTAAAAAAAAATCTCAAATAGATAAAAAATCTTTTTAAAAAAAAAAAATTGAGATCAAGCATGAAAATACATATATTCGAAAACAATTATTTATTTACAAATAAAGAAAAAATTAAAATTGCAAAAACATTAAAACAATAAAAAAAAAATTTGATCTAATTTTAAAAATTTATTTTTAAATGAATTATTTTATACATTTGAATGAGTTAAAAACCTTTATTTTAAAAAATTATTTTGATTGTAATAATCAATTATTTTCTTATAATTAATTATCATCATTTTTTTTTAGTTTCATCTTATTTATGGAAAAGATTTTTTCTAATCTTTGATAAAATTAAATTTTGATTGATTTGTTATTATTAATCAAATAATGATATTTTTTTAATTTTGATATTTTCTGATTAATTTTTCTTTTGTTTGTAATTTTTAATTTTTATATTATTGCTTTGGAATTTTGATTTGTCAATATACGCATTTTGGGCATCTTTTGGCGAATTGTATACAATAATTAATTTCTTTTTTTCTTTTTTTATTATTGTTTCTTTAATCTCCCCAAAAGATTGAAAGTATTCTTCGGTTTCATTTAAATTAATATTAGTGTCTCCCAATTTAATAACCAAGCAATTTAAATTATTATTTTCGGAATTATAATCGTTTATTGGGACGCCAATGTTGGCAGAATGTGTTGGCAATGCTTTTTTTGTCGGATTTTTCTTGTTTTCTTTATTTTTTGGATGAATTCTTTGTTCCTGATCTTTTTCTTTATCAATGGTCTGTTCTGTTTCTTTGTGTAGTTGTATGATTTCGTGTTCTATTTCTATTTCTTGCTCTTGCCCCTGTCCCTGCTGCTGCTCTATTTCAGGTTTACCCGTCCTTTCTTGCACTTTTTTCTGCACTTTTTCTTTTTCTTTTTCTTTTTCTTGTTCTTGTTCTATTTCAGATTCTTTTTCTTTTTCCTTTCCCATTTCTATTTTTTTCTCTTGCTCTTGTTCATGATACTGTATCTGAACGTGGTCAATTTCATGTTTCTTACTTTCTTCTATTTCTATTTTGTGTGCGTTTTGTTGTTGTACCTTAAAAAGATTATTCAATGTTTTTTTTTCAATATTAAACATGATATTACTTATTTTCTTATTTTTTAAAAGGAGTTGTTTTTCTTTTTCTATTTCTTTAGTTATTGCCGTTTTTAAGGTTTTAAATGTTTCTAATAATTGTAATTTTTTCTCTTTATCTTTAACCTTTTTTAACAAGCTCTGTATTTGTTTCTGTTTTTCGATTAAAATATTTAAAATTGATCCTGCTTTTTTCCCTTCAATTCTATTTTTATTTTGTGAAAATAAATTAGATTTGCTTTGTTGGAAATATGATGGCTTTTGATAATTCTCTACAATTTTTTTGCGAGGGAAATTTTGTGTGGTAGATAATGAATTTTCTTTATACAACTGATTTGTGCTTGATTCGCTTTTTTTTTCATTGCTATAGCTTTTAATTGATGATGATTTTTTTATTTGTTCTTGTGCTAGAATAGATTTTTCAATTTTGTAATTGTTTAAATCAATATCAATGTCTTTTAATAGAACCTTAATTTGATTTGGGATTTGATAAAAAACCCGCTTTTTTTCTTTTTTATTATCATTTTTCTTTTCCATTCCCTTGTCACTGCCCTCCTCTACCACCTCTACTTCCTCTGCCACCTCCACATCCACCCCCTTCCCCTTCCCCTCACCTTCTTCTCTTTCTTTCCCTTTTTTTCCCTCTTGCTTTTTTTGTGTTTCTTGCCCTTCATTTCCTTCCTCTTGCTTTTTTTTTAAGTTGCCCTCAAAAGGTGGCGAATCGTTTTGATCAGGAAAGGAATTTGGATTTAAAGATTCTGTTGAATAAGAATATTTTTTCTTAAAGTATGGCCAAAAAAATTTAATATCAGTGTTTTGTAATTCATTTGGTGGATCGGAAAATACAAGATGAGCAGAATTTGGCTCAATAAATTGGATTATTGCAGAGCTGTCGCCATAAAGTATTATTTTTTGTACCTTACCAAATGAACTAAAAATTTGGCCAAGATAAGGAATCGATCGTCTTTCTTCAGGTAATTTATGCACTTTCAAGACACTCTCCAAATATTTTCGATTCGGATAATAGTTTTTTTGATTATTTGGATGCCTGTTCTGAAATTGGTTGCTTTGGCTTGGCCTTTGTCTTTGTTGTGTATTTTTGGTTAATTTGTAATCAAAATTTGGTTTTTGTTGCTGGTGGTATTGTTGTTGCTGTTGTTGCCGTTGATGATAATTTTGTTGTTGTTGAAATTGATAGTTTTGTTGGTGGTATTTTTGCTGTTGCTGGTGGCTTTGTTGGTATTGTTGTGCTTGCTGTTGGTAATTCTGTTGTTGACGATAACGGTGGATTTGCTGGTGGTAGTTTTGTTGCTGTTGTTGCTGTTGATGATAGTTTTGTTGCTGTGTGTTTGTTTGTTTTTGTTGTTGATGATACTGTTGAGGGCTTTGTTGTTGTTGATGATGAAATCGATTGCTTTGTTGGTGGTGGCGGTAATTTTGTTGCTGCTGTTGCTGTTGAAAATTTTGTTTTTGGTAGCCCGTAGAGCTATTATAGTTTCGATAGCTCGTACCTCTCCCTCGCATTTTTCTTCTTCCTCTTCTTTGCTGTTGGAAATTCATTTGGTTGTTATTTTGGTTATTAAATTGGCTCTTTTTATTATTATAATTGCCTTGGATTGAATTTTGGTTTGGATATTTTAATTGTTTTGGATTATTATTCCCAAAACGGTTATAGTTCGGTGGTCGGAAATTTTTTTGAGAGGTTTGGCTTTTACTAAAATTTCTTAGGTTGCTTTCCTTTTGAGATCGATGTTCATCAGAATTATTGCGATTGAGATCCTTTTCAGAAAATTCTGTGCCAGACAGAGGGCTAGAGGAAGAACTTGAACTTGACGGAGAAAGCGATCGTCGGCTCTGGTTATTTTCCCATTCCATAACAAATAATTAATCGAAAAGACTTTTAAGAAAAAATGAAATATCCTTCGATTTTTTTCACAACATAAAAGCTCATGAATTTTGGAAAGTCTTTTGTCTTTAAAAAACTTTTTGCCACTTGAAGACAATTTATAAACACTTAAAACACTTTTAAAGGGGAAAAACTTTCTCCAAGTGAATATATTTTTATTAGTTTTATGTTATTCACTTTATATTCAAAGTATCAGATCGCATCTTAAATAACAAACACCTAACAAGAGAATATTTATAATCTCAACTTTTTAAAACATGGTACTTTGAGGTTACTTTTATTAATTCTTTAAGGTTTACAATTATTGAAACCTGGAAAAAATATTCTCTTGTGTCAGGTGTAGTGTCAGTTATTTTGGTTATTAGGTGATCAGTCTTGAGCTTTATATATTTTTTAATAGTGTTTTAAAAATACAATTGTTTCTAGTTAATATTTTCGTTCTTAATTTTGAATTTAAGAGTGTAAGTCTAATAGGTTGGCTTAAAATAAAATAAAGAATTTTGGTTTGTGTATTTTCAATTCAAATCTTTCTTATCCTGTTTTACAGATTAACAAAAAAAAAAAAAAAATATTTGAAAAACTCAATCAATTAAAACCTGGATCAGTTAATCCAGCAACAACATTTATAATCAGCTTCATGACCGAATTCAAAAAATCAATAATAACAATCCCAATAAAAGTAACATCAACAAGAACAATATTAGAAGCAAAATTGGTAGTAATAACAATAACACAACTCCCACCATCAAAACTATCAATTATAATAACAATCAAAATGAAACTTTTAATTTTTATTTTTTTCATTTTTTCTATTTACACAAATAAAGTAGATAGCTATTTTCAGATTTGTTTTGCTTTTAATATTTTGAATTTTGAATTTTCCTTCAATAATATACAGTCAGTTCCACTTTAAACCACAGACTTTCAACGAAAATTAAAGGTACAAAATAAAATCTCTAATTAAGGCACAAAATTCAGATTCTAGTAAAATAAATTGTATAAAAAAAAATTACAAATTATATGCTTAAATATGAGATTTTTTGTGCCTTTAAATATCGCTGATAGTTTGTGCCTTAAAAGTGGAACTGACTATTAAAAATGTTATTTTCTTAGAAATTTCAATTTAATGAAATCTAATCTATTTTATTTTATTTATTTATTTAGAGAAAGGAGTAATTAAAGAAAATTATACCAAATAAAAAAAAAGAGAAAAGAAAAGAAATAATTAAAATATTAATAAAAAATAATAGCATTTGCATGACCAAAATAAAAAAAACCTCGACATTTTTCGTTAGATTATTTTTAATTTTAGAAATAAAAAAAAAACCTAGGTGCTCGACGGTACTTGGCAGTACCCCATACCCCCCCCATTGTACTTTCATATTACAAATGTCAATTTTTACCAGTAAAAAATTGTTATTTTGTAATTGGGTAAAATTCCATTTTTTGATTCACATTTTTAAATACGTTTGTAATACAACATTTTGTAAAACTTTTTGTTTTCTTTAAAATTTTTTAATTCAAATATTATTTTTTTCTTTTCTTGAAAATTTTATTTTTGTTTTGCTCATCATTTTCCTTCCTATTTCCCTTTTTAATCTTTTCAGTTGAATCTTTTTCCACATTATTTTCCATTCCTTTTTCTATTCGCTTTTCATTGGATTGATATATTATCTTTTCGTTATTAGTCTTTTTTTCTATTTTATTGAAAATTATATTTCTTTTTATAATTTTGATCCATGCATTAAATTCTTTTTTGTTATAAGTTGAAATAATGATGCGTTTCTTATAAGAAGCAATTGTGCGATTATTCGAAGAAAATTTAACATGTTTAATTTTTCCTGAATTGCAAGGAACAAACTTAAATTTATATCTTTTGAATTCTGATTCCTTTTTATTTATCATTTTTATAATGATGTTTTCTAGTGGGATCATTGCAATCGGTTTATCCTTTTATAAATTAAATATATTAATTTGTTTTTTTTTTTTTTTTTCAATTGATTTAAAATACAATATTTAATCAGAATAAATAGTAATAGAAATTTTGATTTTTTTTTTTTATTTTATATTTTTTGAGAAGAATTAAAAAACAGATCAGATCAATTTTCATTAAGAATAAATCTGATAAAAATAAAAACATACGGATGATTCATTTTTAAAATAGTATAAACAATTATAGGATAGTATAAACCATCGATATTTCCAGATATTAATTTTTTTTTGTTTTATATACATCCAGCCACTTTTTTCAGGATTTAGAAAAGTTAGTGTTTCTTGAGAATAGTTACTTTTCCCATTGTTGTGATTCTGCAATTTTGGAATTGAATAAAAGGTTTTGATGAGATAATCGTTTGGTAAATCTTCACCATCATTTATACCTTTTAACGAAGACATAAAACTAGATAGCAATTTTTCACTCCTTTTTTTCCCAAAATCACAACCAGAACTGTACACAATTAAACCAAATGATAAAATATATACTGCATCTAAATAATTATAATATAATTAGAGAGTTGTTGTTAGAATATCAAAGAACAATTTAACAAATATTAAAAATTAATTGTTTTATTATAACAACTAAAATTTTTGTTTTTTAAAAAATGAAATTCAAATTAGCCAAAAGCAAGAAAGATCTTTGTTTTTTTTTAAAAAAAAACTAGTTTTATTTATTTTATTTATTTATTTTGAAGTGGGGAAATTAATTTACTCTTACAGAAGTTAGTTTTTCTTTTAATTTTTAGAATTGAGTTAAGTCTTTGATTTTTATATATTAGAGGTTTTGATGATAACATGCTATAATTCACGATAAAGTTACAAAAATCGCGGTAATTTCAATCAAATCGCGATATATCAGAAAATCGCGATATTCAATATTATCGCGATAATATAACAAATCGCGATATTCTATAAAATCGCGATAATTATTAAAAAATCGTAATAAATGGCCAAAATATCTCGATTAAAAAGTAATCGCGATATAATAGTTGATGAGTTTTTGGGTTGATTGAGAAATATTTTTAAAAAAAAATTTTTTTTGATCAAAAAATAGATTAGGTGAAAAAAAGTTATTCTTTGAAAAAACAACAAAAAAGATACTTGATCCAATCAAGGATCAGATCAAAGAGTTGTATTGTGTTTTCATTTTGTTTGGTTGTCAAACCTATCGATCCTTTAAGATCAACAACAATAAGAAATAAAGAGAAATAAATATTTTTTCAGTTAATCGTGGTGTTGTAAATTGAGTTGAATAAAAGACCTTCTAAAACAAACAACCCTTTATCTGTTCTTTAAAGAATGTGATCTTGGGTTACAATATTTTCATTTTTTCTCAGCAAGCTAAAAGGAGTTGGATAACTCTTCAAAAGATTTCACAACATCCTTGCCAGATGATCACCAATTATTAAGATTTTTTATACAATACTTGTCTTCTTCTTCTTTTTCTTCTTTGAGCATCTTTGCTTTGGACAGAAAATACAATTAGAGCTTAGTGGTTTTTGTTTGATCGATCACCAAAAAGAATGAAAATTATTCTTTATTCTTTTTGGCTATTTAGAAATGGTGAAGGTAACAACTCCGTTTTAAGAAAACATACATATTTTATATTCAAGTGTATTGTTGAAATGGGTAATTATTAGTTTGATCATAAAATTTGTTTGAAATTTTATATTTTGTTAAAAAAAAAATGAAAAGAATAAATTTTTTTTCTACAACAACCTAACTCATTCCCTTTTATAAAAGTTTTCTGTCTTTCAAAACTTTCAAAAACTTGAAGACAGTTCAGAACCCTTACAAACACTTTCTGGCATTATTAAAGGGAAAGGTGTTGTAAAAGTCTCAAGGCTTTGTAAAAGTCAAGAGATTTTTTTTAAGATGATCTCAAAAAAATCATTTTTTATTTTTTCGCGATAATATGAATATCGCGATAATGTTGTTTATCGCGATTTTATGATTTTTCGCGATAAAGTTGGACTAATCGCGATTTTTTTAATACTATTGCGATTTTATTGTTAATATCAGGATAATATATGTTATCATCAAAACCTCTATTCTTTTGAATTCTGGAAAACCAAGGTACTAAAAGGGAACTTGTTGATAATTGACAACACAACTGATTTTTTATATTATTATTATATCTCATGATTTTTAGATATTCCTGTCATTTCCATCCAGATTTATTGTTTATTAGAGTTTATCTAAATTGATTAAGATTCGCATCGAGTAATTTTAAATTTTCTATTTCCCAATTGATATTTTCATTATCTTTTTTTGAAAATTTTACTTTTTTTGATATATGTTTAAATCCCAGAATTTCTAATTTATTTTTGAGTTTATATCTTCTTTTATAGATTGAAATTCTGACTTAGTCTATTTTTTCATTCAGTTTTATAAATTATTCTTGAAGAATGTGGATTAATTTTTAAAAAAATTATGACTTTTTTCTTTATCCAAACATTAATTGTATTGAAACATTTTTGAGTTAAGAGAATGGTATTCTTCGACAACAAGTCAAAATTTTAAAATATGTTATTGGTGGTGTTCTCTACTTACAAATTTTGTAGATCCCAAGTGTCAAAAAATTCCGATCGACTAAGAAAACCAAAAAAGAAAATTAGTTTAGTGAGATCGAATATTTTTTTTTTCCATTTTTTCTGAAAAAGAAAACTATTAAATTCTTTTTCTTTCTCACAATTTATCTATTTTTTATCCCGTTTATTGCAATTTCGATCATTATTACCGAATAACATATCTTTGTTACCAGTAATATCAATATAAAGATTTTTTTTCTTTTTTGAGATGAAACTTTTGGTTAACCAAAAAAATTGATATATTCAACAGATTAAAAAACAATTGTATTTTTTTAAGAAGGATAGTTATAATAATCAAAGTTTTAAAGTCATGTAAAAATTTCACTCTAAATTTTGTTTTTGTTTTAAGATGAAAGTTGATTTTTCAAAATAAAATTTTCTTAAAGATATTTAGGAATTAGTTAATTGTATCCTCAAAATTCAAAATCAATTTTTTTCAGCAAAAAATTGATTTAAATTGTTATAAGGATTTTTGTGAATAAGACCAAATAATTTGTTAAAAAAATTTTTTTTCATTTTTTGAAAATCAGAAAACAACTTTTTTAAAACTTTAAAGAATAATTTTTTTGCATAATAGATCTCAATTTAATTGATAAACTGTAGTGTTCCTTCTACCAAATATTCATTTATTGAATAACCTATACCACAATTAGTTTTATTGGCTAAGATTTGAATTGAAAGATTAATAAAAAGAAAAAGAAACCAAATAAAAAAAAAATTTGCATTCGAAATCAATACTTTCCGACTTATAACGAAAAATATTTTTTCCCATTTTCAAGAATTAACTTAATTCTTAAACAAAATAATAGGTTACTTTTTTTCGTTTTATATTGGAAACATGCAAATTTTGAATTTCAAAAAAGAGACTCAAATCAATAAATTGTTTAAGTGAGGCTAACTCATCCATTTCATAAGTCTAAACACAAATTACAAAAAAAAAAATTTTCAAGATCTTGACAAGATTTCATTTTATTTTTGAAAATGAAAATACTCCCTTAAATTAAAAATTACAAATACCTAAAATAATTGACTAATGTAAACTAAATTCCAAAAAATTGAATACTGTTTGTACAGTTTAGAATAACAATATCACACTTTACATTCAATTTGGATATAATTTTAATTTTACAAACTATTTCATTTTTTCGGCTTTTTCTATTTTGTTTTCATTTCCTTTTTTCCAGTTACCTAATCTGTTTCGTTAGATCTGGAATTTTTTTTCAATGGCTGATAGAAGGTTAATGTTGAATTTGTTAAATTGAAAAATCACATTAAATTGGTAGATGATATCTTATCATTTGATCGATCAGCAATAGTTTGTGAAATTTCAACAAATTTACCAATACATTTTTTTTGTTCTCTCTCGTTTCATTATTTTGGACTAACACCAATTTTTAATTTTTCATTTTTATATTTTTTTCTTTTATTTGGATGAAAATGATTACTTATAAAAATATTAATACTGGGTAACTTAAATGTGGTTTTATATTATGTTTTGTAAAAATATACAATAAATTGAGTTGTTTTTCTTCCAATTTTTGATTTTGGTTGTGTCAAAATTTTTGAAATGGGATTTATATTGATTTAAACATTTGTAATTTTATCCCATTGGAGAGCTAATTTTTGTTGTTTAAAAATTATTTTTATTGATTTTTTTAAAATTATATTTTTAAAAGTTTTTTTGTAAATGTTTCTGTTTTTCAGGCCAAATTCCTAAATATTTTATTTCTAATAATTGGTTTGATTCTAAAGTTTTATCAATATTTGGATTCAGCCCAAGTTCTTGGATAATTTTATAAATTATTATTAACTTTTTGTCCATTTCTGGAATGGGTCCTTCCATTATTAAAATTAATTCTTTCTACAAACCTTTGAACGTGTAGAACTAAATCTTTTATTTTATTTTTTTTTTCAATTAAAAAGTGTCTGATAAAACCAAACATCCAAGGAGAAAAGAGTGTCTCCTTGATAAACTCCTATTCCTTCTTTTTTATCAAATTTTTGTTAACCAAATTTTGATTTTTTAATTTTTAATATATTTATTGTTTGCATAGTAAACTAATAAATGACTAATTTTATCAATGCATTTTTTAATATCGATTGTGTCTATAAAAAAATTCTTTATTTGTATATTTTTTTTTTTGGGTTTTTAAAGTTCAAATAATAAATTTAGAACAGCTATTCTTGTAAACAATTTATTTATTTTTTCTTTTCGAATTGAGGATCTGAAACTAGATTCGGAAAGTATTCTGCCACTTTATAAATGAGTTTTAGAAAAAATCTTGATAGTTATTATTAATTTGGATTTTTCAATAATTTAAAGGAATTGCTTTATATTCCGCTTTGTGTATAAATCTAAAACTTGTTTTATTGTAATTTAACTATTAATTCCAATTTTTGGCATTTTTTGAATTTGCCAATTTTACCTAAAAAAAAAAAAAGAAAGAAAGAAAGAAATTTTATAGAAACTGAATTGAATTACTTTTTTAAAAATTTTTATATTATTATTTTCAAGTTTCAATTAATAACATATTTTTTTTGTCAAATTATATATATATAAATATATAATATTCGGAAAATTTTCTCTTAAATTTATCATTTTTTTTTTGATTATTTATTTTAAAAATTATTTTTTAACAAAACTCCTTTTTACAAAATCAATTATTTAGAAATTCTTTCAAAATATTTATATTTATACTTGATCAATTCATTACTAAAAACATTTATAGATGAAAAATAATTGACAAACTAAAAAAAATGATTATTTTTCAATGGGTCACAAGGTATTAAATGACTTTTCTTTGCATTTAACACCTTGTTAATTTGAAAATTTTTCTTCTTTTTTTTATTATTGAAGAAGTTTAAATTAAACTCTAGATGTCATTATACTTAAATCTACCTTTCAGAAATTTAAGTATGAAATCATAGATTTAACGATTATTAATTAATGAAAATAATTTCAAACTATCTTGGTGTAAAATAAATTTAATCAGATTTATTTCTTTGAATAATTTTTCTTTTTTTCTTTTTTTTTTTCGTTCGAATTTGTTTTTATATTATTCCAATTGAGAGAAATAGAAACTTATTCTTGGGTATAAAATAACTCAACCGATAAATAGATTTTTTAAAAAATATGAAATTTTTGGAAGATGGTAGAAAATATTAGAAAATAAATGTGAATTTAAATCACTATTTTCTTGAACCATTATTTGTATGCTTGATTAGTTATTTTTGTTATAAATTTATTTTTTGAATTTTTTTAAAAAATAAAATAAATAGTTAAAAGTTAATCAAATTCAAATGATTTTATTTTTCACACAATTAAATCTTGTGAAAAGTTAAAATAAAATACCAGTAACTACAGGATATCTAAATCTCAGAGATATCACATCTATTTACACTTTCAGAGTAATATTAAAAACACCTAGTTTGAGATAAATCGTTTGTAGTTCCGCTTCGTTCTTTAATGGGGTATAGTGTAAAAACGGTTTATTTAATGAGGCTAATATTTATTTTTTGTTGATTCATTATATGATTTCAATTATTTTTTGAGTGGTTTAAACAGAAAATTTATAATTCCTATATAATGAATTTAAATAACTAAAAAAAAACAAAAAAAATATTTTACCGGAACTTCTAAAAACAGCTGGATTGTCCTGATAATATTTTTCAGAAAAATTTAAAATGATTCGATGGCATAAACTAGCTTCGCCAGGTAATTGTAATGTAGATAAAAATTTAATTAAAGCATCTGTTAAAAATTGGTTATAAAATTGAAAGCATTCTAGATATTTACCCGCAATTCCCTGTTCATTAACTGCACTATTTTTACAAAAAATATAAAAAAATAGAGCATAGATAAAAAAAAAATAGGCTAATAAGAAGAAATATTTTTTAAATAAATAAGCAACAAAGATATTTAAAATGGAAAGGTTCAACGACAATTTTAAAGTTAAGAAAATTCACAAATTATTTAGATAGATATTTTTATGTTATGAATAAAGTTAAATCAAAATTTTTTAAATTGTGTAAAAATAAAAATAAAAATTTGGATATCATTGAAGATTTGTATCGTTTTCTTTTGAATTGCTCAGTCTATGAAAATAATCATAAAATCTGTATTTCTAAATTATATGGGATT
This sequence comes from Anaeramoeba flamelloides, assembly GCA_027625915.1. NCBI lineage: Eukaryota > Anaeramoebidae > Anaeramoeba > Anaeramoeba flamelloides. The sequence goes on from JANTQA010000045.1 coordinate 1,294,094, forward strand.
AATATTTTTAATTATTTAAAAAAAATGATTTTATTACTATTTTTGATATTATTAGCAAACAAGATCCTGTATCTTTTTACATTATTGCAGATAATAAAGTTATCATTTTTTCCGGGATAGGATAAACAAAATAACAAAAAATAACATATATACAATGATGATTTAATTAGCTTATACTTTAGATCAACTTCTTGACACTTGTTTACTCTTTCCATTTTGGATATTTTCAAATTGTGAAATGTTATTTTTTGTTATTCATAATAACTTTTTTGGATGATGAGAGCGTTTCTAAATATCAAAATTAGATGAGTTGTAGGATAAATCAAATTAATAGGTTTTATGAAGAAACAAGTATAACAGATTATACTAATTTTCAAAAAAAGTGAAAATTAAAAGAGTCTTTTAATCATCTTACTCATCCAATTTGAAGGTTTTTAACAAACAATAATAATAAAAAAATTGAGTTTTGAAATTTTGTGATCAAATTGATCAATTTGTTTGATTTTGATAATTTAAAGTTGATTTTGGGAAATTCTGTATTAGAGTTAAATTTTTTCAAAATTATTAAAAAAAATTGTAGAATTTTTTGCATTTTTTTATATTTTTTTTCTAAAAGAAAAGGATGTTTGAAATATTCCAGAAATTACCCGAAAATCGAAAATACCCGAAATTTCATAACTCCAAAAAAACACGTTATTGGACAACTTTAAAGAAACTCTAATGTCAATATATACGGTTTAATGGTAAAATAACAATTTTGCTTTTAGACAAAATATATTTTTTGAATTTTTTAATTTAGACCCTCTAAAGAGTTTTTGGTACCTTTTGAGTCTATTTGAGGAATTGTTGGTACTTATTAGGATACGTGTGAGTAATTGTTGGTGTATACCAGGGTATGTGTATCGGTTGTGTTAGGTTTGGTATGGTTTGTATTTGTATGTTTTGGTTAAACCGGTTCCTTTGATGGAATGGGGAGTTAAATAAAGTTTGGCTTGGGTCACCTTGTGTATAATATGGGTATGTATTGTTTATTATTAGATATTACTTGGTTATTTTTGGATTGTACTTAATATTACAAAATTAAGGGTAATGATACACAATTAGAAATTTTCTTTACAAGTACATTTTCTCTCATTTATTAAAACTCATTTAGCAAGGATCAGAAATGTTATAAGTTTCTAAGATACCAATTCTTTTCACACAAAATAGGTTAAATACTATTCCCCAAAATTTTCATTTTTTGAATTTTGATATTTTCAGTAAAAAAAATATTTATTTTTTTGACAATCAAATTTCAATTTTACCATTAAAATAGATGTATTGATAAGAGAGTTTCTTAAAAGTTTTTCAAAAAGTATTTTTTAGTTGTTAAAAATTTTTTCGAGTCTTTTCAATTTTCGGATATTTTCGAGAATATTTGATAGATCCTGATCATATCTGTAAACTTTTACACAATTGCTTCTTCTTTGCTTGGTTTTATTATTAATCCTGAATGGAAAAACTTTTGATTTAAAATTTTTTGAGTAACAAATTACTTCCTATTTCCAAAGAATTCCCAAAATGAATTTAAAATCCTATTTTTATTTTATTCATCTAATTCTTGTTTTGGTTCAGAAAATATGATAATTTTTTAAATACATCTTGAGAAATGAAGGTTTATTGGATGCATTTGTTTGGTTTGATAATTATTTATATTATAGTGGTGAAAAAAAATACCTGACCTGAAAAAAATCAGTGGCAAGATTTTTAATTGTGAATATTGGTAAAATTGTTGTGTAATTGTAAATATTTTACACCTAAATCCTTTTTGTAAATAACCAATTTTTTTTATGAACTACGCAATAGGCCTACCCAAAGTTCATCAAATTAAGGTATCTATAGAATACTCAAATAATTGTTTGGATAACCAAAGTAGATCAACTTTTTTTGAAAAATAATAAAATTTTATAGAAGTTTGCTCGGGTTTGGAAAATGATAATTTTTTATTCTTGTTTTTTGATTGAATAGTGTTTTGAACAAGTTACAATTTAATTAATCATCATTCTAATAAGTGGGTGAGCTAGAATTTCAAAAGTTTGATTTTTTAATAAAAAGGAATTATTTTTAAAGAAAAGAAATTACTCAACAATTTCCGGAATATTAACAATTAAAAATCTTGTCCTGGGTTTTTTTCACTACTACAGCCAGTTTCACTTTTAAGGCACAAACTTTCAACACAATTTAAGGTACAAAAAAATCTCTAATTAATGTACAAAATATGAAATTTTTGTTTTCTTACAAATTATTTTACTAGAATCTGTATTGTGTGCCTTAATTTGAGATTTTTTTTTTGTGCCTTGATTTTCGTTGAATTTGTGTGTCATAAAAGTGGAACTGGCTGTATACATTGAATTGAAAACTCAAAATAATTCCGAATCATGCTTGAAATTTTTTCTCAATTTTTCTTTTGCTTTGGGTTGAATCTTTTAGTAGTTTTTTTTTGGATTTCGAGAATTTAATCCTTTCTCTTTAATCTTTGAAAATGTATTCTTTATTTTTTGGCTTGGTTTGATCAAAATATTTGAAAATTGAATTTATCAAAAACAAATTTGTAACAAAAGGATTTTTGTAAAATTATAATAAATAGTAACAGTGTGAGAATTTCAATGTAATGACTTATTTGTTCTCATACAAATTAAGAATATATTGAAGACAAATCTTCGAAAATAGGCTTTTATCGATTTTTTTTTTTTTTTCATTCTTGATTTCTAAAAAATTCATTTAGAATAGTGATCTCTTGTGAATTTGGTATTCTAAGAGAAAAGATTTGTTTTTAAAATACATACCTTTTGAGGTCAAGTATCTATTTTTTTTTTGGTTTATTCGAGGATTAATTCCAAGTTTTCACATTCAACACATTTCTTGATCCAAAACTAATTTAATAAAAACCAAAAATTTAAACAAAAAATGTTCAAAAAATTCAAGACTCAACTCTGATTAACTTTTATACCTTTCATAAGTTGAGTAATTTTATGGTGTTTTGATTTCAAAGCTTCAATATCCCACATGGCACTCAAAAAATCTTGTTTTCAGTAAGGTTCTCACACAATTAAAATTTTTCAAATCATAAAATGTACCTACTCCCTTAAAAAAGTGAGTACCTCAGGTTTTATAAGTTTTTCTTTATACGATCTAATTCACACATTTTAAGCTGCCCAAATAACAATTTATAAAACTTTTTTAAAACAGTTGTATAGCTGTTTTAAAAAAGTGTGGACTCGAAGTTTTGTAAGTAGGGCTTCAAACTGTCTAAGTCATATGTTTTAATCAGTTCAGTCAACATCTAACAAAAGTTTTGGTACACACTTTTCTAAAACAGCTGTATCAGCATTGAAAAGTAATTTGTTTGAATTCAGATTTTTGTTCCTTAAAATTTCTTCTTTCTTCTTTAAGTCTCAAAAAAAAAAAAAAAGAAAATAGGACTTGTACAGATCACTTAAATATAAACCAAGCTGGGTTTTGCTAATACCATTTGTTTCAAACAAAAATTTCGCAATACAAGTTGGGTCGTCTTTTATTAAACCATTTTCAATGCAATATTTTATTCCAATTTTTGGTTTTAAATTAAATTGCCAGACTGCTTCTTGAAGATTTGGTTGATTTTTTGATTGGGTTTGTTTGTTCTGGGAGATTTTTGGAAATTTAGATCTCGTTTCTGTTTCTTTTTCAGAAAAATTTTCTGTTTTTTCTTGTTGTTTGAATTTTTCTTTCTCCTTTTCCTTTTCTTTTTCTTTTTCTTTTTCTTGTTCACTTTCTTCTTTTGAACTCATTCTCTTGTTTTGAGACAAAATTAAATGTAAAAGTTATTTTACTTCTGCTTTTTTCAGCCTGAATACTTTTTAAGAGTGAAACGTGGGTTTATAAAATAAATAAATAGTTACAAAAAATGTTTTTAAGGTGCAATTAACTCTTTTTTATTTTTTTTTCCCAAAGTCAAAAAATGAAAATGTTTTCAGATAAATTAAATCCCGACTTGTAAACTATTTGATCAACTTTAGAGAAATGAGATATTATTTTTACAAGTGTTCATTTTTCCAATTAAATTTTCGGTCTAAAATCGGTTACTTTTTGTTTGGATTTTTAGATTTAGAAAAAAAAGAAGAAAAATATACAACAGCTTTTTTATTTTAATGAAGTCTCACTTTTAATAATTTTAAAACTGTTTGTATGAACAAATAACACTGGAAACTATGATCTTATTTAAAAAATGAAATGAAAAATAAAATGAAATCTGAATCCTTGAAGATCTAAAAAAATTGATTGGATATTTTATTTTAGATTATTTTTTTAATTTCGATAAAAATTAAAAGAATGTGTAATAGTTTTTTTCAATTATTTAAGAATATAAAGAACAATCTATTATTATTAAAAGAAGTTATTAGGGAATATTTCTTATTTTTTTTTTTTTTTTTTGTTATACTTATTGACATGAAAAAAAAATTGTATTCGTTTGAAAATCTAATAATAATTTAGAAATAAATAATAATTCTATTGATACTTTTAATCTTTTGGTAATTATTAACTTCATTTAATATTAAGATTGGATTATTAATTATTGATTAATATTTCGAAATAATCAAAATTGAAAGTTATTTCTTTTCTTTTGGTTATTAGTTGAATTTTACAGGTTTTAAGAAAAGTATTTTCTGATATGATTTTTAAATTGAATTAAATAGATATTTCAAAAAAATATTTTGGGTGAATTTTCAATTTTATGGTTTGGTTGTTTTTCTTGTATTTTTTTGTCAAAAAAAAAGATAAAATTGATTCAAAATCTTTTTTGATTAAAGAAATTATTTTTTGATAATTTCTATTAATAAAAAGAAATTTAAATTCATAAAGAAATTAGGAAATTTATCTCTCCCTAATTTAGAAAAATTAATAAAATTTAACCAAATAATAAATAATAAAATGGATTAGAATTCAAAAGATATTATCGAACTAAAAAAAAATATATATACAAATACAGATATAAAGAGTTGTTGAATTCTGCAAGTTGGAAGGTCCAAAAATATTTCACAATAATTAAAAATCAAAATTATCTTTTTAAAACTCAAAAATATTTAAGTTATCCCTCAAGCTCAACAATTTTAAAATTCAGAACATTCACTAACTTCTTAAATAGATATTACTATGTAATTTATAAAAATTCAAATAAATTTTGTCCTTTATGTTTAAAGTATGAAAAGAAAGAAATAATAGAAAATATTTGTCATTTTTTATGGATATTTCCTTTCTATAAAAAAGATAGATTAATTTTTCACAATAAATCGAAACAAATTAATCTTAATGAAATAATTTTAAACCATGATAGTTTGAAATTATTTTCATTAATTAATAATCATGAAATCTTTGATTTTACGCTTAAATTTCTGAAAGGGAATTTAAGTCTAAGGGTAACTAGAGTGTAATTTCCACTTCTTCAATAATAATAATAATAAAAAAGAAATTATTTTTTCTTCAAGATTAAAATAATAATTATTATTATTTTGAAATAAAGTTTTGTTTTTCAAATGGTGTTATTTCAAAAGTTAGTTGCCTCATTGTAAAAGGAACTTTTTTTCCATTTCTTATTCAACAATAAGATTTTTTTGAATAATTTGGAATCAAAAAATAAAAAATAAAAAAATTTAAAAAATGATTGTTTTGTATTTAATATCTGATATTGAAAAATAATTTCAAATTAATCCATATTATATTACTGATTCAAAATTATAATATCACGGGTTTGGAAGTTTTTGTGGTTAATAGCCAGTTAAAATTTTCTTTTAATGTGGAAATATGTTTCATTTTCTTGTTTTTATTATTAGTTAACAGTTTGAAAACGTTTGTTGTTTCTATTACAGCCCCCCTAGTGAAGACTTTGAATCGGGTTTATGATGAATGCTTGTGTGTATGTGTTGTGGTATATATGGGTGTATGTGTATGTCTAAGTTCTAATATATTGTTCATGTTTAAACTAATTATGATAACTTCTTATCCATGTTGAAGTTTTGAAAACTCTATCATTACTATAGATTTTTTTTTTTTTTTTTTTTTTTTTTAGTGAGTTGGGTTTTTGATTTATCCTATGTGTATGGGGGCTTTACACTTCATCCATTTTGATCACTCTTTGTAAATCTTTTATGAAATGTGTGTTTTAGCTTTTATTTCTCTTGTTAAATTATATTTCAGTAATTTCAAAGTAATTTTTGATCAAAAAAATAATAAAATAATTAAAATGTCTATTTTTTCAGAAGGAAAATTTTACAAATGGGAATTCCATCCCAAAAAAAGTAAAGGATTTATATTATTTTTTTTGCCCCTACAAAAAAAAAATGATGTTATATTTTTATCAAACTAAAAAAATTTTGGGAAATTTTGGATCAAAGAGCATTTTTTAGAAATGAAAAAAAATATCGGGAGTGATCACAAAGAAATAATTGTATTCCAACCCCAAACTCAAAGAAAATGAAGAACCTATGAATTATTTCCCAATTATTTGATTTCGGAAACCAACTTTTTCAAATTTTTGAAATGTGGAAAATATGACAAAAATTAAATAAAATTCCCAACTTCTAAATATTACGACTTTGTACTATTAGAAATAGATGTCTCTATAATACTTTCAAAAACAAATTTTGATTTCTTAAACCAAATTTTAACAATATTTGTTTTAAAAGCGCCTATAAATTTGGTAATGGGTTGTTAATCAGATAAATTGAATAAAAATAATAAGGTTTTCACAATATATATGTTATTTTTCTCAAGAAAAACTATTAGAAAATATATAAAAAAATGATAATATATTTTTTAAGATCTATATCACTTGATATATTTGATCTTTTTTTGAAAAAATACAAATATAGTAATCATATAGGTTCACAATACTGGAAGAATGGAATGAAAATATATTGCATTAGTTGTGGCAACTTGTTATTTTGAGAAAATCACAATGTATATTATTTAAGGTTATATATCTGCAACCAATTTTGAGTTATAGAGTTTATTCAAAACTGAATTCTTAAAAAAATAAATCATAAACCCTTTTTCAGTCAAAGGGGTCCAGTTTTATTGAAGAAATAGAACACATTCTATGGGTTTAATTCATTACTCTTCACAAACTAAATTTTCAATTTGTGAATTAGGATAATTATTTTCTAATTTAATGAATTTTTTTTTTTTTTTTTAAATTGTATTATTAAAAAAAAAATGTTTGAAACTCCAAATTAACATTAAGAAAAATGAAATAAACCTTAAGAAAAGTGGCTTTGTATTTTCTTTTAAAATTCAAATACATACAAGTAAAAAATCTTATTTTCAACAATTTTAATTTTTCGAAAGAAATTGAGAAAATTTAGACCATCAAATGAATGGGACTCAAAAATTTATTTAACAATTTTTTTTTTTTTGAAATTTATGGTTTGTTCAGACTTTTCTTTTATAATTATCGACTCTAGTATGAAGTTTATTATTTCTCGTATTTCTAAACAATCTAAGTTTGGTTGATTCTTAAAAATAAATTAACTTGTTGTATTTTTTTACTTTAATATTTTAATTCTTTTTCTTCTTCTCTTTTTTATTTAGTAAATTTTCTTTTATTACTCCTTTTTTATAATAAATAAAGAAAAAAAGAAATAGAGTGACTTTTTCATTTTTGGCTGGGTACTTTTAGTAAAATGGGGTTTATATTTAATTTAATGTATGCAAGCTTACATAATTACTAAAGTGTCAGGTATCCATAATGTAATGTATTTTAATCTCGATTTAAAAAATGGTAATCAAAATAATTCAAAAATTAATAAAGAAAAAAAAATAAAATATTTTTTTGATCATATCAGTAATATTTGTTATAATTACTACTTCTTTTTTCTGGGTTTTATTTTTAATTCTGAATGGAAAAATTTTTGTTTTACAAATTTATGATAAACGTATTCCTTTTTAGTTTTATTAAAATTTCTAAAATGAATTTTATAATCCTATTTTGATCAAGGCCATCTAATTTTAGTTTTTTTCAAGAAAATAGGATATTTTTTAGTTTTTTTGTTCAGAAATAATGGATATATTGAAGGTATTTTTTTGATTTTAATATACTTTCTTTTTTTTTAAATTGAAAACTATAAAATAATTCAAATCTTGCTTTTAATTTTTAAATATATTTTCTCTTTCTTTGGGTTGAGTGTTTTCGAATAGTTTTTTGGAGATTTCGAGAACTCAGCCCCTTTACTTTAATATTTGAATTCTTTTTCTTTATTTTGGGGTAGTTTGATATTCTAAAATAGATTTCAAAATTTTTGACTCACTTTATAATGTTAATGGAAGTTGTTTTGAGGGTTTATTCCAGTATTCTTCTCAAAAAAAAAATATTTTCAAATTTTTGGATCAGAATAATTCTTTTTAATTTTGCAAATTTTAGTTTTATTTTTCTTTTTATTTTTCTTTTTTTTGTTTTTCTTTTTATTTTTCTTTTTTTTTTTTTTTTTTTTTTTTGATTTTTTTTTTTTTTTTTTTTTTTTTTTTTGGTAACAGATCATGTGGAAAAAAAAAGATCTTCAAAAAGACAAATAATCACTATGAAAATTGAGACCATGTAATGTCTTTTAAAATGAATTTAATTATTCATAAAAAATCTTCTTGTTAAACTTTTTTTAAAAACTAAAAGTTCAGTAATAAAAATCCGTAATGCCCATTTCAAAAATTGTAATTAACTTTTTTTTCGTTTTTGGTTTTATTTTTTTAAAATTTTTAATATATCAGCTTTTTGTATATTTAGAATGATTGAAAAATGAAATAAAAATAAGATTTAATTCTTAATTGTTCTTGAATACTCAACGATATATTTTTTTTTTTTTTCAATTTATTATTTCAGGTGAGTCACAATTTTTGAAATAGTGTTTATTTGAAAAAATAAATTTGAAAAACAAATTTGTAAAGTATTGTTTTTGGTTAATAATAATAAATAGGGATATTGTAAGATTTTCAAATCGGCCACTTATTTACCCCTATTCAAATTAACAAAAAATAAAAGAAATATCTTTTAACTATTCTGGAAAAAAAAAATGTCAAATCAGTAAATATTGTAATAAGGTATTGTATATTCCATTTTGGTAAAAATATTAAATTTCAAAATTGGTCAAATTTCAATTTGTTCAAAATAGTCAATTCCATTGAAATATAATTCTATAGGTATTTAAACCCCCCTTTACGGTGGGTTAAGAATATGTTCAGGTAGTTTAGAGTATGCTAGACTATGTCTGGGTGGTTTGGATGGTATGCTAGAAAATTTTATCAAGGATTTTGAAAAGAAAATAATTAATTAAGAAACCAATTAGACCTTTGCAACTTGTTTTAAGGGGAAAAAAACTTCCACTTAGCTTTTTGTGTTAGAATTGGGTTTTGAAAAACTTTTTAAAAATAATTTAGTATTGTTGATTTCAAGATTTTGGATTTTCTACAATTTAAGTGATAAAATAATCCAAATCGCAAAATAGTCTTTTTGATTTTTCCTCCTATAATTATAAAAAACTATTAAAAACTTTCACACCCATGATAATAATCATGAAACTCTTCAAAAATATTAAAAAATTCAATTTGACCAATTTTGAAATTTAATAATATACCCTTCCATTTTACCAATATTTTTCCAGTCTTGTTTTGTACATTTTAAAACAAAAACCAAATCCAAAATTTTGATTTGTTATTAGAATTAAAATATAATTCAAAAATACCAATTTAAACCAAAATTTAATCATGAAAACTTTTACACAATTTGGAGATTTAAATGGTAAACATAAGCAAAATTGGAATTTTTTTTAGTTTTTTAATACTATTATTTTTCTATTAGAGTGAAATTCGTTATAAGGACTTTAACAATTAGTAAAAATTCAGTTCGAGAAATTTCAGTTTAAGAAATCTTTATTGTTGAGAGAAGCGTAAGTAAAAAAATAATTAAAACAGTTTTGTACAAACTACAGCTTTACAATCAAAATCTATTTTGATATTTTTTTTCCAGTATAATAAAATATAATTGGTAAAAGTTTTTTTTTTCTTCTTTCAATGTTCTCAACAAGTTTCTTTGGGAAAGGTATCTTTCTTGTTTGGTCTTGCAAAAAAGAAAAGATTTGTTAAAAATGCATATATTTTCTGATTTATTTTTTTGGTTTATTCGAGGATTAATTTCAAGCATTTATATCAACACATTTCTCGATCAAAAACCAAAAATTTAATCAAAAAAAATTCCAAAATTAAAGATTAGCCTTTGATTTAATTTGGGTTCCCTTTCTTTTAAAAAATTGAGTGAACAAATGATATTTTGGTTTTCAAAGTTTCAAAATCAGTGGTACTCAAAAAATCTTTTACAGTAGATAACTTACAATTATTATTTTCTTAAAAGTGTTAAAAAAAATTTCGTCAATGGTAATTTGAATTTTGTCTTTATTATCTTGAAATGATTTTGGAGAAGTTTGAATTCGTTGTTCGAGTAAAATATGTTCATTTATATTTTTTATATATTGAATATTCATTGATCAAAACAAATAAATGAAGTTTCACTTATCATAAACAAAGAAAATTTTTAATTATCTTAAAAAAATTAAAAATAGCAAATTTAACAGTTACTTTCTCGGATAGCTTAGTCGGCAGAGCGCCGTGCTTATAATATTACAAATATACCTTTTAAGATTCACTTCTTAAATTGCACGAAGATACGCGGAGGTCGAGAGTTCGATCCTCTCTCTGAGAAATTTTTTTTTTTTTTTTTTTTTTTTGTTTTTTTGAATTTTTCAGATAATCAAAAATTTAGAACAAAAAAAACAAAGCAAAAAATAAATTATATTCGAGAGTTTGGGTAAAGGTTTCAAGTTGAATTTTGTTGAAAGTGTTCCTGTTTCAAAATATTCAACGAACATTCCAATTCAAAGTAATTTTGGTTTGCTAAATATTCCTACGATCTAAAAGAACACAAAAATTAATAGCATTTTGGTTTCTGAATTAATTAGACGATCGGAACAAAAGTTTTTAGTGAGGAGGGCGGAAATTTTGGAAGATTTCACAAAGCAATACAAAAAAGTTTTAAAATGTTGGTGGTTTGTCATTAATTAAAATTTTTTTGGGATTGGAAAGGGATTTGCAGTAATTTCTCAGATTTTTTTTGAAGCTAATTTTTAATTAAAAGGTTTGAACATTGTTACCTTTTTGATTTTTATTTTGACAAAAGAAAAGAAAAGAAGTGAAAAGAAAAAAAAAAAAAAATAAAATAAACATTAAAAAGAAGTAACGAACAAACCAATCCACCAAATTGTTTTAAATTGCCAAAAAAAGAGTTAAAAAATTAAAAGTATTGTCTTGAGGAATTTCTCTTTAACAAACAACAAAAAATGAAAAAAAAAAAGTCAAAGAAACAAAAATCCATAAACTTACAAAAACAGTGATTTTTCACATTTCCTTGGCAAAGTATTCAATTTCGAAATTAATTATATTTATTGGTACACTTTCAAAGATTTCGAAAATACTCTGTCAATTCTTTTTATTACCTTTCCTGAGATCTTTTGTCACTTGGTAAAGAAAGACTGATGACCTAAAAAAATAGTTTGAACATTTTTTCACTTGAACCAGAAATAATAATCACTTCTTAAACATTCTACGAACTTTTTCAGTTTATACTAAAGTCAAATGTTTCATATGTCTTTCGCGACAATTTCCGTATTTTTTATTTTTTCTAATTTCCTGTAATAGACACCAAAAATAATATTTTATCTTATGTTATTATTAAAAATTGAATGGGAATTGTTGATCACTAAATTAATAAAGAAAAAAAAATCAAAGAGAAAAAACTGAAACATTTTTTGCTTATTTATGAAAACATAATTAAAAATCTATTAATTTGGAATTGAATGAAGAGTTACTGATTGAAATTTGAATTTAAAAAGGTTAAAAAAGTTTAGATAAATCGGTTTTTTGATCATAAGAGATTGATACAAAATAGATTTGTAATAAAAAACTAAATATATTGAAATACTACAATTTTTCGAAACAGAAGAATGGTATTTTATTTTTTTGGAATAAATTTTTTGGAAAACAACAATTTCAATTTCAAATTCTAAAGGATAAAACTTTATTCAGGGAAGAGTAAAATTCGAAAATCGTCTTTAATTGCTTTTTTTGAAGTGAAATTTTTTATTCAAAAATTAAATCTATACTGGTACTCGGGGATTTGGTACTCATTTTCATTCATGAGATTTACTTTTTGAGATTATTTATTACAAAGTGGATTTCAAAAATTACAAATACACATCAAGAATGAAACTTTTTGTAGCTTGAATGTTTGGTAGTAATTAGATTTTATCTTTTTTTTTTAGTTGAAGAAAAGAACAACAAAGAGCAATTCTTTTCTCAACACTAGAAAGAATAGTTTAATTTCAATTTTGGTTTAAAAATTATAATGTTTAGGTGGAGTGTTTTCCACTTGGTACAGAAAAACAGGAGTTGTATTTTTGTAGGAGAAAAAAAGTTTATATTAAATTTCAATTTTTTCAAAAACATAAAATGGTTTTCTTTATTTATTCTAATTTTAGAAAAAAAACCAGCAAAATCAAACCCTTATTGACTGATCTTGAAATGGTTTTGATTTTCGGAACTACAAAATAATAAAAACGATTTAAATATTTTTATTTTTTTTCAATTTTAAAGAAAAAGATTCTGGGGTTTTGTCGAACTCAAATAGTGAATTGGGGATTGGTTTTAACAATATTCTAATCGAATTTAGCTGTATATATTCATTAAAAGAAATTTTTTAAAAAAAACATTGTCCCGTATATGTCCCTACGAACCAAAAAACACTAATATGGAAAACAAATCAAATACTTTCCATTAATACAATTCAAAAAACTAAATGAAAAAATTAAAAGAAATAAGGTTTCAATTTAACTTATTCTTGAAAACATTATTTGCCAAAATCATTGAATTCACACTTTAAATTATGTATATTTTTAGATTCAGTATCTTGTTTTAACTCATTTACAAAAACAAATTCTAAATTATGGGGAATTTTCTTTTCACAAAAGGGACTAATTTGGTCCTCAAATGTTTTTTTTATTTTTAAATGGTAAAATTAAAAAAAAGTTAAACTAAAAGGATAAACTCTCTGAAAAAGCATTCTAATTTAATATATTATCTTATTCTTTTATTTCAAACTTTTCTCAACCCAATTTTTCAAAAAAAATATAAAAAAGTGCACACTAATTTCAAAAAATAATTTTGATATTCAAAAGTTGAGAGTGTTTTTATTCTAAAAAAATTTATCCCAGTGTTTAATTGAATTAAGTATCGAACTTAGATTTCGAAAAATATTAATCAGAAAAAAATAGTGCTTAATTTTATTAAGGACATATTAAGACATATTATTTAAAATTTCAAAATAAAAAGATCAAAATTTTCCTTCGACTTTCCAAAAAAATTACTACCAAGAATTAAAATAAATTATCAAAGTACCCAATTCTAAAATGGACACTAATACTATTAATTGTAAAATAAAAAGATCATTATTTTCAGTCAACTTTCCAAAAATCACACATTCCAAGAATTAAAGTAAATTATCAAAGTTCTCAATTCTAAAAGGGAATTAATAATTTCACCTGATTTTTAGAAATTATATAAAATTAGAAAGGTTAACTGATTTTGAAAAAACCTTTTTTGAAAAGTTGAATGAAAATTTTGTTAATTTATTTTGAAACAAATAGCAAAGTTCTTAATCACTGAAAGTTAATTAATAAAAAAACTTACATATACCAAAACTTGGAATAGATCTGTTTTTTTGTAACTAGATTATTATTTCTGATAAATTTATAAAACGAGAAAAATGAACTTGAAGTAAACAATAGATCCACAAATTTTGAAATTTTTATATCTTAAAGTATAAAGACATTCGAAAATACTATTATTGTATTTTTCAAGTAAAATAATTTACACTTTCCTATTCTTTTTGACACATGTAACTTTAGTAAAGACACACAAAAGTTTTCTTCTTCCTTGGACTATAACTTTTTAATTTTACTAGAGCCGACTGGATTATTTTTTGGTTTGCAAGATCTGATAAATTGCAATACAAGTTGGTAAATTTTTACTTGTTTTTTCTTATTGGAATTATTAGGCTCAAGCTTTGAAGAAAGTATTTTGTTGGTTTGAATGTTAAAAAACTTTGAAAATTTTGTTGTCCTTCAAAATTTTGTTTTTCCTGGACTGTTAGATGTTAAACAGTTTGAAGATTTATAAAATCGGAAATTGACTTTTTAAAATTATTTGTGATTCATTAGAATTTATCAGTATTTAAAATTTAAATGTGGAACAGTTTTCATTTATAAATAGAGTTTTCCAAAGAGTACGTTGGAATTTGTGGATTTGTTTGAAGAAAAAAAATGAAAAAAAGTACATAATTTTGACACTTTTGAAACCCAAATACCAATTTTAAAAAATTAAACGAACAAAGTCAGAAGAATTGAAACGAAACTAGATTTTAACTATTTTAAAAGTTTAAATGTCAGTTTCTTCAATTTAAAATAGTACTATCTAAACAAGCGTAAAGAAGAAATAAAATATATGTATTTTTTTTTTCTGATGATGTTATCAAAAAGGTATTTTTGGTTGAGACACAAAACACTTAAAAGAGAGATATCATCTTTGATGTTTCAAACATAGTCGAGCTTGTATTTAGACTTTCTTCATCTACCTTTCTTCAATGCTTCCTCAAGTAAGGGGTGAACAACTTATCAAACTTCAGTAGAAACTTTTTTATAACAGCCAACCAGTCACACCATAAGATTTTGAGTAACCATATCATTTAAGACAGAGAAGTATTTGAATAAAATCATAATTAACACTTGGATCATTCTTAAATTCTTGTTTCTAATTTTGGTCATATATAAACAATCAGAGAAATCATTTTTTTTAAATTTTTGCCTTCTTTAGAATATTTCTAAATTTTTTTCAAAACAAATATCATTTATGACAGACTTCTTTCAAGAAAGCGATTTTCAAAAAGAAAAAGAAAAAGAAAAAGAAAAAGAAAAAGAAAAAGAAAAGGATAATATATTTATTGAAGAAGAAGAAGAAAAGCTTTTACTCAAAGATAAGCAAAAAGAAATAAAAAACAGCTCGAAAGATCAAAAACCAATAATTAAACACAGCAAAAGGAAAACCACATTTTTTAGCAATGTCTTTCTGAATTTAAAAACAATTTTAACACCTATTTCAGAAAATGTGAAATGTATGTTGGACTTTTATTTTTTATTTTTTTTTTTTTTTTTATTGGCACTTTCCCTACTTTTTTTTTTTGTAACGAACCAAATTTGGAAAATAAAACGAAAAGAGAATTAAACAAAATTTAAACAACACTTAAATAAGGAAACCAACAACCAAACATGAAAAACGAAAAACGAAAAACGACAAACAAAAAGCCAAAAACCAAAAACAAAAAACAAAAAACACAAAACATAACAACACGACAAAATAACAAAAAACACGGATCATTAAAGTCATTTCAAAAAATTGTGAACAAAAAAGCTTCTGGTAAACCCCGAAAAATAGTTATGTTGGTGGTTTAATAAACTGTTTTATCGCCACTTTTGCAAACTTTTTTCTCACAATTTTTTAAAATGACTCTAATTTAAGGACCACGTAACCAGTACCTACACCAACAAACAACATTTAACCACCACTTTCGTTTGGAAATAGATCAATCAAGGAGAGAAAAAATGCCCAAAAAATTCTTCAAAAACTAAAAATTTTTTATTAATTTTTCATTATATTTTCTCGAAATTCACGCATTTTGATTATATTTTGAGACGTTTGGTTGATTTATAAATAAAAAAACATAAATTATCAAAAGCAAAATATTCTTCAAATTTAAAAGAAAACTAACGGAAAAAGAAAAAATTGGGCAAAAATGAATAATTTCTCTTTCCAAAAATTTAGGAAACTAAATTAAAAAAATATTTAACGACTCCAAAGAATCCGAAATATTGGAACGGTTTTTCCCGGATCTTTTAATTTCTAAACTTGTTTTCAGGGACTAGTCTCTATTATTAATTTTTTTTTTGATCAATTTCAAAATAAGGATCCCTTATCTAGAAATATGTTTAATATTGAAAATAAACAGGGTTTTCAAATCTAAGTAATTGACAAAAAATTTTCACAATCTCTATTAAATTTAGGTAAAAAATTTTAATAGAGATTAATCCCTTAAGATATTTTTTAAAACTATACCGACTTTTTGATAACCTCACACTCTCAAATTAGCAACTTAAAGCCCTAGTCCCAGTATAAAAGCAAAAAATGTCAATTTTTTTTGCCAATTTTTTTTGTCAATTTTTTTTTTTCAATATTCTTTTTCAAAAACCCCATGAAAAAAAGATTGCCTGAATTGTAAAAATGATTACTATTCAAGCCGAGTCAAATACTTGGTTCAAAACTATAACTTAAAGATATTCCAAAAAAGTTAATTTAAAAAAAAATGGCCATATTTTGCTTTTAACTGACACTAGGGCTTTTAATCTGAACAATCAAAAAAATTTCATTTTTTTGGTTGGAGTCCTAGAAATTTTCGGCATAAAAGAAAACAACAACCAGTTCACTCAACACTTGGGGTACAAAAAATAACCTTTTAAGGTACTAATATTTTTTAAGGACTACGTTTTAAGGTGAAACTGGTGAAATTGTGGATAAAAACACTCTTAAAAGACTTTTAAAATAGCGATGAAATTTACTCACACTAAATTTCTTTTACAAAAAAAGGCAAATTATCACAACTCTAACAATTTTCACAATTTTTAGCTTTTCTTAATATCCAAGTAAAAATTTGATTTTACAATTTCATAATTTCCATTTCAAATCTACAAACACAAAAAACATTTCCAAGCTGTTCTAAATATTGGTTTACAGTTACTTTTACAAGTTTGAAATATTTTCAAATTTGAGCTTGTGCTTGAAAATTCCTTAAATTACTTTTTTCAAAAAATTTTTCCTTCAAGGATCTATTTGATAAATTTTTTTTTTATTTGTTTTTGTTTTTAATTTTAAAATTACTGCGTTTTTTTATCCCATTTCTTCAGAATGAAAATTCGTTTTTAAAAGTAAAAGTAAAATAACACAACAACTAAACACCATCCAGGGTGGAAACTTAGCCCTTAAAAATAAAATGAAATCTTGTAAAGATCTTTAAAAACTTTTTTTTTTGTAAATTGTGTTTTGGATGTCATGAAATGGATGAGTAAACCTCAAAGTCTAGAAAATTTATTAATTTAAGTCTATTTTTTGAAATCAAAATTTTAAATACTGATAAATTCAAAAAAATTTTTAGAAATGTACTTTGTGGCATTCCATATTAAACAGTTTTTGATAAAGAATATTTTGAAGATCAACTAATTTTATAAAAGTTTTAAAATATTTAAACCAATAAAATGCTTTTACTCAAAGCTTTAGGTAAATAAAATTTCAAAAATGAAAAATGAAGAAAAAATTTACAAATATTTATTTGAATATACCAGTATTTCCAATATAATACTAAAAAAACAAAAAGTAACGTATTATTTTTATTAATAATAAAGTTAATTCTTGAAAATGGTGTAATATATTTTTACTTTGATCGGATTTATTGTTTAGGATCAAGTTGAAACACTTAATCTGTACAAGAGAGAATTTTGAATTGATTAAATTTGTAACTTCTAATTCAAATAATAGATAAACACAGTCATTAGAAGCATTTTAAATATGATTTATTTTTCGAATAAACTATTTTCCAGTCAAAGGGGCATGGTTGTAATAGGTGAATTACATGTGTTTAAAATGATTTGAATTGATATTAAAAGAAAAAAAATAAATTTTGGAAATTTCAAAATTTCAATCATTTTTTCACATTTTTATTTGCTTTTTTCTTTTTTTCTTTTCTATTTATTCAACATAATTATTTAGCAATTTTTTTTTTTTTTTAAAGATCAATAGTCACAAAGTAAAAGCGTGTTATTCTAAAGTGATTGAAACAGTGAAAATGATTGTAAAAAAATTTTATTGATTTCTATTGGAATTTTATTTGATCTTCTATTGAAGATCAAAATGAACATTCTTGTTTTTCTCAATATGATGAATATCCCTAAGAATTTGAGTTTTTTCAATTTTTAAGAAAATATATAGGCTTATTAGATTTACTTTATACATATACCAACTATTTCCTGGATGTGTATTATTCTGATTATTTCTTATTTGTTCTTCAAAGGTAAATTATAAAAAATAATTGGTATTTGGAAAAAATTTGGCCCCTTCAATAGAAACAAAGTTTATTTTATATTTTATGTTGTAAAGAATTGATTTTGAAAAAAAAATTTTTTTAAAAAATGTTAATAATTTTAATTATTAATATTTTAAATTAAAAATACTTCAAATCAAATCTCAACAAATAAAATTAATTGAAGATCAGGTGATTAAATAAACCTAAATTTGATCCAAGTTTAACAAAAATTTATAAATAAAATTTCAATCTAAATGATTAACCATTCAAAGTTGCCCAGTTGTAGTGGGATGAATTACATGTGTATAAAGAGTTTGAATTGAGATTAGAAGAAAAAATTTCTTTTCTGGAAATTTCAAAATTGAGATCACCTTTTCATTTTTTGATTTTTTTTTTTTTCGATTTTTTTTTGAACACTAATTCATTTGCAAATTTTTTTTTTATTGCAAGATCTATAGTTACCAAGTAAAAACGTGTTATTCTAATGTTACTGAAACAGCGAGAATAATTGTAGAAAAATCATATTAATTTCTATTGGAATTTTTCTTTGATCTTCAATTGAAGATCAAAATGAACATTATTGTTTTTTTCAATTTTTTTGAATATCCCTAAGAATTTTAATTTTTCAATTTTCAATAAAATATATTGACTGATTAGATTTACTTTATACAGATACCAACTATTCTTGGATGTGTATTATTCTGCTTATTTCTTATTTGTTCTTCAAAGGTCAATTATTAAAAATAATTTGTATTTGGAAAAAAATTTGAAACACCTTTGATAGAAACAAAGTTTATTTTATATTTTATGTTAGAAAGTATTGATTTTGAAAAAAAAAAAAAATAATTTTGTTTGATTAGTATTTTCAATTAAAAATACTTCAAATCAAATCTCAACAAATAAAATTAATAGAGAAGGCCAGATGGCTAAATAAATCTAAAATTTGGTAGAAATTCAACACGAATTTATAAAATGAAATTCAAATTTATCAACTAGAAATTTTTTTATTCTTTAAAGTTTCAAAAAAGTCGCTTTCTTGTTTTCAAAATCATTAAAGAAAATGTAAAAAACAATTTTCCAATTTTTAAAAATCATTTGGCCTTAGTCACAAGAATTGTACTAACAATTAAAATCATATTTGTCAGAAAAAAAATTGATTTTGAAATTTGAGGATAAAATTACTTAACTCCCAAATATCTTCTATAAAATTTTATTTGAAAAAAATCAAATTTCATCTTAAAAATAAAACACAGTTTAAGACTAAAAAATTTTTCAATGGATTTAAAAATTTAAGAATTATAACTATCCTTATTAAAATAATACAAATATTTACCAATATTTTGAATAAATCAATTTTTTGGTTTCACCAATAGCATTATTTCAAAAAAGAAAAACCAAATACTTTTATTAATATTTGTGGAAATAAATACTATGTTATGGTGTTTTAGTGATGGAAATAGTAATAAACGAAGTAATTTTTTTTATATGTAAGAAATAAAATGGATTTTTATAATTTTCTTTTTGATAAAAAAATGGAAACAAAAATCTGATCTCACTTAAGAAAAAATTTTCTTATCTGTGTTTCAGAGTTAGATCATAATTTTTTGGTACTTTGAATATACAAAATTCGTAAGTACTAGAACATCACCAATAACATATTTTAATATTTTGCTCTGTTGTGAAAGACTGATCTCTTAAGTTTTTACTTTTTTTTTATTATTTTTTGAATTAGCTTTATTTCTTGCTTTTATTTCTCTTTTCAAGATTTTGTGAAAAATAATTTTTTTTTTTCTTTTTCATTTTAAAAATAAAAACTACCCTATGGGTTAAAATCTGACCCAACTTATAACTAGGATAAAAAAACTCTAACCAAAATTTGCGTTTTAGGTAAAGAGGGGGTAATTGTATTGAATGACCTCTCTTCAATAATAATATAAAAAAAAATTGTCATTTTTTTCAAAACTGATCTCACTGAAGAAAATTTTGTGAAGACTTTTCAACAACACACTATCTCTTAACACTTTAGGGATTTTCATCTCGAAATGTGGTTCTTAAAGAATATGAAAAACAACAACAAAAATAAAATAGATCGTTTCTAAAAAAAATAAAACAATAAAACCTCCCTAAAAATTAAAAAAAAAAAACAAATCTCAAAACTAAATCATTAACCCAATCTTGACTTTCAATTTGTAAATAATATAGCGACATTTTTAACTGAATTCGAGGATTCCTTTGGATTAGATCATCCAACTTTTTATCAGGGGACATATAAGGAAGCATTTCGGTTTGCCAAAGAATCATCAAAATTTTTTGTTGTCTATTTGCATTCATCTGATCACACTTCCACATCTGATTTTTGTTTAAGGGTGCTCACAGATGAAAACATCATTGCGTTCTTAAATGAAAACTTCATATTTTGGGGCGAGTCGATTCGTCACCCATCTGGGTTTTTGTTAACGAACAAATTCTTTGTAACCACGTACCCGTTCATGGCTGTCGTGTCTACAAATACAAGAACAAGATCGCAGGTGGTCAAAATATTTGAAGGGCAAATTAACGCTGATCAATTGATGACGGGGCTAATATCTGCTCTCGAGGAAAACGCCTCTGCCATATCCGAGCAACGGATCCAGGAAAATGAAAGGAGGAGCATTCGCCAGATAAGAGAGCAGCAGGACCGCGAATACCAAGAATCAATCGAGAGAGATCAAGAAAGACAAAGAATTGAATTTGAACAGGAGCAACTGCAAAGGATTGAAAGAATGGAACGTGAAGAGAAGATCAAAAGAAAAAGGGAGAAAAAGGAAGGGCAAATGCTCGAATTAGAACAAAAAATCCAAAATTTAAAGCCAGAGCCCGACCCCAAGACCGAAGAAGGCGTTATACGATTAAGAGTGATACTGCCAGATGGTGATAAAATCTCGAGATGTTTTAAAAAAGATTGGGAAATGAAATCAATATTTGATTGGGTAGACATAAACTCAAACAAAACACTAAAGCCAAATAAATACTACCTTGTTAAAAATTACCCCAAAACCACATTTTCTGATAAAAGCGTCACCTTCGGGGATGCCAAGATTGAAAATGGAGACTCATTGATGGCGATCAAAAAATAAATCTAATATTTACAATTATATGAAATTTTCAATTTCTAACTAACCTTTACCCCCCTCCTATTTCTTACCTTTCACCATTCCCCTCCCTTATTTAATTCTTTTCTCTTTTTCCCTTTCTTTTCTTTTCTTTTCTTTTCTTTTTTTGTTTGTTTGCTTGTTTAATATTTTTAAAAATATAATGATGATATAAATAGCATCGAACCTTAATCTTTATGTAATTGGTTAAACATGTTTAATAAATTCCAAAAGGATAGCTGTATATCATTTTTAAATTAATAAATAAAAGCTTTGTAAACTTTTATTTATCATAGCAATTATTATTTTCTTTTTACTCATAGTAAAAAGGCAAAATTTGAAAAACAAAATGAGAAATTATTTACAAAATGAAAATTATTCCTATTTAAAAATTATCGCCTTACTATAAATAAATAAATATTTTGTTTAAATTATTTGTTTTTTAAAGATAAATATTGTTTTAAAAATTGATTTAGTTTTATAATTTTTCAATTTCATACCAAAATTTTAAATAATTTTATCGATTTTGATATAAAGACAGTATCACTTTTATGGAACAAACTTTGTACCGAAAATTAAGGAATAAAAAAATATCATATCAATGAAAAAAAATTTTTTGGAATTTTTTTTTAAGATTTATTTTTAGTGGAATTTGAATTTTTGTGCCTTACTTTGACATTTTTTGTGTAACTTAATTTTCAGTAAAAGTTTGTTTATTAAAAAGCGGTATTGTTTTAACGGCAAAGAAAATAAAATTGAAATGTTTAAAGGAGTATAGTATTAAATTTTAAATTTAGTTAAATTGAATTTTAATTTTGTATTTTTGAAGAATTTCTCAATTACTTTCATTGATATGAAAGTTTATAATTGTTTTAATATTTGTGAATGGAAAAAAACAAAAAGATTATTTTTGGATGGGTAGTATTTTAGTTTTTAAATTAATGAATATTATTATAATGAGTAAAACTAAATACTTTTTAAAAAATTTGTTGAAAACTCAATTTTGACCATAAAAGTTAAGTGAAAATTTTTTGATCCTTAAAAGAGTGCAACATTCTCGAATTCCTATCTGATTTATTTTTTTTTTCAAAAACTTTGCTACAATATACTAGCATGCCATCCAAACACCAAAACATACTCTAACATTCCTTAACCTATCCCTAACACACTTTAACATACCAGTAAAGGGGGTTTTAAATGCCTTAGTAAATAAAATTCAATGAAATTGACCAATCTGAAAAAATAGAGAATATCACATATTTTGAAATTGAATAATTGTCCTGTTTTATTATTTTTTAGAGAGAAAATTTTTTTGATAGACGTCATTATTATTTTATCTATCATTTGATCTTTTTATTATATTTCAATAGGATATTTTCAGAAGATCAAGTTAAAAAAAATCAATATCTTTCCAATTTTCACAAATCATTTTTTTCACACTAAAACTGTTATCAAAAAAGTCTGGACTTTTTTAGAACTGTTATCAAGTTTTCTATTTTGTAAAAGAGTGAAAAAAGTTTCAGAATAAAAACTTTTTGAATCTTTTATGTTTTAAGAAATGTGAAAACTCAACCTTTAAATACGGTGTTTAGGTTGGAGTGTGAAGGAAAGTGTACTTTTTTTTTAAAAAAAAATTTCATTATATAAAAACATAAAACTTTAATTAAATTATTAATTCCGATAGTATCATAAAAAAATGAAATTAATTTTTTACACTGACTGTAATAATAATGATCTTAAAACTGGTTAAAATATATTTTAACTAGAAACCAATCAACCAGCTTAAAATATAATGAAAAAGGTAATCGGAAAGGAAAATCATAAAAAAAATAATAAAAAAATGACAAAAAGATATAAAACATAACAAAGGGTAAACAAATAATAATAATAAAGGACTTATTTAATATTTAATACCAGAAATAATTAAAAAACTGATTAACATACAGTCAGTTTCACTTTTAAGGCACAAACTTTCAACGAAATTTAAGGAACAAAAAAAATCTCAAATTAAAGCACAAAATACATATTCTAGTAAAATAAATTGTAAAAAAAAAAAAATTCAAACCCTGTGCCTTAATTTGAGAATTTTTTGTGCCTTAAATTTCGTTGAAAGTTTGTGCCTTAAAAGTGAAACTTACTGTAAATACTCAATATTTTTCTAATTTTGAACTAAAAAAAATATAATAAAAGCCTAAAGAAGATCTAAATTATCTGATGAACCCTACGCTAGATATAATTAGTTTAAGTTGATAAAATTCAAATTTTCCTAAAAGTTATTTGAGATACTAAATCTATTGAAAAAAAGTAAAAGTTAATTTGTTTATATATATATATATATATATAGATATATAAGGTATCACCAAAAAAGCCTATATATTTTTTTTACATTTCATAAAAAATCATCTTTGTTAGTGAAAAATATAATTGATTAACAAAACCAAATTAAGTTGAATATTAATAACAATTGCACCATAGACTAAAATATATTTATTTCAATATATTTCTATTAATGGTTCCAAAAAATGAAAAAAAAAAAAAAATAAACACTTTTTTTGGAGAAAAGAATATACTTCCAATTTTAATGAAAAAATTTAAAAATATGGAAAGGGTAGAATTTATTTTTTAACTAATCAAATGCTTTTTTTTTTTTCACTTCTATTTGAAACTTTATTTGAATTAAAAAAGTTATGGAAACAATTTTTTTGATCAAAAATAAAATAATAACCCTCAATTTCCATCACAAAAAATATCAGATCAAATAGATCTCCGAAAATTTAATATATTTGATTTGTGTAATACATACAAAAATACAAATTGAGTTCGTACCAAGAATCACTAAATGGTAATTAATTATTTTGGATTTTCAAATATTTTTTTGAAGATTTATTTTAATAAATATATTTTAAAATAAATTAACCTACTTTTTTTGAAATACCTAAGTATATATATATATATATATATATATATATATACTCCATTACTAGAATTGGTACAAAGTCTAAAAATTAAAAATAGACGAAAAACCCTGAATATATTATGTTTACCCATAAATAATATAAAACAATGTTTAATTAAACTATATAAATGTTTTTATAAGTAATCATTTTTATCCAAATATAAGAAAAAAAATATAATTAAAAATCTGCGTATCCAAAATAATATAAATAACTGAACAAAAAATTATTCCTAAATATGTTGAAATTTCACCAAAAATTCTTGATTGATCAAATGATAAGATATAATCGACCAATTGTATGCGATTTTTCAATTTAACAAACTCAACACTAAACTTCTATCAATCATCAACATAATAAAATCACAGATCTAAAAGATGAGATTATATAATTGGAAAAAAACGAAATGAAAACAAAACAAAAAAGAAAAAAAATGAAATAGTTTGTAAAATTAAAATTATTTCGAAAATTAGTGTAAAATTGTATTGTTATTCTGTTAACTGTTTGAACTGTTTCTAAAATTTTCGAATTTTGTTTATTTAAACATTTCGAATTTTGATAACTAACTCCATTTCATTAAAATTGTTTTAATGAAAAAGAGATGATAAAACATCACAATTTTTTAAGAATAAACAAATATATGATTGTTTATAAATAAGAAAAATAATAATCTTTTGATTGTTGATAGATATTCAGATTAGAAATGTCTTTAAATATATAAATTTTATAAAAAAAAAAAAAAAAAAAAAAACATAATGTTCGTGAAAACTTTTGGATTATTTCAAAAGAACATTTAATGTACAATTTCTTTAGAAAAGGAAAAATATTACCAAGAAGTTTTTTAAATTGTAAATCGGATAATTTGACAAAAAATTATATCTCAATTTTCTTTCAAAATTAATTTGGGTTTTCAAAGTTTTTTTATCAATTTGTCTTTTTTAAAAGAAAAATTTTAAAAAATGGTTATTTCAAGTCAAAGAACAGAAAAACCAAATTAAAAAATAAAAAATTATCAATATTAAAAATTATTATTATAAAACCCAAAAAATTATCTAAAAAAAAAAAGTTTGTTATAAAAAAATAAAAAATATCCAAAAAATTGACCAAGAATTTGATAAAGAAAATAATTAAACATTTTGATAAGTAAACTATTTGAAATAAATTTACAACTTTTAACATCACAACCCCAAAAAAATATAATAAAAAATAAAAAAAAAAAAAGATAAATAAATAATTAATGATATTTTTTATTTATTAAAGGTATGAATTTATCGAATGAAAACTTAGATTTGTATTTTAAATAAATGGGAAAATATTCAAAAACCAAAAAGATGTTTAATAAATGTTTAACTGTAAAAATTGGGTTTATATAAGAAAATTTCGACCAGACAATGAGACGGAAAATTAAAGATAATGTATCAATGACACATGGCAACATGTGTGTGACTGATTGAAAGAAAATGGGTGATTCCTTTGTCTGTATGGCAAATATCCAAGTAGGAGGGATGATAACAATCATTGAATTTACAATTTCGAGTAGACAAAAAATTAATGCAAATGCAGAATAGACGCTTGTAATTGATGATATTTCATTATAATTATAAAAACTAATTGAACTAATTCCATTTAGCACCAAAACCATTAACGACATATAATGGACAAAGTAGTTACAAACATTTTTGAGGCCAAAGTAGGTTCCATCTAGTTTAATGTGTAACGAATTCTTGGTATTATTTGATTTTTTATAATGGTTTGCATTTGTAAACGTAAAAAGGGACTTATAGGCAAAAGACAAAAACATAAAGGATACCGGTGCAATGAGAACGGATTGCTTTACCTTATATTTAGTGTATTGCCCATCCTTTGGCAGATTTTGATTTTTATAATATAAAAATGGGACATTTGTGGCTGCAAGAATTATAAAGGTAAATATTGGTAATAATATATAAAATCTTAAAAAACGGTTTTTATCTTGTTTGTTATTGTAGATATCAAAAAGGTTATTTAAACTTTTCTTGACTATCTTAATGACATCAAGAATAAAAAGAATTGAAATGATCATTCCAAAGCCACAAATTCCCCAAATCCAATGCAGACCCATTTTATGAATTGTCCAGGTCAATGAGATCTCATAAATAATAACTAGCACAATCGAAATGAACATGAATTCTAAAAACGAAAATGCATCAGTCATCTTCTCTATGGTTCTAAACATGAACTTACTGGGGACGTCTTTTAGCAATATACAAGACAACGAGATTGCCGCAAATATAAAATTTTTATAGAGGAATATCAAAGTTTCTGATTTTTGTCTTTTTTCATTTGTCACAAAACGGTACAAACAACAAAATATGTCTTGAAAAAGTGAAAACATTAGCATTATTGTGAATAATTTATTGCACAGAGATTGTCTGTTTGAAAAGGAATAATGGATTCTTTGGATGGGGCTTTGAATTGGTGTGTTTTCATTATTGTTATTATTCAATTCTTCGTTTTCTTCCGAGAGCATATATCTCTTATTTTGTTGTAGATTGTCCACATCGTTTTCTCTTTGATATAAGTAATTATGGAAATGTTTCCAAAATTTGTGATTGATGGGCAAGTATGGCAGCCAAAAAAGGACAGCACCACGAATGACAAACGAAATGATCCATAAATACAGAAAAATCTGCACAAATGTATTGCATGGGCTGTTGTAATCATCGCCTCGCACAATACAAGCTGTAAACAGATTTGTGAAATCGAGCCAGTCAATGCAGAGCTTGTATGTGTCGATAGAGTTTGTTAATTGGATCGGATCAACATCGTCTTGTGATCGAATGATCTTTTTCAAACAAAAGTCCACAACAGCTGTGCCTCCAATTGCAAAAATTGCATAATGGTTGGTCTTTGAAAGCAAATAATCCTTGACACCATGAACAAGCTCATCTGATCCCTTATGCCACAGAATCATACAGTTGACAAAAATGTATACATAATAAATCAGGGTAAAGAATTGAAAGCAATAAACAACGAACACTGGTGCAGATTTAAAATTCTTTCTCCCATTTTGATCAACAAAGTCAGTTTTTTTTTTGCAAGTTAGTAAAGTGGAACAAGAAAATACAAGAAAAAAATAAACAACAATACTGACAACCAAACCTGTTGTTTGATCAACTATTTTTAATCTGTAACTCATTAAATAATGTATTAGTGTCAACTGCAAAAAGCTCAAGATCAGAGTAACAACTATCCAAAGCTTGGAGTGAGTCTGTGGTAAATAATCATCAAACTTGTTGTCCCCATTTTCAATGATGCTACTTAACAAATGGAGCTCTTCGTAGATTTCTTTTTCCGTTTTGGGGTTCCTAATCATATCTAAACCAGATCTTTCTTCTTCCACCAAACCTCCAAGTTTTTCTTCGTCAGGACTAAAGTCTTCAGAAATTAGACCTTGAGAGGAATTATTTCCAACTTTATTATCGGCTTCACACATTTAGTTAGAGTTGAACAAAAAATGAAAATGTCAAATAATTTTCAAAAACACATGATTCTCTATGATTATGTTTTGTGTTTTGTTTGAGATTTATCAAAAATAAAGCCACCACCGAAGTCTTACAAATTAAAACATCAGTGAATTAGAAATCTTTATTTCTCTCGCTCCAGAAGAACTTTAAAATTTCAAAATTTTTGGAAATAGATAATTTTTGTAGATCAATACATAATTGGAAAATTGATAGTAAAAAATTAAAACCACACATGTTTCATCCAAGTCCATTTTTTCAGAGGTTTTTATTGGAAACTAGACAATACTTCAATTAGAAGAAACTTGTTTGGGTTGTAATTTTTTTTACTACCATCTTCCAATTAAGTATATGATATGGCAAGATTAACTAAATTTCCTAAAATTTGAAATTTTAAAGTTCTTCTGGAGTGAGAGAAATAAAGATTTCTAATTCACTGATGTTTTAATTTGTAAGACTTCGGTGGTGGCTTTATTTTTGATAAATCTTAATCTCTTAAAAACAAACTGTCGCTGTAGTCTTAGAAATAGGAAACCTAAAGTTTGTGGTTGTTGATTACCTGTCTTTTAGATATTTGATTTGAAAACTTTTCATTGATTTGAAAATGAAATAAACATAAAAATACTTGAGGTTTCATTTGGTCATTATTGGATCACCCTATTAATTTCAAAATAAAAAAATCAAAATTTTGAAAAAGATCAAGAAATAAATGATTTTTTCTTTTTAAGGGATTAGTGTCACCATAGGTTTCTCTATTATCAAAGTATGTTGTAATTGGGTGTAAATGGTATTAGTACACCATGGCTCAAATAGCTCTAAAAAATCTATTATAAATCTTATTGCACAATAAATTATTACATTTTTTACTAATTGATTACATATAAAAATTTTCATATTGAAAAAAATTTTAATAATTCCTTTTTCCAAATCTAAAAATAGAAACCCAAAATAAAGTATTCTGGTATTTAATAATTTAGATTTAGAACTTCCAAAAGTAACTATTTTTAGAATTTTTGAATTTCAAGGATTAACTCAATAATCATCAACATAAAAGTACAAAGACTGATATGTTTTGTTTGCTTTTGGTAAGTCTACTTATAGCATCAATATATTTCCATGATTTGAGAAATAATTTGACAAAAAACTTTATTCGTTAATTATTGAATTTTTAAAAAAAAATCGAATTTTTTAGTAACTAATCTACATTTTGCCATAAATTTAAAAAAGATATTTTATGACTTTGTAGTCTGAATATTGATAATTCAATCTTTAAATTTATGGCGAAATGCAGATTTTATTCTGAATTTGCTGGGTTTTTTACTAATACATAGATCATTTTTAATTGATGAGATCAACAAATATTACTACTTTGCAATCGATTTTTTAGAGACATTTTTGCCATGTAACACTAATGTGGTTAGGTCCAATAACAACATACTTTGATCCTAGGCTTCTCCTTGGTAGACGCTAATCCGTTGATGATAATTCAAATTTTATGGTTAGTGGGTACTATTTTTTCACCTAGTAACATATTTAAAGACTTAAAAGAAACTTGATCAAAGGGATCTTGGGAACTTGAAAAATTTAGGTTTTTTTTGGAAAATTTTGAGTCGGGCAAAAAAAATTTTCTTTCATCAAATCCAAATTATTCTCAACAAATTTTGAAAAAAAAAATTTCATTAGGAAAATCTCACTCCACTTTTTTTTCAAGTATGTTAGAGTGTAGCGAGAGAGTATAAATATACTTGAAAAGAAAGTGGAGTGGCATTACCTTAATATTAAAAAAAAAATAGCTTTTTAGTTTTATTGTTTTGTACGGGAAATTCAATGAGTTTTTGGATCAATGAATGATTTTCAAGCAAAATGTAAAAAATCCCAAAAATCCCAAAAATTGCAATATTTCGACTTTTCCTCAATACATTGTCTTTTAAAGCTTTTTTTCTGTTTATGGTATTTTATTTCAACCCTCACTTAGCATAAAATTCGAATAGTCCTTTAATTGTTTCTATTTTTCAATCCTTTATTTCTTTGCTGCTATTTGAATTCTAAATGGAAATAAATTTTTACTTTATTTCCAATTTTTGCTTTTAATCAATAGAGTCTTCAAAGAAGTGGGTTGTAATTTGTGATTTTGTTCTCTATTTGAAAAAGTAAATTGAAATTTATTCCCATTTTTATAATTCAAAAAAAAATATTTCTTTCATCAAGTACGAAATGTTAAATCATAATTCGTAAATTGAAAGAGAATAAAATAGGAACATCCAAATAATCAATAAAGGAAATTCTGGTTTTGTTATTGGAAACCGAGGAATAAAAGAAACTTTTTTTATTGTTGTCATAATAATTCCGGCAGAAAAGTTTAATCCGTGTTTTAAAAAGAAAAATCTTGTTTTTTTATCGAATACCTATATATTAATGGAACAGGGAAATTGGAAATAAACCACTTTTAAGTGAGTTTTTGGTTTCTTAAAGTTCTATTATGTAAAATTGAATTTATAAAATAAAGGATCAAATTGGAAAATTTATCTAAAAAAAAGAATTATTTTTAAATAACAATAATCAAAAAATTTAAAAAATTTATGTTTAAAGTGATAAAAATACAAAAAAATTTTAAATAAATTCAATTCCTAATTTAAAATTTACTTTAAACATCAAGGGTTTTACCTTCAAAATAGATTTGAAATTAGCTTTAAAACTGGTTTGTGAATTGGATGTTCGATTTGAATAAGAAGAAAAAAAAAGCATAAATAGTATTTTGAATGATGGATTATAGGATCTTGGTAACGTATTATTTTGATCACTACACTTCCAATTTTTATTATTATTCAATAAAGGAAGTGTTAATCCATCTGATTTGCTGTTATTTTTTTCATTTCAGGATATAAGAGAATTGTGTAAAATGTTTGATTGTTCTCTATTCTTTTGAATTTTGGAAAACCTAGGACACGTCCGTTGAGTTTTTTGTAATTTTTGAAAAAACCAAAAGGCTGAATAGATTTTCTCAATTCATATTAATTCTAGAAAAAACTAGGTAATTCAACTTACTTCAGGGCACTTGACTACACACCGGAAAATTAGAAATTTTTATTTAGAAATATTAATAACTAACAAATTATTTTTTTTACAAACTAGAGACTAATAAATCTCAAATTAAGGCACAAAATCCCGAATTTGATTTTTTGCAATTTATTTTTACTAGAATCTGAATTGTGTGCCTTAATTAGAGATTTTTTTTGTGCCTTAAATTTTGTTGAAAGTTTGTGCCTTAAAAGTGAAACTGACTGTATATAAACAATATAAAAACAATCTCAATTTTTCATTTTTTTGGGGGTCTTATATTTTTCGAGTTATTGCCCAAAATAGCTGTGAAAAATCACAATTAAAAAATTTGTATATAAAAATCGATTTTGGGCAATATCTCGAAAACTAGACGTCCTAGAGACTTCTAAACACCAAAAATCGAAATTTAAGAAAATTTTGAATTTGTTGAGCAATAAAAAAATTTTTGATCCCAATTTTATATTTACACTTGTGTGATAACAAAGTGGATTTGAGAGTGTGACCAATATTGAGTTTTGAACAATACAAATTGAAATCTCATAAATTCTTTTTATAAAACATTGAACAGAAATCGGTCTCCAAAGTCAAAAAACACTTTATTTTTAATTTTTGATGCAGAAACCTTGAGCAACCCGTAAAACAAGTGTACTGTGTGGTATCTAATTTTTTTGGCCTTTAAATCTCAATTTACTGAATACTCACTAAAATATTTTCAAAAAATTCCAAATAGGATTTGGTGATAAAGAAATATCTCTCTGAACATACTATGCTTTTTTTGAAAAACAAATACACTCTTGAAAATTTTTCACATTTATAATTTAAATACCAGTAAAAAATCCACACAATCATATCTTTCAGTTTGAATACACATAAAAAAAACAATAATAAGGATTAAAAGGGTTTCTTAAAAACTTTTTTGGTGGTATCTCCACATGTTGATCTAAAATGATTTTAATTTTACAAATTTTTTTGACAAATGAAAAAAAAAATTCATTTCATTTTCCTTTTTTCCTTTAGTCAATAGTCTTCAAACCATATCTTGTAATTGGATGATTTTTTTTTATTTGGTTCTTTTTTTTAGCTATACTGGATGAGATAAGAATCCTTCTTGATGCAATATTTCATATTGAATTTAAAGTTAATTAGACGATATTCTATCTAATTAAAACGTGACAAGAGGATGCCAATGACCAAATTATTTGAAAAACAATTCTTTTTCAACAATTTTCATAACGAGAGCAAATAAATTAACTTATAAGATGAATTTTCATTGATTTTGACAAGATCTTTTAATTTTTCAATCTATTAGAAGACTTAATATTTGCGCGGATCATGAAAAAAAAATTTCTTTTATGACTTGAAGAATGATAGTATTATCGTCAAGACAATCTTCCTCTTTAAAAATAAACACACTCTTGAAAATTTTTCATTTCAACAACAGATAAAAAATGAAAACAACTGAAAAAAAGTTCAAAAATAACACTTAAGGACTAAATGAATTTTATGTTATGTGAGGGTTGAAATAATACACAATAAATACGGAAAATGGTTTAAAAGACATAGGTTTTGCTGAAAGTAAAAATATTGCAATTTTTGGGGTTATTTATGGTTTGATTACAAAATTAAAATATCATTTATTGATCCAAAAACTTTTCAAAATTATGAACAAAACAGGGCAAATTTTAATTACAAGAATTTTACCTATTGCTGCTGTGACTTTCCACTTTATATTAAAGTATATTGACGCCACTCCACTAAACTCTTGAATGGCTTAATATGAAATGGAAAGTCACAGCAGCAATAGGTTAAATTTTAACTGGAATATTTGGAGGAAAATTTTGTTGTTTAAAGGATTAAAAAGTTGAAACGTTATTTTCGATGTTCAATTTGGTTTTGTACATTCTAATTGATGTGGGAAAAAAGTTATTTTTTATCATTTTTTTCTCATTTTTTTTTGCTTTTTTTTATTTTTTTCATAAATAAAAAAATGTTGAAAAAAAAATAAAAAAAAGCTTGAAAGGATTATGATCGATCAAGAAAAAGTTCCTTTCCCAATAAACAAAAATCCACTCAAATACAACACTGGCACTTTTCGATATTGCCCAGAAAAGGTACCCAAACACTCCCGCGGATTTGGCTCTTCACGTGCAAGTACATGCACCTTAAATGAAAAGAAAAAAATAGCAACATTTTATTGCAGCAAAAAATGACAAAGACTTCAAATTTCCATAAAATTCTTTTACCTTCCGCAAATATTTTCCAAAAAAACCTAAATTTCAAATTTTAACAAGATCTATAAACTCAGCAAAATTTTAAGAACTTAAATCTGAGAGTAGACGTAAAAGCAATATCCACTGACCATAAAATTCGAATATTCCTTAAGAGAGTAGTCACTGTAAAGGAAAATTTTTCACTTTTTTGCAATTCTGAAAAGGATCAGAAAATAATATTTTTTACTTTGGTTTGAAATCATTGATTTTTATTATTTAAAGTACTTCATTCATTAGATTTTTTAATTTTTTTTTCTAAAGTCTCAAAAAATTATCACAATAAAATGTTGAATTAAATTGCTTAGAATAGTGTTTTGAAGTTTAGAATAACTTATCCTTTGTACTTATCTCAACATTCTATTGTGGCATTTAATTTTTTCATTTTTTATTTTTCATCATTTTTGAATTTTTTTAATCCTGACAACATAAAACAATTAGAAATATTTTTTTATCAGTGACATTTGGGATTAATGGATTTTATTTAAAATGAACAACAACATTACAATTGAGAGAATCATAAAAAGAAAAATAAATGGGAGTTAAATAGCTAGAAGGATTCCAAAAAAGAATAATTAAGTCAAATTATTACTTATTAAGATTTTAAATCGTTGGATTTCGTGGAATTTGAGAAGTGAATATGATTATATATTATCAACGTTTAAACTAAAAAATAGCTATAAGTTTTATTCTAAGAATCTGGAATTATCTTCTCCGAAAAAAAAACTTAAACCCCATTCCAAAAATTTGGACACATCAGAAAATCAAAAATATAAAAACAAAAACCGAATTTATTGTATTTTCCCAAACCTAATATAAAACCACATTTAAGTAGCATAGTATTAATGTTTTTATAAGTAATCATTTTCATCCAGATATAAGAAAACAATATAAAATAAAAAATCAAAAAGAGTCTGTCCAAAATATGGAAACAAGCCGAAATGAAAGAGTTTGAACAAAAAATATATTGGTAGAAATGTTAAAATTACACCGACAATTGTTGATCGATCAAATGATAAGATACCATGGACCAATTGTATGTGGATTTTTCAATTTAAGAAACTCAACGGTGACCATTCTATCAACCATCGATTAAAAAATTTTTAGATCTAATGAAACAGATTTCGTAACTTGAAAAAAAGAAAATGAAAATGAAAACAAAAACAAAAAAGACAAAAAATGAAATAGTTTGTTGAATTAAAATTACTTCCAAATTGAGATGTCAATCATGCTATTGTTATTCTTCCAACTGTTTAAAATGTGCTCAAATTAATGGAATTAAGTTTATTAGAATAAAAAAAAAATAAAAATAAAAAAAAACTATTTTATCAAAATAATCTCTTTTTTTTTATTGGTGAACGTTATAAAAAAAAAATATCAAATAATTTTTTAAAAAAAATTTTTTGAGAAATTACTATCACACACCACCAAAATAAAATGCTCTTATCTCTTCTCTCTCAAATTTTTATCATGTCTTATGGTGTAGCTACTCCCTTAAAAACACTATTATGTTGTGAAAAATCAACAGAAAAAGTTTGAAAAAAAATATAAAAGTCAACAAGGGTTATTGAACAAACCGTAGTCTAAAGAGTTGATCTCTTTTTAGATATTTGTTAAAAGTTGATTTCAGGTTTTAAATTCTTTAGAGTCAAAATCAACAATTAAAACAATTTTAATTTTGAAATTCTGAATAAAATATATATATTTTTAAACAAAATGACCTAAATTGATTCACTAAACTCTTTATCAATCATAAATCTAATTTCTAAGGGGAAATAGGATCAGTTATTGGGTTTGTCTGAAATGAGAAAAAACAATCAAAATTTTCTTTTTTGGAAAAAAATTTAACAGTTATTTTATTATTTCATAAGGTTTTTTTTTATAGAGTTTTATTAACGGATTGTATTTTTCTGAACATTTTATTCGATTTTTGAGTGTACGGATCTTATTTACCCTTTTTCCAAATAGAAAAAATAAAAAAAGGATAATTCTTACTTGTTTAGAAATTACAAGACAAAGTATTGATTGAATTCTTTCTCAAAAGGTATTTGGGATTTTCTTTGATTTGTTGATAAACCAAAAGTTTTTTTACGATTTAAAAAGAACCAAAATATTCCTTTTTTGTTCAGGCTCATTGAAACTTTTCAAATGACTAATTCAGAACTTTTCATTTTAAAAAGTTATTTGAGTTTCTTTCAAAATGAAAAAATTTGAGTTTTAATTAAAAGAGATTTTCAATTGACCACAGAGTAGAAACAACTTCCAAAAGGCGATAAAAAATTTTAGAAAACATAATCAAAATTTGAAAATAAAATTTACCGGTTATTAATTATCGCCAATTAAGGTTGTGATCAAAAATTTCAAAGAATAAATAAAAGACAAATTATTTTCTCCTTTTGTATCAAAAAAATTTACTTTTTGAGGAAAAAAAAAAGTTTTTTCCTTCATTTTTTTTAATAATCTCTATTCTTGACAAATAACAATCTAATACTATGAATATCCAAGAACAATTCAAAAAATACGACACCAACAATGACGGATTTATCCAACCTGAAGAACTTAAAAAAGGATTACAACTCGAAGAAGAAGAAGTAACCAAGATCTACAAGGAATTCGACAAAAACAGCGACGGAAAACTTGACTTTTTCGAATTCAAATATATGATGCTTAAAAGAGAATTTGATCTCTTTGACAAGAACAATGACGGAAAATTAGAATTAAACGAACTTATGGAAGGATATAACCTCGAAGAAGAAGCAGCCAAGAAGATCATTGCCAAATACGATACCAACAATGATGGTGTTCTCCAATTCTGTGAATTCAAAAAATGGAAACATGATGTCTTCATCAAAAACGAATTCAACCACTACGACACCAACAATGACGGATTTATCCAACCAGACGAACTTAAAACAGGTTACAAATTAGAAGAAGATGTCGTTACAAAGATTTACAAGGAATTCGACACAAACAGCGACGGAAAACTTGATTTTGACGAATTTTTCAAATGGAAAGTTTCTGAAGAATTCAAAGAATTAGACAAAAACAACGACGGTAAACTTGACAAAGAAGAAATCATGGCTGGATTCAGATGTGACGAAGAATGTGCCAAAAAATTCATTGTCAAATACGATAAAGACAATGACGGTTCCATTGACTTAAATGAATGGTACGGTGTTTATAAATTATAAACAGCTTGTTAGTATTTGTCTTACTATTCATTTAGCAAGAGGAGAGTGGATTTAAATTATATTTCCAAAAAATTCCAAGCAGGGAATAATTTGGAAAATAAAAATTTTTCAAAAATTTTACTCCTTTTTTTCTACAAAAATTAAAATAATTATACCACTCAACGTTAGCCTAGTTAAAAAATAAATCAAAACACATAAAGAAATTTATTTCTTTAATATTGATTTTATCAATTTTTTATATTTTTTTGCTTTTTTTTTATTTTTAAAAATCACTTCAACATGTTACTAAAGAAATTCTTTTACATTTCTTGGTTAATAGAATAATTTGGTTAATCCTTGGAATAAAATTCAAATTATGATTATTGTTGTGTATAATAAAAAATCGTCGACTTGGTAAACTTAACTATTGTTTAAAAATAAAAGATCAATTGTTTTTTATTGAAGACTTATACATTAACCAAAAAAGGAAACCAATAATAAACCCTAAAAAAATATGGTGTTGGTTTCTTAAAGTTCTATTATTTAAAAAGAAAATTCATAAAATGAAGGATCAAATTCAAAAATTTCTCTCAAAACATTTAATAATTTATCGAAGAAAATTTTTATCATCAATTGAAAGAAAAATTCAAAAAAACTGAGAAAATTAGGAAATATTTTGAAATAAATTCTATTCCTAATTTAAAATCCACATTAAAATTCCGAAAGTTTAACTTTTGAGTTGATTTGGCCTTAGGTATATTATCGAATATTATTTTAGATGCTGCCTTGGGACAAGAAGAAGTAAAAGGTACAGATTATTTTTTGAAAAATTGGTATTATTTCTCCTAACCATACGGTCACAAATTCTGAATTTGACTTTTTTTAAGAGGAGATGTTACTAAAAATATATATTTGTATATATCATGCTTCTGAATCCAGTGAATTTTCAAAATCAATATTATAGTGTTTCATCATATTCTCAGTAGTAGTCTTTATAGCTAGACAATTATTGTACCCCGCCTTTGATGATGTGTTTTTGTCCCCGATTAATGATTTTTTTTTGTTTTTTTTTTTTTTAAGAGATCCAAAAAGCAATATCTATGATAATAAATATAATGGTTAGTTTGGAACAGCTTTAAGCAACTTTATTCTGTAAAACTTATTTTAAACATTTATTTATTTATTTATTTATTTCTTACAAATACCTAATAAAAGTCTTGCCACCTTTATATTATACTGGCTGATCAATAAAAAGTTTACTCAGAGTATTAAACCGATCTTTAAAAATAAAATACTTGCTTTTTTCTTCCATATATATATATATATATATAGTTCATAAAATAAACAATATAGTGAATACCAAACCAATTTTGAAGATAAACTGTTTAATCCTTTAAAGGAAATAGAATTGGCGAATTGAATTTATTCCAAAATTTTGTAATTTTGATTTTCCAAGTTTTATGGAAATCTTTGTTTTTTATGAGAAAAATATTAAAAATTTTCTCTATTTTTAGATGATAAATTTTCAGATTTGATCCCTTATTTTTTTTTTTTTTAATTTCTTTTTCTTTTTCTTTTTTTTCCAAAAATTTAACTTTTATTTTTCTTTTTTTTTTTTTTTTTTTTTCTTTTTTTTTTTTTCTTCTTTTTTTTTGCAAAAGATCTTCAAAAAGACAAATAATCAGAAGAAAATCGAGGTTATATAATTTCTTTTAAAATTAATTTAATTATTAGCAAAAAATCTTGTTGTTAAACTTGTTTTCAGTGAAATTTCAGTAATAAAAAATCGGTTATATACTCATTTCAAAAATTGTGACTCACTTTTTTTTAGTTTTTGGTTTTTTTTTTTTTTTCATTTTTAAAATATCAGGTTTTTATATATTTAGAATGATTTAAAAGTGAATTACAAATCATATTTTATTATTATTTTTGTTTTTGAATACTAAATGATATTTTTTTTAAATATATTCTTTCGGGTGAGTCACAATCTTTAAAATTGTTTTTATTTTTCTCATTTTTTTCTTCTATTTATTTTTGTAAAAGACCTTTAAATAAAATTAAAATACCAATAAACTTTATTTATTGTGAGAAAGGAGTAATCAAAGAAAATTTACTAAATAAAAAAAAGAGAAGAAGAAAAATAATAATTAAAACATTAAAGTAAAAAAATATTATATCATTTACATGACCAAATTAAAAATTATCCACGTCCTGAAACAGGAAGAGTAAAAACCCGATAGAAAGATTAAAAATACCAATAAACTTTAAGAAAAATTATAAATCTGTAATTTCTTTTAAAATGAAGATAATTATTAAGAAAAATTCTTCCTGTCAACCTTTATTCAGTAAAAGTTTATTAATGTTAAATTCTACAATGCCCATTTCAAAAATTATCATACAATTTTTTTATTTAGTTTTTTTTTTTTTTTTTTGATTCTTGGGATATCAGTCTTTTATTTATTTAGAGTATAGTCAGTTTCACTTTTAAATGAGAAACTTGAAAAAAAATATAAAGAGCAAAAAAAAAAAAAAAACACTCAAATTGATGTACAGAATTCGAATTGTAGGAAAATAATTTGATATAAAAACACTTCCAAAAAATTTACCTTAATTTGATATTTTTTATGACTTTTAATTTGGTTGAAATTTTGTGCCTTAATGGTAGAAAGACTTTAATTAAAAAGTGAATTATTTATAAGAATTGATAATCAGTTAGGCTTGAATATATATTATTATTATTATTTAATTTATTATTTCAGGTGAATCACAATTGTTAAAATGGATTTTCTATTAAAAAAATTTCAAATAATTGTAAAACCCATTGTTACATTAAATTAATGTTATTTTTTATAACCCACAGTAAAAATTGAAGTTATGGTATTAATTATTAATTTGGAATCCTGAAACTAAATAATATTTCATAAGGTTATATGACGAAATCTTGAGGTTGTAAATTAGTACTTTGAAACAATTTTTAATTTTTCAATATGTTTTTTTAATATATTTCAAGTTAAAAAAAATGAAAAAAAATAGTACCTAAAATACAATAAATAAAGAAATTATATATTTTTTCAAACTTAATAATTATTCTAATTTTATTTTGAAAAAAGTAATTATTGTTCATACTAGCGTAATACCAAAATCAGTTGATTTCATTATAAACTCTTTTTCAAAAATTGTGAATAACCTGAAATAATAAATTGAAAAAAAAAAATATCCTTTAATATTCAAGAACAATTAATAACTAAATATGATTTGTAATTCTCTTTAAAGTCATTCTAAATCTATAAAAGCCTGATATATTAAAAATTAAAAAAAATAAAACCAAAAACTAAAAAAAAGTGAGTCAAAATTTTTGAAATGAGCATTACCGATTTTTTATTACTGAACTTTCACTGAAAATAAGTTGAACAACAATATTTTTTATGAATAATTAAATCCATTTTCAAAGACATTACAGAGTCTCAATTTTCTTAGTGATTATTTTTCTTTTCGAAAATCTCTTTTTTTTTCGACTAGATCTTTTTAAAAAAAAAAAAAAGAAAAAGAAAAAAAAAAGAAAAAGAAAAAGAAAAAGAAAAAAAAAAAAAAAAAAAGAAAAAAAACGAAAAAAAAAAACAAAGAAAAACAATAGAAAAACAAAAAATTGAAAAAGCAAAATATAAAAAGAAAAATTTGCAAAATTAGAAAAAATGATTCTTATCCAAAAATTTGAAAATATTTTTTGTAAAGAATACTGGAATCAACCCTCAAAACAACCCCCATTAACATTATAAAGTGAGTCAAAATTTATGAAAAATAGTTTATAATTATATTTTTTAAACCTTCATTCACAGACAATAAGATTTCTTTTTTATTAAACCAATATTAACTATTTTCCAATCAAAGGGGCCCAGTTGTAATGGTAAAATACATGTGTCTCAAGGGTTTGCATAGATATTAGAAGAAAAATTTTATTTTGGAAATTTTCACAATTTCATCATTTTTACAAATTTTTTTTTTTTTTTTTCGATTTTTTTTTTAAAAGGTAATTCAGTTGCAAAAAATTTTTTTATTGCAAGATCAATAGTCACTTGCTAAAAATGTGTTATTCTAAGGTTATTGAAACCATGTAAATTATTGTTGAGAAATCATATTGATTTCTATTGCAATTCTATTCGATCTTTGATCTTGATATTTGCTTAATAAAGGTGAAAATTTTCCACTTCATTTTCTTTTCCTTTTTCAAATAGAGACAACAAATACAAACAAACTTTGTTTGGGGACTTGATTTATAAAAGAAAAGTATGTAAAATGAAGTGAAAATTGTTTCCTATTTATTATTCAAATACCAGTAGAAGTTTAAAGAGAAAATTCTTGTTTTTCTCAATGGGTTACCTAAGAATTTGAGTTTTTCATTTTTTAAGAAAATCCATTGATTAATTAGGTATATTTCAGACATATATCAACAATTCTTTAATGTGTATTATTCAATTTATTTCTTATTTGTTCTTCAAAGGCCAATTATATAAAATAATTGATATTTGAAAAAAACCTTGGGCCCTTTTGATTAAAACAGAGTTTAGTTTTTTTTGAAATAATTTGGAAATATTATTGGATTTTGATCTTTCCAAACAGAGAAAAGCAGAATCAAAATTTGTAAAAAAAATAATACATTTCGAAAATAACATTG
Organism: Anaeramoeba flamelloides; assembly: GCA_027625915.1. NCBI lineage: Eukaryota > Anaeramoebidae > Anaeramoeba > Anaeramoeba flamelloides. Next base: position 1,335,143 of record JANTQA010000045.1, read on the forward strand.
TAAAGTAAGTTTGGTATTATAGTAATCAGATTTATTCCTTTTATTTTTCAATTCCAAAGTTGTGGTCATTGTTTTATCGAATTAAAAATGAAATTTAATAGAATATTTTGGTTTCTAATGACTTAGTACTTAAGGATTACAATCCCTGAAATTTGAAAGAAGATTATCTTGTGTAGGGTGTCTTGAGTTGTTGGTTTGGTTCTTAGCTGATCGATCTTGTACTTGGTATGGATTTTGATAGTGGTTCAAAATGTCAATTTTTGTCAAATTCATTTTTAATTTTTCCGAAATCCGAATTGAAGAGTGGAAGATTAATAGATTGATAGGTGTTCAAGAATAACTTTTGAATTTTGGGTTGTAGAAAAGAATCTTGATTTACTTTTATGTCAATTAATCAAATAAAAAAATAACTTTTTTTAAAAGCTCCCAATAAAACCAAACCTAATAAAAAATTTTAATCAAAAACATACAAACCACATTTTTTTATAACTTAAGTTACAGCCAATTAGTCTTACACTGGTCAATTCGGATTTCGGAAAAATTAAAAATGAATTTGACAAAAATTGACATTTTGAACCACTATCAAAATCCATACCAAGTACAAGATCGATCAGCTAAGAACCAAACCAACAACTCAAGACACCCTACACAAGATAATCTTCTTTCAAATTTCAGGGATTGTAAACCTTAACTTTGGAAAATATTGTCTGATTTATCCTTCAAAGCTTTTTTAAAAACTACAAATTCAATGTTAATTCTCATTCTAACTAATTCGAACACACTCAAGAAATGGAGGTTTACTTGTAAAGATTTCAGAATTCAGTTTTCTAGATTTATTTTAAAAAATAAACATATTCCAATAAAAATGAAACAATAACCAACTTTTAATAAAGTAACTTTAAAAAAAAATTGAAATCCACAAACCAAAAAAGAAAAATAGATCAGCATTTGCTCCACAAAAACAGTAAAAAATCTAATATGAAGACTATAAAATCTCACAAATCATTTTTTTAACATTTATTAAATAATTCTAAAAAAAAAAGAAAATGTCTTTAATTGAAGAATTTATCACAGATCTTGTTTTAAACAAAGAAAATGAAGAATTAGAAAAATCGGAAAAGCCAAATAACGATCAACCAAAAAATCCAACAGCCCAACAAAAAGAAAATGAAAATGAAAATGAAAAAGAAAAAGAAAAAGAGATTGTGATTGAAAATGACCATTCTGAAAAAGAAAAAGAAAACGAAAAAGAAAAAGAAAAAGAAAAAAAGAGCAAATTAAATGATGAAAACACTCCAAAAGATCTGAGCGAAATAACAAAGATTATCAAATCAAAAGCCATTTCAAACCTCATCAAGAAATTAAAAGAAAGGAAGGAAAAACAAAATTCAAACAAAAAGCAATCCAGCAAAAAAGAATATGACATTTTATTAAAATGTAATAAGGCGATTCGAAGGATCAACAAATCGATTGTGTCTCTTCATCGCTTTAACTGTCTGAAATATCAAAAGCAATTCCCCGATTTGGAAACTATCTTACAAAACCCATTGGACTATGCCCGTGTTGTCTTAGAAATCAGGGACTATGACGATTTGGCAGCTGTAGATTTAGAAAAGTTATTGCCTAATAACATTGTGATGGTGCTAAGGTTGCAATCCACGATATACCGTGACAAGAAACAAAAGTTGACGAAACAGGAGATGGACACTGTTTTGTACAGCTGCGAATCGCTTTTAAGGCTCAACGAGCATAAGCAATTCATTTTAAATTACCTTGCCTCAAGAATGTATTTGATCGCGCCAAATCTGACTGCCATTGTGGGGCCGACAATCACCGCGCAACTAATTTCCATTGCAGGTGGCCTAATACCGCTGTCCAGGATTTCTGCAAACAATTTCCAATTGCTTGGGGTGGATCGTGCGCCATTGATCGGATTTAGCAGCACGTCTTCTTCGGTTCAACAAAAGATACGATATGCGGGCGTAATTGCCTCCTGCCAGCTCATGAAGAAAACGCCCACGGAATACAGGAAAAAAATTGTCAGGCTTATTGCCAACAAGGGCTCGCTGGCATCAAGGATCGATGCCAAAGGATCTTCGCCAAACGGCCAAGAGGGGAAAAAGCTTTACGAGCTTATTGAAAAAAAGCTGGCAGTATTCAAAGAGCCTGCAGATTATAAGTCGAAAAAGCCTCTCAAAAAGCCTGGCGAAAAACGTGGGAGATCGCGAGGCGGGAAAAAGGCCAGAAGAAAGAAAGAAAAAAACAAATTGTCCGATCTCCAAATTGCAAAGCACCGAATCGCATTTGGAAGCAAAGTCAATACAGACGAAGACTACGGGGGAGAATCATTAGGCATGGTCGGATCGGGTGGCGGGCTGCTTAGAATAAGGTCAAAGCACACAAGCGTCGGCAAGAAGGAGGCCGAAAAGGTTTTGAAAAAGGCACGGAATAATGAAAACATTTCCATGGGATCCTTTTTAGCAAAGTCGGGAATTGCTTCCGTGTATGGAATGACGACTTCAATCGCCGGATCAACAACAAGCCTCGCACTTCATTCCGCTCAAGGTATTAGTCTTGAAGACCCAAATAAACAAAACCAATTAGAAAAGGAGTCTTCTCTTAAATATTTTAATAATAGCCTAACCTTTTCTTCAAATAGAAAAAGAAAATTTAAATACCCTCAAAAGAAAAAATAGGAGTTTTCTTCCATTAAAATTTTTTGTTTTGTTTATCTTTAAATTTTTTACAGTAAATTATCAATGATAATTAATTCACAAATCAATAAATAATTTGATATATATTTATATATATATATATCAAATTATATTTTATATTTTTACATATTAATTAGGATTTACTCTATTAATATACATAAATCACTTTAATTAAAACAGTTTATTGATTTTAAAACCAATTTATATTTTCGGAAAAATTATTAAATTTCAAATTTGGTCAAATTTCAATTTTGGTCAAATTCTCATTTTTTTGAAAATAGTTAATTTTATTGAAATATATTGACTTTAGGCATTTAAAACATCCTTTACTGGTAGGTTAAGGTATGTTAGAGTATGTTAAGGTAGGTTAGAGTATGCCTGGGTGGTATGAATGGTAGGTTAGAAAATTTTGGTAAGGATTTTGAGAAAAAAAAATAATTAAGAGACCAATTAGACTTTGGCAACTTGTTTTAAGGGGAAAAAATTTTCCACTTAACTTTTTGTGTTAAAATTGATTTTCGAACAAATTTATGAAAATACTTAGTATTGATGATTTCGCGATTTTGAATATTCTACAATTTAAGTAAAAAAAAATACTACCAATCACAAAATAATCTTTTTGATTTTTCCGTTCACAATTATAAAAAACTCATTAAAAACTTTCATAAAAACAATAATAATAATCAAGGAACTCTTCAAAAATATGAAAAAATTTAATTTGACCCATTTTGAAATTTAATAATATACCCAGATTTTCGGATTAAAAAAAAAAAAAATGTTATTCATTTTGATATTTATTTTATCACAGAAAAATTATAAACACATTTTTGTTAATTTAAAATTTGAGAGATTCTGTTTTTTTTTATAGAATAATATTGTTTTAAATGGTGAGTTGAATAAAGATTCAGAAATTAAAAGGATATAGCCTTTGCAATACGGCTCGGAACATTTATTCAACATAAAAACCGATGTTCTTTTAGAAAATTTTATCTTTTTATACAAACCTTAAAATGGTTAAAACAGGTTATGAGAAACCTTGACTTTTATGTTGTAATATATATATATTATCCAGTTTTATCTGATTTTTCAATCTTAAAAAACCAAATTAATAAAAAAAAGTATACATTAATTTGGATCTTCAATTACAAAAATTGAAAAAATCAAAGGTTTAAACAATTTAAAATTAATGATCTAAAAATACTTTCAAGTTTCCATGGTTTCAATTCTCGGAAAAAAAATAATTTTTTAAGCTGTTGTTTGTACAAAATTTCAAAATTAACTCTTAATTGATTAGTTTTTTTTTTTCAAAATATTTTTTTTTATTCGGTTTTCAAAAAGGTAAACAAAAAAGAACCAAAATATCAAATTAGTTTGATATCTCCTTTTGTTCATAAAGAATATAATAATAAACTTTACATTTTCAATTTTAAAAAGAAAATAAATCCTAATAGAATGGATAGATATATATTTATTGTTGTTATCTTAGAAAATTTTAGATTGAAGATTGATAATTTTATTTGAAACAAAAAAAAAACAGTCAGCATTACTTTTAAGAAACAAATTTTGGATGAAAATTAAAGTATACAAAAAAAAAAGTCCAAATTATGCCACAATTTTTATGAATTTGTTTTAAGATACATTTTATTTTACCAGAAGCTGATATTCTCTATAAAAATTTGGATTTTTTTTGTATTTCATAATTGTTGTTAAAATTTTATTTCTTGATAGTGGAACTGATTATAGTAGCGATGGTGTTTTCTTGCTATTATTGTGACCACTTCCGTTATTATGATTGAAGTTGATATGATTATGTTAAAGTTGTTGCGGGTAGATTGAATAGGGTTATTTAATATATTGTTTTGTTAGTATCTATATATCTACCACTAAAACTACTGTCACATTCACTATAAATATTACACCAATTATTACTATTATTAGAATCTTGTCGTTCTATCATCTTGATTTGTAGTTGAGAGTTGCTTTCTTAGTTTGGGTTGAACTTGAAGTTGGATTTTATATTGTATATATGTCGTTCGTTCTTGAAAACTTTTTTTTTTTTTTTTTTTGTTTGAATTTAGGGGTTAATGATTGTATCATTTGTTGTAATTTTCATTGTTGAAGATACTATTTTTTAAAATAAGAAAAAAGGTTAAAAAATTCAAATTGTTTCTTGACATTTGTTAAAAAAAAAAAATAAAATATGATTCAAAATTGAAAAAAAAAAATAAAATGACTTCTGATGTTGTCAACAACACACACATTCAAACATGGTTTTCTTTTCACCTTATTAACTTTCTAAACCCAATTCCAAAAATTTGGACACACCCAAAATCAAAAATTGGTAAAAAAAAAAACCCAATTTATTGTATTTTTACAAATGTAATATAACACAATGTTTAAGTTATCGAGTATTAATGTTTTAATAAGTAATCGTTTTAATCCAAATAAAAGAAAAAAAATATAAAACTCAAAAATAAAAACAGGTGTGTCCAGAATAATGAAACGAGCGGAACAAAAAATGTATTGGTAAATTTGTTGAAATTTCACCAACAATTGTTAATTGATCAAATGTTAAGATATTATCTACCAATTATCTGTTATTTGTCAATTTAACAAACTCAACACTAACCTTCTATCAACTATTGAAAAAAAAATTCCAGATCTAACGAAACAGATTATGTAACAACAAAAAAGGAAATGAAAACAAAAGAAAAAAGACAAAAAATGAAATAGTTTGTAAAATCAAAATTCTTTCCAAATTGAATTTAAAGTGCAGTATTGAGGTTCTTTCAACTGTTTAAACTGTGTCCAAATTTTTGGAATATAGTTTATCAGATCCCCTTCCAAAGTCATTTCTCTCTCCTGTTCGCCCCTTAAATATTTTTTTTTTCTATATTAACAATAAAGAATTTTAAAAACAATCTCTTTTTTACATCAATAAAATCAAATAACAATTAATCTTTCAAAGTAACCCAAGCTCACAAAAAAACTTTAAAAGACAATAAACAAATATGATATATGAGTGCAAAGTCATTTTAAAAAAAATGATTTCCAAAAGTTTTAAAAAGTGTTATTCAAACTATATCATTAATTCTTTTATGCAATTTGCTTTACAATTTCTAAAACTTTTTATTTTTCACTTTTTTTAAAATGGTGTTACTTAAAATAATTCTTTGTTCTGAGAAAAAAAAAATAATGAAGAATTGGTTCAATTTCTTTTTAAAATAATCATATCAGTAACCATCAAAATATTCCATAAAAATAGTAATTATGTCTCAGATAATTATTTTTTTATTGTTAACTGTTTTACTATTTTCTTTTTAGAATCAAAGAAAATAATATCAAAAAATCTTTAAAAAAAGTATTTTTTCGATAAATATTACCCACCATCTTTTCAAAATTGGTTCCAAAGTGATTGTTGAATCAAAAAGATTAAAAAAAAAGAGAAACAAAGAAAAAGATTATTGTGAATTAAAATGAAAAAATAGCTAAAAATAATAAATATTTTTATTTTTTTAATTGATTTATATACTTAGGAAGTATTTTCTATGTTATGGAAGAGATCAACAAAATAAAGAGAAAATAAATAAAGAAAAAAATAATGATATATTTTTTTGAAAAAGAACATTCTTAAATTCTATAATATTACCTAAGTGTTTGATTAAGGATTTATGATCTAGGCTTTTCTTTTTTGTGTTGCCAAAGAGCAAGAAGAGATACACCTGAAACTTTAACAAGTTTAAATCTGACACCTGGAACATCACCAACAGCACGTCCACTTCTTCCAACTTTATTAATTCAAAATACGATGTAAAATACATCAAAAGTACAAAAGGTGAATTGTTTGGGAAAATTGAGAATTGAATATTTATAAAAAAAAAACAAAACAAAAAGCAAAAAAAAATGAAAAAAAAAAAAAAAGTTTGTTATTTTTGGAAAGTTGAAGTTAACAGCCAAACAACAAAGGATCTTGGTTTTGTTTTCAAGAAAAAAGAAAAAAAACAATAAAGATCTTACATCCACAAATTAAAACTTCATCATTGTCATCAATGTATGTTAGTGATCCATCTTTTGGAACAAAGGCAAGAACTTTTTTACCATTTTTTGCAAGTTGAACACGGACACACTTTCTAATAGCAGAATTTGGTTGTTTTGCTTCAACACCAACTTTTTCTACAACAATTCCACGAGCATGAGATGCGCCTTGGAAAGCGTCAGTCTTTTTTTGTATAATAATTAATTAAGGAGATTATTGTTTTTCCCAAAAATAATAAAAAAAAAAAAAAAAGAAGGAATTATTAATATGTGAGGTTCTTGTTACAAACCCAAAAAAATGAAAACAAAAAATAAAAAAAAAAGTTTGTTTGTTGTTTGTTTTTTGTTTTTTGTTTTTCAATTTATGAACAAAAAGAAAAGAATAAATTTGGTATTTACTTTTATTGCGGTTCCAGAATGAGATTTTTTATATCTTTTGTCTTTCCATCTTTGGACTTTACGTCTGTTTCTAAGTTTTCGACCGGCTCTAATACCCTTTGGTTTTCCTTTTTGTTTTCAAAATTCAAAAAAAAAAAAAAAAATAAGCAAAGCAATTTAAAAAAAAAAAATCAAAAAGAAAAAACACAAACCCATTTAAAAATAACAAAGCAAAAGTTTTAATAAAAAAACAAAAAAATGAAATCGAATTATTCCTTCACCTCAAAAATTACCATTTTATATCATTGTATTTAAACGATTTCAAAACATTCCAGAGCCATGATTTTAAATTATATTAATTAAAGTGTTGGTTTTAGCTCTAAACGAATTAAATTGATTAAAAAAAAGTTATTTAATATTATTCTCCTGTAAGAATTAAATTAACACTAGAATATAAACAGTAAGAGACTGAGATACAAAATGAAATTGATGGATACAAAAATGAAAGTTTTTCAATGTCTTTATCAGTGTATAACAATTTTAAAGTGATCTTTAAGTTGAATTTATAAAGTGAATTGGGAAATTTTAACTAATTTTAAGTTTCACAGTTTATGTGAAATATAATCATTAAAATTATTTCAATAACTAAATAAATGAAAATTTGAAGAAAAATCGAGATGAGAATATATCCAAGTATAATATATTTACATGTCAATGAAAAAAATGGATATCAAAATAATGAAAAAATTGATCAAGAAAAAATACCTAAAAATCATTTATTTCATGTTCTTATCTATAGTATTTGAAACAATTACTTCTTCTTTAGTTGGTTTTCTTTTTAATTCATTATGAAAAAATTTTTGTTTGTAAAATTTTTTAATAACAATTTACTTTTTGTTTCTAAAGAATTTCCAAAATGAATTTAAAAATCCCTATTTTCATTTGATTACTCTAATTCTAGTTTTATTTAAGAATATAGGATATTTTTTTGATGTAGTTCAGTTTTAAAAAGATTTATTGAAAATATTTTTGTGAGTTGATTATTATTTATTTTTCATTAAAAATTGAACAAATAAAAATTCTGAATCTATTGACATTTTTTCTCAAAGTTTTTCTTTTTTCTCTTTGGTTGAATCTTAAGGAGTTATTTTTATGGAGATCTCAGAATAAATTGATTTGGCCTATTTTTCTAGATTCTATCTATATTATATTTAGTAATTATCTGGCTTTAATTTTTTTTAGAAATTGTTTTCAAAATTAAACTTTCAAGATATCTCCTAAAAAAATTTATTAAATAATATTTTTTTTTTTGATTTATTATTCCCAATTTGAAAAGGAATTAAATTTCTTTATTTATATTACTTATTTATCTTTATATTGATATTCTATTATAACTATAAATAAATAACATTTCAAATTAGGGTTGGTCTTCATACCAGTTACTCAAATTTTATATTTATTCAATAGTTAATATAAGTTTAGTCTTATTGTAAAATATTTTTGGATCTATAAAAAAAACTAGATTAATTCGTAGATCTTCATATAAAATTTTTCATTTGGAAGAGTCATCAAAAGAAAGAAATAAAATTGAGTATCAGATAAAAAATATTTTTATTTTTGTTTCAATTTAGTTGACAAATTAATCAAACATTGATATAAATAAGGATAATCAATCCAGTTATTACTATCGAATGACCAATCTATTAATAAAACATATTAAATTATTTTTGAAAAAAAATAAAAAAAAATAAAAACAAATAAATAATTTGTTGAAATGATAAAATGGATTTTAAGATTAAATTTGTTTGAACAAGAACCCAGATAATATTATTTAAATATCTTATTGTTTTTCATAATTAGAATTTAAATATTTGTTTTATTTTGCAAGTTATTTTCATTTTTTTTTGTAAAGGATGAGTAAAAAAATATATTAGGTCAGTTTAGAATTTTTTTAAATATTTCTTTACTAATTCAAAAAACTTTGTAATTTTTCATTTTTATGCATATAAAGTTGAATTTTCATACAATAAAAACTAGATCGACGAAGTTGAAGATTATTTTGATATAATTCATTAAAAGAAATAATTCTCTCCAAAAAAAAATGTTAATAATTTATATAATGAAAAGTACTTTAGGAATAGTAACGGTTAATTTTTTAACAATTTCTATATGTTATGTTACTGATGAATAGTTTATAGATTGAATTGCCTTCGTATACTTTTCGATAAAAAAAAAAGATAAGAAAAAAGAATATAAAAAAATGATCTGCAATTTCACATAAATTTAAAATGTACAAAATTATAAATTAAGGGGTTGGAAAGAGGAAATGTGATTTTATATTCAAATAACATATCTTCAAACGTTGATATAAAAAATCCAGCCCTGATTAAAAAATTACCAAAAAATAAATACAATTAAAATCTTTTTAATCATTTATTCAACAATTAAATTAGATTTTGACAAAAAGAAAAAAAAACAGTTTTTTTTTCTTTAAAGTTTTTAAGTAGTTTTGGTTTGAAAGTATATTTGTTTTTGTCTACAATTTTGCATAAAGAAATGAAAAAAATATATTTTACTAACTTGAATGAAACATTGTTTGTTTCAATGAACCTATTGTCAGTTTTCAAATAAGAAAGGAAGAACAATCTCATTTTTATTTAAAAAAACAATCAAGAAGAATAGGATACAAATAACTATACAATAAAATTTTATAAATAGATTGTAATTGAGTTTTTTTTTTTTTGTATAATTTTTTCTTATTTTTTAATTATTTTCAACAATTATAAGGGATTGAAGATAAATATAAACATCGAATCTATTGAAAGAATATCTAGAAAATTTATTTTGTAAAAAGTGATATTCAGAAACTAGTTTTTAAAGTTAATAATTATCTCAAAAAATATTTTTTTGTTCTCATATGTAGAGAAGTCTAAATTAAACATTAAATGTGATTTTATGTAAAATCCAAAAGAAGAAATTTTTAGAGTAAAATTATAAAATTCATAATTATTGTAGGTAAAAATATACCAGAATTATTCTTATAGTTAAAATAGAATATAGAAAAAATTGAAAAGAACAAAAAAAGAAAAAAAAAAAGGGGGGGGGCAATAAAAATCAGAATTTGAAGAAAAAAAATATTTTTACCCAAAATCTTCTAATGTATAGGTATATAAATATATATATATATATAACTATCAAAGTAAGTATAATTTTTGAATTAAAATCACAAAAGAATTATATAATCGTTTTTTTTTTCAAATTTATATATATATATATATTCCTTTCATCTGTTGTTTTATTGTTGTATTTTGTAAAAAATGTTATTGAATTCATTTAAATTCAAGTTTTGGTTTATGAGCTACAGAAAAATACAAAAGAAAAAACTTCAAAATAACCAAATATATATATATATATATATGTGTGTGTGTGTACATGTATCACGCAATCACCCTAAAAGTAACCGAAAAGAATATGAATTCGTGATTTTTCATTTAAGTTGGAGGTTATGAATTTAAAAAAATGAAAATAGTTTAATTTTTGATTTTGAAAATACAAACCAATATAAAGTAATTTTTTTGTTTAAAAATCTTGAAAATTGTAAACCCTACTAAGAATGAGAAAAAGAATTATTTTTTTTTTAAAAAAAATTACTGGTTACAGAGTAAAGTGGCCAAAATTTGTCTTTGTTAACAATTCCAAATTTAAACAGCTTACCTAATTTTTTTATATTTTAATTACTTATCTATATATCAGCCAAAATAATTAAATGAGTCACTCATACTTGTACAACACTTTTAATGAAAACAAAAAAAATATAATACTTGTGATATATATATATAAACTATTTTTCATAAATTTTGACTCACTTTATAATGTTAATGGGAGTTGTTTTGAGGGTTTATTCCAGTATTCTTTACAAAAAATATTTTCAAATTTTTGGATCAGAATCATTTTTTCTAATTTTGCAAATTTTAGTTTTACTTTTTCAAATTTTCGTTTTTCTTTTGTTTTTTTTTCTTTTTTTTTCTTTTTCTTTGTTTTTGAAAAATTTTTCTTTTTTTTTCTTTTTCTTTTTTTTTCTTTTTCTTTTTCATTTTTTTTTTTTCTTTTGGTATTTTTTCTTTTTCTTTTTTTTTTTTTTGAGAGTTACATGTGGAAAAAAAAAAGATCTTCGAAAAGACAAATAATCACTAGGAAAATTGAGACTATGTAATGTCTTTTAAAAGGGATCTAATTATTGATAAAAAATCTTGGTGTTCAACTTTTTTTCAGTGAAAGTTCAGTAATAAAAAATTGGTAATGCTCTTTTCAAAAATTGTGACTCACTTTTTTTTAGTTTTTGGTTTTATTTTTTTTTAATTTTTACTATATCAGGCTTTTATAGATTTAGAATGACTTAAAAGAGAATTACAAGTCATATTTTGTTATTAATTGTTCTTGAATACTAAATAATAATTTTTTTTTTTCAATTTATTATTTCATGTGAGTCACAATTTTTGAAAAAGAGTTTATATATTCTTAAAAATCTTCTGTCTTCCTTTTTTCAGTGAAAGTTCTGTCATAAAAAAATTTCTAATCCTCATTTCAAAAATTTGATTCGCTTTTTTGTAGATTTTTAATTGATTTTTTTCTAATTTTAAAATCCCATGTTTATATTAATGGGAATGGAAATTATTAATAACTTTTAAGTATTTGTTGTTTTCGAATATCAAAGAATAGATTTTTTTTTTTTATTTTATTATTTCATTTGGGTTACAACTTTTGAAATTTCCTTTATATTATTGGAACTGGAGAATTTTTTGAAATTTGAGTAAAACATTAAAAATTTCACAAAAAAAGGCAAATAAATCCTAATGATTAGTAAAAAAAAACTTTAATCTTACAGATTTTGGAATTTTCATATTTTACAAAATTGAACTCTAGCTATTTTAAAAAAGTGAGGACTTTTTTTTTTTTTTGATTGATCAAATTAAAACTTTTTTAAAGTTTTCTATTTTTTCAAACAGAAAAGTTGATCGTAGTTTTAAAAAATTACTTCACTTTTTTAAAATGACTGTAAACACTTCTGGTATTAAATTAACAGACAAAATAATATTAAAAAAAAAATAAGATCAAAAATATTTATTATTTACGCAACATATTGAGGGTATATTTTATGTTTTTTTTTTTTCTATGTTTTTATTTTACAAAAAGTAAAATAAAACTGAAATTATCAACAGACAAATTAAAAAGGAGAAAAATGAAAAAAAAAAATAATAATAAGAATCATAATAATGATCATAATAATAATAATCGTAATAATAAAAATCAAAATTAGGGTTTAGTCATTTTGTGTTTGGTTAGAATTTTCATTTTCAGATTTTTTCGGTGTTTCTTGAGTATTTTGTACTTCACTATCTTCGATTTCTTGTTCTGGTCTAATTTCTCTTTTGGTGATTGTATTATCTTCTAAAGGATTATTAAGGAACATTGGCAAATCGTCATCTGTAAAATCGTCTTCATCGTCTTCGTATATTCTGACGTAAACGTTTTCGGGGTATGGACGGAATTTATAACCTACAAATGTGAAAAAAATCAAAGTGGAAATTTCATCGGCAAATTTGGAAACCCACAGGTATTTGTAAGAAAGAGCATTTGAAAATAAGACAACGATGATTCTGGTGAAATAAATATAAAAGACTGTGATTAAATAAAATTGCTTGAACAATGTTAACTTTTGGAGATTCTTGGCTTGCTTGCCATCTACTGATGCGGTGTTTTTTAAATGGTTGATACTCCAAATAATTGGGAAGAGGATTGAGCAAACACAAATAATATCAAAAAATTTTAAGAGATCCCACCATGTGAAATAACTTTGTGTTCCTGGGGATGTTTCTTCGACAATGATCAAGGCAACATTTGTCATGATTTGAAGTGGGATTACAAACATAAAGATTTTTTTTTCTCGATCAGATAATGATGATTTTATTGATGAGTACCCAGTACCTAAAACCAAAATAACAACAATTAATAAAATTCCTTTACATCTATTGCCCAGTTAAAATTAAAGATATATATATAGTTATATATTTATTGTATGATTTTATAATGAGTAAAAGATTGAATAATGAGAAGAAAATAAATTCAAAATATTATTAAAAAAAAAAAATTATAAATCTCTAAATTTCAAAATTTTGAGTACATTTTAAACAGTTTAAAGAAGAACAATACCACACTTTAAATCCAATTTGGAAAATAATTTTGAATTTAACAAATATTTTTTGTTTTTCTGTTTTTAGTTTTCATTTCATTTTTTGAATTACATAACCTGATTCATAAGACTTGAAAATTTTTTTTCCAATGATCAATATACAGTTAAATTGAAAAACCGGATAAAATTAGTTGATGGTATCTAACCATTTGATCGATGAATAATTGTTGGTGAAATTTCAACAAATTTAGTATTTCGATTTTTTGTAACGCTTATTCTAAAATTTTGAAAACAAAGATTTTTATTTTTTCTTCTTATTTTTTTTTCTTTTGTTTGTATAAAAAAGTATTACATATAAAAACATTAAGAACTACGTTTGCAGTTGAAATTCAAAGTTGTATGTGTTTTAAAAGAGTACTTGGCAGTTGGTAAATCTCACAAATTTTTATTCAGTGAGATCTAAGAAGTAAAAAATGACATTTTGTTCAAAATTTGTCTCTCCTCTATTCTGTGATTTCTGTGATTTCTGTGATATTCAAAAAATAAAAAAAAAGGTTGTGAAAAAACAGCTTTTTGAGAAAATTTCTTTTTAGGTGAAAGTGGCAAACCTTGTGACATTGTTTAGAAGCTTCTTTTATTTATTTTTGACTTGGGAGTCATGTTGAGAAGGTTTGTACTTTTCACCTAAAATGTCAAAATGGAGATTATTGACGATTACTGATTATCAGTCATTTGTTATTTCCAAACAAAGTCTAAATTAGTAAAAGACACAGTAAAGTATTTTGTATTGTATTAAATCCTCCAAAATCCCGATTTCCAAAAATTGAAAGATCATTCTTTCTCAACTTACACAATATTTTAATTTTAAATAATATAAAAAAAAAACTGACCAATTTTTGCAAATTTAATTTCCAAAAGATCCTTTGAATGAAAAATTCTTCAAAACCTTTCCCCCACAAAAACTCAACCCAATTTGTCTTTATACAACAAATTGGGTTTTGATAAAAACAATCCAAACCAAAAAAATTTTATCAATAAAGCACAAAAAAATGTGAAGTGCGTTTGACATGGATCATGTTGTTGCAAAAACAAATTCGAGGAAACACTCTCCTCTTAATCCTGGTGGGGAGATTTAATTCAAGAAAAAACAAAAAGAACCATAAAAAAATAAGACAAAATCACAACCCCTTTGTAATAATTGATACAGCCGTTCCAGCACTACCGTGAAATTTTATAAGACAACCTAGAAATTGATTTTCTATTCGGAAAATTTATTTTTGTTCAAAAAAGGGTTATTAAATCTTCATCATAAACTGTAAAATTTATAATAGAAGATTAAAAATAAGTTATCCATTTTTTGGTTTTAGAAAGTGACAAACAAATTCCAGAAAAAAACTTACGTTAATGTTGATCTTCAATTCCCAAAACTATTAAAATCCCAGCTTTTACAATTTAAAAACAAAGATCAAAAAATACTTTCAAGTTTCTGTGATTTCTTTTCTTGACAAAATTTAATTTTTGTTTTTGTTTTTACAAAAAAAAATAACTCTAATGAAGTAAGAGAAAGTTGAACTTTTTGTCTAATGATTGAAATTGAATTTTCTATTTCAAAAAACACAATTTTATTATAGACAACCAATTTTTATGTCTTTGAATATTTCGTGGTAGGGTTGGAACGGATTAATTGTTTGTGGAGACAATTAGACAATTCAACGAAACCCAATGGTCAAAAATCATTGCCAATAAAATGTGATCTTTTGTAGTTAGTGCTATTTATTGAGAAGTGTTTTTAAATTTAGAAAATCTTGATTATTTTTCAATTTCGTTTTCTCACGATCCTTAACTAGGTGTCCGAGTTCACGTATCTCAATTTTTCTTCTGAATTTTTCATTTAAAAGATGACAAAAATTATTTTTTGATCCAAATTGGAGAATATTTTAAAGATCCTGGGTTCTCATTTTAAATGAGATTGGAACAAATTGTGTTGAGACTATTTGTTGAATTGCAAACGTAGTCCTTAATACTAAATAACTTACGCATGATTTAGTATTATGTTTTGAAAAATATAAACAATTGTGATTTTTTTTTTTCTTATTTTTGATTTTGAATTTGTCCAAATTTTTGGAGCGGAGTTTGTTTTATACGGAAGAAAGCATATATATGTTACTTTTTGAAAAATATTTCTTTGTGTTTTCTCCTTTAAATATATAGCTATTATTATGAGATGGAAAAGAGATAATATCAAAAGATAGAATTCCCCATTTGCCAGAATCACGAAACTTTATTTATTTCATGATTTTTATCTTCATTCTAACTTTAACATTATTTTTTTTTATTTAAATTTTTAAATAGATGTATTTTTGATCATTTGTTTAATAATACTGTCAAAGTTCAAGTTCTAGCTCTATTTGAGTTTACAAATCGTTTTAATACATCTCATAACAATATTTGATCACACTTCTTTAAAATAATTGTAATAGGCAATATATCGTTTTTTTTGGTTTTTCATTCAAGAAAAAAATATTTTGTTCAATTTTTCAAGAGGGAAAATTAAAAGAAAAAATGAAAAAGAAAAAAAAATGTTGAATTACTTTTAATATACAGAGAAATTCAAAAAAATGTTTGAAAACTTTTTAGTTCAATATCCATTTTTTAAATTTTTTTAACTCACTTTGAATAAAGAATTTTGTTTTGGTTGAAATGTAAATGTACATTGTAAAAATGTTGATTTTCAAAATGTTCATTAATCAGAAATTTTTTGAAAACAAAGTTATCACATTTTGAAAAAGGAAAAGGGAAATTGATCAAAAATTTATTTTTGATATTTTTTTGAATTTTGAAGCAATCGAGATTTATAAATATTTTGAATATGTTACAGAGATGAAATTAATATAAAAATTAAGATTCAAAATTTTTTGAGGAGTTAAAACGGTTTAAAAGAATAACAATACACTAGTTTCATCAAATTTTCAAATAATTTTGATTTTTGAATTTATTTGAGGCATTTTTTGTTTTTTTTTGTTTTATCATTTCTTTTTTCAAATTATTTAATCTTTTTCATTTGATCTTTTAATTTGTTTCTAATAATTTATATTATGTTAAAAGTTCTTTCTTTAAGGGGGTATTTTGAGTAGAAAAGGAATAAATCCGGATTTTGATAATCATTTTTTTTAAAAGTCTTTTTTCAAACATGAAAAAACAGCAATCTATGTTACTAAGCAAATTGTATAAAAATTTAGAGAATTAAATAAAGGGATTGAAAATGGGGAACAATTCACCAAGGTAAAATTTATTAATGGAAGAATTTTTCAAACACAATAAAGCATAAGTTGTAATTTTTTATTAAAAGAAAAGAAAGTTTATTTTAGTTCATAAACAAAAAATTAAACAACAATTCTTTTTTTTTTTGGAAACTGAATAGAATGAAACGAATTTATTTATCAGCTATAGGCCTTGCAATAAAAAAAAAAAAAATTCCAAAACAATTATGTATCAAAAATAAATCCAAAAAAATAAAAAAGAACAAAAGTGTGAAAAAATAATTAATTTTATTGTATAGTTCAAGATCTAATTTACTTGGAATTCCAAGTGTTTATTATTACATTCCAAGTAACTTTATTTTTTGTCATTGAGATCTTTGAATGAATTTTTTTTCTTTATTTGTTTTTATTTTTTTTTCTTTATTTTTTTTTTTTTTTTTCTTTATTTGTTTTTATTTTTTTTTTCTAATAATTTTGGATTAAAATTGGAAAAGAACTTTGTAAAAAAGTCCAAATAAAAAAAAAAATGCAAAACCACGGAGTTTTTGTTTTTATACCTACACAGGTGCTTTAATAGATAAATTAAAAACAATTAGTTGATGATCTCTAATCATTTGATCGATCAATATTTTATTTGGAAAATTTCAACAAATTTCCAAAATACTTTTTTTTTGTTATTATTCTCTCCAAAAATTAGTGCACGTTTGTTTATGATTTGGATTGTTTTTTTTTTATTATTATTTATTGTTTGTTTTATGGTGTGAATGATAAACAATTGTTTATCTTTCATTAATTAGGGGTTTTAATTTATTGGTTTTCAAATAATTATTTTTAAAAAGTAAATATTGAAATTTTGATTGTGTTTCTTGATGTATGTAGCTTAAATAATTTATATCATTTGGAAATCAAGAAAAAAATAGTCCAAGGTTTATTCCCAAAACTATACTTTAGTTCTGATTGTTTCTCATTTTAAAATTCAAACACCAGCAAAAAAATGAAAGAATTCCAAATTTTCTTGAGAAAAAAAATTAAAAACTACACAATTTATCTTTGTTATTTGTTTTTTAAATCAAAAGACATTTGAATCTGGTTCAAACAAAAATAAATGGTAAAGGTTGGTTTTCATATTTGTTTTTTTTTTTTAATTCTTTTACTTTTTAGAAGTTTGTGAAAAGTAATTGAAAAAAAAAAGTATTTAACAACTGGTTTTTGAATAAAAAAAGGAAAAAAATATCCACTTCATTTTCTTCTATTTTTCTTTCACAAATAGAGTTTTCAAAGATGAATTGAATTTGTGATCTTTGTTATTACTTTGGTCATTTTTTTTATACTCCCTATTGCGCAAACTAAGAATCCTAAATAAAAGTAGTATTTCCAAATTGAAAAAAGATAACAAGATGAAATTTTTTTCCCATTTGAATTTCAAATACCAGCAACCGAAAACAAAAAAAAAGATAAAATAATAGTATTTACTTGTAGAGAAATATGTTTCAAAGAAAAAGGGTGGTTCAAAGAGAGAAAGAAGGAAATAGAAAAGAACAAAATATGCTAAAAAAATGAAAAATTTACATAGCAAAAAAGTAATAAGGAACATTCCATCCTTTTGGTGCACCTGTTTTAGCTAAAAAATAAAATTCAACTGCCTTACTAATCATAGCAAACATCTTGGTAATTAATAGCACAGTGAAAAGATAATGTAATTTGGTAATTTTTGCTGTTTTTTTTTTATATCTTAAAAATGCTCCCCAGATGATGACAAGGGTAACATAGCAAAAGGAGAAAAGCATATAGATCGATGGTAATTCTGTTTCGCCAATTGATAAGTAATTTTCAAAATTGTGCATTGTCATTTTGAGATCATAGGACACAGTATTGAGGTCTGCTTCACAATTTCGAAAATAGAGCCCATATAGCCCGTCTTCTTGGATCGTTATTTTTTCTGTAAAACCAGTTTCCCATTCTTTTTGACTTTTTTTGACCAGGTATTGTGTTGGATCTTGTGTTTCTTGAAGATATGTACATGGAATGGGTTCTTCGTTACCATAACTTGAAGGAACGTTTTCAATTGGTAGAAAAGTTAAGCCCATCTCAACTTTGTCTGTTTTGGAGACATATGAAAAATCAAACTGAAGATCCAAGAAAAAAAATTTCAATAAAAAAAAAAAAAATTAAAAAATAAGTTTGTTTGGAAAAGAAAAGAATCAACGAATTAAAAAAAAAAAAAAAAAAAATTAAAGCAAATAATTTTCAACCACTCAATGAGTAAAGGTGTTGAAATAATGAAAAATCTGATGATTTAGACAACTGTTCAAGAAATTAAATTAACTGTTTTTTTTTTCGACATTCCTCTGCATAAAAATAAAAAATAAAAAAGAATGTTTTTTAAATTGTAAAGCCAGAAAAAGTCAAGGAAACAAAACAACAAAAAATCCAATTTCGAAATTATTTTTGGGATTGTAAAAAGAAAAGAATCGATTGACTTTATAAAAAATTTTTAAAAGGAAAAAATCAAAAATAGAATTCGCAATTTGAAACTAAAAAGTTTTTTAAAACACAAAATCATTTTCTTGATTAAAAAGGGTTTCCAAATTCATGTTAAAAAAAAAAAAAAAAAATCTCGTTAGTCAAAGAAAGTATTTTTTGATTTGCGTGATTTGAAAGAAAAAAAAAAGAAAGTAAAAGTAAAAAAAATTACTTTGAAATTTGAAACTTCTAGTGTGGCAATTCCACCTTTTTTATATCCAAAGTGATCAATAAAATAACCCATTCTTTGATCGTTCTCTACAGAAAGATCTTCGATACGACAATCAACTACAAAGATTAAGAAACAAAAAGAAAGAATTAAAAAAAGATTTCTATTCAACATCTTGATGAGTATTTGTAAACTAACTTTAGTTGCTTAAGAAATTTGTTTTGGGACAATAAAAGGAAAAAATTAAAAATGAGTGAAAAATAAAACTCAAATTCAGAATGAGTAGATTTTTGTGATTAAATTGAATGGAATAAAACCTAACAACACTTCTCATATTATCTACTTTTGTTCAACAAAGATTAGATAGATTTTTGAGTAATTTAAAAAAAGCTGTTTCCAAAGTTTTAACTTTGTAAATTTTTCATTGAAGAGAAAAAAAATTATTCAGGTTCCTCTGTTTGTTTACGAAAGCATCTTTAAAAGTGTAAAATTATTGTAAGATCGGAATAAAATCGGATTTTTATTTTAGGAGAAGAAATTCTGAAATGAGATAAATTTTTAATTATAAGGGTGTTATTGTATCTATATCTTTAGATTCTGAATTTGCCTTTCATACTTAAAATAGTGTTAGGAAAAAGAGTAACATAAACAAGGTTTTTGTTACATTATTTGAATAAGAAATGTGAAAGAATTTTGCTTCATTTTCTTGTTGTTGATATGAAAAAAGTGAATTTTCAAAGTAAAAGATGGTAATTTGTGATATCTATTTAAATACTTTGTTACCTTTTGTTGGATAGATGGCGATATTTTGGGCGAGTCTAAGAATCTAAAATGAAACTAAGGTTACAGAATTGTTAAAAAAGGATAATAAGTTGATATTTAATCCTTCTTACCAATCAAATAATAGTAGAGAAAAAAACAATTGTATTTCAAATGAAAAAAAAATGTAAAGGGTAAATAAAGGGTACTAAATAAACATATAGTGATTTAATGAACTTAATAAAACAGTTGGTTGTTAACCAAATATCCTTATTACCTTTATTCGAACCTTATTTAAATTGTGAAGTTTGTTTCATTGAAAAAATTTCGAATTTAGTTCAAAATATCTGTTTTTTATATAATTTTTAAATAAAAAATGAAAAAGAAAATAATAGGATGATATTAAGAAAAATTCTTTTTTCAGGATTTCAACAATTAAAAATGATAAAAAAAAAATGTGGTGTTGGGTGTATGGGCTATGTTATTTTATTTCTTAGCCGATCAGTCTGTATAAGAGTATTGGAATTTAAATATTGTTCAAAAATATGAAATATTATCGATATATTTGTTTTTTCTCAGAAATCCTAATCGATGAGTGTAAAGCTAAGATAAACCCCAATTCAAAATTTTTAATACACCAAAATTCGAATTGTTTTAAAAAAAAACTTATTTAATCAATTCAAGAAGAAACACCAAATTAAATCCAGTTGTTAATTGAAATGTTAAAACTTTTTTATAAAATACAATACCCACAATAAATAAATAATTATTAATACAAATAAATCATGGGTGTGTTAAAAATTTTGGAGAGAGCAAAAAAAAAAAAAATTCTTTGCTAAATTTGTTTAAATTCTATTAGGAATTATTGATCGATCAAATGGTTAGATACTACCAACTAATTTTATTTGAGTTCTTCTATTGAAAACAACTTGACTTTAACATAATATCAATTATTGAAATAATTATGATGGAACGAAATTATTTACTTAATTCAAACAATGGAATGAAAACAAAAAGAGAAAAGATGAAAAATGATTTTCCTATTTTTCAAATATCAAAATTTTCTCCAATTTCAATGAAATTGTATTATTGTGATTGTTTGGACCGTTTTAGCTGTGTGAAAAATTTTGAATTTTATTTTAAATCTGGGTTAAATCATATTTTTGAGCTGTAAATTAGTGATCACATATTATTTAAGTAGAAAATTATACCATTTATGTTATTTAAAACCCCTTGATCTCCGAAATACTCAATTTCGTAAAAAAAAATATTTTAAACTTCAAAATAAAAGTAACCTTAAATAAAAATTTCAATTGTACACCTGAAATTCATATTTTTTCTTCTATTATATCTTAGTCCGATTCATCTTACACACTTCAAAACAGGATTTCAGGAAAAATAAGGATAATTTAATTTTTTTACAATTAGTAAATTTTAATCCTAAATTGAAAATAGAATAGTTACACATCAAAATAACAATACACTAAACTCAAGTCATGATATAGATATATATATATATATATATTCTAATTGCAGGGTTTGTGAATCATCAAAAAATTGTGAATTAAAATGTCAAATAAAAAAGTTTTTTTAAACTGAAAAAATGATAATTATCTCATATACTCAAACAAACAACCCCAAGTTTCAAAGAGTTCATTATCTATGGAGGCTTACTATTGGTATACTTGAATCGTTTTATTTTCTTACATATCATAACAATTCTTCCAAAGATGTTATGGCCTTGCCATTGTATTTTAAGTTTTTTAATTTTTTATTTCTTTTTCTCAATGTGATACCCCCGGAAACATTATATGGTATAATTTTTACCCAACTTAGTTAGAGAAAAATAAAAGATTCAAGGTTTAATTTAATTGACAAGTAAAACTTTGGATATCTATATTAATTTTAAATTGGAATATCTAACAATAATATTTCAATAAATAAATTCTTTTATATGAATACTATTCTATGGGGTATGATTCTTCTCTTCATAATACAAAATACCCAATTCTAAAAAAAAAAAAAAATATCACCATCATTAAAATGGTATAAATTATTTGTTTTTTTTCATTAAGTAAAATACTATAACAAAAAGAGTAAAAAACCAAAATAAAATTTTCCCAGGAAAATTATTAATTTTATTTCATTCAAATAATCATTTTTTTTCAAATAATTTTTGAAAAATTAGAATAAAATTAAAAAAACAAAAAAGAACATATAAGAATTAAAAAATTTCAAATAAAACCAGTTCAAATTTCAGGACACAATATTTCAACAAAATTAAATGTACAAATAACATCTCAAATTAAGGCACATTTTTTGGAATTTTTTTTTACACAAATTATTTTACCAGAATTTGAATTTTGTTCCGAATTTCAGATTTTTTGGTGCCTAAAATTTTGTTAAAAGTTTGTGACTTAAAAGTGGAACTGGTTGTATTTTACCTGTTATTTTTTTTAAATTAAAAATATTATGAAATGAGCACTATCATAATATATTTCGATATAACTCCAATCTTTCTTTGGGCACTACTTTTTTTTTTTGACCACAATAGGCTTTTATTATTTAATTTACAAAGTAATTGATATATGTATATTTTATTAGAATATCAATAATTTATTAGATAAACCCATCAAAAACTGCCAACCCAACATTTATCCAATGGTTTAACATATTTTTTTGAACATATCTATCTATCTATCTATCTATCTATATATATAAACTCCTTTTCAAAAATTGTGACTCACCTGAAATAATAAATTGAAAAAAAAAAAATTATCCTTTATTATTCAAGAACAATTAATAACTAAATATGATTTGTAATTCTCTTTGAAGTCATTCTAAATCTATAAAAGCACGATATATTAAAAATTAAAAAAAATAAAACCAAAAACTAAAAAAAAGTGAGTAACAATTTTTGAAATGAGCATTACCGATTTTTTATAACTGAAATTTCACAAAAAAAAGTTGAACAACAAGATTTTTTATGAATAATTAAATTCATTTTAAAAGACATTACATAGTTGTAATTTTCTTAATGATTATTTGTCTTTTCGAAGATCTCTTTTTTTTTCCTTATTCTTTTGCAAAAAAAAAAAAGAAAAAGAAAAACAAAAGTATCAAAAAAAAAAAAAGAAAAAAATAAATCAAAAAAAAAGAAAGAAAAATTGAAAAAGCAAAACGAAAATTTGCAAAATTAGAAAAAATGATTCTTATCCAAAAATTTGAAAATATTTTTTCTAAATAATACTGGAATAAACCCTCAAAACAACTCCCATTAACATTATAAAGTGAGTCAAAATTTATGAAAAATAGTTTATATTCAATTTATTATTTCATCCGAGTCACAATTTTTGAAATGCTGTTTACTTGTGAGTTTTTATCCCTTCAAAAAATTCTCAATGTTGACTTCAAATAAAATTTAATACCAAATTTATGTAACCATTACAATATAAAATTAACTAATTCAAAAACAATTGTCAAATCGTTGTTAATTATAAAATGGAAATGAAATTGAAAAATGTTTTCATTTATTATTCTACATTATTTTTTTACTGATCAAAAAGAGAAATCTGAAATTGAAATTCTTCAACATAAATTAATAAAAATTACTAAAATCTTTAACCTTCTATTTTATATGAATAGGATAAACACATAAATCAAGAATAAAAAAAAAAAAAAAAAAAAACAATTTACCAATGTTTACAATTATAATTAAAAAATTGTGTCAAATTAAAGATGTTAATATGTTAATTTCTCTTAATAAACTCTTTTTCAAATAAAAGGGCACAAAAAATTTTAAGAATTATTCATAAATGAATCAAATTAATTGTAGTATCATTCTAAAATCTAAGAAACGCTTTAAAACATAAAAAAACACTCAAATGAATCTTTAAAACCCATTAAAACTAAACAATAAAAATTATAATTCAATATTTTAAAAATTGGTGTGCGCTTTTATTTGAAACGAGAAATCTCGTTTTGTAAATTGTATTGAAAAAAATTATAAACCTAATAAAAACCTTTGAACAAGGCGAATTGGGTAAAAGTTCTCAACATTTTATTGATAATTCTTTACACGTCAAACTTTTGTTCTTTAAAGTCTCATATTCAATATAAAGCCACAATTGATCTGGTATTTTGTTGGAAGGTTTTTTCTTTATTTCTCTTTTCTTTGTTCCATGCATCAATCCAATAATGGTCTTTCTTAATTCCTATTTCTAACCCATTCGAAATCAAACTTAAACTGTTTCAGTTTATACACAGGTAGATTATTTCCAAATTGATTTTTTCTGATCTTGCTTTTTCATTTTCCAACTGTTCAATATCCAAAAATAAAAAAAGCAAAAAATGAAAAAATGAATAATTAAAATGAAAATCACCAATAAGTAATTATCTTATTAACAATCAAATTCGATGATATTGACTATTTGAGAGGTGTGCCCTTTTGTTTGAAAAATAGTTTATGTTGAATTCTATTTTAAATCTATTTATCAATCCAATTTTGGGACTTGGTTTTAATTTTAAAATCAAACAAAAAAAAATATAATAAAATATTGTAAAAATATTCTACTTTTCACGACTATTTTACAATTAAAACTGATTTGAAAGATTTCTTTCCATTTAAAACTTTGTTCTAGTAATGATATATATATATATATATATTTAAATATATCTTCCCCGAACATAATACATAGATTTTCAAGGAAATTTAAGGCACAAAAAAATCTCAAATTAAGGCACAAAATTTGGAATTTTTTTTTACACAAATTATTTTACTAGAATTTGAATTTTATCCCTTAATTTGAGCTTTTTTTTTAAACCTTAAATATCATTGAAAGTTTGCCTTTAAAATTATAATTGACTGTAAGATAATGTCAAAAAAAATTAGTATCCAACAAAAAATCAATAATAATGAGACCCAGCAATTTAAAGTTATAAATGTCTGTTAGATTGTCAAGAATTTTCACCAATAATCCTAAAATGGTAATTATAATATTAGATCTTTCAAAATCACAATTTTCAATTATCTTTTTTGATGAAAATTCTGAGCCCAAGTAGTTTAAAAGTCTGTTGGATATATTTTCGATTTTTGGGTATTTTTGAGAATATTCAATAGATTCCTTTAAAATAAAAAAAAAAAAAAAAAAAGGTAATATTATATATTTATTAATAATAATCAATTGCTGCACTTTTATTGAAAATAAATCCTTAACGGGTTAATTGCGAAAAAAAATTCCATAATATAAATTGGTATTAAAACATAAGTAAAATTCTCCAAACGAAGTGTATCTAAATAGAAAACCAATAAAATTTCACTTATAAGGAGTGGCAACAGAATAACTCCAAATACCAAAATGTATACAAAATATAAATAGGAAACAGATTCTGAATCATCTGCTATGCAGCACGATAGGAACTCGAAGGCTGCTGATATAAAGGGGATAGCGTGTATATAAAAAATTGGAATGAATATGTATGCCCAATTTGAATCGATATAATTATCTAATTTCAATGCAAGAATAATGACAAATATGAAAAATGCAAGAGGTGCTGATAAAATCGGAAGAAAAGAAATAAATTCACCAATATTTTCTGAATCTGGTTTGAAACATATTTTCAAGCAATATTCTTTAACCACGCAAATTAAGAAAAAGATTTCGAAAGGGATCAAAATAAAAGTCCATTTGGCACCAATCATACTGACAGATTTAAATAACAATAGAAGAATTGAAACTGTAAATAGTGTAACCAGAAATAGAACATTCATTTCACTGCTTTGGAGTTTTTTGTTCGTTTTAAACAAGACAAACAACATACCCATGATTTTGAAAAAAATAAAACCTAGCAATAATAATAGTGGGAATATTGCCCAAAACTGGTATTTGCGTTTTGCCTTATTGACCACAAAAATGTTCATCAATATTGTGCTAGGTATAATAAAAAATATTAAAAAAACTGAAATGACTCTTATGAAAGCCCAATACCCTGACCAAAATTCTCTTACTGACTTGTTATAGAGATACCTTTTCTGATTTTTCCTGACAAAATCCTGTTTTTGTTTCTCGATCGATTTGATTTGCTTGAGCTTGTCAACTAAGATCTCCTTTGGGCTTTGTAATTGGCTTATATGGTCGAGTCTTATCCTTTTGACAGAATTAATTTTCACATTCCCTATTTGATTGCTTATTTTGTTATCCTCTTCTGAGCTATTGTAGCCTTCCAACCGTTTTTCTAACTCGTCATGTAATTCCTTATTAAGTGTTCCATAAATTTTTACAAGTTTTTTTTCCATTTCCAAATCGCTTGTGTTAATCATTAATTTTTCCCAGATAAATAAGGAATCATTTTGGTACGATAATTCTCTCCAAAGCTCTTGATCATCCACAACATCAAAAAATACCGAAGACAAATACTGTAAATACAATAGTTTGATTGGGGGTAAGTATGAAAAGATATTGAATAAAACTGGAATGTTTTTCAAAGAAGGAAATTTTTTTTTAAGTTTTGATTTTCAGGTTTTTTTCAACCAATTTTCAACCAGCCTCTTTTTTGGAACACTCTGTTATTCTTTTGTGTTGTGTTTTTCCGAAGAAAATGATTTTTGCGAAAAAAGTTTTTGTTGATCTTCTGAATGTTCTCTTTTCAGGAAACCTTAACAACACAAAAATTAAAAAACTTTACAAGCACTTCAAAGATCAGTCTTTTTTTTTTTTTTTTTGAAAAAATCGCTACTTTTGATTGAAAATTCAGAGTAAACGGAACAGACACAACAAAACATAATTGTCCATCCAAAAGAAAATCAAAAATTGAAAAAGAGAAAATACTTGGATCAGGTAGTTGATCAAGAGACAATTCGTTTTCAGATGGTGGTTCTGTTGGGTTTTCTTGTATAGGACCAATTTTCCCAAACACAAAGTCATTCCAATTATAATTACCAATATAAAGAACAGTCTCTTGCCTGTAATTTACATAACGGTGGAGTTCAGTTTCATGTAACAATTCTGATGAAAGAGAAAAGTTGTCTATCATTAACAAAAAACCAAAAAATGAACAAAATTTTCCAAAAAATGTTCAGGTAAAAAAGATCAAAAATCTTGAAACAATCTTCAAATTTGATTGGATCTCTTGGATACTGTTAATTGAACAATAAAAGGATCAAAATTTTTATTCAACTATTCCAACAAAAAAAACACTCAGGCACTAATTTCAATAAATTCTCAGAGTATGAATTTCTTAAAGGGAAATTAATAATTTTGCTTCTTTTGAGGTGAATTAAAAATTTGAAATTACAAGATTTCTAAAAAATCTTATTTTAGGAAAGCTGAATGAAAATTTTGTACCATTTATTTTTCAACTATTAGTATCTTTTGAAAACAAAATCTGAAAATAAAAAGATAATTTCAATTTATTAATTGTTTCCAAATAAATCAGAAAAAAATTTTCATTCAGCTTTCCAAAAAATAGTCTTTTTAAATCAGGCAACAAATCAAAATTTTTAATTCAAATTAAAATTTCTAATTATTTATTTCCGTTTTTAGAATTGGGACTTTGATGATTTAATATTAATTATTTAGTCTGAGTTTTTTTAGAAAGTCAAATGAAAACTTTGATCTTTTTATTTTGTAATTAACAGGAATCTTTGGGATAAGCAAACGAGGTTTTAAATTTGGAATTATATCTTCATCAATATTAAAGCACTTTAATGAGTATATAAAAAAAATTAACCCAAATGTGCAAAAATGATTCAATTAATTTTTTATTTTTTCTATTAAAAGTGTGATTTTAACATTATAGATAATATTTTTTGGGTATCTATACAAGGCACAGTAAACCTGATAAAATTTTTGATATATTTAGAGGCACTCTATTGTATTTAAAAAATATAGAAAGTGATTTGGACTAGAAACGTCAAGAGAAAAATTAATTTACCGTGATTAAAAATAATGCGTGCACAACGACTATAATCAATGTTTCAAAATTTAACCCTTGATTTTTATTACTTCTTGTTCCAATGCAACATCCATTTTACTACTTAATAGTATACCTAAGTTCAAATCAATTTTGAAAGTAAACTCTTATATATTTTCAGCAAAATTTAAATTAGGAATATAATTTGTTGAAAAATTTTGTTATATTCCCAATTTTTTTTTGGAATTTTTTTTTTTTTTTTGATGATAAAAATATTCTCAAAATTTATACAATTTTTTGTGATAAGATAAATTTTCAAATTTCGAATTTTTTGACAAAATTATAGAACTTTAAGAAAACAATACCATATTTAATTAGGGTATATTGTTGGTTTCTTAGAACGGTTACTGTATTGGTATTCTATAATAATAATTATAATAATAATAAAAAAAAAAAGACTTTATTTTGAAGCATCAATTAAACTTTTCTACACACTTTATTTCAACAACAGTGCTTTCTACAAATTCAAAAAAAATCAACATATACAATGTCTTTTTAAAAAATGAAATAATTTTCATTTAGACCATTGGATATATTGTCAAGTTCTCTGTATCTTGTGCACATATCCAAAAACTATCACTGTTAATGATTAAACTTACAATTTAATCCGAAAAAATGAACAATTAAAAAAATCATTTTTGAACATTTCTCCACCTTTTTTCGTTTTTTTTTTGAAGTTAGATAAAAATTCTTTGTTATTTTCATTTTTCTTTTTGATTTTGAAAAAAAATAAAATAAATGAAAAAAAGATTAAAAAAATTGGTATGATCTAAACTCTATTTCACTCAAAGTGGCCCAGCCAAAAATGAAAAATTCACTTTATTTCTAATAATCAGCCAAACTTAGATTGTTTAGAAATACGAGAAACAATAAACTTCATATAAGAGTCCATGATTATAAAAGAAACCCCTGAACAAACCATAAATTTCAAATTAAAAAAAAAAAGTTAAAAAAATTTTTGGGCCCCATTCATTGGAACGTCTCGTGCAAAATTCTCAATTTCTTTAGGAAATTAAAATTATTGATAATAAGATTTTTTACTTGTAAATGCATGAATTTTAAAAGAACATACAAAGCTTAACTTTTCTTAAGGTTTATTTCATTTTTCAAACATTTTTTTTTTCAAAGTATTGTTCAAAAAAAAATAAAAAAGAAAAGAAGAAAAAAATAAAAAAAAAAAAAAAGCAACAAGCAAAAAACAAAATTTTACAAAATGAGAAAAAATGATTTTGATCTAAAAATTGAAAATTTTAGTTTGATAAGAGTTATGAATTAAACTCATAGAATGTCTTCCCTTTCTTCAATAAAACTGGGCCCCTTTGACTGAAAAAGAGTTTATATTGGCAAAAAATTCAATTAAAAAAATGTGTAATAGAATCCCCTTTTTAAAAAATCAAAATTTAAACTAAAAATTACTGTGATCTTATTGTAAATTTCCAAAGTGGGTAAAATTTCTTTAATTTTTAATATAATTTGTTATCTTTAAGTAAACAATCAATTTAATCCCATTTAATCTAATTTATGATTATTTTGTAACCCCCTATAGTAGAAAATGTGAGGATTTTGAAAGACACTTGAGATTAAAATAACTCATCTGAGAATTGTAAAAAAGAAAAAAATATCTTTAATATCAATAATACCCAAAAAATACACTTCAAAACTGATATTGTTGTTTTCAAAATTATAATTCACCAATATTTAAATTAAAATTTGTTCTCTTTCATTTGAGACTTTTTTCTAAAAATTTCTTAATTTTAATGTTGTTTTTTGGGATATCAATGGTAAATCACTTTTTGGTTGGTTTTTAATTGGGATTAGGTAATATAAATTCTTTATGTTTTTTTTTTCATTATAAAAAAAATATTTTTCACTAAATAACTTGACCCTTAATATATCTTTTTTTAGGAAACCTAGTTACAAAAAAAAACAATTCATTAGATACTCAAGATAAAAAAAAATTATTCAGGGATCAGGAATCTACAACACCAATGCCAAAATTTGAATGTATTTTACTGATTAAGTTATCTACTTACACTTTTTTTGGAGAAGTCAAGTGTCAAAAAAAGCTGATAAAATCAGAAACCTAGAAAAGAATATTTTTTCAATGAGATCCCAATTTTTTTCCATTTTTTTCAGATTAAAAAAACATTTTAATTCATTTTATTACTTACATTTAAAAATATTAATTACCTTTTTTATAACAATTTCTATCATTATTACAAAATACCAAGTCTTTTCTACCAGGAATACAAATAAAAGAAGTTTTTTTTACAAATTTGAGAAAATCATATTGGTTAACCAAAAAATTGATTTATTCGACATATTATGAAATATTTATATTTTCTTAAGAAAAATAACCATAAAAATTAAAATTTTAAACTCCTTTACAATATTTTCCTTAGAAATTTGTTTTTTTTCACTAAGATAAAATTCGATTTTTTAAAATAAAATTTTCTTTCTGATATTTGAGAATTAGGTAATTTTATCCTCAAAATTCAAAATCAATTATTTTTTGACAAAAATGATTTAAATAGTTAGATCTTTTCTAGCAAATAAGACCAAACGAATTTTTATATTTTTTTTTTGAATTTTTTAAAAAGTTTTGAATTAATTTTCATTTTTTTTAATTTCTTGAAAACAAGAAAATGATTTTTTAAAAAACTAAAAGAATAAAAATTATTTTGCTTAATAGATCAAAATTTCCTTTATATAATTTTGTTAAAATTCTATCAAAATTTCATTTATTTAATCATCTATATCTCAATTAGTTTTATTTATCTAAGATTTATATTGAAATATTAACAATTAAAAATGAAAAATAAATAAATTTTTTTTCTTTCAAAATCAAGACTTTACAACATAAAACTAAAAATATGTGTTTATCTTTTTTCAAGAATAAATTAAATTTTATAAAAATAATATATTACTTTATTTTAGTTTTATATTGGTAAATATTTGAATTTTGGATTTCAAAAAAAGATTCAAATTAATAAATTGTGTAGATGAGGTTAAATCATCCATTTTATAAGATTCTAAAATACAAAATAAATAACAAAAACTATTTTTCAAAGATCCCAGAAATGTTTTTTTTTTGATTATTTAAAAAATTATTACCCACTTAAAACCAAAAAATTAATACTAGTAGTGGAGTGTAAGACTTATTAATTTGGATCTTATCTGCTGGATCTTGGGTTTTATTGATATTTGAATAATAAATGGGAAAAAAATTCACTTCACTTCACTTCGATTATTTTACAAACTGAGTTTTTCATGGAAATAAATGAATTATCATTTGTTATCTTTATTTATTTTTTTGGACCTTTTTTAAACAACATGTTCTAGGTAAAATAGGAAATCAAAATAAAAATCGGATCAAGAATTTAAAAAAGATAGAAGTTGAAATTTTACCGTTTTTTAAAATTTCCAATAACTTCAATAGAAAAAAATTTCAAAAAAGTAAATTATTAAAGAATAAGCTATGATCAACTTGGTTATTTTTTTGACAAATAAAGTAACTATTGATCTTTTGGTTTCAATTTCTCAATATCCCATGATACTTGAAAAAAGCTCTTTTCAGTTATTTACTCTTACATATATAATAATCCAAAAAGGGAAAAAGTACCAACCTCTTTAAGAAAATTTCAGATCGAAATTATAATCTGAAAATTAACATAAAAAATATTATTTAGCCAATTTGTTGATTGCGAAAAAAGGTTACTGACAGATCCAAAGCCATCTGAAAAAATTTAATCAATTCACTTTTTTCTAATTATACTACTCTCTCTTTCAGAACAACTCTATTACAAAAAAGATTTCAAAAATAATTTAATTATATAAAGCTTCTTCACATTCAAACCCAAAAAATATGTCTACAGTGATGACGAACAAAATGGAAAAAAAAAGAAACAAAGTAAAAAAATCGAAACTTTATTTTAACTTTGTTGATAAATGTGAATTATTTTTTTTTTTCATTTTTTATCTTTAACTTTAATTTTTTTTTGACCGATTAAACAATTTATTCTTTCTAATTAAAAAAAATTGACAAACAATAAAATATTCCTTAAATAAAGAAACAAAAAAAAAAAGGACTAATCCCTTTTAAAAACAAACTTATTCGGTCCAAAAAATGAGCGAACTTTTTAAGACTTGTAAGCCATTAGAAAAATTATGTTCAAAAAGTAAAATTGATCCTGAAGATTCCTTTTGGGAAGAAGAATTAGGAAATTTGTTTGAAATAGCACTGCCAACAATTTCAGAACCAGAATTATGGACTAGCATCCGAAGAGAGCAGTATGTGTGTATTTCAAACAACAACCCAGAAACACATAACCTTTCAAATTTACTTCTTTTTGTTCATAACAAAATCCAGAATTTGACAAACAATTTTAATCAAGAAAAAAAAAATAATACAGCAGTCTTAAAGATCGTTAATTTGCTTTGCCTTACAAGACTTTTGTCAGGAATCATTTTTGAAAAAGACACCCTCTCAGTAAGTAATTTGCACAAGGAGAGCGATTTGTTTTCACCAAGTCAAACAAACTCATACGACAACCAATTTGAAAAGAACAAAAAATCAAAGTCCCAACCAAACACACCCTTAAAAAAACAAAGGAAAAACAAAAACAAATTGAAAGGATCAAATTCAACAAACACAACACCCAAAAAAAAAAAAAAAAAAAAAAAAAAAAAAAAAAAAAAGAAAAAGAAAAAGGAAAAGAGATTAAAAAAGAAACAGAATCAGGAACAGGGAAATCAAACGAAAGTGAAAATGAAGACAAAATCCTAAACGAAAACGAAAACGAAAACGAAAATTCAACAGAAAATGAAAAAAAAGAAAAAGAAAAAGAAAAAGAAAAAGAAAAAGAAAAAGGAAAAGGTAAGGAAAAAAAAAAAAAAAAAAAAAGAAAAAAGAAAAAAAACAAGAAATTGGAAGATCTTGATGAATTAAACAGCCAAATGGACAATTTAATTTTAGAAAAACAAACAAAATCAAACTTGGCCTTTAAGAAACATTTTATTTCAAAAACAAAAGAATTCGAAGAAATAGACACCTCAGCATTATTCCTTGGATCACTGATTGACTTTTTAATAAGCCCAAGAGAAATATCTGAGCACGAAGACTATGTTATTGTCCGTGAAGTTATTTCTGTGTTAATTAGTTTTATCGCCTCACCATTATTTACTCTTTCTCAAAATTTACAAGAGGATCATTCTATTGATGATATCCCACTTGAAATTTGTTTGAAATCAAATCTATTTCTTCGTTTTTTTGCAAATTTGAATGAAAAAAAATCGAAAAAGATTTCTGCTATTTTAATTGAATACTCGATTAAAAATGTGCCTATACCAAACCCCCCGTCAAGTGAATGGTCTTCAAAGTCTGGTAAATACATTTCTTTTTCTTTTTCTTTTTTTACTTTGATTCCACCCTTTTTATCATTCTATTTTTATTATCTTTTTGAAGGGTTACCCCCTATTTCTATTTCTATTTCTTTTTCTATTTCTATTTCTACTTCTATTTCTATTTTGATTTTGATTTTGATTTCTAATTCCTTTTCTTAAATTTTTACTGTAAGAACTTGAGTGTGTAGAAAAACAAAATTATTGGAATTACTGTCAAACCTAAAAGACTGAAAATTTCAACAAAATAAGAAATTTCATTTTATGATCAATTTAAAATATATGTAAAAATTCGAACATTTATTTTAATTTTACAGACAAATATATAAATTATCGAATAACTCTTAACCGTTCTAATTGGGATACCGATTAAATATTCTACATTTACCAGTGGGTATAAATTGATACATTTAGAATATTTAATCAAAATCCCAATTCAAATGGTTAATGATTATCCCTAATTTATCCACATTAGGTGATTTTCAGAAAAAATAGCTTTTTTGCCAAAATTATCATTTTTTTGATATTATTATTATTATTATTTTAAAATTTCCTTTTCTCAAAACCCTTTTTTACAAAATCAATTTTCTAGATATTCTTTCAATAGATTCGATGTTAATCTTTCTCATTAAATCTCTTATGATTGCTAAAAACATTTAAAGAATATAAAAAATTTAAAAAAATTAATTTAAAATTGTTCATAAAACTTTTAATTGTCGAGATATTTTTATCTATAATTTTAACAATAATCAAAATGAGATTGTTCTCATTTCTTATTTAGAAATTAGTTAATAGGTTCATTGAAATAATAATGCTCCATTAAAGCAAGTGAAATCCATTTTTTTGCTGTTTCATTGTGTCAAATTAATCGAAAAAAATACACTATTTATCAAACCAAAACTACTTAAAAACTTTAAAGAAAAAAAAAAGTTTTTTATTTTTTTTGTCAAAATCCAATTTAATTATTGAATAAATGAGCAAAGTAATTTTAATTGTATTTTATTTTTGAGAGTTTTTTCTTTGATAAGTTGGAGTCAATATATCAACATTTAATATAAAATCATTTTTCCTATTTCCAACTTCTAAAATTGTAATTAATTATATTTTTATTTGAAATTGTTTTACATTTTTTATATTATTCTTTTTTCTTATCTTTTTCTTTTGTCTTATCAAAAAGAAAATTAGTATAATTGAATGCATAAACTATTCATCAAAAACAAGTTAAATAAGTTTTACAAAAAAATGAAACATATAATATTCTAAAATGACCTTACATTAAACAACTTATTTACATTTTTTTTTTTTTCAAGAATTCCCTTTTTTTATTAAATCATAACAATAAAAAAAACTTCCAATTCATCGAATTTTTTTAATCAGTTGAAGATTCAACTTTCAATACATAAAAATGAAAAAGTTAATCGATTTTTTCAAATAGTAACCGAATTGTAAAAAAAATTTGAAAGATCAACCCATATGTGCTCTTGTGAACTTGTCAAAAAAAAAAACTTTGTTTCAAAAAAATTTTATAAGGTGAAAAAATGAAAAACAGAATTGTTAAAATCCTATTATTTGGATTCTGAATGGCCAATTTTTTTTAATAGCGATTTTATCATTTCAATAAATTAATTTTTTTTTTTTTTTTTTACTTTTTGCAGAAAATCTCGCAAGGTATGTTTATCTGTAAAATTGTAATGTTTGTTCGAATTTTTCATAATTTTTTCAATTAATAAAAAAAAATTGATTAAAGTAGTGAAAAAAATACCTAACATGAAAAAAATACCTGACAAGATTTTTAATTGGGAATATTAGGTAAATTGATGTGTAATTTCTTTTATTTAAAATCAAATCCTTTTTTTTTAAGAATCAAACTTTTAAAATTATAACACACCCACTTATTAGATTGATAGTTAATCAAATTGCAATTTGTTCAAAACACCACTATTGAATCAATCAAAAAACAATGAAATAAAAAATATCATTTTCCAAACACTGGTAAACCACCATAAAACCCGATTGTTTTGCAAAAAAAGTTAGATCTACTTAGGCTATCGAACAATTACTTGAGTATTCTATCGAAACCCTACTTTAATGAACTTTAGATAGGTCTATTACTAGGCTCATAAAAATTTTGGTTCTTTTTATAAGAAAGATTTGATTGAAAAGAAATGTAATTACTCAACAATTTTACTAATATTCACAATTAAAAAACTTGCCCGAGATTTTTTTCCTGTCCGGTATTTTTTTCCCTACTATATACTTGTTTTTAAAAATTACAAAAAATTTGGATAAAACGATTTGATAAAGTTAAAATTGATAATATGATAGGATAAAAATGATTTTTTAAACAATCAAATATGGTTATAATTTTTTCGTTTTATTTGAAATTTACAACAGTTCTCTCATAAAAGATTTTAAATTCAGATCAATGAAAAAAATCTTCATGGATAAACAATTCTTTGAAAACAAAAAAGTTTCAGGTTGATTTAAATTTTAAACAATGATTTACTTTGATCTATAAAGTAATAGAAATGTAAAATGTGACATTTTTTGGTTTCTATTGAAACCTTCTAAATGAGTTTTT
Source organism: Anaeramoeba flamelloides (assembly GCA_027625915.1). Lineage (NCBI taxonomy): Eukaryota > Anaeramoebidae > Anaeramoeba > Anaeramoeba flamelloides. The sequence goes on from JANTQA010000045.1 coordinate 1,371,123, forward strand.
AAAGAAAACAAGAAACAAAAAGAATAAAAAATAAAAATAGAAATATGTGGTTTTCGACAATTGACTTTCTATTTTTTTAAGAAATTATTTTTCAGGATTTATGCTTCAATTTGAAAATTAAATTAATTTATCAAGAGTTAAACTCTTATTGAGCCTGGCTAATAGTTTAAAATTTCTGATCATTCAAAATTGGTTTATGTGATTTCTGTGATTATCTGTAATTTCTGTTATTTTTGTGATTTCTTGAAATATCTAAATTTTCAAAGAAAAAGGGTTGAATCCTATTTTATACTTTTAAAAAAATTGAGAAACTGTACAATATTTTGAAATATAAGAATGGGATGGAAATAAGTTTTTTTAGTTCTAATGACCTTTTAATGTTTTTGAAAATAAATAAAAAAGGATTAAATTTATTTTATAAGTTCGAGTGTTTTTTTTTCACAAAATTGACATTCAAGGCAATTAACACACCTTTTCAATTATTTTCTCTGTTTCGATTTTTAAAAACAAATTTGAATGAATTATCAGAGTGCTTTCAACATTTTGCTTTTTACTTTCTAGCTCCTTTCGGAATTCTTCAAGAAAATTACAATTTACTTTTCAGATTTAACACTTTCTCCAGAAAGGGGGCAAAACGTTTTCAGGAAACAAGAAAAAATGTTAGTGTAAATGTTTGTAATTTTGAGCTCTTTGATCTGAAATTCAAAGAGATACTTCTCGAGGAATTGAATAAAAAATATAACAAATTACATTTTTGAACATTTTAGAGGAAATTATTTTTTTCGATTTCAACCTTTATTCTTAAATCCATTAAATTAAACAACAACACGAAAAACAAATTATTAATGGGAAACAAACCAAACTGTAAAGGATAAAGAAAGATCCCAAATCTTAAAAAACAATCTTAAAACAGTTAAAACTGTTGATTATCAATCTATAAGTAATGGTGTTTGCAGACAGGGCATACCAAGATGTAAATGCTTGCATTTTTGAACAAAATTATTTTTCTTGCAAGTGATTTGTGTTGTTTTTTTTTTCTTCTTAAAATGTTAATTCCTAACACAAAATGATTTTTGGATCAATGGTTCAGAAAACAATTTGCAATGATGATTTTTTGTTTAAATTTGTTAAAGATAAAAGTTTTGTTAAACAGTAATAATTTTAAGGGTTAAAAGATCTTAATCTGCAAAACCCAATACAACCTTGTTATTATTGTTGATAATGTTTAAAAAGAAATTCTACACTTTAATTGATTATGCGATAAATATGATTCCCATTATCACAAATCGGCTTGATCCTGTTCTTTTTTTTGAAAACTCAATTTCTTGAAAAAAAGAAATATGATAAAAAAATATTTTTTTATTATTTTGGACTTTTTTCATTTGAACTTTTTCTCAATGTTCTGATTTAATCATCTTGATTTACCAGTGGTTAAATAGTTGATAGTTAGTTAAATTTTCCCAAAATTGTGGGGGCAAACAATTTTATGCAAAATGCGACAATCCTGTCCTGAATGACATATTTAATTAAATTATATTATTTTTAAAAACAATAACAAATGAACCAAATACATAAAAAATTAAAAGAATTATTTTTTATTTAAATTCCACCATTCTCAAAATCCCATTGATTTTTATTATACCCATTTTATAATGAATTTTTTATTTGTCTGAAAATATTAAATTATGAATAATATGTAATAATTAATTAAACTCTGTTATATCTTTTAATATATATCTATATTATTTTTTTGTATAATAATTATCATTATATTCTTATTAGGTGGTTCATTTTTAAGAGCGTTTAAAAAAAAACGTGGTCACAGCAACAGTGCAAAAACGACGCAATTGCCACTAGCAAGTATTTCACTATTTTTATCATTATTACAAATCTTTTCTCCAATGGCAACCGAATTTAAAACAGACCTTTTAGAATCAGAACAGTCTCAGAACCCTTATAGGCTATATTTAACTAATTCAAAAAACAGTACAAGTCAAGGAATGATTGCAAATTTGAAAAAAATAAATTTTGAACAAATAATTGAATTTTTACAAAGAGAAGACCCAATAAACGAAATTTCCTTATTTTTTGTTTATCATTTACTCGAAAGAAATGCAAATTTTGTCGAATATTTCATTCAACATAAAAATTTATCAAATTTTGTAATGATTTTTTTAGAAAAAATTTATCAATTAATATATAAAGAAATTGATTCAAAATCAGATGAAAAAAATGTCAACTATGACGGCTTGATGTATTTATTATTATCAATTTTATTAATCCTTTCTCAAAATAAAAATTTCTGTAATAATGCTTTTCAGCATTCCATTGAGTCAGTCAGTTGGTATAAAAAAAATCCTTTAGTCGATGAAAAAATAGGAAATATTATCATACTCATAGTTAGTGAAATAATTTCAATTTATTTACCAACACTATCGGATACAAGCAAATTAAACCTTTGTTTTGGTATTATTAGTAATTTGTCAACCTCTTTTAAGTAAGTTTTTATTTTTATTTTTTTTTTTTTTATTTAATAAATTTATTAATTTTCTTGAAATTTTTAGAATTAAATAATATTTTTTTTTCAATTATTTACAGTATAAACAACAAACTGTTTATTATTAAAACAATTATTTGATAATATCTATTTTTTTTTTTTGTATTAGAATTATTAATTTTATTAATTTGTTCTATTTGTTTGAAAATATTTAAAAAATTGAGAAATAATAGTGAAAACCTATTGATATTTTTTTAATCTTTGTGTTGTTAATGACTCACTGAAATAATTAAGATTGGGTTATTAATTATTGATTATAAATAATCAAAATAAAAAGTATTTATTTCTACAAGTTTATAAGTTGAATTTCCCAGGTTTTAAAAAAGTATTTTGAGAGAATTTTTAATTTAATGGCTTTGTTATTTTTCTCAGATATTGTTAAAACAAAATAAAAAAATTGATTCTAAATCTGTTCTTTGAAAATAAAAATATTTTTTTTCAAGTTTAAAATAATTATTGTAATTTTTTTGAAATAAAGTAGATTTTTTATACTGGGTTATTCAAAAACTTAATTGTTTCATTTTTCTGTATATTTTTGTACACTTTCCTTGGCAGCAATAAGATTTCAACCGAACAAAGAAAAAACTTTTTTTAAATAATTTGGAAATATGTTGAATTTTAAACTTTTCTAAAATGAGAAAAAATGGATCAAAATTTTAAAAACAATAATTAATTACGGAAAATAGTAAGAAAGTAAGTTTGGTATTATAATAATCATATTTTTACTCTATTTTCCAATTTCAAGATGTTGTAAAAATTTTTTGAATTTGCTATTATATTAAAAAGAATATTTTTTTTTCATTTTTTTCCATATTTACCCTGGCTGAATCTTCTTTATATTGGGAAGAAGAGTTACAAAGGAAAAAGATCAAGTGGTTATTTGCTAATAATGTGGCACTGAAACACCAAAGTATGAGTAACTTGGAAATAAAAAACTAAAAAGAAAAGGCAAAAAAAAAAAATGACCAAAGGTTTAAAGCAAATATGATCAAAAAGAAAAAAAAGAAATTAAAACAATTAAATAACTGATCCTCCCAAATGAACATTCATGATCAATTATCAAATCAAATTATTAAATCAACCAAAAGTATCCTGGTTGTGGTTTTGGGAGTACTTAATTAAAAGATAGCATTGGTTGTTTTTTTTTTTTTGATTTTTTACCAATTGCTTCTTATAAACCCTTTTTAAAATTCTTTATTTTCTTTTTCATTTTTTCTTTTTCAATTTTTTGCTTTTCAATTTTTTGCTTTTGCTTTTTAAACAGAAAAAAATTTGGGTGTGTCTTTCTCTTGAACAATCGTGGAATTTATGATTTTACGCTTAAATTACCTTTGAGGGAATTTCAGTAAAAGTACTTTTAGAGTGTAATTTACACTTCTTCCATCAATAATAGAATATTTTTTTTTAAAGTTACTGAAACCTGAAATATTTGTAAAAATATTAAAAAAATCATGATAATATACAAATGTACAATAATAAAAAAAAAAATATACAAAATTGAGTAAAAATTTTGTTTTTAATTTATTCTAAAAAAAAATGACTTAAGGAATCAGTCATCTACGACAACAAGGTAAAATTTTAAAATATGTTATTGAAGATATTCTCTACTTACAAATTTTGTAGATCCCAAGTGTCAAAAAATTCTGATCGACTAAGAAATTCATAAAAGAAAATTAGTTTAGTGAGATCGAATATTTTTTTTTCCATTTTTTCTGAAAAAGAAAACTATTAAATTCATTTTATTTCTCACATTATAACAAGTTTTTATCCCGTTTATTGTCATTTTGATCATTATTATACTATAACAAGTCTTTGTTGCCAGTAATATTAATATAAAGATTTTTTTTCTTTTTTTAAGATAAAACTTTTGGTTAACCAAAAAAAATGATATATTCAACGGATTAAAAAATAATTGTATTTTTTGAAGAAGGGTAGTTATAAAAATCAAAGTTTTACAGTCATTTAAAAATTTTACCAAGAAACTTTGTTTTTTTTTTACGATGTAATTCAATTTTTCAAAATAAAATTTTCTTCAAGATATTTGGGAATATATTATTTTATCCTCAAAATTCAAAATCAATTTTTTTCAGACAAAAATGAATTGAATTGTTATAAGGATTCTTGTGAATAAGACCAAACAATTTGTTAAAAAAATTTTTTTGTATTTTTTTTTTATTTTTTGAAAATTAGAAAAGAACTTTTCCAAAACATTAAAGAAAAAAAATTTTTTGCTTAATAGATCTCAATTTAATTGATAAACTTTTAGTTAGGCTTCGACCAAATATTCATTTATTGAATAACCTATATCGCAATTAGTTTTGTTGGATAAGATTTAAATTGGAATATTAATCAAAGAAAAAGAAACCAAATAAAAAATTTGCTTTTGAAATCAATACTTGCAAACATAAAAACGAAAAATATGTTTTGCCATTTTCAAGAATTAACTTAATTCTTAAACAAAATAATAGGTTACTTTTTTTCGTTTTATATTGGAAACATGCAGATTTTGAATTTCAAAAAAGAAACTCAAATCAATAAATTGTTTAAGTGAGGTTAACTCATCCATTTCATAAGTCGAAACACAAATTACAAAAAAAAATTTTTCAAGATCTTGACAAGATTTCATTTTATTTTCAAAAATGACTACTCCCTTAAAAAAATAATGAAATTTTTTATAAAGATATTTCCAAAAATGTGTAGAATTTTTTTTTTAAATTTCATAATTTTTTCAAAAGTCTTTTTAATTAGTAAAATGGTAATATACAATTAAGAGGGTTTGTACTGGTTGAATAAGTACCTATTTCATTTATTTCAAAATAAATTCAAAATATTTCAAAAAATGAAAAAAAAAAAAAAAAAAACAATTTTTTTATATCAAAAACGAGGTATGACTATTTTCAATAAGAAAATGGAAATACAGAAAGGGTACAAATAATTTTTTAAACAATAAAATATAGTTTTATGTTTTCAATTCTATTTAACAATTTTGTCTGGATTAATCCTCTGAGGAAAACAATTTTTTACGATCAAAAAGAAAAAGATACAACCAATTTAGACCCCTGAAAAATTTTCATATAAAATCGAGATCAAGCATTTTAATATCTTTTATTTATGTAATACAATACTAAGAAAAAACTGGATTATTATCAAGAATCAATTTCTGATGAATAACAATTTTCGATATTTAAATACTTTTTTGAAGATTGAGTTTAATAAATATATTTTAAAATAAATTTGACCTGCTTTTTGAGGAAATAACTTATGTTAAAACGTTTATTTTTTTCTTGATTTTTTCGAAATACTTTTTCAAAAGAATGAAACAGTAAAAAGAAAAAGAAAAAAATAATAGAAGGATTCATCATAATTTTGAAAATTGAAAATTCTTTTCATAAGTCATATGGTATCTCAGAAAGGTTATTTTACTTTTTTATTGAATGAATGAGGATCCGAAACTCAGTTTTTTTTTTTTATTTGAATATTTAAAAAAATAAATAAAATATTTTTCAAAAACAAATAATAAAAATGTTATTGATTTCTTAATATTTCTTAAAATAATATATTTCCATCGATTTAAAAGAAAAACATTAAATTAAAAAAATAACACTTTTGAGGAAAGCAATAAAAAGAGAAAAATCTTGAATGTAACTCGCTTCTGTGATTTCTGGGGTTGAAAAAATAAAATATAACTATTGATGAAATATAGAGGAACAAATTTGATCAAAGTTAATTTCATGCAGAGGGTTTAATTTGATTGTTTAAAGGGAAATTGTATATTGTAGAATTTAAAATTTCAACAAAAAATCCTATTTATTTTTCTACGGAAAGTTTCATTAAATGGCAAAAAACCTCAATTACCTTTTTAACAAAATAAGACAGTTTTATTGAATTTTTTTTTTTTTCAATATTTTTATTGTTGCTAATGAAAAATATTTCCATAATAAATGGGGGGGGGACAATAAAGAATCAAGTATTGCTTTCAAGGTCAAAGAACTAGTAATAATACGTTATCTATTTTCATGAAGTCAAAAATGAGGGGAAATATAACAATTATAATTATTTTTTTATTTTGAAAAAAAAAAAAAATATTGAAAAAAAGAAATGTAATAACCCGTTATCTAACATGACAGGTATTTTGAAGAAAATTACGAATTTTTTTTATTTTTATTTTTCTTTTAAATGAACAAAAGGGACAAATATAGCTAATATATTTACCAGTTTAGTTCAAACGAGGGAAATAATATCCATATTTTTAAGAATTTTATTTATTAAAAAAAAAAAAATTTAGAAAACAGGTAGAGAAGTTTTGATATTTTGATTTTAATATTTCCATCGAAACAAAAAAACAAAAAAATTCCAAAGAAATTTATTCTCGAAAATTGACAAAATATTAATATAATTTCTTCTTTTTTTTTTTTTAATATTTTGCTTTTGTTCTTTTAATTATTTACTTCTTCTCTTCTTTTCTTTTTAACAGGGATATTTCATTTTATGCATCTGAAGAAATAGCAATTATTTTTGATTTTCTGACAAAAAAATTGCAAGTATTAGGGAAATTTGAACTTGACGATGACGAAACTGATCCAACTTCAAGTATGTATGAAAGGGATAAAAAAGTACGAAAGGCTAACAAAAAAAAAAAAAAAAAAATTGAGAAAAGCAGAAAAAAACAAAGATCGCGAAGAAAGAAAAATTTCCAAGAAAATTTAAAAATAAATTTTGATCAAGGAGATTACCAACTAAGGGAAACACTTTATTCAGAATGGATAGATATTGAAAGTTTAAATCCACCACCTACCACCTTGACGAGACCTGAAAGATTAATTAAGAAAATGCTGGTAAATAAATTTGATATCCCTTATAAAGAAATGACTCATGAATTGAATTTTTATACAGACCTTTTGGTAATAACATGCGAAATTCTCCATTCTGGAGTGACTCGGAATATTTCCAAAAATATCAAATTGCTATATACTTTGTTTCCATACGAAATCCAATTGTCAAATTACCAACATCACCCCAGATTATATAAATTCGTTTCAAATACTTTAATTATCATTAGATTTTTTAAAAACGAATTAAAAAAAAAATTCCCTGAAAAAAATTTTACAACAGAAATTGCTATTACACATTTGAAAAGAGTAGTTTCAAAATTGAAATTCGATGAAAAAGGAATACACTTAGATAAAAAACAAATTTTTAGATACATTACCGATGAATCAGAAGTTAACCACTATCTGTTTGGCTATACTTGGGATTTAATAGCCAGATATTCCGGTATGTATTGGGATGAAGATATTGTTAAAATATTAAAATAAATTTAATATTGTTATTATTAATTTTATTTTCATTATTTTTTTATTTTTAATTTTTTATTTTTAGAAATAATGAATTAATAGTTTTCTTTAATTTACAATATATTCCTAAATTTATAATTAAAGAAATGAAAAAAGAAAAAAGAAAAAAAAAAGAATATTATTTCAATTTCAAAAAAAAAATTATGGGATAAAAATAATTTCTATTATTCTTTAATTTTTTTTTTTTTTTTTTTTCCTTTCTTACTTTAATCCTTCTTTATCATAAAAAAAAAAAAAAAAACTTTTTAACAACAGAAAAATTGATCAATAAACATTTTCTAATTTACTTTCATATTATTTTTGAATTTTTTTGTCATTTTTTCTCTCTAGATTTTTTATTTACAGTCAGTTCCACTTTTAAGGCACAAACTTTCAACGAAGTTTAAGGCACAAAAAAAATCTCAAATTAAGACACAAAATTCAGATTCTAGTAAAATAAATTGTTAAAAAAAATTACAAATTATATGCCTTAATTTGGGATTTTTTTGTGCCTTAAATTTCGTTGAAAGTTTGTTCCATAAAAGTGGAACTGACTTTAAAAGAAAAGTATACAATGGGAAAAAAATATATAATTATTCATCAAAAATAATCTAATCCCGTTTTTCAAAAAAAAAATGAAATCTAATTTTGGATAAGCAGTAGTCTTTTAAGTAAGCAAATTATTTTAGATTTATTTTTTGGTCGAAATTTCATATTTGAAATTTCAACAAAAATTCTTAAATTTCATTGATTGTTTTTGATAAGTTGAAAATTCAACTTTAAATTGATAAAATTGAAAAATTTTAATGATTTTTTAAAATAGTAAACCAAATTATAAAAAAAAAACAAATCTTTCAAAATATTGTTTTTTGAATAACTTTTCAAAAAAAAAATAGCAAAAAAAAACTTTTTTTTAATAGTAAAAAACTTGATAACTGTATTAAAAAAAGTCCTCACACTTTTAAAATAGATGTTAATTAAATATTATTTTTGAGTTATATTGTCAAAAAAAAAATCCGGAAAAAAATAATTTTTTTAAGGTGGAATATAAAAAAAAAAGATTTTTAAAAATTCTATTATTTGAGTTCTGAATTGATCAAATTATTTTTTTAAAATCGATTTTCGCATTTCAATCAATTGATTTTTAAAATTTTTTATTGTGAACTACTTACGTTTTAATTTATTTGAGTATAACATCTTTATGTTCCAAGTGTTTGAAAGAGGTAAAAGGGATGATAAATCATTTTAAAAAAGTTTTATCTTTTTCATCAGTATACATAAAAAAAAAAAAAGAAATTGTTCTGATAAGATCTTAAGAAAACTATACTGAACAGTTCTAAAACAAATTGAACTGGACTTAAGCAACTGAAGTGTACAGATTCCAACTGATGCAATTTGAAATCAACTAAAGTGAACTGAATATGCCTTTCCATAAAAAATACAGAATCAGTATTAGGGCTGGATTAATACTGCTAAGTTGGTATCTAATACGGGGATTTTTCGAAAAAAAATTTGGGAAACTTGCAAAAACAAAAAAATAAAATAAAAAAATTAAAAAAAAAAGGCAAAATAAAAAGATGAAAATATTGAAAAAAATACTTATTCCAAAAAAAACAAGATTAAGAAGTATTTTATCTAAAAAGTTCTAATTCCAAACCTAAAAAAGTAAGTTATTTTCATTCGGTTTATATTTTACCATATATTTAGACCACTTTATTAAAATAAATTATGGTGGAGATCCAAGAAATTTAACAATAAATTGTAATAAACATCAACATTTTCAATACTTTGGGTATAAAAAAACTTTAGAATGAATTTTTTATCTTTTGATTATTATTTTTCAAACTCTCTTTCATAGACACTTTTCTTACACATTTTGTTATTTTTGTGAAGCAATTATTTTTTTTGGATTTTTAAAAGAAAAATATCACCATGAGATCTTTTCTTACCTACATTATAGCTAGGATAAAAACACTCCAAAAATTGATTTTTTTTTTTCCGAAAAATAGGATGTAAATATTTCAAATTGCCTCTCTTCAATAAAGAAAAAAAAATAAATTCTTAATTTTTTTAAACTTTTTACTGTTATACGAATATTCTAATAAATTTAAAAACACATTTAGATTTTATCACATTTTGAAATTTAAAAGAAAGGGTAAAAAGATAATGAAACTAAAAAATGTTTTTTTTTTTTTTTTTTTTTTTTAATTGATGAGGAAGTGTAAATTACACTCTAAGAAAAAATTATTATTTTAAAATGTTATTTTTGGAAATGATTTGTTCATTTGAAAAAGTTGAATCCATTTTTCCCAATTTTTTTAAAAAGTTCAAAATTCATTGATATTTTCGAAATTATAAAAAAAAAATTATTTTATTAGAAAGAAGAAAGAAATCTTAATATTAGGAAAGGAAGTGTACTAAAATACACATTAAAAATAAAACCAATGTTTTTTGAATAACGTTGTTTAAACAATCTACTTAATTTCAAAAAAATTCAATAAATATTTTAAACTTCTAAAAAATATAATTTTTTGAATCAAAGAACAGTCGATTTTTTTCTATTTATTGATTAAAAAAAAATAGGAAAAAAAAATCAAAGAATCGAATTAAAAATTCTCCCGAAATACTTTTTTAAAACCTGGAAAATTCAACTTGTTATCAAAAGAAATACTTTTTAATTTGATTATTTATAATCAATAATTATAAACCCCATCTTAATTATTTCATTGGGTTATTAACAACCCAAAAATTAAACATATTGATAGACTTTATAATTATTTCCATGTTTTTTAAAGATTTTCAAACAAATAAAATTAATTCAAACTAATATTTCTAATAATAAAAAATAATAATAAATATTTTCAAATAACCAATAATAATAAATTCAGTTCGTTGTTTATACTCTGAGTATTTGAAATAGAAAATTACCTAATCTTTGAAATTTCAAAAAATTTTCAAAATATTTGTGAATGAAATAAATGATCTATTTTTTTATGTTCTTTAAGTGATTCAATATTTGATTTATTTTTATTTTATTTTTAAAATAAGATAAAATGTTTAGTTTTATTTGTTTTATGTTAACTCTCTTAAATTACTAAAAGTGAGATTTCTTCAAAATAAAAATTTTTGTAAAATTTTATTTTTTCGATTTTGATCCAAAAAATACAAAACTAAAAAGGATCTGGATCTTTTGACTAAAAATTTCTTTCGGAAAAATGAACATTCTTTTAAAAATGATAAACCATCTCTCTAAAGTTGATAAATGGGTTGCATATCAGGTGAAATTGTATCCTTGTGTGACTAATTACTCTTTTACTTTTTAGAAAAAAAATCTATAAGAGTTACTACAAGACTAGGAAAATTTTTTCAAAAAAAAATCTCAAAATTTTGTATTTTTGAAATACGCTCTTATAATAAACATTATTATACATTACAATTTTCAAAAAGGTTTACAACTTTAATAGATATTAATAGGAATTGAAAAAAAAATGAAATTTTTTTCATTTTTAATAGTAAAATTTTTGAAATTTTTAATTGACTTAGTAGAGAGATAATTTTCAAGTATTTTTTTAATAGTATAAAAGGAAACATATTTTTCAATTTGAAAATAGCACAAAATATTTCAATCAAAAGATATTGCTCAATTAAATTGAAAATCTGATTTTTTATCTATTTTTGGAATATTTTTTATCATTTTATTTTTTTCCATGTTTGAGTTTTTATATACATTCCCGATTGTTTTCTGCAAATTGCTTAAACATTTATTTTTTTTTCAATCTTAATGTTCTATCATAAATTAATTCATTTCAACTTTTTTCATTTAAAAAAAATACCCCAAAAATAGGTGTTTTTTTCAAAAGTCGTTATTTAAAAAAAGGGGGATATTCAGATTTTCATGATTTTAATAGTTATCTTTTTTTTATTACATAAAATTATGATAACTTTGAAAAAATAATTTATACAAGAAGTATAACTGAAATCCAATGGAGAGTTTTTGCTAACTTTAATTTTCGGTGTTTAAATTTTCCTTGTAGTGTAGTCACTTAAAGATTTTTGTTTATCCGTTTAAGTTGTATTCTGGAACAAATCAGTGGATCCTTTATATTTAGGAAACAAAATTAATAATATTTATCGATCTTCATAATTTTTTAATTTTGTGTTTTATCAACTGAATGTGAAAGGAATAAAAGTATAAGAAGAAACTTAAAAGTACAGTTCCTAAATAATATGGACAAAAAATAATTACCCTTACAAAAATACTCTTTTAAGAAAATTTTTACTTTGTTGATCATTTTCAAAAAAATATTTATCCCGATCCAAAATTAAAAGAAAAAAACAAATTCAAAAAGGTTCCTACCATATAAAAAAAAAATTACTACTTAAATTTTCAATAAACAAATCAAGATTTAAAAATGGTTATTGGACTTAAATATTAAAAAAAAGTTTTTTTAATAAAGTAAAAAATCATTCATAATAAGAGTTCCTTGAATAAAATCGAACAAGAAACCAGATAAAATTACAAGAAAAAACTTCTTATGAATGCAAAAGTATAAAGATTTGGAATCACAAAACAGATCAAAGAGATTTTGTAGGATCGAAATAAAAATAAAGTTCATCATTTTTTAAATTCTTTGTTAGGAATGATAATTCCTTATTTCATACTTTTCACTTTATTTATCATCAGTCCTGTACTTCTTGAACGAAACAACCCAGGATCCCACAACCAAAAAATCCCACAAGTAGATTTTTTAGAAGCAATCCAACGAGAAGAAAACAGAAGAAGAACAGGACAAGTAATTTTAACTACAACACTTCTTCCATTTGGAGTTCTTTTATTTTTATTGACATATTATGTCAGAAAATTTTCAAATGACAACTTGCCATTGAGCGGGGAGGGTTCCTCAAAAAAGCATTCAAGAAGAAAAGAAACATTGTTATTTAAGATCTTAACTTTATTGAAATTGTCCAAGAAACAGAAAACAAAAAAACAAATAGGAACCAAAAACAACAAAGACAATTCTCCTCGCAGCAAACACAGCGCACAAAAGAAAGATCTTCTGAAAGAAGAAAAATCAAATTTTAGGTTTTTAAATCGCTTTTCAGAAATATCTCACAAAACTTTGATTGGCCTGATCTTTTTTATTATTATTTATTTTGCCTTGTATATTAACGAGTGGAGAGACCTACCAAAAAGAAAAGAGTCACTCCAAGCACAATTTGAAGAGCACTGTTCTCTCGGATTCGAAAAATCCTTTAGTTGGGCACAGCGCCTCAAAAATTTTATCAATGGCGGTTCACAATACAAGGATCGTGATAAATTTAATCTGAAATGTTGCTCTTTAAAGGACGAGATTCAAAACAACAGACCGCACCTCACTCTTCCATACGAAATTTTTATCGAAGAAATCGGCAACTCTTTTGAAACTGCAATGAAAAACGAAAATCACAGTATTCCCAACTTCTTGTTTACTTTCATTTCCAATATTGGCTGGAAATCAATTCTTTTTTTTTTTTCAATAGTAGTGCTATGGGGTACAATTTTAAAGTCACTAATTCCTCACTAATAAGTCGTTTATTGGTTTTTTCTTTTTTTATTATTTTCTGGTTATTTGAACCAAAAGGTGAAAAATTAAAATTAAATTTTGTTTTTGCGTTTTTGTTCGATTCTTTTTTTTTTATTTTTTGCTTTTCCAAACAAATAAATTATTTCAATTTTATTGAATGAAAAAAGTATAATAGTTGCGGAAAAAAATTTAGATACCAAAAAAAAGTGGGATGTTTATTTTGTCAAAAATTAAAAATTTAATTGCTAAAATTAGGAAAACTGATCAAAACTACCCGAATATTTTGAAGATAATAAGAATCCAAATTAAGATTAAAACCTTTTAAGAAGAATAGTATCTAACTTAGGTTTTCAATATTTCAATTTCATCAAGATCCTTCAAATAGAATGTCTTAAAAATCAAATAGCTTATTTTTTGAGTGTAAAAAGTGGCAAAGATGAGTAAAAAGTATATTTTTAAGGACAATTTACATCTTACAAATTACGGGTTTCAGAGATAACTCTGAATATCTAATAAGAATTATTTTGTGAGTGCTTGAGAAAAACCAATTATTAAGTTCATAATAAATTGGAGTCATGCTCATTGAGGAATTTTCAAAGGAGAATCAACTATTTAAGTAAGAAATTGGGGAAAATTTATCTTAAAATATCCTTTTTCCTCAATTGCCATAAAACTATTTAAATATATAAAATCATTTACCATCATCCAAATGATCTTGATAATAATTCAATTTGTTTCTTAGTATTGTTATTAAATGAATAAAATATATTAAATATTCTGATCTTAATTTTATCTGATGTTTTTTAGGGGAGAAAATTGATTGTTTCTTATTTTCTTTTTGAAAAAAAAAAACCCTTGTTTTACCTAACTTGTTTAATCTCTACAAAATTTCAAATAGAATGGAAAACATTTAACTGCATTTTGTGTTTTAAAAAATCATTTGTACCCTTTGTATATTTCCATTTTTTTATTGAAATTTGTTGTACATTGTTTGTACCAAAAAAATAGCTATTTTCTGTTTTAGCATTTTTTTGGAAATATTTCAACGAGTGTATTTTATCATAAATACCTTAGCAATTTATTCAATCGGTATTAATATTTCACTTTATTTGTGATTGCCAATTACTAAATATCACCACTAAAAAAGATTATTATAAAAGAAATATAAAAAAATGCACTATTTTCTCCAAGAATCCTGATATTTTTTATAAATTTATTTCTTTATTTCTTTAGAGAAAGGAGTAATTAAAGAAAATTTATCAGATAAAAAAAAGAGAAAAGGAAATTAATTAATATATGTCCATACGACCCAAAAAACCCGAAAAATGAAAAACTGATCAAATACCTTCCATTAATATAATTAAAAATACTAAATGATAAAAATAAAATAAATAAATTTTCAATTTAACTTTTTCTTGAAAACATTTTTTTCTAAAATCATTGAATTAAAACTTGAAATTATGTATATTTTTAGATACATATCTTGTTTTAACTCATTACAAAAACAAATTCTAAATTATTGGAATTTTCTTTTCACAAAAGGCACTAATTTGGTCCTCAAATGTTTTTTTTAGTTTTAAATGGTAAAAGTAAAAAAAAGTTAAACTAATAAGATAAACTCTCTGGAAAACCTTTTTAATTTAATGTATTAACTTATTCTTTGATTTCAAGCTTTTCTCAACCCCAATTTTTTAAAAATAAAAAAAAAAAAGTACAGATTAATTTCAAAAAATAATTTTAATATTCAAAAGTTGAGAGTGTTTTTATTCTAAAAAAATTATTACAGTGGTTAATGGAATTAATTTATGTTCTTAATTTCGAAAAATATTAATCAGAAAAAAATATTCCTAATTTTATTAAGAACATATATACATATATATACATACATATATATAATACGATCATTTTCATGACCAAATAGAAACTACCCAGATCCTGAATAAACAGGAGGGGCAAAAACATGATATAAAGAATATCAATTATAGATAAAAAATTCCACAATCTGTGATTAATAATTGGTATTCCACTGTCTTTGGGTTTTTTTAGATTTGTAGGAATTGAGTAAAAAATAAGATTTTGTTCAATTCTTTTAAATTTAAAAAAAAAGTAGACATGGCTCTTAGAGTGTGGGCAATAGGTACCCGAATTTATATATTTTTACTATTTGAAGTATTTTTTGTTTTTACTTTATTATTATTATTTTTTCTGTTATTACCTCAAGTTTTCTAATCATAAGAGCTTTGATGAAAAATTCCCGAAAAGAGTAATAAATTTCATAATTTTGATTAGTCATGTTCTAGAGTTTCTTTTTATCTTTTCCTAATTTCCCTTTTTAAATTGTTTGAGTTCCTTAGGATAACTTTTTCGTATAGTTTCTTATCTAGAATTTTTAACAATTTTTTTTTTCCAAATGATTCTGATAAATTTATACCTTTCAGTATGAAATAAATTGCTTTATATTTTCATAAAATTGGGCGCAATAATCACATTATTTTTACATTTTTCTTTTTTTTTTGTTTAAATGTGTTATATCCAGATTTATTTTTTTAATACATAGGAATATCTATTTACACCATTTGTAAAAGTTCTAAATATGAGAAATGTAGTACTTGATTTAAATTTTGGATAATTTTTGATTTTAAAATTAAGATTTTCATTCGTGTTTATTTTGTAGTATTCTTTTATTTCCCAACTTTGATTGCTGATCTAATTATTTAGATATTCCATTTTTATCTTTATTTTTCAATCATTAAAATACTCTGTTTTCCAAATATTTATTTCTTTATTGGATTCAAATCAAATTTAATAAGTTTTATTATTTTTTGTAAAATATTATATTTTGTTAAGTTTTTCAGTAAATTTCCATTTTCGTAAGTTGTCAATAGTTTCAATAGGTAGTAAATTGATTTCGTTTCAATACGGAATAAGACTGGAGTAGATCTTTAAATTTTAAATATCTTTGTAATATGAAGATTAATTAGTATACCAATTTCTTCATATTCTTTTTTAGTGAAGTTAAATAATTCTAAGGCATATAAGAGTTGACTTAAACAACTTGCTGTATAAAGAATAACTTTTAGATAATTTGACATTTGATTTGACTTGAAGATATACTGGTAAAACCCTGAGATTTCAAGAGAGTAATTCAGAGATTTTAAAAAACCCATTTTCCCCAGAGCAATGATTATCAATTTAAAACTAGAAAAGATTGTTGAGAATATTTTGAATTATAATTTCATTATAAGATCTTTTTTTTTTTTTTTTTTTCCTAACCTCTTGGAATTATTTACCAATCTTCAAATAGTTAAATTGAAATTTTTATTTTCATTAATATTACTTTATAAAAAAGAACTGTAAATTAGTACATCAATTTGATAAAAATTTATTAGAATTTCGAGGATATTATTTTTTAAAATATTGATGAATTTCATGTTTTATTTGTTTTTAAATTATAAAAGAGGATTTCTTTAGAGAAATTCTATTTATGGAATAAAAATTCTGAAAACTTCAAATGTAATATACTGAAAAGTAAGTTTACTAAATTCTTTTGATCTGATAGCATTTGTAACAATTTACCTTAATTTGATTATTATTATTATGAATGCCCAGCTAACCGAAACCAAATCGATTGAAAATATAGGTAAAATCTATCTAATAGTCGAAAAAAAAAAAATATTAAAAATGGAAATTTTATTGTTTAAATTATTAATAATCCCTCAGAAATGAAAAAATAATAAAGAAAAAAGACAATAAAAAATTAAAAAAAAAATTTGGGTTTAATTAAATTCTTGAGAAAAAAAAATTACTAAATTCTATTTTTTAATTTTAATCACATAATTAATTATTAAGTTGGATAAAATTAATGAATTAAAGGATTTTTAAAAAATAATTAGGATTGGTCTGAGTGAGAATTATTTACGCATTTTTGAAAATCTTGGCTCAATGTATTTGTCATTGAACAGAAATAACCAGGTTTTTTATCCCAATAAAACACATGCTTTCTTGCATGCCACATTGTCGATTCAACAGGATCATCTTCGATCTTTTGTATTACTTTTTGCAAAGAAGTTGGAGTGGCATCATCTACATTATAGGCATCTTTGAAAGAATACCCTACTCTCCATTTAATATCTGAATCTTTTCCCTTGCTTGTTAGCGCATGTTGATTTGCCAGCCTTAAATCAAAAAAATATTGATCATAATCAATTATTTTTTTTGATGAGCGATCAAAATACATTTTTCTAAAGCTAGGATTTGTTTCGTGATTTAAAGTTATGGATGGAGAAATAAAATTCGAACTAATCAAGTTTCCATTTTTGTCCTTCAACAAAATAAAATCATCAGTATGATAATGTCCACTCATTACTCCAATTATTTGTTCAGAATACTATTGTTATATGATGATTTAATTGAAATAGTTTTATTAATTGAAATAGTTTTATGAATAGAAATTAATAATTAAGGTTTTAATTATTTGGAAATTTATCTGTTTTATTATTATGATTATGATTATGATTATTATGATTATTATTATTATTATATACAAAAAGAATTTTGTGGTGTTTTTTTCATTAAAAATGTATGGCACGTGAACCAAAGTTGTAAATTTTGTTCAAATGGACAAAAACGATACACGTTTTAATTTGTAGTTGAATTAGATGACTGTTTGATCACACTTTATTTAAAAATGAATAGATTGGAACTAAAAAAACAAAAATTATTTTAATTAATAATTTAATTCTTAAATTTTTTATTATTTTTCCTTTTACTTTTATGATTATTTTTCCTTTTTTCTCTTAAAATGAATTTCCTTTTTTTTTTTTTCGATATATTTTTTAATTAAAAAGTAGAGAAGAAGAAAAATAATCATCGGCGTGGTTCTAATCTGGTGGGCAACTATTGAGGAAGAGAAATGGTGATGGGAATATAACTTCTTCTTCTTGCATGCAATTGTCTTGTACTCAGATTAACTTCTGGTGAGTACAGTAACTGGTTCTTGTATTGGGATCAACTTCTAACAAGTACTGCATTATGTAAACCATTTTAAAAAGATGGTGGCGATTTTGAAAATTTTCGGTATAATTAAAATAAAAAAAAAAAAACAACCAACAACCCATTCAATACTTATAACACAAAAAACTTTTTAATTAAGTTTACTTTTTTTGTTGTTATTTTTTTTATTTAAATCCCTCTTTTATTTCTTATTTTTCTTTCTGTTTTTCTTGTCTTTGTTTAAAAATTAATATTTTTTCTTTTTCTTTTTTTTTTTAAAGAAAAGCTATCCTATGAGTTAAAATCTTGTCCACAATTAAGCTAATATAAAAAACTCTAAATGCAAGTTTAGTGTTTAAGTAAACGGTGGACAATTCTGTTGAATCACCTCTCCTAATTAACAATAAAGTGAGAACTTTTTGATTTTTTGTACTTTTTACCTTTTCCAAATTTCCCTTTTTAAATTGTTTGAGTTCCTTAGGTTCCTCCTCTTTTTGTTTTTTTAGGTATTTTGGGGGTGTAAAAGGAATAAAAAATAAATCTTAAATTATAAAAACTTTTTCATGATTAGATCTAAAACAAACGGAACTTGTTATGATTAGGTTTTAAACCAAATGGGGCAATTTTGAAACCGAACTGAAGTGAACTGAATTAATATTTACGAATAATCTGCCGAGTAGGTATCTTGTACTGTGATTTGCGAAAACAAGAATAAATAAACTTACAAAAAAATAAAAATAAATAAAAATAAAACAAAAAATTCTGAAAAATCAATTCTTATTTTTTAAAAAAACAGCACGTTTTAGACAAACCATATCTTTAAAGGTCTAAATTAAAACTTAATAAAGTAGACTATTTCATTTGATCTATAGTTGTTCAAATATTTAGATATCTTTATTAAAACAAATTATGGTGGTGATCCAATATAATTGGACATAAAAGGAAACAACCACCAACCTACCATAAAAAATCTGGGTTACAAAAAAAAACCTTTCAAATTAAGTTTTTTACTTCTTTTGATGTTGTTTTTTGAAATCACTTTTTTAGTTTCTTGATTTTCTTTCTCTTTTTTTTGACTTAGTTTAGAAATAATTTTTTTATTTTCATTTTTTTAAGAAAAGCTTTCCTATTAGTTATAAACTTCTCTACATTATAGCGAGAATAAAAAAACTCAAAATAAATTTTAGAGTTTCAGAAGAGTGCCGTAGAGTGCCGTAGAGTGCCGTAGAGTGCCTAGATTTTTTTTATTTTAAGAAATAAAAAGAAAATTTCAAAATTTTTCATTTTATTTCTTAAATCAAAAAAAAGATAATGGTGATTTTCCAGAACTCAAAAGAATAGAGAAAAATCAAAGATTTTACTCAATTCTTTTAAATTACAAAAAACCTACCGACAAACATAAAATAATATTTTTGAATCATCTCTCTTCAATAACGAAAAAAAATTTAAAAAAAAGTGTTAAACTTTTTTTTAATCAAACTTTTTCAAAAAATAAAGTTTGAAAAAAGTGAGGATTGAAAATTTTAAAAAAGTCAAGTTTTTTTTTTTTTTTTTTCGTAGATTTCCTCGTATTAAAACTTTTTGAAAGTTTTCTGTTTTAAAAAAGTGATGAGTTCTATTTTTCATAAAAACCATTTTTTCTGACTTTTTTATTTTGATAACAAGAAATAAATAAACTTTTAAAGGTGGGTAGAGGTTGGAGTTTTAAGAAAAACGCTTTAAAAAACTTTGATTTCTCAGTTTTTTAAAACAGAAAACTTTCAAAAAGTTTTAATTCGAGGAAATCTAAGGAAAAAAAAAGAAAAAAAAAAAATCCTCACTTTTTGAAAATTGCTGTAGCAATCCGTTCATTAAATCTTTTATCATTTATTTTATCTTTTATGATTCCAAAATTACCATTTTTTAAAAATTTGTTATTCTTTTTTTTTTTTTTTTTTTATTTTGAAGGGAGGAAATCAATTTCCTCTTACAGTCCTAATTTCTAAATTTTTGTTTAGAAATCTCAATAAAGAATCATAATTTTCTTTATCATTAACTAATGATAAAATAAACAATGAGTCTTTATTTCGAATAATATCAAAGATATTATTCTTATTATTTTTGTTAATTTGAATTAAATCTTTCATCCAAATTATTCGATTTTCTTTATAGAATGGGCAGTCCCATAAAAAAATGATCGATATCTTCATCTGTATCTAGGTTTAAATATTTTTTTGCATAAGTTGAAAAATTTTGTTTTTTGTTTTATTCTTATCATAAACATAAGAATATCTATTTAGATAATTTGTGAAATTTCTTAGTTTTTAAGATGGAAGTAGAGCCCTTCCATTTAAAAATATTTTTGTTGTTTGTTTATATTGTTATTGTATCTAATAATTTTTAAATATTCCTGGCCTTTCCACCCAGTGCTATTTATTATTAAATTTTCTCTAAATTGATTAAGATTCGCATTTAGCAATTTTAGATTTTCCGCTTTCCAATTAATATTTTCGTTGTCTTTTTTGGAAAATTTTAAATTTTTTGATATTTGTTCGAAACCAAGTATTTCTAATTTATTTTTGAGTTTAAATCTTCTTTTATATATCGAAATTCTTACTTGGTCTATTTTTGCCTCGGTTTTCTAAATAATTCTAGGGAGAGTGTGGATTAATTTTTAAAAATTTTGTTACTTTTTTATTTATCCAAACATCTATCGAGTCGAAATCTTTTTGAGTTAGATTAAATATAACTAACCCATAAAATAATTGGCTAATACATATCGATAAAATTTGTTATTCTTAATGATAATTTCTTGGGAATTACATTGAAAACTTCATTTGCTGTTTACAAAAAAATAATAGAAAAAAAATTTTGAAACATTACCTTTGAAATTAATTCAATAAATGGTTTTTCAAATTCTGGTTTCCAATTTAAAGAATTATCATAGCCGTTGCCCCCAGGAGGGATATGATAAACTAATAAAGTTTTTTTTTTTGTATTTTTTAATTGTGTTTCGAGCCATTGCATTTGATCACCTGGATCTTTAGGAACGGTGCCATCAGGAAGTGTTGTTGGTGTGTGCCTTTGTGAATAATACAAGGTATTCAATACAATCAAATAAAAGTCAAGATTATCTTCAATTGTTTGAAGATCAACTCTATAATAGCCACCCTTTTCAAATGTTCTTCTTTGTTCGCTTCCTTCAATTAACCATTTTGGCCAAAAGCTTGCTAATTCATCTTTTGTTATGTTATCATGTAATTTGTAATTTTTAAAAATACAAAGAACAATATGTGAAAGTTTTTGGTTTTTGAGAATATTTCCAATATTAATAAACAAATATCAAATTTGTAAATTCAGAAATAAAGCATAAGTAATTAGTTTTTTTTTTTTTTTTTGAGTAAAATTTAGTTTTTAATCTCCATTTAAAATGTATGATTTTGAATTTTTGTTTTTTAAAAGTGAAAATTATTTTTTTAAAAAAAGTTTACTTAAACGAGAGTTATTATGAACCATCGAAAGGTTATAATCTGGGTATCCTTCTGCATTGCCAATAACTGGGAAAACTGGTAGATTTGGAAATTCATCAATGATTGAGCTAACAACAGTTTGAATGTCTTTATTGACTTGGTCTTTTTCGAGTGCTCTATGAGACGATAGATCTCCTAATAAAATTATAAATTTTGATTTTGATCCATACTTTTTCATTCCTTTCAGTCTAATTATTAGTTATAATTTATTTGTGATTCAGAAAGTTTATCAAAATTAGCAAAAGAATTCAAGATTAAAAAAAAAATTAAGATTAATAACAAAGATAATTTCAAGTCAATTATGACAGATATCCAAATTTTACAATTATTTTCATGGGCTGGGCAGTCGTTGGGTTTTCCAGGATTCAAAAGAATTGCGTAAAATCTTTGATTTTACTCTATTCTTTTAAATTCTGGAAAACCGCCGTTAGGTTTTTTTTACTTTTAGAAATATAAAGAAAATTAAATAAATTTTCTTTTTATTCCAAAAATTAAAAAAACCGCCGTTAGCTTTTCTTGGGTTTTCTGTTTATTTGGAAAATCAATAGATTTTCGTTAGGTTTTTTTGAGTTTTCTATTTATTTGTGAAGTGTTCTAGGTTTTTTTTACTTTAGAAATAAACCGAAAATTTATTAAAATTTTAGGTTTATTTCTAAAGTAAAAAAAACCTAAGGAAAATCAATAGATTTTCTAAATAAAATAGAAAACCTCAAAAAAACCGAGAACACTTAACAAATAAAACAGAAAACCTCAAGAAAAGCTAGGCACTTGACGACACTCTACGACACGATCACAGAGAAAGTGATCAAAATCTTCAATGATATCTGGTGTTATATGTATTTTAGGCAAGAAAATAAGCTTATTATAATTATAGAAAGGTGATATTTTAATACCACCTCAAGAGAATTATAATACGCTTATTTTTGAGAGATGAGTCAAATTGCAAGAGTTATTGTCTGATTGGTACCAGTTATCAAAGTTACCATCGATCAATAAAAAAATAAAATAAAAAACAAAAAAAAAAAAAAATTTATTTTTATTTATAAAAAACCAAAAAAATTTTCAAAATAATGTTCTTCGCTAATTAAATAAAAATAAAAAAACACTATTAATATTACAATACTCGACAGTTTTTCTATTTTGATCTAAAATTCTCTTATTGTTTTTCTTTATTTTTAATCAATTCTTAAAAATGCCCAAAAACGGGGAGTCACGTGTTTTTAAAACTTCCCAATACTTAATTTTTTTTGATAACTAGTTATCATCGATCTGGACGAAGGTTAGAATTTTTATTTAACTCAAGTCTCTTCAATTGTGAATAAATATTTGAGACCCAACAAATCAAGTCATCAATTTATGATAATTAACACAAAATAACTTTTCAATTTTTAAGAATAAGAAAAATGGAGAGAGTTTAGGGTTAATAAAGAATCTAGTCTACAGTATAAGTCATTTAACTTTTAATTGTATGCAGGTTATTTTTTGTTATTTTTTTTGCCTAGGGTACTAAAAAATGATAAATATATTATTTTTTTTTGTATAATTTTCAAAAAATGATTTGATAAATACATTAGAGGTTTTGATGATAACATTTATTATCATGATATTAACAATAAATTCACAACAATATTAAAAAAATTGCGATTAGTCCTACTTTATCACAAAAAATCATTTTTATTTTTACAAAATTTGTAATTTTGTAGAATTTTTTAAACAAAAGCATTTAATAATTTTTGAACCATTAACATTGATTCAAGATCTAACATCAAAAGTCAATTTAAATCTTAACCAAGAATTTAGATACATGTTAATTTGTCTTCAAATGCCCAAGTCTGAAAAAATAATGATTTAAATTTTAGTAATGGGTGAAAGGTTGTCTGAACGGGTTATTTACACCACTATATTTTCCAAAAAAATAATTTTTTTGCAAAAATTTTTGAGTCTCGAAAATTCAATATTTGGAGGTAGACAACAAATGAAATGAGTGTTGTTAATTGAAAAATAAAAGGAACAAAATATTGATTCGGCTTTACCAAAAAAAAAATTACATAAAGAAGAATTGTTATTAATCACTAAAATTATCGATTCTTAAAAGGAAAAAAGATTCGAACTGGTTTACCAAAGGAAAGGTTTTTAAATTTCAAAGGCAAATAGGTGGTAGTTTTGTTGAATCATTTCTCCAAATTAACAATAAAAAAATAGTTTAAATTTTACTTTGATCATTTTAAACCAATTGGAAAGCCAGAGGAAAATTTTGTACAATTAATTTTGCAATAAATAGTGGTAATAATAAAACACGGATCTTACAATAGATTTAATAGCAGACTAATAAGTTTTTTTTTAATTGTTATAAAAAAGGTTTGAAGCTCAAATAGTTTTTTTTTTTTTTTTTTTGATGTTTGATAGAAAAAAAAAGAATTACACAGCATTCAGTGTTTGTACTGGTGGATCGCAACCATATCTTCCATAATAACCACAATCTTCTGAAGTGTTATATATTGGATTGCCTGATTTTATACAATCTGAGTGATGGTCATAAGCGGGGTCATATTCTATAGAATATTAAAAAAAGTACATTAACAGATCATTAAATTGTTTTTTGTAAGAGTCAGCTGTGTTGTCTCAAAGTGTGACCTGAAAGTTTGAAAGCTTTCGAACAAACAGCAGAAAGACTTCAATCGGCCTATTTCCAGGGCACTATTAATACTTATTTGGTTACACTTTTTTCAAACAGCTTCACCAAAAAAAGGATCACGAAAGATCCAAAAGAAAAAAGAAAAAAGAAAAAAAATTGGGTTTAAAAAAGGGATGAATTTACGAAGATTGATGTGAATGTCGTTGATTATTAAAAAGGAATCCTGGAGATCGATTGTTTTGCTTTGGTTTTCAGAATCAGAAACCAAATCAGAAATTATATGAACAAATACCAAAATTACACAAGCAAGAAATAAGACCACAAAAGTCACGGTTAGGATATTCTGTATATTAAATTTTTTTTTTTTGTTTGGCAGAAGTCTTTCTTCCTCATTGAGAAATTCATAGCCGCTTTCATTTTGTATTGACATTAATGAGATTTTTTTCTCAGAATTGTTTTGAAAAAGAGAGAAAAAAGATGAAAAATGGAATTTGTTGTGCTCAACATTTTTTTGAAAGAGAGCTTTTACAATTTTTCAAATTGAAAAATTTGAATTAACAAAGATACTATGTCTTCTTTCATTTAAAAAACTGTGTAACTATAAAAATTAGAATAATAATCAATTTTCAATTCATTCTATAAGTAATTTGGATTGACAGAGATAAGAAATTTAATAACCAATTGATTTTATTTTGTTAAAAAAATCCTGTTCTTTTGTTATTATGAATTAAAAGCAAAAAAGAAAAATCTCCTCAAAAACATTAAACAAGTTCTCTTAAAAGAAAAGCAGAGAATAAAAACTTTGCAGTTTGTTAAAGTCTCCATTTCATAAAATTTACATTGCTCTTTGCAGAAGAGTTTTTTTTATCGATCAAAGACAAAACATAAACATTTTATACTTGTAAAACAGATCAATATTTTGAATTTCAGCTTTGAAATGTGAGTTTTCATTAATTCCTTTAGTTTTTTTGTTTTTACTGAAGGCCCAAGTAAAATTTTCTTCCTTTTATTTTGCAATAAATATTGTTCGTTTGAATATCCTAAGTAACAAATAAAATACCAAAGGTAAAATTTTTTCTTTGTTTTTTCAAAAACGGGTAAGAGACAATTTTAGTTGCGAAATTTTTTTTTAAAACCTGATAAAATCAAAAAATGAGTAAAAGCTCTCAATCTTTTACTTTTAGTTCAAAAACATGATATATGTTCTTTCTTGGTATTTTGTATCTTGGTAAAGTTCTGGAAAAAAAGTTCAACACGGGTTTTTGTTGGTAACCATTACTGAAAATTAAAGAAACCTGAAAACAAAAAGTAAAATCAAATAAAAAAAGAAACCAATTAACTTCAAATAATAATCCATTTTTTTATTTTCAATCAAATCAACAAAAAAAATTAACCCCTACTTTTGTATCGAAATTATTTGTGTTCTTTTGGAGATCTCAAAAATAATCAATTTTTTCAACAAATTTTTAATAAATATAGATCCATAAAAGAAAAATCCCATACCAAAGATAGTATTAAAAAACTGTTATTATGCTGATTCCTGAATTATGTCCTTATTTATTTATTTATTTATTCTTTTATTAATTGAACTTACTGTTGATTTTCAATAATGCTCCTAATTAAAAACTGTGGTTCACTTTTTTTCCCTGTTTCACTTTTTTTCAGAACCATAAAATGAACAATCAACAAATATAAATAAATCTTTGAATTTCAACCAATAAAACTTTTTTATCAAAGTGAGTTATTGGAAATATAATAAAAAAGTTTCTTTTGTTATTAGAATAATCCCAACACACTTGTTAAATAAGTTTTTCAGATCACAAGTTTTTTTTCATTTCTCCAAGAAAGTGTCTGAATTGAGAATCAGGTAAAATGATATTATAAACAAGACAATAAATAATAAGCAAATTTGAAATTGGTTTCTTCAAGTTATATGATTAAAAAAGAAATTTTAAAAATGTAGGATCAAATTTGTGATTTTTACTTGAAAAATAGGGTATTAAATTTTTAATGTAAATTTTGAGTAAAAAAAAATAAAAAAATTTCAAAAAAACAAAAAAAATTTTACAAAATCATTATTGTATTTACATTCAAAATTAATATAACTTTAGATATTATTTTGCATTTAAATTTAATTTGACCCATTAGAACTAGAGGGGGAAAATCGCGGATTTAATTCGAAAGATAAGTTTCATAGTTCTTGTCAAGAAAAATATTTAATAGAAACTTCGAAAAAAGTATTCTACTTCTTGGAATTGAATAATGAAGCAAAAATCTGATTACTAAACCCCATTCCAAAAATTTGGACACACCTAAAATCGAAAATGGGAAAAAAAAAAAACCAATTTATAATATTTTTCCAAACCTAATATAAATTTTAGGTTTTAAGTTAGCACAGTATTAATGAGTTTATAAGTAATCATTTTAATCCAAACCAAAGAAAAAAATATAAAACGAAAAAAATAAAAATTGATTTGTCCAAAATAATGCAACGAGCAAGAAAAAAAAATGTATTTGGTAAATTGGTTGAAATTTCACAAACAATTGTTGATCGATCAAATGATAAGATACCATCTACCAATTGTATTTGATTTTTCTTTTTCACCTTCTATCAACCATCAACAAAAAATACCAAATCTAACCAAACAGATTAGATAACTTGAAAAAAGGAAATGAAAACAAAACAAACAAGACAAAAAAAATAGTTTATAAAATCAAAAATTATTTCCAAATTGGATGTAAAGTGTCATATTGTTATTTTTTCAACCGTTTAAACTGTTTCCAAATTTTTGGAATTTATTATATATATATATCACAGGTATGGCGATTTTGTTGATGTAATGAAACGCGTTTGCGCACGCATGAGCGACGCGTAAAAATCGTTTCACTGGTATATATATATATATATAATTTTTGTTTATCTGAAAAATAAAAAAGATAAATCTCATATGTTCGGACCTCCCATATTAAAGATTTTTCCAAAATTTGTATTTATTAAGTATTTTTTTACTCTTTTAGTATATCTCAAAAACCCTTCATCCTTGAAATCAAAAAAAAATAAATAACATACAAAAATAATTAAAATAACCGAAACAATAATTTATTGTATATTTTTATTTTTATCCTGTTAATAAAAAAGAAATTATTGAAAATTTTTTAATAAAAATTTATTTTAATGTTATTAAATTCTTTTTAAAAATAAAATTTTATGATTGATCACAAAAAAAAAGAAAAGTATAAAAAAAAAGGAAAATTAATAAAATACCAATGATTTTAATATTAAATTTGTTAGACACTCTAATTTATAGCTCATCTCGCATGAATTGATGGTTCTAATTATATCTTTGCTTATTCACCAATTTCAAATTGTTCATGTTAAAGTAAATTAATATTATAATCAACATGTAAATTTAAAAAAGAAAAAATATAACAATTCTTAAAATTACTTTAAAAACTGAAAGAGCTTATTACTTATGTTAGAACACATATTCTTTGATTATTACCCATCAATTAAGCAAATAAATATTTTAATTAAAATGCTGAAAGTCGCAATTTTCGACAAAAAGGTAACAAAAGAATTGTTTGAAAAAAATTTTGTAAAAAATAAATAATAAAAAATGAAATTAAATTTTTCTAACTATCATCAATATAGTAATTCATAAGGAAATTATTGTTTAGAAATGAGAAATCTGTTTATGAATCAAAAAAATTAGGTTTTAAAATAGTATTATAGTATCAAAAAAAATATATAATTGGCTTACTCAAAAGTTGTAGTAGCATTCAAATAATGACAAAAATTAATGAGCACATTTTTCCCAATTAACAATTGTGAAAAAAAAAATTTTTATGATAATAATTTTTAATTTTTTTTTGTGATCAATTAAAAATATTATAGGGGGGGTGGTATAATCATCATGTAAAAAAATTTGGGTCAGTTATTCTAATTTTTAATCTTTATAAAAGTGAAATTTTGACTACTTTTCTTGTTAACATTTTAAATTTAAAAAAAAAACAATTCTTTTACTCAGTG
The DNA here is from genome assembly GCA_027625915.1 of Anaeramoeba flamelloides. Lineage (NCBI taxonomy): Eukaryota > Anaeramoebidae > Anaeramoeba > Anaeramoeba flamelloides. The sequence goes on from JANTQA010000045.1 coordinate 1,399,743, forward strand.
GTTAAAATTTTCGAGATTTTTAAACAAAAAACAGACTTTGTGTTGTATTGAAATTTAAAAAAAAAAAAGAAAATAAAACTGTTTTTATTCATTTTAAAACCAAAAACCCTATTTTAGTGGAAAAAAAGAGATTCCCCCCCTTCCTATATCCGAAAGGCAATTATGACCAACATGTATTGTATATTTTTTTTTCGTTGTTTTTATGTTTTTTCGTTTGCATTTTTTCACATCCCAGAAACGAAAAGTATGATTTCAAAAGAATTCGAGGACTTTTTCGAAAAAACAAAAAACAAAAACAATGATTGAAACGAAAAAACTTGTAAAAAAATCGTAAAAAAGCGATTTTATTAATTTTTCGTGTTTTAAAAACGAAAAATTGTAATACCTGTGATATATATATATATATATATATATATTCATTATAATAATGGCCTAATCACGATTTCAGATCAATATCAAGAATTTATTGATATTATTGCCTTTTTTACATACATTCAGTTCTACTTATAAGGGAAAAACTTCAATGACAATTAAAGTACAATAAATATCTCAAATCAAGGCACAAATTTTGGATTCTAAACTATTTTTCATTCTAAGGGGCCCAGTTGTAATGGGTGAAATACATGTGTTTAAAAGGTTTGCATAGATATCAGAAAAATTTAATTTTGAAATTTCCAAAATTAAAATCATTTTTTCAAATTTTTGCACATTTTTACTTTTTTTTTTTCGTTTTTTTTTCAAAATGTAATTCAGTTACAAAAAAATTGTTTATTACAAGATCAATAGTAACTTGGTAAAAATGTGTTATTCTAAAGTTATTGAAATTGTGAAAATGATTGTTAAGAAATAATATTGATTTCTATTGGAATTCTATTCGATCTTTTATCTTTGTATTTGTTTAATAAATGTGAAAAATTTTCACTTCATTTTCTTTTCCTTTTTCAAATAGTGACCAAAAATACCAACAAACTACGTTTGGGGACTTAGTTTCTAAAAGAAAAGTATGTAAAATGAAGTGAAAATTGTTTCCTATTTATTATTCAAATACCAGTAGAAGTTCAAAACGAATATCGTTGTTTTTCTCAATGTGCCCTTAGAATTTGCGTTTTTCAATTTCTAAGAATATGTATTGATTAATTAGTTTTCTTTCAGACATATATCGACAATTCTTTGACGTGTATTATTCAATTTATTTCTTATTTGTTCTTCAAAGTTCAATTATTTAAAATAATTGATATTTGAAAAAAATGTTGGGCCCCTTTAACTGAAATAGAGTTTAGTAAAAATATTTGTAAAAAAAAAAAATTTCAAATTTTTTACCTTAATTTGGAAATTTTTTTGTTTTCTTAAATTTCGTTGAAAGTTTGTGCCTTAAAAGTGAAACTGGGTGTATGTAAAAAAGGCAATAATATCAATAAATTCTTGATATTGATCTGAAATCGTGATTAGACCTGTATTATCAGTAAAATTCTTTTTGATTTTTCTCGAGAATTATGATTGACAAATATTTTTTTTTGATGAGATATTTTTGATATTTTTGGGACTTTACAATTTGATTTTTTGATCTATTAGTCTAAGTCAATTTCTCACCAATATCACAATTAGAAATCACTTTAGTATATTTATAAATAAAAAAATCTCAAAATATAATAAAATCTAAAGTTGAAAACTATTACAATTTCACAAAACTCAACACCCTATTCCAACTTTTATAAATAGTATTATTTGTATGGAGTTATCATACTAAATTAGAATTAAACTATTAAAAACTTGGATAAAGTTTATGAGCAATAATAACTTATAATTCATATTATTTTAATAAAAAAACCCAAGGTTTACACAAACAATTCAAAGTGGCAATTAAATTACTATTATCTACAATTTCACTAATCTTCAAGATGAGAAATTTTGTTGGTAAAAAATTCAAACCATACTATTGATCACTTAACCCTAATGAAAGAACTTCCTTTATGGTGTTTTCTCAGTTTTGAAAAAAACTTCTCTCAAGATAATAAAATTAAAGTATCCAAATAAAATCGAGTGCTTTATTTTCGACTTATTCCAATCAAATATACATTCTAATTCACCCCATAATATTATGCCTGAGTTCAAATCAATTTTGAACAAAAGATACTTGATATTTCAAAGTAATTTTTAAATTCGGAATTGAATTAGGTATAAAATTTTCTTAAACTTCAAAAAATTTTTTTCTCGGAAACTTTTGTTTTTCTTTACAACAAGTAACTATAAACTATTAATTCTTGAATTTTTGGGATTAATTTTACAAGTATAATCTCTACATACTGAGAATTTATTTTTTATTCTCTGTCACTTCATGTAACCAACACTATATTTACTTATTGTTTATTCTCCTTTTCTTGTTCATTTTTAGGTATAGGTCTTTGTTGAAAAAGAAAAAAGTTTTTTATTTGGAAAACACTCTTTTACCAAGTCTTCATGTAATATTTTAGTAATAGTAAAGATTTTGTTTAGAATGCTCTTCCATCGTTTGATATTTTTTGGCAATAAACTATGATCTTACTGAACCAAAACCGGATAATTCTTAAATATTTATATTTTTCCAATTGAAAAAAAAAAAACTTTTCAACACCTAATATTTCTGTATCTTTGTTAAATGGTGAACAATTCTGAGCTCTTCACAAATAACACCTTTGCTAAATATTGTTTTCCAATTTCTCCTATTTGTAAAATAACTAAGCAATTTATAACCTTTTTAACCCATTAAAGACAGTTTCTACTTCATTTCTTATCAATTCAGGATTAATTATTTTGGAAAATAATCAGGTATTTGCCAAAAATAAAATTATTTTTTTACTTTTGTTCAAAAAACAACCTTTTTTTTTTTTGAAAACTATTAAAAAATGAAAACAAGGAATTTTTCTTTCAAAAATTCAAAGAACCACCTTGTTGTTCTTCTTGTTTTCGTGTTGTTTTTTTGTTCTGCAATTCCTTACAAGAAACAATCTTTTGAAAGGTAAAAATTATTCTTTGTGTGAATAAAAAAATAAATAAAAAAAAAACAAAACAAAAAAACAAAACAAAAAAAAAACCATCTCGGGTAACTAAAAAAAAATGTAATATTTCCTGCTTTCTTCTAAATTCAACTCAACGTGGATTTGAACAATTCGAAAAACAACAAAGAACGAAAGGATCAAGATTTCATTCTGCACCCAAAATTGAATTTCAAGAACCAACAAAAGAAAAATATTCTTGGAAAGGCAACGACTTGCTTGTAACTTTTTCAAGTCAGGATATCAAGTTTCTAATAAACGGAACAACAACAATATCCCTAAGCTTTCCAAATTCAAATATGGGCCAAATGGAAATTTATCAAAACAAATGTTCTCACGAACAACACCACAAGGCAAAAGGGCAATTTGTGGGCTGTAGTTTTGAAAAACTAATTTACCGATCGCTTTATGGTGGCATTGATTTGGAATTTATTGAAGATCAGCAAGGCTTTTTAAAATCAAATTATTATTTGCAAGATTATCAGCAACTTTCGCAACTTGAACTTGAATTTGTTACGACACTAAATCTGCAAACAAACAAAAGAAATCATAATTTAGAGTTTTTTAAAAACAAAAAGAACAAAAAGAATTTTTCTCAAAGCGAAGTGATCTTTAGTGAAAGCATCCCTATAATTATTCAGAACCATAGCCAGTTCCCCGCAGGGTATGGGGTTCAACGACTTAGTGCAGACAGGACAAGAATAAAATTCATAATTGATGCTGAGGGCAATATGTTGGACAAAAAGAAACCGTTTGTCATAGATCCAACGTACTCTTCCTTTTTAGGAGGCTCTTGGAATGATCGGCCTTCGTCGTGTAAAATAAATGAGAAAGATCAATCGTTTTTCATTGTTGGTAGCACGGAGTCGCTTGATTTCCCGACGACTAGCGATTCTTACAAATCACAGAAAGCTGCTGGAGATTCCTATGATGGGTTTATTACAAAATTTAGTATCACAACTGGCAAGATGATTTGGTCTTCCTTTCTTGGCTCTGATAAAAAGGATCGGATCAAAGATATTGTGATCGATTTACACGGTAATGCAATTGTTACTGGAAACACAAATGGGTTTCAGAGTCTACAAACAGAACAAACAGAACAAACAGAACAAATAGAACAAATAGAACAAAAAGGGTCACATTTTAAACCACTCAGAAATTTTCCAACATCACTTGGTAATACACTGGAAGAAGGTTGTAAGTTGCCAAGTTCGATAAGAGACGTTATTTTTATTGTAAATTTTACTTATAATGGCGATGATTTACATTGGTCAAATGTGTTATGTATTGAAAGTAATCTTGAAGGTAAATATTTTTCTTTAATCGGGCCTAATCCCATATCTTTTTATTTAATTCCCACAGAGAAATAATTTCTGAAATTAGCTTGATATTAATCATGCAATCAATTCATTTTAAGGAATTAGCGTAATCAGAGATTTCGTCTATAATTAAACTATGTCGTAATTCAAGGCCAATCATATTCTTACTTTAACATGGTCAAATTGTACTCTAAAAAAATCTATTATAAATATTATTGTACAATACACTATTAGGATTTTTGACCAAAGGATCACTATTAAAAATTGATCATTATAGGAATTTTTTCTTATAATTACCTTTCCAAATCTAAAAATTGAAAACTCAAAATTAAAGTATGCCATGACGGTATTTAATAAAGATATTTTTCGAACCATACAAAAGTAACTATATTTTCAATTTTTTAATTTTCAAAGATTTTTACAAATAATTATCAAAATAAAAAACCTAAAGAATGATTAGTTTTAGTTTCCTTTTTATGAAACTAAGTTCTATTTTCAATTTATTTCAAATATATCTGAAACTAATATGGATAAAATAATCTCATGAGTTAATTATTTAATTTTTTAGCAAACTAATCTATCTTTCGAGAAAAATTTAAGAAAGAAATTTCTCAACTTTTTTGTCTGAATATTGATAACCCAACCTTTCAATTTGTAACGAAATGTTGGGGTTTTTTTTTTCTAAAAATTGTTGGGTTTTTTACAAATAGAAAGAATCTTTATTAATTTATGAGATCAACTTTTTGTACCATTTTACTAATCGAATTTGAGAGACATTTGAACTATGCATCACTAATATGATTAACACTTCGATAGATAGCATACTTTAATCTTAGACTTCTCTGTCATATACGTTAATTTCTTAAGAAAAAAAAAAAGTTAAAAAAAGTTGTGTATGGTATATTTGTTTTGTGTGTGTGTGTGTTGTTGGTGGACCAAGAATTGAAAAATTGTTATTAAATTTCAAAATTTATTTAAAAAAAAACAAATAAATATAAGTTCTCTTTTTAAAAAACTTAAAAATTAACAAATTATAATAAATGTACATAAAACAATCCAGAAACTAAAATATAGACATTTATTAAAAACAATTTTATTATCGTTATTGAAAAAGTATAAATTACACTCTAGATACTCTTTTACTTCAATTTCTGAAACAAAATTTAAGCATAAAATCCTAGATTTTACGATTATTCATGAAAAGAAATACACACCTAAATTTTTTTTATGTTTAAAAGGCAAAAGCTAAAAATTGAAAAGGAAAAAAGAAAAAGAAAAAGAAAAAAAAATTGAAAAAGAGTTTATAATAAACAATTGGTAAAAAATCAAAAAAAAAAAAAAAAAAAAAAAAAAGGCCAATGTTCTCTTTAATTAAGGACTCCCAAAATCAGAGCCATCATACTTTTGTCTAATTTAATTTAATTTGTTCATTGATCATGAGTGTTCATTTGGGAATCTTTGTTTAATTTGTTGTAATTTCTTTTTTATTTTTGATCTTTTTTTTTTAAACCTTTGATCATTTTTAGCCTTTTCTTTTTCTTTTACTTTCAAGTTACTCAAACTTTTGTGTTTCATTATTCAAAGTTTTACCAAGTAAACACTTGATCTTTTTCCTTTGTAACTCTTCTTTTCAATATAAAGATACAGTCAGGGAAAAAATGGAAAACAATAAATAAATTTTTTTTTTTTTAAACTGATTTTCAAAAAAAATTCATTCGTCGATTTTTTATTTCATAATTAATAACCCCATAAAACAAAAAAAAAAAAAAAAAAAAATTTATTCTTTGATCCAAACTTAAATCTAAATTCATTAAAAATACAATAAACAAAAGTAATATCAATTGATTCACCAAAATTATTTGATTCAGAATTAGTTATTTATGGTGGCACTGATCGAGCATTTGAAAATTGCGATTTTCTAGGAGAATTTGATCATTTTATAATTAAATTAACTAATAGTGGCACGACTATCAAAAATTTACTTTGCTTTGGAGGTATTCTCAAAGAAAATGTTCAAAGAAGAAGCCCGATGTCAATGTATCTTGAAGAAGATCAAGCAATATTTCTAACTGGGGATACAAATTCACAAAACTTTATTGAGAATACCACGAGCAATAGTTTTCTTGGTGGAGCGAATGATTGTTTTATTGTAGAAATTAATTACCAAACCTTTGATGTATTATTCTCGTCATATTATGGAACTAATGCCACTGATCGGTGTAATTGCATTTTTTATCATAATGGCACTGGCTTGGTTTGGGTAGGAGGGAGCACGACTGGTAGATCTTTGAACACCACGGAAAATGCGTTTCAGCCGAGCAGCGCCCACCCTCCTTTTAGTGCTGAATTTGAATCCTTTTTTTTTGCGATCCATGATCAAAATAAAACCCTTTTTTACCAAAGCTATTTTGCAGACAAAAATAGTCGAAGCGAGATTTCCGCAATTAAGGTCGAGCAAATAAATCAACAGAACCCTCGACAAAGCCAAATAGTTCTAAGTGGCGGTGGCAATTTATTTGGTATTGAAAATCCCCAGCAGGAAAGTTTTAATTCAATTAATACTCTTGGCAATGAGGATGACATTGAGCAAAAAAGCAAAATTAATTTCAAGGGGGAAATTCATTATGACTTTGGTAACGGGGGCTATGTTGTCACTTTTAAAAATATAGATTCTTTACAAACGGTTTATAAATCGATTTCTGTTGGATCTAACACAGAGATTGTCTTAGATCTTTACAATAAAAGTGCCAGTTCAATATTACTTACTTCGAGTATCTTTAGCAACACTTTTTTATTAACATATGAAAATAGTTTCCAGCAATCCTATCAAGGTGGCGCTTCAGATGCTTTTTTCATTTACCTTGATCTAGTCTGTGGCCGGGGCGAGTATAAGCCATTTTATTCGAATTTATGTGGAAGGTGTCCAGAGGGTTCTTTTAATCGCAATAATGACATCACAGCAGGCGATAATGGCCGAAACAATTTTATTCAGGGCCAAAGCAATTTTATACAGGGCCAAAATGTGGCGCAAGAGGAGAACACCTTTGATAATACTTGCCAATATTGCGAACTTGGCACTTATTCCTCCAATCAAGGAGCAGCACAATGCGAAAAATGCCCCTTTGGCACCTTCGGTGATACAATTGGGCTCTCGAAATGCTTTGATTGCCTGCCAGGCACTTATAACACGATCGAAGGATCAACCTCACAGAAATCATGCGTCGAGTGCCCGCCCGGAACATATTCGGCAAAGGAAAAAACTGCTGACGACGTGTTTATTAACACCTGCAAAAAATGCCCCACGGGAAGCTACAATCCCTATTCTGGCGTCACCAGTATTGAGTTTTGTCTATTGTGCCCCTTTGGCACTTTCAATGATCATGAAGGCTCGACTTCAGCCTTTGATTGTAAGCCATGCCCAAGCTATCGGTTTTCCAATGGGTCAGGATCGACGCAATGCCTTAAATGCAGCCTGGGCGAGGAAATAGATCCCAACAATAATTATTGCAAGCCATGCGGGAGCGGATCGTATCGGGATTCGAGAGAAAGAGCTTGCAAAAAATGTGAACCGGGCACATTTAATAACGAGGAGGGTATGTCATCCTGCTATAAATGCCATTTCCACGAGGAATGCCTGGGTGGCAACAAATGCAATGAAAACAGAAACCCAAAGACAAACTGCTCGACCTGCCAGAAGGGGTATTATATGCTAAATTTCCGATGTGTCACCTGTATCCCAAGAAATCTTGAAATTTTAATACTCATTCTTTTAATTGCCCTTTTCTTGGCGCTGACATACTTGATGTACAACGGGAAATTTTCAACTCGCGGCTTCCAAAATCGCAATTATGGCACATTATTTTGGTATTTTTTCCAAAAAAGGAACACACCAATTAAGGGGATCATATTAAATTATCTTCAACTCTTTTCAGCACTCTTGTTCTTAAAGCTCAAATGGCCAAAAAGCTTTTTAAATAAATATATCAGAATGATCACGTCTTGTTTTAATTTGGAATTCGATACTTTATTTTTCAATGAATGCAATGAAAAATTGAATTTTATTACCAAAATGGCAATTATTGCGATACTTTTCGTTCTCTGGTTTCTTATTTATTGGCTATATTGCCTTGCTCTGAAAAACAGGGCTCCTTCCAACAAGAAAAAAAAAAAAAAAAAAGCAGCACGATCCAAACAAAAAAAAAATTTATAATGCGACGTATAATTATACCTTATCTTTGAAATACTTATACCTACCACTATTGGTTCTTTGCTCCCATATGTTTTATTTTGAATTTGATGATACCACAAACCATTTTATTATACCTTCAAATAATAGATTAAAAATACAACAAAAAAATTACTTTTTTTTTTTATTCCTGAACATTCTATTAATAATATTTGCAATTGGTGGAATCCCCTTATATTTTCTAAAAATATTAATCAAGGCGAAAAAAAAAAACTTCCAATCAATAAAATTAAATGAGCAATATGGCTGGCTGTGGTTAAATTATAAACGCAATAGATACTATTGGCAATTGATTGATTTATTGTTTAAATTTCTTTTAATTTGTTCTTCAATTTTCACCGAGAGTATTTACACGAGACATTTAATGAAAAAAAATATCCAAGAAATTATCGTCATAATGATAATATCGTCATATATTTTATTAATTATCATATTAAAACCCTATAGGGGGGTCAATGATGACGCAGATTCCAAGTTTGCTGCAGAAAATAAAATAATTCTTGCCCTCAGTTTATTTTTGTTATCAATCGCTTTAATCACAATCAACCAAGATAGCTTTGTTGTTATGTTTATTGCAATTTATCCATTAATCTCGCTGTTAATTTATTTTGGGTTTAAAGAGAGAATCATGGAATACCATCAAAATTCTCTCAAGAAAATGACCACACAATCAAGCAATGCCAAGAAAAAGCACGTTAATGATTTAGAATTATACAATCTTAAGAATATTTCTAATTTTTACAACGATGACGATGACGATGACGGTGGTGGTGGCCTTGGTTATGGCTATGGCTATGGCTATGGCAAGGAGAATAATTATTATCAATTTAATGATCGAGACAAGAAAAAAATTAAAAAAAAAAATAAGAAACTTATTAACCAATTTATTAAAAATATAAGCAAGTTAAACCAATTAAACCATAAGGTAAGCAATAATAAACAACAATTAAGGCAATTAAGACAAACTAGAATTGAATTAATTAGAAATACTGTAAATAATAATGACCAGCAAAAGGTTAAAAGAGAACAAAGTCAACAAGACAATAATGAAAAAATGATTTTATCAAATTTTTTAAAAGAAACCTCTGAATCAAGTCAATCAAATGAAGAGAATTTCCAAAGACAATCAATTAATAATGATAATGATAGAAATAATTTAAAGTCTTCATTAACTGGTTCATTTATTCAAAAGCCAATTTATCATGAGGAGAAAAATAGTATACTTGATGAAAAAAAATATAATGATAAAAAAAATGTTGTTAAAAATAATAATAATAACAACAACAAACATGTTGGAAATATTCAAAAAAATAATTCCAATAATGATGATGATGATAATAATAATAACAATGATGATGATAATGATAATAGTAACAGTAGTATTATTATTATTAATAATAATGATGATGATGATGATGACAACAAAGAAGACAATAATAATAATAATAATAATAAAAACAGTACTATTATTAAGAATAATAATGTTAATGATAATAATAATGGTGAATATAGAGATATTGGGTTTAATAGTGGTAGTGATAGTAGTAGTAATGATGGCTATGGTGATGATGAAGATGGCAACGATAGTGATAATTCAATGTTTAGTGAAATAAATAATATTCGCGAAATATCCAATATTCAACCCATATTTCTCCGAACAATTTCAAAAGAAAATTTTCCAAACATCAAACATTCTAATTCAAATAATTTTTTAGAATCAAATATCAATAATTCAGAAAATATTGATCCTTTAAAAAAACAGAGAAAAAGAAGGAAAACAACAAATTCAGAGCTATTTTCCAGCGAGGATTTTGATAACACTGAAAGTAGTGAATTTCAGCTCCCGTTCCAAGTTAGTACGCTAGCTAATATTGGAATTGTTAATAAAAATTCAAAGGGGCGTTCATTACCCCAGCAAAGAATTAATAATATTAGAAATGCTTATAATGATATTAACAGCGACAACGATGATGATGATGATGATGATGATGAGAATGATGATGATGATAATGAGAATGATGAGGATAATGATATGAAAAATATTTCAAACAAAATTTCTAGAGATCAAAATATTCAAAATTCTTCTTTTCTTTCTTCTTCGGGTGATGAATTTAATACATATTTCCACAGCCCCTTCAATAATAGATCAATTGAAAATCAAAATAACAATTTAGAAAAATAACTTGAGATATTTTTTCGACAAAATAATTCTAATGCTTATTATTTTTATTTTCATTTTTCTCTTATTTTGTTTTTCTCTCTCTCTTTTTATTGGATTTATTATGATGATAAAATTTTTTTTTTATTATCAAACTTTTTTTTTTAATTAACAATAATCATAAAATGTAAATTTAAAAAGTATTATTTTGATAATTTTTTCTTATTTTTAATTCCATTTAAGGGATCAATATTCTACGACAACACGGCAAAATTTTAAAATATGTAATTGGTGATGTTCTCTACTTACAAATTTTGTCAATGCCAAATGTCAAAAATTCTGATCAACGAAAAAAGCCAAAAAAGATAATTTTTTTGATGAAAGATCAAATTCTTTTTTTCCATTTTTTTCTGAAAAAGAAAATATATATATTCATTTTATTTCTCACATTATAAAATTTTTTATCCCGTTTATTGTCATTTTAATCACTATTATACAACAACAAGTCTTTGTTACCAGTAATATTAATATAAAGATTTTTTTTCTTTTTTGAGATAAAACTTTTGTACAACCTAAAATATTGATATATTTAACATATTGAAAAATATTTGTATTTTTTAAGAAGGGTAGTTCTATAATCAAATTTTTAAAATCATTTTACAAATTTTGCTATGAAATTGTGTTTTTGTTCTAATATGAAATTTGATTTTTTTCAAAATAAAATTTTCTTTAAGAGATATTTGGGAATTTTGTAATTTCATCCTCAAAATTCAAAACCATTTTTTTTTCTGACAAAAATTATTTGAATTGTTATCAAGGATTCTTGTCAATAAGACACAATGATTTGTTAATAAAAATTTCTTTGAACATTTTTTTTTCTTTTTTTGAAAACAAGATCACATTTTTTTATTACAGCAAATAAGAGGAATTATAAACTCCTCCGTTAAATAATAAATAAATAAAAAAAATAGAAAATAACTTTTTTCTAACCTTAAAAGAATCAATAATTTCTGTATAATAGTTATAAATTGCCTATTTAGTAATACATTAAACTTCTATTGAATTGTCATTTATTTAATCACCTATACTCAATTAATTTTATTGACTAAGATTTGAATTGGAATATTAATAATTAGAAATAAAAACAAAATAACAAATTTTCTTTTTACAAAATCAAGACTTAATAATATAAAACTAAATATAGTGTTTACCGTTTAAGAATTTACTGAATTCTTAAATAATAATAATAGGTTACTTCTTTGAGTTTTATATTGGAAATATTTGATTTTTGGATTTCAATAAATAGACTCAAATTAATAAATTACTTCAATGAGGTTAACTCATCCATTTCATCAACTCAACAAAAATTACAAAAAAATTTTTTTTAGAACTCAACAAAATTATATTTGGTTTTTAAAAAATATGACAAATTTAATTTACTTTTTATTTTCGATTTTATGATTGAATTTTTTAGAGAAGATTAGTTAACTGCCATTCATGATCTTGATAAAATATTTGATTGTTTTATATACAGTCAGATTCAAATTTAAGTTCAAATTTTGAACGAAATTTAAGGCACAATAAAAATCTCAAATTAAGGCACAAAATTTAAATTCTAGTAAAATAAATTGTAAAAAAAAAATTTTCAAATTTTGTGCCTTAATTTGAGATTTTTATTGTGCCTTAAATTTCGTTGAAAGTTTGTGCCTTAAAAGTGGAACTGGATCTAAGAAAAATAATAAATTAAAGATTTTACCAAACTCTAAAAACAAACATAAAATAAATAAATAATGATAAAAATGAATTGTTTTATTTGTTCAAATTTTCTATTTTCCACAATAACTTTTTATTATTATTGCAAGAATAATATGTAAAATTTGTGAAGAAAATCTTGTAATGATTAGTAATAAAATGGAAAATATTGAACAAATTTAAAAAAAAGATCATTATTATTTTAAAAATATCTTTATACAGATCTCTATTTGAGAATTTTGGAAATATCATAAATCTATTATAGGCAAAAAAACTCAATTTCTTATGTTTCTGTAAACTTTGTGAATTTGATGATTTTAGGCTTTTATTAAATTTGAATGAAATTTAAGGAATGAATATTTAGAGTGTAATTTATCCCTTTTCAATAATTAAAAAAATACACTTATTTTCCAAATGAAAATAACTCTAATTTTTTTTAATTGTTATTTAAAATCCATGAAATATACAATCTTTATAAATAAATTAAGGAAATAGAGTATTTTAATAATTTAAAAATTAAGATAGAAAAAAATACCTAAAACAATTTTAAAAAATAATAAAGTTGGAAGTTTCATTAGATTATCCAAGATTTAAAAGAATTGAGTTAAATTTGTGGTTTTACACAATTCTTTCAATTTCTGGAAAATCACTATTAACTTTTTTTATTTCACTAATTAAAAAAAAATACGATTAGGTTTTCTTGGATTTTCTTGTAATTCTAAATATAGATACATTTTTAGAATCGATCAGAAAACACAAAAAAAATGATATTATCTTTTCAAAAATTCAAATAATAGAGAAAAATTATTTGTTACATTCAATTCTTTTACGTTCTGGAAAACCTAAAGGAATTTTTTTTTTTTTTTTTTATTTTTTAATTTGAAAGAATTTAGTAAAATCAAGAATTTTATTAAATTCCATCAATCGATAGAAAACTGAACGAAAAGTATCTTGACGTACTACTTTTTCTATAATTCAAAGGAATAGAGAAAATATTTGAGTTGACTTAATTATTTTCAATTCTAGAAAATTTAAAGGCAGTTTATAATTAATTTACAAAATGAAAAGAAAAAAAATTAAAAATTTTTCGTTTTTTTAATAAAGAAAAAAACCTAACTCCAGTCGGTACGTTTTTAAAATGGCCATCTAAATGATATTATTATTATATATTCATATTTTAATTATTTATCTTTTTCTTGTTTTTATTTGCTAAAATTTTCTTTAATTACCCCTTTCTCTAAAAATTAATTTCATTAATTATTCTTTACAAACAATATGACTGATGTGGAAATTTTCGAAAAGAATCTATCAAAATAATTCGAACAAAAAAAAAAAAAAAAAAAAAAAAAAATAACTAATGTAACCAATACAAAAAAAGTTTCTCTTTGATATTTCGTTTGCCAATAATATATATTTTATGAATCTATAAGAGATTTTTAATATAAGATCTCCAATTAAGAACAATTTTCAAAAAATAACCCAAACAATTAGTATAACTACAGATATTTACATAGATGTTTTTTAATAAAAAATTTCAAATCAAACTAATTCCCTTCACAGAAAGGAAAAAATAAATTCTGAAAATTAAAGTTAGCCAAAACTACATATTGGATTTCAGTTATAAACCCCATTTCAAAATAATCAACCTACTAAAAATCAAATTTTGAAAAAAATTATTTTTATAAATTGAACTTATCTATTATAATAAAAAAAAAAAATTACTATTTTAATATTCAGTTCTCTACACCAGAAATATTTGTTTTTCGTCGAAAACTAAAATAAAAAAAAGTAAAAAAAAAAAAATTTGACCATTATGATAAAATTTAGTTAACATAATTTAAAAATTATTTTTTCAAAGTTATGATTATTTTAGGTAATTAAGAAAAGATTTCTAATGAAATGATTAATATTTAAATACAGCCCTTTTCAAAATTCCCGACTTTTGAAAAAAAAAACATCTAATTCTGGTGTCTTTATTTTTTTTTGAAATTAGTTACAATGAATGAACTTTCGATTGATTATTAAGAAAGAAAAAAGAAATAAATTTTAAAAAAAATTGCAGAAAAAAGCTGTAAATATATTTAAAACTCAAAAATAAAATAAAAAAATAAAATGATAAAAAATATTGCAAAAAAACAGAAAAAAAAACAGTTTTTAATTTAATTTAGCAATATCTTTTGAAAAAACATAATATTCTATTTAATAATTAAAATAATACGATTATTTTTCGACATTCAAAAAAATAGATGAAAATAAGTTCACCATTACAAAGTCAAATATAAAATTCCAAAAACTTTACAATGAAAAAATATTACATAAAATCTGTATTACTTTTTCAATTACCATTGATATCTAATAAATTTGTAAACCTTTTTCAAAATTGCTCTGTATAATAGTGTTTATTGTGTGAAGATATTTTAAAAATATAAAATTTAGAGATTTTTATTTTGAAAAAAACAATTTCAGAGTTATGTTGTTTAGAAGTTGGATATTTCCAACCTTTATTTTTTACTTTTTCATTATCTTTGTCGTAACAAAAACATTTTTAAAACTTTTCACATTATTTTTTTGATAATATTTTTTTAAACCCGATATTCTTTCCAAGAGTGTTAATATTTTCTAAAATACTATTTATTAATTTAGCTTTAAATTATTCAGAGCGTATGTATCTATACAATCAAAAAAAAAAAAAAAAAAAACAAAAACTACATGATGTTTTATAAAGTGAATTCTAATAGTATGAAAATCTAAAAAGCCAAATATAGAATATACTAATACTTTTCATCATCAAAAAATGACTGGGAAATTTTACTGTTCTATTTTGGTTTAATATTGTTTTGTTGTATTAAATCCTTCTTCATTTATGATGTTATTTTATTTAATTTATTCTAATCACTGTATCTTCTGTTAATGAACTTATCTCTATTAAATTGTTTTACCTAAATTTAATAGAGATTGAGAAAATTTTTTGTCAATTACTTAGATTTGAAAGACCCTGTTTATTTTCAATATTAAACTTATTTCTGGATAAGGAATCCTTAGTAAAAACTTGATCAAAAAAAAAATAATATAGAGACTAGTCCCTTAATTAAAATCGATCATTAATAGTATTTCAAAAAAAAATATTAAAAAACGGAAAGAGTGAAAGTATAAAAATCTTTCTAATGATATTTTTTTATTTTCGTTCAAATCAAAAATAAAATAATATATATCAGCAAATAAAATTATTATTATCATACACTAAAAATTCTCTTTTTCGATAAGAAATAAAGAGTAATTTATTAATTTTATATATTTATATTTATAAAACAAACCAAGCAAAACTTGTAGATAGTTAATTGGTTAATTAATGAGATAATTCGCTCATTTGTTCATTTGGAAATGACCTGATTTATTCATTAATTTGTAAATTTTTGTAAAAAAAAAATATAAAGAAAAGAATAAATCGTTGTCCATTCATTTATGGTCAATTTGTTGGCCAATTTTTAAAAAGTTGTAGTCCATTATAAGTGGGCATTTTGTTCGGTTTGGAGGCGAAAAAGGAAGGTTATCAAAAAGCATATTTTCGTTGTTACTATCATCACCCACGATCGGTTTAATGTTTTCTTCCAGATCTAAATCCATTTCTAGTTCGAATTCAGATTGCAAAATGCTGAGGGTTTCATTACTAAAAAATGGATTGTTGTTTAACAATTTTGAAGTTGAAGATTTTGTTTCAATATAATCGTTATATTCCAGGTTGTTTTGTTTTTCTTTTTCTTTTTCTTTTTCTTTTTGTTTTTGTTTATGTTTTTCTTTTTCTTTATGTTTATGTTTTTGTATTTGTAAATAAGTTTGTTTTTCTATTTCATTTAAATTTTCTTTCTTTGTTTTTGTTTTTGTTTTGATTTTGAATTCTTCATTTTCTTTTTCTTCAAAAATCATATTTGTTGAGTTGTTGCCGTTGTATTTGTTGTTTTCTTTGTCTTTTTCCTTTTCTTTTTTATTATTTGGATTTGTTTTGATTTTGAATCCTTCTTGTTCTCGGTGTTCAAGATCCATCTCCATTTTGTTGGTGTTTTTGTTTTGGTTTTGTTTGTTGTTTTTGTTGTTATTTTTCTTTTTTAATTTCCTTTTCAATTTCTTTTTGTTTCTTTTTTCTTCTGGGTAACAAGGGAAGAAAAGATTATTTTTTCTATTTGAGGAAATTATATCGTCAATTTCAAGTGAAAATTTTTCATAATTCCAATTTATTGATGGTGGGCTTTTAGTTTTGTTTAATGTGAAAAAAATGCAGAAAAAAGAAGGACAAAGGTGTTTAAAAAGTGCTAAATAAATGTTTGATAAATGATACTCCCAAACTGTAGAATTCGCTTGTTGTAAGGAGTTTGGAAAACAGTTTATAAAACTTTTTGTAGGTACTTTTTGAAAACGACCTAATAAACAAAAAAAAATAGACTTTGAATAAATTTATTTCAATCAAAAAAATTAATATCAAATTGAGAGAGTTTGGAACAACTTGAGTTTTAAACACTGATCTTTCAATGAGAATGAATCAAAAAAGAAAGTTGTTCATCAAAAATTGAAAAAAATTACAAAAAAAAAAATCAAAAAAAATTACCGTATTTTTCGTATTTTGATTGGTTCAGGAACTATAAGGTCGCTGTAGGAACGAATTGAAGTACGATCACTTTTTGATCGAACCGGTAGTATGAACTTTCTTTTTTGTTTTTTGGCAAGCGAGGGTATCTCAACAGGTGTTGAAACTGTTTTTGAAAATACTCTACTCATGGTTTAAGTTTTGTTCGTTTCCAGATTCCTGGGAAATTTTGTTTTTTTAATTCAATTTTTTTTTATTTTTGCAAATCTAAAAATTTGTTTAGAAGGGAAATTGTTAAAAAGAAAATAAATAAAAATGAAAGACTTCATTCTTGAAACTTGATGGTCCATTTCCCTTACATTGATTGTTTCTTTTCCCTCACCAAACTTTGGAAAGACAAATGCAAAAATTTTTTTTTTTTCGACCTTTTTGAGATATTTTTTCACTTAAAAATAACTATCAGTGAAAAGAATTCGTTACAGTAGATGAGTAAAAGGGAAATTAAAAATTTTTTTAATTGAGAAAGTAAGAAACCATTTAATATCTCTGCAAAGAACTGTTGATTTTGTTACACTGTCATGTTGAATTAGTTTTTTTTTTCAATTTAAAAAAATGATCAACAAAATTTTCCATAAAAAAAATTAAAAAAAAAACACTTCATTATAGTTGCTATAAAAGTGCTCATTCTTGATTTAGTACATTATTTTTCAGTAAATGGCAAATCAAAGATTGGAAGTAAAAGACTCTTCTATTATTTTTGATTGTTTAATTTTATAAAACTAAGATTTTCCAAAAAGGAAGAAAAAACTGTTATTCAATTTTTATTGTCTGATCAAGATTCCTTTCAGAACAGAAAATATATTTTTTAACTTCAAAGTTTGCTGAGTCAAGCGATCTTGAATAAGTTGAAAGTTTTGTTGGTTTTGAAATTATTAAATGTGGCAAAACTATTTTCACAATCCATACACAAAATTTACCTTTAAAAGGTCCGAGAATCAAATTGCCTTAAACCAGGTTGTTGTTTTTTTTTTAAAAAATATAATAGAGTTTAAGGTAAGGGTATATTAAGAACCAGAGAATAAAGTCTAAAGTAATCGTAATAAGAGAGAAAACAAAATAGATTTATTAATTGACCTTTTTTGTAAATTAATCCCAAAAAAGTTTTGAGAAAAATATTGTTTTTTATTTTCATAAAATTTTAAAAATGGAAAATTTTTTTTTTTGACTTATAGCGAAGTAATAACTTTTCAGAAAAATTTTTATAACTATTGTATGAAATCTTGTTTCTATAGAAAAAAAAATGAATATACCATAGCCAGTTTGATAATATTTAGTTGAGAGAGTAATACTTTAAAAAATATAAATTATTAAAATATCTGATAAAAAAGATTCTTTTATTTTTATAAAAATATTAAACTCCTAAAAAACTGCCCTTTTTCTCGTTTTAAATTAATCTAGTTGTATTTTTTAATTTTTCTTTTTACCTCTTAATTTAAAATTAGCCAATTTACTAACAACATTCATGGGGAATTATTTAAAATTTTTTTTAAAAAAAATTGTTATATATACTCTTAGCAAATAATAATTGATTAAAGTAACTTCCGATATAAATTTATATATATTTATTCTTGCTATTTTTGAACTATTTAAAAAACATATGATCTTTTTTTCCGTAGAAATTATTCACATGTTCAAAAAGTGTTTTCTTAATATTTTGTATTTTTTGACTAAATTTGTCATTTTTCCAAAAAATATAAAACTTTTCCTATGCAACATAAAGTGGAAGGTTTCTTGTTAACAAAAATGAGGATTCTAATATCAAAAAATTCAATTTAATAAAAGAATAAAAATGTTTGGTGTTGTTTTGGTTTTTGATATCTGAAAATTATTTTCAATTTTTGAATTTCTGTTTCTTCCCCAATCATTTTTATTCTATTATTAAATTGAATTATTTGCTCTTCAAATCTCCAAGTCTGCCGATAAAAAAACCTCTACCGTTGGGGTGCATCAGAAAAGTTTTCATAGTATTTGGAAATATGACATATTTAATAAAAAAACATATAATATTTAGACACAACTTATTACACATATGATATATGATCAAGGTAAAAAAATTAAACTAAAATTCATATCAAAATATTCCCAAGTTAAAGACACCTGGTGGTAATGAGTGAATGGGCTATGTATGTTCAAAATGATTCTAATACGTATCAGAAGAAGAAATATTAATTTTAAAAATATCAAAAGTGGTATCATTTCTTCACATTTTTTTACATTTTTTCTTTATTTTTCATTGAAAGGAATTGCTTAACAATAAATAAAAAGAACATTACAAGATCTAAGGCAGCTAAGTCAAGACGTGTTATTATGATGTTATCAAAATAATGGTAATGGTTGTTGGAGAATAATTTTTATTTTCTTGGGATTTTCTAAGATTTTCAATAGGAGATCAGAATGAAATTTTTTGTTTTTTTACAGTGGAGCTGAAGAATTTTGGTTTTTTAAATTTTTATGAAAATACTATAAATTTGTTAGATTTGTCTCGACATAGACCAACTAAACTCTTTTTCAAAAATTGTGACTGGCCTGAAATAATAAATTAAAAAAAAAAATCCTTTTATATTCCGGAATAATTAATAACTAAATCTGATTTGATATTCACTTTTAAGTCATTGTAAATATATAAAAGCCCGATATATTAAAAATTAAAAAAAAATAAAATCAAAAACTAAAAAAAAGTGTGTCACAATTTTTGAAATGAGCAATACCGATTTTAATACTGAACGTTCACTGAAAAAAAGTTGAACAACTGAATTTTTTACGAATAATTAAATTCCTTTTTAAAAGACATTATATAATCAAAATTTTCATAGTGATTATTGGTATTTTCGAAGATCTCTTTTTCTTCTACAAGATCTTTAAAAAAGAAAAAGAAAAACAAAAGAAAAAAAAAATTTGAAAAAACAAAACTAAAATTTGAAAAATTAGAAAAAATGATTCTGATCCAAAAAATTGAAAATATTTTTTTGTTAAGAATACTGGAATAAACCCCCCAAAAAACTTCCATTAACATTATAAATTAATTCAAATTTTTAGAAAAATAGTTTATTATCTATGGGTATTAGTATATGATCGTTCATATCTATTCTTTAAAAGTAAATTATAAAAAATAATTGATATTTATATTTTTTGTATAATTTGAAAGAAATAAAGTGTATTAAAGAAGAGAAAAATCATGAATAACAGTTCTTGAAAATATTGTACATTTTTAATGTTTTATTCTTGAAATAATTTGGGTTTACTTGTCAGAAAAATCATTGTTAATTAAATGTATTAAATGGGAAATATTTAATAATAGTCAAGGATTTAATGTTTTGGGCGAAGGCCATTTATTGTTAAACCATGCCCCAAAAATTTTGACACATCCAAAATTAAATGAAATCAAAAAAAATCACAATGTATTGTGTTTTTACAGATGTGATATTAAACCACATTTAGGTTACACAAGTATAAATGGTTTTATAAGTAACCATTTTCATCCAAATAAAAGTAACAATATAAAAAGAAAAATTAAAAAGAAGTCTTTTCAAAATAATTAAACTGACAACACAAAAAATTGTTTTCGGTAAATTTGTTTAAAATTTCACCAATGATTGTTGATCGATCAACTGATAAGAAACCACCAACCGATTATATGTGGTTTTTTCTATTAAAAAAAAAAACTCAACACTGATCCCCTATTAACTCTCTAAAAGTATTATAGATCTAAAGAAAAAAGATTATAAACTGGGAAGGGAAAATGTAAATAAAACAAAAAAAGAAAAAAAAATTAAACAGATTTGTAAAATCGAAATTATTTCTAGATTGGATTCTAAAATGCATTATTGTTATTCTTTGCACTGTTAATAATGTTTCCAAATTTTTCGAATTTAGTTTATTTTGGTTATGTTTCACTTTTTTAAAAATTTTTCAACAATTTGGTTTCCAAAATCAATTGATTGGGAAAATAAATAAATAATCCTTCTTACACTAATTTCTGAATTCAAGAAGTAAAAAAAAATAATTAATACTCCAAAAAAAAATAAAAAAGGTTTCTTTTCTTTTTTATGAAAATGTATTTTTTCAACCAAAATTATGACTAACAATATAATTAATATAAACAGAAAATTTGTTTTTTAAGTTCACATTAATGGTTTCAATATTTATTTTTTTTTAATCGCAATGTTCATTTTATAGAATCTTTATTTGGAAATCAATTATTTTTTTTTATTTTTTCATTTTTTTTTTTTTTTAAATATTTCAATTTAGTTGGAACATAATTCACAAATGAATTATAAGCTGAAACAATTACTATATAAAAAAAATATACAAATAAAAAAAAATTAAAGATAACCATGAACATAAAAAATGGCAAAAACTCAACATGTTGAAAAAAAAAGAAATAAATCTAATAATAAGATAATAGTTTCCGAAAATTCAAGATACAGACGAAATTGCGTTAGAAGTAATGGTGGGTATATATATATATATATATATATATATATATATATATATATAGTGGATCCGGTAGCATCAAATATGGAATTAATTATTAAGTGTTGTACACAGTTTAAACATGTTCAAATGGTTAATAATTATTTTTGTGCTCATTTTTATACCCAGTTCCACTTTTCAGATATAAACTTTCAGTGAAATTTAAGGCACAATAAAAATCTCAAATTAAATCACATTTTTTGGAATTTCATTTTTATACAAATTATTTTACTATAATTTGAATTTTGTGCCTTAATTTGAGATTATTTTTGTGCCTTAAATTTTTTTGAAAGTTTTTGTCTTAAAAGTGGAACTGGTAGTATTATTTAAAATATATAATGACAAAGATCAAATTTCTTAAAAATAATTATTTTTTTTTCTTGTAAGAATTTTTTTAGTATCAGAAGATTAATTACAACGAAAACTGGCCAATTACTTATTTTATAAAAATAAAATATTTAAACATATTAATGTGTGAGTAATCTGAAATGGAAAGGGGGGGGAAACCAAAAAAAAAAAAAAAAAAAAATTGCTAAAAAAATTTAATCAAAAAAATAAATAAAAAAAAAAAGAAGAAGAAGAGGGGGAGGAAGAAGTCGAAGAAATATCATCAATAGTATAATTGCCCTGTAAAAAGAATTTTCATTTTCAACTAAATAAAGTATAATCAAATTAACCAAAAATATTATAAATGTAGTTGTGGGTGTTCTACATTCAATTTATAATATTGTGTTATAATTTATTTTTTTAACAATTCTTTCACAAGTGTAAATATGGAATGGTGTAAATAATAGATTTTTTAATATTTGAGTAAAATAAAGAGTTATATGTAATTATCCAAATTTTCAGTAATACTTTCTGTTTCATTTAAATTGAACGGAATTTTGACCCAGCTTTCCAAAAACAGATTTTTAAATTATGTAATTGTTTCAAATTTTTAATACTGATCAATTCAAATTAAAGTTTGTAATTTTTTTTTTCCTTTTCCCTTTAACTAATTTTTTTACACATCTTTAAATCAAGAATTTCACTAGTTTAAATGTTAAGAAACTTTATAAAATTAGTTGTTCTTCAAAATATTCTTATTTGGTAAAGAGGTGTTTTAAAAGTGGAGACATATATTATAATAATTCAACTTGAACAAAAAAATTTATCTATTTATTTGAATTTATCGGTATTCTGGAAAACATGTTTATATTATTTGTTTCCCGAGCTTTTTAGAATTGATGGCTTTGATGGTTTATTTTAATTCTTAGAATGTGATTTTTTTGAAAATTCGAATGAAAATCTTGATATTTTATATTGAAATCGGCAGTGGTAAATGAAACCTCAGTTTTAGTTGTTGAGCTTTAAGGGGTTTTCAATATAAAATTGTTTGGGAAATATCAATCTTTCAATATTAAAAATGATTTTTTAAAAAAAAAAAAATAAGCAATTGATATTTACCAAACGATTTTTTGGTTTAATATATTATTAGTCAATTAAGACAACCAAATATTATCTTAACTATTACTGGATTGTGGACAAATGCATGGAACTCTCTATTTATGTCTAAAATTGTAAAAACTCTAATTTTTACAACATTCCATATTTACTTTAGCGATTCTTCTATATCTCAAGATATAAACAACATAATTCCTTAATTTTTTGGTCCATATTCTCTTAACAGTTGCTTTGGTTTTGATAGTCCCTCAAGGTCAATTCTTTAAAGCTTATTTCAAAATAAAAAAATACAAATCATTTCTTGTAAAAGTTAAACAAGTGGCAAAAATAATTTTAGTTGTCAAAAACAAAATTCATTTTATAAGGCTTTTTCAAAACTTTCATTCAGAAAGATCCTGTTAATTGTAAAATAAAAAGATCAAAATTTTCATTCAGCTTTCCAAAAAAATCACATTCTAGAATTAAAATAAGTGTCCAAAGTCCCCAATTCTTAAGGGACTAATCTATATTAAATTTTTTTACCTAAATTTAATAGAGATGGAGAAAATTTTTTACGAATTACTTTGATTCAAAAACCCCTGTTTATTTTCAATATCAAACTTATTTCTATATAAGGAATTCTTATTTAGAAATTGGCCAAAAAAAAAATAATATAGACTAGTCCCTTAAAGGAAAAATTAATAGTTTAAGATTGTTTATTGAAATAAAAATTTGAAAGTTTACTTTAATTAAAAAATCGTTTTGGTGGAAAGCTGAATGAAAATTTTGTTTCATTTATTTTACAACAAATAGTAAAACACTTAGACCCATTTCCGTTGCCTTGTTAGCCTTTTTTATTAATATGCTTTTTGACAACTACATTACCATTGTAGTAAAATAGCAAAAATATAATTTAAGACATTCTTTAATTAGAAATATTTTAAAAACTGAAAAGTAAGTTCAATTGGAAAGAAGAAAAAATAAATGATCCAAAACAAAATGGAAAACTCAACACGAATTGTGTTTTTATAATAAGACTTTATTTCACTAAGAGTACATTTTCTTTCATTGGACAGTAATTAATAATTTATTGAAATATTGAATATTCTTTTGAGATCTCTTGGCAATTAATCTGATCTGTTAAAATTAAAAAGAATGAATTACACTAGTGTTTAATTGGTTTGGTTTGGTTAATAATGGTCTACCATATTATTCTTTCAAGTTAATTTATTTCTTTTTTCATTCAGAGATTTTATTTTTACGTTTTTGGTTCAATTTCCAAGTCGAAAATTGTATATTCCAATTTTTGCCCATTTTGCATTACTTAACAATGGCTTTCACTGTTTTATGACAGAAATCCTTCCTCTAACTGAAATGTTGATTTTGTGGTATTTGAAAATGGTAAATTATTTAACAGATCTATAGAGAAATTTATAACCCCCAAAGAGTGGGAACCATTTTATTTTGTGAAAATGAAGAATAAACTAGAAATGATTTGAGAATAAATAATAGTAAAATAAAAAAACTTTAATTACTTGGGTATTTAGTATACCTTCCCAACAAATATTCTATATTTACAGAGTACTTTATAAATTCAATTGTTATTTCTTGTTTATTTTTCTTGCTATTTCCTTAAAGAAAAAAAATAACTCTTTTTTTTTTTTACCATTTTTCCTAAATTTCAGAATGTTTTGACTGTATTTCTGAGAAAACAAGAATTTTTCCAGACCAACAAATAGACTTTTTTTTTTGTAGAGGAACTCAAAATTGAGTAAAAAAAAAAATGTTGAGATTAGTACTGTTTCTAATTACGTTTAGTATGTTAAAGTAATGGAAAAAATTTTCCTTTTACTTTTTCCAAAAATAATGAAAAGATCTAAGACAAAAGATAAACTCTCTAATATTCCAAAACGTGTCATTGAGTATATACCCTTTTTGAATTAACCTTTGTTGATTTGTATCAATTCTTACAAGCAAGATTTTTTGGAAAGTAATGGATATTTTGTTTCTTTGATTTGAAATTCACAGTCTATTGAACATTCTCAAAAAAAGTGATAATTTTGATTTGAAGCGTAATGATGAAAATTCTTTGCAAATAATCTTATAGTTGGGCGAATGAAGAGCCTCCGTTAATTTTCTCAGAATTTACAAGAAGGGTAGATCTTCATCAAATAAAATTTAAAAATTCATTAGAACCAAAGAACTAATAATTTTCTTTCCAAAAAAGAAAACAAGACAACAATACAACGGCTTTGTAGTTATGCTTTTAAGTTGTTGATTTTTTATTTCTTCAAGAAATTTCTGAAGAATTTTTTTTTTATAACCCAGAGCAAAACGTTTGAAAAACATTTTTTGTTAAATTATCATCATCAAATAAAAAATTGAACTACATGACTTTGTACACCCATTGTTATTTCCTATTAACAGATCAAAAGCATTTTTATTCTAACCACTATTTTCTTTTTGTCAAAATCCAAAAACAAAAAAAAACAAAAAACAAAAAACAAAACTAATAAAAATATTACAACGTAAAGTGATTTTAGCCTTTCTTCACAATCAAGAATCCTTGAAATACTTGAAGAAGATCCCATAGTATTTGAAGAACTTCTTATTGAAGATGAACTTATCCAAGAATGCCAATTTGGGAACAAACTTTTGGTTGAATAGTAAATTATTTTTTTATTCAAGATCAATTTTCAAGTTAATAAAACTCCCTTATCTTTTCCCCCTTTCCCCCTTTTCATTTTTCTCTTTGATCTAACCTCAAAGCCTTTCACAAAAAGATGTTGTAGAGTTAATTTTAAAATACCTTCTAGTTCCCCCAAAAGATGAAAATGCAAGCGAGGAAGAAAAAATAGTGTATGTCTCTTTCTTTCTTTTTCTTTCTTTTTTTTTTTTTTTTTTTTTTATTTTTATTTTGTGACTAAGCCCTTTTGACTTTTTTTTCCAAAACAATACACCTTCACCAAAATATCCATCAAAAAGTTACCCATTTAATTCAAACGAGATTATAGGGCTTGAAATCTATAGCATTATTGAGGTAACATGCCAGGAAGATTCACTCATGGAAAAGATTTTTAAATTCCTTGATCAAGACAATATCAATTCAGTTTATGCTGGCTACTTTTCTCATGTTGTCACAATTCAACTTAAGCGGAGGTGGGAAGAAGTAAGTTATAATCACCAAAAAATATTTGCTCTTTCTTTTTATATTCGAACCATC
Source organism: Anaeramoeba flamelloides (assembly GCA_027625915.1). Lineage (NCBI taxonomy): Eukaryota > Anaeramoebidae > Anaeramoeba > Anaeramoeba flamelloides. Next base: position 1,426,007 of record JANTQA010000045.1, read on the forward strand.
CTCATACATAATCGAACAAATAACTACATTTCACGAATTTCAATTTATTTCAGTGGTGGCTTGTATTCTATTCATATTTTTTGAAAATTTACGGCTCGGCTATTGAATCACTATTTTTTTTTTTGGAAATTAGAAAAAGGATTTTTGATGAAAAAGTTGACAATTTTCTGTTTTATATAAAGTCAAAATCTTTAAGGACGCAAGCTCCAAACAAATTCAAACTCTACAATACAAAAGCTAATTATTCAACTTTGTAAATGTTTTTTGATCTTTAATCCAAAGATTAAAAAAAATTTTTTTTTAAACAAAAAACGAGTTTATTGACACTTTTTTTGGTTTTATTTTTTGTTCGGCTTTAAAACCTTACTTACCAAGTCCTCAAAAAGACACCCAAGAAGATATTAGTCCAATTACTTTTTCATTTCATTGAGTAACGAATAGGAAAATATTAATAACTCTGTTAAGCTCAATAATTTAATTACAAGATCAATACAACTCATCTTTATAATACTCACCATTACAACTTTGTGGCGTTTATTAGTGGGAATTTACAAAAAAACACTGAAAATAAAAGACAAATTTTTAACATTTTTTGTAAAACAAAATTTTTTAATCTGTAAATAAAAGATCTTAAAAACATTCACAAAGTTGAATAATTAGCTTTTGTATTTCGCGCTGAGAATGCGTTTGGAAACACCAACCCCATTATACATACATTTAAAAAATTGTTCTATTGGTATTTGTATAATAAATGAGAAAAAATTTTCACTCAATTATCATTTTCCCTTTTTTTTTTCTTTTTACGAAATAAAGTTTTCAAAGAAATGGATTTGTAATTAGCCATCTCTCTTTTTTTTGTTTGACACTTTTTTTGCCTACGCATTGGGCGAAATAAGAATCCTAAATGAAAGAAATGATTAAAGAATTGAAAAATAAGATAATCAGTTGAAATTTTTTTCCTAGTCACTACTTTTAGCCAACCAATAAATCTAAAATTTTATTTCAAGTCCCCAAAATATTTTACGAATTACTAGTTCGAAAAAATACCAAGATCTTTGCAATATCAAGTGAAAATTTATGTTTCAATCCTCCCAAAATATTGTAGATCATTATTTCTTAAAAAAAAACCCAAGATCTACACAAAAACAATTTGAAATGATATTTTTAGGCATTTAATTAAGCCCCCTTTTTGAACTTTGAAATAAAATTTTCTTATTAATAATTTGATTTTAACAGTATTCGTAAAAGGAAAATGAAAATGAAGTGAAAACTTTTCCCCAGTTATTATGTAAATACCAGTATGATCAAAGAAACTTCAGGAGGCACATTTCAAATAAAATCACAAGATACATTACAAATGCCGTACTTTCATTTTTGTACAGGTGTTTACGATCTTTTTATCCACTATTTAAAATATATTTTTTTTATTTAATCTTAATTATCAAAGTAAATAAAAATAAATTAAATGAAAAATTAAATTCAAGATATATGAAATTATTATTCAATTTGGGTGAAGATTTAACAAAGATAAAACAATTATTTTAAAAGATTTAAAAAATATCAAATATTTTGGTATTTAATTAGATAAAATTTCAACAAGAGTTTATAATTTTAAAAAAAATATAAAAAAAAAAACGTATAACAAACCACAACAATCATTTACTAACAACCCCCTTAACACTAATCTGGAAATAAGATTATTTACAGTAGTTCTATTTGACATGTGGGGATTTTTTCTTTCCGATAAGCAAACCTGGAATTTCAGAAATGTTTTAAATTTCCTTTACACAACTTTTAAGATGTTATAAAAAGTTTAAAAGAGGTTTAAAGAAAAAAAATTGTGTTCTTTAAAACGTACTTAAAAGGTAATCGTTCACAGGTCGAATGGAACGAAGGACATCTTTTATATTAAGCCAATTAACATACGGGGTTCGAAAAATTTAATTCTGAAATAAAAACACTAAATTATTTTAATTCTTGGATTTATTCATGATATTACTGGAATATGCAAAATAAATAGAAACACGCCAATTCTTATTTATAAAACAGAATTTAAAATTGATTATATGATAATTTTCATCAATAAAAACAAAAATTAAAAATTTAGCTTTCGCTTATTTAAAAAAAGCCGTACAAATTAAATTTAAAAAAACTCGTTTAAATTAAATTTAAAAAAACTCGTTTAAATTAAATTTAAAAAAACTCGTTTAAATTAAATTTAAAAAAAAAAACATTTTCTTTTTTATTGTCGTTATTGAAGAGAGGTGATTCAACAGAATTACAACCTGTTTGCCGTTAGTTTTTTTTTACTTTAGAAATTGAAGAAAATTTCAGAAAATTTTGGTTTATTTCTTAAATTAAAAAAAAAAACTAGACACTCTACGGCACTTGAATGACACTTTCGTTAGGTTTTCCATAATTTAAAAGAATTGAGTTAAATCTTTGATTTTTCTCTATTCTTTTGAATTCTGGAAAACTGCCGTTAGCTTTTTTTTTTACTTTTTGAAATAAAAAGAAAATTTTTGAAATTTTCTTTTAATTTCAAAAATTAAAAAAAAGCTAGGCACTTGACGGCACTCCACGGCACTCCACGGCACTCCACGGCACTCCACGGCACTCCACGGCACTATTCTGAAACTCTAAAATTTATTTTGAGTTTTTTTTATCCTCGCTATAATGTAGAGAAGTTTATAACTAATAGGAAAGCTTTTCTTTTAAAAAAATGAAAAGAAAAAATTTTATTGAATAAAGACAAGAAAAATGGAAATAAAAAGAAATAAAAGAAATTAAAAAAATAACAACAAAAAGGAAAAACTTCATTTGACAAGTTTTATTATTGCAAACCAGATTTTTCAGGGGTTGGTGGCTGTTTCCTTTTATGTCGAATTTGCTTGGATCACCACCATAATTTATTTTAATAAAGAGATCTAAATATTTGACCAACTATAGATCAAATGAAATCTGTTACTTTATTAAGTTTTAAATTAGAATTTTATTGATAAGGAAGATCTATAAAGCGCTGCGTTTTTAAGAATAATATTTTTTTTGTTATTTTCATCTTGTTGGTTTGCTTTTTTTTTATTTTATATTTTTTTTGTAAGTTTCCCAAATCTTGTTTTCGCAAAATCCCAGTCCAAGATACCAACTCGACATTATTAACTTAGCCCAAGTATCTACTGGAAGTATTGTATGTAAAAAACCGATTCAGTTGCTTCAAAATTGCTCCAGTTGGGTTCCGTTCAACATCTAATTGTAACAACTTCAGTTGCTTCAATTAAGTATGGCTTATTTCATTTGTTTTAAGATCTAATCGTGAACAAGTTTATTAATTCTTATAATGATTTTTTATTCCACCCTCACTTCAAACACTTAAAAGAGAGAGAAAGAGAAAGGAGGAAGACAACTGCCAAAATGGGAAATTTGGAAAACAAAAAAGTAAAAAAAAGAAAAATTTGAATTTTTTTAAAAAATTAAATAATTAACCCAGAGATTATTTTTGAATCATTTATTTCAATAACATTAAAATATATATTGATGTTACAACTGGCTTCTTAGAAAGGAAACCAAATTAATCAATCTTTAGTTTTTTTATGTACTAATAATTATTGACAAAATCTTGAAATTGAAAAAATAGTTCAAAATAGTTACTTTTAGAGGTTCTTGATATTAACTATTAAATACCGAAACGCTATTATTTTGAGTTTCTATTTTTTGATTTTGAAAAAGAATTAAAAAAACAAAATTTGCAAAATAATAATTTTTAATTGTGAACAATAGTAAAAAATCAAATAATTTATTATACCAAATAAAATTTAAAAAATGGGATATTTTAGAGTTACTCGTTCCATAGAAAGAACAGGTATGATTTACCTCCAATTACAACATACTGTAATTATAGACAAATCTATAGTAACACCAACCACCGATATATATATATATATATATATATATATATATTAAAATTGTTATTCAGAAAATCATTTGTTAAAGAGTTATAGTTACATGATCTAACCAATTACAACATAAAAAAAAACAATCATTTAATTTTCCAAATATATTTTTATTATTTTACATTTCAATCTATATTTTCTCTGTAATTATCATTCCCTTTTTTTATATAATAAATCTAATAGACCCTTGCGTACTTGGAAAAAAAACCAGAAATAATAGATAAACTTATACTCCATATAGGAACTTCTGCAATTAAAGATGTTATTTTATGTTTATTAATTGGGTGTGAAAAGGAAAATTTATATGAACGAACATCAAAAGTAATAATTTAATTTTTTAAAAATCCAGAAAAATAACTAAATTTTAATAATAATTTCTATTCTATTCTAATCTAATCTAATCTAATCTATTCAATTCTATTCTATTCTATTCTATTCTATTTATTCTATTTTTATTAGTTTCTCTCTTCAACAAAAATTGTAACAAAATTAATAAAACTGTTAAATGAAGAAAATACTTCAATTGTAAGTTACAACTTCTCTTTCAACTTCTTTCTTTCCCTTATTTCTAAAAATTTTTTTCATTTTTTTTTCAATATTAATCTTCATATATAATAGGTGCATGAAAATGTTACAAAATGTATCGTAGACTTCATTTTTCATTTGGAAACAAAAAAAAAATATGTTATGGAATTGGAATCGCTTGAGACAATCAACAAATTATTAAATTGTCTTTTAGGGAATGGAACTAATGAATCATTAATTTCTAATTCATTAACTATTATAATTGAATTATTAATTTATATTAATCAACAGAATAGAATTATTTTAACAAATAATAGTACACATCCATTATTATTATCCATTTTTCAAAAAATTGAAAATATTATCAAATTATTAGATCCAAAAACAATAAAGAAAAAATTTGAGCTTTCTTTTGGTACCATCCAATCACCACTTGGGAATTCTAGATTAAAACTGATTCAGTTATTCCATATTTTATTTTTTGTTTCCAAAGAACTCTCTGAAATGTTTTTTTCAAAATATAAAATTTTATCAATAATTCTGGTAAGTGTATTATTTTTTTATTCAATTTTAAAGTGTTTGGATGAGTAACAGAATAAAATTAACAAAAAAAAAAAAAATTGTTATTTTGAAAATATAACTTTTCAGTGCATTAAACCTGTCAAATAACAAGATGGAGAAATAAAATAATAAATAAAAAAATTAAATAAAAAAAAAAGATTAATTACTATAATATATAATATATATGATGAATTTATTCAAAAATAAAAAAAAATAAAAACATGTAATATGTTGAATTACTTAATTTAAGAAAGGTTAAAAAAACTTTTTAAAAAAAAAATTTTTTTTTTTTATAATTAAATGTTATTTTTAGTCTATTACTCTTCTAAATCCTTTAATAATTGATTTATTTTTATTCATCAAAAAAATCTGGAAAATTATTAATAAAAATATATTTCTTCCAAATTAATAAATATTTTAACATTCATAGGATCATTTTTTCCAATATAAATGGAATAATTTCTTACATAATTATGTTCGAGATTTTATTCATACAATTTTTGAAACAAATTCAATTAAATTAATTGAAGAAATGGTTGACGATTATAAAATAATCGAAAAAATAATCACAATTAGTAAGCAATATCCAGATATCAAAAAGAATAAAGAATTTGATCGGGGCAATTTTAATCATATCTTCCAAATAGCAAATAAATTTGCTATGTACCAAACAAAAACAAAATCGTTAAATCAAAAATTGACTGAAATTAAAGGGTGGGAAGAATTTATAAATAATTTCTTAAAAAATATTAAAAAAATCGAATCAACAAAAATTGGTATAATGAATAATACAATTAAAAATATTCAAAAGAATCAAAATAATTTGACAACAAACGTAACTTTTCTTTTTAATTTTCTTTTTTTTTCTCTTTTAGTTTATTTTTATTATTGTGTGCTTATAAGGTACCCAATGCTTTGTTTCCCATAAATTATATATACTGAGGGATGGAAAATGAAATAGAAAATAAAAAGAATTATCGCAAAAATCGCGGTGAAGCATCAGAAATAAATGAGATAATTACTAAAATTGAAAGAAAAAGCCATGGATTTAATTTTTACAAAACTAAAAACATTCAGATTAATTGAATAAATCAAACTAAAATCATCATTATTTATTTTTTTCAATAAAAATTTGAATCGTATTTGGGATAAAATTTTTTTAATGTAGCTTTCAAGAGATAAATTGAAATAATAAACAATTTTTTCAAACACAAAAAAATTTTGAAGTTAAAATTTTATTATTACTATTTTGATCCTCGAAATAAATATCTAGAGAAAGATATAACGTTTCAAAATATTTTTAAAAAATATTATTGATTTATCAGTTTGATTTAAAATGGGGAAAAAATCTTTTTGTAAATCTTGTTGAAAATTATATAAAAATTCACAATTTAAACTTAAAATTCAAAAATTGTTTTTGGCTTTTATTTAATGGTATTAAATATTTTGGTGGTTTTCGCCATGAGAAAAGAAGATTTCGTTTTTATTAATTTTTAATTTTTTCAATTTTCATTTTTCTTTCAATTTTTTTTTTTTTTTTTTTTTTTTTTTTTTTTTTAAATTTTTTTTTTACCTTGAATATAATTTGGGTGTGTATTTTTTGTGAATAATCATGAAATCTATGTTTTTAAGTTTAATTTTCGGAAAAGAAAAAATTTAAGTAAAAGAAAAACAAGAGAGTGATTTACACTTCTTCAATAATAATAAAAGCAAAAAATATTTTCAATGATCCAAATTATTTTTCTAGAAATATTATTGAAGAGGAAATTATTAATAATGATTAAGGCTATTTTTGTTTTTTCAAAAAATAGAGCTTTTTGAAACCAACATATTTATAAAATTTTGAGAAAAGAAATTAATATTTAATTTTAAAATTCTTTTTAACGATGAAAACAAAAAAATGTAAAATAAATGACTTTCTATATCTTTCTATCTATCTATTAAATAATTATTATTTTAAAAATAAACTCTTAGGATGACGATAATGATGAAATTGAATTATTTAAGGATATGGATGATGATGATGATGATGATGATTTTGATTTGGATTTTTTGGAAAAAATTGGGGATATTGATGAAGTAAATAAATTTATTTCTAATTAAAATCTTTTAATATTTATTTTATTAATATTGGACAGAGTCGATTCGATAAAATTACCCTATTTGCCGTTAGTTTTTTTTTTTAATTTGAGAAATAAACCGGAAATTCATTTAATTTTCAGTTTATTTCTTAAATTAAAAAAAAATCCGCCGTTAACTTTTCCAGAATTGAAAAGAATTGAGTTAAATCAAATATTTTCTATTTATTTCTAAAATTAAAAAAAAAAACAACCATTAGATTTTCTTGAGTTTTCTGTTTATTTGTAAAATCAATAGAAGTGTTCTAGGTTTTTTTTACTTTTTGAAATAGACCGAGAATTTATTAAAATTTTCTGTTTATTTCAAAAAGTAAAAAAAACCTAGAACACTTCACAAATAAAACAGTAAACCTCAAGAAAACCAAATCACTTGAAGGCACTTGACGGAAATATATAGTACTTGACGGTATTTTACGACACTTGAAGGCGCTCTACGGCACTACCACAATTTCTAAATTTTTGTTTAGAAATTTCAATAAAGTATCATAGTTTTCTTTATCATTAACCAATGACAAGATAAATAATGATTCTTTTTTTATAATAATATCAAAGATATTATCATTTAATAGTTTATTATTTTTGTTTTAACTGGATTAATTCTTTAATCAAAAATTTTCCATTTTTTTGTAGGATTTTCCGTCAAAAAGTAAATTAACTCATTTAGAACGGTTTAATCTACTAACATTTAAAAATACATAAATTTGTTTTCAAAGGCATATAAAGATGGGTGTCGTTTTATTGGGATGCCTGGTTTTCTTATTAAACTGTAACACGCTATATACATTTAGATTTATTGAAGCCTTGATTGAAATTAAGATAAACCAAAAATAAATTTTTTTAATTGGAATGTTTCTGTGTACAAGTTATATTTTTTTTTTTTGGATTGACAAAGATTATAATTTTAGTTTTTTCAGTTGTATTTTTCAAAATCAGACCCCTCAAGAAAAAAACTTTAAGAAAAATAGTGCAAAGATTTTTTTTTTTGATAAAATGAGTAAATTGAAAAATAAATTAATTTTTTTTGCAAACTTTCAATGCAAAATTATTGATCATTTATTTTTCAATTCACAAAACTTCTTAATAATAATCCATCATTGTAGGTATTAAAATTGTCATAAAATAATACATATATTTTTTTTTTTTCAAATAAAAATGGAATTGATCTCTTATCTTTTTTGGATAAGATTGATTTTCCATTTTTCAAATTATTATTGTTATTTTATTCTTTCTTTATTTAATTATTTTTTTTTAATTTTGACAACCCATATCTAAATATTCAAACATAATATCTTAATATTTTATTTAAATAAAATAGGATGACGACGATGATGATGATGAATTTTCTTGGTTTGATGAAAAAAATAAAGTAGATTCCTCTAAAAAGGAAGAGAATTCAAAAAATTTCTTTGATTATTTGTCCTCTGATGAAGATGATGACAAATTAAGTAATTCTTCAGATGACGAAGAAATAAAAAACACAAAGTTAATAGTTAGCGATAAAAGAAAATTGGACAGAAAGAAGAAACCAAAAAATATTGAAATTGAAGAACCAAAAGATAAAAAGATAAAAAACACTCGAAAAAAAGAAAAATTTACAATTAGAAATAACTATATTTAATTTTTTTGCTTTTTTTTCGATTTATATCATATATCTATACATATACATATTTATATAATGTTTAGATATGCTTATATAAATATTATATTATCTTTATCTCTCTCACTCTCTATCTATCCAAGAAAACTTGTTTAAATATTCATAATGTAATTTTAACAAAATATATTAACAAATATTTATTCTTGATAAAATTTGAATTTATTGGTTAAAAATTTCTATATTACAATAAAAATAAAATTAAATTTTTCATTCTGATTTATATTTTGCTTTAATGATTTTTTATTAATCCATTCAAAACTTCGAACACATATAATTCAATTATTGCGGCTGTGACTGGAAAATGGTTTATTTTAATTATTTATCTTCTTCTCTCTTTTTTCATTGCGATAATTTTTTCTTTTATTCCTTTTTCTCTCAATAAATACATAATTTTATTATTTTTTTATCATTTTCCTCTTGAATGAACGGACTTTATTTGGGAAGAAGATTTAGAAAGGAAAAAGATCAAGTGGTTACTTGCTAATACTGTTACACTGAAACACGAAAGTATGTGCAACTTGAAAATAAAAACGAAAAAGTAAGGGTAAAAAAATTACTCAAGGGCTGAAAGTAAATCAGATCAAATAAAAAAGAAAAAAGAAATTATAAAAATTAAACAACGAACTCCCTGATAATGAACTTTTATAATCAATTATTAAATTAAATTAAATTAACCAAAAGTATCGTGGACATGATTTTGGGTGTTGTTTAATTCAAATCAACATTGATTGTTTTGTTTATTATTATTAACCAATTGCTTCTTAGACACCCTTTTATTAATTTCTATTTCAATCTTCTTTTTTTTTTTTTTGTATTTTTTAGTTTTAATTGTTTGCTTTTGCTTTTTACCAGAAAAATTAATTTGTGTATGTCCTTCCTCTGAATAATTGTGAAATCTATGATTTTTGTCTTAAGTCACCCTTTCTAAAATTTAAGAAAAAGAACATTTAGAATAGTATTTTATATTTCTACAAGAATAAACAATAAAAAAGTAATTTTCGATATTTTTTTTTTGGGGGGGACACAAAAATTAAAAAACTTAGTTTAATAGAAACTGTTTAATTCATTTTAGTTTGTTTATAAAACCGATAATAAAGAAAATATTTTTAAAAGTGATTAAAATTGATATATTTTTTCCAATCGAAAATATTAAAAAGACTATTAAAAATAAAATAATAAATCTGGAAAAGGATTCCAAAAAATTGAAAATTTGAAATATCTATGCTATTTCCAATTAAGTGGGGTAAATTTATTTTAAAAAATATCTCTTCAAATCAATCCTAAAAAAAGTATTCAAACGTCCAAAATCATTAACCACAATTTATAGAATCTCGGTAATAATCCAAACTGTTTCTTAGTATTGTATTACCTAAATAAAAGATATTAAATTTTCTGTTCTCGATTTTATCTGATATTTTTTAGGAGTTAAAATTGGGGTTTATTATTTTCTTTTTGATCGAAAAAATTGTTTTCATAACTTGTTTCATCTCAAAAAATTTTCAAATAGAATTTAAAACATTTAAATACATTTTATTGTTTAAAAAATTATTTGTAACCTTTCCCATATTTCTGTATTTTATTGTAATTGGCTGTACAATGTTTTCACCAAAAAAATGTGCTAAATTTTTTTTTGATTTTTTTGGAAATATTTCATCAAACATATTTTGAAATAAATAAACTTAGTCATTGATTCGGTCGGTATTAATAGGAAACTCAATTTGGTTCAGTCAATTTTTGTGAATAGCTCACAACAAAGATGATTTTTTTATGAAATGTAAAAAAAATCCCCACTTTTTTGGAAATACCTTAGGTGATGATGAAAATAATAAGGATTTAAATCAGATGAAAAGAAAAAATCTAAAAAATATTGTATTACAATTCAGAAAATATTGAATAATTAGTTGATTAACCATAATAAGAATAATATTGAGTATATTAAAAATAGTTCAATTATATTTTTTTTTATTTAGGGGGGGGGTCAACCCCTATTGTTTAATGTTGGGTTTTTTAACTGGTATAAATTAACAAAAAAAAGTTTTTAGCTTTTCCAGAATTTAAAAAAAAATGAGTAAAATCTTTGATTTTTCTCTTATCTTTCCGATTCTGGAAAAGCTAGGTACTTGAAGGTACTCTACAGCACTTGAAGGCAGTTCTTGAAATCCTAAATTTTTATTTATAAATTTTATTAAAGACTCAAAAAAAATTTTCTTACCCACTAAAATTTAATAAGTATGTTTAAATTTTTTCGTTATAATATTAGGAATAGTATTATTTTTTTATCTTTTAGATATATAAATTCTTTTTAATTCAGATATCCAGGTTTTGTGATTATTTTCCTAATGATGGACAATTCCATAGAAAATGTTCTAAATCTTCAATGATTTCAAAATTGTTTATTTTTTCCATAATTCACAATATTTTGATTTATTTTTATTCATAAAATAAGAATACTTGTTTAGATAATACGTAAATTTACTGAGTTTAAAAATTTAATTTGAACCCTTCCATTTTAAATATCAGTTGTTAGGTTTTCCTGAGTTTTCTGTTTTCTAAAATCGATAAATTTTCGTAAGGTTTTTTTTACTTTTTGGAATAAACCGAAAATTTATTAAAATTTTCTGTTTATTTTGTAAACATCAAAAAACCCATAAAACTTCACAAAAAAAACAGAAAACCTTAAGAAAATCTAAATACTTGAATGTGTTTGATGAAAACACTGTGTATTTATAGGGTTATTGATTTGTATATTTTTTAAATATTTTTGAGAGGCGTCTTCAAGTTCCCATATTTTCCAGAATTTAAACAAATAGGGTAAAATCAAAGATTTAACTCAATTCTTTTGAATTGTGTAATACCTTAAGGTGAGTGCAGACGAGCGCCGTCAAGTGCCTAGGTTTTCTCGGGGTTTTCTGTTTTATTTGTGAAGTTTTCTAGGGGTTTTTTGAAGTTTACTATTTTCCTGGGATTTTCTCGGGGTTTTCTGTTTTATTTGTGAAGTTTTCTAGGTTTTTTGAGATTTTCTATTTTATTTGTGAAGTGTTCTAGGTTTTTTTTACTTTTTGAAATAAACAGAAAATTTAATAAATTTTTGGTTTATTTCAATAGTAAAAAAAACCAAAGGAAAATCTATTGAATTTCCCAATAAACAGAAAACTCAAGAAAACCTAACGAAAGTGAAAAAAGTGCATGGTTTTCCAGAATTCTAAAAAAAAAATAGAGAAAAATCTAATTTTACTCAATTCTTTTGAATTCTGGAAAACTTAACTGCATTTATAATTTTAGAAATTAAAACAAAATTTTTTCAATTGTCTTATAATTCCTGAAATTAAAAAAAACCTAGGCACTTGACGCAACTCCCCAAAAATATTTTGCAATAATTAAAAACCAAAAACAAAGATACAAAACTCAAAAATATTGAGGTTATCCTTCATGCTCAACAATCCTAAAATTCAGAACATTTGCTAATTGCCTAAATAGATATTACTATGTAATCAATAAAAATTCAATAAATTTTGTTTTTTAGGTTTAAAGTATCAAATGGAGGAAATTATTAAAAATATTTATCATTTTTTAGGAGTGTATCCTTCCTATGAACATTATAGATTAATTTTTCAAAATATATTAAACGAAATAAATCTTATAGAAATAATTTTAAACTAAACAAGTTTAAAATAATTTTCATTAATTAATAATCGTGAAATCTATGATTCTCACGCTTAAATTCGCTTTCAGGAAATTCAAGTAAAAGGACATCTAGAGTGTAATTTACACGGTTTCATTAATTAAAAAGAAAAATTAAGAATTTTTTTTCGAAAAACTCTTTAATCCTCTCAAATTTGTTTTTAAAACTCAAAATAGAGATTATATTTGAAAAAGTTGGTGAATTATACTTTGGAATGTCAATTTTTAGAAAAAAAACGCGTTGTGTTTTGAAAAATTAAAAAAGTTGATCGAATTTTTTATTTTAATAAAAAGAAACCAGTAGTGTTAAGTTAATAATAATATTAGAATAAGAAAAAAGTAAAAACTCAAATCTGAAAGTTAGTATAAAAAAAAATCAAATAAAAAAATAATAAAAAAAAAAAAAAAAAAAAAAAGACATAAATCAAATTAAAAGATGAAAAAACAAAAGTTTTAAAAAATATGATATTATGTCATTAATTTAAAGTTTTCCTTCTGTGCCAATTCTTTCTTCTTCTGTTTCACCTTGGTCGTATTTTTCGATTTGTTTTAATTGCAATTCCTTTGAGAGCCCGTGCTTAACAATATAAGGAATTTCTCTGGTAACCAATTTGATACAGTCGATTACTGGGCAAACAGTAATACAGGTACCGCACCCAGTACAATCTTCATTGATTAAAGGAATATGGGTCTTTTCATTGAAATCGATTGCGTCGTATGGGCAGGTCATATAGCACTTACCACAGTTTAAGCAAGTTTCTTCGTTGGCAATCAGTGCAACGACGTGGTCTGTCGTCTTATGTGACAGTCCCGACCAGCTGGTAACTAATTTGTTGGCAATGCCTACCAATTCTTCTAATTTAGGTATTGGCTTGTCTTGTACTGGCTTTGATAAGGTGAGCTGTTCTGAAAAACGCATTTTTTCTTTTTTTGGCTTTTCCTTTTCAAGTTTTTCTTTCAAGTAATTACCAAATAATGGTACCGATTTTTTATAAATTTCTTCCTTGGGTTGATAATGTTTCAAGTTTGGTCCTTGGTATTCCCATTCTCTTAAATCCTTTCGGGATTTCATATATAAGAGGCATTGTAACCCTGTGATATAATCACCAATCACGCCATAGTCTGCGTTCATTACAGCGGATCCGACTTGTACAACGTTGGATCCTGCCATGATGAATTTCATTGCGATATCGGCAGAATCGATTCCACCCAAACCGAAAATTGGGACCTTTGGGAATCTTTTGTTCACTGAGGAGACCATTCTAAGTGCAATTGGCCTAATGTAATTACCGGATAGCCCACCATAGGCTGTTTTGTGCTCCTTTTTACCAACTGATGGATAGCTTGTCCCGTTCGAGTTAATGTTGAGCATACTTTGAACAGTGTTGGACATTGTGATACCGTCTGCACCACCTTCAATTGCGGCTTGTGCAATTTCACGGACATCTGTGATGTTTGGTGTCAATTTGGCGAATAAGGGTAACTTTGAGGCTTCTTTGACCCATTTACACACCTGTGTCACCAGCTTGGGGTTGACACCAAGTGCAGTGCCCATTCCTCGATCTTTTAATCCATGTGGGCATGACAAATTTAATTCCAAACCGTCAACTCCAGATTCTTCACACATCTTGGCTAATTGCTGCCATTCTTCTTTGATACATCTTGCAGCAATGGAGGCAACAATAACCTTTTCTGGGAAATCTTCTTTCAATTCCTTAAATGCTTTGCACCAATAATGGCATGACTTGTCGGATGTTAATTCAATATTGACAAATCCCTCTTGATTTGGACCAAGGTTATGGTTGTTTTCGGACCCAATACGAGGTGAGACATTGAATGCAATGTCGCTATCTAAAGTAAATGTTTTTGGTACACACCATCCCCATCCTGCTTCAAATGATCTCTATTTAGTTTTTTTGATTTGTTTTTATTTTTTGATTTGTTTTTATATTTTGATTTGTTTTTATATTTTGATTTGTTTTGATGAAAGATTAAAAAATATAAAAATATAAAAAAAAAAAAAAAAAAAATGATTTTTAGAAACTAATTTTGGAATTTTTTTTTTTAAAAAAAGTTTTCCAATTTAAAAAGACCACACTTGGAATAATTTTTTGTTTGATGTAATGTAATATTATGGTTTAAGGATTTGATATTTTATTTCAAAAAAAATGTTTTTTTTCTTTGAAAAATTTCAAAATTTATTTTTTTTTTTCTTCTTGTCTTAATAATTATTATGTAAATTAGTTTCATTTGTTTTTCTATTTATTTTTTCTGAATATGACATTAATCAATTTTATACGAAAAAAAAAAATAGTGTTTTTTGAATTTTTGTAAAAATTTTATTTTATCAAAAATCTTTTATATAATGATTAAATTCTTTGAAATAGTTTTTGATATCAAATTTTTTTGTAAAAGAATTATTAATGTTGATATTTCAAGTAGTAAAGTATAAAGTGGTTAGATCTTGGAAAAAAAAAAAGAACCAATAAAAAAATAAGGTAAAAAGATTTACTCTAATTAATGAAGATGTAGTACAACAGGGTGCAGAAGCTAAACCATAAGGATTTTCGAATTTAATTCCACAAACTGTGGTTGACAAATCAACTAGATCGACTTCGGTATAGAATTTTGGAACTGAAGGTTTTTGTTTTTTAATTTCTTCATTGCCGTTCTGTTGTTGAATATACGAATGAATGTTCCAAGCAGCGGTTTTCCCATCGTTGGCTGCTTCAACAGTCATTTTACCACCTGCTAAATCACCACCAACAAATACCCATTCTGCATCTTTACTTTGTAAGGTTTCTGGGTCTACATTGGCTAGCCCCAAATTATTTAAAGTAATTGGGTTTAATGCTTCAACTAATTCGTTGTTTGATTTGATATTGGATCCAAATGCAGAAATAACATTGCTACATTTCATTGTGACTGTTTGGGTCTTATCGGTATAGTAATTTCCCTCTTCATCTTTATCACATCTATAAAAAGTACAAGATACTATCTTTCCATTTTCTTGGTTGATGCTTTTAAGGGTAATATATGGTTGTAACTCTACTCCTTCCTCACGTGCAGATAGTAATTCATCTTCAACTGCCCTCATATCGTCAGTTGATTTTCTAAAACATAAACTAACTCTTTTAGCTCCACATCTATTTTTTTATTTTTTAAGAAGAGTAATTAATAATAAATAAAAGAAAAATTTCGGTTTAATAAATTTCATTTCAATGAATTTTGTGAATTATAAAACTCCTTTTCCACATTTGCGATAAATCCCATTAATACAATTTTATATATTATGAGTTTATGGATTAGTATTGAAAATATTGAAATCTATTGAAATATTAAAGTGCCAAACAACTTTTTTTCTTGTTTTTCAACAATGAAAAATAAAATAAAAAAAAAAAATTGTTAAAGCTCTTAATAAAACTTTGAGAGGTCAAAATTCTTTCTAAAATAATCATTTAAAACTTGGAATTATTGAAACATTTATATTTGAAAGAATTATGATGTCCCAACATTTTGATCAAGCCTGTATTTGAACATAAGATTTTAAATATTAAGAATAATTTTTACAGAAAACAAAAGAACAATAATAATAAAAAAAATAACTAAATTTTAATATCAAAATATTCTTTGATCAGAGTTAAGAGTTTATAATTTGAAGTTGAAAGAGTTAAGAGTTAAAAGTTAAGGGTTGATAATTACCTAAAGGCGGATAAAGCACAATCAATTGAAGTGTCACCTGCACCTAATACTAATGTGTGGCCTGAAAGATTTGGGAGTTCAGTTAAATTTTCAATAATACCTTTTTTTGATGATAATGATACACGGGGCAAGAATTCTTTTGATGTAAAGAATCCGTTTTCTTCAGTAAGACCCTCAAAAGCTGGAATTACGTGTGGTTCTGGTAAACCAATGCCAACAAACACAGCTTTGAATCCGTCTTCTTTTAATTTATTGATAGTCATTCCATTTTTTTCAAGTGGTGTGTTATATTTCACCTTAACACCTAAATCTTCCATCAATGAAACTTCCCATTTTATGGCATCGAATGGTAAACGGAATGAGGGGATTTCATTACTTGAAATACCTCCTGGATATGAATTTTTTTCAAAAATTGTAATATCCTTATACCCCATTCTTGCTAAATATGTGGCTGCACAGATTGAACTTGGACCACACCCAACTAATGCGATCTTTGTGGAGTATGATTCTGGTAATTTCTTAGGATCGATTTTTGGATCCATAATTTGTGGGATTTGCATTTGTCTAAATCGTTCAAGTGCAAATGTTTGAAGCCCGGAAATATTAATTGGTTCTTCATTTGTTAAATTACAATTTCCTTGGCAAAGGGTTGAAATGGGGCATACCATACCACAACTTAATCCTACCTATTTTTATTTTATTTTTAAATTTATATTTGTTGTTATTAAGAATTATTTTATACATTATTTAGTATTTAGGTTTAATTGTTATTTTTCTCTAGCAAAAATATTTAAAAAAATATCAAAAATGATGCTATATTTTTAAGATCTACATCACTTGTTATATTTGATATTAATTTTTTTTGAAAAAAAAAAAAAACGTAAACTCTTATTTTTTCATCTTCTTTTGAATTTTTACAATCAAAAAAAAAAAAAAAAAAAAAAAAAAAAAAAAACATCTCAATGAGAATATATAAATCTTTTTAGGTTAACTTAATATCTCGACATTGAAATTTGTTATTACATCTGTCAAATGAGCAATTTGAATGCTTTTAGTATATTTATAATCCTGCAAGAAATTAAAAAGCATCTTGAAAAATACACGAAAAATTTTGATTTTATATTGTATCATTGACAATTAATTTCTTTTGGTTACAATCGAGAAAATATTTTGATTTTTTGTGATCTTTTTTTTTTTAAAAATCTTCTGCAACACTTTTTTAAAATGACGAAATCGTTTTGTAGAATTGTTATTAAAGTTTAGATGTGCCTTTTTCTTGAGATTTCCATATAAGATTATCCAATTTGCAATCAGCCATCTTCTCGTGGAAATGGTATGCATTTTCAGAAATATATTCAAAGGCTTTAATTTTGATAATTTCTTTCTTGATAAAAGTCACACATTTTGGTTCCTAAATGAGCAAAGGATCATTATAAGCATTTTCAACTTTACGCCTTTAAATACTGTGAGTTGAAAAATAGAATGTACAAAATTTTCATTTGTTTTTCAAAAAATACGATTAAAATACCTTTGAATTACTAAATTCTTGTAAAGTACTTAATTTGGTTATATTCTTGTTTCTATCATAATTGAAATTACATTAATTTATTTGTGAATAAAAGAATAATTCTATTTCGGAAGAATAAATGAAAATTCTGTTCAATTTATTTTTCAATTAACAGTAGGTCAAAGATGATTACAAGAAAAATTGTAGAGTTGTTTTCAAAAAAGTGTGACAAAATAAAAAAAATTTAATAATGGTCAGAAAATGCGCCTATTAAAGTTTGTCGACTGTTTTAAAAGATAAGATTGAAAAACTTATTTGTCACACTTTTTTAGGGATTAATCCCAATCTTCTGTTCTGTGAGAACTCAAATTCAATGTTTTAAATAGAAAAAATGGTTTTATAGAATATCTTTTAAAGGAAATACAAAATATTATAAATTTTTGGTTTTTTTGAGAGAATTTTGATGAAAATTTACAAAAACATTTATTGATCCAAAAACTTTTCGAAATTCTCGAATAAAACAAGCTAAATTTAAAAAGATATTTTTTTAGAATTCCTTTTTTGTGACCTCTTACTTTCTGCTTTATCTGAAAGTGTTTTTATATCATTTTCATCAAGTCTAGAATATTTTAATATGAAGTGGAAAGCACCAGATATAAGACGATTTTGATTTTCGAAACTGCCCAGGGCAAATTTCGAATTTGGATTGTGGTGAAAATGGTTTTATCTACAATGACTTAATTTTGAAAAAAAAATCCTCCATTTTAAATTTGGACAAGATCCCTTGAATCAATATTCTTCAAAGTAAATAAATATATTTTTCGTCAAAAAAGTATTCTAACAGAACATACATTTCGGATAGTGGTTAAAATGATTATACTTTTTTTTTTATAGTTTTTTGTTTTTTTTGAAAAATTAACTGACTCAAACCTTCAAAATTAAAGTCTTAATTTTATAAGTTTTTTTACAAAATCTGTAATTTTACCAAAAACAATGAAACGTTTTAGGTATTTCCAAAAAGGGGGGGGGCTTGTCAATATATTTATTCTTTTATTACATACTGGTATTTGAATTAATAATGAGAAAAATTTTTCATTCATTTTACATATTTTTCTTTTATATGAACACAGTTCTCAACGAAGTGTGTTGTAATTTGTGGCTCTCTTTGAAAAAAAATTTAGAAAATGAAGCGAAAATTTTTCCCATTTAATATTCGAATACCAGTATAATTACAAATCTGATTTAATAAATCGATATAAATGTTTGAAGAAGAAAAAGAAATTAGAAAATCAAAAATAATTTTTCATAAAATTAAAAAAAAACTCAAAGCATTTTAATACTTTAATTGAATTGATTTTTTTTGCAATTATAAACCTGTGTTTTCTTGTTAAAACAACTCTAGTTTGAGTGTAAACAAAAAGTTTGATCATGTTTTGTGTAAAATTATAGATTTAGTTCAAAAACTTGTAAAATTAAGACTTTAATTTTGAAGGTTTGAGTCAGTTAATTTTTCAAAAAAAAAAAAAAAAAAAAGCAAAATATTTTGAAAAAAGTGAAAAAGAAAAAATTTTGAAAAAAAGTAATGAAGATCGATCTATTGGAGTTTTGTCAACTCTTTTAAAAACTTGTTGGTAACATTTTTTTAAAACTACCCTAACACCAACCACTAAATTCGTGAGAAAAGAAAAAAATTTCAAAAATGTTGTTAAAGAATCTCAGGAAAAATAAAATTGAAATGATCAAAGCTATGAAAAAAAAGCCGTATGTTTTGAATCAACAAGAAGAAAAATAAATACGGTTGTGTTGTTCTGTTACATCAAAATTTTTCACAAATTCGATTTCATAAAACAAAAAAAAAGAGACTTAAAAAAATATTAAAAAAAAAAAAGTTACAGGGTTATCCGATAAAATAGTTTTGGCGGCGCCATAATAATTACGAGACGAGATGCATTGTATAAAATTTTTAATGTCAATACTTGTTGGACATCCCTATTAGATATGAAAAAAAATATATAAGAAAAAAATTTCGAGAATTTTACAACCATTAACAAAAAAAAAAAATTTTTTTTGCGTTAAAGAACAAAAAAAAAAAAAAAAAAAAAATACTTTAGTACATGGTGCGTCTGCACACTTTAAACACCTACGTGCTTCTTTGACTGCTTCTTTTTCTGTTAAGGTTGTGTGCTTAATATCTTTAAAATCAAAAGATTTTTCACAGCCTTTACAAGGGATGTTTCTTTTCCATTTGATCTTTTCAACTCGATTAACAGAAGTTGGTAAAACTTTACCTATTTTCCTTGGTACGGGGTAAAGTTTGTATTGGTCTCTGTTTTCTGGTTCGGACACTTTTTTAATAGACATTTGATTAAAATTATTAATAATAAAAAGAAAAAAATGAAGGAAAAGAATTCGGAAAAATTTGCAAATGATTTGAATTTTTTCACCAAATCAAGAGAAATTGAGATATAATCATGATCATAATTTCTTTTTTTTTGTGATTTTTTTTTTTTTTTTTTACCGTTTATTTTTTTTTTCTTCACTTAATAATTGAAACGATTCCAGTTCTCTTTTTACTTTTTACTTTTCAAGAACCGAAAAAAATTTTTCTTTTTTTTATCGAAAATTCAACTTCCACTTAATAGTATGATGAGAAAATTGTTTTGAGCTTTATTATCTAATATTGTTCTTTCAAATGTTACTTTTTGACAAAATCTTTTTCAAAAAAAGTAAGAAAAAAAATTTTATCTCCCTTGCTTTATTTGAGAAATTCATTTTTTGAAAAGTAAAAAGATTTTGCTAGACGAGTGTTCTGTTTTTAAAAACCTTAGGAAACAATCTCTTGACTTAATTATCAACTAAGGTAAAGCAACTTTGTGGAAAAAAGTTGTGCTTAAAATAAAAGCTAAAGAATTGTTGAAGAAAAAAAGTTTCGCCCAAATCGAAACTTCAGATTAAAGTCTTGTTAATTGTAAAATAAAAAGAACTTAATTTTCATTCGGCTTTCCAAACAAGTTACCTTTCGAGAGTAAATTTATCAAAAGTCCTCAATTCTCAAAGGTAAATTAAATACTATTTGTTTCAAAATAAATTGAACTAATTTTTCATTTTTCTCTACAAAAAAAGATTTTCAATCAGGAACAGTTCAAATTTAGAATTCTTCAATAAAGCTTAAATTATTCCTTTTATTTTTGAAAATGGTGCATTGGATGTTTTATATTAATTCTTGAAAGTGTGTTTGTTTGAGAAAAGCTGAATGAAAATTTTGATCTTTTTATTTTGCAGTCAGCAGTATTTTAAGATTGTTGAATGAATTAGAAATTTGAAATGTAAAATGATATATAAATACAATTTTATAAAGTTGAATGAAAAATTTGTTTAATTTGTTTTACAACAAATAGTTTGTTGACATTGAATGTAAAGAACTTGTATGACTCGTGGTGCAAATGCATCTCAAATAACATGAGTAAAAGAATACATAGAGTTGATTTAATTAATTTATCCTTATTCCTTTGATAAAAATATAAACAATTTTGGAAAAAAATTACAATTGAGGCAAATTGAAAAGCTGAACCAATTTCGCATTCCAAATTCAAAATTTGAAAAAGATCTTTCTGAGGTTTATTTTGTAATGGAGATTTGTGTGAAAAAAAATTCAAGAAATAACAAAAACTGATAATTTGTGAACAAATAAAAAATAATATTCACTTCATTTACCATATTTTTATTGAATAAAATAGTTAATTAAGGTATCGGTTTTAAATTGAGACACCATATTTGTTAAAGGACAACAGAAATTAAGTGAAAATTATTCCACTTTATTATTGATATTTGATTTTTAAAGGGGAAAAAATTTACACTTCCAATTATATTTTTTCCTTTATAAATAGAGTTTTCAAAGAAGAAAGTAGAAGTTTGGGATGGAAATTTTTTGAAAAAAAAAGAGAATTAAAAATGAAGAGAAAATTATAACCATTTAGAATTTAAATACCAGTATATAGCGACCAGTAGATTATCAGCCCAGAAACTATATTTTCAAATTATTTTTTCAAAATTGCGAAATATACTAAAGTTACCATTAACTTAATCCAAAGGAAATGTAAAAGAAACGAGTTTTTGGATTTTTTTTTTAATCAAATTTTATCAAGGAGCATAATTTTGAAATTAAAATATTGAAATAATCATTAATTTTGGAGGGTTCTAAATCTTAATTATTAAATACTGCAATACTATTATTTTGGTTACAAGCTTTAATTTGGAAAATGGAATTAAAAAAAAAAAAATATTGAAAAATTACAATTTTTAATTGTGATCTTTAATTAAAAATGAAATTTTGTATTGATCAATAATATAAAGAATAAACCCCATTTCAAAAGTTTTTACAGACCTAAAATAATAAATGGAAAAAAAAATAATAATTTTTTTATTATTAAAGATCAAATTTTGATTAAGTCTTATTAGGGATTTACTTTTTAATTAATCAAAACTTATAACAGCCTCATATTTGAAAAATTAAAAAAAAAATAATTACAAAAATTAAAAAAAAAAAAGCAACAATTTTTAAAATGAGATTTACTAATTGTTTCTTCACAATTTTTCAAATAAAAAAAAAAATAACAAGATATTTTAGAATAAGACAAAATAAAAGAATTGACCTGTAAATATTGTTATTTTTAAATTAAACAAAGAAAATTTTTTGTTCATTTCTCAAATTTTTAGTAAATGGTTAGGTGTAAAAACCGAAGTATTTTCACATCTCCAAATAAATGATATTTTTAGAAATTTATTAAGCTTCGTTATCGGGCTTTGATATAAATTTTTGATATGTTTAAATTACTTATAACTGTAATAAAAAATAAATGAAAACTTGTGTTTAAAACGATAAGGCCCATATTTCAATAAAAAAAAAGATATTGTTTATTGTGTTCTTTCTCTTTTTTATAATTATTATTTTTTAATATTTTTCCCTTAATTAGTTATTTGACTGTATAAATAAATAAATTAATACAACCAGTTCCACTTTTAAGGCACAAACTTTCAACGAAATTTAAGGCACAAAAAAATCTCAATTAAGGCACAACTTTCATATTCTAATAAAATAATTTGTGTAAAAAAAAAAATAATTACAAAATTTGTGCCTTAGTTGGAGATTTTTTTGTGCCTTAAATTTCGTTGATAGTTTGTGCCTTCAAAGTTGAACTGACTGTATGGTATCAAAATATCTTATACTATGATATATTCCATCCTTTATTAATTAAATGATCAATATATTTAGTAAAAGAAATGATTTGAAGAATTCGTTTTCCCATCAACAGTGGTACTCAAAATTTGAAAAATGCACTAAATTCCTTAATAAAGGGTTATTTTTTGCTTTTATATTAATAATGGCACTTTAAAAAAAAAAAAAAATTAAAACTCCTTTTCAAATAAAAGGGTACATAAAATTTCAAGAATTATTCATAATTGAAACAAATCAATTTTTGTACCATTCCACAATATAAGAAACTCTTGAAAACATAGAAAAATGCCCAAATGTAGATTTAAAACTAATTAAAACAATACAATAAAAATTAAAATTAAATATTTTAAAAATTGATGTGCCCTTTTATTTGAAATAAGAAATCTATTTTTGTAAATTGAAAAGAAAAAAAAATATTAGATCAATAAGAACCTTTGAATAAGTCGAATTGGGGAAAATTTTCTCTAAGTTTTATTCATAACCCTTTACACATCCAACTTTTGTTCTTTAAAGTCTCATATTCAAAATAAAACCACAATTAATATGAGTATTTTGTTATTTTGGTTTTTTTTACAGTATTTTATTTTTTCTTTGTTAAATGCATCAATTCAATAATAGTCTTTCTTAATTCTGATATCTAATTCATTCGAAATCAAACCTAATCTGTTTTTATTTTTACACTGATATGTTGTTTCCAAATCGTTTTCTTTCTTTCTTTCTTTTTTTTTTTTTTCATTTCCCAGCTGTTCATTATCCATAAATAAAAAAAAAACAAGAAATGAAAAAATGAAAATTAAAATGTAAATCATCAATAAGTAATTATCTTATTAGCAATTAAATTCCCTAGTGCTGGTGATGTAATATATGTAAAATTTTTCTTTAAAAAAAAATGGGGGGGGGGTTAAAGCTACTTTTGGCGTAGATTGTTTGAATGAAAATAAAAGCAAAAAAAAAATTCTCAATTACAGTACATAATTTGAAACCTTTTTTTAAATTTGGTTTATTAGCCTAGAAGTCAAATTTTTGTTCATAAATTTGTTTTTTTTTATTGAAAAGTAAATTTTATTCGAATTTTGTTTCTAAAAAGTATGATTGGCTCTATTTTTTTTATCCTATGTCAAATAATTTTAATAACAATTATGTTTTAGTGTTTTACTTAGTTGGCCCTTATAATAAAAATTTACTTCTATCTGATTTATTTCTTTGATTTTACAGTCAGTTCCACTTTTAAGGCACAAACTTTCAACGAAATTTAAGGCACAAAAAAATTTTCAAATTAAGGCACAAAATTCAGATATTAGTAAAATAAATTGTAAAATATAAAATTACAAATTTTGTGCCTTAATTGGGGATTTTTATTGTGCCTTAAATTTCGTTGAAAGTTTGTGCCTTAAAAGTGAAACTGACTGTAAACAAAATTGGATTCAAAAAAAATGAAAAGATTGATATAAAAAAAAATAAATACAAACCATTTATTTCCTAATTTAATCTATAAAATTTCATACAATGACTTCGTCTTAATTTGATTTTGTTCTTAATTCTTCATGAAAATACCTTTATTTGGAAAATTTTGTCGAAACAAATTACTTTTTATTTCTAAAGAATTTCAAAAAAAATTTTAAAAAATCTTATTTACTTTTTATTCATATAATATTTGATTGGGTTCAGAAAATAGAATATTTATTAAATTTCTCTTCAGAAATAAAAATTTATTGGACAAATTCATTTGATTTTTGAATTATTTATTTTCCATTAAAATTTGAAAAATCAAAATAATTCTGAATTTTGATTGAAATTTTTTCTTGAATTTAACAATTATCTTGAATTGAATCTTTTGTAACTGATTTTTAATTCTGAGAATTCAAACCCGGACTTTTAATTATTGAAATAGTATTCTTTATTTTGGCATTGTTCGATCAAAATATTTGAAATAATAATTTTGAAGGCAATTTGTCAAAAAAAGTTTTGTATAATAATAATAAATAGTAATGCGACAAGAAACCCAATGATAAATTTTTTAGGTTCAAACAAATTTATCAAGAAAACAAATCTTCAAAAATAGGTGTTCGTTGATTTTTTTTTTTTTTGATTTCAACAAATTTATCTGGAAAGGTGATCTTTGATTTTTGGTCTTCAAAAAGAAAAATATTATTTTCAAAGATACACCTTTTCGGGTATATTTTTTTATCTTTACTGATTGATTAATTTCACACATTCGTATAAATAGATTTCTAGATCAAAAAAAAAATTTAAAAAAACCAAAAATTTAAATGAAAAAAAATTTTTCAAAATTTCAAAAAATGAAAGATTCAACCTTAATTTATCTGTTTATTTTCACAAATACAGCATTTAATGATGTTTTGGTTTCAAAGTTTCAATATCTGATAGCACTCAAAATAATATTTTTCGTAATTTTCACACAATTAAAATTTTTCCAAATGGTAAAATGTACTTACTTCCTTAACAACAAAAACAGTTAATAGTAATAATGGTAAAAATACAAATAAACCATGTCAAAATATCTTTCTAATTTAGAGGGGTTAGTCTGTATTTTTTGTTTTTGACCAATTTTCAAATAAAGATTCCTTATTATTCCTTCTAAAATAAAGGTAACAAAAATTTTCATTCAGCTTTCAAAATAAGATTTTGTAAAATCAAGAAAAATTTCAAATTTTTAATTCCCAAAAAACAGCTTAAATAATTGATTTTTCAATTGAGAATTGTGAACTGTGTGGATTCATTGATTCAGGAGGTATTGATTTTTTTTGGTAAGCGAAATGAAAATTTTGATCTTTTTAATTTACAATTAACAGTATTTAGAAATATTTTTAATATTGAAAATAAACAGGGGTTTTTCAAATTGAAGTAATTGGCAAAAAATTTTCTCAATCTCTATTAAATTTATATCTAAATATTTAATAGAGATTCGTCCCTTAAGGGATTAGCGTCACCATAGATTTCTCTATAATCAAAGTATGTTGTAATTGGGTGTAAATGGTATTAGTACACCATGGCTCGAATAGCTCTAAAAAATCTATTATAAATCTTATTGCACAATAAATTATTACATTTTTTACTAATGATCACAATTAAAAAATTTCATTTTGAAAAATTTTTTTTTAATTCCTTTTCCAAATCTAAAAATAAAAACCCAAAATATAGTATTCTGGTATTTAATAATTTAGATTTAGAACTTCCAAAAGTAACTATTTTTATAATTTTTGAATTTCAAAGATTAACTCAATAATCATCAACATAAAAGCACAAAGACTGATTATTTTTGTTTGCTTTTGATAAAGATATTTATAGCATCAATATATTAGCATGATTTGAGAAATAATTTGACAAAAAACTTTATTTATTAATTATTTAATTTTTAAAAAAAAACGAATTTTTTAGTAACTAATCTACATTTCGCCACAGATTTAAGAAAGATAATTTATGACTTTGTATTCTGAATATTGATAATTCAATCTTTAAATTTATGGCGAAAGGCAGATTTTATTCTGAATTTGCTGGGTTTTTTACTAATACATAGATCATTTTTAATTGATGAGATCAACAAATATTACTACTTTACCAATCGATTGTTTAGAGACATTTGAACCATGTAACACTAATGTGGTTAGGTCCAATAACAACCTACTTTGATCTTAGACTTCTCCTTGGTAGACACTAATCCCTTAAGAAATAAAATCAAACTCCAAATTTTCTTTTTGATTAAAAATGGTAAAGAAAAAATTTTGTTATTGAAAAAATTTTATTTTCTTAGTTTCTTTCATAGTTCTTAAAATTTTAAAACCCTTTAATAATAAAAAAGAGAACTTAAATAATATGATGAATAACATATTTAAATATTTTGACACAATTGTAGATGTCTACCTATCATCAAAAATAATTTCGAATTAATTTGATAAGCAACCACAGGTGTAACTTATAGTTTATTATTATAAAGGGAATATAGAATAAATTTGTAGAGGAAGAAGAAGAAATAAAAAAAAAAAGAAAGTGGATCTCAAAAAAACTGTGTATCAAAAACAGATAAGTAAAGTTCTTATTTCTTAATAAAATTGATATTTCTTTTCTCGAGTTGTTCAAATAAATAGTCAGTACATTCGTTATTCTCTGATTGCCTTAATGCAATTTCTTCTGGGTAAAATAAACCTTTGGGGGTGAACAAACCGTTAATAATCAGACGTAAGCCGATTGCGCAGGTATATGCGGTTGTTCTAGCCATGGACGAGACGTTCTTGACCTCATCGTATTTATCTAAGAGGTTGTACGTGGTGATGGTTTTTTCTTTTTCGCCCTTTAATACACCATCAAATTCAAAGCTCATGACTAAAAGATCTTTGTCGCCTTCTTGTGGCTGCCAGTCTTTTTTGATTTGTTTAATTGTTTTTTCTCTTTTTTCTCCTTCGAAGGCGTTTTCGTCATTTAATTTCTTAATTAATTGAAGGTGCCCTGGGTATCTGAAGGTTTGCTCTGTTAAGTTTTTGATGGAGCTTGCTGATTTCAATAATGATCGTAGCCCATCACTATAAAAGGTTTCAAGGCTACCGATTTCTTCATACTCTGTTTCAAAGGGCTCAATCTTGGAAAGTGGCACAATTTCAACAACTTCGTTGTTAATAATCTGCCTCGCAGTTCGGGTGTATTCCTCGATCACATCTTCAACACAAAAGACCGAAAAATACTCGTAGGGCTTGCGGCGATATTCCTTTTGTGGGAGCCCACCAACATAGATTTTGGCAGTTTCAATGCTCTCATACTCTCTTAGCGATTTGCCAACAATCACATGACTCATACCGGGCGCAATTCCAAAATCAACCAAGACTGTGACATTATGCTTTTCAGCTAAGGAAGACAAGTCGGACAGATCTGTGGGGGTAAACGAAATGTCGCATACAGATTTCCCACATTCTATGACCGTTTTTAACATGTCTCGTCCAAATTTTGAAGGAACAGCACCACAGACAAAATCAAATGGCTCAACCAACTTCTTCAACGATTCCAAGTTTCGGAGATCTAAAGGCGCATAGCTAATCCCAAATTTCTCAAGCTCTTCTGCAATGGATTCATTGATATCAGCAACAGTGACTTTGTATGTGCTCTCTTGTGCTAAATCTTTTGCAATGTTTTTTCCTTGCATGCCCCCACCAATAACAAGTATTTTGATCGTGCTCATAATTTTAAACAAATTTGGTTTTTCTCAAAAATTAAGTTGATAAAAAAATGAATAAAGTTTTTCTTTTTGAGAGATTTGTTGTGGTACATTTTTGTGTGTTTTTTTTTTTCCCAACAATCAGTGGATCTTCTTAAAAAAAGAGAAAAAAAAATTTTAGATTAATTTTCCATTTTCGAAATTTTACAAATTAAAATTTTCTTTTTCTTTTCTTTTTTGATTCACAAGAAAAAAAAAAATATTAGTCTTGGTTCGTTTTAATATTGAATTTTTCTTTTAAGATCCTTTTTCATTTCTTTTTTTTTGGTTTTGGATCTTTTTAAAGTATCATATTTTTTTCTCCTTTTTTAAAGTTGGAAAAAAATAATATGAGTTTCTTAAAAAAAAAGATAACTATGGAAGGTATCTGATTTCAAGAATCTTTGAAATAGATCATTTATTTAAAATCTTCTTAACAACAATTGAATTTTCAATTTTACTGATGTCTTCATATGAAGTGGGAAAAAATTTTCCTTTCATTTTGAATAATTTTTCTTTTGGAAATGGAGTTTTCCCAAACAAGTAAATTGTAATTAGTGATCTCTCTTTTTTTATGTCATCATTTTATAGTGGATACATTGTGAACCCTAGGTGTTGAACACAGAATTCTTAAGGTTCTGTTAAATTTTATAAAAATCTTCTAATAAATTTATCAAGAAAAGCAATAAAAAAATTTTAAGAGTATCTTGAAATTAAAAACCAGTAAAAATTTGATTATTACAAAACGAATCTTACTTTTAAAGGGAATTTTTCAAAACTAATTATTGTTTTTAAAAGAATTGATATCCTTTTTTCTTGTTTTTTGAAAAGGTTCAAAATTCAATATATTTCTGAATTATTTAAAAAAAAATATTTTCTTTGAAAGAAGATTGAAATCTTATTACATTGACAAGAAATGTACCAAAATACACTTTAAAAATAAAACCACAAAGTTCTAGAATAACTCAGTTTAAAAAATATTCTTATTTTCAAAAAAATTACAATATTTATTTTATTTCAAAAAAGTTAATATTTTTTTTCAAAGAATTGTTCAAATCAATTTTTTCTTTTTATTTTTTTTAAAAAAATACCCCAAAAGCAAATAAACCAAACCATTAAATTAAATATTCTCCCGAAAATACTTTTTGAAAATCTGGAAAATGTAAACTATTAACTAAAAGAATTATTTTTTTATTTGATTATTTTGAATCAATAATTAATAACCTGATCTGAATAATTTCAAAATCATATTAACAGCACAAATATTAAAAGTCTGGATAGGCTTTTGATTATTGAAATTATTAATTTGGATTCTTGTTAATTATTTGAAAATAATTAAAAATCGAGAAATAATAATAAAATTAATAATCATTATCAGATAACTCATTAAAATATTCACAGTTCCTGGTTTATACCCCTTATTATTTGAAAAAGAATATTGATTAATCTTTTAAATATCAAGAAATTTAATAAATATTTGCAAATAAAATTAAAGATCACTTTATTCTGATGTTCAAATGATGCAATATTTGATTTATTTCTCTAGTATTTTTTAAATAAGATTAACCCTTATACAAATACTTTTTTTAAAAATCTATATCACATTTTTAAAACAATATTCCCTTTTATATCATTATTTTTTCAATATTATGAGAAAAAAATACTCTAATTGCTGGCTTTGAACATTTTACAAATTTTATAACGCCTTTACTGTACATTTATAACATGTTATAGAAATTTTTTTATTCAGGAAGGTTTTAACGATATTTGTTCATTCAAATTATCAAAAAGTCTTATAAGTGAGATTTCATCAAAAGAAAAATCTTTTGATAAATGTTTCTTTTTCTTTTTTGCTCATCAATTTTTTTTTTTTTTTTTTTTTTTTTTTTTTTACAGAGTTCTTTTGTTTTTAACAATAGTTGAAAAAATTTATTTTTTTTTACTAAAAAGTTCATAAAAATCAAGAAATTAGCTTCCTACTTGAGCCATTTTCTGATGCTTATGAAATTTTTCATTTTTTTTTTTTTTTTGAATCTCAATAATCGTTTGATCATATAAAAAAATGTATCTTTATTGAAAAAAAATATTTTCTTGATATTTCTAAAATAACTGTCAAAAATTGTTTAACATCTGTTCCAAAAATAATTTTTTCTAGTTGCTTTTTTATAGAAGACTTATTCATTATGTGAACAAAGAAACTGATATAAACAAATCTTTTAAATGGTTTATTTTAATAGAGTTCCCCTCTTAAAAAAGAAATTCTAAAAATACAGGATTAAAATTTAAAAAATTTTCACTCAAAAAATATACTCTTTTTTTGATGATTAATAATTATAATCAAAAAAACAAAAATTTTTGAAAAAATGAAAAAAAAAATAGAAAAAAGATTAAAAATTGAATTCCTAATTTAAAATTCAATGAAAATATCAAGGATTTAAGCTTCCAAAAATATTATTACCTTATATATACTATTGGTTAGTGAATTAGACGTTATTAAAGAACAAGAAGAAATAAAAACAAAGTTTATTTTAAAAACATGGATTTTATTCTCTGGGTAGAGGTTTTTTTGTTCATTCTATTCTAAGAAAACAAAGATTTTTTTTTACATTTTGGAAAAAGAAAGAGAAACAGGAAAAAAAAAAGACCAAGAAGGTTTTTAATAGGGGACATTAATAGAATCACAGAAACCTGAAAACAAAAAGCCGAATCAATTAAAAGAAGTAACAAATATACTACAAATAATAATTTATTAAATTATTTATTATCAAATCAACAAAGTTAATTTAGATCTCCCTTTTTTGGGTATCATTATATAACTATTCTTGAGATCTAAAAAATATTCAATTTTTTCAATAAATTTTTAATAGTTGATCAATCAAAGAAAAAACCTTAACTAAAAGATAATATTCGGAATAATATTATTATATTTAAATCGTCATTTTGTTTTTAATTATTTCTCTATCCTCTATTTATTGATTTTTCTTTTCATGTTCAGGATCTATTAGGGTTTACCGTATTAAAAATCTTTTTGAACTTTTTTTAAAAAAGGATTTCAATCAAAGAAAAATCACAATTATATACCGAAAAATTCCTTTATCAGTTTATATCTTTTACAATTCTTAAACTTTGTCAAACTAACAAATATTTGAAACACAATCTGAAAATTTGTTCTTGTTTCCAAAAAAATAATTATACTAACTTGATCATAACTTAGTATTTGAAAACCGCAGTTACTGATAAATTCAAATAAATTGAATAAAATTTTTTGTTCAATTTCCCTTTTTGGAATCAATTAACTCAACTAATTAAACAACTCAAGAGAACGAATCTTTTGAAAGATCAACCAATTTTTCAAATTTTTTTCTCATTTAAATCCATAGAGTGCTTTAATCATAGCTTGTGTAAAAAAATTTGTAAAATGGTAAATAAAATAAAAATTTTCAGAGATTTCTTTGAATTTATCAGTATTTTTCAAAATTTCTTAAAACAACCTTAATGAATTGTTAAAAAATACAAATACTTCTCAAAACACTGATTATTGGGTAAATTAGAGATTAAATACACATTCTTTGAATTCTCTAATAAAATTGCTATTTGTCTCCAATAGTAAAGAGATAGCAGGTATCTTTTTGTAATTTTATAATGTAAAATAAAAGGAAATTTTTTTTTCTTTATTTTTCAACCAACAAGACAACAAGAATAAAAATAAGTCTCAGTTTATTGCTGAATTGTTTTTCTGTTCATGACAAGAAATTAAGAATCAGAAAAAATAAATTTGAGGTGAAAAGTTTTATTTTTTTTAGTTTTCTCTTACATTTACAAATCAATAAATATGATTATTGCTAAAAAAGACTTAAAAAAAGTCTACACATTATTTTTCAAAGCAGGTGTCTTTGTCTGTAAAAAAGATCCAAAAAAAAAGCATAAAGAAACTGGACTAGAAGGAAGAGCAATCTACAAAATCATGAAATCCCTTAGATCTCGTGGTTTAATTGAAGAACAATTCAATTGGCAATACTACTACTGGTTGGTTTTTTAGCTCCTACTTTGTTTCTCAGTACTTTTACGATTTATTTCGTTTTTCGTTTAGCCTCAATCCTAATTTTTTCTTTTCTTTTCTTTTGTTTTTTTTTTTTTATTTTTTTGAATAACACAAACAAAAACAAAAAAAAACTCTTAATTTTGTAAAATAACAACTTTTTAAAAAAGGCGTTTAAATAATGAAGGTATTGAGTACTTAAGAGAATACCTCCATTTCCCAAAAGAAGTTGTTCCAGATACATACAAACCAAGAAAAAGAAGAGCACCACTCAGAGATCAACGAAGAGGTGGCAGAGGTAGAGGAAGAGGTAGAGGCAGAGGAAGATCGTTTAGAGGAAGAGGCAGAGGAAGAGGCAGAGGAAGAGGGTTCCGAGGACGAGGTAGAGGATTCTTAGGTGATAAAAAAATGGGACCATCTGACGGATTTAGACCACGCTTTGTAAATCTTTTTCAAAAATTCTTTTTTTCAATTTTTTTTTACAAATTTTTGACTTTTACTTTTTTTTTGTTTCTTTTTTTTCTTGAAAAAAACAAAAGGGTGGTGAAAGAGGAAGAGGTGGCAGAGGCAGAGGTTACCAAGGTAGAGGTTATCAACAAAGATCCGAAGGAGGATATAGACCTCGTAATTTTGGTGGAAGAGGACAACAAAGATATAACCAACAAGAAGGATCAGAAGAAAAAAAATAAGTTCCTGATACTTTTCACAAACAAAACAAAAAAAAACATTTTTCTTGATTTTATTTTTGCTTTTTCATTTTGGTTAAAAAATTTAAGGAAAAAAACCATTAAAAGACAAATGAACAACACAATAGATTAATAAAAATTATTTATAACTATTTTTTTTTTTCTTTTTTTTTATTTTTACTTTTCTTTCAAAAAAAAAAAAAAAAAAAAAAAACAAAAAACAAAAAAGAAAACAAAAACAAACACCTTTCAAACCACTTTCAAACCACTCACAATGAAATTGTTTTCTTATGATTTTATACAAAAAATTTCCACTCATTTCCTGGTCAGTTTTGAACAAATTACATTTTGTAAAATTATCAATGATTTCTCCGATGAAAAATCTTGAAATTTTTTGTGGCTTTTCTGTCATTTTCCAATTAGTGACTACATTTTAGCCTTGAGGGTGTAGAATTATTGTGTTATTTTACTTTGACTTCTCAAAAAGAATTTTCATTCTGAAGAAATTGGAGAAAAAAATTTATATAACAAAGTAAAAAATATCAACACATGTGCAAAAAGTGATGTCTTAATATTTAAAGTTTTTTTACTAAATTTGTCATTTTTCCAAAAACTATAAATACTAAGACACCACTTTTTGTATATGTGAACCACTCAGAAATACAAACAAAAAATTTATTAATAATTTAGATCTTTTATTGAAAAATTTTAAAAATAAAAGACTTTTATGAGATTTTCAAGTCCAAGTTCAAATTTAAAAAAATTTCAAACTTTTAAGGAAGTAAGTACATTTTACCATTTTGAAAATTTTTAATTGTGTTAACATTACTGAAAAAATATTTTTTGAGTGCCACCAGATATTGAAACTTTGAAACCAAAACACCATCCACTAGTCTATTCGTGAATGGAACCAAAGTAATTCAGAGTTGAATCTTAATTTTTTCAATTTTTTGAACATTTTTTTTGATTCAATTTTTGGTTTTATTAAATAAAGTTATGGACATAGAAATATTTTTAAGCGAATGAGTGAAATTAACCAAACAGTAAACCAACAAAATATACCCGAAAGGGTGTGCATTTGAAACAAATATTTTCTTTTAGAAGACCAAACACGAAAGATCACCATTCCAAATAAATTTGTTGAAATCAAGAATGAAAAAAAAAAAAATCGATAAAAGCCTATTTTTGAAGATTGGTTTTCTTTATCTTCTTACTTTGCTTGAATACAAACTATTTTTTTCCTTGAATTTCTCGCCCCATTACTATTTATTATTATTTTAAAAAACCTTTTGTGACAAATTTGCTTTCAAAATTCAATTTTATAATATTTTTCTCAAACCAAGCCAAAACGAGGAATACTATTTCAAAAAATTAAAATAAAGGAGTTGAATTCTTGGAATCAAAAAAACAGTTACAAAAAGATTCAAATCAAAATAATTCAGAAATTCAATAACAAATTTCAATCAGATTCAGAATTTTTTTGAGTTCTCATTTTAATGGAAAATAAATAATTATAAATTCAAACGAATTCACCCAATAAACCCTCATTCTCAAGAAGAATTAAAAAAAATCTCTGATTTTCTGAACCCAAACCAGAATTAGATGACATTAATGAAAATAGGATTTTTAAATTCATTTTGGAAATTCTTTCAAAATAAACAGTAATTTGTTTATCAAAAAATTTTCCAATTAAAATTTTTTTTCCTAAAGAAATAAAAAATAAAAACCAAATAAAGAATAAGTAATTGTGTAAAATTTTATAGATAAGATCAAGTAATAAATGATTTTTATTTATTTTTTTTGATCAATTTTTTTCATTTTTTTGATTTGCGTTTTTTTTTGTTGGTCTGAAAATATCTATTACTAGGATATATTCCACTCTAGTATTTATGAAAATATCAATGTATTTGGCAAAAGAAATGATTTGAATAATTCAGTTTCACATAAATGGTGGCACTCAAAAAATGAAAAATGTACTTACCCCCTTAAAAACAACTTTAAAAAATATTTAATTCAGTTTGAAGAATTGTTTTGAGATTATAGATTTGAAATGGAAATTATAAAATATTAAAATCAAATTTTGGTTTGATCTAAGAGAAAAGGGTGAAATTTGTGAAAATTGTTGGAATTGTGAAAAGTTTACCATTTTTTTTTTAAAAAAAATCCCAATGTGTAAATTTAATTTGAGATTGTAGAACTCTTTCAAGAGTTTTTTTATCCACAATTTCCCCGTTTTAATCTGAAATTGTCGTCCTTAATAAATGAAAATTTTTATTTCTAGTTCTCAAGTATTTTTTTTCAAATTGGAAGTTGAAGAAAATCCCAAGATCTTCCTAAAATTAATTTGAAAAGATATTTTTCAAGATTTTATAAAACTTCTTTCTTGAAATTTGGTGATAAAATTCCAAGATCTTTAATTTGAATATTACAAATACCCCGATCAAATTTGTCCTTTGAAAAAAACTGTTTAGAAGTTCTTCCATAGATAATACCCATTACTAAGCAAAAAACTGATACATTAATATTTTTCAGTCTTGCATATCTTTCTTATATTGTTTTGAAAAAAAATACATGACATGGAAATAATCCCATAAAAGATATATAATTGTTAATATTTGGGTAAATTTTTATTTAATTTCTATTTTTTAAATCGAACCCTTTTTATAAATTGCCAAAATTTAAATAATTCAAAGTAATAAACCTACATATAGTTCACTTAAGTAGGTTTTCTATAGAATAATTATTTAACTATTTGATAACCTTGAGTAGATAAACTTTCTAATAATAAAAAAAAAAAACAATGGTTTTTTTTTTTAGATGTTTATGAGAGTTTGGAAAAAGATATTTTTTATTCTTGTTTTTTAATTGATTGAATATCGCTCTGAACAAATGTAATTTTATTATTCACCATTTTAATGGGTGTGTTAGTTATATTTTTAAAAAATTTGATTCTTAAATAAAAATAAATATACAACACTTACACAAGATAATCTCTAATGTTAAAAATTATAAATCATACAAGATATTTTTTTGATATAAGTAATTTTTTTCAATAATATACATCATTAAACTTTATTATTTTTTTTATATCATCTTTTAACAAATAGAATATAAATTTATTCTTTGGAACGAAATGAAAAAAAGAGTAAAAACAGAAAAATGGAAAATATGGTTACCAATTTGTCAAGATATCCAAAATTTTATTTTTATTTTGTTTTCAACCCAAAATAAATTATTTAAATCTGATTTTTTTTGGGAATATTAATCTGAAATTTTTGTGAGTTTATAAACTAAAATTCAAAATTTTCCACACTGCTAAAATGTTCCAAACAATCACAATAATACAATTTCATTGAAATTGGAGATAATTTTGATTATTTGAAAAATATGAAAATCATTTTTTCATCTTTTAGTTTTTGTTTTCGTTTCATTGTTTGAATTACGTAATTTGTTTTGTTGGAACAAAATTTTTTTGAACAATTGATATTCTGTTAAAGTCAAGTTGTTCCAAATAGAAGAACTCAAATAAAATTAGTTGGTAGTATCTAACCATTTGATCGATCAATAATCCTAATAGAATTTCAACAAATTTACTAATGTATTTTTTTGTTTTGCTCTCTCCAAAATTTTTAACACACTCATGATTTATTTGTTTTGATAATTATTTATTTATAGTTTTTCGAGTATTGTAATTTATAAAGAAATGTTAACATTTCAATTAGTGAATGGTTCCAATTTGGTATTTCTTCTTGAATTGATTAAATAAGTTTTTTTTTTTTTCACAAATCAAATTTTGGTGTATTAAAAATTTTGAATTGGGGTTTACATTCTATAACAATATTTTGGTTATTATAAGAGAAATTGGGATAAACTCTTTCAAGTTATTAAATTTAGTATATATTATCTATCTGATTGTTATATTGTAAATACGAAAGTTTTTCAAGATGATAATTAAAAATTGAGATGAATAAGGAACATAAAATATTAGAGAAGGTAAAGATTCTCAGATCAAATTCACCAGAAGGTTTCTAAAATCATGTTAAAACTGCTTTAAAATAGTGGCACTTTTTATAAAATTTTATTTGTGAGTTTGTTATTTTAATAAAGTTATAACTGTTTTGGAAATCAATTTTTTTAAAAGATTTCTTTTTGAATAATTGAAAACTGGAGTTTAAAATGTGAGGGAGAGTTTAGAGTGAAAAAAAAAAAAACACTTTTCAATTTTTGAGTGTCCAATTTTTCATACATTATTATTTTGAAAATTGTTAAGTTTTACAATCTGAAAAAAAAAAAAAAAACGTTTTTCAAAATAGTAAAATTGGATAAAAATTTTTGTCTTCTTATATATATAAATTAAACAACGTTATTGAAATACTATTTATCAATTTTTAACTAAAATATTGAACTTTTATTAAGTTATTTATTTATTTTATTATGGAGATAAGATTAATACCCATAATCTAAACTCTTTAATAATAAAAAATCATTAAAAATTGAACAAATAAAAAAAGAGAAAAGAAACAAGAAAAAATATACTAATAACTTCTTCTAAAAAGTAAAAAATTAATTCAAAGTTTGTTTTAACATTTGTGTTTAAGGTATTATTTAATAATTCGTTTTAAGTTGATTTGTTTGAAAATTCATGTGTAACCACAAAAATAACATATAGTTTACGTAAAATTACTATTGAGTGAATTCAATCCAAATTCAAGATAAATTTATACTTTGAAAATTAATAAGAGACTTTGTTCTTGGATTTTAATTCTTGTATACGCCTACTTCCAGTCTCTTTAATATTTATATCTTTAATGAACAAAAATGATTTAATTTTTCAATATACAACTAATAAATGGATATCGAGTAGAAAAAATTATCTGAGAAGAATAAAAACTAAAAAACTTGTATCTAGATATTTATTCGTTGACTCTTCCTCTTTTATCATACAAGGCAATTGTTTACTTTTGAAAAAAAAAAATTGATACAACCTAAATATATTTCCACTTTTCAAATAAATAAGAATAATCTAACTTCAAGTATTTATATTGCTATATTATTTTTATTTATAATATTTATAAGAATAACTTTATTTGGACAGAACAATTACAAATGAATTTTTTAACAATAAAAAAATAAAAAAATAAAATTTATTTTTAAGCTTAATAAATCCAGATGATTGATTAAACATTTTGAAGATTGATTTGAGAGTATATTTTTTTATGTAAAAAATTTCAACCACTCTTTGATATATCTATATACCAAATATAATTTCTTGAAATTATCAAAATTCGCTTTGAAAAAACCATTTTTTTAATGGCTTTGAGTAAATAAAAAATTTAAATGATTTTCTTTTTACAGCCAGTTTCAAATTTAATTCACAAAATTTCAACAGAATTTAAGGCACAAAAAAATCTAAAATTAAAGCACAGAATTTCAATTTTTTTTTCACATATTATTTCACAAGAAATTGAATTTTGTGCCTTAATTTGAGATTATTTTCTACTTATATTTTGTTGAAAATTGTGCCTTAAAAGTTGAACTGACTAAAAAAAAAAACAATTAAGGTAAATATTTCCCAGAATAAAATTTCATTTATATTTGAAAGAAGGCTTGAAACGAGAAAAATATAGTTGTTACTTTTTATTACCAGAATACTGAAGCATTTAATTATGGGTACCTTTAAAAAGAAAAGAAAAGAAAAGAAAATCGAAAATATTAAGTATACCAAAAAAATGTATTAAAAAAAAAATAAATATGAAAAAATAATAAGAATTAAATTTAGTATCTATTGATAATATTTTTTCTGTTTTTTATACTTTACTATGGTAAATGGAATTCAGTTAACCTGTATAAAAATAACACTAGTATAAAATATATCCCCTAAATAACTTTTATAATCGAATATACTCCTTTGAATAATAATTAATGGTTAACCAAAAGCATTCAACTTGTTAAAACTTTTAAGGTTGTACTTAAGACGTCTATTAAATAATACAAACAAGTATATTTTAAAAAAAAATATTTTTTTCGTCTTTCTGATAAATTATTTTTATACTTTTTAATTTGAAATTGTGTTGGAAGATTTTTTTTTTCTAAATAAAGTACATAATTGCAGTAAGTTTCACTTTTAATACAAAATCTTTCTACAAACTTTATGGTACAAAATAAATCTCTTATTAAGACACAAAATTCAAATTCTGGTATAAAATTTGTTTAAAAATAAATTCTAAAAAATATGCTTTATTCTGAGATTTTTATGTGCGTTAAATTTCGTAGAAAGATTTGTGTCTTAAAAGTGGAATTAATTGTATCAGAATGAGTTAAAAATAACACTTAATACAAGAATAAAGGAAATTTTAATACACTATTCTTCTGAATTTTTTTTGTTTTAAAATGGCATTAAAAATTGGTTTGTCAAACATTATGGAGAGAGGATTTATATTTAAAGGGTTGAATGTTAAAAAGAAACATATTGATATGTTAAACAGATTATTTTAAGTTGACTAAATTTTTATCTTTTAATTCAAAGTGTATCTGGGCACTGGCCTAAAGAAACAGTTATTAAAAGAATTTGTAACCCAATTTAGTTTTCTAAAATAAGAAAAGAATATAAAATATATTTTGAAAAGAAAGATCACCCTTCTAGATGAACTAGTAGATATTTCACCAATAATTATTAATCTACCAAAATTCTAGATACAATCAACCCATTTTATACGGGGTTTTGTTTTTTAAAAAAACCCAATTTTGAACTAGTATCCATCATTTGAAAAAAAAAAAAATTGATCTGAAAGTAAACTGATTAAGTAATTAAAAAAGAAAACAAAAACAAAATGATAAAAATATGATGTAAATCAAAAATATTTCAAAATTGAATGAAATTGTTAGATTGTAACAATTTTAACCGTTTTATTTGTTGTAAAAAATATATCAATTTTAGCTTACGATCCCAAAACTAAAATTTGAAAAAACAAATAAAGAATGAACTTAAAGAAATAAAAGAAAATAACTAAAATTAAAAGGAAATAACTAAAATCATGAATTCCCAGATAATGATTGGATCATGTTTAACTAAAATTATAATATTGAAAAATTAACAAAAATACTTTCGCGAGTTAATGAAAATTTTATACGAATTATTTAAAAATGTAAATAAAAGGAAAAAATAAAATAAAAAATAAATTAAAAAATATCTAAAGTAAATAAAAGAAAAATAAAATATATTCGAAATGAAAAAAAAATAAATAAAATTATTGAATAAAAAAAAAAAATAAATTGACTAATTCATAAATTTTCTAAATAATGTTTCTCGATGATCAAATACAATTTTTTGATCTGAAATGTTTTTATTATAATATTTTATTGTATATGAATTTTTATCCTCGATTTTAATTTTAGTATTTATATGAGAGTTGATCCAATCCAAGATATTACCATCGGATTGAAAATCTTTATCATAAATACTAAAAATATTTGGCAATTGAATTTTATTTTTATTTTGATTTATTTTTACTAAAGGATTTAAAACCCTTTTTGTAACTTTTTCTAGTGAGTGTTGGAAGTTCTTTTTATGATAAATTTGAATAAACGTGGGGAATGAGTAATGATAACACACAAAATGAATTCTGGTATCAATTTTTTGTAACATTAAATCATTGATATTATTTTGTTGAGTTTTAAAATAATTACGATTATTATGTTTCGGGTCGTTATTACACCGTAATATACCATGGTAGAT
This sequence comes from Anaeramoeba flamelloides, assembly GCA_027625915.1. NCBI lineage: Eukaryota > Anaeramoebidae > Anaeramoeba > Anaeramoeba flamelloides. Next base: position 1,466,627 of record JANTQA010000045.1, read on the forward strand.
ATCATTTAATGAAAAATATTGTTGGTTTATTAGATATTTAGTATTTTTCAATAATTTCTCATAATGGGTTTTATCTTTAGGAAAACCATTGATTAGAAAGCAATGTAAAGTCATTGTATTGTACAAATTTATCCAAAATCTTAATTTATCGTCTTCGTTTTTTAAACAGGCGAAGCTTACTTTTTGTAATTGTGAAGATAATTCCAAAAACCTACTGAATTGTATAGATTTTAAAATCTGTTTGACTCTAATTTGTTCTTTTCTTGAATTGTAATTCGTATTAATTATATCTAAAAGCATCATTATCAATTCTTCACCCACCATTTCAGCTGGATTTTGTTTCCCTTTGTATATAAATTCTTTGTTCAACGCCTCCACATTTTTTTTATTTATATTTTTTTTTAGCATTCTATAGACTAAAACACACCCCTTTATATTACCATTCAAATTATAATTTGAGTCGTATTGTAAATTATTTATTAATTCTTTATAAATGCCACTTTGTAAAAATGATTGCCAAGAATTCCTTTTTAAATGCCTATACACGGTTTCTTGCGCTTCATCAAACATTATCAAAGAAAATTGTTTTTGTGAAATTTGGTCTGTAATTTTTTGTCTACATTGAAATATGATATTAATTTCAAACAGAGACCCTGGTTTAATGTATTTTAAATAGATTTTTTTTGCCTTTTTTTTCATTCTCTATTGATCATTTCGTTTTTTTTTTTTTTTTTTTTTTTAGAGTTTTGATTGAAATATTAAGTTTAAAATATAAGGCGAATAACAGTAAATAAAAAATAAAATGATTAAAAGTAAATAATTATAATTATTCTAGAAATAAATGTACTTGTGTGTAAGATTAAATATTTGTTTTTAAAAAAATTCTTTTTATTTGATTTGATTTGATTTTATTTTTTCATGGTTATGAAACAATTCAAAAATGAAACTTGTTTCAAAAACTGTTCAATCTATATTTTTACCAAAATCTCATTTTCTCATTTCTGTGATTTGTCCAATTTGTAATAAAAAATTGTACGGGATTAAAACAAATCAAAAACTATTTTCTTGAATATATATGATCACAACAAAAACTTGATTGAAAAAAAAAAAAAAAAAAAAAAATCTTTACAACTATTTTTTTGAAAAGAGACTAATCTCTATTAATGTTTTTTACCTAAATTTAATAGAGATGGAGTAAATTATTTGACAATTACTTAGATTTGAAAGACCCTGTTTATTTTCAATATTAAACTTATTTCGGATAAGGAATCCTCGTTTAGAAATTGGTCAAAAAAAAAATAATATAGAGACTAGTACCTTAAAACAATAGCCCATAATCTTATGTTTTTTTTTTTTTTTTTTTTTTTTTTTTTGGGGGGGGAAGAAACGAAGGAGGGATAAAATAAAAAGGGTTTTCTGAATTTTGCGAAGATACAATAAGAAATTTATTTTATTCAAAAGAATGAAATAATTTATTAAAAACTCCATTATGTTACTATTAAATTCTACTTTACAAGATAATATGGTGACCCGCCCACCCTTTTTTATCATTGGAAAGAATATCCGAACATCTGTATTATTTGATCAGATTCAAAAAGTTTATTTGTTTTAGTGTGAAAATTAAATTAATAAAATTTAAATGTTATCTTAAAGTCCAATAACAAATAGCTTAAAAGTAATCTCAATTTTTTTTATTTTTAAGTGATTTTGTAAGAGAAGAATATTTTTTTTAAATTAAGCAGACTCATTTTTTCTTTTAATTATCCAAATATTTTTCCCTCCTAAATAATTGAGATAAAAATCACAATATTTTCACAAATTTCAATAAGGGAAAATATTTAAATCTCTAAAATTTTCATTTTTAATTGATTTTTTTGAGATCTTTTATTTTTTCAACTCTTAATTAGTAAACGATTTGGGAAAATTGAAGAAAAATTTATCTTTTTAAAATTGGAAAAGGGCAGTTTGGTGATCAACAATAAAAAAAAATGTTTTTACTGTAAATTCCAATTAAATTTTTTTAAGATACCAAAATTCAATTTTTGGAAAAAATAATCTTATTTAATCAATTCTCGGTGAAATACCAAATTAGAACCATTCATCAATTGAAATGTAAACAATTGTTTATAAATTACAATACAAGCAAAATAAAAAATAAATAATTATTAATACTAATAAAACAAGAATGTGTTAAAAATTTTGTAGATGAGCAAAACAACAAAATGCATTGGTAAATTTGTTTAAATTCTATTAACAAATATTGATCAATCAAATGGTTAGAGACAATCAACTAATTTTATTTTAAGTTCTTCTGTTTTGAAGAACTTAACTTTAACCTAATATCAATCATTGAAAAAAAATATATTGATCGACCGAAATATGTAACGTAATTCAAAAAATAAAATGAGGACAAATAAAAAACTAAAAGATGAAAAAATGATTTTCCGATTTTACAAAAATCAAAATGATTTTCAATTTGAATGAAATTGTATTATTATGATCCTTGAATTATTTTGTCTGTGTTGGGAATTTAGAATTTGAGTTTATTTTTAGAAAAATCAAAATTATTTCCAATTTGAATGAAATTGTATTATTGTGATACTTGATATGTTTTATTTGTATTGGAAATTTTGAATTTGTATAGAGTATTCAAAAATAAGCATTCCCAGAGCATAAAACCGTATTTGAAAATACAAAATCAGTACTTTTTTTCTTCTTGTACTCAATGTAATATCTAAGTCGCTGCCTAATAGTATACACAATGCTGTATCATCTTGAAGCTAAACTCCTTGATGCTTCGAGTAAATTTTAAATTATGAATTGAATTTGTTTAAAAACTTTCAGATATTTTTTATTTTTTTGAAATTTTTTCGTTTTTTTACTTTGAAAATTATATCAAATATTTCTCAATTTTTTAAGAACACTTTTTACATTTGATCCTTTATTTTTAAAAATTTCTTTTTTTATAAAAGAACTTTGGGAAACCAAAACATTTTTTACTTATATTGTTTATTCTTGGTTTCTTTGATCATTTAGTGTATAGGTCTTCTATAAACAAGAAACAGGCTTTTTATTTTGAAACATGGGCCAAATACATTCTTCACGGGTTATTTTGACAACAGTACATCGAAAATAAATAAATTCAATTTGTTTATATACTAATTATGAAAAAGAAAAAGAAAAAGAAAAAGAAAAAGAAGAAAGGGGGGGAAATCGAAATATTTACTTTATAAGATCGGATTTGTGTTTTAAAATCTTTTACTTCTTCAAAAAATAAGATATTTTCTTGATTTAATTGTTTAGCTAAGAATTCTTTAAAATAGTCTACAGCTAAAGGTATCGACAATAAATTATCAAGGGTTTTAATTTGGATAAATTGTAAATTTAAATGCCCAACTCGGGGCGTACAATTTAAAAGGATATGATTGTTATTTAGAAAATTTTTCATTTTCCCAAACCTATTTTTTAATCCCAAATTTGTCGAGACGATCTTGTTATTGTCAGCTCTGTCCATAGTGTCTTCAGTGGATTTCGTTTTGGGGAGAATTCTTTTTGGGCTTTTTCCATATTCGTAAAATAATTTATTGAGGTCCAGTATTTTTTTATTGTTTTGGTTCATATTTGTATTTCCACTTAAACTTCGTTTACTAGACTCGGTCTTTTTCATTTCTTTTTGGGAGTTTAATTGATTTAAGTTTTCACAAGAACTCAAAATATTGTCCAAACTATGGCTGGATTTCAATTTTTTGATCAAAACACTTTGCATTTTTCTTTTATTTGATTTTTGGTTTCTTATTTGTCCTGTTCCTTTTCCTTTTCCTTTTCCATTCGGAATATTCGTTCTTGTGGTTTTTTCATTTCCGTTTTGAGTTTTTCTTTCTTGAGAAGCTTTTTTGGTTCCTTTTTTTTCAAAAAATTGAAAGTATCCTGTGGTATCAAAACCGTCCAGTAGATCTGAAATTTTTTTTCTCATTAGGTTGTTTTCTTTTGTAAGTTTGTCCGTTTTAATATCAAGCAAGTCTTTTTTGTTACGTACTTGCGAAAAATTTGAAGTCAATGGTTTGAGATTGTTTAATTCGAAGGAAATTTTTTTGATACGTTTTTCGATCCTAATAATTTCCTTTTTAAAATTCTTAATATTTTGATCTTGTTCAACAATTAGTTGTTTCCCTTGTTGAGTTTCAAGGTGCTTTCTTGTCTTCTCGATCTCCTGTTTTTTTGTTTGCTTTAGATTCTCTAATTTCTTTTGAAAAAAGGAAAATCTGTTTTCAAGAAGACTGATCTGTTTTTGATTGACGAATATTTTCTCCATGATTATGCTTTTTAATTGTTCTTCCTCGTTTTTGTTTTTTTGTTGTTGTCGTTGTTGTTGTTGTAGTTGTAGTTGTAGTTGTAGTTGTTGTAGTTGTTGTTGTTGTTGTTGAAGGCCTACAGGGTTAATCAACCAGAACATGTTTTGAATTTGGTTTAATTGCTTTTTTAAGATCTCTGTTTCGTTTTGTTTGCGTAGAATACCAGATTCAGTGTCTCTTATTTTCTTAATCGTATAATTTGAGTAGCAGTCATTTGTAAGCTGACTTTTCTGAAATTCAAGTTCAATTAATTCCCTCTTCAAGTTATTTACCCGAATCACTCTCCTTTTTATTTCCTTCAAGCAATGAAATTTTTTTTGTTTTTTTTTCTTGTGGGAGAACAGGATTTCCAAAAAGGACTTATTGTTTTTTTGTTTTGGTTTTGAGACTTTGATTTTTGATTTTATTTTGATGGACATTTATGTACACAATAAAATATAAAAAGTTTTAAAACTGTTGGAAAAAAATGGTTGAAAAATTTATTCACTTTTATTATTTCACTGACAAAAAATCAATTGGCTTTGTGCTTTTACAAATCTTTCTTTATCTCCAAATTTTTAAAATACGTCTAAACGGAATTAAAAGGTGAAAAACTGTTTCAAACTTGAAGATTTTTTGAAAAGTTAAAAATTAACTCCTCTTTTTGAAAATAAATCTTTAACGAATGTTTTTAATTTCCCAAATAAATAAAAGTTGAATTTTGAGCAAAAATATAATTCATAACGGGATTGATATTGGTTTTTGAATTATCAGAAACAACAAATTTTATGAAGATACATTATGATTTCCAAATTCGTAAAAAAACTTTCTCAATAATAATTCCTTGCTATCTAATTATTAACTCCGATTTTTGTTAAGCTCTGTCATAAAAATCTTTTTTGAATAGTTAGGGTATTATTCTGTCTGATAAAGATTTATATTTTTGAAAATTATATTCTAATTAATAATACTAGAACAACTCCAAAGCTTATTATTTCATTTGAAATTAACCAAAATCACCGTAATTAATCTTCTAATAATTAAATTAAATTATATTAAAATTATTCTAAAGAAATTACAAAGGTGGTGCAAAAAAGTAACCACATAACACGATTTTTACTAATTTTGATTTTCGAACAAACATTTCTCCAAAAATTTTATAATTTTCAAAAATTACAAGATTGATCTTTGTTTGGCAAAATTTCTTACCCGAAAAATAAGTAGAAAATTTGATTATTCAGGAAAGATCAAACTATTTCCAGGAAGGAAATACATTTAATTAATTTCCTCTTTATTTTAGAAATGTTATATTATTCCACAAATCATTAAATAAAATTTTACCGTTCATGATTAAAAAGTTAAACAAGAAAAAAAGTTCAACAGAATTTTGATTTTTAATTGAAAACCTTATTTAAACCTGAAAACAAAAAGTAAAATCAATTAATAGAAGAAACAAATTAACTTCAAATAATAATTCATTATATTATTTTCAATGTTCCAACAAAAACAATGAAAATGTAGTTTTTTATCAAGATTGTTTGAGTGGTTTGGGAGATCTCAAAAAAAGTCAATTTTTTCAAACAAATTTTTAATGATTATAGATCAATCAAAGAAAAGCACAGACCAAAGTGGTGGGATTATAAAAAAACTGTTATAGGTTAAATCCTCCATTTTGTACTTATTTATTTATTTATTCTTTTTTTAATTGATCTTACTTTTTCATTTTCTTGTTCAAAGAAGGTTACCAATTACAGACTGTGTTTAACTTTTTTTTTTGGTATTTTTACTTTTTTGCAAAAATGATTATTGCTTTTTTTAATAGAAAAGTGTTTGAGTGAAAAAATTTTGATTTTGAAAATTTTATTCCACACACAAGTAGATTTTTCACCCAATTGACAAATTTATCAGACTTTGAATATTCCTGACTTTGAAAAAGGATTATGAAATTTAAGTGAAAATTTTTTGCTCTAAATTTGAGAAATCCTAAGATCATTAAATTACTTTTTAATACTGAACTTAAATGTTGAAGGCAATTTTGTTCATTCCTTTCAGTTTTTTACCAGAATTAGATTTTGGATTCAGCTAAAAAGATTTATTGTTTTCTCAAAAATATTTAGAAAGGAAATTTCCAAGTCCGAATTACCAGCTATAATCTCAGAACTATGAGACAAAATTTTGATTCAGGCAATTTGATTTTAAGACAATACAAGCTGTGGGGATGTGAAAATATATTATAATGATATTGGTTTAATTAAGGTTACTATTGGAAATTGTTGAATAAAAAAATATCAAATTAAGATCCAAGAGTTTGAAAATAGTAAAGAATCCAATTCTGGAAAAGGTATGTTCCCAACTGTTTAAATTAGTGAACCAAATAATTAAATCTCAAATTTTGTTCTCTAACACTTGAGAATAAAAGGAATAATTAAAAGTAAAATCGATTAATAAAAGAAAAAATCAAAGATTAATGTCAAAATGAAGGATAAACACCTAATACTAGTTTTATTAATAATACCATCGTTTATTCATGGTTTTTCTTTGATGGATCTGTAATACTTGGAAATTTGTTGAAAAAAATGAATTTTTTTGAGATTGTCAAAATTAAAATTGGATTTCAATAAAAAAGGGAGACCTAAAACACCTTTGTTGATTTGGTAGATAATACTGTTAATTGTAAAATAAAAAGATCAAAATTGTCTTTCAGCTTTCCATAAAAATTACATTCCAAGAATTAAAATAAATCATCAAAAGACCCTAATACTAAAAGAGGAAAATTATAAATTTATGATGATTTTCATATTTATAATTGAAATTTTGTTAACCTTTACATAACTTTTTTTTGAAAACTGAATTAAAATTTTGTTCCATTTATTTTACAACAAATAGTAGATACAATGGATTGTTTTTTGAAGTTAATTTATTTCTTCTTTTAATTCATTTTATTTTTTTGTTTTCAATAATATTGTCTATTGAAAACTGATATATTTTTTTCTAAAATACAAATTATTTTTTAGCGAGATTTTGCAATTGTATTATAAGCAAATGTTGAACTGAAACTTCTTATTTCGTTAAAATGGATAATAATTCTTGATATTCTCTTTTATTCTAATTGATAAATAAAGTAGAAAACTTTAAACGGAATTTCTCTATTTATAGAGTTTTTTAGATGCAAATCAATTTTTTCAAGAAACAACTGATATCATCTCTCATTCAAGGCGGATATAAAACCTCTGTTAAAATATGGTATTTATATGTATCTTGTTACATTTATCTAAAGATTAACTGTAATTGATCTTTTTTTAAATTTCATTTTTATTATTTTTTTTACTTTTTTATTCAGAAGTAAAGTTATTCTTTAATTAAATCTCGAAAGACTGGTTCAAAATCTGCTTTCTTAATTATAAATTTATTTGAATTCTTTCAAGGGGTGGTAAAAGTCTTTTCTTTTAAAAATTGATTTACATCTAAAAAATTTTTGATTTTAGTCCGTTATTTTCAATTCTGGAAAACCAAATGCATTTTTTTTTTTATTTAATTTAATAAAGAAAAAGAAAATTTTCCAATTTCTGAAGTTACAAAAAAAAAAACATAAAACATTACCTTTCAAAGGGAAAATTATTAAATTACAAAATTAGTCAAATTCTCATTTTTTTTCAAAATAGTCAATTCCATTGAAATATATTGACTGTAGGTATTTAAAACATCCTTTGCGGGTAGTTTAAGGTATTTTGGAGTAAATTACGATATGTTAGGTTGGTTTGAATAGTTTTGGGTGGTTTGAATGGTATGCTCGAAAATTTTGGCAAGGATTTTTAAAAAAAAAAATAATTAAGAGACTAATTAGACTTTGGCAATTTATTTTAAGGAAAAAAATTTCCACTTAACTTGGGTGGTTAAAATTGGGTTTCAAACACATTTTTAAAAATTTATAGTATTGATGATTTCAACATTTTGAATTTTCTACAATTTTTGTAATAAAATACCAATCGCAAAATAATCTTTTTGTTTTTCCTCCCACAATTATAAAAAACCATTAAAAACTTTCATACCGAATGAATAAAATCAAGAAACTATTCAAAAATATGAAAAATTTCAATTTGACCAATTTTGAAATTTAATATTATACCCCTTTTCACAATGTTTTCTATTTTATTTGTAAAATACTTTAAAAAAATCTGAATAAATAACCAAAACAAGATTTTTTTAATTTTTTCTTTATTTTCTTTTCAAATAATGAAAAAAAAAAAAATCTAATTAATTTCAAAAAATAATAGAAAACTCAAGAAAATTTAACAATTATAAAGGAATCTTTGATTCCCCCCTTGATCAATAAAAAAAAAAAAAAAACAATCTCAAAAAAAAAAAAACATTTAATCTTATTAAATATTTAGATATTCCCACAATAAGGAAAAATCGAAATTTTATGAATTATTATTTTAATTCATCAAGATCTTCTGAATCAGAATCACTTAAATTTTCTCTTTTATAGGCCACATAATCAAAATTTGAGAGTGAACTAATCTGAGAATTTAATTGGATTTGATTCTGTGCAAGATCTTGAATATTTTTTAATTTTTTTTTTAGGTATTTATTTTCATGATAAAGTGAAGTTTTTCTTTTTTTTTCAATTTCAATTCCACATAACCTTCGTTGCAAATGAGCTTCTAAAGCTTGTATTTTGATTCTTGATTTTTTTTTTTGTTCTGATAAACGATCATTCAGTAGATGGATTTCTTGATTTTTTATTTTAATAGTTTTTTCAAATATTTCACTAATTTGGTTTAATTGGTTGATTAATCTCTTTTGAGTTTCGCTTTTTTTATCTTTTATTATACTAATTCTAATTTGTCCCAGTGTATAATCCAATTCATTTAATGTCCCATTTTCTTTTAAGGTGGCTATTTTTTAATAAGAAAATTAATTAAGAAAGTAAAAAGGGAATGGTAATAAATATAAATACAAAATAATAGCAAGGAAAATAACAAAGCTAATAGTCAAAAAAAAAAAAGAGTTTAATTTATCTTATTTAAAAAGGATCTAATAATATCAAATTAACTTTACATAAGTTTGTAAAGTGTTTCAAAATGGTTTTATTTTTAAGCAAAATATTTTTTTAAATTTGGGGGGTTGCTTTTTTTACTGAATTTTGATACTAATTAGAGGTTTTGATGATATCTATGCTTAATTCACGATAAAGTTGCAAAAATCATGATAATTTCTATCAAATCGCTATATTTTAGGAAATTGTGATATTCAATAAAATCCCGATAATATGAAAAATCGCAATATTCTATAAAATCTCGATAATTATTAAAAAATCGTGATAAATGCCAAAATATCGCGATTAAAAAGTAATCGCGATATAATAGTTGATGGGTTTTTGGGCTAATTGAGAAATATTTTTACAAAGAAAAATTTTTTTTGATCAAAAAATAGATTATGTGATTAAAAGTTATTCTTTGAAAAAACAACAAAAAAGATACTTGATCCAATCAAGGATCAGATCAAAGAGTGTTTTTGTATTTTCATTTGATTTGGTTGACAAAAGCCTATAGATCCTTTTTGATCAATAACAATAAGAACTAAAGAGAAATAAATATTTTCTCAGTCAATCGCGGTGTTGTAAATTGTGTTGAATAAAAAAGAGCTCCTAAAACAACCAACCCTTCAATCGTTCTTTAAAGAATGTGTTCTTGAGTGAAAACATTTTCAATATTCTAAGAGAGTTTAAAGGGGTTGAATAACCTTTCAAAAGCTTTCTCAATCAATTCAGCAACGTTATCACCAATTATTTAGATTTTTTGTAAATTTGTTTTCTTCTTGTTATTCTTCTTCTTCTCATATCTTTGTTTTGTAAAGAAAACACAATTAGAGTTTAAAGTATTTTTTGATCGATCACCAACAAGAAGGAAAATTACTCTTTATTCTTTTTGGATATTTAACTTGTGATGGTAACGACTCCATTTTAAGAAAACATATCTATTTTATATTCAAGTGTAATGTTGAAATGGGTAATTATTAGTTTGATCATAAAATTTGTTGAAAGATTTTATATTTTGTAAAAAAAAAAATGAAAAGAAAACAATTTTTGTTTCCACTACAAACAAACTTATTCCGTTTATAAAAGTTTTCTGTCTTCCAAAACTTTCAAACGGTTGAAAACAATTCACAACACTTGTAAACACTTTCAAACATTTATGAAAGGGGAAGGGTGTTGTAAAAGTCATAAGGCTTTGTAAAAGCCAAGATATTTTTTTAAAGTGATTTCAAAAAAATTATTTTTTCATTTTTTCGGTGGAATTATTTTATTTATCGCGATAATGTGGAATAGAGCGATTTTATGATTTTTCGTGATAAAGTTGCACTAATCGCGATTTTTTTAATACTATCACTATTTTATTGTTAATATCATGATAATATACGTTATCATCAAAACCTCTATTCATTAAAATTTATTTTGAATTTTTTGTTTATTATTAAAAAAATAGGAATTTTTAAATTGAATTTTTATTTTTGTCTCAAATTTTAATAAATAAACCCCAATTCAAAATTTTTAACACACCAAAATTTGATTTTGAAAAAAAAATCTTATTTAATCAATTCTCGAAGAAATGCCAAATTAGAACCATTCACCAATTGAAATGTTAACAATTGTTTATAAATTACAATACTAACAAAACAAAAAAATAAATAATTATTAAAACTAATAAATTATCAGTTTTTTAAAAAATTTTGTAGAGAGAAAAACAAAAAAATATCTTGGTAAATTTGTTAAAATTCTATTAGGTTTATTGTTTGATCAAATGGTTAGACACGGTCCAACGAATTTTATTCGAGTTCTTCTGTTTTGAAAAAAATCAACAAAACCTAATATCATTCAGTTGAAAAAATATTTAGATCGAACGAAACAATTTACAAATTCAAATAATAAAATGAATTGCAAATATAAAAACCAAAAGATGAAAAAATGATTTTCCTATTTTTAGAAAAAGTAAAATTATTTGCAATTTGAATGAAAATTGTATTATAGTGATTCTTAGAACTGTTTTAACTGTGTGTTGGAAAATTTTGAATTTTAGTTTATATTAGTTTCAATAATATTATTTTTCAGAATTAAAAAGAATACGATAATTATCACTAGTTCATTCTTTTCAAAACATAATTAAAAATAATTTAGATCATGAAATTTTTTCTATTTTTTTCAAAAGTATAAATTTTGATTTTAAGACTTAACACTTTTGTAATCTATACAAGAACAAAAGATTCCATTTTATTTTTTTTGAGATTTCCTATCTTTATTTATGTACCCTATTCCAAAAATTTGGACATACCCAAAATCAAAAATAGACAAAAAAAACTCAATTTATTATTTTTTTTATTATTTAAGGGGGGTGTTATTAACTCCTCTTGTTTTCCGTTTGGTTTTTTTTAATTTAAAAGAATTGAGTTAAATCAAGGATTTTACTCTATTCTTTTGAATTTTGAAAAACCGCCGTTAGCTTTTTTTTCATTTTTGAAATTACAAGAAAATTTTTGAAATTTTCTTTTAATTTCTTAAATTAAAAAAAAGCTATGCACTTGGCGGCACTCTACATCACTTCCCAAATTCCTAAATAAAAATTTAGAAATTTTATTAAAGACTCGAAATTAAGTTTATTGGCCACTAAGGCCAATAAGCACGCTAAATCTTTTTTTGTTATAAAATTAAAAATATTATTATTTAATATATTAATTTCTTTTTAATTCAGATATCCAGATTTTGCGATTATTTTCATAGGCTGAGCAATTCCATAGAAAATGGTCTAAATCTTCAATGATATCTAAATTGTTTATTTTTTTTTACATAATTCACAATATTTTGATTTATTTTTATTCATAACATTAGAATACTTGTTAAGGTAATTCGTAAAATTTCTGAGTTTTAAAATTGAAGTTGATCCCTTCCATTTTAAATATCTTTTGAATTTTGGAAAAGCTAGGCACTTGACAGTACGGCTACTTATTTATAGTATTATTGATTTGTATATTTTTGAGGGGTGCAGTTAAGTGCCGTAGAGTGCCAGACTTTCCAACTTTGACTATTTTCTAAATTTTTAATTCTAAAATTTTCTATTTCATATTCTAGTTGTTTTAAATTTTTTGAATATCAATTAATATTTTCTGATTCTTTTTTTCTAAAAGGAAGATAATTAATTAATTCATCAAAAAGGAGGATTTTTAATTTTTGAATTTACTTAAATCTTCTTTTATATATCATTATTCTGACAGGAAAAAATACAATTTATTATATTTTTCCAAACCTAATATAAAACAACATTTAAGTTATCAAGTATTAATGCTTTTATAAGTAATCATTTTTCGTCCAAATATAAGAAAAAAATATAAACCGAAAAAATAAAAATTGGTGTGTTCAAAATGATGAAAAATGCGGAAAAAAAAATGTATTGGTAAATTTGTTGAAATTTCACCAACAATTGTTGATCGCTCAAATGATAAGATACCATCGGCCAATTGTATGTGATTTTTCAATTTAACAAACGCAACACTAAAATTTCGATCAACCATTGAAAAAAAATTATCAGATCTAACCAAACAGATTATGTAAATGGAAAAAAATCAAAAAATGAAATAGTTTGTAAAATCAAAATTATTTCCAAATTGAATGTAAAGTGCAGTATTGTTATTCTTTCAACTGTTTAAACTGTGTCCAAAATTTTGGAATTTAGTTTATTTTCAGTTAGATTTGTTTTCAATTCATAATTTGTTTTTTTTTTTGAGGCTTGATTGTTTATTAGTTTTTAAATTTTTGAGAAAAAGTTTGAATTTCAAAAAAAAAAATTTTCATCAAAAATGTTCAATTTAATCCTTCACAATAAAATCTAAAATTGTTTGTTGTGCAAGATCTCATTAAATTTCATATCAAATTTTCAAACATTTACATAAAAATTTTTACAGTTTAGGAAAAAACGTTAATTCGGAAAAAGTAAATTGAAATTTTCTTGATGAATTCCTGAAAGGATAGAGAAGAACAAAAAAATCAAAATTTTGATAAAGATTCTTTAATTCATTCAAATGTGTTATGAAAACTCGAAACAGAGAAAATATTGAAAGGATGTGTTAATTGCCCTTCAGGTAAATTTTGCGATTAAATTCGCTAATACTTTTTTAAAAAAAAAAAATTATTTGTTTCTTATTTTCAAAAACATTAAAATGTTATTCGATTAAAAAAAAATTCCTAATTCGATTCTGATATTTTAAAATATTGTTATGTTTCTTAATTTTTTTTAAAATGGTTAAATAGAAAATAATATTTTACTTGTTTCTCTAAAATTTCACAAGTTTTTTTTATTTTTATTTATTTATTGAGAGAAAGGAGAAATTAAAGAAAATTCCAAAGTTTTTAATCATACTCAATAAGGGTCTAACTCTTGATAAATTAATTTAATTAATTACCAATTTGGAAGCTAAATCCTGAAAAATAATTTATTAAAAAAAAAAAAAAAAAAATGGGTCAATTGTCAGAAAAAATATATTTCAGTCTCTTTTTTTGATTCGGTTTCTTATTAATAATTTGGTTTACCTTCTCCAAATCCAAAAAATACCTTTAAATTCTGAGAACCATAATACTCAAATATCAATATCTATCAAGTTTATTTTTAACCAACCGGGCTATTTTGAGGTAAAATATTAGATAATACTTGGAAATGATTTGGATATTTATTGGCATTTGAGTAAAACAAATTGTATTTAAATATTTCCCTGATTTTTTGAAAAATCCAAGAATTTAATTATTTTTCTATCATTTCCCTTGCTGAATTTTCTTTATATTGGGAAGATGAGTTATCAATGAAAAGCATCAAGTGGTTAGTTATTAATGCAGGGGTACTGACACACAAAGTTATGGGTAACTTGGGAAAAAAAACGAAAAAAGTGAAAATAAAAAATATACATTATTAAATCAAATCAGATCAAAACGAAAAAAAGAAATTACAACAACTAAATAACTGATCCTCCCAAAAAAAATTCATGATCAATTATCAAATTATTAAACCAACCAAAAGTATCGTGGCTGTGGTTTTGGGGGTTCTTAATTAAATGTTAGCATTACTTTTTTTGTTGGTTTTCTACCAATCTGCTTGTTATAAACCCTTTTTAAATTTTATTTTTCTTTTCTTTTTTCTTATTTTTTTTTTTATCAAATTTTATTTTTGCTTTTTCAGCATAAAAAAATGATTTCGGGTTTGCTCTTCCTTATGAATAAACGTGAAATATAATATTTTACACCTAAATTTCCTTATAGTAAATTTAAGTAAAAGAAAATTTAGAGTGTAATTTACACTTTTTCGATAATAATAATAAAAGCCAAGAATTTTTGAATAAAAAATGATTTTACAGAAAAATGCAAAATTTAAATCGTTTTCAATTTCCCCTCATAGACAATGTATTAATTGGTTTTTGTTAGCTAACAAATTAAATCTTTGGAACAACTGAACTTCAAATTAAGATGGTATTAAAAATTGAACTCAGATTTTGAAAAAAAAAAAAAATTAGCATTATTGGGAAAGCTTTTGTTTGAAGAAAACATTTTTTTTAAGGATGGGGTTACCTTATGAATTTGAAATATACCATATGTATTTCAAATATTAATGTTGGTTTAAGTAATTGGGTTTACCCATCTTTAAGTTGTTGTAATTGGAAAAACTTATACTATTTTCGCAAGAAGATGACCAATTGCAAATTGTTCATATTCTCGTAAAAATGGTAATAAGCAACACACTCCATAATCTAATATCATTGTGTCTCGTTCCCTAATAAAAAGAATTATCTAAAACATTGGGGCAGACGCGTTATGCAGCTCTGTTACACAACAAAAGTGTGCCAACTTGGATAAAAAAAAAATGTCCTATTACAGTGTGATATTTATGGAATATGACACTTGGTACATTTTTTTTTTTTTTTTGTATTAGAAATCTATATCATGTGTGATATAATTTTATCACACTAAAATTTTTATAAGGGTTGTGACAAAATTATCTTTTTTTAAAGGTATTTTTTTTTTAATTTAAATATGACCAATTTGAAAAAACAAACGAAAGATCTCATTTTCCATTGTTGTTGTTCTTGAAAATTTCAACTAAAGAGTTTAAGAAACTTAACTGTAAAGAGATATAATTTTGAGCTTTAAGAAGACTTTAACTTTTCAAAAAAAAATTTGAAACAAATGTAATTTACTAAATACACGAAAGGTATATTTTCAAAATAATATATTTTTTGTTTCGGTGTTTTATGATTACTCGTCAAATTCAGACCAACTTTTTGTGAAAATTTCGTGGTACCTAACATGCAATTTTATTTTTTTTCTTTTTGTTTTTAATTTATCAAAAAGATTCCTAAAACTTTTGAGAGAACAAAATGAAATTTCTCATTTTTAAGTTTATAAAATTGTTGTTTTTTAAATATTAAAGTTGTTCTTTTGGTTAGGGTTGATTGTTGACTTTAGTTAAAATTGTTTTTTTTTGCTTTAAATACCACAATTTGTGTTAAAAACGTGGGTTAAATGTTTATTTTTGTGAGAATATTTCTAATTCAAAATAGGCATCTTCTCACCAAAATGGCCTGAATAAACAGCTTAAAATAAGACAAACACAAATAAGTTTTATTTTTGTAATTCTAAAGAAGGTAGTATTGTCGGATCAGAAAGCGATTTTGATTTCGGTTATTGTGGGAATTGATTCAAAAATTAAACAGAGATCAAAAATAAAAAAATTTATCAATTACAACTGCTTTAAAAAAAAGAGGACACAAAAATTTTATAAGTGTTTCTTTAAACTGTCTAATTCTAGTGCATTAAGAAATTTGAATAAACCTTGAGGAAACTTTTTATACACAAATAAATCTAGATTGTTCTTTTCTCCAACACAAAAAAACATAAAACTTTTTAAATCAAGAACAAAAGAGAACCAAATTCCATTTTTGAAAAAAAAAAGTTGGTTGCCTCTCTTTTAAAGCACAATTACAAGGACAAAGATCTTTTTTAAAACATAAATATGTCTTTCTGAATATTGTTTTTAAAAAATTGTGATCCCTTTTGGTCTCCATGATAAATTTTACTTGGATCAAAACATATTCTTTTACAAAGGAAAATATTTTATTTGGGTTCGAATTTAATTCTGTAAAATGAATAGAAACAATTTCTTTTAAAAGAAAAGAAAATGGTAATAAATTATAATAAAAAAAAAAAAAAAAAAAAAACGAACGCATTTCAAATAAATTTGGAATCTTCTTTTGTAACGCTTGCATTGAAGAAGATTTTTTGATAGTATTTTTTTTCTTTAAGTGCATTGTTTTTAATCTTAAATTTTGATCACTGCCGCTATTTGCCATCCCTTTTTTAATTTTTGTCTTTGTTTTTTTTTTTTGGATATTCTCTGGTTGTTTCTTTTGGATTTTTGACTCAATATCTTGCTCTTGTGAGATCTTTTGTGATTCCCTTTCCTCGATTTTGGATAGAATTGCTGAGAAAGGATCCTTCATCAATTTGGATTCAATTCTTCCACAAACTTGTCCAGAAATGCGTATTAAATCGACTTGGTTTCTTGAATTGAAAATTGTACCAGATCTGTTGATGTGACGAAACATAAAGATATGGCTTTTTTTCGTTTTGGAATTTTTAAACGAATTAGTGATTAGTTCAATGATTCGCGAACTGTTTTTTTTTTGGTTTTGTGTTTCTTTGGAAGAATAAAATATTTCCGATTGGGATGGATGGATGGATGGATGGATTTTTTTTTTTTTTTTATGTTTTATTTTGGTTTGAAGCAAATTGGGGGGGTTTAAATTATTTTTGAAAATTGTCAACCAAGTTGAAATGATTTTGAACACAAGAAAAAAAAAAAAGAACAACAATTTACCTGGTGAAAGATCAACAAGCGTTAAGTGCATCATTTCTTTTTCTGGGACACCAAAAAGCTTGCAATAATTTTGATTTACAAAGATATATTTTGCCTTTTGATTTAAGATTGCGATTGACTCTGTTGATTCATTTAGTGTTTGGTAGTATTGTTTCTGTTTACTTTTTTTGATATTTGTTATTGAATTATTGCCCATATGAAAAATGGTGGCTTGTTTTTGAAAAAAAAGGAAAAAAAAGAAGAAAAAATAAATCAATAAATTTGTTATCAATTCAAATTCATTTTTGTCAACAAAATGTCTAATCGTAAAATGGAAGCAAATATGTATAACAAAAAGAATTCAGTTCTTTTGTTGATGTTGATTGAAAAATTAATTTACCAAAATTTTCTTCCGACTTTAAGAAAAAAAAACAAAAATGAAGAACTCAAATAAAATTGATTTTTTTGAATTTTTATGGTAAAAAATAATTTTTTCTATTACTGACAAATTGCAATTTATGTTTGGAAATTTTTGATTGGTTCTCCATTTTGAAATTGTTTTTTACTCAAGTTTGAAATATGGCATTTTTTGAAGCCAAGTGTTCTGAAATTCTGTAACAATTCGTTGTACCTGAGAATACTCTTTGTCTGGGGATGTTTGATAAGAAACAGTTTGAAGATTAATAAAAATGGGCAATTGAACTCAAAATTTATTGAAATTTAATAGAATTTATCAGTATTTATGAGGATTTGATCTTTAGAAAAAACTAGATAGTGTGTGGTATTAGATCTGGTACTCAATTATAACTTCAAAATTGATTTTTTTTGAGTAAACAAGAGCCATGTAACATTGTATCATTTCCAATTGTGACATTTTGAATTATCATTTTGAAAGGAAATGTGTTACTTTCAAAGTCACTCTCTTTGGAGATTTTTGAATCTCGAAGATTTTTTTTTATTCATTTTTTTCATTTCTAACAGTAGTTATTTTGATCTCAAAAATATTACAGTGGTGGAAATAACCCGTTCAGACAACCTTTAACCCATTACTAAAATTTAACTCATGTTTTTTTTTCAGACTTGGGTATTGGAAGACCAGAAATCACTTATAGATTCTTGGTTCAGAACCAAATTGACTTTAGAGGTTAGATCTTTGATTAATCAAAATGGCTCAATTATACTAAATGCTTTTGTTTCAAAAATTTCATCATATTTACAAAATTTGTGAGATTAATTGATTTTTTTATCAAAATTTAAAAAATGAAATTTTGCTCATTTTTTTGTCAAAAAATTACATTTTAATCTTCCAGTATCTTTATAATTCTTTTTTAAAATTTATTTAAAAAACCCTATTTCTTGTTTATATACTGTTTTCATCCCTTTGGTTTGTTTCTTTTATTTCTAGAGTGAGCCAATATTTTTTGCATGAGTTATATTTTAGTAATGGGTTAAAATAAAAAATACCGGTTAGTTACACCACTGTAAAAAATCCATACTTTGTCAAATATTGAGAGTTGCAAAGCAACCACAAATTAGATTAAATTAAATTATATTAAATTGATTTTGTAATGAAAAGAAAACAATTTATTTTGTACTGAAGAAATTTAACTCTTTGGAGATTTAAAATTAAAATCAATAAATTTTTTATATAAAATTGAATTTGTTTGACAATTGTGAATTCTTTCCACTTTTTTTTTTATTGATTTTTTTTGTCAATGAGATCCTTTAAAAACTTTTTTGTTTATTATTTGAATTTTACAATTGGTGATTATTTGAATTTTTTTTTTTATTGGATTTTAAGATCCTGGGGATTTATTTTTTTCTGAAAATTTGCATTTTTTCAATTTCAAACTTATTTATTTTTTCCATGTCTTTTGAATTTTTTCAATTTGAGAAAGCTTTTATACTTTTTTTTTTCTGGAAATTGTTGATCCTTTAAAATTTTGTCTGTTATTTAAATTTTTTTCAACCTGGGGATTCTCTGAATTTTATTTTATTATTTCCCTTTTTTTGTCATTGAGATACTTCTATTTTTATTTTTTATTATTTGAATTTTTTGCAATTGGTGATTATTTGATTTTTTTTTTTTTAATTGGAAATTAGTGATTTGTCTTTTTTTGTTTATCAACTTTTTTGTATCTGAGATTATCTGAAATTTTTTTTTAGTAGAGATCGGTCCTCTCCGAGAAAAGAAATTTTTTTTAGAATAAGTTATTGGTGATATTATCTACTTACAAAT
Organism: Anaeramoeba flamelloides; assembly: GCA_027625915.1. Taxonomy (NCBI): domain Eukaryota; family Anaeramoebidae; genus Anaeramoeba; species Anaeramoeba flamelloides. Next base: position 1,486,087 of record JANTQA010000045.1, read on the forward strand.
TTTGAAGATAGAATGTGTCAAAAAATTATGATTGCCTAAGAAATACAGGTAAGAAATTTTTTTTTTGGTGAGATTATTATATATATATATATATATATATATATATATATATTAGGAAAAAGAAAATCCTCAAATTCGTTTTATTTCTCACATTATAAAAGTTTTTTTACCTTTATTTTGTTTATATACATCATTGTTGTTCAATGAATGGTTTTTGTTGCCAGGGGTATTAAGTTAAAGATTTTTTTTGAGATAATTTTTTTAATGTATCAAAAAAAATGATTTATTCAACATATATAAAAAAATATTTTAATTATTTTATGAATGATGGTTTTAAACATTAAAGTCAGTTTCACTTTTAAGGCACAAACTTTCAACGAAATTTAAGGTACAAAAAAAATCTCAAATTACAGCACAAAATCCAAATTCTAGTAAAAATAAATGGTAAAAAAAAAATTACAAATTTTGTGCCTTAATTTGAGATTTTTTTGTGCCTTAAATTTCGTTGAAGGCTGTCTTAAAAGTGAAACTGGCTCTATTTTTTTTCAGAATTTTATAAATTTTACTTAGAAATTGTGTTTTTATTCGAAGATTAAATTTTATTTTTCATAAGAATACTTTCTTGGGGAAATTTGGGATTGTGTATTTTTATACTAACTATTTAAAATCGATTTTGGATTTCAAATGCCCTTTGAATTTTTAAATTGGTTTTTGTGATTAAGACTGAAATTATTCTTTGCAAAAATTTTTAAATTTATGAATTTTTCGGGGATTTTTTTCATTTTTTGAAAACTAGACAACAACTTAATCAAACTTTACAAAATCAAAAAAATAAAATTGAATAATAGATATAATTTTAATGTGTGGGTAATAGATAATTTTCTATCAATTTTTCAATTATTTAATCACCAATACATAAATTAGTTTTATTTGATGGGATTCCATTGAAATTTTAAGAATGAAAAATAGTAACAGTTTTAGTTTTTTTTTCTCAAATTAAGACTTTATAACATAATATTCTAAAAATATATTATGTCATTTTTAAGAATTGACTTAATTGTTAAAAAAAAATAATAAGTAGTTTTTTTCGTTTTTTATTGAAAGTAAGTGAATATTTGAAAATAAAAAAATAAATTAAAATTAATGAAATTATTTAAATGGTGTTAATTCATACATTTCAACTTCAAAACACAAATTACAAAAAATTTTTTTTTCAATTTCTTAATCGGATTAAAATTTATTATTAAAAGATACTACTAACTTCATTTATATTTCGAAATCGATGGCCCAACTGTTTTTTTTTATTATTATTAATTGTTTATTTTTTTCTGGAGAATCTATCCGAAATTTTTGGATTTTTTTATTCATAGTTAGTTATTCTAGTTTGAAACTGTTGTTTGGAATTGTAAAAAAAAATTAGAATTGTTTACAAGTATTGATATAAATTAAAAATAATTCAAATATTGGTGTAAGATAGATCGAGTAAACTATAAAAAAACAAAGTGTGTCATTTTATATAAAAAATGTCAAAGAAAAGTACCTAATTTCTAATTAAAATTGCTGTTATGAAATTATGAATGTATTGTTTAGTTTTAATTGCCATTATTCTAATTTGTATGGGATAAGAGGTGTTTTTTTTTTATTTTTTGATTTCTTGGAAGAGTTATTTTAGTCTTGAAAATAAGTCTCAATATTTCATTTGGGTTATGTGATAATGTGTTTTTTATTGAAGGTTATTCTAGAAATTTTAAAAATTGAAAATTTTTTTAGTACTCAAAAAAATATTTTTTTAATGACAATTTTCAAGTAATTTTTAATTACTTTTATTATGAAGGGGGGTGTTTATTTATTGAATTTGTAGTGGTTTGTAATAAAAGATTATGTGTGTTTTTTTTTTTTTTTTTTTTTTTGTTTTTGTCATTCAAATAGCTTAATTGTGTACTTAACATCATTGTTAAATTTTTGTGTGTTTTTTACTTTTAAATTGGTCAATTATCACTTAATTTTTTATTTTTCAAAACATAATTGGTTTTTTTTTTGAAAAAAAAAAAATCATATTTAAAAAAAAAATCAATAATTAACATAGATATTATTTTAAGAAACTATTTTAACAGGTTGTAAGAATATTGAAAGGGTAACTACTTCCATTAAAGGGTGTGGAAGAAAAGTAATTTCTATTTGATTCATCGGGTTAAATAATAAACAATTGGCATTTTCGGGATAAAAGTTAAGCATGAAAAAAATTTCAAAAGTATTTTGAACATGGTGTCTCACTGAAAATTAAAAATATGATCAATCAACAAAAGAAAAAATAATTATTAAAGATAAAATGATTCCAAAGCTAATAAATAATTTTTACAATAATATCATTGGGTAAAGGTTTTTTCTTGGGTTGGTTCATTATAAAAAAATTGTTGAAAAAATTGATTATTTTTGAGATCTCCAAAACGCCTGTGATGGAAGTTCGATGTTAAAAGGTATTTGAAGTGGTATTGTTGGTTGATTGGAAATAATACGATATATTATTTATTTGAAGTTCGTATGTTTCTTATTTTCTATTGATCTCACTTTTTGTTTTATATAATTTTAACAATCGAAAATTGAATTGAACTTCTTTTCACAAATTGTAAATCTTGAAATCAAAAAAATTGACTAGTTTGTTTTTGTTAGCTCTAAGTAATAAGAATTGAAAATACGAATAAAATTGTTAAATTGGGTTTGTATTTTTAGATTTGAAAAGGGAATTAATATAAATTTTAGAAGGATTATTATTTAATACAGTGATCAAAATAATACGTGTATAACCACTATAATCCTTGTTTCGAAATATAATCCGTGCTTTTTTTCCTTCTTGTTCCAATAAAGCATTCAATTTGGTACCCAATAGTATACCTACGTTCAAATCAATTTTGATGTTAAACTCCTTGATTGTTTCCACAAAATTTAAATTATTAATGTAATTAGTAGAAAATTTTTATAATATTCTCAATTTGAATGAAATTTTTTGTTTTTGATAAAAATTAGGATTAAAATTAACCCAATTTTTTAGAAAAATTTAGCAATTTGATCCTTCATTTTTAGGATTTCTTTTTAAATAATAGAACTTTAAGAAACCAATACGATATTTATTTTGGGTTCTTTGTTGGTTTCTTTGATCAGATGATGTATAGTTCTTCTATATAAAAAAAAATATACTTTTTATTTTGAAACACGCATTAAACTTTTTTGTTCACTTTTATTCTGCAACAGTAGTGATATAGAGAAAAAATCGAATAATTTATTGTTCAATAATTTAAATAATTGATTTTGGAGAGTGATTTGGTCCAAGTAATACTAATGTGTTTTTCTTTTTAAATACAACACACTTGAATTAAAGATAAATCAAATCAACGGTAATCCCTTAAAAATAATTGAAAGAAAGATCAGTTTTTTAAAACTAAGTGAAAAAATGGATTAAGAAAATCGTGGTGGTTTAAATAAAAAGTTTGGGTAAAGATTTTTAAAATTTGTTGTCTTCATCACATAAAATCTCAAGTAAAATATAAAATTCCTAATTCCAATTATTTTTTGAATGATCAATTTAAAAGCAGAATTTCAAAGGATTAAAAAAACAGAAATTTCAGAATTTAATTTCTTTCATTACAAATCAGAAAAATCATTTTTGAAAAGTGAATTCATATTTATTAAAATTTCAAGTAACTTCAGTTATTAGAATTAACATATTACTCAAACAAGTAAAGTATCAGAATCAAGACAAAATAAGGGAAAAATTTCAAAAATTTAAATAAAAAATATCAAAAAATCAAGAATAAAGTAGTTGATAATTTTCCAAATCCGTTTATTTGGTTTCTGTTACAATGGAATTGGAGCTTTTACAAACTACAAAAATAACGTAAACTTGAAAAAATTAAAAAACAATAAAACGAAAAAATGCGTTAAAATTAATTCAGACAAACCTCTACAATCCCATTAATACTTATACCACCAACAATAGATCTTAATTAATGATTTTGAAACAAAATGTTGAACAAAAATGATTTTTCTTTTTTGAAATTATTTTTTTTTTACTTTTCTTTCATTTTTATTATTTCTTTTTCAAAATTCTTAAGCAAATCTCTTGAACGTAATGAATCTTAGTAGAAATTTTTCTCTTTTTGAAAAGAGAATCAGAAAAACACAACAGCCACAAAAACAAAAAACATTACCACTTCGATCAAATTGTGATTTAGAACAAGATGAAAATTTTTTAAACGATCCGTTACAAGATCAAATCTACAATTGTTTTGATCAAGAATATTCAGGAATGGGAAAAACAAAAGAAAAAACAAACAAAATGATCCAAAGTTTCAAAAACCACCATTCTTCAAATTGGTTACAATGTGGTGTGTCGCCAAACCAAATGATGGAAGAGCAAGAGGAAGAAGATGAAAGTGAAACTGAATATGAACAAGAATTCGATCAATTCAATGGAAGGGTCTCATTAACCCCTAACAAGATCAACAATATGGAATCACTTTTTTCACCATTTAACACTCCATTAGAAACAGAAGAATTTGACATAATTGAAGAAGAAGAAATGAAAGGGATAACAACCACGGAAGAAGAAGAAGAAGAAGAAGAAGAAGAAGAAGAAGAAGAAGAAGAAGAAATAAGTTGTAAGGTGGATTTCGAACAAGAAGCTGAAGAAGAAGACGAAGAACCAAAACACAATTCAAACATATTTAAACTAAAAAATAACTATTTATCAACATCTTTGAAATCCCCCGAGGAATCAAAGGTGATTAATAAACACCATCTCTTAAAATCACCATCCGTTGGTGACATTGACAAGTTGTCTCCAACTCAAATCTTAATGAACCGAAAATGCAAATATAGCAAAAAATTAAAAAATAAAAAACACACCAGATCAAATATTAATCGTGGAATGTCTTTTACAGAGCAGCAATTTGGGTTTGCAAGTAAAAACATTGAACAATCGCTGACCCAATTTTTAAATGAAAATCATTCACCAAAAGAAAACAGTCCAAAATTTAAAATACGTTCAAATAACCAAATGAACCATTTCCAAAGAAGAATGCCACGCTGTAATAGCGTCTGCCTGAGCAAATCCATAAATATATTGAATCAAAAGGCTTTCAATGAAACAAAACCAATTTTACCAATCACACATGGAAAGCCTTTCGATTTGAATACAATTTCATCCGAGACTGTAAGAAATTACTTTATTTTTTGTTTATTTATTTTTAGTTTATTCTTTGAATTTTTTGATTAATTTTTTGAATTTTTTGTTTATTTTTCGAAATGTTTTATTAATTTTATTATTTTTTCGAATATAATATCAAAAAAATCCAAAACAAAAAATCCAAAAATTAATTTAATATAGATGTGTGATTTGCTGAATGGAAAATATAAGTCATCATTTGATCATGTGATTGTCATTGATTGCAGATTTAATTTTGAATTTGAAGGTAAAAATCCGATTTAATAGAAATAATATTTTAGTTTTTAATTTTTTCATAACTAGCAACTAATTAGCTCAATACAAATACTTACAATATATAATATATATTATAAATCTTTGTTCTTTTTTAAAACGAAAATCAAATAAATAAAAAATGTTTATCTTTTATACCATAGGTGGACACATCAAAGGAGCTCATAATTGGAACGTACCAAAAGTGATTTTCCCAAAACTCTTTTGTGAGGGAATTAAAAAGAAAGCGTGCTTAGTGTTCCATTGTGAATTTTCACAAAATAGAGGCCCCGCCATGTGCCGATTGATCCGTAAAACCGATCGACAGATCAATCAATACCCAAACCTGTATTACCCACAATGCTATGTTTTGGAGGGAGGGTATAGAAAGTTTTTTAACTGCTGTGAGAAAACCAAAACATTTTGTTATCCCGAAAGCTACCAAGAAATGAAAGACAAAAAATTTAGAAAGCAATTGGGATCTTCAACTAAAAACAGAAAAAAGGATCTTCGTGATCATAAAAATAAAAATATTTTAACATTAAACGATATCATCAATTGGTATAGTGATGATATTAATCATAAAAATATACAGAATAAGAAAAATATATTAAAACCCATTTCGAATAATAACCAAAAACATCATCAACTTCAGCAACAAACACATAAGAATCAATTTTCAAAATTGAAAAATAAGTCGATATTTAATAATTCAAAATCAAGAGCCAGATCAAGATCAGGGATGAATTTCAAATTTAGAAATAGGGTTATAAATCATAATTAAGATGTAACAATCTTAATTATTGTATTTTTCTTGTTTTTTTTTATTTTTTTTTTTGAAAAAAAAAAAAAAATTAAGATAATTATTATTAGATTATTTCAAAAGATCTAATTCTATTTTTATTTATTATTTTTTTTTAGAACAAATAACAAAGCGAAGGGTAATCCTAATCAAAATAATATTTTGATTTTTGTTATGTAATTAAAAATAAAATATATTTATCTATTTTGAATTTTTAATTCTAAAATTAATTCCAGACATATTAAACCCTCTCTTAAATCTCGAAATACTTTATTTCTATTGATACGCCTAAATTTTTTTTTCAAATATCAATTATTTTTTATAAATGACCTTTAAAGAATAAAGAACAAATGAGTAGAAAAATAATTACTAATGTAAAGTTGGTATCTGTATCAAGCAAGTTCAACCAATCAATAGATTTTCTTAAAAAAATTGAAAAACTTGTTTTCTTAGGGCACCTATTTCAAAAAACAACAATGTTCATTTTGATCTTCTACTGAGGATCCAAAGAAAATTCCAAGAGAAATCAAGATTATTTTCCCACAATCAATATCACAAAATCAATAACATTGGAATAACACCTTTTTATTAAGTGACTAATTATTGTAAAAATTAAAAAAAAAAAATTGCAATATCAATTAATTTTGAAAAAAATTGAAAAAAAGAAAAAGGTAACAATGAGGAAAAATTGATTTTAATTTTAAAATTTTGTAAGTAAGTTAGTTTCCCTAATATTTAATAAAACTGTTTAAATCATATAATTCATTTATTTATTTATTGTGAGAAAGGAGTAATAAATCAAATAATTCATCTATTACAAATAATTACTCTACCAATATTTTAGTATAGTTACAAGCTGATCTACATTCGATTTTTTCTATTTCAATACACACCCCAACCTATCCACTACCCCCCCCTCTTTAATTTATGTAGGAATAATTTACGTAACATCCAATTTCCAAAATTATTATTTTTCAAAATATTTTTCTAAATAAACAATAATAAAAAAATTTACTCGATTAAATAAAGAATATTTTTATTATTTATTTATTATTTATTTATTTATAGAAAGGAGTAATCAAAGAAAAACCATCAAATAAAAAAAAGAGAAGAAGAAAAATAATATATATATATATATATATAAATAATAAATTTATCATTTTCATGACCGAATAGAAAATAACCATGTCCTGAATACACGGAAGGAGTAAAAACCCGATAGAAAGTTTATCGATTATAAATAAATATTACACCTTCAGCAATTAATAATTGGTATTCCAGAACTCTCAGAGTGGGCACTGGGTGCCCGAATTTATACATTTTTTATTATATAAAAGATTTTTATGTTTTCGCTTTATTTTTATTATTTTTTCTTTATTACATGTATTTTTCTAACTATAAGAGCTTTGATAAAATATTACCGAAAAGCGCAATAAATTTCATAATTTTGATTAGTCATGTTGAAGAGTTTTTGTGTATTTTTTCTAAGAATAAGTTTTTCGTATAATTTATTATCTAGAATTTTTGATAATTTTTTTTTCCACTTGATTATGATAAATCTATACATCAGAATACCAAATGAAGTGGTTTATATTTTCATAATAATGGGTACAATAATCGCATTTTTTACATTTTTCTTTTTTTATATATGTGTTATATTCTGATTTATTTTTTAAAACATACGAGTATCTATTTAATCGATAAATAAAGAATATTTTTTAAAAGATATTAAGTTAAAAATTATTTTATCAAAAAAATAAAGAAACTTATCTTCAAAAAAATAATATTCAGAAATCTAAAATTAAAAAGCTATTAAAAAAAGCCATAACTTTTTTTATTTTTATTGAATGAAAAATAACCATATTGTAATATCAAACTGCAATTTGTTGGAACCACAATCTATTTAGATACCGAAATACACATGTTACTTTAACAATACAGTAAAAAAAAATGATCATCATTTTTTAAATAATTAATCTAGATATATAGAGATAACTTAAAAAAAAGTAAAAAATTATTGTTTTGATTGGAAAAGCTAATAAAATAAATTGACAAAAATAAAAAAACGAAAAAAAAAAAAAACCAGCATAAGAAGAAATTGGGAATTAATAATAACAACCCCCATGTATTTGATTTATTAAGAACTCCCAAAATCCCACAGATATCATTGTTGGTTTATTTTAGTTTGATTTGATGGTCTTTCATTATTATTCATTCTAGTGATGTTATATCAGTTCCCACCTTTCTTGATATTGGTTAATCAAAAAAATTATTTCCTTAAAATTGAACATTTTCCATTTCTGGCTTTATTTTTAAGGTACCCATGTTTTGCCTTTCTTTTTACCAATATTAGTAATAAATCATGTGAATAACTTTCTTTCGACTTCCCCCCCAATATAATGTAATTCAGCTCAGTAAAAAATAGAAAAAAATAAAATACTATTTTTTTTTTATATTTTTATATTTTCAAAAAAGATTTATTTCAAAAAAATTATCACCCATCTACCAGAAATGATAAATTTATTAAGAATTTTTTATCTTACCCACATTTAGACAAGCATTTAACTCAAAGTAAATCATTTCAAAAAAAAAAAAAAGAAAAATAAATAAATATTTTATAAAGATAAGAAAAAGAGAAAGAATAGTAACAAATGAAAGGGAGTCAAAGATAATACAATCAGTTCCACTTTTAATACACAAACTTTCAACCAAATTTAAAGCACAAAAAAAATTGCAAATTAAGGTACTAATTTTGGATGTTTTTTTTTACAAATTATTTTACTAAGATTTGAATTTTGTTCCTTAATTTGAGATTTTTATTGTGCCTTAAATTATGTTGAAGTGGCTGTACTTTACGAAGATCCATGAAAAAGCCAATTCGGAATTTTTTTGATTTATGTTTGTGAAAAAAATACCGTAAATAAAATAATCTCTTTCAAGATTTTTAATAGTGAATATTAGAAAAATTGTTACATAATTTCTAAGATTTTCAATCAAATTCTTTTTGTTAAACCAACTTTTTTATGAGCCTAGTAATCAACATACCAAACTTCATTTAAATAAGGTATTGATAGAATATTTAAGTAATTGTTTGATAGTATAAGTAGATCAATTTTTTTTTTTAAAACAATCAAGTTTTATAGAGGTTTGTAAGAGTTTGGAAAATGATAATTTTTATTCTTGTTTTACGGGTTGATTCAAAAGTGATTTGAACAAGTGTAATTTTATTAATCATCATTCTAATGAGCTGGTGACTTTAAATTTTAATAAATTTTGATTCTTAAATAGAAGGATTTCATTTGAAATATTAGAAATTACAAAAGAATTTTCCAAATATTCTTATAAAAATCTTATTGGATATTTTTTTCACTACTTTTCTTTTCCAATTAATAAATTAAAATATTAATGCCAATTTACAAAATGTATATTAATTATTTCTGTTACAATAAAAATTAGTATAGTAAAAAATTGTCTTATAGGTCACAAAGTTATTTTCATTAACTGTCTAAAAATATCATTTCTTAAAGATTAGTAAAATATTTTGTAAGTGAATCAAAAATGAAAATTTTAGAATTGGAAAATAATATTACGTTAAATTTTAAGGGACAAGTACATTTTTCAAATTTTGAGTAACATTATTCATGCTAAAATGAATAATTCAAATCATTTCTTTTACCAAATATATTGGTATTTTAATAAATACAAAAGTAAAATATATCTTAGTAAAATATATTTTCATATCAATTGAAAAAATGAATTATAAAAAATGAAAAAGATTTTTCAAGAAAAAATAAAAACAAATAATTTATTAATTGATCTTTTCTCGAAAATTCGATACAATTACTTATTTTTAATATGGCTTTTTTTTTAATTCTTCTAGTAAATACTTTTATATGTAAACTTCTTGAAAAATAAATATCTTTTTATTTCGAAAGAATTTCTCCAAAATTGAATTTCATAAATCCTATTTTCATTTGATTCGTCTAATTCTTGATTGGGTTCAGAAAATAGGATAATTATTATATTCCTATACAGAAATGAAGATTTAATGGATAAATTTGTTTTATTTTATAATTATTTATTTTCCATAAAAAGGGGAACTCAAAAAAATTCTGAATCATGATTAAAATTTTTTCTCAATTTCTCTTTTATTTTGGGCTGTATCTTTTGTAACTGTTCTTTGATTCCGAAATTTCAACAGCTTTATTTTAATTTTTGAAATATTATTCTTTTATTTTGGTTTTGTTTGATCAAAATATTTGAAATCGGAATTATTTTAAAAATTTGTAAAAAATATTTTGTAAAATGATAATAAATAACAATGGGATGAGAAATTCAAGTTAATAAGCTCTTTAGATTCAAACTTATTAAGAAGATAAAGAAAACAAATCTTGGAAAACAGGCTTTTATCAATTATTTTGTCATTCTTAATTCTAACAAATTTATTTGGAAAGATGATCTTTCATGTTTGATCTTCTACAAGACTATATTTGTTTCAGAGACACAACTTTTGGGGTATATTTTTTTGGTTAACTGTTTGACTAATTTCATTCATTTGTATATACTCATTTCTAGATCCAAAATAAAATTTAATAATTATTAAAAATTTTATCAAAAAAAAAGTATAAAAAACCAAAAAATGAAAGAATCAACTTTAGATTCGTTTTATTTTCAAAAATAGAGCAGCGAGTGATGTTTGGACTTCAAAGTTTCGAAATCTGGTACACTCAAAAAATATTTTTCGTTAACGTTCACACAATTAAAAATTTTCAAAATGGTAAAATGTACCTGCTTCTTTAAGGGAATAGCCACAACATAACAACGAGGATTGAAATAAGTGAGAATACATAAAAATTATATTTGTGCTCTCAAGTTCTAGATTCTCGAAAAATTTAAAATAAAAAAAAAAGGAAAAACTTTAATTTTACTAATATCTACAATTCTAATTTTAGATAACAAAATATTCAAAAAAAAAGTTTATAGTGATTTTAGATATTTATAAAATTTTTATATTGAGCTTATAACTTTTTTTATTTCATTTTATTATCTATAAAATTCATTATTTTTTGAATTCAAATAATCACGATTTCATAATAATTATTCTTTTGTAAACTAAATTTCATAATAAATGGCCCACCTTACATTTGAATAATGAATTGCTTTTGTATCGTTTTGAAGTTTTTCCTCTCACAATGAAAAGTTTTACAAATAAATCATTTTTTCTCTTTTTTATTTTTTCAACAGTGTTTTGTTAAAATGGAAAATGAAAATGAAAAATTTGAAAGAAGTAACAGATGAATTAATGAGAAAATTGTTTTCGAATATGAAAAATAGATTAGATTTAGTTATTAAAATGGGAGGAGAATCGATAAATGGGTTTTTTTACTTTTTTAAATTTTCTATTTTTTATGTAATGCTTCTTTCAAAATAAATGTCCCAATTTTTTTTTAACAGTTTTTTTTATTTTTCTTTCTTTTATTTTTAGACAAAAAATAAATATCTCTTGAGTATAGTATTGAATATTAAAATCTAAATTTTTATATTATAAATGATAACTTCAATTATTAAAAATATTATTATTTAAAATTTGATTTTTGATGGGCCAATTATTATGAAAGATAGTTTACTTGTAAAAAAATAATTTCTCATTTTTTCAATCCATACTCCATTTTAATAAAAGATGTAATTATTTTTTTTGGAATTGTGAAATTATATTATTGAGAATTAAAATAAAAAACGAGAAATTAATCTTTTACAAGGAAAAAAGAACAATTATTATTAATTCAAGGATTAATACAAAGATCTTCAAATAAACAATGAATTTTGAAAAATAAATCAAAAGAACGATAATTAAACCAGTGATCAGATCAGAATATATTTTTTTACTTTTGCAATTTTATATATGGTTTGTGGGTTTATTGAACATTTAAAATGACAATACTTATCAATTAAGGTAAAATCCTTGAATCTTAACTTATTACCACAATAGATTTACCAACAATAGAAATATCCTATGATAATAGTTCTCATTAAGTACATTCTATATTTTTTTAATTCATCCCTGTTAAAACAATCACTTGTCTTTAACCCAAACTTGAAAAAACAAAGTTTAAATCCAAAATATTTCACAAAAAAGATTTAATTTAAAATAATCCATCTAAAAATTATTTAGAATCTCTCTCTCTCTTTTATTATTCTGCCAATATTATTACTTTTATATTTTAGAGTAAGTTCAATTAGAATAAGAGTATTTTATATCAGAAGTCAACACTTTCACTCTTTTATTATAACATTAACAATTTGATCTGCCAACTGTCTTGTTTATTTAGTTGTGGTTTTATTTGATTTTTCGTACTAAAAGTGTCTATATTTAAAATTAATTTTTCTTTTTCCAATATAAAATAAAATACCACAAAAGACTGTTGAGATAAGAATTAAAGTTAAACCATTTACCATTTTTCAAAGAAAATTAAACAAATCAACTTAACATTTTATTATCACATGTTCTTTTGTCAGTGAAATAAAAATTAATAAATTGTTTTACAACAAGTACTTTGAACCCTCAAAAGCATCTAGACACAAATAAAGTAAAAAAAGTTTTTTTCTAATCTACTTTTAATATGTCAAAAAGTGAAAATTTTACCTTTACGGTGACTACTCCCTTAAGAAAAAAAAGTTTTCGAAAGAAATTTAAAAATTTTCTCACCTCAAGTGACAAAAAGGTGATCAATTCTTTCACCTAAAGTTAATATAAAATAAAAAGAAGGTTTGGAGTTTGGTGTTTAGTCCTCAAACAAAATAAAAATGAACCGTGATTAAATACCATAAAAGTCATTTTTTTTTTTTTTTGACTTCTTCAAAATAAAATGAACTTAAAAATTGGACTCAAGGAATATATTTCTGGAAACTACCAAGAATGCCCTAAATGTAAAACGATTAATCGGGTTACGTTTGTGACCGATTGGTGTGTTCATTGCAGATGTGGAACAATTTATTGTATTTATTGTACTGAAATTTTTTACAATGCGCAGAGTGGGTTTTATCATTGTGTGGGATCACATTTGAGAAGTGGAGAAGAGGTTGTCACAAAAAACTTGGAAAGTGTTCTCAAGAGACACGAGTTGATCAATATCGAAATCAGGTGCTCTGGTTTAATGTTCCGGGACTTCACATTAAGAGTATTAAAAGAAGAGATGGTCTCTCAAGCCTTGTCTTTTGCATTAATTGGGAGGGGTACCAGATACCGTGAGGGAGAATGGTTGAAAAGCACCCAGCAGCTTCACCCTCTTTCGACTCTTAGCGAGTGTGGTGTTGGTAATAATTCGTCGCTTCAAATCGGTCGTGTCATGTACATGGGCACACCACAAAGGTACCATTATTTCACAACATTAGATATTAAGTATATCGAGAGAATGAACAAAAAGTATGTAAAAAATTATGAAAGTTTCCTTGACAAAATATTAGAAATTTTGGATTCATTTCAGGACAAAACTGACATGATCCTTTTCCATAATGGCCAACTCGTTGAGAATGATGATCAATTCCAACAAGTCCAATCCGAAGAAGAATTTCCCTTTTTAGTTGTCAACAAAAGTTCACATGCAATATATTCCCAGAACGCGCCTTTGGTCTCAGATCTTCAAGGTGTTCGCAAAAGCGGCCAGTTTGAAGATTTAACAATTGGTAATCTCCCATTTAATTCATTTTTATTGAAAATTCGAACCAAAATGAATCCAAAAGATATCAAAAACGATATTGAAAAATCAAATTGCTCACAAATAAATTTAAATTATTTTTTACATTGGGTATATGGAGACGACACACTATATTGGACACAGCCCGTTAATGAAGTTTTTGGTGTAATTGGCTTCCGTTCAGATCTTACAAATATTGCTAAAGATCTCGAAAACTGTCTCAAAAATAATTTAGTGGATTTTGATTTTTATATAAAAATGAATAATCATAAAAAACAACAAGAAAACGAAAATAAAAATGAAAATGAAAATGAAAATGAAAATAAAAATGAAAATAAAAATGAAAAAGAAAAAGAAATTGAAAAAGAAATTGAAAAAGAAAAAGAAATCGAAACGAATAAACACCAACAAAACAAAACAAAAAATATTCAAAAAAAGGATCAAATATACTTTCATAAAATCATTTTTTGGGCAAGAAGTAAAATGTTTCGATTATTTGTTGAAAATATTAATCAAGAAATTAATTATTACACAGATTACACAAATTCATCCTATAATAGTTTAATAGTTTTGAGAAATTTTTTTTATACTAATAAATTCATCCTTACCGCTGATGTAGACCCATTATTATTATATGACGAATTAAAAGATGTAGATGAATATTACCAAATAAGAAATTCAAACAATTTTAAGGCTAAATTGAAACAATTACTTGAAAACAAAAAATAAAAAAATAATCAAAATAGTAGCACAAATCAACTTTCTAAAAACGAAAAAATAAAAAACCCACAAAAAATTAAAAAAAATATTTATTTATTTTGACTTTAACAAAAACAAAAATTTGTTTTAACTTTTTTCAGAAAATTTAATTTTTTAAAAAATATCAACATTTCCCTTCAATTAAGATATATTTTTATTATTTATTTATTTCTTTTTTTTTTTTGGTTTTTCTTTTTGATGGTCCGTTTTAGGAAAGCCAGGTTAAAAAAAAAGATGTTATATAAAAAAAAATAATTGTTAAGGAAATTGGGATGGTATTAGTGTATTGTGTATACATATATTGATCAGCCAAAAATCTTCATGTTGTCATTTTTTTAATTGATAGTTATGTAATAGAAATTTGAAAAAATCCCTAATGCCCTTTTCAAAAATTGTGATTAGTTTTTGGTTTTATTTTTTTTTTAATTTTTAAAATACCTGACTTTTATATATTTTATATGATTGGAGGTGAACTATTATGAAGATTTAATGATTATTTTTTAATGAAGACAAAATAATTTATTTATAAATATGCCTTGAAGGGTACATCCTATATTTTTTTGGAAAAAAATATGATATTATTATTTCAAGAGTAATTTATTTTAATATAAGTTAAAGAACAAAGAAAAGATGCTTCTTTTATATAGCTATTATATGGGTGTATTGAAAAGCTGTTCAAAACAAAACAGTTTATTGTTAAATATTTACTCAAAACACCAGAAAAAAAAAATAAAAACTAACTATTAAATAACATCAGTAATCTAAAAAAAGAATTTGAATTTAATTGAGAATAATCAATTCAAGATTTTTTAACAAAATAAGATTGGTAAACTTATAATAACTAAGTTTCTAACTTATATAAAAATAAAACAAAAATCGTTAGACTTCTGTATTTTAATCATTTTAGTTCAAGATTTGCTATAATTTATTTTAAAAATTGTTTTTTTTAGTGAAAAGGGTATACGTGGATATACCATAGAAGGATTATATTTTTTAACCAGAGAAGATATTTTCAACAAAAAATGCACATTTTGTAAGCAGGTTACCCATTTTACAAGGGTTTTGATGATAGTTCAGAGTTGTAAGTAATTATTTTTTGAAAAAAATATTTGTTTTTCAAAATTCAGGATTTTATAACCAAAAAACATATACTATTTAGGGTGGGTCACAATTCTTTAAATGTGGGTTTATTAATCAACATATTTACAAAAAATGTAGAAAAAAAATCACAGATTTTGGGAAAATAAGTCACAATAATTTTTTTTTAAAAAGGGTAGAATATAATAATGAACACTCTATTTATTAAATAATAAAATACAATTATGAAATATTTCTTCTATTTCCAAATTTGTAAATATTAAACCTATTTGTATAATTTTTTGTAAGAAAAAAAATTCATAAATAATTATTAATTTTCATCTAAAAATATCATCGAAATTTGGGACCAATGCATTGATATGTTATATTCAAAGGAATTTTCTTACAAATAAACAAATTAATTTATTATTAAGAACCAATTTATGAAAAATTACATTTTAGAGATTATTAAATACTTTTTTCGAACTGTATTTAATCAAGGATCTATTAAAAGACTGTGTACAAATAGTAAAGTAGTAAAAAAAATACCTGGAATAAAAAAAATTCCTGGAAACGATTTTTAATTGTTAATATGAGAGAAATTGTTGTGTAATTTCATCTATTTACAATGGAATTCCTTTTTTTAAGAACCAAACCTTTTCAATTATAACTCACCCACTTATTAGAATGATGATTAATGAAACCACACTTGTTCAAAACAAAATTGAATCAATCAAAAAACAAGAATAAAAATTATCATTTTCCAAACTCTAACAAACCTCAATAAAACTCGATTATTTTTCAAAAAACGTTGATCAACTTAGACTGTCAAACAATTACTCACGTATTCTAGAGACACCTTACTTTGATGAACTTTAGGTAGGTTTATTACTAATCTCATAAAAAAAATGGCCATTTATAATAAGGTTTTGATTGAAAATAATTGAAATTAGACAAAAATTTTACTAATATTCATAATTAAAAATCTTGTCCGGGATTTTTTTCATGTCAGGTCTTTTTTTCCCTACAATATATTATAAAATTGACGGTCAACACAAAATGTGAATAATTGTAAATTATTTTCAATGTTATTCGACACTTATTATGTGGATGGGGTTGGTATTGTATACATATATGGCATTTCTGACCATAATTAAATGATATACAGGGTGAATCTTTGTAAAGTCAATTATTAATTGTATAGCATTATTGAAAATTTTGAAAAAATGGATTTGTTATGTCAAAGACATTTTGTAAAATAAAATAGTAATATTCAATCTTAAAAATATGTACCCTGTCCTGTACTAGGTAATGCGAATCAAGCCATATTTAAATATATCAAAAGTTAAACTTACTATATAACTTAAATTTCAAAATTGGGGGCAAAATTTAGAATAATTATTATTTTCTTTTTTCATTTTTCTTTCAAAAAAAAAAAATGATTATACTATATTTTTATTTATTGATCTATATTGGGTTATTATTTTTCATGATTAATCTTTCAATTCAAAATACAGCCAATAAAGCAAATAGATGTGTCGGTGATCCAAAAAATGAAATTTTGAAAAGAATTATAACAAAATTTTTCCAATTAAAATTAGATCTTTCAAATAATCTTTTTTATTCTAAAAAGCTTACAGAATGTTGTTTTTTTGTTTTCATTTTTTGAAAACAAAATTTATTTCAAAACAAATTGTTAGATCTTATTCAAAAGAATCTAATAAATACTTAAATCATTTTTATCAACAAAAAAAATGATTGTAAATTTTGGAGATAAAATTACTATTTCTAAAATAACTTGAAGAAAATTATTTTGAAAAATCAATTTCATCATAAGGAATAAAAACATAATTTCGAAGCGAACTTTATTAGTGACTTTGAAAACTTCAATTATTGAAAATATCATTGTAAAATAATACAAATTTTTTAAATTATTTGAATATTTCAATTTTTTGATTAACCAAAAGTTTTATCTCAAAATTGAAAAACAATTCTTTTATGTAATATTCCTGTTAACAAAGCCTGTTATTGAATAATATTGATGAAAATGGCAAAAAACAAAGTACGAACTGTTTATAATATCAGAAATAAAATGAATTTAAATGTTTTAATTTTCAGTAAAAATGGAAAAATAAAAAATGATCTTACAAAAAAAATATATACATTTCTGTGTTTCTTTGTCAATCAGAATTTTTTGACACTTCTACACCATTTGTTAGTAGAGAACACCACCTATAAAATATTGTAAAATTTTGCATTGATGTTGTAGAGGGCCGATCTCTAAAAAAAATTTGGTGAAACAAGATCTTGTTTCAAATTGTTCAAAAAGAAAGTAAAAAATTATTTACTTTAAAATCTTGTCCCTTATAACTTGGGCATTTTATAGTAGTCAAGAGAAAATTACATCCCAAGGCCAAGTGTCTTGTTATTGAAATTAAATTCTATTTTGGGTGCAATGATCCAAATGAGGTAAAAAAAAGTACTTTTTTTGTGGAAATCTCTGATTTTTCAAATTAAACCTATTCGCATTTCAGAAAAATTATTACGAGAGCCAAGACTGAAATAGAAAATCTCAGATCAACCAATCATGGAAGAGACTGTTTTTCATTGAAACAAGATCTCTCTGATTGTTCTTTGAGTCAAAATGGTGATGTTTGAACTCAAACATATCAAAAAGAATCAAGAAAAAAAATAATCCACTTTGAAAGAATTTCTTTTTTATTTACTTCCTATTTACCTGTTCAATAATTCAGTCTGTTGTTATTAATTTTATTCAAAAACATGACACTAAAAGCTGTTGAGTTAATAAAAAATTAGAAAAAAAACGGAAAATAATTTGAGGTGAATCTTAATTGAGTCAACTCAAGATTAAATTAAAAATATAATCTCAAAAAAATTGTTTGTCCTCAAAAGATTCCATGACTTTTAAATAATAAAATTTTAAACCAAAAGAAAAAACTTTTATTTTTTTATCATTCCGACCAATTCTTAAAAAAAAAAAAGTAAAAATCTTTTTCCTTCTCTTCTTGATCTTCTTTGGGTTTTGTGTTGTTCTTCTTACAATGAAATGACAGCTTCGTTAAATCACGAACAAAAATTAATTTTTTTTTAAAAATCTTTTCGATCAAAATAATAACAAAACAAAAAAAATTTTCTTGGCTTGGTTAATTCCCTTTCAAAAAAAAAAAAATAAATAAATAAACCTAATTATCTTCACAAAACTTTACGATCAACTTTTCAGTGGCTAATATTTGGAAATCAGGACTTTTTTCTTGTTTTGGAGACTTTAATGTATGTATTATGGGACTTATTCTTCCATGTATACAAATGGCGAAAAACAAAGCTGATATTGATGAAAGAAGTTGTACTATTTGTGATTGTCTTTGTAAGTTGCTTCCTTTCACTTTTTGTTTTCTTATTCTGATTTTTTTTTTTTTTCTTCTTCACAATTTTTTTTTTATTTATTTCAAAAAAAAACTGACATCTTGGTTTGGGCTAAATTCCATTTTTCCTTTTAAATAATAATTTTTCTAATTTCAATCCTTTTGTTACTATTTTTTTCATTCTTAAGGCATGCCGCCTGAATATTTCACAAGACTTCAAATAAGATCTGCATACGGATTTGAAGAATCCAACCTTTACGATTGTATTGTTACTGGACCATGCGTCACTTGTGCTATTTGCCAAGATGCTCGTGAAATCAAACTTCGAAGAAAATAAATCAACCACTCGTCTGGCCTTTGGTAGATTCAAATTTTGAATAACTGTCTAATTAAAACAGAATTAATTAACATTTTGAATGATTGTTAAGTTTTTCATGTGATTCTAATTGTTTGTTTTCCTTGAATTTTCACAAATTCATATATTTTTTACACCTTTTTATTTATTTTTCTTTCATTTTATTATATTTCCTTGTTGAAATTATATTTATTTTTCACAAAATGAAGACACAGTCTAAGGCTAACAACAATAAATATTTTGGAAACTGATCTCTAAATCGTTTTCTTTGTGTTTTTTTTTTTTTTTTTGAAGGTTATTATGGACGAAATAACAATTGAAATGAGAAAGACGAGTGCTTAGGATTAGTATTAATTTTTATTGTCACCATTATCGTAAAAATTAATGATATTGTGAATAATTTGACTTTTGAAATTTAAATTTTCACTTTATTAAAATGTTTCAAAGTTAAACACACCTTTCCTGTAAAAATTGTTTTAAATCATGAGATAAAATAGTTTTTTCATTGTCTTTTATATTTTGTGTCAATAAATGATTTAATTAATGAGAAAATTAAAATCTTTTTAGATTTCTGTGAAAGGCACTTAGGTGGAGTTTATTACACAAGAAATTTTTTCTGAGAGAAATAAATTAAAATTTTCAGAATCTATGTCAAAAAAATTGAAGTTCTATGAATTGAGGTGAAATGTATAAAGTATCCATATTTATTTATTTTTTTGAATTATGTTCTTTTTTTTTATCTTCATTTCCAATTTTTTGAACCCTGAGTTTTAATAACCAAGTTCTTGATGATAAATTTATTGAAAAGAAATTTATTTTTTTTTATTTTAAATTTATATAAAATAGGAGAAAATTTTATGTATTTAGTTCCACTTTTAAGGAACAAACTTTCAGTAAAATTTAAGATACTTATAAAAATATCAAATTAAGGAATATTTTTCGGGACCTAGTAAAATAAATAGTTTGTGAATAATTATAATAATTGTACATATTAATTTGGTGTTTTTTATACCATGGATTAAGTTACTGAAGGTATATGCCTAAAAAGACGAACTGACTGTAAAGGACATGTGGGTATTTTTCAAAAAAGAATTTTTTTAGTATTTGTCCACTTTTTTTATTTTTTTTTTTTGGATTCGAATAATTTCATTAAAAAATACTTTTTGGAAATGCCTTTTAATAAAATATATTATTTAGATATTCCATCAAAATAATAAATATTAGAATTTATACTCCATTCTTTTGGATTGTTAAAAATTGTTATAGAATAAAAAATATTTTTTACAAAAAAATATTTGAAATCTTCCAAAACTTAATCATTTTATAAGTATTTATCTATTATTTTTCTTAATTTTTTTTTAATATAAATAGGATTTTTCTCATTTGAAAATTAGTAAACCCGGTTCCAAAAATTTGGACACACCCAAAATCAAAAATAGATAAAAAAAAACACAATTTATTCTATTTTTCCAATAGTTTTTTAAAACTACATTTAAGTAACACAAGTATTAATGTTTTCATAAGTTAACATTCTCGTCTAAATAATAAAAAAAAATACAAAACAAAAAAATAAAAATTGGTGTATTCAAAATGATGAAACCAACCAGAAAAAAAAATGTATTGTTAAATATGTTGAACTTTCACCAAAAATTGTTGATCTATCAAATGATAAGATACCATCTACCAATTGTATGTGATTTTTCAATTGAACCAAACCTACAGTAACATTCTATCAACCATCGAATCAAAAATTTAATGCAGATCTAACAAACATAATACGTTACTAGAAAAAAGGAAATGAAAATAGAATCAAAAAAGTCAAAAATTTTGAATGGTCCAATAACTAAATGTTTTCTTTTACTCCCAAATTGAATAAGTGACAATGTTTTTCTTCAACTTTATAATATTTTTGTCCATATCGGACAAATTATTACTCATGATAAACTAATTTAAAAGTTCTAAGATCTAAAAAAAAAACAGAAGGCATCAAGTTTATCAAACAAATTGGTATATTCCCAAAAACACTATTATAAGAAATACTGAATTGTAACTTTAAAAAAGCCAAAATACTTGTAAATAAATATAAAAAGTTGAATATCCCAACATGGTAAGAATAGTACAATCCATACAAACACTCTCAAGACTTTTTCGAACTTTCAGACTGACACTTTTTAAGATTTCAATCTCTGATATTTTTTCATATTATTTTAAATTGCAAATATTTGATACAAACTTTTATAAACCAAAAAAGGGTAAAAAAATAATATTTAACAAAAAGATACCTTTTGAATTTAATTGAAATTTTTGAAACTTATCTCTAAAAGAAAAATATTTGTGGGCTTCCAAGAACCTGAAACTCTTTTTATGAAAACCAAAAAAGTGGAAAGTTACACAAATTACCTGTTTTTCAAAGTTTGAATTGTAAAAACTTTTAAATTGATAGTTGTAGAAATTTGATCTTGTGTTTCCTTTCAAAATTTGGAATATTTTTCAAAAAAACAAAAGTAGAGTTCAGTAAAAAAAGTGACTACTATTTTTTGTGAAAAATTTACAAGAATTCATTTTTTTTCTTCTTCATCAAAAAAAATAATTTTGTTTTTTTTCTTTTGATCGACATGCCAAGTAAACTTCTTGTGGTTCTTCAACTTTGTTTCTTATTTTCATTGGTTACACTCCTTACAGTAAAAACTTATCCTAGTGATGGTACATGCCAGTGGACTGATCCTAATCAACATGTTTATAATTTTCATCAAATAATGAGACAAAACAATAATTACCATTTTACTGATACTGAGGGTATTCTCTACACATTAAATGTTTGTCAAGACACAGTTACAGATTCCACATGTAGTTGCTGTACACCTAACACAGCTACAGGTTATAGTATGAAAGACAAAAAATGTACTCCTTGGGTAAGATTTCTTTTTCTATTTTCACAAAAAAAAAATAAAAAAAAAATAATCCTTTTTTCAAATTTTTAATCCATCCTGAATTTACTCACATTTCAAAAAAACCAACCACTTAAAATTGTATCTTGAACATTTTCGAAAAAAAAAATGCTTTCTTTCTGTGTGAACTGTACTCTTAACAAATCTCTTGTTTTTAATAGGGACAAATAAGTAATGGTGTAACATACGGTTATATCGATCCTGACGACACCTCTGTTGGTGTATCACTGACAACCACTTATACAAACTCCGGGCATCAAAATGGATCACAGATCTACCATCTTTTTTGTAACGAAAATGCAGAATTCGGTATTATGAGTGTATATCAAATTGCAACAAACCCACCTCACATTGAAATTAACTGCGCAACAAAATACGCCTGTAAAAACGTACCTTCCCCAACACCAACCCCACATATTGATCCAACTATCTGCAAAACCATTTACAATGACCAACTATACGACTTGGAACCATTAAAAATGCAATACCACGTACAAGACTCTGTTTCAGGTTTGACCTACTTCCTTGGAGTTTGTACAAACGTAACTACAAGATATTGCCCTTGTTGTGATCCAGATCTCGCTGTTGGTTGGGCAATGGACCAAAACGGTGTTTGTGAAATATTAGGAGATTTAAATAATAATCTGTGGCAAGCAATTGATAACTATTCAGGTAATATTTGCTTTCTTAAATTTTGATATTTGTTATTCAAACAATACTTTTTTTTTTTTTTTTTTTTTTTTTTCTTTTTTTTTTTCTTTTTTTTCTTTTTTTTTCTGATAAATTTCAATGTTTCTAATTTGTGATCTGAAATTAGTCCTTTTTTTCACTTTACCGGTTAATAATTAAAATCAAATTTAGCTAATTACAATTTTATCACAAAAGTTCAATCACTTAGCTTCATTAAGTCTCTTCGAAAAATATTATTTCTAATTGATTTTGTGGAGATATTTGGTGGGTTTTTAACCAATAATAATCAAAATATTTTGAGGAACTTGACTAATAATTAACATTACTAATCCCACAATCTAACAAGTTTTATACTGAATACATATTTTTGAACATGATTACTGCTGTTTGAAATTCTTAAGACACTAGTAACCATAAAAAAATATTCGAGTTAACACAATAGCAAATTCAAAAAACTTTTCACCACATCTTGAAATTGAAAAACAAGTAAAAACCTGATTACTACAAAACCAAACTTACTTTCAAATCTATTTCCGAAAGTAATTATTGTTTTTAAAACTTTGATCCATTTTTCTCATTTTTGAAAAAGTTCAAAATCCAAGATATTTCTGAATAATTATTTCAAAAAAAAATTATTTTCTTTTGAATAAGAAAGAAATCTTATTGTATATAAGGAAAGAGTACAAAAATATACTTTAAAAATAAAATCACAAAGTTTTATTTATAACCAGTATAAAAAAATCTACTTAATTTCAAAAAAAATTTACAATAAATATTTTAAATCTTGAAAAAAATATAATTTCTTTTTTTTTTATTGTTGAGCAGAGATGATTCAACAAAATTACCTCCTATTTGCCTGAAACTCTAAAATTGTATTTAGGGTTTTTTTATCCTAACTGTAATGTAAGCAGGATTACAGCTCAAAGGATATCTTTTCTTTAAAAAATGAAAAGAATAAATTATTTCTGAAAAAAGACAAGAAAAAGAGAAAGAAAAGCAAGAAATGAAAGAGTCAAAAAATAATAGAAAAAAGAAAAAACTTCAGTGAAAAGTTTTTTTTTGTGCCCCAAGTGTTGAATGGGTTGGTGGTTGTTTCCTTTTATGTCGTTTTTTTTTTTGGATCGCCACCATAGGTTGTTTTAATAAAGAGTTCTAAATATTTGAACAACTATAGATCAAATGAAAAAGGCTGCTTAATTAAATTTTGATTTAGAACTTTATAGATGGGTTGAATCTAAAAAGATCTGGTTTTTAAGAATAAGATTTGGTTTTCGAAATTTTCTTTTCAGTTGCTTTGCTTTTTTTTGTGTTATTTTTTTTTTTATTTTATTTTTTTTTTTTTTTTTTGTAAGTTTCCCAAATCTTGTTTTCGCAAAATCCCAGTACAAGATACCGACTCGACAGCAAAAACCCAGTCCAAGTAACGACTCGACAGATAGTATGGAAAGTTCAATTCGGTTCACTTTGGTTGGTTTCAGATCGCATTCGTTGGCTTCAGTTCAGTCGCATAAGTCCTCGTCGAAGATCTGATCATGAACAAGTTTGGTTGGGTTAGTCACGATCAGATCAACCAATTCTTATAATGATTTTTTATACTTTTTACCTTTCCCAAACACCTAAAAAAACAAAAAGAGAAGGAACATAGAGCCCAAGCAACTTAAGAAGGAAAATTTGGAAAAAGTAAAAAATAAAAAAATAAAAAAATATAATTTCTTTTGATCACTTCAGATTCCAAAACAATCTTTTCATTTCCTTGAACAAAAAAATATGAGAAAAATAATTAAATTAAAAATGTTCCCAAAAATACCGTTTTTTTAAAACTTGTAAAATGCAACTTATCACCTAAAGTAATACTTTTTAATTTAATTATTTTGAAATCAAAATTAATACTACAATCTTAATCAAACAAAAATTCAAAATTTCTAACACAATTAAAACAGTTCAAAGAATAACACTACTACACTTTCCTTGACATTTGGAAATAATTTTTGATTTTTGAAACAATTTCATTTTTTTTTTGTTCTTTTTTGTTTCATTTTATTTTTTGAATTACCTTATGTGTTTCGTTCGATCAATATAATTTTTCGAACAGTTGATATTAGGTTAAAGTTGAGTTCTTCAAAATAGAAAAATCACATAAAATTAGTTGATGGTATCTTTTCATTTGATAGATCAACAATTGTTAGTGAAATTTCAACAAATTTACTCAAGAAAATTTTTTTTTCCGCTCGTTTTATCATTTTGGACAGATCCATTTTGATTTTTTCGTTTTATTTTCTTTTCTTTTATTTGTATAAAAATGATTACTTATAAAAACATTAATACTGGGTAACTTATATGTTGGTTTAATATTATGATTTGAAACTTTCAAAAAATTGTTTTTAATTTTTTTTTCCCTATTTTTGATTTTGAGTACGAAGAAATTTTAAGAATGGATTTATTATAAAGGGTTCAATGAAACTTCTCATTTGATCTTGTAATGAGAGAATTTTGAAGTGACTAAATTTGTAGAGTTCCAATTCAAAGAGCATCTAGAATAGACACAGTCATTAACAGTATTTGAAACTTGATTTATTTTTCTACAATTTTAGGAATGAAGTTTAGATAAAATTATTTCTTAAAAAACAAGTAGATCTGATTTTTTATTTGAAAAAGATTTTCAAGCAGTACTGAGGAATTAAAAGAAAGTCTGTAACAACTTTTTAAAACATTTTTTTATTTCACACCCTTAGCTTTTCTTTTTTACAGGTAGGTAAAAATTAAATCTTTAAATAAATATAGAGTAGAATAACAATCAACTTCATTTTCAACTGAATAAAATTTGAATAGAGTTTAATTCAAAGTAATTATAAAAAATGTTTCAAAAATTGGATGAATTTCGTATTTTTATACCCTAGGTGCTGCTTTAAATATTTTTAATCTAATAAAAGACTATTGAAAGCAAAAAATAAATAATTATCAAGATTAATAAATAAATACTGTGTTAAATAATTTTTGGAAATAGCAAAACAAAAAATTCATTAGTAAATATGTTTAAATTCAATTAGGAATATTGATGGAACCAATGGTTAGATACCTTTAACTAATTTTATTTGAGTTCTTCTATTTGGAACAACTCAACTTTAACATTAAATCAATCATTCGAAAAAATTTTTAATCAAACGAAACAAGTTAGGTAATTCAAAAAATTAAATAAAAAAAAAAACTAAAAGATGAAAAAATGTTTTTCAGATTTGAAAAAAATCAAAATTATTTCCAATTTGAATGAAATTGTATTATAATTTTTCTTTGAACTGCTTTAGTCTGTGTTGAGAAATTTTGAATTTTAATTTATTTTAATTGAAAAGTTAAATCATCTATTAGTACTGGAAAAAAATCTAATCATTCTATTATTAGCGCAATTAAATTTTTTATTCAATATTAATGTATCCAATATGTTACAATCTTGCCTACATTATAGCCAGGATAAAAAAATCTAAAAAATTAGGAATTCAGAAAGTGTCGTCAAGTGCCGTAGAGTGCCTAGGTTTTCTTGAGGTTTTCTGTTTTATCTGTTAAGTGTTCTAGGCTTTTTTGAGGTTTTATATTTATTTCGAAAATCTAATAATTTTCTAAATAAATAGAAAGCCTCAAAAAAACCTAACGAAAATCTATTGATTTTACAAATAAACAGAAAACTCAAGAAAAGAGAAAAATCAAAGATTTTACTCTATTCTTTTAAATTCTGGAAAAGCTAACAGCGGTTTTTTTTACTTTTTGGAATAAAAAAAAAATTTATTTAATTTTCGGTTTATTTCTCAAATTAATAAAAACCTAACGGTAAACATCAAGGTAAATTTGTTAAATAACTTCCCTTCAATAATAATTAAAAATAAAATAAAAACTTTTTATTCCAATATCTTGATATTTTGTAATATGTGGTTTGAGACCATCACGATCATGAAAAAAATTTTTTTATAAAAAAATTAAACATTTAATAATTTTTCGCTTTTTAATAACTTTAATTATAATAAACATTATTGGCTAATAAGAGATCTTTTATCAAAAATTATTTTTAAAGATATTTTAGAATAAAAGTTGAAAAATCCAAATTTTCTATTTTTACGATTTTTTTCAAATTTAACAGTAAAAAATTTGAAAAATGTTTTTTCTCACAATTAATAGGCTATTTTATTATCCTTCAAAAGTATTTTAAATTTAATAAAAAGCTTTCAAATAGGGAATCCATTATTTTTTCTATTAAAGAATTATTTATTGATTTAAATTGAAAAAAATATTTTTTTTTTCAATTCTGAAAAACCTATGACACTTCCTTTAGATTTTGCTCGATTCTTTTGAATCCTGGAAAACATAGGACAATTATTGACATGTTTTCCATAATTTATAAGAAGAAAGTAAAAATCAAAGATTTTACTTTATTATTTTGAATCCCGGAAAACCAAAGTACACGAAATAATTATCATTAGTATTTTTTTTTTTTCTCTATATTTCAGTTTTATTAGATGAGTAGAGCATATTCAGAACTATTACTTATTATCTATTCAAGTAAATATCTCAAAGTTGAATTAAATTAAAAATCATTTTAGTATAGTGATTTTGGAATTTCTGACGGGAAAACCACTTTTTTTCTAGACTAGGGTTTTTTAAAAATCGTAGTACTTCCAACAACAATAAATACAATAGCCCCAAGATTTTTAAGTTCTGAATTTTGATCATATTGTAAATACAACTTTATTACGAATGACGAAATGTTAATTAAAGCATTAGTTTTGTCTAACTTGGAATTTTTGATTTTATTTTTTCATACTAGTGAATCGACGTACTTTTTTTACAAAATTATTTTTCAGGAAATGCTTTACAAATTAATCTTAGGAATTAAATTTTAAAGGTTTTTTTTTTAATTTTGAAAAATCACACAATAAATTTTTAATAATTTTGAAAATCACAAAAAAAATAATATTAGCTAAAAATACTAAAAAAGAAAGTTTTTTCTGGGCTAATAATTTTATTCAAAATAAACTGTTTATTATAATAATATTTTAAAAAACCTAAACCCTTTCTAATCTTTTTTTTTTTTATTTAGTTAAAATTTACTTTTCTTATTCATCTATTTCAAAAAAAAAAAAACAAACAAATAAATAAGACTTTCTAATATTTTATTCAACAATCCATATTTAAACCATTTATTTTGTTTTTTTCAAACAAGAAAAAAATCAAAAAGCAAATTCATTATTTCAAAATATTTTCTGAATCCAAAACATAATTAATTGTAACAAATATCAAAATTTAAACTACATGTATTATAAAATAGAATTAAAGATTTAATTGATTTGTTTT
Organism: Anaeramoeba flamelloides; assembly: GCA_027625915.1. NCBI lineage: Eukaryota > Anaeramoebidae > Anaeramoeba > Anaeramoeba flamelloides. The sequence goes on from JANTQA010000045.1 coordinate 1,514,605, forward strand.
CAAAATATTTGTTTGATAAACAATAAGAAAAACTTTTAGTTTTTTTATCAAGAAAACAATATGTTTAATAAAATATTTTTTTTTTTTTTTTATCTCTCGACTTTATTCCGAATTAATATAAATAAAAATAGATCCTTATGCAGGAATTTCTCTTAGATATATGCATCGGGGTGGTGGTCAAAGAGCTCGATTGCTAAGATTTGATTTTATTTGTGAGGAATCTGAAAATCCAGGTCATATTACCGAAATTGACGAAGACGCATCAAGTACACCAGTTACTGTAGTAACTTTTCCAACTAAATGGGGGTGCCCTATCAATCCATGGTCGCCACTGCCAACACCAACGCCAAAACCCTGTCCTAGTAATAATTGCCCAACAGTTTCTCCAAAATCAAATAATTCTACGCAAACAATTACAAGTGGGTATGCTTTTTTAGTTGTAATCATAATCTGTATAACAACTTTCGCGCTTGGAATTTTTATACGCGAATATCGTCATAAAAATAAATAAAAATTATATTTTACTTTTAATAATAATAAATCTTAATAATATGAATTATAATAATATTTCCTGGACGAGATTATTCAATAAATAATTTTTGACTAAGTGTCAATAAATTAATATTTATTTTTTTACCTTTAACTGTTTCTTTTCTTAATTTTTTTTTTTTTTTAAATGTCTTGGGACAATCACTATTTTAATTGTTTATAATTTATATTCCGAAATTAATGTTAATTTTTTATTAAATTAATAAAATAAACTCTTTTTCAGTAAAATGGGCCCAGTTTTATTGAATAAATCGAACATATTCTATGAGTTTAATTCATAATTCTTCTCAAAATATTTTTTCAATTTTGAGGATATGATCATTTTTTTTTTTTTTTTTTGTTTTTTTTTTGTATTTTGATTTTTGCTTTTTTCATTTATTTTATCTTTTTTTTTTCTTGATAAGATTCAATTTCAAATCAAAAAAATTATGTTTGAAACTCCAAATTAACTTTAAGAAATTGAGGCTTTGTTATTTCTTTTAAAATGAATATACTTACAGCTGATAAATTCGAAATAATTTCAAAAAATTTTGGTTCTATTTATATTATAACGAATCTTAGAAATGTACTTTTAAAATATTTTATATAAAACAGTTCTTGATAAAGAATATTTTGAGATTCTATTAATTTTAAAAAGTTTCTTTACTTTTAAACAATGAACAGCTTTATTCAAAGCAAGGTTAAAAACATCTACAAAATAAAAATGGAGAAAAAAAAATTCAAACATTTATATTAATTACCTTTTATTAAATAATCTTATTGTCAATAATTTATATATTACTAAAGAAATTGAGATAAATTGCTTGAGAATTTACAATGTTGGGTCACAAATTCTTTCTCTTACTTTTTTGCTTTCCTGAAAAATTGAAAAATATATTCCTTTTCAGATTTTATATGAATTTACAAACTACAAATATTTATGAAAGTTAAATCAAAATAGATAAATTCCAAGAGAAAAAAATCATGAAATATAAAAAAATGGAAAATATCTAATGAAATTTTATCTGAGAATTTTTTGGGTAAATTTTTCTTTCATTGAACAATCTTCTCAAAAAAAAAAAATTGGGGAACATATTATTTTTTTGAAAACTGTGCTGGATACCTGATCATTAAAAGAAGTGAATAAAGACAAAAAAAGTGAAATTAGAAATAATATTAACTTGACTAAGATATTTCCAAAAAAGTTGGGAACTTGTTTTATATTTCATAAAAAATATTGTTGTTAGTTGGTCTATTCGTTAATTTTCAATAATTAATCAAGTTAAATATGAATACTAATTGAAATAATTACTCTGATATTTATTTCTAAACACGTTGGTTGATATTGTTTCATAAAGCCCAAAAAATAAAAAACCCTTTTGTTTTAGAAAACAATACATCACCAATTTCAATAAAAATCTGGAAATATAAAAAGGGTGCAAATATTTTTTTAAATAATAATATGCAGTTTTAATGTTTTTTATTCTATTGAAAAATTTATCAAAATTGAAGTAGTTTTGAAAACTTTTTTTTTTTTTTTTTTTTTGATCAAAAAGAAAATAATAAATAAAAATTTTCACTCACTATTAGAAATCCATTAAAATTAAGTTCAAAAATTTTTAATATCTTTTGTTTATTTAATAACATAATAAAAAATAATTGAATTATAATCAATAATATATATATATATATATATATATATATATATATATATATATATATGGGTTGTTCAATAATTTCATATATTTAAATAATTTTGTGATGATTGGATTCAATAAATATATTTTAAAATAACAATACCCCCCCTTTTTTGGACATAGCTTATTTGCTCAAAAATAAATGTAATAAAAATTCATTCAAATTTCAAAAAAACATTCCAAAAGATTTAAACAATGTAAATTGTTTAATTCTGTAAATTAGTTTTACTGATATTTCTCCTTACAGAATTGGCCCTTTTTATAATTTTTTTTTCTTCTTATAATTTGTTTTTTTTTTTAGATAACAAAATTAAAAATTTGTAAAATATGGTTTTATGATAAACAACAATGTTCAAAACTGATTTTAAATAATTAAAAAAATCTGAAATAATTTTTTCTTTAATTAAATTCACTTTTTATTCACCCAAAACTTGTTTTTGTTAAATTCGGATATTTTGTTATATATTTTCAAATATTCTGACTCTTTTTTAAACTTTTTTGAAGTTTTCAATTTAATCAAAGTGTAAAAGTTTTTTAGAATTGTCGAACTGTAAACTTTAAAAAAATTTCAAATAAAATTTAATAACAAATTCAAAAAAAAATTACACATCTTTAAATTGAAACATGGTGTAAAAATATGATGACTAAAAGACCAAACTAGACTTAAACTATTTACCAAAATGAATAATTTGTTTTTAAAAGTTGATCCAATTTTTTCATTTTTGAAAGATTCAAAATCTCTAACTTCTTTCTGAAACTTTCAAAAAAAAGATATTTTCATTAAAAAAGAAAAAAATCGTATTGTTTATGAATGAAACATATAAAAACACAAATTGATAACAAAACTAAGTTTTAGAATAACTTTGTATAAAAAATCTACTTATTTTTCAAAAACCTTACAAAAATTATTATTTACCTTTAAAAAAAAAGACTTTTACAATTCAAAGAACAGTTCAAATCAAAATTTTCCTTTTGTTTAATAATAAATCTGAGAAAAATAACCAATCCTTGGAGTAAAAAATGATACCAAAACACTTTTTAAAATCATTTAAAATTCAACTTATTTCTGAAAAAAAATACTTTTTAATTTAATTATTTATATTCAATAATTAATAACCCAATCTTAATTTTTTTTTCAGTGGGTTTTTAAAAACCCAAAGATTAAAGGTATCAATAGAATTTACAATTTGTTCTGAATTTTTAAATATTTTCAAACTAATTCTAATTAATAATTCTAATAAAAAAAAAAAAAAGTAAAAAATATTATCAAATAACTGATTGTAATAATTAACTGCATCTCTATTATACTCTCAATATTTGAAAAAGAATATTTCCTAATCTTTTAAATTTCAAGAAATTTGATAAATATTTGTAAATAAAACTAAAGGAGTGATTTTTTTAGATCTTCCATGAATTCATTATTTGTGTTTATTTTTTATTGAATTTTTAAAATAAGATTAAAATTGAGATCGTTTTTTATTCATACAAACTCTCAGAAATTACTCAATGAGAGATTTCTTCAAAATAAATATGTGATTTTGGCAAATTTAATTTTTTCTCTTTTGATAAATAAAAATCCAAATCACAAAAGAATCAGTATCTTTTTACTGAAAATTTCATTGGGAAAAAGGAATTCTTTTTAAAAACATAATTCTTTTCGTTAAAGTTGACAAATGAAGTTGATTATCGGGTTTAATTGTATCCTGTGTAAATAATCACTCTACTGCCTCTGGGAAAACAATAAATAAGAGTTACTAACCCCTTAAAAAAAATTCGTAACTTTTTTACAAGTCTATAATAGAATATTTGTAGATTTTTTTTTAGGCTTTGTTGTTAATTTTCAAAAAAAAACAGTTTAATTCTTTTTTTATTTTATTTTGGTTGACTAATCTTTTAAAAAAAAACTGTTTTATTGTTTGTGTTTTGATCTAAAGATTCTGTTTGTTTTGAGTTTAACATTTTTTTTTTTCTTCGTCTTCTTGTTCTTCATTTTCTTTGTGTTTTAAAAGTTCCATTCCTGACATTTGGGTGTAGAAATCGAAAATTTGACGACACTCGCTATTTCTATTGAACACACAATGCTGATAAAGTTGGGATTTATCAAAAATTAGTTTGTGAGTAGCTTCAATAATTAAAGACTGCCGAAAATCCATTTAAAAAACAATGAAAAAAAATGAAAAACATCTAACTTTCAAAAAACCTATATAAAGTCCAAGAATAGTTCTTTTCCACTAAAAGTTGTTTGTAATTAGAAAAAAAACCATTGTATTGGTTTTGTTTCAGTATTTTGGTTATTGACTTTATAAAAGATCTCAAAAATAGATAACAATTTTTTATTATTTGAAAAATACCAAAAGAAAAAGGGTTTGTAAAACCAAAACGCAGTAATAGGCCTTAAACTAAAAAAAAGACTTTCAATTCTTATATGAGTTATTTTTAAACCAATCTCATTATTCTTCGTCTTGCCGTTGTTTTCTAACTTTTTCAAACCAAAATATTTCTATTTGGTCAAAAGGTAAAACCAGAGAACAACTGATTTCAAATAATTAGAGTAACTTTACTAGATTTTGTTCAACCTTTTCAGGAAAGCAGAGCGCAATTTCTAGTCAATTAAGTGTGATTTTCAAAGTCTTTTCTGAAGATCGTATGTTTTTTCTTTTTCTTGTAAAAAACAAAATTTAGGAAAAATGAAATAAAAAAAGTGTTTTGTGAAAAATTACCAAAAAAGAAATTCTGTATTCTTGCACTTTGATCAAAGCCTCAAAGGATTAATGAAAGAAAGTATACAATCAGTTGGCTAATTTAAATACAGAAATCAAGAACAAGGGATAATAATAGATAAGTATTTGACAAGAAATTATTAATTGAACACTTTATCATTTTTTTTTCTTTTATCTACCAATAAATTATAAAAGGTAAATATTTTTCATTTTGATTAAAAACCAAACCAAACCAATCTTTTCAAATAAACTAACCTTGTCCTTGTTTTTTTCTTTCAACAAGCTATTTTGCTTTTCTTTATTTTTATTTTATTTTTTTTTTATTTTTTTTCTTTGCTTTTCTTCTCTTTCATTTTTTTCTTTTATCATTTGTAATTTTCAAGATTTTTAGAATTCATGAAACTTAACATTGCCAACCCAGTCACTGGATTACAGAAGGTAATTGACATTGACGACGAAAGAAAGCTTGCCTATTTCTGGGAAAAGCGAATAAGCCAAGAGATCATTGGCGATCCACTTGGGGAAGAATTCAAGGGATACATTTTCAAAATCACCGGAGGAAATGATAAGCAAGGTTTCCCAATGATGCAAGGTGTTCTTGTTTCCACACGTGCCAGACTCTTATTAAGAGAAGGTCACCCATGTTATCGCCCAAAAAGAAAAGGAGAAAGAATTAGACGTAACGTAAGAGGATGTATCTTGGGACCAGATCTAGGTGTAATCAATTTAATTGTTGTTAAGAAGGGCGAGAATGACATTGCCGGTCTTACCGATAGCATTGTCCCAAGAAGACTCGGACCAAAAAGAGCCAACAACATCAGAAAATTGTTTGCCCTCAAAAAAGACGAAGACGTCCGTAAATATGCCATCAGAAGAGAAGTGCAACCAAAAAACGAAGGTGGAAAGATTAAAACCAAGGCACCAAAAATCCAAAGACTGATCACCCCAAAGCTTTTAAGAAGAAAACGCGAAAAGATCTCCCAAAAAAGAGCCAGATTCCTTAAAAACAAAAAACAAAAGGAATGGTACAAGAACATTGTTAAACAAAGAAGAAAAGAAGCCACAAGATACCAAAGAAGAAAGGACGCCAAAAATAGATCTGAAAAGGATATTGCTCATCTTAAAAAGAAAAAAGAACGTAAAAAAAAGAGAAGACTTATTAGAAAAGAGAAAAGAATTCAAAACAAAAAAAAATAATTAACAAACAATAGATTCATTTCATTTTGATTTTTTTTTTTTTTATTCTTTGAAAAATGAATGTCAAGAAAAAAAATTAAAATGAATTCTTGAAAAGACAAAAATATGAATTGGGAAAATAGATTTTAAATATTAATAAATAATTTCTTATTCATAGATCCAAATCTTTTGATTAAAATTATTAATAAAAATTATAATATTCCTCATTTTATGAACATGTTCTTCGAAATTGTCTTGAATTTTTCTTTTCAAATATGGAAAAAGAAAGTGATTCCCAAAAAGTGAAAAACCAACACTTTTAAGAATTCTTTTGTTTGTGTTGATCAGCCAAATTATTGATACGTTTTATAATTATAGTTTTATATATTATTGTTGAAAAAAAATATGTATTTTTTTTGTTTTTTTTTATGATTGAAGGAGCTGATTCAACATAATTACCGAATGTTTGCTGTTACAGCCAATTTAGTCAACTTGTGAATTTTTTTCTTTCCTTTCGTAATATAACGTGAAACAAAAAAATTGTTTAAAGCATTTTTCTCTTTCATCGTGTTGTAACAAAAATTGTTTCGTTTCAACTTGTTAAGGTTTCATTCTGAAACATTACAAAAATTCTTGCTTTTAAAGGCACCTAAACCTTCATTAGAGCCAATCTATTCAACTTGAGAATTTTTCAATCATTATGAAGTTTAACTTGAAAGAAAAAAATTGCTTTAAGCAATTTTTGTTACAACACGATGAAAGAGAAAAATGCTTTAAACAATTTTTTTGTTTCACGTTATATTACGAAAGGAAAGAAAAAAATTCACAAGTTGAATAAATTGGCTGTAGGTTTTTCATAATTTAAAAGAATTGAGTTAAATCTTTGATTTTGCAATATTTTTTTTTTTTTGAATTAGGGAAAAGCTAGGTTACTTTCCATTAGGTTTTTTTTAATTTTAGAAATTATAAGAAATTATCTAAAATTAAAAAAAACCTAGACACTCTATGGCACTCTACGACATTCTACGGCACTTGAGGGTACTTGGCTGGAACTTTCATTAGTGTTTTTTTTTTTTTAATATACGAAATAAACTGAAATTTCATTTAATTTGTGGTTTATTTCCAGTATTTAAAAGAATTTAGTTAAATCTTTCATTTTCCTCTATTCTTTTGAATTCCTGAAAACCTCCGTTAGGTTTTTTTCTAATTTAAGAAATTAAAAAAAAACTAGGCCTTCCAAAGCATTCTACGACACTTTTTGAAACTATAAATTTATTTCAATTTTTTTTTATCCGTTGTATTCTGTAGGCAAGATTATATCTTATAGGATATCTTTTCAGTCAAGAAAAAATGTAAAGAAAAAAAATTTTTTTTTGAACAAAGAAAAGAAAAAAAGAAAAATATTCAAGAGAAATAAAAGAGAGTCAAACAAATAATAAAATAAGTCAAAAGTTAATTAAACATTTTGTATAGAATACCAAGTATTGAAAGGATTGTTTTTTGTTTCCTTTTATTTCGATTTTTTATGGATCAGCACCATAATTTATTTTCATAAATAAATAAAAAAAATGACACAGAATGTACTTAATTCCAAAATTTTTGACACAGTTTAAACAGTTGAAAGAATAACAATAATACAAATTTATATATGTTATCAAAATAATTTTGATTTTATTAAAAAATATTTTTATCATTTTTTATCTTTTAAATTTTTTTTTCCAATTTTTTCCAGTTGCGTATTCTGTTTTGCATGATTTATATATTTTTTTGTCTGATAGAAGGTTAGTGTTGAGTTTGTTAAATTGAAAAATTCACATACGGTGAGTTGATGATATCTAACCTATTTGATCTATCAATGATGTTTTGTGAAATTTCAACAAATTTGCCCAGACTATACCCCCTTAATCAGATCAAAATACCGATAAGGACTAATAATAAAAGTGTTTCTTTTCTTTTTTGAAAGATTGTTTATTAGAATTTGTAAAAGTTTAATACTTCATGATTAATCTTCATTTGATAAAACCATGATACAAAAAGACACATTCAGTCCAAGAAGTGTTTTGGGAGGATTTTTTCAAAACTTTTAAATATAGAGTGATTTTTATTTATTATTTTCTATTAATAAATTACTTCCAATGTTATTTATTTATAGCAAATTTATTTTTCACTAATTACATTATCTTTTATTGTTATTTTTTTATCAAATATCAATTGTTTGAAAGTCCATTGAAAAAAAAACCATAGTTATAAAAATAATTTTTGATGTAATTTGTCAAACCAAAAATTCTGTAAGAAAAGAAAATGATTAATACACATTAGGATGCAATTTGAAAAAAAAAAAAAAAAAATATTTTAGATATATAAGTAGATTTATCATTTTACTTTCTGAATTAAGAATGTCTCTTTTGGATAACCAGTTCAAAATTGAAGTAAATTCTTTAAACTGAAAATCTTCTAACCAATTAATTTCAAGTGTTTTTTATTTTTTTTTATTTTTGAGAGAGATTGAACCACTCAAAAATAAAAGATATAAAATTTTGATCAAGGCTAAAATACTTAGAGAGTTAAAAGAAAAAATACATACAAAAAGAAAAAAACTCGAAAAAAAAATTTTGACCAAAAAAAAAGAAATCAACGAGAATGAGATGAATTTGGATAAAGATCCAGACTCTAATTCACCTTTAGTAAAATCCAAAATAGGAACTACCCTTTGCGATGGAGGATCAAAATCACGAGGGGATAGTACCCATATTGAGGATACTAAAGTAAATAATGAGATTGTACCCGTCAAGAGTCAGTCCTCCAATGACCAGGAAAATCAAAGCGAATTAAAAAACAAACACAATAATAACATCTCAACGGTCTCAACGGTTTCAAAAAAAAGTAAAAAAAATGAAACAAAAAATGAAACAAAAAACCAAACCATAAATAAAACAAAAACGGATAAAGAAAAAGAAAAAGAAAAATATAACCGTCTATTTAACAACAATCAAATTATGGCAGGAAAAAACAAAAAAGAAACCAGAGAAAAACCCGAAAACTTAAAAGAAAAAAAACTCGGAGAATCCGAAACGAACTCTAAAAAATTTGGAAAAAAAGAGAATAACTCTGAGAATAAATACCCAAATACCAACATAGAACAGAGAGAATTTTCAGAAATTGAATCAGATAACAATTTAACCCGGGACCAAACACAAATTCATTCCAACATGCTAAGTGGGGGAAAATTCGACCTTGATTTTGATGAGATTGAAGTCGAGCCAATACCCAATTCAATAGATGAAATTGAAACCAAACTAAGACAAAAACTAAGTCTAAAAAAAGAAAGAATCGTGTTTGATCAAGAAAAAGGTCAAATAAAATGCCTTTCAATGAATGATAAAAACCAAAACCAATGTACAAAATGCGCAATAAAAAACCACTACTTCTGCGAAATCTGCTTAGAAAAACACAAGTCAAATAAAAGGATTTCGAAAAACATCAAAAAATTGATTAACAAATTTATTGAATTATCAATAAAAGATAACTCAATAATAAATCAAAAAAATGAGAGGAAATTACAAGATCATCAATGGACATTAAAGGGGGCACCATAGATGATCTTGAATCACAAGAAGAAAGCCACAACTTTCTTCACAGTCCCTTCAACAATAATTGGAATTCAAATTATCAAAATTATCAAAATTCAAAAAATGATTTCCTAATTTGGTACAAAACAGATTTTGAAGACCCATTAAGAATTCCAATTATCACAAAACTCCACAAAAAAACAAAATATAATAACAAATCAAAACCCATAATTAGAAATTTTAAAAACATTCTGAAAAAAGAAATTCCAAAATGGAAAGTACAAAAATTAAATTTAAACCAAATCAAACTTTGGATCACAAAATCTTTTAACTTTTCTTATTTTCACAATTTCAACAAATATACACAAATTTCAGAAAAAAATTTGAAAAGTATTTATAACTTTATTAAGAATAAAATTAAATTAAACACAGAAATTGAGCTGTATTTCAATAATAAAACAACTCAATATGGATATTCCCAAAAATATCTCAATTCGAAGATTGGAAAACTACAAAAAGTTGGCTCAAGGAATAAATTATTTCTTAAATCAAAAGAAAAGTATATTTCAATCTTAGAAAGTTTTAATTCAATAAACAATCCCATCCCTCTCAGATCATTAAGGAAGGGTTCAAAAATTATCGAAATTTGGGACCATTCGTTCAAAATCAATTCATGGGTTGAATATTTTATTCAAAATCAAAATCAAATTCACTCTTCAATATCAATTTACAAATATTCAGACTCAAATAAAAAAATATTTATATCTCGGGGGAAATTCGAACACCACAATCAAATCCCAATCAAAATCATGAGCCTTAATAGTGGAGGTCTCGGTAAAAATAACAAAACCGAAACACTGGAATCATTCCTACTAGAACAAAATATTGATATCGCTTTAATCCAAGAAACAAAATTAAAAAAATCAATTTATTTAAGGTCTTACAAATCCATAAACAAAAAAGCTTATGGGTCGGATTCATCCAAAGGTGGATTATCAATTATCTTTAAACCATATCTCAAATTTTTCATCTCAGAAAAACTAATTTCTAATGAAGACTTTATGGGAATAAATTTATTTGACCTCCATATCATCAATTGTTATGGAAGACATTACGATACCAAAACAAAAATTAATTATCAGAAAAAATTCCAAGAAAAATTAAAAAAATTGAGCCAACAATTAAAAAATCAAAAACTATTAATTGCGGGTGATTTCAATTTAGACAACCAACAACTCAATAAACTAGAATTTTTAGAAAAATCAAACCTCGAAATTCTCAAAAATGAAACCTCTTCAAGAAAAAGAAATATTGACCACTTTATATCACACTCAATCCTATTTCAAAATTCCACAAATTCAATTGTACAAACTCCAAAAATATTTCAAGACGAAACTAATCTTTCGGATTATAAAAAAATAATTAAAAAAAAAAAAAATAAAAATAAATAGAGATTTGGAAATTGAAGACGTTTATACAGTCAGTTTCACTTTTAAAACACAAACTTTAATTGGAAATAAAGCACAAATTGTCTCAAATTAAAGCACAAACATAAAGTCTCAAAATAAAGCACATTTTTTTTTTTTGAATATTTTTTTCATTTTTTTCAATTTTTTTAAAGAGAATCCAGTCAACTATGCACTCCTCTCTGAAAAAACAAAAAAAAAACGAAATTTTCAAAATAGTCAAAAAAAAAAACTACTTTGAAAAAATCTTAAAACAAAAAGAAAAGATAACTTACCAACTTAGTATACTCTTATAAAACTAAAATTTATTCGACATCAACTAATTGTAAATTAAAAAGTCTTTAACTCTTAATGAATAAAGTGAAAATATCACTTTATAAAATTAATAAGTATTAAGTCAAATACTTATCAAACAAAAAAAAATCAAAATAAAAACAAAAAAATGTTCTAAAAGATTTTATTTTTGACTGATACATATGTGTAGATGTTTTCATACACATACATGTATACATACGTCCGTACATATATATCAGTTAATATTTACTCTTTGAAAATATCAAAAGAGAAACTGTTTTTACCCGCTAAAAGATTGTTAAAATCTTTAGGGGTTTTAATTTTTTTACCTTTGTATGTAGACCTGCCAATATCATTAAAATGATACCAAGTCGATATAATCCGCACTAAAGATGTATAATGATTTCCCTGGAATAGAACAAGACTTTGAAGCCAATATCTATTTCCACCTAGAGACCAATCAAGGAGACTATCAAACCTAAAATCCAAATCTGAACAACTAATGAATAAATATTCACTAGGTGCACGATCGATAATAAGATGAACCTCTTGGGAATAATTATAGTAATACTCTGTACTATTTATTTCCCAACTGGTAGCATTAAAAAAGTCTCTACATAAAACGGGTAAATCGTTAAGTAGAGGTTTATCTTTTAAATAAACTACAGTTGGGGCAAGCGGCACTACCTTTTTTACCTTCGCAAATATTTTTATCGTAAACTCTGAAATAATCAGATGTCATATCGCCTTTATACTTTGGATGTTTTTTGGAAAATTGCATCTAAGATCACGATTGCACTTGAAACGTGGTTTAAATCACCATTGTGGTATTCTTGAGGAGCACTTTTTTAATAATTTATCCCGAGCAGACATTAGTAAATTCTTTAATTCTCGAGATTTTCTACGAGAAATTGTCGTCGAATTTCTAATTGAAACCAGCATTGCTCTCAACATTTTTGCTTCATTGGTATCGATGGCTTTCAACCAATCAACAAATCCCTCAACAAATGTAAGTGAATGTATCACACTATCGAACCAACATAAGTTATCCCGCCAATTGATTCCGATGATGTTGTCTTCTAAAACCACTTTCGATAACTTAGTATCACCCGACCGATCCGAATTTGCATCTTCGCTCCATTCTTCTAATATTTCGTCTTCGTCTTCGTCCGTGTTTGTGAAGATAGATTCTATTTTTTTTTTCCATACTTCCCTTTTTGAGAAAGTGTCTCATTACTAGAAACTACCATTATCTCGTCTGATTCGCTACTTTCCACTGCGACAAGTTTATTTGTATATTCCATCCTCGCCTTCTCACAAACAGTTGTCAAATGATTGATATCAAAAAGGCAAAGATATATCTTCATCAATTTGTAAATCATTCTTTGAACTTCTTGTCATTTTTAGTCCTACTTTAGCTGGACTCTTGTTGATATCATTCTTTTTTTTGCGAGTCATTACCAGCATTTTTTTCTCTTTTTTCTTCCTTTTTTGGTGAAGTTGTCTTCTTTTTGTTTTAGTGGTCTTTCTTCAAGTCCATCTTCCGTAAAGATCGGTTGACTTAGCGATGTTTTACCAGCATTTCGCGCCTTTTTTCTTCCTTTTTTGGTGGAGTTGTCTTCTTTTTTTGATAGTGGTCTTTCTTCAAGTCCATCTTCCGTAAAGATCGGTTGACTTAGCGATGTTTTACCAGCATTCTGCACCCTTTTCTTACCCTTTTGAGAATTGGTCTTCATATTATTCATTTGAATATCAGTACATACTCTGAAAAAACTCTTCCTTTTCAGATTCATTTTGGTCAATGAAATTTTGATACTTTTTCCGATGTTTCATCCCAAAATTATCGTCTTCAGATAATTTTTTTCAAATCCGTGAAATCACATCTTATACCATTTAAAAAATAGATGACAAAACCCTTATGAGGTTTCACGGTTAACCCATTAAAGCGAATATCATCCATTCTGGTTTTCAATGTGGGCTTGATTATCTTGACCCCGGGGTATAAATTATTGTTTATACTTTCGATCTTTTCGGTGCACCCTTTCTTCCATAATGCCAAGCCATTTTTTATAAAATTGCCACGTACACTTTCTTCAGTTGCATCATAATAATACTTTGAAATAATAAGCAATCTTAATATTCTTGTATAATTATGCATATGTGGTAAGCAGTTTGCCCTTGTTCTTTTAAAGGTTCCAAAAAAGGAATTATCCAGTGGTGAATACCTTTTTGCCTCTTTTGGTGGTGTGAATATCAAATTAATGAATAATTTACGAGCTTTCTCAATAACTAATTTCGTTTTATGAGAAGATAAATTATCGAGTATCAATATATCACCTTTTTTGAGTAAATTGTGAAAAATACTCAAGCCAAAAAGATCATGAAATCTTCTGACATACCTCCAATTTTTTTCACGCGATTTTGATGAATCTTTTTTATTGAGATACGCATTGCGGGTTTCTATTATCATCGGTGCTAATCTTGCCCCGTCGGCTCGTATACATGCTACGAGTGTATCTCGTTGGTTAAACCCATGTGTTTTACTGAATGAACTTGAATTGCGAAGTTTAAATGATTTTTTTTGGAGTGTCAGAATGTTGGCACGGTGTTTCATCCATACACCATATTCGATCTGAAGTGAGTTCGTTCTCTTCAATATAATGGGTATAAGTTTGGAAAAAAACGAGTATTATCTCTTTTTTTATCTTCTTCCGATTTGGGTCTATCTTCAACATGGTCAATTGATTTACAATATAAACCGCGCAAATTCATCCAGCGATAAACAGCTGCTCTACTGACACTTGTAGCCTTACCACTACGGTATTTTTTATTTTCTAGTAACCCAATGATGTGTCTTCTGATATATGGTCCTTTTAAAGGTGCTACAATTTCAGGATACGTCTTTTCGTCACCTTCCATTACTAGATGCTTCTTGATCCAATCCCATAATATTGTATTGCCTTCGCGGTTGAGGGCAGATATAGAAGGATCTTGATACATTTTAATTACCTGACTTTTCCATTTGCGGATTGTGTCGTGTGGTACATCACGTTTCGAACCCAGTCTTTTCCAAGTTATGACACTGTCCATATATTCTTGAACTGTTTCGAACTTGAATTTTTTCTCATAACTTTTCCTTTTCCTCTTATTATGTGAATAATCCCGAGGTACTTCCGAAGAATACATTTTTCGTATTTCCTCTTCAGTAATAATTGTAATTTTTGAATTGTTGGTGTTTGGTTGTTTTCTTTTTTCAGACATAATTGAATGAAATAAAGAGTGTAATAAAATATTTTGTTGGTGGTTTGTTGAATTATTAATATAAAATCAATAATTCGAGTCTTATTATATTCTTATTCTAAAATCAATAATAAAAAATATAATAAGAATTTATCAAGCCCCTACCCCATTATTTTCGATAACGCCTTGATAAATTCTATTTTATATGGTTTATTAATATATATATATATATATATATATATTAATGATTTAGAATGTTTATTTCATTCTATCGGTAAAATATACCAACATATGATTATAATCAAAGATCAAATCGGAATAAATGCTTATATCGAACCATTCAATTAGCTAGAATAAAAGATAATTCGATGTTTATTCTAGTATAAAAAATAAGGAGTCGAGTCAAACTTATTTTGATTAATTGAAAAATACAATACATAATTTAACCAGATATAATCTTTTGATTATAATCATACGTTGGTATATTTTATCGATAGATTGATCTAAACATTGGGATAACATGAGTTTATCCTATCATAGTAAACAATAAACGCGTTTAAAAAATATTTATTGTTCTTTTTTGTTCAAAGTGGTACCTTTGATCAAAATTATCGATATTTTATCTTCGAACCAACAAAAGTGTGATAATATACATATGGTTGTTTAATCCCAAATAGTATATAACGAGGTGTTTCATGAGCTCTATCACACTTTTGAAACAATTTTATACAATTGGTATCAATTTCCACTTAATATATTCAAAGGGAAAAAGTTATTTCTGATTATTGTCTATCGTGCTTAAAAAACAAAATGTTTTCTAGGTGTACCAAATTTGTCTATCGTTTTATTTAACAGGGGATATTAACACTATGTGTTAATATTATATTATAACCTTGTGGTAACTCTGTCAAGTTACCAGTGCAAAGTTAGCCCTGTTGGGTACCACTATCGGGCAACTCTACGGTAACTCTTTCGAGTTATCAATGCAAAGTTAGCCCTGTTGAATACAATTGTCGGACAACTCTACGGTAACTCTGTCGAGTTACAAGTGCAAAGTTAGCCCTGCTGAGTACCCTTGTCGGACAACTCTACGGTAACTCTGTCGAGTTATCAGTGCAAAGTTAGCCCTGTTGAGTACCCTTGTCGGACAACTCTACGGTAACTCTGTCGAGTTATCAGTGCAAAGTTATCCCTGCTTAGTACCCTTGTCGGACAACTCTACGGTAACTCTTTCGAGTTATCAGTGCAAAGTTAGCCCTGTTGGGTACCCTTGTCGGACAACTCTACGGTAACTCTTTCGAGTTACAAGTGTAAAGTTAGCCCTGCTTAGTACCCTTGTCGGACAACTATACGGTAACTCTCTCGAGTTACAATTGCAAAGTTAGCCCTGCTGAGTACCCTTGTCGGGCAACTCTACGGTAACTATGTCGAGTTATCAGTGCAAAGTTAGCCCTGTTGGGTACCCTTGTCGGACAACTCTACGGTAACTCTTTCGAGTTATCAGTGCAAAGTTAGCCCTGCTGAATACCCTTGTCGGACAACTCTACGGTAACTCTGTCGAGTTATCAGTGCAAAGTTATCCCTGTTGGGTACCCTTGTCGGACAACTCTACGGTAACTCTTTCGAGTTATCAGTGCAAAGTTAGCCCTGTTGAGTACCCTTGTCGGACAACTCTACGGTAACTCTGTCGAGTTATCAGTGTAAAGTTAGCCCTGTTGGGTACCCTTGTCGGACAACTCTACGGTAACTCTGTCGAGTTATCAGTGCAAAGTTATCCCTGCTTAGTACCCTTGTCGGACAACTCTACGGTAACTCTTTCGAGTTATCAGTGCAAAGTTATCCCTGTTGGGTACCCTTGTCGGACAACTCTACGGTAACTCTTTCGAGTTATCAATGCAAAGTTAGCCCTGTTGAGTACCCTTGTCGGACAACTCTACGGTAACTCTGTCGAGTTACAAGTGTAAAGTTAGCCCTGCTTAGTACCCTTGTCGGACAACTATACGGTAACTCTCTCGAGTTACAATTGCAAAAGTTAGCCCTGCTGAGTACCCTTGTCGGGCAACTCTACGGTAACTATGTCGAGTTATCAGTGCAAAGTTAGCCCTGTTGGGTACCCTTGTCGGACAACTCTACGGTAACTCTTTCGAGTTATCAATGCAAAGTTAGCCCTGTTGAGTACCCTTGTCGGACAACTCTACGGTAACTCTGTCGAGTTACAAGTGTAAAGTTAGCCCCGCTTAGTACCCTTGTCGGACAACTATACGGTAACTCTCTCGAGTTACAATTGCAAAGTTAGCCCTGCTGAGTACCCTTGTCGGGCAACTCTACGGTAACTATGTCGAGTTACCAATGCAAAGTTAGCCCTGTTGAGTACCCTATAGGGTAACTTCGGCGTGACTCTGTCGAGTCATATGTGTGAAATTAGCCCTATACTATAGCATATACACGTAGCATAAATGTGCAAAACCCCAATGGGTCCATCAACCATTGTGTTATATACTATGTGACATGGGGTGGGTGACCTATACATGTCAAGGGGTGAGCCATAGCCATAAAACTATGATTCGAGACCTGAGGTTTAAACCATATCAAACTTCATGACATGGTGTCCTCATGGTATAACATCAAAAGTACTTTTCGCACCACATTCCAGGATATCCAAATAAGCTAACAAAAGTTTTCATTTTTCCTAAAAAAAAATTATTTTTTTTACAAAAAATGAAATGTCTTAAGAAATAGAGTTCGGAAAAAAAATTTTGTTATTTTTTTGGACTCTTTGTCATTTTATAAAATGACAAAGGAAATAAAAAATAACAAAGGAAATAAATTTTCTTTGTTATTTTTTTATTTCCTTTGTTATTTTTTAAAAAAAATTAATTCCTTTGTTATTTTTTTTTTCCGAGCATGGGGATTTTTACAAGGTGCTTTGTTATTTTTGAAAAAAAATACAAAGAAAATTTAATTCCTTTGTCATTTTTTCTTTGTGTTTAAAAAAATTTTTTCTGATCGTGATTTTTTGATCAATTATTTGATTTCATACACTCAGTATTATTTGATCTGTGTTAAAATCGTCTTAAAAATCGATTTTTCAAACTCCGGAGTCTCAAAAACGTGTACTTTTCGAGTTCTGACGAGACATTAAAATTACTTGTATTTAGGAACGATTTTAATATATTTCAAAAAAAAACAAGTTTTTCTACAGTAAATTAAACAAAATTTTTTTGTTTTAAAAAAAAATTTTTTAAAAAAAAAAAAAAATAAAAAATTAAATTTTTTAAAAAAAAAAAAAAAAAAAAAAAATTTTTTTTTTTTTTTTAAAAAAAAAAAAAATTGAATTCCAATGTAATATATTTTGTGGCATCATAATAGAATCAAAGGAAACAATGTAAAATCAAAAATAATCAAAAAATGGAGAAAAAAAAATTTTGCTAAATATATTTAAGATAAACAAAATTTTGTACATTTTTTTTTTTACATTTTTACTAGAATTTGAATTTTGTGCTTTAATTTGAGATTTTTTATGTGCCTTAAATTTCGTTGAAAGTTTGTGCCTTAAAAGTGAAACTGACTGTAAAACAAAAAATAATACTCAAAATCAAAATAAAACTGATCCAAACAAGCCTTTTTTCTCAGTAGAAGAAATCAAAGAACAAATCCAATGGATCAAAAATAAATCAACAAAATATTTTGATAAACTTAAATTGTACAAGCAAGAACAAACTCAAAATCAACAAAATCAAAATGAAACTTACAATCAATTCATCGCCTCTATCCAAACAGTTTTCAATAATTGGATAAAAAATCCAAATAACTCAACTATCAATTTCATTAAAGAAAGAGACTTATTATTCATCCATAAGAAGGGAGACGAAGGCCTCACCTTAAATTATCGCCCAATCTCAATCAACTCTTCTTTAGCAAGAATATTTCTAAAACTTCTATACAAAAAAATTGAAAAAACCTGGGTTAATATTGATCCGAAACAATTTGGATTCAGAACTAAATTCGATACAAGGATAGCAGTCAAAAACTTTCTTTATAATTACCAAAAGGAAAAAAAGAAAAACAAAAATTGCTGGGCGATTACAATTGATTTAGCTAAATGTTTCAACTCAATTCCTCACAAATTAATTGTTAAAACAATTTCAAAATTTATTGATGACAAATTAATTGTTAACTTTCTACAAAGCTATTATGCGGGTGATGGTAGAGGTGTATATCAAGGGGATCCTCTCTCACCAATTATTTTTTGCTTATATTACTCATTTCATTTTAGAAAGAATCAAACCTCATACAAATCATGTCCAAATGTATGCAGATGATTTAATTATAATTCTAAATGGAAAAGATCAAAAAGAAATCATAAATAACAAACTCAAACCCATCTACAAAATTATCAAAAATTTTGGACTCAAAGTAAATGAAAAAAAAAAACCGAAATTACTCAGGATCTATCTTCGATTAAATATTTAGGAATTTGGTTGGAAAAAGAGAAACATATCAAAATGAACCTCCAAAAAGCCTCAATAAACTTTTCAAACTACTATTATATCTATTGTAATAGTAATCTTTCAAATGCTTTGAGAATTCAACTTTTTAAGTCAATCATTCTTCCTCAAATTCTATATGGTTTAGATATTTATAATCTAAATAATAAAGAAATTAAAACTATTGATATTTGGATCAATAAAAAACTGAAATGTATTCTTAAAATTCAACATGGAACTCCAACAGATATTTTGAGAATGGAAACACGAATAGAACCAATCCAATTTTCTATATTAAAAAGAAAAGCCAAATTCATTCAGAAAATATCAGAATTGAATCTTAAATATTTATCACAGGAACTCAAGCTTCCAGATATTCCAAATATTAATTGGAAGTTCACATCCTCGCTTCAACTCAAAAATCAATTTAAAAATTATTATATTCAATTAATACAGGATAAGATCGATAAAAAGCCAAAACAGGGAGAATTGGAAATTGAAAAAATATTTAAAAATGACAAATTTTCCAAACAACTTTTGGGAAAAACAAGATTACTTACAGTGGAAATCTTCATCTACTCTTTTCAAATTTAAATCTTTCACAAATGGATTGAAAAGGTATTCTTATCACTTGGACAAACCTGACTCGTCTAAAGATTGCCATTGTAAAAATGATCAAGACGAAACAATAGATCATTTTATCTGGGATTGCCCCAAATACAAAAAAAGCAGAAGTATTTGGAAGGCCAAATTAGGAGAATTAAAATCTATTAATAGAACTAATCTATTTAATCAAAAGGACACATATCTAATATTCAGATTAATGAACAACAAAGAAATTTATGAGATTTCAATGGAATTCTTTCTTAAAAATTTGAAAATTAGAGCAATAATTAATCAGAATTCACAACAATAATTTCTTTCCTAAACCCTCCCTCTCCAACTCGTTTCATCCTCTTCTCTCTCTCTCTCTCTTTTTTTTTTTCTTATCTTTATTCTTTCTTTTCTTCTCTTTTATTCTTATTCTCTTCTTTCTTTTTACTTTTTATATTTTTCTTCTACGAGGACTGTTCTGAAATGATCAAACTTTTCTCTTCAGATGTTGTAAAAATAATCCATATCTTCTTGATTTGGGTATACAATTTTTTACAGTATTCATTTGAAGTTCATTTTCTCAACAAAACTCCTCTTTTACAAGGCGACAAATCATTCGATTTTTCCTCCCCATAAATAAACATCATCATCATCATCATTTTTTTTTATTTTTGAGTTCTAGGAGCATATTATACCATTCTTTCAATATATATATATTATCACAAAAAAATAAAAAAATTAAAAAAAAGCTTTACATATTCACAAAATTATTCTAAGACCCTCTCAATATCTTTAGATAATCATTTTAAAACTCTATTATACACATTTTTGAAAATTTTCTCGAATATAAGAAATTATTTTTTTATATTTTAATCGAACTCTAATCAAAAAAATAAAAAAAAATTGATTTCCAATTACAAAATATTCTTTTTAAAAGAAGATTTCTATTTTAAAACTGTTCTATTTTTAATTAAAATACCATTTTTATATTTTTTTTTTAAATTCAAGTTTTTTTTCAACTTGATTTTTCATTTACTACAACCATTTCCAAAAGGCGATTACTTTTTGTTTTTTAAGATCCACATAATGAAAACTTTTTTAAAGTTTTCTGTTATAATAAACAATAAGGGCCCCATTAAATGGAGCGTTTCCCGTTATACTCTACCTCTAAATAAAATTTAATTTTTGATCACTCAATTTATAAAACAGAAAACTTTCAAAAAGTTATAATTCTCAAAAATTTTTAACTTTTTACAAAAAAGAATACTCGAAAAAAGTTTTAATTCTGAAAAAGTTTTCACTTTTATAAAATAGAAACGTTTATAAAAGTTTTGAAAAAGTCGGAAATTTTTTAAAATTGTTGAGGTATTGTTTTTCTGCCCTATATTTTATCACATGAATTATTAATAAAATTAATCCATTTTAATAATGAAATTAGAAGGATAGTTTCTTTTTCAATATCATTTGAAGGATTATTTCAGATAAACTTTTATAAATTTGAAAAAATTTTTTCAAATAATGTTAATTCGGAATTAATATATGAAATATTTTTCTTAAAGTTAGAGAAATATTTTACTTTTTATTAGTTGAAAGATCAAAGGGAATTTACAAACTAAATCCAATTATTATTTTTCCATTGTAAAAATACTTAAAAAAATATCAAAAATGAGGCCAAATTTTTCAGATCTATATCACTTAATATATTTGATAATTTTTATTTCAATTTAATCTATTTATTTTGCGAATTATTTGTTGATAAAAAACTCAAATATCTTTATAAAATCAATTAAAAATGTTATTTCGAAATATAATTAAGCCTGCTTCTTATTCAGCTTTGAGACTAACTTTTAATTATGATAATTTGATTTTAACAGTAGTAACTATTTGTCAGAGGTAAAAATAACTTTTTTAAAGTCACCAAGCTTTCTTTTGAGTGTTCCAGTATTTTTTTTTCAAATAAAAAATGGTTCTCGGCGCACTTTTTTCATTTTTAAAGAACACAACAAATGAGAATAAGACAAAACAGGTATTATTGATTTTCTTGAAAAGAAAGAATGAAATTAGATGCCAGTTTGTTTCTGAACGAGCAAAATACAAACGAAATTGTGGTTTGAAAATAAAGACCCTAAAAATTTTTGAAAAAAAAAGAGAATTTGTTTTCGAAAAAGATTTTATTTCAAGTCTTGTTTGGTAATTTTCAATAAAACAAAAAAAAATTAATAAAGTATTTGAAAAGTTAAATTCAAATTTTAACGCTTGGTTTGTTGTCAATTCAATGAATTTGATCAAAATGCTTTTTTCATTTGTTTTCGTTATTTATTCTTTTTTTGATTTCTTCATTTATTTACAGACAAGAAGAAGCTAATGATTTGACGATCCTTTCTCCAAATGGCAAATAGCTAACTATTAACCAACCAAAGCTGACTGTTTGAATGATCAGAATGATGATCGTGCCTCCAAATGATTGGTATTTGATAGCAACAATTAAAACAAGTAAAGAGGAAAAGAGATAGACGAAAAAAGGAACGATCCTTTGCTTACTAGTGACACTCGCCAAACATTTTTTTGGGTCAATTACATTGAAAATGGAAAAAATGATCATAATATTCCCGAGTACGTATGGCACAGGAAATTTTTTAGGACTGAAAAGCGGTGTTGGTGCTATTGTTAAAACGGAAAGGAAAAAACAAAAAACACCTAATACAAAACTTCCTAAAGCTAATTTTAACCTATTTGTTCCACTTACTTTGAAATTGTCAAGAAGAGTCTCCTTTTTTTGTTCTTTTTTTGTAAAGAGTTGTTTGAATTTGTCCATTTGACCAAAAAAATTCTTAGTTATCAAAATAAAAAAATGATTCTTTGAATGGAAATTTTTCCGAATAATCATTTTAGAATTTTATATAACTTTTTCCATTATTTTAAAAGGCTGTAAAGCTTTATAAATGTGAGATTTTTTGTTGTGTTTTATCTACTCTCAAATTTATTGCAGATAAATATCAGTCTTTTCACTTTTTATATTTCTTTTTGTGAAGATTGTGTTGTGAAAAAGATCGTATTTGGGACAAATTTCTTTTGGCTTGAGGGTTCTACATTCTAATTTTTATAACTTTTAATCAAGACTTATTGAAAACAACGAAGACACACTTTTAATTATTCCAAAAGAAAACCATAATAATTGTTATTATATTTTTCAAAAGACATCAATTTCTGATATTAGAAATATCCAAATTTAAAACAAATACCATTTTTCAGATGACCATATTTGCTAAACCAAAATTTCTACTACTAGTTTTTGAATAATACTAATAAATTCCAATTTATTTAATGAAATTTTTAGTTCAATTTCCAATTTTGTAATCACATAGCTCAACTTTGAAAACAACTCGAGAGTAAGTATATTCTGAAGGAACAACTAATTTTACAAAGTTCCTCAACAATTAAGCTTATAGAGTGCTTGATTCAAAATGTTATAAAAGCTTTAAAAAGGAAAATGAGGCAAAAAATTTTTAGATATTTATTTGAATTTATCAGTAAATAGGGAAAAATTTTCACTTTATTTTTAGTTTTCTTTTTTATTTTGAAAAAGAGATTGTAATTTATCATCTATTATTTGTTTGGAATTATTAATATTATTCAATATATATAATATCTGGTAAACCAAGAACTGGAAATGTTACTCAATAATTAACCAGAATTGAACAAAAGATAATTGGCTGAAATTTTTTTTCCCATTTAAATTTCAAAATTCAAGAAAAAACAAAGATGAACATTTAATAGTCTTTCAAATGAATAAATACTGATTTTATCATTAACCAACAAAGAATTATGTAAAATTTTAAATTACAATATCACCAAAAGATCTTTAGAATTTCTTCTCTTTTATTAGTAATCAACCTCGTTTTGAAAATTAAAAAAAGTCTTTTAAGAAGAATTGATCAAGCCCAACAAAGAATAATGTTTTTTTTCTTATTTCCAAAATACACCTTGAACAACTCTTAATATTACCAAATTAAGGATATACTTTAAGAATTATTTACTTTGATGGCAATGTAAATCTTTTAACCAAATCATTTTTTCACTTTCTTCTTTCCATCAAATACACTTATTACAATGAATTTGTCAGACAAAAACAAAGAACCAAAGAACAACGGTAAAGAGAGTAACCCTTTGAACATTACCAAATTTGACTCCCAAACAAAATTGGAAGGAACCTTAAATTTCTTTTATTCTGATTCAGCTATCGAAATCGAAACTCAAGAAGACGAGGAAAAACAAAAAGAAAAGGAAAAACAAATCAAGAAATGGAAAAAATCTGTTCCTTTATGGATGAAAAAGGGACAACTCATTAACAGTAGTATTGAAACCTATGATCCCAAAAAAAGTGAGCACATAATAAACCTTTTGCCCAAGAATATCCAGTTGTCCTTAAAAAAGCTTAAAATTAAGCATTTGTTTCCAGTTCAAATAGAATCTATCCCACTTTTACTACAAACAAATTCTCGTTTAACAGGGGTGAAAAATGATATTTGTATTCAAGCACCAACAGGATCAGGAAAAACTTTAGCTTACGTAATTCCAATTATTAATGTAAATTTTTTTTTTTACTTTTCTTTTCTTTTTTCTTTTTGATTCATTATTAATGAAAAACTTAATCACTGTTAGAGGACTCAGCCCCAAATACTAGACTAAATAGGAACCTTTTAATTGAATTGTATTAACGTTGTCAATCCAAATAACAACATGAATGAGAAATAATATGTATTAATAAACAATTTCATTATTGTTAATTTTGAATTATATCTATTTGAACTTTGGAAAAAATTGTATTTGTTCATCACACAAATATAAAAAATAAAAAGAGTTGGGCTTTAAAAAATAAAACAATAAAACGAAAACTACTATTTGTTACAAAATAAATGGAACAAAATTCTCATTCAGCTTTCCAAAAAAAGATTTTACCGTTGTGGAAAAAAAGTGAAACAAGGTTTTTAATTGGGAACCTTACTGAAAATAAAAAGTAAGATCAATGAAAAAAAGAATAAATAAATAAATAAAGACAAAATGAAGTATTCGCCACAATAACAGTTTTTTTAATACTATCTTTTAGTATGGGCTTTTCTTTGATTGATCAATTATTAAAAATTTGTTGAAAAAATTGACTATTTTTGAGATCTCCAAAACAACAACTAACAATTTCCTTAAATCAAGTAGATTTAAATTGTATTTGTTGGGTTGATTGAAAATAATATAATGGGTTATTATTTGAAGTTAATTGGTTTCTTCTTTTTATTGATTTTACTTTTCATTTTCAGTAATGTTCCCAATTAAAAACCGTGTTTCACTTTTTTTCCATGTTTCACTTTTTTTCCACAACAGTTATATTAATCATGTAAAATTTCGAATTTTTATTTTTAAAAACCAGCTTCAATTATTAATTTCTCTTTTAGAATTGGGGACTTTTGACGATTTATTAAATTCCTGAGAGGATGTGTTTTGGACAGCTGAATTAAAATTTTGATCTTTTTATTTTCCAATTAACAGTAATAAACAATAAGATTGAAACTTTTTTTGGAAAAGTTTTTTTTAGAAAATTTGAAAACTTTTTTTGATTTGAAATAAAAGTTTCAAGCGCCGATCAGTTGATAATGGAAGAACTGCATTTTATTTCAATTAATTTATTAGTAATATTATTTTTATCATCTCTAACTATTCCAATTAGTAATGGTTGAAAAATATAAAAAAATATCATTTTGGGTTCTAATAAGGTTTAAAATCAAAATATCTCACAAAGACTTTAACGAAATTTAAAACCGATTCAGAAAACTGGACAAATACTAATAACTATTCTTTATTTTGTTTTTCCAAAGGCAACATTGCTCTCGATTTTCCAAAGATTCAATTAAACCTGATAAATAAACCGAAACTCCTTTATCAACTTTAGAGAAATGAGTTAATATTTTTAAAAAGAATTCATTTTTTCCAAATTAAATTTTCAGTCAAAAGATTTGTTCCTTTTTCTTTGGACTTTAGGATTGGAAAATAAAAAGAATAAATTACAAATCATTTTTATTTTTGAGAACTCTCAATTTGAGTAATTTCTGATAGTTTGTATCAACGAAAAACCTTTGTGATCAAATCTTATTTGAAAAATACAAGAAAAATAATTGCTCTTAACAATTTTGTTTGTACAAATTTTGATATTTAAATATTTTGTACTTTTTTTTTCTATGGAACTGCCCAGCCTATGAAAATAATCGTAAAATCTGGATATCCGAATTAAAAAATTTCAATATATCTCATATATTAAAAAACAATAATATTTTTAATATTATTAACAGAAAAGACTCCATAACTTGATTATCCCTAGTGGAAAATAAAAGTATATGGAAATCTTTAAAAAAATTCCCAAATAAAAATTTAGGAATTAGGGAAGTGCCGTAGAGCGCCGTCAAGTACCTAGGTTTTCTTGAGGTTTTCTGTTTTATTTCTGAAGTGTTCTAGGTTTTTTTGAGGTTTTCTATTTTATTTCTAAAGTAAAAAAAACCTAACGAAAATCAATAGATTTTCCAAATAAATAGATTTTCCAAATAAATAGAAAACTCAATCACCTAACGAAAATCAATAGATTTTTCAAAGAAACAGAAAATTCAAGAAAAGCTAACGGCGGATTTTTTTTTAATTTAAGAAATAAATCAAGCAAAATCTATGATTTTTCAAATAAATAGAAAACTCAAGAAAACCTAACGAAAACCTATTGATTTTCTAAATAAATAGAAAACTAAAAAAAACCTAACGACAAACAAGAGGAACTAAAAACTCCTCCATTAAACAATAAAAAAAAAAAATTGTACTTTTTTGTAGATCAAAATTGAAACGAAAAAGCCAAGCAAAACCAAAAAGAATTCAGAAAATAACCTTAAGGTAAATATAATTATGCTATATCGATTTTTATTTTTGTAACGAATTAATTCAAAATATATCACTTTTCCAATTTTAGAAATTATTTTTTCAAGAGCAAAGTTTAAATTGAATTTTAATAACAAATTCTTCCAATAAATTCTATTTTTGGTGTTACTCTGTAATATAATTGATAAAAATTAACTTTTCAAAAGGACTGTAGTTAAAAAAAAGATGAGAACCCCAAATTAGAAAATTTGGGCATTCAAACAAAAAATGGCAAATGTGAAATACCTAAACCCTAATTCAAAATTTTTCAAACACCAAAATTCATTTTAAGAAAGCAAAAAAATGTTTAAAAATAAATTCTAGAAGAAATACCAAATTAGAACCATTTCACTGATTGAAATGTTAGCAATTATTTATAAATTACAATACCCACAAAACAATAAATAAATAATTATCAATACAAATGAATCAAGAGTCTGTGTTAAAAATTTTGGAGATGTGCTAACAAAAAAATTGTTTTGCTAAATTTGTTTAAATTTTATTAACAATTATTGAACGATCAAATGGTTCTATACCATAAACTAATTTTAATTAAGTTCTTCTATTAAAAAGAACCCAACTTTAACCTAATATTAATCATTCAGTTGGAAAAAATACTAATCGAACGAAACAAGTTACATAATTCAAAAAATGAAATGAATACAAAAAACAAAAAAATCAAAAAATGATTCACATATTTTACAAAAATCAAAAATTATTTGCAATTTGAATGAAAATTGTAGCATTGTGATTGCTTGAACTGTTTTAACCGTTTCCAAAAAAAAAAAAAATGAATTTTAGTTTAGTTATATAAATATAGTACTAATCCACGATTAGTCATATATTATTATTTTTATGATTCAATTATTTTCACAAAAAATAAATCCAAAAATTTATTAATGTATTTTTCATGTATTATTAATTTATTTCTCTTATTTTTATTGTAAATTTTAGTCTTTAATGAATCGAGTAATTGTGAGATTAAGAGCATTAATTATTTTACCAACAAGAAATTTAGCATCTCAGACCAAAGAAGTTTTGGATTGCTTTTGCCAAAATTGCGATTTACGTGTTGGTACATTATTTGGAAGTAGTTCAATTGAAGAAGAATTTTCACAAATTATGAATACCAAAATTATAAAAAATTCAAAATCTATTTTTAAAAATCTTGATCTTGATATTAACAACAACAACAACAACAAAATTATTAATGAAATTACGGATAAAGAATCAGAATTAATAAAAAAATTTGTACCCTCTAATTGCAAGGTAGATATCATTGTTTGTACACCTGGTAGATTAGTAGAGTTGATATTAAGATCGTCATTGTTTCAAGATTTAAGGTTTTTAGTAGTTGATGAAGCAGATCGATTAATTTCACAATCATACCACGATTGGTTAAATCGAATTAATCAAATTATTAGGAAAAATGAAACAAATAGATTTAAAAGGACAATTCAAAAAATATTATTAACAGCCACATTTACAAAAAACCCAAGCAAGCTCTCCTCATTAGAATTGAAAAATCCATTATATATATATTCTTCAACAAGTTTAAAATTCAGAGTGCCCGACAATTTAACCGAATATTTAGTCGTTGCCAAAAGCTCTTCTGATAAATTACCATTAATGGCACTTTTATTAAGAGAAATCGTCGAAAGGAAGGAAAGATGCTTATGCTTTACAAATTCAATTGAAGAAAGCCACCGATTAAAAATCTTTTTAAAACATTTTAATCACCAAGAATTTAAAGTCACAGAATACTCGAAAAAGTTAATCCATTCGAAAAGAGAAAAAGTCTTAGAAAAGTTTTTGAAAGGTGAAAAATCAATTTTAATATGTTCAGATGTAATGACACGTGGGATGGATTTCGACGTGAAGAATATTATTAATTACAATAATCCACAAAGAAAAAAAACATATATACACAGAGTTGGGAGAACTTCTAGAGCAGGTAAATCCGGAAGGGCTTATACATTTGTTGAAAAAGAATATGAGGAGAAATTTATGAAATTGTTAAGAAAAATTGAAGATAGCCAAAGAGAAATTAAAATATGGGGAGAGAATTCAGATTTAAAATTAGAAGAAATTAAAAAAGAGTGTGTAGCTGCCTTGAAAATTTTAAAAACCCAATTAGTCAAAAAAAGACAAAACTATAAGGGGAATCAAAATGTTAAACGTAGAAGAAGAATTAACAAAAAAAAATAATTTCATTCCACACAACAAAATCTGAAGATTCAAAATAATTTTTAAAATTGCAATTTTAATCTTTTTCATTCATTTAGAATGAGACTGTTATCAATTTTTTTGAAAAACGAAGAAAAATATTGAATCATTTTAAAAGATAATTACTTTTTTAGGAATTCACCTTTAACAGTTTTGAACATAATGAAGGATAAAAAAATAATAATTAAAATAATATTCACCATGTTAAAATCTTTAGAAAATGATTCTGGGAAAGGGGGGGTTATTTATGGAACAAATTGATGTTTTAAAAATTATTTTGAAAAAGATATTTGTTGTATTAAAAAAAAATAAAATAATTTCTTAAATTATTTTATTTTGAAACCTTAAAAAAATAGAAAATAAAAATAGATTTTTTTAAAAGTTTTTTTATATTTATTTTTTATTTTTATTTTTGAAAATCTTGTTATTGTTTATTATAAGTATAGTTTATTCATATTTTAAGAATATCCTATAAAAAAAAAGAAGAAGAAAAAAAAAAGAAAAAGAAAACTCTATCTTTACACATTAATTCTATTAAATATTATCGTTGTTTTAGATTTTTTACAACCAATTTGTTTAAAAAAAAAGAAAGACTTTTTATCAAGAAAGGGCTGATTTGTCGAAATGATTTTTAAAAAGATCTAAAAAAGTTTAAAGTTATTGTATGATAATCATTGAAACATCTTTATTTTTTTGAAATCATTACAATTAATTTATTTATTGAGAGAAAGGAGCAATTAAAGAAATTTAATCAAAATCGAAAAAGAGAAGAAGAAAAATGAATAAAAATATTATTAAAAAATGATAATAGTATCATTTTTTCAAAACCAAATAGAAACTATAGTTGTCCTGAATACATAGGAGGAGCAAAAACCCGATAGAAAGATTATCGATTATGGATAAAAATTCCATAATCTGTGATTCATAATTGGTTTTCCACTTCACAAAGAGATACTCGGTACCCGAATTTATATCTTTTTTTACTATTATATGTATTTTATTGTTTTGAATATTTTATTATTAATTTTTCTTTATTACCTAAATCAAAATTTCTCACACATGTTTTATTTTTTTGTTAATTTTTTTTTAAAAAATTAATAACGTTGTTTGGTTTTTATCAATAATAAATAAATGTATAATGTGTTTTGATTTAATATTATTGTAAAAAAATTGTCTATTGGAAAAAATTAAAAATAAAAATCTTTAAAATAAATTATAAAAATGAATAATTTTGTTTTTTTTTTCCAATAAAAAAAAATGTACAGTAATATAACCAATTCATCTTTGAACTATTTTGATTTTTTGAAATAATTAAAATATCCGGATTAAAGAAAAATAAGAAAATAAATATATTAGTACATCTATATCCCTTATCCGCACCTGATCGACCATATCCGATTTTCGAATTTTTATCCTAATATTTTGTACTATGAGAGTGTGACAAACGTACATATATCCCAGAGGGGGAGGCATATGTAAATTTTTCTATCTTTTTCAAAAAATCAGTAGATCGCGAAATTTTTTATTTTTTTCAAAATTATTTTGGTACTTAATTGGTTCAATGAAATGAATTTTCGAAAATTATTTTTCAAAAATTTGAAACTTTTTTCATTTGTAATGTTTTTTGATAAAAATTTTCAACAATTAAACTCCACATTCAATCTCGAATCAAATTCAAAAATTTCACAAATTCAAAATTATTGTTAGAAAAATACATTTTAATTTGAAATAATAACAGATAAATAGTTTAATCATAAAGGGGTGCATAATAACAAAATAAGAATCATTTATGTTATCAAAAGAGATTGGGGGAATCAGACCATACGCGCTTCGCGCGCCCGCCCTAAAACCACCCAATTCTTTTGAAAACATTACAGTCAGTTTCACTTTTAAGGCACAAACTTTCAACGAAATTTAAGGGACACTAAAAATCTCAAATTAAAGCACAAAATTCAAATTCTAGTAAAAATAAATTGTAAAAAAAAAAAATTCCAAATTTTGTGACTTAATTTGAGATTTTTTTGTGCCTTAAATTTCGTTGAAAGTTTGTGCCTTAAAAGTGAAACTGACTGTAATGATTAAAATTTCGTCTTGGTCCACCCCAAATTTGTGCCCACCCATGACAAAATTTTAATCATTAATGTTAGCAAAAGAATTGGGTGGTTTTAGGGCGGATATGCGAAACAAATAGAAATACAATTTACATTTGGAACAATAATTTGTAAATTCAAAAATTGTAAAAAATTTATGTTTTTTTAATATTTTAATTCACATGAAATCTAAATACATAAGAATTCTTATTTCAAATTCAAAATATATTTTCCTCAAAATATCCGCGTGCCCACACAAAACCACCCAATTCTTTTGATAACATTAATAATTATTTTTTTTCTATCTCCACCCCCTTCCGATATGAATTAATTGATTAAAGGTTAATTTAAGTGTAAAATTTAGTAATTGTTATTTTTTTTTTATAATTTTGGATTTTTCAATTTTATTTTACATATTATGATATTTTTTTCTGATATTTTTGTCGACATATTTTGTCAATCAAAAAGGTGTCATAATTTATTTAGATGAGTTTTTTTTGACAAATTTCATGATAATTTTTGACAATTCATGAAAAATTTTCTTGTCATTTTTTGAAAGTTTTTGTCTGATTTTTTTGTCATTTTTTGACAATTTATGACAAAAATTTGTCGGACCTGTGTATCATTGTAAAATTTTTATTTTAAACTTGATGAAAGTTGGGTCAAATCCGAGTTACCAAGGGATATATATTTATATAATTATTCCCATTCGTTAAAAATATTCATAATTATTACATTATTTTTCCAAAAAGTAATAATTTAATAAATAAAAAAAAAAACATTTTAAAAAATTAGTAAAAATAATCTTTATTCAAGAAATTTACTTTATTTTTAGATTCTTTTTGAATTAATTCAAAAATATTTTCTTTCCTGTTTCTTAGTGTTTGAACAAATTGCTTCAAAAATAATATAAAAATAATTATAATTAATAAAATGAAATGAAATCCTGTTTTTTTTTTTTTTTTGTTGAATTAAAAAAAATAAGATTTATTATAATTTATCTATCCCTAAATTAGAAATACTATGAATTGTTTTATCAGTTCTATTATGAATAGAAATATTATTGTAGATGAATTAAAAGTGAAAATAGGTATTTATAGTTAAAAAATATATTCTATTCTGAAAAAATAATTCATAAAAGATAATTTTCACAATTGTTTATTTTTTTTCATTTGATTAAATTTCAATTTATTTCCCCACTTCTTTATTTCAATTAAAATTTTCTCACCCCCTTTATTTATCATTTAACAAAAAATGCAGTGGTTCAAGTAAACCCAAAAATAGTTCAAAAAAGAATTTTTATTTTTTTATTACATATTTTAATTATTTTGTTTTTTAAATGCCCATTTTACAATTAATTGATTTGAAAAAAGTTTATTATTTCTTTTATTAAAGGCCTATTTGTAATGTTTGAAGGATAATTACAAACAAAAATAGTAAAGAAAAAGGTTAATAAGAAATAAAAGAAAAAAGAAAAAATGGTTTAGATCTATTTTGAAATTTTGTTTTCAAATTACAAATACGAGAATAAAATAAAAATATTAAAAAATATTTATACCTTATAAGCATTAGAAGCATCTTTGAAATAATAAAAATGTATAAAAGCAATAGTTTTTCTATTAACATCCTTTTTCAATTTAATATTTTTAATATCCCCAAAAACTTTAAAAGTTTGATGTAATTCCTATTAATTAATCGAAGAAGAAAAAAAAGAATAAAAAATAAAGGTCGTGATATTAAAAAAATAAAAAATTATAAATTCGAAATATATAAATCAAAAAAAATTACCCGAAAACTAGTTGGTTTTAGAAATCCTATACAATATAATTTTGTATTCGTTATATATGGTTCAATTCTAAGAGACCCTGTTCTTAAAAACTTCCCGTTTAGTACAATTTTGGCCGTCTCAGCATCTTTTACTTTCTAAATGGGATTTAATTAAAATGGAAAATAAATCAAGAATTTGGAAAAAAAAAAAAATCAAATAATTTAATACTTTTTAAATAAGAAAAACTATTAAAATAAAAAAAAAATCTAAAAAATCACAAACAGAAAATTGAATTAAATAATAATTTCTTCCAGCCTTATAGTTACGATATGAAACAGATAATAATTTACCATACTGTTTAAATTTTCTTTTGAGTGTTTCATGTACACCACTTTTTTGCCCGGTAATCAATAAACAAGCTTTTGGTAGTCCTCGCTATAGTCTAGATTGTTGAAAAGAACAGTTAGTGATAATGATTAGAAAAAAAAATTATTATAACAAGAAACAAGAATATATATATAAAAAAAAAAAAAGAAAAAAGAAAAAGAAAGAAAGAAAAGAAAGAAAAGAAAGGGCAAATAATACCTTTCCAAAATGGTGGTCTAGTAAGAAATTGAAAGGTGAATTAACATTTAATTGATAATAATCAGCAGCATCTTCCAATTCTTCAACAATTTCGTCATTGCATAAATGGTAGTTAATTTCATCTGTATATAAAAAATGAAACAGAATTTTTAAACTTTGTGGCCTTTTTCGAGAATAATCGGTAACTGAAGTTGATGAGTCATCAACAGATAAAAATAACCCTCTAAAAAGATCACTTCTTAGCCTGTAATATCAATTTATGGATTTTTATTGGAATATTTGAAATATAAACTGTGTAATCTTTACTTTTTTTCCATATTTTCCAATTTTCTCATGTCCTTTTTTAAATAATGCAACTCGGGATTTCGGAATCTACATTTTAAATATATTGTTTCAATTAAAACTCGATTATCAATTACATCAGTGTAGACCCATTTTAAAAAGGTATAAACTTCATCTGGTTTGTATAGAGTTAATATTTTTGAAACGCTACTAATTTTTGTACTGGTTCGTAATTCGACTAGAATCGTGTGTGTTTTTTGGCCTTTAAGTACTATATCCGCCCCCTCTCGTGATGTAAATAATTTTGCAAAATCTTCTTTAAATGAAAGTGCATTTTTCATTAAATAATCATCGATTTTGAATTTTTGATAAGAAAATTGTCTTAGCCTTAGATTTGTAAATTCAATACTTTCTATCTTTTACATATTATAAATGATAAATAATTTTTTTTTTTTTTTAAATAATTGTTTTCATATGACAAATAAAAAAAATTTATAAAAATAAAAAAAAAAAAAAAAAGAAAAAGAAATATTTACTTTCGGTTTGTAAGGTGTAGCTCCGTGATTTAACATATATAAAAATAAAAGGTAAAAATGTCGAATTTCCCAATAATTTTGAATTAAAATATATAATGGGGTTTTATTTTCATTCTATGGTTATGTTTAAATATAAATTTCAAATGAAAAAAAGTAAATTTGGTAAATATTAAGTAAATTAAATTGATAAGTATATGAGGAGATAAACAGAGAAATTCAGAAATTTATCAGAGCTTTTAAAATGAAATTTAGAATTAATTTTTTTGTTTCAAATATTAAAAATATACTCAAAAATAAACTTTTTCAAAAAAAAAAATTTTCTAAATTTTTCCTTTTTGCAAATTATCACAATTATCATTATTATTATGTAAATAAATATTGAAAGGGGTTTATACCTGTCAAGATATTAACTGAAAATAAAAAAATGGAAACAAGTGTTAATTATTTTTTTTTTTGTATTTTTTAATTTTATCATTTTTAATCATTTATTTTTTTTCTTTTATGAATTGATCTTATGTTTTCATTTTCAGGTTCTATTTCGGTTCCCAATTAAAAATAATGTTGAATTTTTTTTCCTTGTTTCACTTTTTTCCAAACAGTGAGTCTGAAAGTATTTTTGGTGAATGAATACTTTTCATTAAAAATTTTGAATTCCTTTTCATTTTCCTTTTCCAAATAGCGATCACACAATTTACAAGGAACTTCTTTGCAAACTCTATTGATAAATAAAAAATTATTATGTATACTTCAATTTTTTTACAAATCGGTTATTAATTACTGTTGGTAAAAGTAAAAGAAAAAACCAAAGTTTAAATTAAGGATTCAATAGAATAACGGTTTTTTGGAATATGATTTTTATAGGAATGGGTTTTTATTAGTTTTTTCAACTATAATTCAAAATTTGTTTAAAAAATTTTGACCATTTTTAAGATCACCAAAAAGGCATATTCAATTTCAATAAAAAGGTAGAAATAGTTTTGTTTTTATTGGTTGATCAGTAATATAATGGATTATTTTTAAAACTTGTAATATAACTTCTTAATAATTGATTTTTATTTCTTATCCGTGCAAAGGTTTTCAAATCAAAATCCCGTTCAATATTTTTTTCTCGTACTATTTGTTGCAAAATAAATAGAACAAAATTTTCATTCAACTTTCCAAAATTATATCTTATAAATCAGTTCATATTTAAAATTTTTAATTCCATAAACGAATTTTTATTATTAATTTTCTCTTCTAGCATTTGGAGGTTTGAAGATTTATTCTATTTCTTGAGAATTAATTATTTTGGAAAGCTGAATTAAAATCTTCATCTTTTAATTTTACAATTAACTGTAGTTTCACTTTTTTTCAGTGATATTAATATATTTTTTTTTACAAATTCTAAAATATGGAATATTTTTTTTATTTTGAAATAAAAATAGAGTTTGTTTCTAAAATTTTTACTTAACTAATTGAAATTTTGATTTTTTTATTTTTTTTACTTCAAGGGTCTTACAGTCCGTTTCACTTTTAAGGCACAAACTTTCAACGAAATTTGAGGCATAAAAAAATCTCAAATTAAGGCACAAAATTTGTAATTTTTTTTTTTACAATTTATTTTACTAGAATCTGAATTTTGTGCTTTAATTTGAGATTTTTTTTGTGCCTTAAATTTCGTTGAAAGTTTGTGCCTTAAAAGTGAAACTGACTGTATTTCAATGATCTAACTTTTAATCCAAATATTTTTTTCAAATTATCTAGTGTTGAGTATTAAAAAAAATCAATTATCCCTTTTAAGGGACTAGTCTCTATTAATTTTTTTTTTGACTAATAACTATATCAGGAATCCTTATCTTGAAATATATTTAAAATTGAAAATAGACAAGTTTTTTCAATGTTAGAACTTTTAGTTCTTGTTTTTTAAAAAATTTTACAATTCTGCCAAAAAAAGTGACTTTTAAAATTTTTTTTTTGAAAAAATATCTTTAACGGATGAGAAATTTTTGATTAATTTTGGATTTAATTATTTTCTCAAAAATAATATTTATTCTCATTTTTAAAAACGAAAAAATAATTTAAAACTGGTGATATTTTCTCCTTCACTCTGTTCATCCAACTTGACTCTATAAAGAACTCAATTTGTTTTATCAATAATTACTTTTTTAAAAAATAGTTCTTATTCTTTTCTTTGATTTTTTTTGACTCTGACAAAAACTTTTGGGATGGTTATTTGGTAATACTTAAAAAAACTTCAAATTCAACAAAAACAAAAGAGTGTAAACTCAAAAAGTAGATTCATGAAAAAAAAAGAATGGTACAATATAAAAAAAGAAAATCTTTTATTAAGAGTTAAGCATATATTGTATATTTTTTTCGAATCAAACTATGTTTTCATGTAAATCCAAAAAAAAACCCTTTCAGGTTTATTTTTCAAACTATTTTTTGTAGGTCTTCCACAAACATAACAAGGTTTTGCTTTCTTGTTCATATTTTTTTTTTATTTTTTGTATTTTTGCGAAAAGTTGAAAAAAAGCAACTTTCAAAAAAGTGAAAAAAAGGAAAAATTTTTTATTTCTATAAAAACAATAACTAAATTTAATGAATGTCATTTAGCAAGATTTCATTAATATACGAAGAAGTTTTTCACTTTGATTTGAAATCTAAGGAATTGGCAAAAAAAATTCTAAATCTCTATTAAATTTACCTAAAATAATTTAATATAGACTAGTCCCTTAAGGTTTAAATTTTTACTGTTACTAATTCTCCATTTGTAAATTAAAATAATTGAAAAACAAAAGAAAATTTCGATATTACTTGGTTGGAGTTAGTTGATCTTACTATGTTTAAAATGCATTAACCTTATCATTTAACTGAAATATATAATAAAAAAATAACATACATTTTTCACATTCAATAAAACATGGCGAGAAACAAATAATCGCAGGATTTTTAAATTGGCGGATGGGTTTGCACATAAATAATGTAAAGGGGTATTATTATTTGAGTCTCTTTGGTTAACTTTATAGCCATTAATTAAACAGTATTTGATTAATTTGTATTTTATACTTGGGTTTTGGCAGAGTAAATGCAAGACTGATCTTTTTGAGCTGGTCAATTCATGCATTGTTGCTCCTTTGTGTATGAGGAATTTCAGGATCCTTAGTTTTATTGACTCATTTTGGCAAAGATAATGTAAGGGTGTTTCTTGATCAAAAGTCTTTGCATTGATATTTGCTCCTTGATTGATAAAAAATCTGATCAAAGTTAAAGAAATATTTTTATGAGCACAGATGAAGTGTAGAGGGTTTTTATTTTCTGTTTCTGAATTGGCATTAATATTGGAACCATGTTTGATCAGATAGGGGAGGATTTGGAGATTTAATCTTTTGCGATCACAAAAATAGAGCAAAGGGG
Organism: Anaeramoeba flamelloides; assembly: GCA_027625915.1. Classification (NCBI taxonomy): domain Eukaryota; family Anaeramoebidae; genus Anaeramoeba; species Anaeramoeba flamelloides. Next base: position 1,552,204 of record JANTQA010000045.1, read on the forward strand.
AATATTCTTGTTCAACTGAGTCTAAGAGGGCACCTCTGTTTACCAGGTGAGCAATTATATGAAAGTTTAAATAGTTGTGCCGACAGAAGAAACTGAGGAGGATATTTTCGATAGAGTTCTTGGCTTTGATTTTTTCTCTTTTTGAGATCAAATAGTCAATCATCTCTAAACTTAATAATTAGTTTTCGCAAATACACAAATGGCTTGATGGTGTGTAGTCTTTTCTTTTTTCGAGGGACGTAACCTTTTCAACCAGGAATTGGATAATTGGGAAATTGAGTCTCTTATTCATAATAATGAGATCTAATGCTGTGTTCCCATTAATGTCTTTCAATTTTGGGTTTGACCCGTTCCCAACTAAAAAATGGATGATATCAAAATCAGGATCATCAATTAAACACGCATGGTGTAGTGGTGTATTTTTTTCATTGTTCTGGGTATTGGCGTCTGCGCCCTGCTCCAGAAAATAGTTTAAAACTAATAAATCAACATTTGGGTTTAATAAGAGCTGATTTAAAGCAGTGTTACCCTTTGTGTCCTTGATCTCAAGATCGGCACCTAAACTTATCAAATAATAGACTAACTCTGCCTCTGGATTGAATTGGCAGGCCAATTGCAAAGATGTAAGCTTGACTTTTTTGTTCTCAATTTGATACACAAATCGATTATTAATATTTCTCCAATTGATGATCTTTTTGATTTCTTCTAAACCACCCCTTTTTATCAATTCTAAGATATCAAATGATCTTAAAATTGGTTGAGGTTGTTTACTTTGAAGGTACATACTTTAGGGTAGGAAATGTTTTGAATAATTTTGATTGGATTTTTTTTATTTTGAAAAAAATCGAAAAATTAAACCCTTAAAAGAAAGATTTTTGAAAGATTTGAATTCTTGTTTTTGTGACAATTTTTTTTGTTCAGATTTTTTTTTTCAGTCTGGACTGATCAAAAGAAAACAATAATTTTTTTTTTTTCTTTTTGAACAATAAGAATGATTTGATCGCTTTGATTTTTTATCTTTCCAAATAATTCTTGCTAATTTGTGATTTGTGCTGAATATTAATGCAAAACAAATATTTACAATAAGTTAATTTAGGAATTATTTGTTAGATAATGTGAAAGTTTGTTGAGAGATCCTTAAAATTAATAAATTTAGGATTGCTTTTGATAAAAATTGATAAAAAAAAAATGAATTAATATGATTTTTGTTAAGTTGTTTTCTTTTAAAAATTTTTAACCACTCTGATCCTTTAACCAAACCTAGAAATTTTTCTCAATTCTTAATAAAATTTTTTGAACAAAGATTTTACTAATGATCATATTTTTTAATACTTTTTAACTCTTAAATTAAATTTTTTAACTCGTAAATCTTTATTAATTCCTTACACCTAAAAATTTGACACAAACAACTTAACAAGACATTGTGTCTTTGAGGTTATTGTTCCAAAAATGTTCTTCGGAATTTAACACGTCTCATTTTTCACGAGAATTTTTCATTAGAATATATTTGCTTTTAGTTTCTACATTAAATATCTTTTTGAGTTTGATTAATTGTTGTAATCTATAATTGTTTCGTTTTTCTGAAAAAGAACATTACGGTTTGGAAAGGGAATTTTTATAAATTACCAATTTTTTTTTAAGAGAAAAATTTTTTTTTCACTTTAGTTAAGATTATCAATTCAAACAACTGATCTTTAACATATACGTTATTTTTGTTGGTTCCAATACCTTTTTTGAAGGAATTAGAATCTCTAAAAAAAATATTTTCGATATTTTTAATAGCAAATTCCGAAGAAATTTTACCAGCTCAAAATTGTTAAGGTTTACAATCCTTGAAACTGGAAAAAGTCTGATTACTAAAAATCGAAAACTTCGTTTAAATGCTATTTTTTCGAAATGGATTTATTTTTGTTAAAAGTTTGATAAATTTTCTTTATTTTGGCAAAGTTCAAAATCCAACAAATTTTCAAATTATTTCATAAAAAAAATATTTTACTTTTTCAAGAAGAAATCTTATATTCTTATTAACGAAGTGTACAAAAATACAATTTAAAATTAAAACTACTAATTTTGAAAATAACACATTCAAAGAAATCTACTAAATTTCAAAAAATATCAATAATTATTTTAAACTTTTAAAAAATATCATTTCCATATATAAAAGAGAGCTCTCAATTTTTTCTTTTTTTTCGAATAAAAAAATCTGAGAAAAAAACGAGAAAAACAATCCTATTAAAAATTCAAAATTCAACTTATAACCAAAAGAAATACTTTAAAATTGAATTTTTTTTTCTTAATAATTAATAACCAAATCTTAATTATTTTTAGAGTTAGATTTTACCCAAATATGGGAAGTGTCAATACGTTGTATTTTATTATTTTGCAAATTTTTGAATATTGAAATTATTTAAAATAAATTTATAATTAATAAAGTAAATTAGAAAAAAAAATTTATAAAAAAAGTATTTAATTATTTTAAATAATAAAAGCTTGTTGTTAATAATCTCAATATTAGTAAAAATATTGGATGATCTTTAAATACAAATAAATTAGATAAATTATTGAGAAAATAAAATAAATGTTAAATTTTTTATGATCATGAAGAGATTCAATACATGTTTATTTTTTTGATAAACTTCATTCCAAAAATTTAATAACGCCTAAAATCAAAAATAAGTAAAAAAAATCATAATTTATTGTATTTTTCTAAACCTAATATAAAACAACATTTAAGTTACCTAGTATTAAGGTTTTTTATGTAACAATTTTTATCCGATTAAATTAAAAATAAATGTATACAAAATAAAAAATTGGTGTGTCTAAAATAATTAAATGAGTAGAATAAATTATTTATTGGTAAATTTGTTGAAATTTAACCAACAATTGTTGATCAATCAATCCGTTAAAACCATCAAATTATTGTTTTTGGTTTTTCGATTTAACAAAATTAACATTAAATTGTACCAACCATCAAAAAAAAAATTCCTGATCTAAACAAACAGAATATGTAACTTTAAAAAAGGAAATGAAAACAAAATTCTATTTTAACCTTTATCAACCATCAAAAGAAAATTTTCCTATCCAACTTAAACAGATGATAGAACTGTGTAAAAAAGATGAAAAAAAAAACAGAAAAATACAAAAAATGATAAAAATTGTTTGTTAAAATCATTAATATTTCCTAATTGAATGAAAATATCTATTTGTTACATTCTCTAGATTGTTTTTGTTATGTCCCAAATTTTTTATTTAGTCTATTTTTAAAATAAGAATAAATTTTCTATTTAATTTGTTCATACAAACAATCAGAAATGATTTCAATTAAGATTTCTTCACAATAAAACTAAAAATGATGACAAATTTAAATTTTTTGGTTTTTGATAGAGAAATTCAAAACAAAAAGTCCAGTAAAAAGAAAAGATCAAGATATTTTATTAAAATTTTATAATAAAAATGGACTTTTAAAAATGTTAACTCATCTCTCTAGAAAGATGATAAATAGGTTTGGATCAATATTTAGTCAAATCCTTGTGAAAATAGTAGTCGTCTACCTTTAGCAAAAATAAATCGATTTTTTACTCCCTTAAGGTTTATAATCCCTGAAATTTGAAAAAACATTATCTTGAGTTAGTTGTAGTGGCTTGTTAATTTGGTTCTTATCTGATCGATATTGGGTTTGGTATGGGTTTTAATAGTGGTTCAAAATGGTAATTTTTGACAATTTATATTTAATTATTCCGAAATCCGGATTGAAGAATGTAAGACTAAGAGCTTGGAAGGTATTTAAGTTCAGAATAGATTTAGATTTTTGGGTTGTCAATTGAGAATCTTGATTTATTTTTTGTCAATAAACCAAATGAAAAAAATAAATTTTTTAAAAGCTCCTAATAAAACCTAGCCTAATTGAAAAATATAAATCAACAACTCAACAAACCACATTTTTTTATAACTTATCTTATACCTAATAGATCTAACACTCTTCAATTCATATTTTTGAAAAAAAAAAAATAAATCGTCAAAAATTGCCATTTTGAACCTCTATTAAAACCCATACCAAGAACAATATCGATCAGATAAGAACCAAATTAACAATCCACTACACCCAACTCAAGATAATCTTTTTTCAAATTTCAGGGATTGTAAACCTTAAAAAAATCTCACAAGTAAGAATTTATTTTTTTCTTTTGTTTCCAAAAAAAAATTTCATCAATGACAAAAACACATCCTACAAGGAAGCGCCGAACCATTTTAGAAATGATGTGCATGACTGTTCTTTTTTCAGGTATCCAATCTACGTGGTCTGTGCAGATAGCGTTTAGCTCTCCAACTCTATTATCACTTGGCATTTCCAAGAGCATAATTTCGATAATTTGGATCATTGGGCCAATTTCTGGTCTCGTTGTCCAACCGATAGTTGGATCTGTGTCTGATATTGTCAAGTGGAAGATCGGAAGACGAAGGCCATTTATCTTTGGCGGGATGGTCTGTGTCTTAATTGGGTTAGCATTGTTTGCATGCTCAGAATATTTTGTGGACTACTCGCGCAATTTTGCAATCTTCATTGCAATCTTTGGGCTGGCGATTTTAGACTTTGGGAACAATGGGATCCAAGCGCCAACACGGGCACTGACATCCGATCTTGTTGAGAAAAGCCAGCAGACATTAATTAACAGTTTTTTGTCTGTTTTTATCGGTCTCGGTAGCATCTTTGGCTATTTCTTGAGTTCTTTGGAAAACCTGGACATGAAGATGTCCTTTTTAATTGTCGGGTGCTACATCTTGTTTGTAACTGTAGTCACCATTTCGACGACAAAGGAAAACGAAAATATCAAGAACAACAAGGAAACGAATACCGATGAGCCTGTTGAAATTAAGCAATTCCAAAACCCTTTCCGTGAGCTTTACCGTGTCATTAAAAAATTGCCTTCAGAAATCAGAAGGATTTGCTTGTTTGTCTTGTTTTTATGGGCAAGCTGGTTCCCCTTTTTGATTTATAGCACTTCATATTTTGCAATTGATGTCTATAAGGGCAGCGAAGACAAGGACAGCAAAGATTATGACAAATATCAACAGGGTGTTCATCAGGGATCTTCTGCTTTAATGTACATGGCGATCACCACATTTGTTTTTTCGATGCTGATTTCCAAAATTGAAAAACAAATTGGGGTGAAATATTTATTAATATTTTCTTGTTTCTTACAAAGTTTCTCCTTTTCGTTAATGTCCATTTTCCAACACAAAGTGATTTCTTTAATCATGGTCATTCTGTTGGGAATTCCTTACTCGTTAACAAATTCAATACCATTCTCTTTGCTTGCACAGCACATTACAAGCAAAAAGTCAGGAGTATATATGGGCGTTTTAAATTGCTTTATAGTGCTTGCCCAATTTTGGACGGCATTAGTCGCAGGCCCAATTATCAAGGCTTGTAACAATCAAATAGCAATGATTTTTTGGTATGGTGCGGGATTTGCTTTCATAGCTTTGATAACAGTTTTCTTTATAAAATTGCCGAAAAGGAAATCTTCATTTGAAGAATTTGATAGTTCCGATTCAGATTTGGCACAGTTAGCAATTTTGTCTCACAGTGAATTTAGTGACCATGATACATTACTCGATGTTTAATTTGGCTTTTTGCAATTATTATATTTATTTGGTCAATTCTCACTTATCACATTATTTTTCTTTTTTTTTTTTTTTTTCATTTTTAATTTCTTTTTATTTTTTCTTTCATTTTTTATTAGTATATATGAATTGAAGGACAAAAAAATTGATAAAACATATATTTATATATTAATTTCTTATTATTATTTCGTTTAGAATTGTAAATTTATATAAATTAAAATACTTATGAACAATAAATTAATTTTGTTTTTTAATATAACAAACAAAAAAATTTTAAATCCCTTTCTCCAAGTATATATATATGTATGTATGTATGTATATGGGGGGAAAGAGGGGGGGGAGAATATTAGAATAAATGTTTGTAACTATTTAGCATTAAAATCAAAAAAAAAAAAAAAAAAAAAAACCTTAAATGTTATTTACAAAAAGAAATAAATCACTAAAAGAAAAATTTTAACCATTATTTTAATACTTGTTTTTTACTTTTTTAATATTTATGATCTTGTATTATTGGTGAAATTAAACCTTACAAAGATCGAAAGAAATTTTATTTAATAATAATATTTAATAAATAAATTTGGCTTTTTTATTGAAATCATGAAAAAAGTATAAGCAAATAATATTTACTTTTTTTTTATCTTTTCCCAAATTTTTCTTTTCAAAAAGTTGGAAAAAATTGGGATAAATAAAGACTATTTATATTTTATACTCTATAAGGATTAAAATGTAATATCTTTACCTATAAATATAATATAAAAGGCAATTATTTAAAGTAAAGTCCAAATGTTGCAAATGTTTATATTTTAATATGATTTCTGAAAAAATTTTCATTGATCTAAAAATTGATAACAAAACACAATATTGTTTAAGGGTCTTGTCATTTACCGTGAATGTACTCCAAACTCAGGGGGGTGACCTGAGAACAAAAAGGGTCTTGTAAAATAGCCCTTCTTTTGGTTGACAAAATTAAAATAACAAAAAAAAAAAAAAAATTCATTGGATCTCTTTGATAAAAAAATCAACGAAGAAAAATAATTCCAAAAGAGTTCTCAATTTTTAAAAAATCAAATTTTTAAAAAAAAGAATTCATCTTTTCTCATTTTATATTTCCAAATGTTTAAATTTCTTTAATTTAAAACAAATTGCTTTCTTGTATTTCGCAATCAATTTTATTCGATTTAGTCTGGTTTGTGGTTATTTTGTAACCCTCTAAATTTGACCAAGTAAGGATTATTTAATATTCTTTCAATAAAAATAACTCATTTGAAAAAAGAAAAAAAAGAAAAAAAAAGTCACCAAGATCTCAAAAAGCGCCAAATAGCGCAACTTCAAAACGGACATTGTTGTTTTCAAAATTGTAATTCACAACCATTCTAATTGGAAATTGAGTGTCGCTCTTTGGCGCTTTTTTCTCAAAATGTCCTCATTTTTGGTTGTTGATTTTTGGAGATCGATCGTACATCTATAGGTTAATTGTTTTTTGATTGGTGTTAGTTCCTCAATAAAATTACTAAAAAGTTTTTTTCCATTTCAGAATAAAAAATTTCACCGTAAAGACTCGACCCTTAAAGAAAAAAATTTGTTTCAAATTGAAGAAATTAAACCCTTTGGAAATGTAAAATAAGAAAAAAATGAATTCTTTTTTTAAAAATGTTGATTTTTTGGTAATGAAAAGGCTATTAAACTTTTTTTTATTCGTTGAATTTTTTGTCAAAGAGATCCAATAAAATTTTTTTTTTTGTTATTTAAATTTTGTCGATCAAAAGAAGTACAATTTCACAATATCCTTTTTAGTGTATCAAGTCACTCATTGGGTAATTAGCAAATCCACAGCAAATAACTAGAGCATTAAGAAAAAAAATATTTTTTCCGAAAATCTCTGTATGTAATATCTAAATAAAATTAAATACTTTCTGCTCTTGGAAAAAAAAAAAGAAAAAAATTTCCTTTGACTTTAAATTAAAAATGATTAAAAATAATTTAAAAAATAATTAAGGGGTAAGAATATATTTATTTATTTATTTATTTTTCATTTAATCATCTTTTTTCCCTTTAACTTTCATCAATAATTTTCTACTTTTTCTTTTAAAGGTATTTGTTTGTTTTTTATTACCCATGATAAAAGACATTGTTTCCTCTGAATCCAATATTCTGTCAATTAAAAATTCAACTGGGTTTAAAGATTTTGTTAAATTATCAATAATTGAAGTAATATTTTTCATTTTTTCGAATATGAGGGAAAAATATGGCAAACCGAGTTGTGTAAGATCAAGGGTTAAATATTTTTCAACGTCTGCTAATAAATTTGAGGCAAACCCAAGTGGTGAAATCTTTTTTCCTTTGGGTGATGTAAAATGTTTTCTAACACTTGTACTTAGAATTTTTGGGTTTGGAAAGTCATATTTTAAAGAAATTGGAACGTATAATAATTTTTTCGAAAAGCCTCTACTCGAGGATATCTTTGTTAAAAATTCATTCCTTTTGTCGAAATATTTTTCGATCACTTCATTAATTGGCATCATGTATCCACGGCTTTGTGAAAACATCACCCCATTGGATAAAGCCTGTGTTGCTGATGAAAGAAGCATGAGGGATCTTCGTTGGTTTTTGTTGATTGTGCCTTTATACAATCCATGTTTCACGGGTGTGACCATTGCCGGGCATAGGAATCTTAAAAAGACAAATCCGCCAACTGTGGAAAGCACCTGGTTTGGGAATTTTAAATTGGTGATTCTTTTATAATATGAACAAAGCATTCGTAATTCTGGTGGGATATTTGGGACTGAATCAAAGATTGTTTCCATGATCAAACAAAAATAATGTTTGAAGTTTTTTAAATTTTCTTCACGTTCTTCTTCGTTTGTAACAATCTTTGGATCAATTTCGCATGTGATATTTTTGTCCAGCATTTCTGTAAACACTGGGCCCAATGTCTTGATTAAATAATTGTCGCCAATTAATTTTGAATATTTGCTAATTACTTTGGAATTGACATCGTTGGATCTGAACAGGGTACCCGCAGATGGGTTTTTCAAGACCTCATGGGTAATGGCAACCTCTGCAAAGGGCAGCACAAGCCCAACGGAATCTAAAAATGCAATCAATTCTTGACTATATTGATTACCGTTTTTTTTGCAAATCGCACTTTGAATCGAAAAAACTAAATTATCGGCATCTTCAGTACTCATGTATTTTGATAATGCGTCTCGGCACATTGGTAAAATCAATGAATGATAGAGTCGCTTCCTGGCTATTCCTTGTTGCTTATCTTCAAAAAAATTAATAATCATATCTCCAAATTTTTGTCCATAATATCTATTAATAATAAAATACAATGTTCTTCCAATGGCTTCTTCTCTTGCCTCATTTAATAATTTCGTTATATCCTTATTCTTGAAAGATTGAAAAGAATAATAAACGTGGTTTTTATTTATATACGTGTTTGGATATTTGTATTAAAGACAATGATATACAGAAAGTGATAAAGAGAAGGAGAAAAAAAAAAAAAAAAAATTGTTAAATTAATAAGATCCAATTTATTTAAAGAAATTTTATTTTCTTTGGGTGATCAGGCTTTTATTTATTGAAAAAAATATTAGTGAGAAAATTATTTTGCAAAAAAAAAAAATTTACTTTGATTTGTTTTGATAAATTTAGCATTTGAAATAATGTGATAACTGCTTGCTTTGATTCGTTAAAATCTACAAATCCAGGCATATATCTATCAAAGGCTAAATATATTTTATTCCTAATTTTTTCGAATTCATCCGAATTTATTGAAATTGAAAGAATTTTATATTTACATAATCTAGAGGTTATGTCATGTGCTAATCGCATTTTCATTACTGTTGAATAAAAATATTGATTTATTAGGGCATATATTGATGATGATGCCTCGCTTGATTCCTCTGTTATGATTTTTGTTTCTTTGCATTTATTTACTACCTTTTCAAGAAATTTTGATGTTGTTAGCTCATTTCCAGTTTCTGCACTATAAACAATTTTTTTTAACTCTGTTTGAAATTCATGATCAACATTTGTTAATTTAAAAGATTTTAAGATTCTCCAAAATGTTTGTGTTAAGATAAGTTGGGAAGAGATTTCATTAAATTCTTTCTATTTCATTTTGTTTTATTTTTTTAGAAAAAATACAGAAAAGAAATTATTAAAAAAAAGGTTTATTATAAAAGAGAATTTAAAAAAATGTTTATTATAAATAAAAGAGAATTTAAAAAAATAAATTAAATTAAATCCAATGATAAAAAGTTGTGATTTACATCAGATAATTAATCAATACTTTTTTGAAAATAAACTCCAATCCAAAATTTTGAACACACCCAAATTCAATTTTTGAAAAAAAAAAAAATCTTATTTAATCAATTCAAGAAGAAATACCAAATTAGAACCATTTCAACAATTGGAATGTTTTCAATTGCTTATAAATTAAAATACTCACAAAACAAAAAATGAAATAATTATTAATACTAATAAATTATCGGTGTGTTAAATAATTTTGAAGAGAGCAAAATAAAAAAATGTATTGGTTAAATTTGTTTAATTTATAATAGGAATTATTGATCGATCAAATGGTTAGATACCATATCAACTTAATTTTATTTGAGAGTTCTTCTATTTTGAACAACTCAACTTTAACCATCATATCAATCGTTCAAAAAAAAATTGATCCAACGAAACAGGTTAGGTAATTGTAAAAAATGAAATGAAAACAAAAAACTAAAAGATGAAAAAATGATTTTCCCATTTTACAAAAATCAAAAATTATTTCGAATTTGAATGAAATTGTATTATTCTGATTTTCTTTGAACTGTTTTTGCTGTGTTGGGAAATTTTGAACTTTAGTTTATTATTAACTATCCCACTAGCCACCAAGTTCTCATTAAGAGTCGTATTTATTTATGGCAAAATTATTCAATTCTGAAGAGTAATTGGTAAATGTTTACTAATGACTAACTTAAATGAAAAGCCGATTGGGAGAACTATGTTATCTTGGGTGTATTTCTGAAGTTCTTGAAACTGAGGTTTTTAATGCAAAACAAAAAATAAAATCTAAAAAAACCTCATTTTAATTCTTTAATACCAGATCCTAAACACTTAAACCAATCATTAATATTAACAATTTATGTTTTAAATTTAGGATTCATTTGATGCCCCTACCCTGAATATCTTCGACTTTATTGTTGTCTTTCAGATCGTTTTTGTTTTTTTCTAATATTTAAATATATTTCTCTTTGTGTTAGAGAATTAAATAACTTTATTGAAGGCAATTAAGTGCATTTTAAGAGAAAAAAAGCACAGTATTATTATTGAAAGTCATGATTCTGAAATATTTTTTACCTTACAAAACTCGTAAAAATTTTTTCAAAAAAAAATCTCTAAATTTTTGTATTTTTGAAATACACTCACATATCAAACATTATAATACATAAAAATTTTGAAAAGGATTTACAACTTTATTTAGATATTAATGCGAATTCAAAAGAAAAAAAAATGAAAATTTTCAGTAATATTTTTTTCATTTTTAATTGGGAAATTTTTGAAATTTTTATTTGACTTTGTGAAAAGATTATTTGAATCGATTTTTTTAATAGTCTAAAAAGAATCATATTTTTTCGATTTTAAAAATAAAATCAAATATTTCTTTCAAAAGATATCGCTAAATTAAATTGAAAAACTGATTTTTTTTTCTGTTTTTGAAATATTTTTTATCATTTTATTTTTTTCACGTTTGAGTTTTAATGTATATTCCCTGTTTTTTTCTGCAAATTTTTTTAACATTTATTTTTTTTTCATACGTGTGCTCAATCTAAAGTTGATTCGTTGTAAATAATTTCAAAAAAAAAAAAAATACCCCAAAAATAGGTGTATTTTTCAAAAGTCGGTAATTTTGAAAAAGGGGGGTATTCAAATCATAATGAGTTTAATAGTTATCTTTTCTTAATTACATAAAATATCATAACTTTGAAAAAATAATTTATAAAAGATGTATAACTGAAATCAAATATGTAGTTTTGGCTAACTTTAATTTTAAGATTTTATTTTTTCCTTGTAGTGTATAATCAAAATAAAATGAAATAAATGTGTAATTTTTGCTGTGAGCGTACTTCGTATTATGAATTTTTTAGGAAATGGATAGAAAATGATTTTTTGAATAAAGCTATTTTAAAAAAGGGTGAATTAAAAGTTTTATAAATGGTGTTCAAACTATTTAATTCACTGTTTTAAAAAGTTTAGATAACAATTTAAAAGACTTTTTTTTTTTTTTTTTTCACTTTTTTAAAACACTACAGTTTGTTAAATACTCCGTGTTGACTTGAATAAATGTTTTTAATCAACTTTTTATTGTTGTTTTGGAATTTTTTTGGTTTTTAATTGTTTGTTTTGAAAATTGTTCAATAGTGTTTTTAATTTTTAATTGTTAATGATATTAAAAATTTTCAAGAGTGTGTTTGTTTTTCAAAAAAAAAGCATAGTTTGATCGTAATACTGTACATTCATCAAGATATAATCAAAAATTTTTTTTAAAGATCCTTCAAAATATTTTTAAACTTCTAATTGAATGAAAACCTCAAAGATCTTCATTAGCCAATGAGAATTGATAGTTTTAGAGATCTAATTAGATCTCTCGTTATTACATAAAATTTATTTTTAATGATTTGACCAATGCTCTTGAAGAATTTTTTTAAATGGTATAAAATTTCAGCTGATTAACTTTTTTTTTAAATTCTGGAATATTGTTTCATCTAGTATTCTTGGTTCGCCCAATATATATCACAAAAAAGAACGAGGTAAATAAATAAAAGTTCACCAATTACAAGAGATGATTTGAAGGCTAATTGCTAAAGGTAAAAAAAGAAAATAAAGTGTAAATTTTTCAATCATTTCATTTTTCAAAAAACTTGAAAATTTAAGAAATCATTTTTGCACATTTAGATAGATAAAAAACAGTTTTTTAGTGAATGGTTATCTCTTTTTTGGGTTTTTTTTTTTTTTCAATCAAATTGAAAGATTTGGTGATTGTAGATTTTGGTGACAAGTTTTGTTTAAATTTGATTGGGTTAGTTCAAAAATAGGGTGACTGGAGTTGGAAGGTTGTGGAACAAGGACAAGGTAAAGTATACTATTGGAAATACTGTTTAATTTGGAAAATACAGTTTTACTTGACTTTAAGTTTAAGGAACAATAGAATAAATTTCAAAAACAACAATTAAAAACAAAAAAAACACTCTTTTAAAAAAAAAAAAAACAACAATTATTTACAAAAACAAAACAAACAATTTTCAAAAACACCAATTAAAAACCCAACAAGGATTATTTAACATACTGTAGTATTAATAAGTATTTTTGGAAAATCAAATCGAAATTAACTCCAATAGAATAAGCAATTATCAATTCTTATAAAATGAAAAATTAACAAACAAAATCAGAATAGTGATTTAACATTCGAAAAGAAAAAAGTAATTAGCAAAATCTTCAAAGTAAAAATAAAAATAAAAAGGCAAAAGGCAAAAGGCAAAAGGCAAAAGGCAAAAGATAGAGAAAAATGTCAAATTAAAAGAAAAATGAAATTACAAACCATTGGCTCCAGACTGCCCATTAATACAAGTTGTTTTTGGAGGTCTGCATATATTGGAATCAAGTCTGGCAAAATTTGACCAATATTTTTTATCGAGGTAAGAACGTTTTGGTGATTTGAGACTAATTGAGAAAGCAGATCTTTCCCAACAGTTGCGTATTTTGAAAGCAATTGGTGTTCTTCAGATTTTTTTTTTTCAACAACGGGTTCTTCTGTTGAGCTTTGATTATTTATCAAATCGATATCGAAATCCATCTCATTTGGGATCGGTGGAAAATCGTCAATGTCGATCATTTCTGGTTCCTCGCTAGACACCGAATTTGTGCTGTTGTTTGTATTTGACTTTGATTCTTCATTTGAATTATTCTTTGTTTCATTTTCTTTTGGCAGGTCAAAGTCATAATTTGCAGTAAATGCCCGATCAAAGCTTACTAATTGTTTTTTTCTTTTTGGTTTCTGTTTCTTTTTCTTTCTCTTTTTTTTACTTGTCACGTTGAAGTCGTGTTCCTTTGTTTCAGGTTTTTCGTTTTCTTTTTCTTTTTCTTGTTCTTCTGAACTGCTCACTTGGGTTATTTGTTGGAAATTCGAATTTTGTCTTGGTTTTCCAGATTTTAATTTCGATTTGCTATCTGACAAATTTGTCTTTTTGACTTTTTGTGGAATTGGTGTGTTTCTCCTTGTTTTTTTATAGCTTTCTTCTTTTTCTTTCAAAAACAGTTTTGTTATCAAAACAATAAAGACTTTTGAGTCTTTCTATTTGATTGAAAAAGTTTTAATTTTTATTTCGAATTCGTGGTGGATTTTTTGTGATTACAATAAAACAACAGAAAAAAAAAAAAAATGTTGAAGAAAAATAAGGTGAGGTGATTTTTAAAAGGTATTTTGTTTTTTTACAAGCAAAAAATTTTATTTTCCAAATAAAAATGCACAAAATTGTTAATGCTAAATACGAAGAAATTTTCACTTTTGTTGATCAAAAAAAAAACATTGTTATCCACAAAAAGTTGATTGGTTGGTAAAAAAAATTGTTCTAAATGGTTGTTTTGTTTAGGATCAAAACTCTGTGAAAAAAATTAACAATCATTTATTTTTGGTGTAAAAATCATCTTGTGTCTTTCAAAGAAAAAAAAAAAAAAGATCAAGAAGAGAAAAAAATATTTTTTCAAGCTGTGGAAAAACTTTCTTGTATAAAAAGAAAAAAATTGGTAAAGAATCTTACACTCATTAGCTCCTTTTTGTCTGGGATTTGGATTTCTGGTAAAATTTTTTCTGTTAATTGTATAAAATTTTGAACACGTTTACTTTTTGATCGTTTTTTTGCAGCAAGATCAAATTCGTTGTTTGGGTAAAGAACATCAAAAAGTATGCACAAGTTTTTACAATCATTCATCGAACTAAATGATCGAAGAATTATTTTTTTTTTTTGTTTGCTTTGCTCCAATTTTTGATTTACCCAGGATAATAGATGTGGTATAGGATCATCATCAACGGTTTTAGAGGAATACTTACTGATCTTTTCAAGGCACTGACTAAATTCTCTTTCCAAACTGGTCATGAGAATTTTCGAATAGTTTTTCTTTTTAGATTTTTAAAAGAAAGAAGTAAAAATTTTTTTTTTTGGAAAAAATGGTATTGACTTTGAATGAGCTTTTTTTGATTCTATTATTTTTCACAAAGGAAATTTCGATAATTGGAACTCTTTAATTGAGACAAGTTTTTTTGAACAAATGAAATGTTCAAAAAGAAGGTTTTTTGTAAATTTTGTTTGTAATTTATTAGTGACAAGATGATAAGTTTTGATGGTCATAAAATTTGCTGTTTCAGTCTTTTCATCTTGAAAATTGATAAACTCATTCATTGATTAATACCAAAATTTTATTGAGAATTTGTCAAATAATGTACTTGTAAAATTTATTGTAAGACGATATTAATATCAGAAGATATTCTTTAAAACACTGAGGAAAAAAGTGTGTTATAAATTTTCCAGTCAAAGTGGGAAGAAATACAATTTGAGGGAGAGTTAAATTGTTTTTTGAGTTAAAAAAGTGACAGTAACTTGATCTTTGTTCTTAACACTTACAGCAAGAAGTAAAACTTACGAATTACAATTTCACTTTTCTTTATGCCTTATCAACTTTAAATACAAAAATTCATTTTTATCAAATGACCGAGAATGATTATCAAATTATTTTTGCAAAAAATAGTGTTCAGAGTACTCTTTAGTTTTTTTTTAACAACATTCTAAGAAGTCTGATTCTTTTTTGCAAAGTTTTTGAAAAACAAGACAAAAACTTATCGATATTTGCCTAATAAATGGTTAACAAGTTTCACATCTTTTTGTGTATTTTTCTTGAAACAATTGGAGTTTTAAAGGAAGTAGATTGAAAATTGTGATCTCTTTTTTTAAAAAAGGAATGTGATTGAAGTGAAAATTTTTTCCCTTTAATTCTCCAAAAAAATACAATAAAAACAAATTTTTTTTTCAAATAATAGACTTAATCAAACTTTGTGTAGAAAATTTAGATCAAATGGGTTTCTCTTTCCACTTTAAATTAGAAAATTACAAAGCGGTGCTTTTTCAAATTAAGGGATTATTGTCACTCTAGTTTCATGAAAATTATTATCTTTTGGAATTGGATGTAAATGGCATTTAAAGCTCCCCCTTTTTAAATGACAATCAAAAATCTTGATGAACAATCAATTATTAGATTTTTAATGAATTTTCCTTACCGATAAAATACAATTTATGCTTGGGAATTTTTACTTGATTTTCCTTTTTGAAATTTTTATACTCAAGCTTTGAATAAAACATTTTCTGAAGCCAAGTGTTATGAAACTCTATAAAATTAGTTATTCTTCAAAATATTCTTTGCCAGGGAATGTTTGATAAGAAAGAGTTCAAAGATTTTTAAAAATGGAAATTGAACTAAAAATTTTTTGAAATTTATTGGAATTTATCAGTATTATAAATTGTCATTTTGTAATATTTTTTTAAATTCCTTTTCCAAAACTAAAAAATAGGAACTCAAAATAATAGTATTCTTAGTTTTCAAAAGTCATATTTTGAACTTCCAAAAGTATCTATTTTTTCTTTTTTTTAATTTCTATAGTTGATTAATAATTATCAACCTAAAAATTGATTAATTTAATTCCTTGTTTTTCGAAATTAGTAATTTTTTACTCATATTCCCAATCTATTAAAATATTTCATTTCAAGAATTTCTTGATAATTATTTATTTTTTCAATAATTGGATTTATTAAATAATTAAACCAATTTTCTTCTCAATTTTTTTTTAACTTTTTGTTTCTTCTCAAAAACCAAATTACGCTTCAATTACTTCATATAACCATATATATATATATTTGGTATACTATCAATAGAATTCATGAATTTAACCCCTTTAAAATTCTCTTTTTATCAGACAGTTTGGTTTCATCAAACCCTGAAAAATACTGATAAATTCAAATAAATATCTTAAAAATTTTTAATTCATTTTCCTTTTTTACAAGTGTTTTGATTTGAAGAAAGCATTCTATGTATTTAAATGTTTTGAAAACTTTTTTAAATTGGTTTGATTTCAAAAGATTCTTTCTCTTGAGTTATTTTCAAAATTAAAGTCCTAAATTATAAAAATGGAAATTGATTTGAAAATTTTCTTCAAAATCTATTTGAATTTATCAATATAAAGTAAAATAATTTTTGAGACACATGTAAGATTGATATTTTTCAACTTTGAAGCCAGAATATTAATGATTTAACATTTAAATTTATTGTCAATATACTTATTTTTTTATAAAATTATTGGGGTTTTTACGAATAAAATGATAATTTTTAGTTGGTTCAGTAATTATTTCAGACTTTTTTACCAACTGGATTTTTAGAGGTCTTGAAATAAAGGAAAGAAATATTATGGGGTTAGTAAATGACAACAAAAAACACAATTTGAAAACATTTTATTCGTAATATTCCCGACCAAAAACTTTTTTATCCCCCACATGTCATAAAAATCTGACACACCAAGAAACCCAAAAAAGAAAATTTTTCAGTGAGATCAATTTTTTCAACATTTTTTATGAAAATGAAAAAAATTAAATTCATTTTATTTCTTACAATATAAAAAATATTTACCCTAGTTTATTTCCATTTTCATCATACAAAACCTAAATAGTCTTTATTGGTCGACGGTATCAATTTAAACCCTTTTTTCTCTTTTGAGATAATTCTTTTGGTGAACCCAATAAATTGATTTTTTCAACCAATTGGAAAATTATTTTTATTCTTTTAAGAAGGATAGTTATAAACATTAAAATTTACAAACCATTTACAAATTTTACTATCAATTATTTTTTTTTTGTTATAAGATGAAATTTGATTATTCAAAATAAAATTTACTTGAAGATCTTTGGGAATTAATTAATTTTATCCTAAATAATATATATATATATATATATTTATATATATATATATTAAATATTTTTTCTTATAATAATGCTGTAGATTTTTAGAATGCTTCTTTTAAGTAAGAAAAAACAAGTTTTTAACATTTTTTTTTCCAAATTGTTAAATTTTCTTATTTTTTTCAAATTTTTTCAAAACAATAAAACTACCTTTTTCAAACTTTAAAAGAATTAAAAAAATTTTGCTTCAAAGATATATATTTCATTGAATAGCTTTTGTTAAACTTTTATAAACTTTCACTTTATTTTTCCACCCATAACCTTCCTATTAGGATTATTTTCCGATATATTATTTGAATAATAACTTTACAAACATTTTAAAAAAATTATATTTAAATCAAGACTTTTCTAACATAAAACAAAAAAAGGTATACAACTTCTTCCAGAACTAACCTAAATCTAATAAAAATAATATATATCTTCATTTCTTATTATATTAAAAACATAAAAATTTTGGAAATCAAAAAATAGACACAAATTAAGAAATTATTTAGATGAGGTTAACTCACCCATTTCATAAACCATAAGAACAATTACAAAAATAAAAAAAAATTGAAGACTTTAAATAAAATTTCATTTTATATTAAAAAATATTAGTACCTTAGATTGAAGATCGTAATAAAATCAGAATAGAAATAAATACCCTTTCTAAAATCATTTCTACTTTTCACAATATCATTTAAATAACCTGTTTTAACTTTGTAAATATATATATTATTATAAAAAACCAGATCAAAAAAAAAAAAAATCAAAAAAAAATCAAAACAAATAAATTAAAAGCGAAAAAAGGATTTCATATTTTATTTTTATTTTTTGTTTTGAGTTTATCTTTAAGAGTAAATAAATTAGTACTTCTTCTTTCCCAAAAATTAACTAAAAAGCATTCTTAAACTTAGTATGGGTATAAAAAGTATTAATATTTAATTTTATTAAAAATCAAAGTTTTGAAAATTTCATCAAGGAGCAAGGGGTCAGAAAACCGAAGATAAAATAGAAAAACTTATAATATAAAACTAAAAATCACAAATACTAAAAAAATAATATAATATATATATATATATATATATATAAACTATTTTTCAGTCAAAGGAACCCAGTTATAATGGGTATAATACATGTGTTTAAAATGTTTGTATAGATATACGATGAAAATTTTATTTTGGAAATTGTCAAAATTGAAATCATTTTTTCACATTTTTACACATTTTTGTTTTTTTTTTTCGATTTTTTTTTTTTATATATAATTCAGTTGCAAATTTTTTTTTATTGCAAGATCAATAGTCACTAGGTAAAAATGTGTTATTCTAAGGTCAATGAAACCTTGGAAAGATTTTTGAGAAATCATATTGATTTCTTTTGCAATTCTATTGATCTTTGATCCTGATATTAGTTTAATAAATGTGCAAAATTTTTCACTTCATTTTCATTTACTTTTTTAAATAGAGACCACAAATACCAACAAAATTCGTTTGGGGACTTGATTTCTAAAAGAAAAGTATAGAAAATGAAGTGAAAAATGTTTCATATTTCTTGTTCAAATACAAGTAGAAGTTCAAAACAAACATTGTTGTTTTACTCAATTGGGGCCATAAGAATTTGAGTTTTTTAATTTTTAAGAAAATTTATTGATTAATTAGTTTTCTTTCAGACATATATCAACAAT
This sequence comes from Anaeramoeba flamelloides, assembly GCA_027625915.1. NCBI lineage: Eukaryota > Anaeramoebidae > Anaeramoeba > Anaeramoeba flamelloides. The sequence goes on from JANTQA010000045.1 coordinate 1,571,545, forward strand.
TCTTTGATGTGAATTATTCTGCTTATTTCTCATTTGTTCTTCAAAGATCAATTATATAAAATAATTGATATTTGAAAAAAATGTTGGGAACCTTTGACTGAAACAGAGTTTATATATAAATAAATTAAGGTCCACCATACTCTACACCAAGAGACAACTTCTATTTTTTTTTTTTTATTAATTTATAAAAAAAAAAACACTAATGACACCTTTTCAGAATTCTAAAACATTTTAGTAAAAATTTTGATTTTAAATTTTTTTTTTTTTTTGGATACAGGTAAACCAAAATATGTCCCCCCCGTTTTTAAAAAACAAAAAATCTGGATATCGGTATTTCATAAAAAGAATAAAAAAATTAATTATATCTGTTAAATTCTGTATAAAAATAATTTTTCATTTATAGTATTATTAATAAATAATAGTTTTTTTGATTTTTTATTGATTAAATTAAAAAAAATCTATTAACAGTTTTTTAGAATTTGAAAGAATTGATGAATATTTACTATTTAAATATATTCTTTTAAATTCTAAAAAACTGAACTTCAAATATAAGAAAGACAATTGTTCCTCTTCAAAAAAAAAAAAAAATAAAAATAAATATCATCAAGAATTTTAAAGTGAAACTAACAAAAAAATAAGGTGTATAAATTTGTTAAAAGTTCCGAAACAAATCGTGATTGATAAAAGGTTTGATATAATCAATTGGTTATATTTGAGTTCTTCTATTTTGTACAAACCAACTTTAACCTAATATCAATCACTCGATAAAAATTTTCCCATCAAATGAAACATATTAAGTAATTAGGAAAAGAAAAGAAATGGAAAACAAAAAACTAAATGATTAAAAAATGATTTTCATATTTATCAAAAAATAAAAATTAATTTCCAAATTGAATAAAATTGTATTTGGAGATTCTTTTCAAAATTTGTATACTATGAAAAAGTTTAGATTTTAGTTTATAATGACTCTTAATATCTGATTTTAATTTATTTCCACTTTTATGTGGTTGAATCTGCAAAGTATTAGCTGTCACTAAACTGATAAATTCAGATTTAGGTAATAAAATTTTTAGTTCAATTTCACATTTTTGTAATCTAGGACACTAACTTTGAAAACAACTCAAAAGAAAGAACCTTTTGAAGGCCAACTAATTTTATTAAGTTTCTTAACATTTAACCAATAGAATGCTTTATTCAAAATGTTTTAAAAAAATTTGAAAAAGGAAAATTAAGTAAAAATTTTCAAAGATTTCTTTGAATTTATCGGTATTAATAAAAAAAAATTATAAAAAAACAGATTAATTTCAATCGAATATTTTCATCCAATGAATTTGAAAATTCTCAAAAAAATTTCTCGAACCTATTAAATTTAAATTTAAATTAATACACTTTTGTTCTTAATTAAAATATAGAAAAATTTTTATGGATATTTAAACCAAAAAAAAATAAAATATAAAAAAAAAAAAAATTGATCTAAGGAAAATATATTTCTTCAATAAAAAAAATTTAAGTAGGTATTTCAGAATAAAAGTAAATTTTTTTCCATCCTTTCGAAATTTTGTTTGGCTGTAATTTGATCATAAATGTAAAATTTTAACGATTTGATAAAATAAAATAATTGGTTTTCCTTAAAATAGAAAAAAAAAAAAAAAAATTCAAGAAATAATAATATTATAATAATAATAATAATAATAATATAATAATAGTAATAATAATAATATGTGATCTAATTGAAAAGAAAAATGCATTTCAAAAATATAGAAAAAGATTAAATAATTTTTAAAAAAAAGGAGTAACAGCGCTCGAAGATAATTAATATTTAAAGAGAATTATTTTTTTTGTTTTTTCTCTTGTGTTTTGGTTGAATTTGTTTTTTCTGTATTTTTGCTTTTATTTTGAAAAATTTTTTTGGGGGTATTAGATTTACGATAATAAGTATTATAGCCTCGATTATTATAATTATTATAGTTGTTATAGTTGTTGTAATAATTGTTATATCCTCTGTTGTATCCACGATAATTATTATAATCGTTATAATATCTATTATTGTTGTAATAGTTATTGTGATAATATCCGCTTCGTTGGTTATAACCTTGGTATGGTCTGTTGTAGACACGATAGTTATTGTTATAATTTCGATTATAGTTCCGGCTATTGTTTCGATTATACACTCTTCCTTTATTTTGTGTTTGTGTCACCGATGTAGTTCCAAATGTTTCTTTATTTAATTTAAATTCTTCATTTCTTTCTAATCGAAGTGTTTTTTGTGTTTTTCTTTTTTTATCACCAATAATTAGATTATCAAAAAAACTTGTTTTTGGTTTGTAAATATTTTCAACATCTTTTATTTGTTCAATCTGCTTTTTTTCTGATTCATCAAGTTTACTGTCCCCTCCAGATGCTAATTTTTTAACCTTTTCAGTAATTTCTAATTCAAATTTTTGTTTATCAAATTTTTCGTTCATTTCTTCAAATTTAAATTCAATAGATAACGCTTTATCTGGCTTTTTTTTTGGATCAACCTTATATTGCTGTCCTTCATGAAATATTCTACCTCTTCCTCGACCCCGACCTCTTCCTCGACCCCGACCTCTTCCTCTGCCCCTACCTCTGCCTCTGCCTCTGCCTCTTCCTCTACCTCTCCCTCTGCCCCTACCTCTGCCCCTACCCATTGATCTACTCGTTCCTCTGCCAAGTTGTCGGCTTCTTGTGTTATTTGAAAGACTTTTTTGAGGAGTTTTTTTTTTTGAGGTTGGCTTTGTTCCTGTTGCTTTTTTTGTAACAGTTTTTTTCTTTTTTTTTATAGTTTTTTTTGGCTTTGTAACTGTTTTTTTTTTTATACTTTTTTCCTCTTTTAACTTGCTAGTCTCCGATTTTTCTTCTTGCTATTATAATTTAATTAGATTTATTTATACAATTTAATTCAATGTTTTAATAATTTTATAAAAAATAATTATAAAAGATTTAATGTTTAATATTGTAATTGGTGAGTAGCTTAATATTTGTGTATAAATTTTTTTTAAAAGTTATTTTTTATTCTAAAGAACTAAAATCCAAAATTTATGCCTTTATAACTGTCTTAAAAAGGCGAGGAGCACAAAGTTTTCAAAGAGTGAGAAAGCAAAGTTTTATAAATCGTTGCTGAAACTGTTTGGATTACTCTTTTGAACAGTTTGAGTAACTTTTTTTTTTATCTTTTTGAATAACACCTTTTAAAACTTTTGATTATTCACTTTTTTTAAATTGGCTTTATTCCTTCAAAGAATACAAGTAATGAGAAATAGTGATCTTAAATAATCTTATTTTCGAGATTTATTAACTAATTTCAATCTCATTTATAAAGGTCAAAGTACCTATTATAAAAAAGATCATTACTAGTTGTGAGTTTATCAGCTTTAATATTTTAATATTATTATTAAAAAAAAAAAAAAAAAATTGAAATTTTAATCACACTTAATTTCTCCAATCTTTTGGAATCAAAAATAAAATGATTAAAAATAATATAGATTAAACATCAGCCAAAATTTGAAAACCTGAAAAAGACTTTTATTCAGAAAAAAATTTCTTGGGGAATTTACTCTGATAGTACTTGTTCATTTATTTTTATTTTATTTATCATATGCTTAAGGTATTATTTTTTTATTTTTTTTTTTTACAGTTTTTGATTTATCAATTTGATAGTTTTTATTTTTTTTTCTTCTTTTCCTCCTTCTTGGAATGATTAAAAAAACGATTATATTTTGAAATATTTGATTTTTAGAGACAATTCACAAGTTATGGATTGTTAATAAACTTAAAATTTATTTAAATTTAAATGCTAATAAATAATGAATTGGAAAAGTAAAGAACATTACTTGATAATTGTTTTTAATTGTTTGAGAATAAAAAAAAATATTTATTATTAGTAAACTAAACTAAAATTCAAAATTTTCCACACAGCTAAAACCTTCTAAACAATCACAATAATATAATTTCATTCAAATTGGAAATAATTTTGATTTTTCATAAAATATGAAAATCATTTTTTCATCTTTAAGTTTTTTTTATAGAGCAGTGAAAAAATTTTGTGAACAATTGATATTATGCTAAAGTCAGTTGTTCAAAATAGAAAAATCGAATACAATTCGTTGACGATATCTAATCATTTGATCGATCAATAATTGTTGGTGAAATTTCAACAAATTTATCAATATATTTTTTTTTGTGGAAAAAACTGCATCAAGTCCACATAAAATCAATACAAGACAAAGTTAATTCATCCAAAGGAGACGAAAACTGGAAACTAAAGAAATACCTAAAGATTAGCCAGTTTCGTGAAAACCTCAAAGAAAAATAGCCCTACTTTTACTGGAAATCATCAACTACAATAATCAAACCAAAATCCTTTTGTAATGGATTGAATAGATACACATACAGATGGGAAAAAGGAGTAAATTCCAAATTATGCACATGCTGTAACAAAAAAAATTGATGATATAGACCACTTTATTTGGGACTGTGATAAATATTAGAGAACTAGAAAAACACTGGAAAAAACAAATCAAAAAATCAAAATTTTCGACTATAAATATAATAGTCAAAAAAGACACATATGAATTGTTGAGGAAAATGAACATAAAAGAAATCCATGAAATCACCATAGAATATCTTCTGACCAACATGACTCAGTACGCAATTAGTAAAAAGGGGCTCAAGACCAAATGAAACCTATCAGCAAATTCATTTAAATCAGAAAACTTCACGTTTCTCTAACAATTGTTTTAAACCTCTTGATTTTTTCCACTTCCTTACTTTTCTTTTCTTTTCTTTCGATCATTTTTTCCTCACTTCTTCATTTTTTATTCTTTCTTTTCTTTTTCTTTTTTTTAGAAAACTAAATTAAGATCCAAATACTTCTGATGGCTGTATCTATTAGATACTCTTTGAATTAGAAGTCTCAAATTTAGTCACTTCAAAATTCTCTCTTTAACAGATTAGATGGGGTTTCATCTAACCCTTAACAATAAATCAATCAATATATTTTTTTGTTCTCGCTCGTTTCATCATTTTTTGGACATATTGATTTTGAATTTTTCTTTTTTATATTTTTTTCTTTTATTTGGATTAAAAAGATTACATATAAAAACATTAATACTGAGCTACTTTAAACCCAAATTTAATATTATATTTGAAAAAATACCATAAATTGAGATTTTTTTTGCCAATTTTTGATTTTGAGTGTATCCAAATTTTTGGAATGGGGATTATATTTAGATTAATAGTATTGTACTTTTGATTAAAAATTAATAAGATTTGGAATTTGTTTTTTTTAAAAAAAAAAAAAAAAATTATTGTTTAGGATTCTTTTGATAAGAAAATAAAAACTATCTCGTTTGCTTTTTTTTTTTTTTTGTACTTGATCCTAATAACTTGATTTAATACACAAGAAGTAAAAATGTAATTGAAAATTTAAAAGTTTGAAAAATCTGTAAAGATATTTGATCTATAAATTATTTAATGATTATTATTTACAAAACAAAAAAAAACTTATACAGCCATTTTACAAAGGTGAGTAATCAAAAGTTTTAAAAAGTGTTACTCAAAAAGATAAAAAAAAGTTACTCAAACTGTTTAAAAAAGTAAGTCAAAAAGTTTAAGCAATGATTTATAAAACTTTGATTTCTTACTCTTTTCAAACTTTTTAGTCCTCATTTTTTTAAAAACAGCTTTATTTATTATATTCAAGCTGAAGTAAAGATTCATATTTTCAAAAAGTAATTATTTTGAGAAAGTTTTGAATTTTTTAAAGTCCTTTTAAAAAAGTGTGAGAAAAAAGTTTTTTAATAGAACGCTAAAAATAAGTCTACTGAAGTTTATTGGACGTTGTAAAGTAAGTTTGTGAAAACTTCTTTTTGGCACCTTTTTTAAAATGACTTTAAAATATTTTTTGTATTAATTGTTTTTTATTTAAAAAATTTTTCCCAGAGCAGATAATCCAAAAAAAATTATATGAGTATGCTTTTTTAATTAATTTTTTGGTCAATTTAATGGATTTTAAGTTTCAACATTTTACTGTGACAGCAAGTTTTTATTTATTTCTTTTATTAATATTAATATATTTTTAATAAATCCATTTGTAAAAAGTGTAGAGTTCTTTGAAAAAATTGAGACAAAAAAAGTCTTTAAGGGTATCTTTAAAATAAACAAGCATCAAGGGGACTGTTTTTAGAATTTTATTTGAAATTATTTTTCAAAAGCTGCTTTAAATCTTTGCTTTATTTCTTTTCTTTGTTTTCATTTCATTTCTTAAAACCATTTGTTTAAATTTAGAGGTAACTACAATGGAATCTGAGTTGATCTCATTTCAAAAGGTAACGTTAGTTCATAAATGAGGTGAAAAAATCATAAACTAACTCTGGTTTCAGAAATTTGCAACAGTTAATTTTGTTTGTTTACTTTGAGGGTTTAATTTCCTCCCAAACATGACTTCATTTTTTGTGGCGTTTTTAATAATTTCAAAAATGAAATATTTGTTAATGCAAATAAAAAATCTAGTACGATTTTTTCTGTAATATTTTCAAAACATAAAAAAAAGGAAAGATGATTTTTCTTTTCAAAAAACATTCGGCTTTTCGTTTTAAACAAAACAACAAAAAATAATAAAAAAGGAAAAAAATAATAAAAAAAAAAAAATAATAAAAAAAAAAGAATAAAAAAAAAAAAGAAAAAAAAAAGTAATCTGTTATTTTTTTTTCTGTCTAAAACAGAAAGAAAATTAAAATTTTTGAAAACAACACTTACAGAAATAATTGCAGAATCTAATTGAGAAAGATCGTCTTGCGGTAAAAGAGTAAGTTTTGAGATATCACTTGCACGGAATTTTATAAAATTATAAATACGACCGTTTCCTTGAATTTCTTTGCCGTCCTTACTCCTGCCTTCTGTTCCATGAAATATAACTATTGGGGAATTAAAATAAAAAAAAGGATGTTAATTGTTTGATTTTTTTTTGTTATTGAAAAAAAAAAGAAATGAATTAAATTAAAACCTACCATTTGATAATTCGACAGATGATTCTTGAGAATTTATTTCTGACAAAACCCCTTCATAACGAATCATTCGTTTAGAGATCAAGCTTACTTTTGATCCGAGATAATTTTGAGCCATTTTTAATGAACTAAATAAAAATAAAAAAATGGAAACCATATATTCATTTTTTTATTTGATGAAATGACTCATTCCGAGAAACAAAAAAAAAAGAGTAAAAGGCTTTAAATTGGGTGCCTTTTTATTGAAATAGTTAAATTTAGAGTTATTTCAGGTAATTAAAAACAATTAATTTTGTTAAATTTCTTTTTGTTTAAGGTTTACAATCCCTGAAATTTGAAAAAAGATTATCTTGTGTAGGGTGTAGTGAATTGTTGATTTGGTTCTTAGCTGATCGATCTCGGACCTTGGTATGGATTTTAATAGAGGTTCAAAATGGCAATTTTTGACAATTTACTTTATTTCTTTTATTTCTGAAATCCGTTTTGGAAGAGTTTAAGATCTATTTGGTGGAACACAAGTTATAAAAAAATGAGGTTTGTAGGTTGTTGATTGAAATTTTTCATTAAGTTTGGTTTTATTGGGAGCTTTTAAAAAATTTAATTGTTTCATTAGGTTAATTGACAAAAAAGTAAATCGTGATTCTTTTCTACATCCCAAAATCAAAAGTTATTCTTTAACACCTATCAATCTATTAATCTTACACAATCAAAAACGGATTTCGGAAAAAAAAAAAAATAAATTGTCAAAAATTGCAATTTTGAACCTCTATTAAAATCCATACCAAGTACAAGATCGATCAGCTAGAAACCAAATCAACAATTCACTACACCCTATACAAGATAATTTTTTTTCAAATTTCAGGAATTGTAATCCTGAAGGTATTGAGTTCCTAAAATGTGAAAAAATGGTTATTGAGTGTCTGAGATTAGAATTCGTTTTTGTAAGTATCAGTTGTTTGATCTGAAACTTATTTGTCTTTTAGAAGCTATTTAAAAATCCGTTTTATTCAACTAAATTTTATCAGAAAAGAGTAATAGATTGATAAAGTTTAAATTAATAACAAGGACTAAATGGTTTTTATTATGATTTTATTTCCTATTTGGTTTTATTTCAATTTTAGAAAAAGTATCAAAAGTTGGCTTCCAAAATCTGTAATTAGGAAAGAATAATAAGAATCTTATTTTTTTTTTTGCCAGGGAAATAGATAGAAGAATTTACTGGGTAACATTCCTCAGATAAAAAAAAGTTGTTTTTTCACTTCGAAAATTGTGTTTATGGTCAGTGGATATATAAAAAAATTTTCAATCTTTAAAAAATGTTTTTGTAAGACTTTGTGAATAGACAAATATTGTACCCAATTATTTCAAAAAAATTCAGATTTTGAAAATTAGGTTGTAGAAAACAAATCACTTTATTATGTAGATTGTTTTTTTAATTGCTATAATAAAAAAAAGTTCACTAACAATGAATTATATTTACAAAAAAAAAAAAAAAACAGGGAAAAAAATCTAAGAAAGGATAAAAAACAATAAAAAATATTTCTTCCATTTTTTTCCTGAAAAAACCTTCGTTTTATCAAGAAGAAATCTACAAAAGGAAATAAATAAATGATTATTTGTCAATAATTCCACACTGAAACAAGAAAGTATGAGTAACTCGAAAATAAAAACTAAAAAACAAAGCCTAAAAATTACCAAAGTTTTAAAGCAAAACTAGAATAATAATAAAAAAGAAAAAAAAAGAACTTAATAACAAATAAATAACAATTAAATAACGATCCACAAGTGAACATTCAAGACAAATGATCAATGTAATTTTTTTAAACCAAAAAAACTATTTTAGCTTGATTTTGGGAGTTCTTTGATAAATATAACATTTATTTTATTTTTAAACAATTTTTTATTTTTTTTTTTTGATTTTTTACCAATAAATTCTCGACTAGTGTAAATTAAATTTCTTTCTTTCTTTTCTTTTATTTTTTGATTATCATTTACAAGTACATAAGTAAAATATCAAATATTTTTCAAAGTGTAATTTTTAAAAATTTCAAGATAAATAAAGAGTTCCATATATTTTTACAAATTTTTATAATAGTAAAAAGTTACACGATTATCTTAATAAAGTTGGTTACATTTTTAATTACACAAAAAATCAACAAAATTTAAGATATAAAATAATATCAAATTAAAGAACATATTTTAGACTTTTTTTTCTAAAAGTATTTTATGAATATCGAATTTTTATCTTTTAATTGGAATTTTTAGTAAAATTATTTTAATAGAATCTGAATAAGGTATTTTATTTTGAGCTTTTTTTGCACCTTAAATTTCGTTGAAAGTTTGTTTCTTAAAACTGGAACTGACTGTAATTGAAGTTATCTATTATAATATAAAAATTTTGGTTTATTTATTAAGTTTTATACTCAAGAGATTTTTATTTTTTGTCTAAAAATAAAAGAAAAAGCAATAAAAAAAAAACAGTTAAAAAAATTGGGAAATTTATTTTGAAAGAAAAATTACATAAAAAATAGAAAATTTATAAAATTAGTTAAACTCATTTATAGATTTCCTTCCATTTGAATAACTAAATCCAATCTCTTTTTCATATTTGAAACCAATTTTTTCATTAATTCATCTATTGCTTCTTACCAATTTTTCATTTTCCTTTTTTATTTTAACAAAAAACTGTCGAAAAAATAAAAAAGAGAAAAAATGATTTATTTACAAACTTTTCATTGTGAGGGGAAAAACTTCAAAATAATACAAAAGAAATTCAAAATTTAAATGTAACACAGGCCATTTGTTATGAAATTTAGTTATTTTTTCAAACATTACCTTCACACATAATAAAATTTGATGTAACTTTATAAGATAAAAAAAATATTTTTGAAATATTACTAAAAGAATTAATGATTTTGAAATTTTCCAAAATAAAAAAGATGGATCCAAACTTTAAAAAACAATAATTCATATCTGAAAATGACTCTAAAAATTAATCTGGGCTTATAATAATCCTATTTTTATCATATTTCCGAATTTTAGGATGTGGTAAAATTAAGTTGAATTTGCTATTAAATTTACAAGAATATATATATATATATATTGGATACTGTTCCCTTAGTAAAAATGTCTCAATGAAAGAGTATTACTATACCTTTTTTCGAATTTTTTGATTATTGGATTGTTTATTTCTCAAAGTAATTGACGAATTTTCCCTTTATATTTCAAGCTAAAATAGGAATCAATTTTTATTTCATTTTTTTTTTCTAGTTATTTCCTATATAATGAGCACTTTAAATGAAATTTAATAGATTGGTTTTACTTTCTGGTCTCTATTTATTTCACTATTTGATATTATGTTTTCAATATTTTACCTTTACTAAAAATACTTCAAGTAAGGACAAATCCAAATTTAAAAAAATTAACAAATTGAACTATTTATCACCTTTAAGGTTTATAATCCCCGAAATTTTTAAAAAGATTATCTTGTGTAGGGTGTAGTGACTTGTTAATTTGGTCATTATCTGATCGATCTTGTTCTTGGTATGGGCTTTAATAGAGGCTCAAAATGGTAATTTCTGACAATTTATTTTTTTTTTTCCGAAATCCCAATTGAAGAGTATACGATTAATATCTTGGAAGGTGCATAAGTTATAAAAAAACAATGTGATTTGTCGGATGTTGATTGAAATTTTTAATTAAGTTTGGTTTTATTTGTAGATATTAAAAAATAAATTGTTTCATTTAGGTTACATAACTAATAAACAAATCAAAATTTCAATCTCAAACCCAAAAATCAAAATTTATTCTGAACTTAAATATTTAAAAACCCATTTAGTCATAAACTCTTCAATTCGGATTTCGGAAAAAAAAAAATAAATCGTCAGAAATTACCATTTTGAACCTCTATTAAAACCCATACCAAGAACAAGATCGATCAGCTAAGAATCAAATTAACAATTAAGCACACCCTACATTCAAAAACCTTTTTTCAAATTCAAGGATTGTAAACCTTAATATCAAATAGTTATCTTAAATTCACAAGAATATTTTTTATTAGTCTATGTTTACCCAAAGTACTAGCCTATAAACCTGAATTGGTACAAATTACAAACGTTGTGTGATGGCTTTCAAACTCCAAATATTCTAATTGTGTGTTTCAAAAAGTTTCATTTTTTTTACATTTTTGTTTGTAAAGCACAAAAGCTTTTGACCGCGAATCAACAAAACAAAAAAAAAACATTCTAGATGAATTACTTTACTGGGGAGGATGTTGAAATTCTTCTTCAAAATACAGAGTGTAACATTTTTATACCATCAATTTTCACTGGTGACATTTTGAAAGATCTGCAAACCACCTCAAGATCTGATGTGCTTCAGTCTGAAATTTTAGATTTCTATCTTTTCTTTTCAACGACTTTAAAAACAGAAAAGGAAATTGAAAATTGGAAAAAAGTGATTTGTACAACAAGCATTGCTGTGTTGATTGATCTTAATGAAAAGAGCTTGAAAAACAAAAACAAAAAAATCAATTTTTATGACAACAAAAACAAAAACAAAGAAGAATTCAAAATTACTACAAAAAGACATTTACCACGAATAAATTCTGAAGCAACTTTCTTAAGCAATGGCCAGGTTGTGATTCCTTTTCAAATTGAAATAATTACAAACCATAATCAACAAATATACAATCACAAGAATTATCGTAAGAACAACACTCACAATAAACGGGATCAAATTCATTTCAAAATCGAGTTAATCACTGAAAAAAGGACAATTTCGGAATTAAAATTTGATGATCCACTTTACAAAAATAACAAGAAGGGCAAAAAAAGAGAAGGTCAATCACATTTTCAGAAAATTAATAATTTTGGATTTGATCCAACTTTGGGTGTGGATGATTTTTTTGAAAAATTGACCGAAACACCAAGGCTATTTAAAAATATATTTACCATTGCCATCCCAGTTGCCACTTCTCTTTTATTTCATTCAACCTATCAATTAATAGGCAATATTAATTTTTTAACAGTCAATCTTAAAAACATATTACAAAATCAGAATATTCAGATTAATGCAATACAACTATTATTAAACTCTTCAATTAAAATAATGAATTATTTACCGAATAAGGACCACAAACAATTAATAAAAAAAACAAAAGGAATGAACCAGAATTACAGAAAATATAAGAGTGTCATCGATTCTGATTTCCCTTTTCATAAAGAATTTAAAAAAACAATTAATCTTGACAACAGAAAGACAAAATCAAAACAAACCGAAAAAAATCCAAATAACAACACTAAAGAATATAAGAAGGATGATGGGAAGAGAAGAAATAGGAAAGAAATGGAAAAGGTAAGGAAAAAAAAAACTGATCAAGAAATTTATGATCAAAATAAAAATGTTAATACAATTAAAATAAAATCTTTAATACCAAATGAAAAGAAAAAAAAAAAATTGCCAAAGCCGAAACCAAAATTAAAACCAAAACCCAAGCTTCCTCTTCAAAGTAAACCAAATTTTAATCCAACAAACGATCCAAAAATTAAAAATAAATTGAATCCATCAGGATCAACAAAAAAACAAATGAAATCAAAGCATAGACAAAATAAAAGCACACATATACAGCCATCCACTAACAAAAATGACAATGGCAATAACAACATTAACAGCAATATCATCATCAACAACAGCAGCAGCAGCAACAGCAACAGCAACAGCACCAGAAACAGAAACAGCAACAATAATAGCAACAGCAATAACAACAATAACAACCCAAGAACAAAAACCAAACCAAACCAAAGAACAAAACCAAAACCAAGCCCCAAAAAAACAAGAGGGGTTAAAGATAGAACTGATAGTAACCATTCAACAAAAAAAGGTGACTTTTATAGTGAATTTGAAATTATTAAAGATGATAATATTATTACTGAGAATTACCAATCAAAACATAAAACCAAGCCAACGTGGCATAATTCTGCCCGAATAAGGAGAAGAACAATTAGTAAAACACAAAATAAAAAATCCCCGAAAATGTATTCTAAAGGAAAAGGAAAAGGAAAAGCAAATCCAAAATTTGAGAATTTACAGATATCTTCACAAAATAATTTAAAGATGATTAAAAAATCAGGATCTTATCAAAAGCATAATGATTATCTAAACAAATCTTCCGATAAAAGCAATTACCAATTAAATTTGCCCAAGCAATTAAGACTAGATGAAAAATTTAATGTAATTAATTTGTCTGATTCTCTTTTTCAAAATGGTGACGTTGTCATCCAACCACAAGAAGAAATCAACTTTCTGTTTAAAATTGAAAAAAAAAATTTACAATTTGGTGAACTTCAAAATATTTTTGGAAGATTCAAGTCAATTGCTTATTGTTCTTGGAAAACAAAATTGCAAAAAAAAATAATACGCTCTGAAATACCAATAGAATGGCTATTTGAAAGGGAAACAGATATACAAATTTCAATTTATCCTTTGGAAAAAGATATTTTTATTTACCAAAAAAGTACATTAAAAATTGAAATTATTAATAATAGCAAAATACACCAAGAGTTAAAATTGGAAATACCATTTAAACATCAAGTCGCCTATGAAAAGAGCGAAAATAATAATAATCAGTATAATAATAATAATAATAATCAGAATAATGGAAGCAATGATGATTGGAATTACAATGTTGAGAATGATAAGAAATTTTATTCTGGCGATACCACAGCCATGATTGTTTTTGAAAAATCAAAATTAGTGAGTGTCCGTCCGAAAAGTTCCTTAATTATCCAACTCACTTTTATCCCTTTAAAGGTTGGGCTCATCGATTTTAATATAATTTTGAAAAATTTAAATTCAGACAAAATATTGACACCAAAGTCCAATTGTTTAATTTTTGTTAAAAATGCTGAAAAAAAATAGATCACCTAATTTTATTCATTTTCATTTAATTTTGTCAGGAAAGAGATTCATAAAAAGAGAAATTATACAAATTATTTTGTTTTATTTAAATTAAAACAAAAAAAAATAAACTTAATCTTTCTTATTTTTTATTTTACATTTTTCATTTTTCCAATAAACTAATTTTATTAATTAAGGGGTAACTTTTTCACAACAAACAGGTTCAATATTGAAATATATTACGTAGGATAACCAGCACTTATTAATTTTGAATATACGAAGTGCCAAAAAATTCTCGTCAAATCAGAAACCTAGAAAAGAAAATTTTTTAGTGAGATCAAATTTTTTTTTTCCATTTTTTCTGAAAAACAAAATTATTAAATTCATTTTATTCTTTCAATATCATAGGTTTTTACCCTTTTTTATTACTATGTTATCATTATTATACTATAACACATCTTTTTTAGCTAGGAATATTAATATAAAGATTTTTTTTTCACTTTTTTGATATCATACTTTTGGAAATCCAAAAAAATGTTTTATTTGTTCAACCAATTGACAACCATTTATATTGATTTAAGAAAGATAGTTTAATAATCTAAGTTTTAAAGTCATTTATTTTATTAAGAAATTTTGTTTTTGTTCAGAGATTAAATTTGATTTTTTCAAAATAAAATTTTTTAAAAGATATTTTGGGAATAAAGTAATTTTATCTTCAAATTTCAAAATCGATTGTTTTCTTCCAAAAATGATTTAAATTGTTAAAAGGATTCTTGTGAATAAGACCAAATAATTTGATAAAAACCTTTTTTCTTCCTAAAATAGTTAAAAAAATATACAAATTCCGGAACATGGTGCACCAATCTTCGGTCATGTCTAGGTTTTTTTAATTCAAAAGAATTTAGCAAAATCAAAGATTTTACTCCATTCTTTTAAATTAAAAAAAATCCAACGACAGTGGAATAACAATTTTTTAATCACAGTTTGTGGAATCTTATTTATTGCTAATAATCTTTCTATCGGGTTTTTAACTCCTCCGGTTTCAGGACGTGAATAATCTTTAATTTGGTCATGTAAATGATATAATATTTTTTACTTTAATATTTTAATTATTTATCTTCTTCTCTTTTTTATTTAGTAAATTTTCTTTTATTACTCTTTTCTCACAATAAATAAATAAAAAAGATAAAAACCTTTTTACAAAATTATAAAATATTTTGGCATTTTTTTTTCATTTTTTGAAAAACAAGAAAACGACTTTTTTAAAACTTGAAAGAATAAAAATTTCTGTTACTTAATAGATCTGATTTTTATTGAGAAAATTCTGTAAAGATATTATCAAATTTTTATTAATTTAATTAGATATACCAATATTAGTTTTATTACCTAAGATTCAAATTGAAATGTAACTAATACATAAAAGTACTAACAAAATTTAAAAAAAATTCTTTCAAAATCAAGACCTTCCAATATAAAAAATTAAATAGCTGAAATACTATTTTCAATAATTAACTTAATTTATCATAAAAATATATTACTTTTTTGAGTTATATATTCAAAATAGACTGAATTAAGATTTTTTTAAAAAAAGATCTAATAAAATAAATTGTTTAAATATTATAACTCGCCCTTTTCATAAAAAAAAATCACAATTAATAAATATAGGATTTCATTCCAGAATTATTTACATTTTTTTTTATTTTTAAACAACTCTCTTAACACTAGATTAAAGACTTTATTCAAAAAAATAACAGTAAATTGGAAAAAAGAATAAAATTCGCCAAAACATCTAATCACTTTTTAAATGTGTAAGATACTTAAAGTATTATAAATATTGATAAAAAAATTGTCTCACTCACTGTTCAAATCCTAAATTATTTAAAAAAACTAAAGGTTCCAAAGAATAAAAAAGGTATATTATTACATTTTCAAATTTTTTCAAAGTTCAAAATTATCAAATTGATTTTTTTCATATTTTTTAAGAGTTTCTTGATTATTGTAATCAGTATGAAAGTTTTTAAGAGTTTTTTATTTGATTATTGTGGGAATAAAAATAAAAAATATTATTTTGTGATGAGTAGTATTTTATTACTTAAATTGTAGAAAATCCAAAATATTAATATCATCAATATCGATAAATTCTAAACTAATTAAAAATTTTTTTTGGTTCCAATTCCAATTGTGTAAATCTTCTAACTCTATTTTTAAAACATTTCTTGATAAATACAATTTAAAACATTAACTTAGTTTTACGATTTTTCTTTTCATTCAAAATCCAAGAAATTACTTTTTTCAAGAATTAAGTCATAAAATTTTTCAAATGAAAAATGAACCAAAAATTTTCAAATATTTATTCATTTTTATCTCTACTAAATACTTTTAAAAATTTATTCAAAACTCCATTTTAAATATAATATTAGTCTTCAATTTTGAAAATTTTTACCCCTGAAAACAAGTAACAGATGATTGATAACTCCCTTAATCATATTTTGGTTTTGACAATCTTTGACAAAATTCTCTGACATACCATCCAATATATCACTCAAACCTACTCTTATCAAATTGAAACGGGGGCCCTAAATTCATACCCTAACTATTATTTAGGTTTTCTAGTTTGGTTGATCTATTATTAAAAATTTATTCAAAAAATTGACAATTTTTGTGATCTCCCAAAAAAACACTTAAGGTTTCAATATAAAAATAGATTTAAGAGTTTTTGTTGATTTGATTGAAAATAATTTGATGGATTAATATTTGAATTTAATTTGTTTCTTCTATTAATTTATTTTACTTTGAGTTTCTGTGATTCTATTAAGTTTCCCAATTCAAAACAGTGTGTAACTTTTTTTGAGGTGAAATTATTAGTACCAAAACCTCTTTAAAGTTTTCTGTCTTGCCAATATTTGTAATATAAAGGGAAAAAATTTTAACTTATTTTTCCTGTCTTTTCTTTACTACTGTTAATTATAAAATACAACTATCAACATTACCATTCAGCTTTCTAAAAAAAATCTCAAGAATAGAGTTAATTAAATCAACAAAGTTCCCACACTAAAATCGGGAAATAAATAATTCAACTCTTTTTAAAGAATAAATAATTCGAAATTTTACAAGATTTATTCAAAATCTTTTTCGTTAAGTTGAATTAAAATTTTATTCTATTTTTTTGCAACAAATTGTAACACTTGAGCCCTAACTTTGGAAAATAGAAAACTTTCATTAGGTATTAATTCTGAAACAGTTTTTTCTATTTTACAAGACAAAACTTCAAAATAGTGACCAAAATGACTAAACATTTTTAAGGTGACTGTAAAAAAGTTAATTATTTTTTTTTTGAAAAAAGATCAAAAATGAAAATTAAAATCAAAATTAAAATTCACTTTTAAAAAAATACATTTTATTTATTTGAATATCTTTGATAAAATGATTTTTCTTAATGAAAGTAAGATTTTGTTGATTTTTTTTTGTTAATTTTGTACAAATTTACTCTTTTTGTTAGTTTTTTATTGACTTCAAAATTAACAATAAAATAAATTAAAATTGAAAACAAACCTAAAAATATTGAATAATTTTATTATTCTGAAAACAAAAGAAACTTTTTGGAAATGAAAAAATGGCTTTGATCTTCTAATCTTATTTTCAAGTTTTCAATTTGAACTTTTTCATTTTTTTCTTACAAGATTTTTGGTGTTTTTACAAACAAAAAACTCTCAACTATCAATGACAGAAAACTTAACTGACTCAGTCATTCGAAGACTTAAAGATCTTGGTTATAAAGGACAAATAAAAACTGTATTAAAAGAAAGAGAAATCAAAAAGTTAATCTTACAAGCCCGACAAATTATCCTCTCTCAACCAGTTTTACTTGAATTAAAGGCACCAATTAATGTTTGTGGTAAGTTAAAAATTTCATTCTGATCATCAAGATCTCTTAAAATATTCTCTAATTCTATTTCTTTTCTTATTCTTTTTTTTTTTTATTTTTATTTTTATTTTTCCCTTTACCAACAAAAACAATTATACTTTCATTATTTTTTTAGGTGATATTCATGGCCAATTTGAAGATCTTATTCGACTTTTCCATTATGGTGGTTTCCCTCCTGAAAAAAGTTATTTGTTTTTAGGTGATTTTGTTGATCGAGGATCACAAGGCCTTGAATCTGTTGTTTTGATGCTCGCCTATAAAGTCAAATACCCTGATAAATTTTTCATGCTTAGGGGGTAAGAGTATTCCTTTAGTTCTTGCTTTTTTTTCTTTTCTTTGTTTTAATTGCTCTGTATTCTTCACTTTATGTGGATTTGCACTAATCTTTACTGATCCAATTTTTTTTTTTTTTTAATGATAATACTTTCCAATCTTTACCAATTCTCTCAATTTGTTAAATTTTTAGTAACCACGAGAGCTGGTCGATTAACAGAATTTATGGATTTTTTGATGAATGTATGTTTCATTTTTCAATTTTTTCTTCAAAGAATTAAACGTTCTATATAACAGAATCCCGATTTTTAATTAAAATTACATATACGCGAGCTTTTTAGAAAATGATAAATTATCAAAAAGAATGTGGTTAATATGAATTGGACTTCCAACCTTCGGTTTGTAAGATAAAAACCATACCTTTGGGACTTTATTGTTTCTCTAATAAAGTTATTTTTTTCTGAAAGAATGGGCTTTTAAAAATTGGGGTAATAGTAACATAACAACAAACAAAATTACCACTGATTTAAAGGTTGAAAGTTCTTGAATGATTATTCTATTACAAATAAAACGTTATTAATAATTATAAATTAGTAATTCAAGTTTTTGTTTTTTTTAATTAAATTTTCACGATATCTGTAATGTCTACAAATAATAATTTATTTTTATTTTTATAGGTAAATCAAGATATTCTCAAAAACTTTGGAAGATTTTTTCAGAATGTTTTGAATGCTTACCACTGGCAGCTATTGTTGATGATAAAATATTTTGTGTTCATGGTGGACTATCTCCGGATTTAACGTCCATTGAACAGATTAAAAGAATAATGAGGCCAACTAAAGTTCCTGATAGTGGTCTTCTTTGCGATTTACTTTGGAGTGATCCTCAATCCGGAATAGAAGGTTTTGATTTAAATGATCGTGGTGTAAGTTATATTTTTGGTAAAGATGCGGTTGAAAATTTTTTGGAGGAAAATGATTTTGAATTAATAATCCGTGCCCATCAGGTAATTTTGCTCATTAGAAAAAATTTTTTTTTACTTTATTTTTTATATTAACATAAGAAATATAATTACATTTGGTGTTGGTAGCTGAAAATTAATAAAAATAAAAAATACTTAAATTGTAACAAACAAAATAGAGGATTAACGGTTATTTTTAAAAAAAAATAAATTCACAATCAAAAAAAAAGGTGGTTTATAATATTTTCGAATAACAGTTCTAAAATTATTACTGTACTGAAATTATGGGAAAAAATTTTTCATAACTCGACCATATTCTTTTTTACATAACATTAATTTTCAAAAAAATAATTTCCACATTTTACGACATTAAAAATACACTCTTCAAATTATGTTTATTATTTCTACAAATTTAAAATTTTTAATTGGTCTTTTTTTATTTGTAAGTTTTATATAATGGTTAGTTTATTAATAACAAACAAATATTGGACTTTTTAATTCAGTATTTTATTATTATCAACATCAATATCTCCAACTACTAAAAATCTTGTTTTAAAATTATAATTATTTTTTTCGGTTGTACTAGGTTGTTGAAAATGGCTATGAATTTTTTGCTGAAAGAAAATTAGTAACAGTATTTAGTGCACCAAATTATTGTGGAGAATTTGATAATAATGCAGGAATGGTATCAATTGATGAATCTCTATTATGTTCATTCCATGTAATTCATTTTTTTTTTATTTTAATTCTAATTTATTATTGATGAAATCCTGATTTAGCCTTGAATTCTTTTGTGTTTTTATTTATCTTATTATTAATATCCCTCCTAATCATGGTGAATCAATAGATCCTAAAACCCATGGAAAAGGATCAAACCTATCTCAAAATAAAAGAAAAATATATCGAAGAAAACAATTGAATTCGGAAGGAAAATATAATATATTCAATTCACTATAAATTAATTATCGTTGTTTAATTTAATGAATAATTATTCATTTTTTTTTAAAATATTCTACCTCTATATTTATATTATTATTATTATTATTTTCAAATGAATTGATATATAATTTTATAAAAGATTTTTCATTTTTAACCTTTAAATAAAAGTTTTTTTTTTATTTTTATATTTTAATTCTTTTTATTTTAGTTGTTATGAAATCAAATACATTTTTTATGTTGGTAAGGAAATTAAAATTTTAAAAAAAAATATTTTTATTCTATATTTGAGGTATTTCAGGTATTTTTGAAGTATTTTTTATTATATTTTTAACTTCCGATAAAAATTTCAGGTCGAAGATCTTTTGTAAAAAAGTCTCTACAATAAAATAATAAAATTTTATAATTTTGATTAATAAAACCAAATTATTTCCTAGTATTTTTTTTTACTGTTGTAGAAAATAGAGTGAAGGAATTTATTTTGATTTTTTTTTCCACAAATATTTGTTTTGTAAAAAAATGAAATTTTCAAATTTTGAGCATTATAGAAATCACAGAAAATACAAAAATAAAATAAATCTCAGAAATAAGAGAAATCACAAAAACCCTTTTTTTATAAAATATTTTCAAAAAGTATCTAAATAGTTTCGATAAATAAAAAAAAAAGAAGATTTGATTATTTTAATTCAGAGAAGAGATGCGATTTTTCAAATAATAATAATAATAATAATAATAATAATCAGTGTCCACCCATAATTATTTCTGTATTTTTGATTGTTACAAATGGGAAGTGACAATTTCCCCTAAAAAATATATGTGAGATTTATTTATTTTTTTGTCGCAGTTTGATTTCTATAATGCTCAAAATTTGAAATTTTCATTTTTTTTTTTGGTTTTGGTAGAAAAAAGAATCAAAATAATTGTAAAAAAGTTATTCTGGGCTTATTGATGAAATGAAAATAATAAAATTTCAATTACTTATTTTCAACACAACGGTTCCAAACCTACCGTGAAATTTGAAAGACATAGAAATTGACTTTTTTTCTCAGTTAAATACAAAAAAAAAAATCTTGGTTATACGCTAGCATATATATTTTATGGTTTGAAATAGGTTTTTTAAAATAATTTCTTATTTGAAAGATCAGAGAAAAAAATCTTGTTGTTTAGGAAACAAATTCAAAAATTTAAAATAAAGCTTCCAAAGATCGAAGATAGAATTTGATGATTTCTTTAAAATGGTCTTGCCTTTTGATTTTAGGGTCTTTAGAAATGAATGATCCACCAAAAAAATTAGTAAATTTTTTCCAAATTATTGATCATTTAGAAAGGTTTGTAGTCAAAAATATAAATTCGAATATTTTATCTATGGGAAATTTTTGTTCTATTAGAAAATTTCACAGTTTGTAATAGTTTATCATATAACCATAAAATCCAGTCATGAAAAAGGAAAATATGAAGTAGAAAATGAATTTTCTGTTTATCATAGATTTCTCAGTATCATTAGAACGGCTGTAATAATAAAAAAAAACAAAATGTACCACGAGTCATATCTCATAGATATTAAATTGTGATGGCTCATTTCTTTTCCGAGTTAGCACACTTTGGTTGTGTGTTAGGGCTGTATCCTATGTCTACCTCAATGTTTTAGACAATTATTTTTATCATGGTGTATAAGGATAATTTCTATTGTCAAAAATTTATCATTGTTTTAATTTCTAATCTTTAAGGCAAATATATTTATTAAAGAAGTGATTATTGAAAATTATTTTCTTTTGTTTATTTATAATGGTTTGTTGAATTAAAAATCTTTATTTAATTCCAAAAAAAAGAATAAATATTTTTAAATTGAATAGAATATTTTTTAAAAAAGATCATAAATTATACAAAATAATTATCATAATATATTATTAAAAGCATATTCTTACTAATTTCTAATTAATTCTTTAAATCATCGAGACATTCAATTCTAAACCAATTAACTGGATATTTCAAATCAAAAAATTGAAGAAAATTATTGAAAAAGCTACCACATGTAAAGGGGTTATGAAATTTGCCATTTTTTTGGAAATGGGGATATCTTGAATGATTAATTTTTTCATTTGTCGTGAGGTTTTTTCCTATTAAGTTAAATTGATGATATAATAAATAAACTATATAAAGAACCATTAAGACCCCCAATATGGTTACAAATAATAGAAATGGTTCGTTTTGATACCACCACACTATTGCTGAAATAATTGTTGATTTAATTTCTTCATTTTCTATTTTAGATTTTAAGAAGTCTAGTACTAGCCAATGATGGAAAAATAATGATGTTGCTGATATTATTAAAAAATATATAAAAACAACATGGTTTAAAAATCCAATTGGTCCTAAAGTCCAAGGGCCTGAATTGTTTGTTTTATGTTTGTTTTTTTTTAAAGTTTGGTTTCATTAAAACAATAAAATAATAATTAAATAAAAAAGAAAGAAAAAAATCATGATAATTAATTTTTGAAAAAAAAATTAACAAAAGATAAAGTTGAATTAATTTTACATAAATGGTCGTATCTAGCCACACATTGATTCCTTGAAACGTCATGTTTTGATCTTAATGGTTTTCTAATTAAACAAGTCATACAAATTTCGATATTTTCGAGTCTTTTTTTATCTTTTGTTTCTGCCTGCTCATTAACAAGTCCAATTAAATCAAATTTAGTTTTGGTAATAATTCCTGGATCACTTTTCACAACTTTGATATACAAATAGACTGTACCAAAACCAGTCAATACGAAAATAATACATTTGAATACATGAGTTTTGTAATTTGTTAAAAATATACTTGCAAAATGCGCAATTAAACCAAGTATATAAAGCGATAGAGAGAAAGATAACACAGCTGGTGATTTTGGTAAACTTATCGGAAATTCTTGCGTTTTTTTGATATATCTGTGTGTAAAAACAAAAAAGATTGGAATAAATAAATAAATCGGTAAACTGGCAAAAAGAATAATGGAAATAATCAGATAAAATGTTGAGATAATTGAAAAAAAAGTCATTGCACTCATTCCATAAAATCCCTTTCTTGTCATTTCAATAGATCTCGAATATTTTGAAAGATAATTACTCATCTTTGTTTTCCCCAATCTTTGTGCATATTGAAATGGTGTTAATTTACTATTATTGGAAATATTAAATTTTGATCCGATCTGCGCTAATGTCTGAACGGCTTTAAATTCATCCTGTTCAATTGCTAAATGGATAGCTATTATATGTTGGTTTATTTAAATAGTTATTTATTTTTATCAGAATAAAAAAAAAGAATTAAAAAAATCTAATCATATTATTTACCACTTTTTGTATTTTTATTTTTTTTGGATCAATATAATCTTTCGAGAGTTTAAAGATTACGGAATCTTCAATTCTGTTAATACAAACTTATGTGAATCGATAAGTAAAATAAAATATTTTTAGCATTTTTAAATAAATATTTATTAAAGAAAATTATTACATACATACATACACACACACACACACACTTATATATATATATATATATATATATAAACTATTTTTCAGTCAAAGGGGCCCAGTTGTAATGGGTATAATACACGTGTTTAAAGGGTTTGCATAAATATTAGAAGAAAAATTTTATTTTGGAAATTGTCAAAATTGAAATCATTTTTTCACATTTCTATACATTTTTGTTTTTTTTTTTTCGTTTTTTTTTTTTTAAAACGTCATTCAGTTGCAAAATTTTTTTTTATTGCAAGATCAACAGTCACTTGGTAAAAATGTGTTATTCTAAGGTTATTGAAACCATGTAAAGATTGTTGAGAAATCATATTGATTTCTATTTCAATTCTATGAAGATCTTTGATCTTGATATTTGTTTAATAAATGTGCAAAATTTTCACTTCATTTTCATTTGCTTTTTTAAATAGAGACCACAAATACCAACACACTTCGTTTGGGGGCTTGATTTCTAAAAGAAAAGTATGGAAAATGAAGTGAAAATGGTTTCCTATTTATTCTTCAAATACCAGTAGAAGTTCAAAACGAACATTGTTGTTTTACTCAATAGGGCCATTAGAATTTGAGCTTTGAAATTTTTAAGAAAATTTATTGATTAATTAGTTTTCTTTCAGACATATATATTAACAATTCTTTGATATGTATTATTCTGTTTATTTCTTATTTGTTCTTCAAAGATCAATTATATAAAATAATTGATATTTGAAAAAAATGTTGGGAACCTTTGACTGAAACAGAGTTTATGTGTGTGTGTGTGTGTAAACCAAAAATTATCAAATGAATCCAACTTTTCAATGCAGTCATCTTAACTCAAGTACAATATGGATTAGACATTTTTAATCCGACCCAGAGATATACAGGCATCAAAAAAAAATAGACACCTTGATTAATAAAAAAATGAAAAAAATAATCAAAAGTACAAAAAACATTCTAACTGACATACTCAAATGGTAAACAAGGACAGAACCCATGGAACACATATGATCCTAAAGGGGAAAGATCCTTTCATCAAGAAATTAAAGCCCTAGTCCCAGTATAAAAGCAAAAAAAATGGCCCTTTTTTTGTCATTTTTTTTAAATTAACTTTTTTGGAATATCTATAAGTTATCGTTTTGAACCAAGTATTTGGTTAGGTTTGAATAGTAATCATTTTTACATCTCAGGAAACCTTTTGTTCATGGGGTTTTAGAAAAAGGAGATTGAAAAAAAAAATGACAAAAAAATGGTTATTTTTTGCTTTTATACTGGTACTAGGGCTTTAAGACACCTAAAACTGGGTTACCTAGTAAAGTACCTGGGAATGGATAAGATAGATAACATCGATTGGAAGAAACGGGGAGAAATTTGAAATCAAAAAAAAATACGATGATACTCATTTTAAATCTATAAATTACAAAGTCGAATAATCCCAAGATAGATAAAAACTGGAAACTGAAAAAATTCCTCAAAGGCACACAATTTCCAATTTCTAGTAAAATAATTTGTGTAAAAAAAAAAATTCTAAATTTTGTGCCTTAATTTTGAGATTATTTTTCTGCCTTAAATTTTGTTGAAAGTTTGTGTCTTCAAAGAGGAACTGAGTGTATAGGAATATTATTTTTTTTGGTCAATATCCCATGAAGAAGTTGAGTGTTGAGATTCTGAGGATTATTTGCTTGTAATTTTCAAGCAACACAGATTCCTTGTAAAAGATAGTAACCACTCAAGAGAAATGTTTCTTTTTCTTCGAAATGAAGAACTAAATTATCCATTTTGGTCTTTAAATACCCTAACCCCAAACTTTTATGGAACTTAAACAGGTTATTTCAGTTACAACCTTTATGAATTAAAAGAAAGTTTCAAGTTAAATTTAATAAATTTGAATGAGTTTATTACTTTTTTGTCCAAAGCCAGGTTGGAATTACTCAAAAAAAAAAAACCAATTTATTACATTCTTCCAAAGGTGTTTCGAAAAAAGTGGAAATAAATTTTTATTGTGGTTCAAACACTATCAAAAAGATGAAAAGATCTTACGTGTGTTTCCATTATTGTCTTGATCATTTAAATTTGCACCCAAAGAATTTAATAAACGAATGGAGTCTACTTGTCCTTTGTAGGCAGCAAAATGCAAAGCACCAAAACTGGAAAGGTTTTTTTGGTTTACAGAAACGCTCATCTGAGAAAGATAATAAATTATTGTAGTGTTCCCATTCTCCGCTGCAGACATTAATGGTGTGTTGCCAAAGTTGTCTGCTTCTTCAATATTGGCACCCGCTTGGATAAGGTAATGCAAAGATAGAAGATCTCCCGAGATGCATGCACAATGTAAAGCTGTTTTCCCGTTTTGAGGGATTTTAAGGGAAAGGTCGACAGAACAAGAGAGAAGGTGCTTAACAACGTTACTTAATCCTGTGAGAGAACACAACTGAAGTAGGGTCGCCCCATCAGAATTTCTGGCATCCAACAACTCAACATTATTCTCTTGTTGAATTCTTTCTATTAGCTCTTCTTCGTTGCGAGATGATACTAACGAAAAGAGATCTGTTTTTTGTTGTTTTTTCGGAATTTCGAGAAGTTCCGAAGGTTCTTCAAAGGTTAATTCTTCTGTCATTGTTTGTGTTATGTTTACGTTATGTTGATATTTGTAAAAACAGAAATAAAAGAAAAAATAAAATTATCTCCTTCTTTTAATGGAATATTTAGTTTGAGAGAAAATAATATAGAAAAAAACAAAAAGAGATTACTAAAAGCCACTATTATTTATATTTTGGCATTTTTGAGTGAAAAAGTTTATTGTTTTTCCTTTACTATTCTTAAAAAAGGAAAAGGTTCATATATTTTACTCAAAATGGATTTTTTTGATCCTCTTTTTCCTTTTTCCTCTAATCCATATACCGTAAGTTCCACTTTTAAGTCACAAACTATCAACGAAATTTAAGGCCAAAAATAATCTCAAAATTAAGGCACAAAATTTGGAATTTTTTTTTTTTACAATTTATTTTTACTAGAATTTGAATTTTGTGCCTTAATTGAAGATTTTTATTGTGCCTTAAATTTCGTTGAAAGTTTGTGTCTTAAAAGTGGAACTGACTGTATCAAAGAAATAAGATTTACTTTTGTTAAAAGAATCAACCAAAATTTGGATCATCTGTTTTTCATATTAAAAAACCGTGTTTCTTTTTAATAGAAGACCCAGATTAAAAGAAACAAGAATATGACTACTAATTTTAAGAAAATTTAATATTGATTTATTATAGTGTTATTCTAAAAAAAAAATTCGAAAAATTAAGGATCAAATTGGAAAATTGTTCTCTTCAACACCTAGCAATTTATAACATAATTTATTCAATAAATAAAAAAACCTTCAGAAAAATTGAAAAATAAATAGAAAAAAGTCCAACAAATTCCAATTTGTAATATAAAATCTATCTCAAAAATAGAAATTATTTTTTTGAAAATAATAGATATCATTAAAAAAACAAAAATCTTGAAAAAAATTGAAAATTAAAAAAAAATTTTGAACAAATTGCATTCCAAAATTGGAAATATACAAAAAATATCAAAGAATTTAACTCAAAAATTGATTAAAGTTTAGACATACTAGTGGTTGGCAAATTATATATTAGATTGGAACTATAAAAAAAAACGTAGGTTTTGTGTCCTTAACATGGCTTTTTTTGATTACCCCGCCCAAAAAATTTTTTTAAGTAGAACAAGATATTCATAATTTAAATTCTGAGAACCCTATTGAAAAAATATTTTTTGAGTGCCACAATACTCTTGAAACTTTGAAATCAAAAGATCTTTCGCTACTCTATTTGTCAAAAAAAGATAAAGAATTCAGAGTTGATTATTAACTTTATCTTTTATGATAACTTTTTAAAAAAATTTTGTTTTATTATATTTTTAATTGGGAAATGTATTAAATGTGAAAGAGTGAAATTAAACAAAGAACAAGACAAGAAAAATAGATATAAAAATGTGTATCTTAAACAATTCTTTTCTTTTTGAATAATATTAAAATAAAAAGAAAGTACACATTTCCCAATAGTTGTGAAATCAAGAATGTAAAAAAAAAATCAAATTATAGTAAATTTTTGAAGATTTATTTTTTATCTACTTAATTTAGAATCAGAATAAACAATGCATTTACCTTGATAGTCACCCCCATTCCTATTTTATTATTAATTAACTTCTATCCATTTTTTACAACTTTATTTTCATGAGTATTTTTTCAAACTATAGATAAATCAAAGACTACTCTTTCAAAGAGTCAAATCAAATTATTTATTTATCCTAACGAAAAAATCATTCAATCTAAAGACAAAGTATATTTTCAAAAAAAAAAATGAAAACAGTATTCAGAATTATTTTGATTTTTTCAAATTAAATTAAAAATAAATAATCGTGAAATTAGATAAATACTTACAGTAAATCTATTTTTTTTTTTTAAATAAAATTTAAAAAATAAACTATTTTTCTTTTTGCCAATATATATTTGAGGAATTAACTAAAAATTGGGATTTTCAAATACCTTTTGGAAAAATCTAAATTAATAAAAATAATTTTTTTCTCAAAAATTTTACAAACCAAAATATTTCAATTAAGAATTATATATAAAACCCAATTAATAAGAATACTTATTGTAAGAAAAATCTTACAGATAAGATCAAGAAATAAATGATTTTTATTTATTTTTTGTTGGATCACTTTTTTATTTATTTTGATTTCCATTTTTTATTTGATATGTAAACATATTATACTTGGATATATTCCATATTCCTTTTAATTTAACCATAATGTATTTAAACCAAGAATGAACTTTATTGATTGATTTTTCGTATATACTTGTGAACTTTAAAATTGTTAAAGAAATATATATTCTTAATAATCCTATTTAATATTACTTAAGATATAAAAATATAAAAAAGGAAAAATTATCCCATCAAAGAATCATTGACTTTGTATTTCAAATTATTGATTTGAAATTTCAGATAAATAAAAAAAATGATATTTTTTGATAAAAATTGAGTCTCTTAAGTATTAAAAAAAAATAACAAACCAATAGATAATAATTGAAATATTGTAAGATATTTTACGATTAAATTGTCAAAAATTAGTTAATTTTTGAAGAGTATTTTATTCAACAATCAAATTTAAAAATACATATCAAAAAATTAAATAACTTTCTATACTAGTATCCAAAATTTTATTAAAGTTAAAGAGTGAAAAGCGGTACATCTCAAGTATTTCAAGAAATATAAAATCAATTTTATATTTTTTTTTTGTTTTTTCAATCATTTTTTCTTCACTTATGAAATAATTTATATTTAGTTAAAAGAATTTTTGCATGGTTAATATTAGAGTAAAGTTGGGTTCTTCAAAATAGAAAAATCACAAATAAAATTAATTGGTTGATCTAATAATTTGAATGATTAATATTCCCATAGAATTTTAACAAATACACCAAGGCTTTTTTTGTTTTATCTCTCTAAAATTTTTAATTCACACTTATTTTTTTATTTTGATTAATAAATATTTATTGTTTGTTTTGTGAGTATGTTAACTATAATCGAATACTAATATTTGAAGTATTTAATTGTTCTAATTTAGTGTTCTTAATAAAATTTATTTCTTAGTTTTTTTATTTCCAAAAGTTAATTTTGCTGTTAACAATGTCAAATTCAAGTTTACTTTCGTTTTCAATTTTACTTTTTGATTGAACTTACTTTTCAGAAATTCCCTTATTACAATAAAAAATCTATTATTAATTAATTGTGTTCAAAAAATGATTCAAAATAATTTAGGGTTTGACAATTAAAGTTACCGCTATTGTCATCTTTCAAAAAATAAAAAATGAGAAAAAAAAATAAAAAAAAAAAAAAAATGAAGGATAAAATAATTCATGGTTTATTATAAAATAAAATAAAATAAAAAAAAAACTAAAAATTTAGAGAAAAAGATCAAAAAAATAATAAATATGCTAAAAAAAAAAAAAAAAATGAAATTATATTCGTTTCCATAAAAATACTGAGTGGTCTTTCCCACCAGCGGAGATAATATGGGAATCGAGTAAAAATTTGACATCTAAAACACTTGAACCGTGTCCTGACAAATAAATGGGTATTGTATTTTGGGTATTAGGATAAGGATAAATTTGAATTTTATTCGAATTTTCAACTGCCTTCGCGCCGATGCCATTGCGTACATCACATTTGCGTATATCGGGTATTTCCCTTGCCAAAAGTTTATCGTTGGTCTCCCATTGTGTGAAATTTTCGTCAGTTTTTTTGGAGTCTCTGACTCTCCAACACATTGTTCTCGTTGTTGTCGAGACTCTGATTGCACTTGAATCCTTTGCCCAATCCAGGGAGATGATTCCAGGGAGTTTAAAGCCAGAAATTTTGCGATAGTTTGTGGAAGCGCCATAGCACATAATGGCGCCGTCCTCGTGACATAAGACCAGTTTTGAGGAATCTGGAGAAAACTTCATTTGGATGATTTCGCATGTGGCATTTTTTCGATTTGTGATCTGCTTTAGTGATCCGGAACTACAGAGTTTAAATTCGCCGTCCCTTAATCCAATGCCAATAACTCTACCGTCTGGCGAAAATGCGCCGATTCTTGGCTGCCCGTTGACAGGGATTCTTCCAATTGATTTATTCCCATCGAGAGACCATACATTTACTGAACGGTCGTCGCTTGTCGAAATAAACTCCTTTCTGAAGGGGTGGCATGCAATGCCGTGCACTTCCTCCGAGTGGGAAAAGATCTCCATGTTTGACTTCCCAGTTTGGGTGCTCGCGGACCAAATTTGATTTTTCAAGGTGCCTGCGATGACTTGATCTTTGAGAAAGTCGATTCCACGGATGGGCCCGCCGATTATTGACGAAATTTGCTTAATTTTATTCAGGCTAAATGTGCTCCATAGATTAACCTTGCCGTCCTTCCCGCCAGAAATGAAAAGGTCACTATTAATTGCCTTCAATACGACACAGGGGCCAACATGGGCTCTGAATTTGGAGGTCACCATTTTGTCACTTTTCCCCCAGCAATAGATATCTCCAGACCTGTTACCAGTCAGAATTTTACCATCTCTTGTTATTGCGAGGGATAAAAGCATGGAATCTTCTCGGCCTTGGAAGGTTCCAGGATAGCTCGTAAGCGATTGTTCGTTTTGAATCGTCCAAAACTGGATATGCTTGATTCCACAGATCACAAACGCGTTTCCGTCTGTGGGGTCAAAATGCGCACATAGCACCTTATTCCCTGGCCCTTCATTTTTCGCAATCAACTGGCTTGTTTTCCAATTCCACAGGCAAACCGTATGGTTGCTGTCTAAACCAACTGTAACTAAATAAGGTTGGTGATGAGAAAAGGCTAGGCACGAAACGCCTTTTTCATGTGGTGGGTTAATTTCAGAAATTTTCTCACATTTGGCAGTATCCCAAATAAAAACTGTACCATTATTGAGCTGCCCAGTCGCAACAATTTGCTTATTAGGATGAATAGCATTACAAGTGATCGTATCTGTGTGGAATTTGAAGAATCTTTGTTTGTGTGTTTGTCTATTATAGACAATTCCCACAGCTGCCGCGTAATATGTGATTTCGCCACTTGAGGTGAAATGAACATTATTACGATCATCACCCGTATATCCAAAAACAAATTCCAATTCAAAATTATTACGATCGTTTGTGGTTGTGGTCGTGGTCGTCGTAGAATTATAAGAATTCATGGATTTATTATTCATAATTGATGAAGAAGATGTTGTTGTTGTTGTTGTTGTATTGTTAAGAAAATTATTATCTAAATAATCGTCAATATTAAATGAAGTTTTGTTTTGGTTAGTATTGTTAATATCAGTTGTTGTTGTTGTTGTTGTTGTTGTTGTATTGTTGGAATTTAATGTATTATTTGTGTTTGTAGTATTATAAGGAGTAAAATTGGAATTAAATATTTCGTTTTTAGGTTTTGATTGTATCGAATCATTCGAGTTTGTTTTATTTGTTGAATTATCGAATGATGAATTTGTATTAGTTTTTTGTGGGACGCTTTTTTTACTTAAATAATCATCAATGTTAAATGAAGATTTTTGAAAATCCGTATTTACCATTTTTGATTTACTCATTTGAAGTGTTTTTAAAAGTGATTGAGTACTACTGAGTAAATCTTCTGTTTTATTTTTTTTTGTGTTTGTGATCGAGCCTGTACTTGAATTTAATTTAGAAGGATATGAATTCAGATTTGAACTAAGTTTTAATTTGTTCAAAATAGATCCTTCTTTTGGTTCATATTTGGATTGTAAAGTTGATGTTTTATTTAATAGTTTGGTTATAGAATCCGAATTATTATATGTTTGTCTTTTGGTAGTGTGTGATTCCAAGAATTTGTTAATATCAAATTTTGTTTCCGGTTTGGAGTTTCTCCTATTTTTTTCGGTCAACAAATCATCAAATTGATTTGGTTCTAATATTTTGGAATTTTTATTTACCGAATCGCCTATTGATTGTGCACGTGGTTTTCGATCATTTTTCACTTGGTTAAGTAATTCATCCAAAGGGTTTGTATTAACTGGTGGTAAAGATGATTCTTTTTTTGTTTCTGTGCTTGTTTCTTCTTCATGTGTATTGTTATTCTGTTGTTCTTGTAATATTTGTTCTACGCTTTGTAATTGTTTTTCTATTTCGATTTTATTTTCATTTTGATCTTGGTTTTGTTTATTATTTTGCAATTCTTGATCTTTTTCTTGTGTTTCTTCTTCTTTTGAATTGTTTTTTTCGATTTCTTCCTTAAATAAGTTAAGATAGAACATTATTATGAAATATTTGAAACAATAAAATAGATGTTAGATAGAAAAAGATATATATACATAGCAAAGAATTTAAATAGTGAAGAATATATTAAGAGGGTTATTGATTACCTGGGGTTCTTTAATATCGCCAATTGAAACAGAAATTTGGATTTCACCTTCTAAGTCCTATTTTTTTTATATTTTAAAAAAGTTAATTAAAATTTGTTGAAATGGTTAATTTTTTGTTGAAATTTTTGAATGAAATATTGATAAAATCTATTTGTAATAGTAACTTTGTTAATTTTTTCGCGATTTTAGCCAATTCGAGAATTTTTTGAGAAAAATGAAAATTTAGAATCTTTTTTATATTTAAAATAGAAAACTTATTAACAATTAAAATTAAAATAATCAAAAGCAAATGTACAAAAATGATTTTTTAATTTTTCATGTTTTTTTGATAAAATTGTGATTTTTTCATTAACGTTGATACTTTTCTGGTATTCTCCAATGATTGGAAAACTTGACAATGTATTTGATGTTTTTAAATTACAAGAAATTCCATTTAATAAACCATTGGATATGTTTGGGTTTGTTTGAATTTGGGAAAAGTATTTTCAATTTTCATTTGACGTTTCTACTCCAAATCATCTTCATTTCTTTTTTAAATACAATAGAATGCCACTAAATAAATCAAAAATATTCACAAGTTTTGTAGTACTTGTACACACACACAAAGTATCAAAGTTAATGAAAAAATCACAATTTTATCAAAAAAACATCAAAATTTCAGAAATCATTTTTGTACATTTGAAGTAATAAAAATTATTTTGAAAGTAATAATTTTATCAAAGTATTTTATTAAAAATAGTGAGTTGTTTTGAGAAAAAAAAAAAACAAATTGAATTTTTTTGTATTTTTGAAGAGTTTCTTGATTATTTTCATCGGTATCTAATACTGTTAAGAATTCCAAGTCAAAAATTTGAAATTTCAGAATTTTTTATTTTGATAGTTAATTAACAGTTTTAATACAGTTTTGAGATGCTCTTTTGTTAAACACTTGTCTTATAAGCTTACTTGTTTTCTTTAATTTTGAAACAAACTAAACTAAAATTCAAAAAATGGTTTAAATAGATATATGCATGCAAACAAGAAAACATGTGTAAGATTCCAAAATATGTACATGCTTTTGAAAAAAAAATGGTGATGTGGATCACTTCATATGGGGGATGTAAAAGATATGCAAAAAAAAAAAACGGAAAACAATAGAAAAAAGATCTCGAAAAAAAAATCAAAGATTTTGATTTTAAGATTATTGATAATAAAGATACACATGATTTGACAAGGAAAATGAATATAAAAGATATTTCTGGTGTTATTATAGAAAATTACATTGATCAATATGACTAAACATGTTATAAGGAAACAAGATCTCAAATACAAATGATTTTGGATCATATAGCCACAAAAATTCATCTCAATTCCAATAAATCTAAAAAGTTTTGTTTTTTTTAAATTCATCTCAATTCCAAAATAACTATTAACATTTTTCTTATAAATTTTGAAATTCTTTTTTATTTATTCGAAATTCGGAAAAGGGACTCAAGATAAAATAAAATCTATCAACAAATTCATTTAAACTAGAAAATTTCAGGTCTCTTTTAAAAATTATTTTGACCCTCTTAATATTTTATAATATTTATTCTTTTCCTTCTATCATTTTTTCCCCACTTATTCAATTTTTCATTCTTTTTTTTTAGAAAACTAAATTAGGTTTAAAATGCTTTTCTAATGACTGTGCCTATTCTATACTCTTTGAATTAGAAGTTATGAATATAGTCTCTTAAAAAATCTCTCTTTGACAGATTAGATGGTTCTTTAATACTGAACCCTTAAGTATAAATACAAAGCCTCTAAAAAAAGATAAATCATGTTTTTGTTTGTGTACTATTAATAGTAAAGAAATTCTAAAAATTAAACAATAAATGTAAAAATTTTTGGAAAAAATTTTTTAGAGACAATTTTTAATCAAAAAAAAAAAAACACTACAGTCAGTTTCATTTTTAAATTATAAATTTTCAATAAAATAAAAGTTTCAAAATAATCCTAAATTAAAATATATTTTGAGGTATTTTTTTTTACAACACAAATTATTTTACTAGAATTTGAATTTTGAGCCGTATTTTGAGATTTTTTTTTGTTCCTTAAATTTCGTTTAAAGTTGTGCGGTAAAAGTGGAACTGACTGTAAATTTTTATAAAAATTGGAACAATTATGAAAAGTTTTTACAAATTCAATCCATAATTTAAAATTTTCTTAAAATTCTGTAGTTTTAAAAAAGTGAGGACTTTTCTCAACCTTTTTTGAAGTTTGATCTGAAAAAAGTGATAACTTATTCAAGTTAAAAACTTTTTAGAATTAAAACTTGTTAAAACTTTTATATTTTAATAAAGTGAAGTATCAGCCTTTAAATGTTGAGGTAGAGGTTGGGGCCTGAAGAAAAGCATCTTTTTTTTCAACAAACTGCCCGCTTTATTAAAACACAATACTTTTAAAAAGTTTTGAATTCTGACAAAATCATAACAAAAAAATTTCTCACTTTTTTAAAAGAGCTATATCAATAAGTTTACATTCAAAATTGATGTGGCCTTAGGTATACTATTATTGAATACTGTATTGGATTTTTTACTGGAACAAGAAGAAGACATACACATGGTTTTTATTTTGAAATAAGGATTTTAGGCCCTGAAAGCACTTATTTTTGACTACCAAATCGCTCCGAAATTCTAAAAAATAAATTTCTTGAATTTGTCTTTCATATTTAATTGAAAAGTTTTGTTAAAACGTGCTTGTAAAAAGAGTAAGTCTTCAAGAGATTAATTTAGGAAACAAAAAAACAAAAAAAAAAAAAAATTTTCAAAAATTTTTTCGACAAATTTGCGAGTTTGTGTAATTATGAATGTTACCAAATTTGTTCATTTCCAAAATGAAAATTTTCATATTTCAGAGTACCTTTTTCTTTGGTACTGATAAGAAAGGAAAATCAATTTCAATTTGATAAAAACGATTCGGAAAAAGAATTGATTAAAGAATTATCAACAAAAATAAACAATAACAGAAAGTTCGTTCAAATTATCTTTCTGACTGACGGTGTTGATAATTTTATGTTCAATTATCAAAAGAATTTCTCAAATTTTCTTTTTCAAATTTGAAATTATGAAGTGGGTATTTGAGAAAAGAAGAAAGTAAATTCAAAACGATTTCTTACTTGAAGAGGAAAATAAGCAGTTAGCTTTGTTGCCAAGTCTAACATTTCAATATCAACATTTGCAAAGCCTGCTCTATCTCTTTTAGGTTTTGATTAATATGTTTTTTGTTTTTTTTTTTGTTTTTTTTGTTTATTTGTTTTTCAATTTGGAAATAAGAAACGATTTTAAGAAACAAATAAGATTCGTAAAACAAAGGAAATGCTTAAGAAACAAAATCGTGGATTACAGGGGATAGGCGTTTATGTCAAAAAAGTCAATTCGAATTTGAGGTTTGATCCAGTCATAATTGAATACAAATTTCTAATTATTTTGAAAGAAGAAGAAAAACAAACAAACAAACAAGGTGAAAAAAAAAAACAAAAGGCAAGTTGGTGTAAAAAAGGAAGCTAAGAGAAAGACTAGGTTCAAACCTGATCCCAGTTTTGTGTATTTGAATTATTTATGAGTGAGCTTTTCAGTTTCTGTGTTCCTAAATATAAAATGCAGTAAAGCGAAGGATCTAATCAAGTGTAAAATATTTATTTATTGACAATCGCACCAAAAACAAAAAAAATATATTTGGAAAAAGAAAAGAATTAAATAAGTATTCATTTAAAGCAAAATGGAGAAATTATAAAGAACCAATTTTTTGTTACCTGACTCAAGCCCCCGTGCATTAATCAAGTGGACAGTGATTGGTTCGGGATCACGATTTGGAATTTTCCTGCCTGACGAAAATGATGTTTCATTAGATGACGATGAGCTGTTTGTGGTGTCTTTGTTTTTCTTTTTGGATTTCTTGGTTTTTTTGGAACCTTTTTTTTTAAAAAATCGACTCATGGCGGTGCTGTGTTAAAGACTCAAGATTTGAAATTTTTCAAGTTAAATTGCAAAAAATTACAAATTAAAAAAAATATCCAAGAATTTACCTAATTTGGAAAATCTCTAATTTTTCTGTTAATCTTATGAAGTTGTTAAAATGTTGAAAATATGTTTTGTTTCATTGTTTTGTCTCTTTAGAAAAACGTATTTAATCACTATTTTTTGTGTTCAAATTTTGAGTCGAATGACAAGAAAATCTGATCAAAAAGTACCATAATACAACAAAAGGGGATACAGATCCAGAATTTACAAAAAAATAAAGGCGACTTGATAATTTTAAGAAGGAAAATGACCATTTTGTCTAAAAAAAATTTTTTTTCCGACTTATTCTTGAAAACTGTAATCTTTAAAAACCAAACTTTTCAATTAATTCCCCAAACTATGATTAAAGAACATAATTACCACCTCCATAATTGAAGGGAAATTGTTTGTTCTTTCTATCAAATAATAATTGCTTTTCAATTTGCACAATTTAATGCTTTTAGGAAGGGTTTTGAAAATAGTATTCAAAAAAAGATCAAAGTAATGACAAATATAAATAACAGAAGAATTAGTCTTGAGAAAGTAACAGTTAACTCTTGAGAATAGACTGCCTATCCTCAAATTAGAGAAATAACTTTACAATTTTTTCTTATGGCTATTTGAAATTTAGACAGGACAAAATTTCTACAAGATTATTTTTTCCTTGGTGTTCAAAATATTTTCATCAATAAGGAATCTTAGTTCACAGAGATACACTGAAAAAAGCAGGGGAAAGTATCAAACAAACATTGACAGAACTCCCATCATCATCTGTTTGCTCTCAATTTCTCTCTATGTAAATAAAACAAAATAGGGAGTCTAAGTCATAAAAATTTTATTATCATTGACTACTCAAATACATCGAAGAAGAAGAAATTCTGTCTTATTTGAATTTTCAATAACAGTAGTTTTTTCTTGTTGGAATTTGGTCATTAACATGTTGAATTGTTTCTTTTCGGGACAGTATAAAATAAATTTTCAATAAAGAACGTTATGTCTGTATTTTACACAATCATTCTATTCAATAGTATTTTTGACTACTCTCAAAACTGTAAGGCCTAACTCTATAATGATATCAAAAAAGTCTATTTTTGTTTTATTCGTTTTGAAAAAAAAATTGTTTTTCATTTCTTGAAAACTTTTACTTTTCTTTGCAAAAAATAATTAACTTTTTTTATTTTCAATTTTGTAATCCTAGTTCTAAATTTTGTCAGTAATTTTTTCAGAAATTTAAAGACAGTAACTGGTTTTTAGTGTACTTGGCACTACTTTTAATTGAAAAAACAATGTGAAAAATCTTTTCTTTCTATTTTGCAAAAAAAAAAAAATAAAAATAAAAAAAGAAGATTTTTTAGAAATCAGGACCATTTAACATTCTAAAGAGTAATATTCAAAATAGCACCAAGACTCGGATTGAATTTTCAATACTTTTGTTCAAATAACCCTTCATATAAGCTTAATCCATGTTTTAAAATAAAGCGTGTATTTTTGACCTAAAGAAGACCTAAACATTAATCGATGAAAAAAACTATAAACAAACCATCAAGTTACTACGGTATAGATTTCTTAAAGTCCTATTATCGTTAAGGAAATACTCAAAATGAAAGATCATATAAGAAAATTTTTATTCGATAAATAGAGTTAATTTTAAGGAAATTTTATATCTTAAGCTACTAGTCTCTATGACTTTTTTTTTTTGACCAATTTTTAAATAAGGATTCATTATCTAAGGTATTTCCAAAAAAGTGGGGAATATTTTTTTTTACATTTCATTAAAAATAATCTTTTTTAGTGATGGTAATCATTAATCAACTATACCAAATTAAGTTTAATATTTATACTGATTGAAGCAACCGATTAAGGTATTTAATTCAAAACATGATAGTTGAAATATACCCAAAAAATGAAAAAAAAAAATAACACTTTTTTTGGTTATGGTAATGTATGACCAATTTCAATAAAAAACCGGAAATATGGAAAGCGAACAAATGATTTTTATAAACACAAAAACGCAGTTACATGTTTTTAATTATATTGTAAATTTTGTTGAGATTATACAAGTTATGAAAATAATTTGTTTGATCAAAAAGAAAATAATAAACATCAATTTTCGCCATAAAAAAATATCAGATAAATTTGAGAACATAAATTTTAATATATTTTATTTTTTCAATACAATACTAAGAAACAAATTGAATTATTATCAAGAATCTATAAATGGTGGTTAATGGTTTTATATATTTAAATCCTTTATTGAAGAATGGGTTACATAATTATATTTTAAAATAAATTTGCCCCACTTTCTAGGAAATAGCTTAGAAATATCTTTAGTATTGAAAATAAACAGGGATTTTTTGAATCTAAGTAATTGGTAAAAAATTGTCTAAATATCTACAGTCAGTTCCAATTTTAAGGTACAAATTAACAGTGGAATTCAAGTAACAAAAAAAAATCTCAAATTAAAACGCTTTTTTTGGAATTTTTTTTTCTCTACAATTAATTTACTAGAATTTGAATTTTGTACTTTAATTTGAGATTTTATTTTCTTCCTTAAATAGTTGAAAGTTTGTGCCCTAAAAGTGCAACCCACTCTATAAAATTTAGGTAAAAAAATTTAATAGAAATTCGTCCCTTAAAAGAACTGGTA
The DNA here is from genome assembly GCA_027625915.1 of Anaeramoeba flamelloides. Taxonomy (NCBI): domain Eukaryota; family Anaeramoebidae; genus Anaeramoeba; species Anaeramoeba flamelloides. The sequence continues at coordinate 1,610,646 of JANTQA010000045.1, forward strand.
AAACTTATTCATTTTTAATACCAAAGTCAATAGAGTAATTATTTTCACAAGGGTAGATATTAACCAGATAAAAAACTTCATTTATCAACTTTCGTGAAATAAGTTATCATTTTTAAAAAAAGTTATTATACCATGTAATTTCCAATCAACAAGATCCTAATCCGTTTTGTTTTGGATTTTTGATTTCTAAAATAAGAAAAAGAAAAATTTAAAAAATTTATATTTTGAAGAAATCTCACTTATAGTAATTTCTGTGAGACAAAATCACAAATAACCTTGAACTTTTAATCTTATTTTTAAAAATACAAGAAAAATATATAAAATATTGAATCCTTGCAGATCTAAAAAAATTGATCATTTATTTTATTTACAAATATTTATGGAATATAATGTAATTTAAAAGATTAGGTAGTATATTTTTTCCAATTTTTAGAAAATAAACAATAAAAAATTATATTTAAAATCAGTTATTTAGTATTATTCATTTTTTTTTTAATTAGAATTCTTTATTGAATTTGTTTTTATTTGTTTGAAAATTTTAAAAAAAATTGAGTAATAAAAATTAACTCTATTGATAATTTGAATCTTTGTGTTATTAAAAGTTCACTGAAAGAATTAAGCCCGGTTTATTAATCATTGATTAAAAACCATCAAATGGAAATGTATAGCTTTTTGATTATAAGTTAAATTTCCCAGGTTTTATTAAATTATTTTTAGAGTTTTTTTTAATTTGATGGTTTGGTTTTTTTTTACTGTTTTTTTTTTTTTTTGTTTAATATAAAGAAAAAATTGATTTGAACTTTTACTTACAATAAGATATTATTTTTTGAAATTAAGTAGTCTTTTTATACTTGGTAATTCAAAACTTAGTGGATTTGTTTTTCAACTGTATTTTGGTACACTTCTTTTTGATAAAATAAAATTTCTTTAGTATTACAAAGAAATTTTTTTTTTTTTGTTGAAATAATTCAGATAATATGTTGAACTTTGAACTTTTTCAAAAGGTAAAAAAATGGATCAAACTTGAAAAAACAACAATTCATTTCCAATAATAATATTAAAAGTAAGTTTGGTATGATTTTAATCAATTTTTTTATTTATTTTAAAATTTCAAGCTGTGGTAAAATTTTGTGAATTGGCAATATAATTTATTTGAATGATTTATTTAAGTTTAATAACCCCTTTAGAAGAATAAATGAAAATTTTTAACTCCAATAAATAAAAAATTCCATAAAATTCCATAAAATTCCGAAAAATTTTGAAGAATTTTCATTTTTAATTTAAAATTTACCTAGTACCTCAAAGAATTTATTATAAAAAATATTTGTACTTAGGTTGAATACAGGTTTATGAATTGGAACTTTTGTTGAAAAAAGAAGAAAAAGAAGCATGAATTTTATATTTTGAAACATGGATTAAAGGCTTAGCCCACCAGTTTTTTACATTACTGTAGTTCATTGAAAATTATTTTTTTTGCAACTTGAAAGAGAATTCTATGATATTTATTATTTTTTTTTTACCAACAAAAAAAGTTTTATTGAAAGAAGTGGTGATTACAAGAAAATTCTCAGGTTTAACAACTTCTCTTATAAGAGTGAAAATCCAAATATCAAAACCCACTCAGTGATTTTTTTATCTTGCTCTAATTCAACACCCAATAGGTTATTCAAGACGAAAACCTAAGCCAAAATCAAATTTGAAGGCAAAATACTTGATATTTTATAAAATTTTTAATTAGGAATTGAATTTGTTTTAAAATTCGGAATTATTTCCAATTTTATTACAAAATTTAGTGTTTTTTTGATGATAAAAATTTTCTTAAAAATTTACTCTATTTTTTGAGATAAATTTTCAAATTTGATCCTTCATTTTTGAGCATTTCTATTAATCAAAGTACTTAAACAATAACTATTAAAATCAAATTATACTATTTTGCATTTTCTATCTCTAAATTGAATAAGGAAGCTTAATTAAAGTTCAAAAAAAAAAAATCTCTAATTGATTTCATCAAGGCTTTCATATTTTTTCTATTAGTTGTTAAAAGATAAATATATATATATATATATATATATATATATATATAAAATCCTTTTCAAAAATTGTGACTCTCCTGAAACAATAAATTGAAAAAAAAAAATTACCCTTTAGTATTCAAGAACAATTAATAACTAAATCTGATTGGTAATTCACTTTTAAGTCATTCTAAATTTATAAAAGCCTGATATATTAATAATTAAAAAAAATAAAACCAAAAACTCAAAAAAAGTGAGTCACAATTTTTGAAATGAGTATTACGGATTGTTTATTACCGAACTTTCACTGAAAAAAGGTTGAACAACAAGATTTTTTATGAATAATTAAATCCATTTTCAAAGACATTACATAGTCTCAATTTTCATAGTGATTATTTGTCTTTTCGAAGATCTCTTTTTTTTTTCCACATAATCTTTTTAAAAAAAAAAAAAAAACATTTTGCGAATATTAGAAAAAATGATTTTGATCCAAAAATTTGAAAATATTTTTTGTTAAGAATACTAGAATAAACCCTCAAAACAATCCATATAAACACTATAAAGTGAAGCAAAATATTTGAAAAATAGTTTATATTTTTTTTTATTTCGGAATAGAAATTAAATAAATTCACAATAAAAAAAAAAATAAAAAAAAGTTAATCAAATAAATTATTTCAATAATTATATCATGTAGTTCTTTATACTCTTAATATGTGAAAAAGAATATTACCTAATATTTTAAATTGCAAGAAATTCAATAAATATTTGAAAATAAAATAACTGATGTCAATTTTTGGAGATCTCCAAGGTTTCACTTCATGGCTAATTTTTCTTGTATTTTTATAACAAAGTTTTTGCAAATTTTTTGTTTTTCTTTTTCAAATCTGAAAATCCAAACAAAAATAAACAGATCTTTTTGCTAAAAATTAATTGTAAAAAAAGAACTTGTTTTAAAAAATGATAACTCATTCCTATAAAGTCGATAAAGGGACTTCCTTTTATGAAGTTTAATTAAAAATTTGTTGAAAATAAGTGCACTATTACCTTTGACATCTTTAAATAAAAAAACAGGTTACTAATACTTTAACAAAAGGGGAAAAATATATAAAAATAACTTTTCTTAAAAGCAAAAAAAAAATTATTTTCTTGATTTAAAATAATAAAAAAAAATCAATGGATATAAAACAAAAAAAAAAAAAAAAAAAATAAAAAAATGAAATAAAATTTGTTAACAAAAAAATCATAAATAATTTTACTAACCAGATTATTAATCTTTTTATTATTAATTTACAATATTTTTTTCCCATTCATAACCATTTTTTTTACAGCTTATTCGGGTTGGAAATAACCAAAATAAAGGGTTTTTACCAAATATTATTATAAAATTTTTCCAAATCCCCAAATCATAATTGTTCTCGTAGTCAATGCAATTTTTTAATTTTTCTATTCTAATATAATTATCAATTGTTGTTAAATTCTTGGAGATCAAAATGATATGAAGGCAAAATGGTTTGGCCAGGAAGCAAAAGGAGACACAAGAAATTATAATTGACAAGGCTGAGAAAATCATTAAAGCTGTACTTTCAAGAAATATTATTTCAGGAATAATGAACATTGTCGAGATTGTATTTAAACACATCGAATATAGCACACTTAAAAAAAAGAATTTGTAATTCCGAAACCCAACCATATTACTTACTAAATGGCATACGTGATCTGGCTTTAGGATCAATTGATGAAATGTTTTCGAATACCGAGCTCTATCCGGGCGATTTCGATCATGCCCATACCTGTGCTCTCTTGTTCGGAGAGGAAAATCAACCATTAGACGGAGATCTGAATGCGGATCCCAATTCCAATCAGGTGGTACAATTCCTATTCAAGATTTTATTAAGGGTTTGAATAAATGTTAAATCAATAAAGAACTATTATTTTAAGATTTTTTGATGGAATTTTATATTTCTCCTCAAATTCAGATCCACAAAGCTGATGTTCATTATCGAATATCATTTATTGTTGGATTATCAAGAATAAATTACTATTTTTGAATTTTTTTTTATTTTTTTTCTTTTTTTATTTATTTATCTACTGTTTTTAAAATAACCCAGGTCCATCTGGTAAATCAGTGACGTAAATTAAAAGTAGTATTTCTTTTTCTTTTCTTTCTTTCTTTCTTTTTTTTTTTTTGAGAAAACTCCTAGATTAAATGGACAAAAAAAAACAGACAATAAACAATAAGTAAATATGATATTGCTTTCTTCAAGTTTTATTATTAAAAAAGAAATTCTCAAAATGAAGGATCAAAAAGGAAATTTTTCTACAAAAAATCTAATAAATTTTGAAGAAAATTTCTATTCGAAAAAATTAGAAATTTTCAAAAAAAATTGGAACAATTATGAAAAATTTTAAACAAAATTCATTTTATAATTTAAAATTATACTGAAAAAATCCAAAAGATTTTACTTTTAACATTTGTTTGGCATTAGGTATACTATCAGATATCGAATCAGATGATGATGTATTTGAACAAGAAGAAGAAAAATTATACAGACGACGATTTTTATTTGAAACACGGGTTTTATTCTCTGCTAAACATATTAATTTTTTTGACATTCTAGAATTCAAATACATTTTTCAGTAATTACAATTATTCTCATCTTGAAAAAACATTCACAAAATTCAAAAAAAATGTGAAAATAACATAATCATGTATTTTTTTTCACACCAGTTATATTACGTAAGTATCTAGTAACTACTGTGTATTTTCTTTCTATACTATAGGGGTGGTTTACACTCTAAAAATGATAATGGAAGTAGACTTCTTATTATTGGGAAAAATTAAAAGAAATTATTGTTAGGATTGACAAGATTAGAATGTTGAAAATTCAAAGTTTAAAGAAAGAAAAAATATTAACATTTTTCTTGTTGTATATTTCCCACTCGCTTAAATTTCATCAATTTGAAAACAAAGTGTTTTATATAAATACAAAATAAATAAATTCAATTTAAACTGTGGTTGTTTTATAACCACATATATTTACCAAGTAATCATTCTGTCAGATTCTTTCATCACAATTTAAATTCATTTGAAAAACCCAAAAAATGAATAAAAAAAATCTTCAAGATATCAAAAAGCAATAAAGTTAGAAAACTAAATTAGGATTAAAATACTTCTGATGACTGTGTCTACTTTAGATACTCTTTGAATTGGAAGTCTCAAATTTAGTCACTTCAAAATTCTCTCTTTAACAGATTAGACAAGTCTTTTGTCTAACCCTTAAAAATAAATTCGAAAAAGCAATAAAGTGAGAAACTTTGAAACTGAACCCAGTTGTATTCAAAATTATATATTCGAAGAATTTAAATTGGAAATTGAGTGTCGTTCTTTGGTGCTTTTTTTCTAAAAAATGTCCTTAATTTTTCATTGTTGAATTTCGGAGATCCATCTTTCTTCACCTACTAGTTTATTTTCAATTGATATTAGTAACGCACACATAGAGAAAGATAGAATTTTTTTTTTCAATTTCAAAAAGAAAAATTTAATGTAAACTCCAATTCAACATTTTTAACACACCAAAATTCAATTTTTGAAAGAAAAAAAATCTTATTTAATCAATTCAAGAAGAAATACCAAATTAGAGTCATTCACTATATTGAAATGTTTGTCACTTGTTTATAAATTAGAATACTCACGAAATAAAAAATAAATAATTATCAATACTAATAAATTATCAGTGTTTTAAAAATTTTGAGGTCGAGTTCTGTTCCAAGCATTTTAAAAAAGTTTTTCTATTTGTCTTTAAAATAGTCAACAAAACCCAAAAGAGCAATTTTTAGGTTGTCTATTAAAAACTTTTTGAAATTTGCTACCTTTTTAAAATGAATTTAAGTGTTATTCATATTTCATGAACAAAATATACTCTTTTTACGAGCTAAAAATTATTTATTGGCTTAAAAGAATGTTGAGTAAAGAGATCTTGTTCCAGTTTTTAAAATTGTGGTTTTTTTTTTGAAAATTTGTCTTTTTTAGTAAACAATTTTTACTTGAGAAAATTCGAAATTTACTTTGAAAACCAAAACTTATATTAAGCCAAGATTTATCCAAATCATTTTTAATCACCATATAGTTTACTTTAAGTTTACCAATATCCTTGAAAATAATTTAATTAAAACTATGTAGTATATCAAAAAAAAAAAAAAATCGATTTTAAATTTGTATTGTTTTGTTCGAAAAATCATGAAAAGTTTTTGGTTCATGGAACTGTTTTCTTAATTTTCGTTAAAAATCCTAAAAATTTGCAATATCTTTACTTTCCTTTTAATTTACATTTTTTAAAAATCATTTTTATTGGTTAAGGTTTTGTATTTCAATCCTTACAAACCATTAAATATTAATCTTCCTTAAGTGAATATCTGCAAGAAAAAAAGCACAAGAGCATTACAAGCCGATTTAAAAAGGATTTTTTTTGGGTGTGTCCTTCCCATAAAAATAATAAATTAATTTTTCAAAATAAATTAAAAAAAAAAAAACTTTGTTGAATTAATTTTTAATCAAAATAATTTAAATTATTTTCATTAAGGGAGTAGCAACACCATAACAACCACTGAAATTGAAATATGTGATAGTTTATTTAAAATTATATTGGTGTTCGTAAGTTCTAGGTTCTCTAAAAAATGCAAATAAAAAAAAAATCCAAAACTTTAATTTTACTAATATCAACAATTAAAATTTCAGAGAATAAAAAAAAAAAAATTAAATTTTGAGAAATTTATTCGGTTTTTTAATGTAGATTATTTTTTGGGATATAAGACTAAACACTTTCACTTTGTATTTTTAGATTTTATTTTTATAATACTTTGTAATTATTTGATTCTAACCTGATCGGCGAATATTCTCCAAAATCTAAATATTCTACAGATCTCAAAAAATAATTATAATAATTATGTTTTACCTAAATTCTATTTTAGAAAAGACAATTTCAGGTTTTATTGGTATTTCTTATATACATTTTTATTTAATAGTGCTAAGATTTTAAAAAGCAATTTATTTTATTTTATAATATTCTTTTAGTATTATTAAACAAATTTAATATTAATTAAATTCTTTTCTTTCTTTTTTTTTAACTTACTTGAAATGTTTTAGTAACTTATTTATTATTAATAAAATAATAAACCACCTTTTGTTTTTATCTTACAAAAGTGACATAATATTTTCTAGATAATTCTTTTGAATTATTATAAATACAAATATATCCTTATTTTAGAAGTATTAATCTAGGATTTATTTAAAACTTTTTTAAAAATATTTACTCGGCTTCAACTAATCAATTTAACAAAATATATCTGAATAATAAAATTAAAAAAAACATATTTCTATTATCTTTCCAATCTTTAAAATTCATTATTTTGTGCATTTTAAAAAATACTTTGAATTCATATTAATTATTATTTTGAATGTTTAAGAAAAGTAGTTTAGCATATTCATTTCAATTCCTAATTAGTTTTAGTAAAATGTGTAATTATTTGGATTTTTGAGATTCTATTTTATAAGATTTAAATTACAAATCATGATATTGGTCTTCATACCAGTATTAAAAATTAATTCCAATTTCATATTTTGTAACTTTTTGGATAATTTTAAAATTATTTTAGAATTAGAAAAATAATATAATTTGATTAAATATAAAGATCTTCAAAAAAACAAACAATTTTGAAAAATAAACTAAAAGAAACAAATTAAACCAGTGATCAGATCAAAAAGATCTTTTTCTTGTGGTTTTATACCTGGTTGGTGCGTTGATTGAACATTTACATCGACAATACTTCTTATTATATTTTTGGAATAGTCCTTGACTCCTAACTTATTACCATATAAGATTTACTAACAATGCAAATACTCAGGATAATAGAAACCATTAAGTACATTCTATACTTTTAATTCTCTTTAGTTAAAACAATCGCTTGATAGAATCATTTTTTTAAAAAAAGCAGTTTAAACTTCAAAATATTTCACAAACATGTTTAATATAAAATGAACGATCTTAAGATTGTTTACCATTTCGCTTTTTTTTATTGAAAAAAGTACATATTGTTCCTTTTAAATTTTTAGAGTAAGTTCAATTGAAATAAGAGTCTTATACCAGAAGTCAACACTTTCACTTTTTTTTTAATTTACAATTGGATCTGAAAAATGACTTGTTTATTTAGTCTTGGTTTTGTTTGATTTTGATTCTTTAAAGAGCTATGTTTAAAAACAATTTATAGTAGTGAAAAAAATACCGTACATGAAAATAATCCCTGACAAGATTTTTAATTGTGAATATTTGGAAAATTGTTGTGAAATTACAAATATTTTCAATCAAATCCTTTTTATAAATAACCAAATTGTATTATGATCCGAGCAATAAACCTCCCTAAAGTTCATTAAAATAGGGTGCCTATGAAATACGTAAGTAATTGTTTGATAGCATAAGTAGATCAACTTTTTTTGAAAAAAAATCGGGCTTTAAAGAGGTTTAATTACTAGAGTTTGGAAAATGGTAATTTTATTCTTGTTTTTTGATTTATTGAATGGTATATTGAGCAAGTGCAATTTAATTAATCATCATTCTAATAAGTGGGCGAGTTATAATTTTAAAAGTTTGACTTTAAAAAAAAAAGATTTGGTTTTTAAATAAAGAAATTATTCAGCTATTTCACATCAATTTTCCAAATATTCACAATTAAAAATCTTGTCAGGGATTATTTTCATGTCCAGTATTTTTTTCACTATAATATTAGATTTTTTTCCAACATAAAATAAAATGTCAGAATAGAATGTTGAGATAAGAATAAAAGTTAAACTATTTAACATTCCCCAAAAGTAGAGTAAACAAACAACTTAACATTGTATTGTGGCATTTAATTTTAATTGTGAAATTAAAATTAATAAATTGTTTTTTAAACAAGTACTTTAAATACTAAAAAGCAACTAGAAACACAAATGAAGTAAACAATGGTTGTTTTCTAATCTTCTTTTGAAAAATATTAAAAAGTGAAAATTTTGACTTTATGGTGGCTAGTCCCTTAAGTAATAATTGTGAAATCTCTGCTTTTATCATTAAGTTTCCTTAAGAAATTGAAGTAAAAGTACATATCGAGTGGACTTTACACTTCTTCAATAATACTGATAAATTCAAAAAAAAAGTTTGATACTTTTTGGTTCAATTTTCATTTTTTTTAGATCTCTTTTAAACCAACTTTTCAAAACATTTTTTTTTTCCGACAACAGTCTTGTGGTCAGCTAATTTGCATCTTTTCTTTATATTTAAACCAATAAAATTCTTTCTTCAAAGCTTTTCAAAACACTTTACAAAAATTGGAAAGTGAACCATGAAGCCTGAAATATTTTTGTGTATTTATCAGTAATAATTAAAGGATTTTTTTTTTCTTAAACTGTGCTTATCCGATTGGGTTTTGGAGAGAAAAAAAGATCATTTCTATGTGAAAAATAATATATAGAATAAGGAAAATGCACACCTTTTCATTTCTCGCCTTTTGTTATTAATTATCGATTGACAAATTCCTATTTTTCTTCAATCGACTACAATGGATCTTTTGTTTTCTTATTCTTTTTAAAAAGATTCATATTTTCACTCTATTCAAGGTCACAAGAAGTTTCGAATATTATATTTTAGACACAAGAGCTACGACTTTCAAGTGTATCCGTTGAATTGAAATGACAGAAACTGATTATTCGTTTTTTAGAGAAAGCTTGAACACTTAAATTATATATTCCTTGTTTACTTGTTGTTTGGTTTTTTTTTATTTTTTTTGATTCTGAATTTAGATCCTTTTGTAACGCGTTTGTCTTCAAGGAAAAAATCCTTAAATGTTTTTTACTAATGCAAGTTTGCTTGTTTTTATCATTTTTTAAAAAAATCTTATTATTCTTTTTTTTTTTTTTTTTTTGGTTTTTTTTTCAAAATAACTGGGTGATTAAGCGTCCTTTCAAAAAAATATCACTAAAGAATTAATTTGTAAATCTAATAAAATGAAGAATAAGAAAATTTAAAATTCAAACCAGGGCTTGTGAATGACGTTCTAAAATAAGAGACAAAGAATAAAAAAGATAAGATATCAAAAAGGATAAGAATTGCTTTTGAATTAGGCGACACGCTGCGAACGTTATTAAACACTAAATGAAAGATCACAAGTACATAAACTGAAGACATGACAGAAAATAGTGCTGGTAAATACAATCGCGGTACAAGAGGGATATGGCCTGCTACATAGAATGTTTTTTTCTTGTTACTGAATACCTTGAAAAAAAGAAATTTTTTAATCAAGTAACTTCTTATTTTTGGTCTTCCTTCATCAGTCAAAGTATAAGTATCGTTGGGAGTTGATAAGTTATCATTTTTGGACATTTTGTGATTGTCAAACAAAAGAACAAAAAATGAAAAAAATATTTATCTTTTCAGAAAGATTGTTTATTATACCAGTTTTTATTTCATCCCCTTTTGCAAAATTGATTTTTTAAAATCATTTCTATAGTCAACAGCAATGTGCTGAAATAAGAAAATCAGTGGAATGTTTATTGTTATATTATATTTTCATCTCAATTCTAAAATATAAATAAACAATTCAATTATAATTTTTTAAGGGATTTGAGTCGACCAAGGAGATGCCTAAGATTAACGTATGTTGTTATTGGGACATAAACCAGCATTATTTCTATCTCGTTCAAATGTCTCTTAAAAAGCGATTTGTTTTATAAAATAAGACCTAAAAGGTGAACTAATCAATTATTAATGATCGTTGTTTTAGTGAAAAACCCAATAATTTCAGAAAAAAATCTTCATTTCAATACAAATTTAGAAGACGAATCATGATTCTCAAAACTTCAAAGTTGAAAAATATCTTTCTTAAATTGGTATTAATATATAGTTCAAAACTATTCAATTTTTTTGAAAATAGTAAATAATCGAAAATTAAAAAATATCTTTATCAATTCAGACCTAAGTTTCAGAGTGATAATTAATAAAATCTCGATCATTATCTAAAAATCGTGATAAATATCAAAATGTTGTGATAAAAAATTAAAAACAATATAAGAAACTATTTTCCAGTCAATGGGGCCCAGTTGTGGAGAATGATTACATACATTTAAAGTTTTTGGATAGATATTAAATTAATATAATTTATTTCGGAAAATTTCAAAATTGTAAACATTTTTTCACATTTTTTATAGATTTTACTTTTTTGTTTTTTTTTGTTACATAACTGATTTGTAATTTTTTTTTATAGCAAGACTGAGAGCCACTTAGTAAAAAAATATCATTCTAAGGTTATTAAAAAAGTATGTGTGATTGGAGAGAAATCATGCGAATAATTTAACGAATAATATTTGATTTTCAATATCAGATTAAAAAGATCATTGTTTTTTTTTCTTAATAATTCATCAAGAATTTGAGTTTTATCCAGCCTCTAAAATAAATCTAAAAATCTGGATATCTGAATTTTTTGAAAAAAATAAAAAAATTAATAATATCTCCAATATTATTAATAAAAAGAATTCATCATGTATATTATCATTAGTAAGTGATAATAAAATTTGTGATTCTTTAACAAAATTTCTCAAAAAAAAATTTAGAAATTAGCGCACACAGGAGAAAAGCAATTTTCTCTCTTTAAAAATAAAAAAAAAAAAAAAGAATTTGAGTTTTTAAATTTTTAAAGGCGTATTTTGAGTTAAAAGGGAAAAAATACATATTTTGAAACAAATTTATTTCAAATTCTTTTTTCAAGAATGAAAAAACCGCGATCTATATTACTAAAGAAATGATTCAATCGTTCAGAGAATAAAAAAAAAATAAAAGTGATCATAATTATAAGATTTTTTAATGGAAGAATTGTTCAAACACAATAAAACCCAAGTTGATAGTTTTTATAAAAGAAAAGAAAAAAAAGAGATTTATTTTGGTAAAAGAAAAATTAAAGAACCAATTGTCTTTTAGAATCGGAATTGAATATCGTCAATGTATTTAGCAACAATATGCTTTACAATAAAAAAAAATTCCAAAAAAATAATTTATCAAAAATAAATCAAAAAAAATAAATACTTTTTTTATTACTTTAGAGTAGTGATTAATGAAAGAAAAGTATATCAATAAAAAAAAGAGAAAAAAACCAAAAAATAAATAATCAAAAGTGTGGGAAAAAAATATTTTTTATTCTCTTGATCAAGATCTAATTTACTTATAATTTCAAGTGTTTATTATTCCATTCTAAGTAATTTAAGTAATTAATTGAGATATTTCAATGATATTTCTTTCTTTATTTGTTTTTATTTTTTTTTCCTTGTATTTTTGGAAAAATTGGAGAAGAACCTTCCAAAAAAGGGTAAATAAAAAAAATGTAAAACTATGGGGTTTTTTATTATTTCCTACACACGTTCTTTTAGAAAATATATTGATTTTTTATATTTACTTCGTATGAAGATCAAATATACTTTGATATGTACAATTCTACTTTTATTTTTTTTATTTGTTCTAGGATATTAAATTATAAAAATAAATAGATTTTCGGAAATATGTTTTTGATCATATTTAACAGAAATAAATTTTATATCGTGAATTATGAAGCTAAATATACAATTTTTTTAAAAAAAAACTTTTATTTGATCAAAAAATCGATCTTGAAAAAATACGTCATCATTAGTTTAACCAATAATCACATCAAGAGTTCTCATTGTATTTTTCTTGTATTTTTTGCTAGATTGATTAATTCTTTTTAGCACAAACATTAATAATAAAAAAAAGTTGAAATAATAATTTGTCCTACATCTACAGTGCTATAGATTGACAAGAAGAACATCAAATTTACAATTGTTAATATCCAACACCATCTTTAAAGAATATATTTTAGGTTTAATCTTTTTTCCAGGTGAAAGTTACAAGGGGTATGAATAAATTTCCAAAAGATCTCTGAATAAGTTTACTAAACTCTTGATAATTATGAAAATTTTCTACTAGTTTTTTCTTAATATTATTATTAATCGACCCCATTATCTTCAGATTTCACCTAAAACTTTACTTTATCTAAAATATATTAAGGGATGATTAGTCAATAGAAATGAATATATATATATATATATATATATATATATATATATATATATATATATATATATATAATGAAAAGTATTTTTTTATTTTCATTTTTTTATTATTACTTTTTCTTTATTACATTAAGTTTTCTAACCTAAAAAAACTTTCATGAAAAAAAATCACCACAATAAAAATAAATTGCCTAATTTTGATTAGTGAAATTAGCTAATCTTTTATTATTGTTTAACAGAATAACCAATTTTATATAGAGTTTTGTTGGAAAATTTTTGACATTTTTTTTTTTTTTTAATTCGGTTCTAATAGTTTAATATTTTTTGCAATGCAAAATAAAGTGATTTATTCTTTCATAAAAATGAGAAATAATCAAATTTTTAACATTTTCCTTTTTTCCAAAATATCTTGTAATCATATTTATTTTTTTAAAAGAAGTAAGTATCTATTTAATAGATTTGTCTAGAATTTCAAAATTTTGTTTTATAATATTTATTTTTGAGATATTTTTTAAATTGGCTAAAATTTCCAGTTTTAAATAATTTTATGAGATTATTTTAAAGAGCTTTTGTGTGATGTAGAATGTCTATGTTTTTTATTAAGTCATAATAATTGAGAAAAATCTTAGATTTTAAATAATTGTTTCAATAAAAATAAAACCCCAACAGTTTTTCCAAAATTGATTGCATATTGAAATGTTAAAATTTTTTTTATTCATAATTATTATAATTCTTTGTTTCACAATTATTTATTTGTGTTCTGGGTGGTAAGAGTAATAATTGGTTTAATTACCAAAATTCATCAATTTTGGAATTAAATGATTCAAGAAAAAAAAAATATAAATCAAAAAATTAAAGTTTATGTAAGTTGTAAAAATTATAATTTATCTTTTAAAATTAATAGCTTTGGTCAAATTTTCTTGGAAACTTTTTTTTTTATTTCTTTGATAATTTTATCTGAAAACTCCGAATTTACCATAAATTAGCAGTTTTTCCTTTTACTTGTTTTCTTTTCATTTATTTATCTTTTGCAAAATCCAGAATATTTTTTTAAAAGAAAATGTTTGTAAAAATGAGTAATAAAAAAATCAAAAAATAAAAATAAAATAATAATTCCATAGTATTTTATTACACAAATACAAATCAATAAAAGTAAAATTCTCAAAAAAAAAAAAATAAATATACATTAAAAATTACTTTTTATATTTCCTTAGAATTATTTTTGTTTTTTGTTGATGATAATTTAGCTTGTTTAGGGAATTGGTCAATAGTGTGATTATTAAGGGTATTATTTTTAATTTGTTTTTTCATTTTCCTCTTGTTAAAAAATTTAAAAAGATGTCTTCTCTTTTTTAAGACGCGCAAAACATCCAAACGTGTATCATCAAAAAGATATAAAAAACCAAAACATGATCTAATTGAAAAATTCCATTTGATAAGCTTTTGAATATGAAAAATAATAGAAATTCCCTCTTCTTTGTATTCTTTCTTCTTTAATATATCAATATCGGAAAAGTTCCAACAATTTAATTGTGGTTTTGTCAGAATAACACCAGAAATCTCAGGCGATGAATAGGTAATAATTTTTTTATTTGTTACAATATATACAATATTTAATGGGATTTTTGAAAGTTTAAGCATCACTCTCCCAATCGACAAACTCAGAATCAAAGGTGTTAGCAACAAATAAGGGAAAATATGCATTTCTATAATTATTAAAAGTTATCATAGAACATATTAAATATAAAATAGATAAAAGATTAGTAAAAAGAGAAAACGGAAACAGAAAGAATAATGAAATTTTTAATTACAATTTATTTCAAAACATTGTTTACGAAAAAATTATTTTTGATAAATTTATGGATTAAATCAAAAAAAAAACTGTAAAAATTAATAATTTACATTACTGTTATTTTAAAAAAAGTGAATAAATTTTTTTATGAGAGTATATGAATTAAAAATTTTTTAAAAATTTGTATTTTAATAAAGTGAAACAAAAGATTTGTTATTTTTTTGTCAGAATAAAAACTATTTTATGTTTGATATTGTAATAAAGTGTGTACTCTTATAAATAAAGTGTTTTACTTCAGAACACAGCACCTGCTCTTCATTTAAAGGTGGGCCTTTGCCTTTTTAAATTAGAAAACTTTAAATACAGTGGTGTAAACAACCGGTGTTTTTTATTCTAAACCCATTACTAAAATTATAACTCATGCGAAAAATATTGGCTGACTCTAGAAATAAAAGAAACAAATCAATGGGATGACAACAGTATATAAACAAGAAATAGGGTTCATTAAATTAATTTTTAAAAAAGAATTATGAAGATATTGAAAGATTAAAACGTTAATTTTTTGACAAAAACATGAGAAAAAGATCATTTTTTGAATTTTTTATTTAAAAATCATTTAATCTCAGAAATTTTGAAAATATGATGAAATTTTTGAAACAAAAGCATTTAATATAAAAGAGCAATTTCGACTAATCAAAGATCTAACCTCTAAAGTTGATTTAAATCTGAACCAAGAATATATAAGTAATTTCTGGTCTTCCAATAAACAACTCTGAAAAAAAAACACGAGTTAAATTTTAGTAACTGGTTAAATGTTGTCAACACGAGTTATTTACACCATTGTATGTTTTAATTCTGAAAAAGTTTTCACTTTTTGAAAACATATGTAAAAGTAAACTAGATTTTTGTTTTTCTGTCATTTTCACTATTAATTTTTCAGAGTGGGGATTTTTTGGTTTTCTACTTTTACCAAATGGTTAACATTGATAGATTTAGAATAATTAGTCAATATCCAAATTAGAATGGTTAAATATTTAATCGATAATTTAGTAATTATACTGAAAATGGGAAATATATTTTCTAATTTTAACAACTAATTTTAATCAATCAAAAAAATTGATCTTCGTATTTTTGTTAAATTTCCAGGTTTAAAATGTAAAAGTTCTCAGAAATAATTTTGAATTGTCAAGCACAATTACAATTGTAGCAATAATTTTGATAATTCTTTTTTCCTATACACAAGGACTGGAAACTGAACCAATCTGTTTTTAATGTTAATGTAATAAAATACCAATAGATTGTCAATTTTTTCTTAAAAGTTTAAAGGTTGAAAAAGGCAGGTATATTTTTTATTTGACATCTCCTATTCAAAACAAAAATGATTGTAATAATTAAAAACAGTTCTTTGAGCAATTTTAGAGAGAAGACAACTTGGATTTTAAAAAATAATCTTTTATCACACAAATAATTGATTTTAGTTTTTCGAGTCTTTTACAAAATGTGTGACAAAGTAGTTTTGAAAATTAAACCTAATAGTGGAACTTCAAACTCCAATACAATTATTTTCAGAGGTAAATCTAAAACTTATTTTGTCACGTATTTTCAAAAGGGTTTAAAAATGATTACATTTCTTTTGGAGATTGAAAAATAGTTGATAAAAAAAAATAAGCAAAAAAATGATATCTATATGATCAATCTTCAAAAAAGCGAATGAAGTTGCTTCTTTAAACACCTAATAATTTTTCCAACCCTTATAATAACCAAAATAAATTTCTGATCAGTTCAAAAAAAGAGCAAACAAAAAAAAAATCAAGTGTTTTACCTAGCATTATTCTTGTTATTGCCATACTAAGAAAACAACCAAAAGAATAGCCAATGAAAATTAGTATTGTTCCTTTAAACACCCTTTTCGTTTCAGGCCTGCCAATCCAGAGTATTTTCTCGTCCTTTTCCAGAACTTGCAAAATTGTTAATATCACTTTCTTGGAGATGAATTGGAATTTGGATGCCAGTGATTCAAGCTGTTTGAATTTCTTGGTCGAAGAAAAAAATCTCCTGATTTCTTGAACCACTAAATGAATAATAATGAAGGCACTGCAATAGTTAATGTAATTAAAAATTTTAATAGAGTTCATTGTTCGTTTTCTTCAAGTAAGTATTTTGGAAGACAAACAGAAAAAAATAATTTTTGTTTCACAGAATTTAATTTTGATCGTATCCACTTTCCTTTAGGTGTAATTTCATAAATCCTAAATTTAAAACTTAAATTTCTTATTAATTCAGGGATAACATGAGCTGTTTCTCTTCGTTAACTATTAATAATTGCATCAAAAATTGGTTTTTTTTTACAATTAGATATTTAAAAGTTAAAACTGAATTTTTCCATCTTCAGATCTAAGACAAAAATAATTGGTGTTTCAAAAACTTGGAAAAAAAAATTTTTGTAATCAAATTAATGTTCAAGTCCTTTGAAAAATGTGTGAAAAAAAAAATAATAGAACAGACGAAATTTAACTTGAGAACCTTCCTTATACCCAACTTCATTCCAGAGATAAGAATTTTTTTGATCACCCTTTTTGAGAAATGACCCCATTTTTTATTGTCAAAATTCAAAATTCTTGTTTAATTCTTTGTATCCTGTTATTGAAAATTTTAAAAGGATCTGCCAAAAGCTTTAAAGTTTTTTAGAATTTCGAACTTTTCTTGACCAAATCTCTCCCTGAAATTCAAATACATTCTAAAAAAAACTGTAAAACAGTTCAATAGAAAAATCAAAGAGCTATCTATTTTTTAAAATTATTCTTTCAAAATAAAAACCGAAAAAATATAAAATTTTTTCTCATTTCTTAGCCAAATTCAAGAATACAATTGGTATTTTACAAATCCCATTTGGAAACAAAACTAAAGACTTTTTTAAAAAGGTGTCTCACAAGAGATATAAAAATAGAGTTCATCAAGTTTATTATTTTTTTTAATTCACTAATTGAAAAGTTTGTTTTCTCATTTTTTGTAAGGCACAAATCGTAACAAACTTTTGTAAAAAAACTTTTTTCTATTTAAGGGAGAAGACTAATTGTAACTAATTTTGCGGTGATCAGTTTGTTTGTAATTAAATTACTTTCATTTTCTCATTAAGATAGAACTGTTTTTCTATCCGTTTATAAAAAATATTTTTTTAAAAATTGAATTACATTAGTATTAAAAAAAATCAAGATCCAAACAAGATCATTTGATCATGAAAATCTTGAGTTTTTTTTTAATTTAATCTCTTTATTATTGAAACTTTGAGATGAAAATTATATTTTTTTGTTTATAAGATGAAAACAACTGGTGAGAAAAACTCGATTAATTGTGGTTGTAATCTCTAATTAATTTTTGACAAGAGTTTGGTTGTTTTCAACAAATAATGACCATAATATTTTTGGTAACCTGAATGGTAATTTTTTATTTATTAATAGGAAAATGACAATAAGTAAATATCATTTTTGGAAAAAAAGAAATAATTTTTTTGATAAATTGAGAGTGAGATATTTCCTAATAATATAATACCATATCAAAAAAGGTTTATACATATCATAAATACAAAATAGGAAAAAACATCAAAATATTTTGCAAGTTTACTAAAATCTCTAAAAATATTATTTAAAATTGGTTTTTGGAAATTTCTTGGGACTGGACACCATACATAATTATTTAAAAAGTGTGGGAACTTGAAATAAACTTTTTTCTTGATTTTAAAGAGATCTTAGTGTTTTTTCAGCTTCAAAGTCTTAAAAAAATTTGGAACTTGAAAGAAAAATTTCATTAATTTATTGGAAAATTACAGCAAATCATATTTGTTGCAATTTTTTTTTTAATTGAATAATTCTTCAAGGGGTTGAGGATTTATCTCTTTTGTTCGTTTTCTTAACCCTTTGATTGAAAATAAGCGTAAAACATTATTAAAATCGGTATCTTCCATTTATTTCTTCAAATTGCTCCATATTTAAATCAGTAAAAAAAAAAAAATACAACTCAAAAGATAATAATATTTTTTTTAACCTTAAGGAAAAGTCAATTCTTTTTTCTTTTTTTAAAATTTATTATTTTGGCTTTTACTCTTGAAACCCAACATTGCCAATATCATGTCTTTTCCTTTCCACTTCTTGATTAGTATCATTATTGTCTTCTTCAGAACTAAAATTAAACATGTCCCCACCCGATTCTTCTTGGTCTAAATTTTGCATTCTGGCAGATAATTCTTTATTCGATCTCTACATTTTTTTTTTGGCTTTCTTCAAGTTGATTCCTGATCTTTATTGCTTGTAATTCAAAACCTTTTCTTTTTTTTTTGTTTTTTGGTGTTAATTAATTGATAAAACTATTTGTTGGAATTCATTTCTAATTTTTTTAAATCATTTAGGATCTTTATTGGATCTGTGACATTTGAAAATCTTGTCAGTTGTGAGACAGTCTCTTTTTTTTGCACGTGTTTCAACTTCTGGTAAGCCGTATAATAATTCAGTTGATCCTTCTTTTGGGCCTGACTCAAAAAGGTAATTGACTTTGTGATTTAATAATTGTTTGTTATGTGTCCGTTGAAAGACTGATCCTAAATATAATGCAATAGATTTGCCAATTGGTGTTTTAAAGAAACTTTTTTGGCTTTCTTTTGGTTACTTGGCTTTTTTTTCAATCAGTCGTTGCTAAAATCCGTTTTTCAATTTCTTCAAAGATTTTTCTTTTCCTTTCCTTCATATATTTGTTGCGCCAAGATATCAGAACCCAATCCTTTAATGCGTTTGGTGACACTTTGGAAAATCCCAGTTCTTCTTTCTTCTACCCGATCTAATAAATTACAGTTGTTTTTTCTGTTCTTTTGGTGGTAATTCTTTCTTCGAATCTTTGACTCTTCATGCAAATACTTGTGCGTCTTCTCAGAAGGGATCAGAACCTTAACGGAGTATTGTCCATTAAAAATAGCTTAATACGGTAATTTCGTAATTTCAAAAGTGTAAAAAAAAGATAATAGAATAACACCAGAGATGTAACACTAACCAATGTCTTGAGCCAATATAAGAAAAGAGAGCTTTTTAAAAAAAATGAATAATAAAGTCGACGAAAAAATCGTTTATTTTGAGAGTGAAGATCTGGAATAATTGTTTGTTTCACTCTTAGTGGACAGTTTAACTGTGAGGTTTTCTTCTAAACTTAACCTGATACTCCTTTTATCCAAGAAAAAATTTCTTAATATCATATCAATTCAATTCACTAATATGATAGAAATAAAAATTTACCAAAAACTTCATATCACATTGTTCGAGATATTTAAGTATAAATAGACAATATTCTAACTTGGAGTCTTTGTGAAATAAAAGAATCGACTTATCAACGAAATTTTGAAAAAAACATTTTTTAACAACCTTTTTTTACTCAATCAAATTTATTTAACAATGTTTTTCAATCGCAAATATGATCCGTTGTTAATATTATCGCAAATTAGTTTCATTCAAACTATTCAATACTTTTTTTCAAGCGTTTTTTTGTTTTGTATGGATTCTGTCTTCAAACAAAATTATTCTTTATCGCAATTGTTTTCTTACAAAAAATTAAAGATCACAACCTTCGAAGGGTGGATTTGTATGATTTCGTTTCTTCTTTCAAGCGTCGCAACGTAAATTTAGTCTTAAGATTTTTTTTTTTCTTTTTCATTAATTCTTTTGTTCTTTTGTTTTGTTTAACTTAACAAAAGAAGATTTTTTTTTAACAAACCACAAGACAAACATGGAAAAAGAACAACAAAAAGACACTCAAAAAAAGTAAATCAAAAAAAGAACAAATACCCCTAATCCCAATCGTAATTCGGTGTTATTTAAATTCTTTTACTTCAGCATCAACAATAAAAAAAATTTATCAAACATTATTAAAAATTCATCTTGAATCACCATCCCAAATACAAACCAATCTAAATTTTAATGCAGATATGTTCGTAGAAAAACAATTATCTTTTTTTTGTTGTTTCATTTTGGATCTCCTTTTCTCTTTAAAAATCAGGATCTATTGCTTTTTCATCAACAATAAATTTGTGCCAATCAATTATTTTCTGTACAAAATACCAATACCAAAAGAAATCGTCTCGACAAACAACAACCAAAATTTTTCTTTGGAATACCAGCCCACTACAACCATTTCAACTCTCGTACAACTACAATTATTTTCCAATATCTAAATGAAAATATTTATGCCAATTTCCAAAATGTATTTTAATTATTACTGTTACAATCGAAGTAGATGAGTAAAAATTTTGTCTTCGAGTTGTCAAAGGGAGTTTCTTTTAATTGTCTAAAAATATCATAACGACAAGATTTGTTAAAGATCTTTGGGGTTTCTTGAACTATTATTCATCTAAAAATATTTTGGAATATCTCTTTCGGGAAGGGAGGGGGGGATTTTGTACCGATCTTTAGGTTGGAAAAAAATTAGGATCATAAGACATTTTAAACTTGTAAAACAAAAGTTAATAACATAAAATCAAATCATTTTCTGATCGATTGTTTCATACTCTTTATTGGTCACTGTAACTTTTTCAAAAGGGAAAAAACATTAAAAAAAAATAAGGATAAAATTTTAATAATTCAGTTTAAAAAATTTTTTGTTTGATCCAAAATGGAGATATTTTAGTAATGTATTCTTTGGGCTAATTTTGAGTGTTTGTACAAAAAGAGATCCTGGCAAAACAAAAAAATAAAAATTAAAAATTAATTAAACTATTGAGTAAAAAAATAAAATTTGACGAAAAGTGAAGGTTTGGAGTTCAATTCTATCGAAAGTCATTTGTTTTTAGATCAATTGATGGAATTTTTCAAAGCATTTTTTATGAAGGTAATTTATCTTTTAAAGTAAATTGAACATTGAAGGCAAATTTTTGAAGTACATGTTTGTTATAGAGTACACAATGATGTTCTTCAATTCTATTGCTAGTATGAACTTTTTTCCGTTTCATTTAATAACTAAATTTTTTTCTCGAAAATATAAACTTATAAAAAGAATTTTTCACAAAACAAACTTAACAAATAAGGTCTAGACCGTGAGGAGTTCATTATACTCGAGCATTGGAAAATTGTTTTTGATCCTTTAAATCATTTTGTTAAAAAAAATAAAAGAAAGATCTTTTGTTATTGTAAATAATCTGATCTCATCTTTTTACATTTGTAAATTATGTTTTACAGCTTTAAACTGTTTTTAAAATGTTTTTTTTTTTATCTGTCAAGATGAGAAATAAGTTGAAAATTGGACAGCTAATTTTATGAATCTTTGTTGTTTTTGATCCAAAAAAATAAAAAACCACGGGTAACACTGTACTAATGAATCATTTTTTTTAATTCCATTTAGGATACCAATAGAAACTTTTTAAAATGGATTTTCCAGATTTTCGAAAAATTGACTTTTTTTAACTTTTTAAAAATCACTTTTTAAAAAATAAAGTCTTTTGTTAAGAGAAAAACAAAGTTTTAAAAAACAATAAAAAACACAACAAAACAAGAAAATATATGAAATAATGAAGCAAAATTTATTATTCATTTCAAAAAAAAATTCAAGATCAAAAAACTTTTGTACTCATCACCTATTAAGAAAGGCGTTGTTAGGATACCATTTACGAGGTCCCATGGGTTAACTGATTACAGATTTAGTGTTACTTTGGATCGTGTTTTCCCGTCCCGAAAGAGATATGAAATAAAAATTTTTGTTTTTTAATTGGAAAATTAATGTAGTGAAAATTTCGGGAAAATTCACACGATCTTGTGAAAACTCATTAACCCACCCAATTTCCTTAAAAAAACCCTTAATATATAAAAAAGGGTATTACCATACTGTTAATTGTCAAATAAAAAGATCAAAATTTTCATTAAAGCTTTTTCAAAAAATATCAAACTAAGAATTAAAAGAAAAATCCTCAAAGTTCCCAATTCTAAAAAGAGAAAATTAATTATTTAGGATCTTTACAGTATCAAAAAATTGGAAATGTTCCAGGATTTATAAAATATAATTTTGGAAGGTTGAGTGAAATTTTTGTTCCCAAAATTTTGCAACAAATAGTACTGTTTTGTTGTTCATTTTTTAAAAATAACCTTTATAAAGTTCTCTTTTCTAAACTATTTAGAAAAATGATTTCTATTATTTTAATATCGTAACTCAATGAATAACTGTTTATTGGGGTTTATAAAAAAAAAGAAATTTGAAAAAAAAAAAAAAATGTTGAAAATAAGTTCAAAATTCTTCTTTTTATTCTTTAAGGGGTACTTAGGATATTGTGCCATGATATTATTAAAGAATATTTTTGGGATCAAAATCATTATTGAGAAGAATAGAACTATAAGAAACCTATTTATACTTTTTTTATTTTGAAATACAGCTATTTTAAAAAAGTGAAAACTTTTTCAGAATTAAAACTTTAAAAAAGTTTAAAAAAAAAATCTCACTCTTTTATAAAATGTTTGTATATAATTTTTTTATTAAATTTTAATTTTGGATTAAAGATAAACAACAAAATAAACCGTATTTCAAAAATTATAAATGTCCTGAAATAATAAATTGTAAAAAAAAAATATATTATATATGGTATTTCCAAAAAAGTGTGGCATTTTTTTTAAATTTCATAAAAAATCATCTTTGTTAGTGAAAGCTATTCCTTAATTGACAATACCAAATTAAGTTTAATATTAATACCGATTGAATCAATGGCTAAGGTATTTATTTCAAAATATGTTTGTTGAAATATTTCAAAAAAATGAAAAAAAATATAGTACCTTTTTATATCAAAAACGAGGTACGATAAATTTCAATAAAAAAAACAGAAATATGGAAAGGGTACAAATGATTTTTTAAACGGCCAAATACAGTTGTATGTTTTCGATTCTATTAGAAAATTTGTTGAGATTAGACAAGTTATGAAAACAATTTTTTTAATCAAAAAGAAAATAATAAACACCAATTTTCACCACTAAAAAATATAAGACAAAATCGAGAACAGAAAATTTAATATCTTTTATTTATGTAATACAATACTAAGAAAAAAATTGAATTATTATCAAGAATCAATCAATGTTAGTTAATGATTTTGGATATTTAAACACTTTTTTGAAGATTGAGTTTGATAAATATATTTTAAAATAAATTTGCCCCACTTTCTTGGAAATAGTTTAGTGTTCAACCACAACCAATATTAAATCTTATTAATAATTCGCTTTTCAATTATTATAAATATATAAAAACCTGATATTTTAAAAATTAAAAAAAAATAAAACCAAAAATTAATAACAAGTGAGTTACAGTTTTAAAAATGGGTTTTACGGGTTTTTTGTTACTGAACTTTCACAGAAAAAAGTTTAACAAGAAGATTTTTTGTTAATAATCAATTTTTTTTAAAAGATATTATATCGTCGGAATTTAATTAGTTATTAATTGTCTTTTTGAAGATCTTTTTACTTTTACACAAGATCTTAGTCAAAAAAAGAAAAATAAAATTCATAAAAAGAAAAAGAAAAACAAAAGAAAAAGAAAAAGAAAAAGAAAGAAATAAACAAAAGCAAAATAAAAATTTTAAAGAAATTAGAAAAATTGATTTTGATCTAAAAATTGAAAATTTTTTTTGTTGATAAGAATATTGTATACAGTCACACAAAACCACTTCCAATAACATTATAATTGGAGAGTCAACATTTTTGAAAAAGAGTTTAGATTACGTTGTTTTTTTCCAAAAAAAAAAAAAAAAAAAGCATTTTACAAACACAGAATGTAGCATTCGCTAGTAATAATTAAGAAAAAATAAAAGATAATTCTTTTTTTTTTTCAATTTCTTATAAATCATTTTAAAAAATTTAAAATTTGTTTTGAAAAATATTGGTTGTTATTTTACTAGGTTTGGTAAAAAAATATATCCAAATACTTTAACATCAATATCAAAGATATTTTTAAATTATATTGTTGTAATAACCAAGATTATTATCAGCACAATATAAATAAAACACTCAACAATAATTCGAGTTGTTTTTTTTTTTTTTTTATGTGGTCAATCCACTTGTTAAGGGAGTAGCTACCATAAAGTCAAAATTTTCACTTTTTAACATTTTGCAAGAAGATTAGAAAAACAAAATTGTTTGCTTTGTTTGTGTCTCTTTGCTTTTTAGTATTTAAAGTGCTTGTTGAAAAAAAAATGATTGATTTTTTTTTTCACAAGTGAAATTAAATGCCACAATAAAAGATTAAGTTGTCTGTTTTATCTACTTTTGGGAATGTTAAATGGTTTTACTTTTGTTCTTATCTCAACATTCTATTCTGGCATTTTATTTTATGTTGTAAAAAAAATTTAATAAATTGTTTTTAAAGCAGGCACTTTAAATACTCAAAATCAAACAAAACCACGACTAAATAAACAAGAAAGTTTTCAGATTCAAT
The DNA here is from genome assembly GCA_027625915.1 of Anaeramoeba flamelloides. Taxonomy (NCBI): domain Eukaryota; family Anaeramoebidae; genus Anaeramoeba; species Anaeramoeba flamelloides. Next base: position 1,635,985 of record JANTQA010000045.1, read on the forward strand.
TGTAAATTAAAAAAAAAAAAGTGAAAGTGTTGACTTCTGGTATAAGACTCTTATTATAATTGAACTTACTCTAAAATATTAAAAAGGAACAGTATGTACCTTTATCAAAAAAAAATAAAATAAAAAAAGCGAGATCATAAACAAATCTTAAGATCTATTATTTTATGTTAAAACCTTTTTGTGAAATATTTTGAATTTAAACTGCTGCTTTAAAAAAATAATTAGGTCAAGATATTGATTTAACCGAATAGAATTAAAAATATAGAATACACTTAATGGTTTCTATTATCCTGGGTATTTCTATTGTTAGTAAATCTAATATGGTAATGAGTTGGGATTCAAGGATTATTCCAAAAATAAAAAAAGTAATGTTGATGTAAGTATTCATCAATCAAAATACCAACTAGGTATAAAGCCAAAAGAAAAAGATCTTTTGATCTGATCACTGATTTAATTTGTTTCTTTTAATTTTATTTTTCAAAATTGATTGTTTTTTTGAAGATCTTTATATATGATCAAATTATTATTTTTCTAATTCTAAAATAATTTTAAAATTATCCAAAAAGTTACAAAATATGAAATTGGAATTAATTTTTAATACTGGTATGAAGACCAAGGCCGTGGTTTGTAGTTTAAATCTTATCAAAATAGAACCTCACAATTCTAAATAATTAGATATTATATTAATTTTAATTCGGAATTGAAATAAAAATGATAAATTAATCTTGCAAACAGTAAAAGGAACAATTATTATGAATTCAAAGTATTTTTTAAAATGCACAAAATAATGAATTTTAAAGATTCGAAAGATAATAGAAAAGGTTATTTTTTGATTTTATTATTCAGATATGTTTTGTTACATTGTTGAGTTAAAGTCGAGTAAATATTGTAAAAAAGTTTTAAATAAATCCAAAGTTTAATACTTCTAAAATAAGGATATATTTGTATTTATTAAAATTCAAAAGAATTTTTAGGAAATATTATGTCACTTTTATAAGATAAAAACAAAAGGTGGTTTATTATTTTATTAATAATAAATAAGTTGCTAAAACATTTCAAAAAAAAAAAAAAAAAAAAAAAAGAATTTAATTAATGATAAAATTGAATAATTTTAAAAGTATATTACCAAATAAAATGAATTAATTTTTAAAAATATATTCCATTAAATAAAAATTTATAAGAAATATCAATGATGCCTGAAATTCTCTTTTTTAAAGTAGAATTTTAAAAAAAAATTAATTATGATTTAGTTTTTTTTTTTGAGATCTGTAGAATATTTAGATTTTGGAGAATATTTGTACTTGAAATTATCTGAAAATAATTACTAAATATTATAAAAATAAAATCTAAAAATACAAAGTGAAAGTGTTTTGTATTATATCTAAAAAAAATAATCAACATTTAAAAAATTAAATAAATTTCTCAAAATTTAATTTAATTTTTTTTTTTCTCTGAAATTTTAATTGTTGATATTAGTAAAATTAAAGTTTTGTATTTTTTTTTTTTTTTAAATTTTTGGAGAATCTAGAACTTATGAGATCCAATATAATTTTTAATAAACTAACACATATTTCAATTCATTTCGTTGTTATGATGTTGCTACTCCCTTAAGATAAAAAAAAAAAAAAAAAAATTCAACATAACTCCTTTTCAGTCAAAGGGTGGCAGTTTTATTAAATAAATAGAACAAATTCTATGATTTTTATCCCATATTCTTCTAAAAAATTATTTTTCAATTTTCAGATCAAAATCATTTTTTCTAATTTAGTCAAATTTTTTTAATTATTTTTTTAAATTTTTTGTTTTACTAATCTTTTTTCTTTTAGTTTTTTTTAAAAAAGGTAAAAAAAAAAGACAATGTTTGAAAATCCAAATTAACATTAAGAAAAGCGAGGATTTGTAATTTCTTTTAAAATGGATAAATTTATCTCTTAAAAAAACATTATTGTCAACTATTTTAATTTTTCGAAAGAAATTGAGAATTTTTCACATCAATGTTACAACAAAAGTGCCCCAAAAAATTTTTTTTACATATTTTATTTTTTTTGAAAATTTTTAAGTTTGCAAAGGTATTTCTTTTATAATTATCGACTCTAAACTGAAGTTTATTATTTCTCTTATTTCTAAATAATCTTATGTTGGTAGATTATTAAAAAAAAATGATTTTTTCATTTTTGGCTTGTGACCTTTGGGTGAAATGGAGTTTAGTTTTTCTGTTTCTTTTTATTGCTCAAAAAACAATTTGTTCTTCCTGATCTAATATCCATTTTGTTGGAAAATTTTGTTCTTTTTATTTTTCAATTAACCGTATTATGATAAAATCAAAACAATAATAATGGGGGTTCTTTTCAAAACATTCACTTTTGAAAAACAAAAAATTGTTTAGAAAAGACTCTTAAAAAAGTTTGCTTTTTAAAAAAGGGGGAAAAAAAGTTGAAAAAACAAAGTCCTTTTTCAGGCTGAAACAATTGACAAAAAGGAAACAAAAACCGAAATTAGCATTATCGGAAAAATCATTTGGAATTGTTTATTCTGTTTACCATATTTTTTTTTTTTAATGAGATAATATAATCTTTTTGTAAAGAGTTGGTTTTATTAAACTCTTCCAAAATTTCTTGGAAAAGTATTAATTTTAGGTTATAGAATTATGAATCAGTGAAAAAATAATAATAATAATAATAAATAAAATAAGAATAAAATAAATTGAAAAAAAAAAAAACATTTCTTGTTAATATTTTGAAGTTTAAATACCCGAAATGTAACAATTAAAATTTGAACACAAACACCATTTCGAAAAACATGGAAATTGGTATCCAAATTATTTTTCAAAATTGATCAAATATTTTTCTTTTTCATATTTTCCTTTTCTGTTATATTATTAATATTACTGTTTAGTTCATTTGGAATTGCTGAGACTATTCAAAGATCAAAAAAATGTTTAGATTTTATAATTACATTTCATCTCATACACTTAGTCCTCTCTTTTTGGATAAAAGGCTTTCCTTTTAGATTAGAATGGTGGGTAATGTTTATTGCAAGCATTGCGTTGATGTTGAAATTTTCAGTAAAATTGTGTATTCGAAAGGAATTACAGGAGATTCCGTTATATCAAGAATTTGATGTAAAAATACCATCTGTATCATCACAAAAAGAAACAAATATATAAATATCATTTTTTTTTTTTTGAATAGTTTTTTTTTTATTTATTTATTTTATTTTTTTTTCAAATTTTTACGTTTGGGAATATTTCCCTTATTTTTTGATATTTAATTCTCTATAATCGAAACCCCAAGAAAAATAGGCTTTTTTTTTCAAAATTTGAATATTATTTTTTGATATTTAATCCAAGATCCAAGGAAAGTGAAATGCATTATTATTATTATTATTGGTTGTATTTATTAAATATTTTTAGTATTTTCAAATAGGATTCATTATAAAATCTTAGGGGTATAAAATTACTAAAAAATCAATTTATCTTTTTTCGTTTCTTCTTTTATTTACAGAATTTCAGAAGCGCCTTTCTTTATTTGTAACTAAATCTTGAAACTTTAAAAAAAAAAAAAAAAAATGATCTTTTGAATTTGTTTCTCCCCAAAAGAAGTGGTTCTCCTTTCAAAAATTGATTTTTTTGTATTTAATATTAGTGGATTAAATAATTTTGATAAAAAAAAATTCTGAAATCATTTTTCGTTAATAATGAAATTTATATTTGTTTTTCCCAAGAAACAAAAACCACAAATAAATAAAATCTTATATTTATTTTTAAAGATGATAATACAAATTTTTTTTGAATAATATTTGTATTCCCACCTTTGATTTTTTTTTTTCACAATAATTATTTTTTAAAGTTTTTATTTCCAAATTCATTACCCAGAGTCAATATATCCAAATAATTCATTCTAATGAATATAATTTTTATCTTAATTTATATTTTTGAGAGGATAGAAAAAAATCTTAACAATAGTTATCCAAAAAATAATTGGCAAATATCATATAATTTTAAAAAGAATAATTGTTGGGGTGAGAACCTTAAGGATATTGAGATTAAAAAATGTTATATTAAAAATATTTCAAAACTTTTTGAAACTCTTCAAATTGAAAAACAAATAATATTGAGCATATATTAATTAATTCTAAGGATAAAAACCTTCTAAAAATATCAAAATTATCAACATCAATTATTCAACTCACAAAATGATAATTAATACAATTAATGTTATAGTCAGTTCCACTTTTAAGACACAAATTTGAGGGAAATTTATGGTCTAATAAATTCTCGAATTTAGGAACATTTTTTCTAATTTTTTTTTTACACGAATTATTTTACTAGAATCCAAATTTTGTACCTTAATTTGAGATTTTTTTTTGTGCCTTAATTTTCTTTCAAAGTTGGTTAATTAAAAGTGAAATTGGTTGTTTCATAGAATAGAATAGAAATTGGTGGGAAAATTCCAAATAATTATAAATATCAAAAAGACTTTATTGTAAATATCAATTTTAAAAAACACTTTTAAAAATAACTAAATCAAATATACAGTTTTTAATTTAACAGAAAATAAAATTGATTATAAAATTGATCATTTGATTAAAATTGTTTTTAGTGATCCTAACTTGATTAATCAACTCATAAAAGAAAAAGATATTTGGAATTAATCAAATTTTGAAATAAACTTTGACTTTATGGAAAACCATTTTTAAATATTTCAAAAGGTTTGGCTAATATTAATTATATTATAATCACTATTAAGTATGTTCGATGAGATTTTTTGGAAAAAATATTTCAAAATAGTATTTTAGAGGTTTTTTAATAACTTTGGTAATAGTAATTTTTCTAATTTTTAATTGAAAACAATATTCGTCTTTTTTTCCCTCAAAAAGATTCATATTGATTTTTTATATTAATTTTTTTCTTTAAGTTAATACAATTTTAGCCATGTAGTAATTTGGGGGTATAGTGTACCAATTTACTTGAATTATTTTTTTTATAGAGATGTAGCACCCCCATTAATACTCTATTTTTACATTTATTCATGAACGCTATTTTAAAAAGTTCTTTGTGATTTTATTTTGAATTTTTAATCCAATTTGTTTGGTTCGGATAAAGATTACAATCCAAAAATTGTTTCACTTTAAATCATTAAAAGCTTGAGGATGTAAGTAAATTTTATCATTTTGAAAATGTTTTAATTCCAAAAAAGTACTGAAAAAATTTTTTTTGAGTAATACTAGATATTGAAACTTTGAAACACAAACTATATTCACTGCTCTATTTTTGAAAATAAAACGAACCTAAAGTAATTCAGAGTTGAATCTTTCATTTTTCGCTTTTTTGAACATTTTTTAAGATGAAAGTTTTGAGTTTTATTAAAAACGAGTTTTGGATCTAGAAATATGTTTATAGAATGATTTAAATTAATCAAAGAGTAAAACAAAAAATAGACACGAAAGGATCTGTATTTGAAACAAATATTTTCTTTTAGAAGACCAAAAACAAAAGTTACACTTTCCAAATAAATTTTTTGAAATCAAAGAAAAAAAGAAAATATATATATTTATAAGCGTATTTACAAAAAATTTGTTTTTTTTTATCTTCTTAATTTTATGATTCCAAACAACTTATTACCTTGAATTTCTCGTCCCGTTACTATTCATTATTATTTTACAAAACACTCATTTACGACAATTTTTTTTTTCAAAATTCAACTAAACATTACTTTTATAAAATAATCTAAAATAAAGAATAATATTTCAAAAATTAAAATAAAGGAGTTGGAATTCTATGAATCAAACAAAAAACAGTTACAAAAGATTCACCAAAAAATATAAAGAAAAATTTAGAAAAATTTTCAATCAGATTCGGAATTATTTTTAATTCTCATTTTAATGGGAAATAAATAATTATAAAATCACTAGAATTTGTCCAATAAATTTTTATATATGAAGAGGAATTTTAATAAATATACTATTTTTGGAAACCGATCAAGAATTTGATCAATCAAATGAAAAAACGGATTTTTAAATTCATTTTGGAGAATTCTTTAGAAATAAAAAGTAATTTGTTTCTCAAAAATTTTACAAACAAAAGTATTGTCATGAAGAATTAAAAATAAAGTCAAATTAAAAATAAGTAATTGTAATAAATTTTACAGATAAGATCAAGAAATAAATGATTTTTATTTATTTTATCTTGATCAATCTTTTCATTTTTTTGTTGGTATGGAAATATATTATCGTAGGATATATTCAACTCCCGTATTTATTAAAACATCAATTTATTTGTTTAAAGAACACATTTGTATCAATTAGTTTCACATAAAGTGTGGTACACAAAATTTGAAAAATGTACTTACTCCCTTAAAATAAATTTTATATTGTAACCAATTACATAATCACTCTCTGCTTTTCACTTTTTGAAATTTGATCAGAACAAATAAAGATAAAAAAATCCAATAAACTCTTTTAAGAAATCCTCTTTACAACAAAATAATGAAGGAATCACTAAACCAACGAATTGTTTTGAATTCTGACAGAGTAGAAAGAAAGTTTAAAAAGTTCATAGAAAAATCCAATCAACAAATACTATCTTCTTTTGAAGTAATTTTACAATTTACTTTATTTTCATCATTTTTTAAACAAAGAGCGATCTTCTCTTGATAAGAAAAATTGATTACTCATTGTCTGAAAAAAATGATCTTTACTGTAAAAATCTCGTCACTTTTACAAAGTTATGAGTCTTTCAAACCTTTCAATAACTTTCAGGCAATGACCAAAATGAAATGTGTCTCAAAGTGAGGACTTTTTTGAGAATGTTCGAATTCATTTTTTTAACTTTAATAATTTACCAAACAATTTCTTTTTCAAAATGACCGAATTTGATGATAATGAAACAAAAGAATACCTCCATAAAATTGTAGTTGTTGGGGTAAGTTTTTCTCTTTCTTCTATCATCAATTATCTCCTCTTAATTAAATGTATTCTTTTTTCATCAAAACAACATCAATCGTTCTTCTCATAAATAGGAAAAAGGTAATCCTAACTTCTTTTCTTTTCTTTTCTTCAGATCTCTCTTTTTTTGATCCCGTATCAGAAAAATTAATTTTCCGTTTTTTTTTTTTTTTTTTTCAACCCTCCTTTATAGCAACTGGTAAAACGTCTGTTATTCAAAAATATGTGAATGGTCTCTTTTCAAGATCATACAAAGTCACCGTAATATTCCATAATTCTTTGTTTTTTTCTAGATTTGTATTTTTTCTTGACAAATGATAAATGTCGTTTTCTCTTTATTGTAACATATTAATTTTGCTTTTTGTTTTTCAATTTCTTCTATCAAAATTTTTGATCTTCTGAATAAATTAAACCACAAAGATTGGTGTTGATTTTGCTCTTAAATTGATGCCTATTGATGAAAAAACAAACGTTCGGATTCAGTTCTGGGATATTGCAGGTAATCCACTCTAATAATCCTTAATTTTAATTTTTTTTTTTATTAAATAGCCCGCTCGATCAAACAAAAAAAAAAAAAAAACCATTTTTCCTTTCACTTTTTTCTTTTTCAATTTAATATTTTTTCCCATTAATTCTCAAATTGACACCTTTTTAAACAACCATAACCACAACTCACTTCTAACACTTATTAATTCCTTTTTGATTTAAAAGGTCAAGAAAGGTACGGTAATATGACACGTGTGTTCTACAAAGAAGCAATGGGTGCTCTTCTTGTTTTTGATGTCACCAGATTAAACACATTTGATGCAGTTAAATTTTGGAAAAAAGATATTGACCAAAAGGTTTTTACAGACAAAAAAAAGCCAATCCCCACAGTTTTGTTAGCAAACAAAGTAATTGTTTTTTATTTTTTTTTTCTTCACAAACAATTATCTCGGTATGTAAAACGAGAACTTTTTTTAATATTTCAAGAACCAAAAAAAGCCTTTGACTTGGGCGATCCAATGTTTTTTTAAGCATAACTTACTTTGAGATTTTACAAATTTAATAATTTCATGAGTGAAACGGAAAAACAAGTTGTTCGTTGATTTCCAATCTAACTAGAATTCAAAAAAGATTAATTTGTTCCATCTAGATTTCCGATTCTTTTTTTTTTTTACTTTTTTCTTGAATTCTTTTACAAATCCGAAATCAAAATTTTTCTTGATAAAAATGTTGAAAACACAAAAATTCATAAAAATAATTTTTATTTATGAATTTTATTCACAAAAGTGTGCTTGTGTTTGTTCGCAAAAAAACCAGACAATTAAGGCTAAAACTGTATAAATCCCAAAATTCCTTTTTCTTATTCTTTCCTTGCTTCTTTTTTTTTTATATTAATCTTTTCTCAACCCTAATCAAGATCGATCTCATCGAACAAGATGATGAAAATTGGATAAGCTTTCGAGAAAAAATGGACAAATACTGTAAAGAAAAAGGTTTTATCAAATGGTTTGAAACAAGCGCCAAAGAGGACGTCAATTTGCATTCTGCAACCGAATTCTTAGTCAAATATATTTTAAAAAACAATATCAAACCATACAAAGATGAAGAAGATGAACAATCAATCCAATTGAAAGAAGAAACAGAAGAAATGGAGCGTAATGAAAGTAATAGTAATTCTGGTGGTTGTTGTTAAAGGAAGTTATTGAAATGTTTTCTTTAATTTTTTTTTTTTAACAAAATTCCAATATTTTATTTCTGTCACACCAGGCACGATTGACATATTTGGGAAAAAATTACAATTTTTACAATTTTAAAAATATCACCACCTACCAATTTTATAACCTCTAATAAATACGTTGGTGGATCAGAACAATGATAAAAAGTATAAATATAAAAAATGAAAATAAAAACAATTTTTTTAAAGTTTCTTTATTTAAATAAATCGATTTTTCAGAAAATGAGCATGATCAAAACAATATTTGTGAAAATGTGAATCACAATATTTTTATCACATGCAATCAATGAGGTACTGGAATGTTCTTTTAAATATTATCAACAATACACAAGAGGAAATAAGATATACATAAAAAATAGATTTTTTTTCAAAAAAATATTTATTTTATGACACAAAAAAATTGATTTTATGAGACAAAAAAACAGAAACAAATTGACTCTAAGGAAATTAGGAATAGTTGATTAAATTTGTAAGATTATTTTTTCTTGATTCCAATTTTAAAATAACAATTGTATCTCAAAAGGGTATTTTTCGTTTCGAAAAAATAAATTTGCTTTTTTTCCAACTGAAAGAAAATATTCCCGTTTGGAATGAGATTTTTATTTTTAAAATTGTGGTTGATTATAAAATATCTTTTGTTGTATCTTTGTTAAATGTCAATTTCATGGTGCAAATATGCTTCTATTTATTGGTTTCAAAAATCATTTTTTTTTCGAAAAAACTATTGTTTTAATACCATTCATATTTTCACTTGTATAATAACAAGTCTTCTTGGAATATTTTGTATTAAGATCTGCTTACTATTAACATAGTTTCCGTTAACAGATCTTAAATGTTTTAATAGTTCAAATAAAAAAGAAACGTTTTCAATTGTTTTTGTAGCCATCAACCCATAAAGCATCTTTGTGTTAGGAATTAACATTTTTTAAGAAATAATATAACCCATATCACTTCCTAGAAAAATATTTATTTTTCAGAAGATAAGAATTTTAAAAGTTTGTCTGCACTATCAGCAAATCCAATATTTGATATTGTATAATTAAAAGTATATTATACTGTTAAATTATGTTTATTAAAATTTTCTATCTTTATTTATCTTTTTGAGTTTTAGTTTGTTTATATTTGATAATTTTTTTTTTTTTTTTGAGATTGTTGTAACTTAATTTTTTAATTTGAGAGAATGGTTGGATTAGAAAAAAAATTTTATCAAAAATGTTCAAAAAATTTAGATTTTTTTTTTTTTTTTAATTGTTTTACAATTACAGCTTAAGTCCTCCATTCAAAGAATCAAATTTTTAAACAAACATTTATTTGAAGTCTTGTAAAAATGTTAACACTGGAAAATAAATAGAAATTTTCTTGTTGAATTTCGAAAGAATTGAGGAAGGAAAAAATAAAAGTTAGATATTTACTAAGAATTCCTTTAAATTTGTTTTTGAAACCCAAAATAGTGAAAATATGGAAAAAACCAATACATTGTATTTAATGTAAAAGCAGTGGTAAAAATTAAGTCCTTTTCACCTTTAATTTTATTTGTAGGTTCTTACCAAAAATATTCATAGACCATTAAATTAAAAAAGAGATTTCCACCTATTGGACTATTAAAAATCTTTTAAAGTTACTCGTTTTTTTTTTTTTTTTCAAAAGGAACTGATGATTTATTGCTTTTCATTGAAATTTTATTAATTATTAAAAAAATAAAAACCACTTTTTTGAGGATCATATATTCAAAAAAAAAAAAAAAAAAAAAATTGGCTTTCTAAGAACTAATTCTTGATTTACTGACCAATTTAAAGGTAAATCCTGTAAAATAATTCACTCAAAATAAGGTACAACTTAAACTTTGTTTCAGTCAAAGGTATCCATTTTTTTTTATCAAATATCAATTCTTTTTTATAAATGAACTTTGAAATAACAAATAAGAAATAAGTTGAATAATACCTACCAAAGAATAATTGATATCCATATTTTGTAAAACCAAATAATCAAAAAATTATCTTATAAATTTCAAAACCCAAAATTCTGAAGGAGTAATTGAGAAAAACAACCATTTTCATTTTAATCTCCAATTGAAGATTAAATCAAATCATAATAGAAATAAATAATATTCTTCTACAAGTATTTTCACTATTTCTTTAACATTATGATAACATGTATTAACCCATCTACTATAGATATTCCAATTAAAAAAAAATTCTAAATGATTGAGCTGGTAGGAAAAAAAAAAAAAAAATTGAAAAAAGGTGAAAAAATGATTTCAGTTTTTAAATTCACTTATTATTTTTTTTCTTCTAAATATTGATTAATACCATTTGAACATAAGTAATTCGCCCAGAAAAGAGGTCTCCTTGATTTATAAGGGGTTTATAATTGAAACAGGGTGTATACCTAGCTTCACATATTGACAAACAATTTCCCAATTTTTATATAAAAAATTTAAAATGATATTGTTTGATTAATAATTATATTTTGTTTTTTTCTCTTTAATTGGTGTTTTAATAATAATTAAAAAGGTAAAGGAGTTCAAAGAGAGTGTAGTTATGTTTATGGTATTTTTTTTTGATATTTGAAAAAAAAAATAATTCTTGATTTTTGAAAGATTTTTATTTATGATTATGATAATAATTGTTTAATTATAGTAATTGTAACTAGAATTTAAATATTTTATTTTATTATTAGTAACAATTGAATAATTTTATGGGTTTTACAAGAAATAAAATCATTAATAAAAAAGTTATTAATAGGAAAAAAAATTTTTTTTTTTCTAATTTACTAAATTAAAATAAATATTGAATAAAATCAAAAATAGTATTAATTTAGTTCTGATGAACTTAAATTTTGAAATATTAACATTTTTCAAAAACTAAAATTTAAGCAATAGATAATAATTGGAAAAAAAAGTTCTTTAAATACATTCAAATGAAACAATGAAAAACTTTTTTAATAGGTGAAGTAATTGAAATAAATAATAAAAAAATAAATAAATAAATAAAATTACAGAGTTATACAAAGAGAATACTATAATCTCCAAAAATAAGAAAATAAATTATTTTTTGTTTTTTTCTTAAACAATGCTTGTTTGTAAACAATTGATAAATTTTTTTAAAAAAATTGAATTTGCCAATCTAAATTAATTCAAGGTGTTGAAAAAACGATTTTTGTTTCAATACGCTTTATTAAATAATATTGTTTAGTATCTGACTAACTTTTAAATAGAGAGAAATTATTGTATTGTTAATAATTATAAAAAATAAAATAAAATAGCAATCTGAATTAAACTGTTGAAAAACTAATTAAATGAAAAAGATTTTCATTAAAAAAAAATATATTAATTTTGTTTTTTTTTTTTGGTTCATTTGAATTTTTATTTTTATATAAAATCATAGATATATAATCAAATATGTATATTACTATTAATTCAAGATAAAGACACACTCAAATTTTTTTATGTTTCAAACACAAAAACAAAAAATTGAAAAGAAAAAAGAAAAAACAAATGACAAAAAAAAACGAATTAAATTTAAAAGGTGTTTAGAAGAATTAATTGTTAAAAAATCAAAAAAAAAAATTTTCTTTAATTAAAAACATCCAAAATTACAACCACACTGTACTTTGGTTGGTTTAATAAGATTCAATAATTGGATGTGTTTATTTATTTGGGGTTCAGTTGTTTAGTTTCTGTAATTTCTTTGTTTTTTATGTGCGGTTTGCTCAAAGTATTTGGTATTTTTTACATTTGCCTTTTTTTTATTATTTTAAAGTTGTTCTTACTTTGGTATATCGGATCTCCAGGATTACCGTAATAATCACTGAATCTTCCTCGCAATGTAAAATTATTTCAACATGTGTAAGAATGTAAAAAAAATTATAAAATTTTTAATTATTTTTTCTCTACGAAAATTTTGGAACTTTATATTAAAATAAAATAAAATTAATCAATCAATAATTTATAAATTGTATTTCAAGAATTTATTTCAGAAAAATTCTTTAATTTGAGACTTATATAAACGTATTTTTAATTGGTGCGACTATTATTTAGTATTGATATTACAATAGATTTGACTGGGGAAATTGGTGTCATATCGTGCTAATATAATTCAATTTCATAAAAACACCATGTATATTATCCTACCCTAATACAAAGTATATTCTGATCAATTTTTTTTTTTTTAAATTTTAACTAGAACTTTTATTATGAAAAGGCGTTTAATTATAAATATTATCTTTCATAAATATTTTATTAAATTCTTAGAATCCTATATTAAAAATTTTCACTATATTATTATTATTTATTCTAGAAATAGAGTATAAAATATACAAAAAATATAAAAAGGAAAGAATAAATTCAAAATAAAATATTAATTTTAAAAACAAAAAATACCAAAAACCTAACCAAATAAAAGATTGTACATAGTATTGTGTTTAGGTGAGTATTCTATGAATTAAGAAAATAGTTTATTTCCTTAACATAAATAATAGAGTTGAGACAATTAATATTGGTTGTTTTTTTTTTTTTTTTTTTTAATGTTTGTTTTGATTCAAAAATTGATAGATTGTTTTTACATAAATAATAAGTAAAAAAAAAAAAGATATACTCTATCAAATGTGAAATATTATTATTACCAAAACTGGTTTTTGGGGGGTAATTTCGATTATATTCGAAATATTATCTAAATAAATATTCTGAGCTTAAAGCCACCAAAAAAGAATTTTTTGTTCCTTTTAATTCCCTACTTAAAAAACATCACCTTATTAATCATTTTACTGATCAACAACTAATTAAAATTTTAACTGTCAAAAATCAATATTATCTTTTTGTATTACATATAGTTAATTTTCACAGCAAGTTCAAAGGTGTTAGTGAAAAATCTTTCTTTTTGATTTTTCTTATCTATTGTTTAAATTTTTCAAATTATTCTCCATATTTTTTTTTCATCGAGTCTTTATTTTCATACTCTAAATTAATTTTCAAAAGCATCTAAGGACTATATTTATTTGCCCTTTAATGTGATCTTCACTCTTTGAATTAGAAGTTACTTATTTAGTCACTTCAAAATACTCTCTTTATCATCCTCAGTTTTTTAATACTAAGTCCTGAACCATAAATACATAAATTTTTTATTGTAAAAGTCTTTTTGATCTTGATCGAATAATTTTCTCAAATAAAGCGATTTATAAGACCCGAAATTAGGAATGTTTTTCACTTCATATCGAAAAAAAATATTTTCTTTAATTCTTATAGACATTATGAATTGTCAATACAAACAAACAAGTAAATTCAAAAAATCACGTAATAAATAAGACAAAAAAAAGATGAAATTGATTTCAAAAACATCAGTATTTTAAAGAATCAACAAAAGGTAGTCAGACAGCTCAAATGTTTTGGAATATAGTTTTCAAAAAAATAAGAATAAGACAAACATTAACTATTCAAACAAAAAGATAAAAGTTGATTTTTTTTTTTTGTTGAAAAAAGTTGTGCTTTATTAAATATTTGTTGTTTTTAAACCCTCCCTTTTTAAAATTGTGATCTAAAGAGAAAGCTTTTATGTTTTTTTTATCTATAAAAAAGAATTTGTCTTAATTTTAACCAATCCTACCAAAACGTAAAAGGTTGGTGTGGTTTTGTCAAAATAAAACAGCTTGAGAATATGAAAATAAAAAAAGGTTGGTTTGTTTTTTTATTTTTTTTGTTGTGCTTTTAATACCCTTTTAACAATTCTTTGTTCTTCTCTAAGAAATGCTCTGATAATTCGATCCTTAACACAGTTGGCTGATTTGCATCCTCCATAGGCTCTTGAAACAGTTTTTGTTCTTCTTTTTGCTCTGGAACGTTCAATTGGTCTATAAGATTTGATCTTTTATTTGGACAAGAAAAGAGGAAAAAAAAAAAAAAAAAAAAAAAAAAAAAGCAAAAAGAAAGAATAAAAAAAAAATTATTTTGATGAACAAAAACAGTGCTTTTCTTTGAATAAACAAAAAAAAAAAAAAAATGCTTACACCTCTAAGTTTTTCGCCTGTTTCGTCACAAACTGGAACTTTTCCACGTTTAAGAATATAGTGTCCAGTGAGCCTGCCACCTGGGGTTTTTACAACACGTACTCTGTTTCTGTTTGTGTTATATGCGTGTTTGCGTCTGTGTGTAATTCTTTTGTTTGGCATTTAAAAGAAAATTATTTGAGATTGAAAATGAAAAAAATGAAATGGGTGGGTATTTGGTAAGAATAATTTGATTCCATATTTCTTCAAGAGGTTATTGTTAAGGAAACAAGTTGATTATAAGTCATTAGTGTTTGAGTATACTAATAAATTCAAATAGATGTTTGAAAATTTTTAGTTCATTTTCATTTTGTAAAATTTTTTACTTTAGTTTTAATTGAAAGCGTTTCATTATTTTAAATGTTAAGAAACATTGTAAATTAGTTGGTCCTTCAAAAATTCCTTTTCGGTAACTATTTTCTATTGAAGGAACTGCTTTAAAAGTCGAGTTTACAAGATTTAAACAAATGGAAATTGAACTAAAAATTGTTTGTGATTTTTTTGAATTTATCAGTATTTTATTTTTGAATTAACAAGCTTTCACATATGATCAAGTTTTTCATTTAAAAAAACCAAAAATCTTTTCTTATGTTTAACTTCACATTCATTAGAGAGGTTAAGGTGGTCCCAAAAACTGGTACCAGCATTGACTAACAAAGAATTGTATGGTTGTTGAAAAAGTACAATGTATACTGGATTTGAAATATGAATGGTCAATATTTTTGTTGATTATTTTCTGTTTTCAAGAATCCAAAATTCCTTGCATATAGGATTTATTAGATCATTCACAGGCCTACCAAAATAAAAGAAAGATCCAGCCAAACAAATAGAGATCACGAATTTCAATATATATCTTTGGAAACTCTCTTTGTAAAAAAAAAAATGTAAATTAGAAAATGAACGGAAAAACTTTTCCTATTTGTTATTCACATAGCTGTATTAAAATCAAGGTTGAGTTATCTTGAAAATCATAACAAAACACTAAAAATGTATTTAAATTGAAAGATAGATTATTTGATATTACACACCAAACATTAAATTACATTCAATTTCACAGAGAAATTTTTTTTGAGAAGTCTGATTTCCATTTTAAGGTTTCGAATCCATCAAGAGCGAAAAAAAAAAAAAAAACTCTGTGTTTGATACGTCCACTTCTTTTTGGGACTTTTATGATTGATCTTCAACAAAGTCTGAATTTTGATACTTATTGGGATTTGATTTAGAAATGGGAACAAATTTTTACTTCATTTTCAAATTCATTTTTTTCAAATAGAGTCACAAATTATAACCTATTACTAGGAAATCTTTGTTTGTAAAAGAAGAGATACAAAGGAAGAAATTTTTTTTTCCTATTTATTATTGAATATCAGTATTGAAAAATAAAATTTTTCTTTATTTATTTCTGAAACGGAATTGTAGTGTGTAAGACAAAAAGTTTGTGATGTTTTTTAATCAAAAAAATGTGGGTTTGGATTATCAATTGAAATTTTTATTTAGCTGGGTTATATTTTGTGTCGTCAATAAATTTATTTTTTTTTTTAGTTGTTCGAGTAAAAGGGGAATGAAAATTCTTTTTAACAACCCAAAAATTTTAATTTATTTACAAATTACTTCCAATTAAAAAGTTTTACATTCTTCAATTAGAATTTCTGAAAAAAAATGAAAAATTTCATTTTTTAAGAAGTATCAAAACCCATGCTTTGTTGAAAAGCTATCATATAAGTCCCAAAATAACGTGGCATTGATCAAGTTAAGGGTATTTTTTTTCACTATTGAGGGATTGTAAACTTTCAAAAATCTCTTTTCGTAATTTAATATTTTTTGGGGTTAAAACTTTAATGGGCTAGTTTGAAAACTTACTTTTAAAATTTTCATTTTAATCTTTTTTTTTTATACTTTTTAGCTCCAACCAAACTTTAAATCAGTGGCTTTATAAAAGTACTGTTTTTATTTATTTAGTTTTATATTATCTATTGTTTTATATTTTTCAAAATACTTTATATTTATTCTTATCAGTTTTAATTGATTGTTTAAATATTCCTTTGGGTGTGATAGTTATATTTCAAATTTTTAAAAAATTGGTTGTAGTTTCATATTTCCTTTTTTCCTAAAACTGTTTTTGAATTTTCGAAATAATAATTGTCAACCAAATTAAAATCGATATTTTGGGAAATAAAAGAATTATTTTTTCATCTAAATTAAAAGAATTTTCCAAAATTAGATAGTTTTCATACAATGATCAATCCTCAATAATCTTTAAATTGGAATTATTTTTTTCTTTTTTCGTTAACCCCTGAAAAAAGAAATCATCATAATTGAAGAGATGGTACTTTTACTATCAATGTAGTTATATGTAAATTTTCAAAGTAAGTGTTAGTATAAAATTAAATATAAATATTTTGATATTTTTGTCTAGTCGAATAATAATTATATTTAGGTCTGAAAAGTTAAAACAAAAAATTAACATAGAGAAATGTTTTAATTGGAAATTAAAGTGGGTATATAAGAAGTTAATTGTAAAAATCAAAAAAACAAACAATATTATTTGAAATTAAGAACACTCAAAAACACTGATATGATATTTTTGATTATTTCAGATTAATTTACAGTCATTTTCAAATTTAAGGTAAAAACTTTAAAAGAAAATATAGTCACAAAAAAATCTCAAATTAAAGCACAAAATTTGGAATTTTTTTTTTACAATTTATTTTACTATAATCCAAATTCTGTGACATAATTTGTAATTTTTTTGTGCCTTGAATTTCTTTTAAAGTTTTTGCTTTAAAGGTGGAATTGGCTATAATAATTGAGCATGAATTATCTTTTGGGGGTAGTTATTTCATTATTGGAATTGTATTTTTCTTATTGATCTGGTTTGTTTAGAGCTTTGATATTTTTTGTCTCTAGCTTTTTTATTTTTTATTTTTGAGCCGTGCATACTTCCAGATCTAGTATTATCGGTATTATCAAGTAAACAATTGATCTTTTTCTTCTTTTATAACTCTTCTTTTCAATAAATAGTAAATATGGTTAGTTGTTGTATGAAAAAAAAATCAAAAAAAAATATCTATTAACTATCAATCAATAATTGATATTTTTTTTATTTTTCGTGGGGGGGGGGTGCAGAAGCCAAAACATGGGATTGTCTTTTTAAGGGGATGGTAGAACTTATAGACTTGTTTAAATCAAAAATTTTCTAAAAATGAGTTGTAATAGCTCTATTAGTTTGTAATGGGCTGACTGAGAAGGTAAATAATCACTGTATTGTTATTATATGGTTGTCTTTTTTTATAATCACGTATATTTTCATCCTTTTCAAAAATAATTACAAGCATTTTAAATTTAAAGGTACAAACTTACAACAAAATTTAAGGTACAAAAAAAATAATAATAAATTAATAAAAACCCCGGATTCTCGCAAAATGCATTGTTTTAAGCATATTTCAAAAAATGTGTCTTAATTAGAGAATTTTGTGTGCTTTATTTGTGTTCAAAGTTTTTTCCTTAAAAGTGGAACTTACTGTATGTGTGGGTGATAAAAAACTGAATAATAGTCAATAATATAAAAATTTTTTTTTTTGATCGTAAAATATCTTTCCCGTAGTTACATTCCTATTAAGGCTCTAATCATTTATCGTGGTTTTCATCCATTCCTGGGGAGTTACCTGAAATACAAAAGTGTATCAAGAAATTGTCCTTTTGACTGATTGAAAAAATTCAAACAACAAAAAAAAAACATCTGGGAGATAAAATTCACAAAAAATAAAATCAGAAAAAAATTAATAAAACATTCTCATTCCATTAAAAACAATAAAAAAAAACATACACAGTATCTCAAAAAAAAAAATCAATTAAAAAAAAAGGTTTCAAAGAATTTAAAATGAAAAAAACAAATTTTAAAAAAAAAATACTTGTTTCTTTTTTTAAATTTTATAAGGTGTTCGATTTCTTCAATTTAAAACCAATTGTTTTCGATAATTCCAAAATAAATTTAGTTCGATTTAATCAATTTTGTTATTAGAATTTAGAAATCGATATTTGACAAAGTAAAGATTTTGTAACATTCTTGAGAAAAAACTAACTCATTTGATAAATAAAAGGGAAAAAAAAAATCTTAGAGATCTCCAAAAAGTGCCAAAGTGTGAGACTTTAAATTCAATAAGTACCAGGTTGTTTTGTAAAAGTATATATTATAGCTATTCTAATTTGAAATTGGGTGTCATTCTTTGGTTCTTTTTTCGAAAAATCTACTCTTTTTTGATTGTTGATTTTTGGAGATCGATCACACTTCATACATATTATTTGGTTTTTGATTGTTATTGGGCTTTCTAAAAATTACAATTTTTTTTCCCATTCGGATAAAATATTTTTAACAGTAATGACTCGACCTTTAAATTTGAAATTTTTAATTTTAATAGTATTTAATAGACAAATTTCTATAAATTCGAAATATTTCTTTTGTTCAAAATATTTGAAAAAAAAAAAAAAAAAAACATAAAATAAAAGTCATAATTCCAAAGTAAAATTAGATTAAAAGTGGTATCCGTTTGGATACAGATAATATTAATATATTTTTATTCTTATAAATTCCTCATCGGTTATGATTAAAGAATTTGTATTATTTGGATAAAGTTTTGAATATGAATAAAATTACAAAAATTTATTTAATTTTTTGATGATTTTTTTAAGAGTTTTTTATATTGTTTCTCCCAACCAATTAGTTTAATTAATTTTAAAATATTTTTTTGACAATCGCCAATTTTTTTAGCATCTCTTGTGTTGTTTTTTTCATTAAATCTGAAAGCACCTATTGAGTTAATAATGAAAATTCCATTTAAATAATAAAATTAAAAATAATATACAAAAGTTGAAGAAAACTTGTTAAATAACTGTACTCTTTGTTTTAAAAGATAAATAAACAAAAAAAAAAAAAAAGGGGGGGGGGGGGTATTTACCAAGTTTAGGATCTTTAAAACCTAAAGTGTTATTAACCGCAACTTCTGTATTATTAATTAATAACCTGTGACAAGTTTTAGGAACAGATTTAATTAATCCACCAAAGGGCAACACTGATAAACTAGTGCCAATTACGATCAGAAGATCTGCTTTAGGGAAGTCAGATTCATGCCACCAAAATTTTTCAGGTAACCCTTCTCCAAAAAAGGTGATATCAGGTTTAATAATACCTTTTTTGCAGTATTTACAGTAAGGTATTTTGCCTTTCATCACCACTTTTTTGATGTCCTCTGCATCGTATTCCTCACTGCAATTTAGGCATGTAGCAGTTGCAAATGATCCATGGGCTTCAACTAACTTGTGTGGTAACACCCCTGCTCTTCTTTCGAGGGTGTCAATGTTTTGTGTGTACACTCTTTTTAAGACGTTGTTATCCTGTAAGAGTCGGAAAAAATAGTGAACAGGTGTTGGTTCGAAATTTCCTATTATTTTGGATTTAGTAATGATATTTTTGGGTTTTATAAATAGAATCAAATTAGGTTAAAGGGTGTTCTCATAGAATTTAAAATATAGAAAGGTGTTGTGAGAAAGCTATTTTTTTTTGTTTTTAATTATTCTAAAGTGTTTTCAAGAAGACTTTTTTTTTTAAAAAAAAAAGTATCCGTTGGGAACTTTGTTTGTGAAAGGCTAAAGCTTGTCAAATTATCGTTTATTATTTGATCGGAACCAAATGAACAACAATTATTCAAATTGATAAAATGGAAAAAAATTTAGTTACCTGGATAAAGTTCTTTTGCTAATGTGAAAAAAGGTTGAGGTTTTTCTACAAAATACTGAATATCAAAAATGGCTTCTGGGTATGGTAAGCTATATTTTTTCAGGTTATTATATAATCCAGTTTTTGGGCTTGAAAGAATTATATCAAAAAGTAAAAATTTAAAAATAAAGAATAAAAAATTATTTTTTGGTTTAGAAGTCTGATCTCATAAAAATTTTTAATAAAATAAGTGATGTATACCTTCTAAAATCTGGAATACCAGATGCTACAGAAATGCCAGCACCGGACATGATAATTATTTTTTGATAAGAACCATTTCGAATGCCTTTTGCAATACTTTTGAATGTTGGTGCCTCAGATTTCATTGTCAAACTTGAAATACTTTTTGTAATTTGCATCATTTCTTCTTCTTCGTATTTTTTCCTTTCTCTAATTCTTCTTGATCTTCTTACTTTCATTCTTGTTGGAATTTAAACTAAAACTTTTTATTTTGTTATTTTTAAAAAAAATGATTTTCTTTATGTTTTATTTTCTTGAAAAGGGTTTGTTGTTGTTTGTCTTGTTTTCTTCTTTTTCTTAAAGTGTTCGTTCTTTTGATAATTTTAATTTCTGAGAAAGTTTTTTTTTTTTTGGTTTTACCGTTATTTTTTGATTTGAAAAGAATTTAAATCGGTTTGGAAATGATATGACGAGAACTTTTTGAGATACGTTTTAAATCATTCAAAATTATTATTTTTATTTTCACAAAAAGATTCGATTTTTGACATTTATCAATTCCTCATGAAACAAAAACACTATTTTTACAACTAATATAATTTTTTTTAAACTGAGATTTTATCTTTTTCCGATTATTTTGAAAATAAATTGGATAAAATTTTCATTCTGCTAATCAAAAATTGTTTCAAGATTTAACGAAATTTAAACTCTTGAATTCAGAATAATCAGTTTAAGAGCTTAATTTTCCTTTGGTGTTAGAGTTTCATTTATTCCAGTTTTTGTTACTTTTTTTTTTTAGTTGCTCTGTTATAAAAAGATACAAAATGTTTGACTTGAAAAAAAAAAAAGGATTTGAATACGTTAATTCATACTTTTTGAGTCACATAACTTGAAAAAAAAATAGCTAAAAATTGTCCAACCATAATAAAAATACAAAGTCATTTTATGAAAAAAAGTAGAAGATTTACCATTTGAAATCTTCATTAATATATGCGTGTTGGACACACTCTCTCTTTGTTTATGAACTCATAACTTTTCTTTTCTTTTATTTTTTGAATTACCAACCCAAAGACATATTTATCCCGTGTTTTAAACAAGTTTTTTTAGCAATTTTTTAAATTCATACAATTAATCGAATTGTGGAATTAGTGAATAATATTAGTCCCTGATCTGTGAAAAATAGAGTAAAATTTTAGAATCTGTCTTCAATTTATATAACTGTTCTTGAACAAATTAAATATACAAAAGAAATTTCTTCTCTGGATTTACTGTTGAGAGAAAAATGTTGGACACAGAAAAATGGTTGGACACCATTTTTAATTGGGAACATTAGTAAAATTAAAAATCAAATCCTATTGATAACTAGGTGACTTTGATATAAATCCAGGTTTAAATGTGTTCCAAGTTCATTAATTTGTGGTGTGTGAAGAATACTCATTTGATTGGTTGACAACTAAAGTAGATCATGCTATTTTAACAAAAATCCAAGTTTTAGTAAAGTTTACTATTAATTCTGGAAAAGGTAATTTTTAAACTTGTTTTAGATTAAAAGAGAAAAGGTTTTGAAAAAGTAGAATTACATTAATCGTTATTCTAATAAGTAGATTATTGTTATTTTCTTTAGTTATTTCACAAACAATTGAAATTAAAAATCATTTTCAGGAATGTTCCCAATTAAAATTGCTTTCCAACTATTTTTCACTGTCCTACATTTTTCTCTCAACAGTTATTAAAAATCTATTTCTTTTTCAAGTTCCATACTATGTATTGCAAAATAAATTAAAAATTTTCATTCAGGTTTCAAAAAAAAAGTTTTATAATCCTGTTTATTTCATATTTTTTAATTCTGAAAATCAGTCTAAAGAATTAATTCCACTTTTAGAATCGGGGACTTTTGATGATTTATTTTGATTCTTGGATTTGTATTTTTTTGAAATCTGAATATAAATTTTGATCTTTTTATATTGAAATTGACAGTTGTAAAGAAAAACATTGGAATGTAGAATTTTAACTTTGGTATACCATGCAAAGCTAAACAAAAAAGTTTAACAATTTGTGAAGATATAGGAATAACTCGGATACAATTAAATGTCAATTTACTGATGTTTAATTTTTTAGATCCCTTCAGAAAAATATTCACTTAATTTTCCTATTTTTCTTTTCCAAAAAGGGACTTCTTCAAAGAAATAAATTGTAATTTGGGATCTCGTTAAATTTTTTTGTACTTTTTTCTGGAATTATTTAAATTAATAATCTGAAATGTAACTCCGATTTCAGACTTATTAAGAGATTTTAGTCAAAATTCTTTCCAATTTAAATTTCAAACATTAGTAATTCGATTATCAAGAATTTTCAAAAATTACAGGTTCTGTTTAGTGTTTGGCAAAATGTTTTCCATTTTTCTTAACAAGATCAAATTAACTCCTAATTCTCAGAGAACCTTCAAATATTCTCAACCAAAAACCTATAATTTCATAACCAAATTTAACAAACATCTCAGAAAAAATCTCTTGTTATAAACACCCACTCTCAAAAAACTGAAGTTTCTCAAATCCAACATCAAGGGAATTCATTTTTTTTTACTTTTAATATTTTTCACAAAAATGACTGAATTTGAAGTTAAACCACGAGATCTTGGTGCACCATTGTTGTATGTACGTGAAAGGGCAGTTAAAAGACTCCAAAAATATCTCAAAATCGAACATAATGATTTGGAATATTTAAAACTCTGGAAAGGAATGTTTTATGCTTTGTGGTTATCTGACAAATGGGAAATCCAATTAGAGCTAGCGGAGAGATTAGCAAAACTTGTTCATCAGTTACCCAACTACGAGGCAACTTTAAAATATTGGACTGCTTTTGTAAAAACCATGGTTCGTGAGTGGAACCTTCTTGACAAATATAGGGTTAACAAATTCTATGCTTTAATCAGAAAGTCAATCCTCCAATTTTTGTTATTAATCAAAAATGAGGGATATGGTGAAAAAGAAATTTCTTTGTTTCATGAAAAAAACCTTGAACATGCTTTTGGTAGCAGAACAAATGGTGTGGCACTGCACATAATCGATATATTTTTAGAAGAAATGAGAGAAGCTAAACCAACTTCTGAAGTAAATTTATCCTCTTTGATTTTTTTTTTTTTTTTTTTTTTTTTTTTTTTTTTTTTTATTTAGCTCAACAAACAAGATGAAAAAAAATTTGATCTTCTTTCATTTTTCGGAACCAAAAAAACCAATGAGAAATATTGTATATTATCGATTTATTTGAAAAACTCACTTTTAAAAATTTTTTTTTTGGTTACGTGATTATGTAATATTTTTTTTTGGAAATTCCATCAAAAAGTAAAATTCATAATTTTATTTGTTCCATTTTAGAAACAACCAACCAAGAAAGTGTTTGTTTGATCTTAGTCAAGAAACTAAACTTCGTTTGGTGTTGTTAATGACATTTTTCCAAGATAAAGAAAAATAGATTTCTTATTTTGGATCAACAACAACTATTCCTTTTATTTATTATTATTTTTCAATCAATCAATAAATAATAATTTTTATTTCAAGTTCATCAAATATTTTACTAATATGTGAGTCTGAAAAAACCCAAAGATCTTGAAAAAAACTAATTAGAAGTGAGATTTTCAGAGGGGATTTAATTAAACTTCCTAAATGAACTTTGAGATCAAATTTTAATTACGATAATTTGATTTGAATGGTAATTGAAAAATTCTGATCAGGTGGTTTCTTGGTGCTACCAATTTCAAAATTACTTTCTTCAAGAA
Organism: Anaeramoeba flamelloides; assembly: GCA_027625915.1. Taxonomy (NCBI): domain Eukaryota; family Anaeramoebidae; genus Anaeramoeba; species Anaeramoeba flamelloides. Next base: position 1,660,414 of record JANTQA010000045.1, read on the forward strand.
AGTGGAAGCTGTAATTTATCTCTTTTCTCATATAAAAAAAATATTATCTGATCTTTTTTACGAAGGGATTTGAAATTTCAATTTGATTGAATTTTTATCTAATTCTCTTTCTTTTTTAAATTATTAAAGAAATTTCTTTCATTTAGAATATCAATTTTAAACCAAGAGATCAACGATCTGAATAGCAACACAAAAACACATATTACAAAGCAAACGTGATTCACAATTTCAATTTATTCCTTTGAACAATAATAGTTTAAAAGAAAAAAAATAGTCAAAACAAAAAAGGGTTAAGTGAAAATTAGTACCAATTTTTAAAAAAAAAAATACCATAAAAGAGGATTAAAGAAGAATTACTCTAATATTAACTTTATGACTTTCTAATACCACCGAGAAAAAAAATCCGCGAATTTAAATGAAATTATTACTGGTTTTTGAATAATTAATGGCGAAAAAATTTCCTTTATTTTTCTTTTACTAATTTTTTTTTTTTGTATTACAAATACAGAGAGTTTTCAAAGAGTATGTGATAATTTGTGATCTCTCTATATATTTACTTGGTCATTGTTTATCTATTGGGTGGACGAAGAATCCGAAACGAGAAAGCTAGATTAAAGAATTGAAAACAGATAATCAATTGAAATTTTATACCATTTTAATTTCAAAGACCAGTATTCAAAAAAAAAAAAAAAAAATAAATCAAACCTAAATTAAACGAGTTAAACAACAATTCAAATTCTAATTCAATTTGAAAACAAAATGGAAACAGATTGATCGAAATCGCGATAATTTAATTTTTTTTTATAATCAAACCACTAAATGCAAAAAATAAAATAAATTTAAATAATATAAAAGAAATAGTTTCTTTTTCTGATTTTATCTTGATAAATTTATTTATCTATTTTTTTATTCAAAATCTTTGTTAAATGTAACATCCCATCATTTGCCCACCGTCTTTTTCATCCAAACATTAATGTACTTTCAGACATAATTGTTTTTGTTGTCAAAAGTTCAAAAAACAAGAAAAAACTAAAAAGTGAAAAAAACCACTCACATCTACACATAAAATCATTCAAAACAATAAGTTTTATAAATAAATTCAGAATTCAAAAATAAACTTTTAATTAGATATTATGGAATTTCATCACTTTTAAACAATATTTTGAATTTTTGATCTTTATATTAGATTTGATTTTCTCAACATTCAAAAAAAAATGTTCGAAGGTACTAGTATTTTTAAAAAAATAGAATGAAATCTTGTTGAGATCTTTTAATTTTTTTTTTTGTAATTTGTTTTAGCTTATGAAATGTATTGGTTAACAACATCAAAATAATTTATTAATTATGAGTATATTGTTCGATTTCCAAAATTTCACAGGTTTCCAATATAAAACGAAAAAAATTAACCTATATTTTTTTTTAATCAATTAAGTTAATTCTTGAAAATAGTTCTCCTATATTTTTCGTTTTATGTTGGAAACGAATTGCTTTTGATTGAAAATTTTTTATTTGGTTATGATTTTTAATTATCAATATTTCAATACAAATCTTAACAAATAAAATTAATTGAAGTATAGGTGATTTAATAAATCTAAAATTGCTAAATGTTTAACAAACATTTTATGAATGGAATTCAGATAAATATCAATAAAAATATTTTTATTCAAGTTTTAAAAAAGTTATTTTCTGGTTTTCAAAAAATTTGGTACAAAAAATGTTTGATTTTGTATTTATTTTAACAAATTGTTTGGTCTTATTCACAAGATTGTGTTATAACTATTTAAATCTTTTTTTGTGGAAAAAAAAAAAAGTTATGAATATTGAGGATAAAATTATAAAATTCCCAAATATCTTGAAGAAAATTTTATTTTTCAAAAAACAAAATTCAGATTTAAAATAAAAACACAATTAGTAAGCAAAAATTTTAAATATTTGAAATTTTTATTGATTAAAACCACCCCTATTAAAGCAATACAAATATTTTTCATTGTTGAATATATTAATTTTTTGGTTAACCAAAAGAATTATCTCAAAAAAGAAAAAAAAAATCTTTACATTAATATTTATTACAATAAAGACTATTTATGGTGTGATAGTGATTAAAATGGTCATAAACAGGTTAAAAACTTTTTATATTGAAAGAATAAAAACAATTTAATAATTTTATTTTTATGAAAAAATGAGAAAAAACAATTTGATCTCACAAAAAAATTTACTTTTCTGGATTTATTCTTAGATAATAATATTTTTGGCACTTCACATATATAAAATTTGTAAGTAGAAAATATCACCAATAATATATATTAATATTTTTCCCTGCTGGGGTTGTAAGACAGAGACTTTAATAATTTTTATTTCTGTTTTTGTTTTTGGGGTTTTGGTGATAATTTTTACTAGTTTCAATTTTAATGTACCAAATAGTATAATTCAAAAGCAACCCAAAGTTATTTAATTTCTTGAAATTATTAAGATAAACTAATTTTTTTTTGAAAATAATCGAAAAATCAAAGAAAAAATATTAAATTAGATTTAAGAATTTATTCAAATATTGTAAAATGATAAAAGCAAAAGAAAAGCTTAAAACACCACTTTGTATTTGTAAAAAAAAATAAATATTTTCATTTTATAAATATTTATTAATTAATAACTTTTAATAATCATTGATACTATAACAAATCAAGTACACCATTTCATAAATATTTCAAAAATTACAAGATCCAAAAAAACTATTTTAATATTTATTTTTTATATTTTTTACTTTTACCAAAATTCCCTTTTTCAAGTTGTTTGGGATCATCTCTATGTTATTTTTTTTTAAGTGTTTGGAGGAGAGAAAAGGGAGAAAAAAAAAAAAAAAAAACAGTATAAAAATTTGTAACATCGTTTCTTATTAGATCTTAAACAAACTTAACTTGTTCTGATTAGATCTTAAGCAAACCGAACTAAACTGAAACAAACTGGACTTAACTGAAGTAACCGGGGCAACTGTAACTGAACTGATTTGAAACAAACTAAAGTTAACAGAATTAACATTTTCACACAATATACCCAGTCGTCACTTGGGGTGTGTTAAGAATGCCAGGGACAATGTATTGTACTGGGATTATTCGAAAACAAAATTTGGGAAATTTCAAAAAAAAAAAAAAAAAAAAAAATCAATAAATGAAAAGTACGAAAACAAATTCTTATTCTTAAAAAACTCTGAGCTTTATAGACGCATCCTATCTATCAAGTTCTAAATTTAAAACTTATTAAATTAACTATTTTAATTTGATCAAAAAGTGGGACAAATATTTAAATTTTTATATTAAAAGTGGAAAATAAATGATTTTATACGAATTTTTTTTTTTTTTTTTATTATTATAAAAATTCAGGGTTTTCTGACTTCTAAAGCGTATTTCACACCTCTTTATCAAAAAAAAATAAACTATTATAACGTTTATTTAATTTTTTACTTCCAAATCCGACTAAACACACTTCTTCTTCTTTTTGTTTTGTATCCATGTATAACACAACAACCGCTTACACCTTCTCTTTTATAAACCACCATTCATTAACATTTAATTATATATAATTCTAATTTTTATTTGTTTTTTTTATTTGCTATCTTATTTTTATATTTTTTTATCTTTTACTATGAATAGACGATCAACCCACTACTTAACATTTTTTTAATTTTGTTAAAAACTTCAACAAATAAAAGAATATTAAAAAAACTTGAGTCAGGAATTTTTAGAAACATAATAGAAAATGAATATTCATATATTTTTGGAATTACAAAAGAAAAAATTAAACTATTTGTCAATGAAAAAGAAGAACTAAAAAAGCTAATGATTTATCTTGAAAAACAAATTTTTGAAATTACTTCTACCAAAGAAACGAGAAGTATTAATAAAAAATATAGTCATTCACTAAGTAATTTATATAGAAATAAATTATTGAAACAATATCCAGATTATGCAATGTTTGTGTTATCAACATTTGACACAATAAACGACCCCGATACTAGCGATTCTGAATATAATTCAGAAGATTATTTAAACAGCCTATCTTCAGAAGAATCAGAAGATTACACAGGAGAAGAATCAGAAGATTTCGAAAATTCAGAAGATTTTGAAGATTCGGAAGAGGAACCAAAAATACAAAAAAAACAAATTGAAAAAAAGAAAACAAAAACACAAAACAAATCAAAAAAAAAACAACAAGCGAAAAAATTGCCAAAAACAAACAACAAAATTGCTAATAAAAAAAGATCTCGCACTTTTAAAGAAAAAAACTCGAAAAGAAGAAGGAATAATACCAAGAAAAAAAGTTTTAATATTTTTACAGAAGAAACAGATAGCGATTAATTTTGGAGATTTATTTATTTTTTTTTTTCATACTTATTATAATTATATTTAATTCTTCAATCTTTTTTCATTTTATTTTATTATTCTCCTTCATTACAGAGAAAAATACTATAATAGAAATTTAATTATAATAATTGTGAAAAATTATAAATAACCAATCATAAAAAACAATAGGACAGTTAATAGGAGGGGGTATTGGATTTATATTATATTCTCTAATTTTTAAAACACTAAAATAAAATCTTAGATTTTTTTATTTATTGTTTCATTTTTTTTTTTTTTTGATTTAAAGTTATTTAAATTTTTTTTTATTATATTTTTAAAAAAAAATTGTAAAGATAGATTTTTTCAAGAAAGTAAAAATAATATAATTTAAAATTTTAATATTATTTCAAGTACCCTGATAACTCAAAAAAAAATTAATTTTATTTTATGACTTTATACTTTTTACAAAATTCCCTTTTTGAACTAAACACCATTTCAAAAATTGTGACTCACCTAAAATAATAAATTGAAAAAAAAAAATTATCTTTTATTATTCAAGATCAACAGATAATTAAATCTGATTTGTAATTCACTTTTAAGTCATTCTAAATATATAAAAGCCTGATATATTATAAATTAAAAAAAATAAAACCAAAAACTAAAAAAAAGTGAGTCACAATTTTTGGAATGAGTATAAAACCGATTTTTTATTACTGAACTTTCACTGAAAAAAAGTTGAACGGCGAGATTTTTTACTAATAATTAAATTCATTTTAAAAGACACTACCTGGTCTAAATGTTCTAAGTGATTATTTATCTTATAGAAGATTTTTTTTTTCCACTTGATCTTTGCAAAAAAAAAACAGAAAAAGAAAAATTTGAAAAAGCAAAACAATAATTTTTACAAAATAAGAAATAGATCTGATCCAAAAATTTGAAAATATTTCTTTGATAAGAATACTGAAATAAACCCTCAAAACAACTTCAATTAACAATATAAATTGAGTTAAAAATTTTGAAATCTAGCTTAGTTTGTGTTCATCTATTTATTTTTTAAAGGTTTGGAGGGAGTTGATTATTAAATTCCAAATTTGGATAAATTTCAAAATGGTTTAACGGTCAAGCCTTTAAGGTTAAAAATAATTTTCTTAAAAATAAAAAAAAAATTTGTAATTTTTATAAGTTCCTTTTCCAAGAAAACTCTATCCAAACGTATGAAGTGTGATCGATCTCCAAAAATCAACAATCTAAAAAGAGGATATTATTAGAATAAGGAACAAAAGAGACACCCAATTTCCAATTAGAATGATAGTGAATTTTAATTCTGAAAACGACTGTGTTCATTTTGAAGTTTCCAATTTAACACTTTTTGAGATCTTGAGGATATTGTTTTCCTTTTTTTTTATTCACAAATGAGTTATTTTTATCTTAAAAATAATAAAAAATCCTTACTTTTTCAAATTTATTGGGTTATAAAAAAACTATTACTTAGATTAAATCAGATTTAAATTGATTATGCGCCAAAAAGAAAACAATTTGCTTTCAATTGAAAAAATTGAACATTTTGGAAATTTACGAAAAAAGAAATACTTGTTTTTTTTTTTAAATTTGGATATTAGGAATTGAGAATTCTTAGAAAAACTTTTCTTTTATATTAATTGTTTTGCCAATGGGATCCTCTTAATTTTTTTTTGTTATTGGAATTTTTACTACCAAGAAAAGGCAAATTTCACAATTGTAATTTTAGATTTCAAGCCACTTTTTATTTATGGAACAAATGTCATATTTTTAATACGATATTTTATACTGGGAATTTATGAAAACAAGATTGATAAAACTTAGAAATATAAAAATCAAAAAAAAACAATTAGTAAATCAAAAAAATTAAAATCAAAAAAACAAAAATCTCATAAACATATTCCAATTCTTGATATATGGTGCCAAATTAATATATTCTGATGAATAAAACTTTTATTTAAAAATTTAAAACCAAAAAAGGTATATTTTTTTAATTTGCGAAAATATTTGCATCAACGTTATTAAAAATATAAAAGCTATAATTAATTCATATTTTTTTTTATATAGAAATTCAGTTTTTAGGATATATCGTTTCTATTTTCCACCCCCCCCCCCTTAACAAAATATAATTAAATCTTATTTTTTTGAGTTAAAAAAAAACAGTTTTCCCATCATTCAAATACCCAAATAATGATTATAGAGGATTGATATTTTTAGATAGAAATTTCATCATTAGCAAACATGACGATTCTCTTAATTTGATGTTTTTTATCTGGAATTATAATACATTATTAAGATGAATATTAAAAAAAATAATAAACATCTTTATCACAAAATAGATATATTGTTAACTGTTATCCTTATAAAATAATAAATTTAGACATTTGTATTTAAGGGTCTAGTCATTTACCGTGAAAATACTCCATATTCAAGAGAAACTTGAGACCAAAAAGGGTATTGTGAAATAAGCCTTCTTTTGGTTGAAAAAATTCAAATAACAAAAAAAAAAATTACATTGGATCATCTTTGACAAAAAAATTCAAAGCAAAAAAAAAAAGAGTTTGAAAGAGTTCTCAATTTCAAAAAATCAAAATTTAAAAAAAAAAATTCATTTTTCTCATTTTCTATTTCCAAAAGGTTAAATTTCTTTAATTTAAAACAAATTGCTATCTTGTATTTCACAATCAATTTTATTGGATTTATTCTGATTTCTGGGTATTTTTTAACCCTCTAAATTTAACCAAGTAAGGATTAGGTAATAGTCTTTCAATAAAAATAACTCATTTGAAAAAAGAAAAAAAAGAAAAAAAAATTCACTTAGATCTCAAAAAGCGCCAAAGATCGACACTCCAAAACTGACATCATTTTTTTCAAAATTGTAATTCACAACCATTCTAATTGGAAATTGAGTATCACTCTTTGGGGCTTTTTTCTAAAAATGTCCTCATTTTTGGTTGTTGATTTTTGGAGATCGATCGTACATCTATAGGTTAATTGTTTTTTGATTGGTGTTAGGTCCTCAATAAAATTACAAAAAAGTTTTTTTCCATTTCAGAATAAAAAATTTCACCGTAATGACTCGACACTTAATTCCAAAAAATGTATTTACCCAGAATATATTGAATATTTGATAAAATAAACACAAACCAACCAAAAAGGGGTTAATAATTTAAAAAAAAAATAATATCACTGAATTGAATTTTCCTAATTAAAAGTTGAATTAAAATAGAATTTTCTTTCTTGAATTTAAATGAATTATTTATTATTATTCGTATATCTTTAAATTAATTATTCAACTAATTATACAAACATTATATTTAGCTTAAAATATTAATTTTGAAATATTATAATTTATTAAATATTGAAGAATCAACATTAAAAAGTAAAAATTTATCATTTTTCAAAAAAAAAATTATACTATCCCTTCCAAAACAAATTGGAGTTAATGGTAAAAAAAAAATTCTTCTTTGGTTATAATTTTTTTGAAACTTGAGAAACCCAAATCAACTAAAAAAAAAAAAGAAATAACTACCTCTAAAAAAAAAAAAACACAATTTCAAATCTATTTGTATTATTATCCAATTTTTTAAATAAAAATGAATAAGATGAAAAAAAATTAAATGGTTATTTGTATTTTGAGGTTAATTCTTTTTCTCTGAAAAAAAAAATAAAAAATTACTCATAAAAAGAATTTTGTCTTTTTATACAATAATATTAAACAAAAAACGTCCTATTCAAATATAATAAGGTACCTTTTATTTAGATATTGAAGACTCACAGTCATAAAAAAATATTTTCAATTTTTAAAGAGGTGTATATAGAAAAAGGTAAAACAATGTTATCAAGGAATTAAACTTAAAAAATGATTGGATATTATGTAAAAAAAAAAAAAAAAATACCGAATTCGATTTTTAATCTAAAGAAAAATAAAACAAGAAAGAGTTAGATTTTAGAATATGGTTTTATAATCTGAGCATTGATATTATTAAAAAAGTAAAAGTCAAAAAAATTTTATAAATTTAACTATTATTTAATGAAAGTTAATTCTACTCTAGATACTGTTTTACAAAAATTTTCTTGTTCAAAATTAAGGATAAAATCAAATATCACTCGTTTATTCAAGGGATAGATATACCCAATTTTTTTTTTTGATTTTTCAATCATAATCAAAAATTGACAAAATGAAAAAGAAAAAAGAAATTTTAAAAGAAATTTAAAAAGGGTTTATAAGCAGTAAGAGGTAAGAAATTAATAAAAAATTAAACAAAACAATTTTAATAATAACTGCCAAAATCACACTCACGATACTTTTGGTTAAAAAAATTTCATTTGGTAATTGATCATGAATGTTTATATCACATTGTTTAATTGATTTCATTTCTCTTTTCTTTTTGATCTTAATTCTTTTTTATCAGTGTTATTTTTTACCTTTGTTTTTTCTTTCTGTTATTTTCAAGTTACTCATACTGTAGTCCCCAATTATCTCAACACTAACAGGTACCCATTTGTTTTTTTTTTTTAACTCTTCTTTGGAATATAAAGGAAATTCGATTAGTTTAAAAATAGAAAAAAATAAATATTAGAATTTTTATGATCAACTTTTAAAATAATAATTTATTTCCAAGTTAAACAATTTTGTTACAAGTGAAATACATTTTTTATTAACTAAAAACAAGAAAGAATCTGATTTTTTATTACTTGTAATCCCTTATTTTTCCTGAAGAAGATTAAACTTTTCAATTGTATTTTTGAATAAGTAAGATCAATAGCAAAAAAAGGAAAAAGACTAATAAATATAAAATAATTATTCAACCTTTTTACTTGAATTTCTCTTTTTTAAATGCAATAAATCCATGTTCAAAGTAGTTCACTGGTGATAATATTTCAAAGGTCTGTTGATTTTCAAAGTACCATAACATTTAAATGAATAAAAAGGTTTATTCAAGTAGAAGATGAAAAAATCAGAAATAGGGAAAATGAAGGATTAAACATTAAATTGAATTTATCACTATGCTTTTAAATTCTTGAATAAAGTTAATTGGGTGACTTTATATTTGATAACTTTGAAAAATTTTGTTGATTGTAAGATAAATGGTTCTTAATCAAGCGAAAAAAAGCGTTACCTCAAATAGTATTGGTATTTCAAAAATATGTTTAATTCAATAAAAACATTCTTCATAAAAATACCTTCTCAAGGTTTTTCTTTTCACGAAAAGGGGTAGAATTATTTTCCACATTCCCTCCAACTATTTTTTTTTTTTTTTTTTTTTTTTTCTTTTTTCTCCAAATTCTTTTTTTTTTATCTCTTTTTCTTGTTTTTATGAGTTGGAAAAATTCCTTGACTTTACTTGAGCAAACCATAAATTCCACAACTACTAATAACTTTGATGAAATTTCTGTCTCTTTTGCTTATAAAGCAATCTTGAACATTCTTACAAAAGACATTTTGGTTGAATGGAGGCAAGCAATCTACCATTTATCAAATAAAAAATCAAGAGTGGACATGAAGTTCGATCAAGCCGCGCATCTCTTAATCAAAATTTGTGATTATCCAAATTCAAATTTGCGACACTTGACGTCAAGCAATTTCATCTCCTTTGTTCATAACATTGCACCGATGTATGCAAACAAATTTTGCAAAACCATTTTTGCTTTGCTGCTTTCAAAAAACTGCTGCGGTGTTCGTGCTACAAGGTTAATTTTGAAAATCTTGCCACACGTTACGAGTTACCTCGGCGACAGGACACTGAAAGGACGAGCGAATGAGTTTTGGAACATTTTTTCAGAAACAATTGAGATTCAGAGCGGGCAAATTGCCACTGCGCTCTTAGAACCTAATTTTGAAGCAATTTTCCCGATTTTCGGTAGCTACTTAGAACTCGATCAACAAGTTATCATATTATCAAAATTAGTGAACAGACTAAAGGACCATAATTCAGAGTGGAGACGGGCAGCATCTAAAATGCTTTGTACCATTTGTAATTACTGTGGCCGTGATCAATCCGTTCCACAGACATTGGGCTTGCTTTTGCGAACAACTGAATCGGTTTGTGAATTAAAAAAGGATCACGACAGTAGTGACAATAACAACCAAAAGAAGAATCAAAACAAACAAGTAGATCTTTTAAAAGTCCAAGGAAATCAAAAGAAAATCAAAACACAAGACCAAGACCAAGACAAGAACCTGTTTGTAGAAAAAGAAAAAGAAAACGAAGAAGAAGAAGAAGAAGAAGAGGAAAAAGAAATAAAATTAATTAATTTCAATCACCAATGGTTTATGGGATCCTTAAAAACCTTTCATTTGTTTATCCAACAGTTCCCAAACAAAATATGTTTTATTCCATTTGCTATACGGATTTTTGATTACTCTTGGCTCTTAGTCATTAATGACAATCCAAAAATTAAACCATCTGTAAAGGCAATTGCTTTAGAAAACGTTTTGTCTTTAATTCAATTATGTTCAGGAATTAAGGAAATCAAAGAAAAAATCAAAGAATCAAATTTTCAAAATAAAATCATTTCAATAGCCTTTGAAAAAAATATAAAAATTGCCTTACGGGTAATTTGTATTTCAATTTTAATAAGTCTAATTGATGTGTTTCCATATAGAATCTTGAATGTATTATTACCGAAAAATTGGATTCAAATGAATTCAAACGAAGAATTTGAAAAAAAAACCCAACAAGAACAAGAACAAGAACAAGAACAAGAACAAGGAAAAGGAAAAGGACAAAAACAAAATCAAGAACAAAAACAGGAACAAAAAAAAGAAAATATTATAGATCTCATCAAGAAAGGAGATCCACAATTAATTAAAAGAGCCAATAGCGCATTAATTATCATTGTTAACAAAATAATTACTTTAAGATTAAATGGATATTCACTTGAAAAGATTTTTAATTTATATGAACAAATGTTAGAAAATAAATCATTAAGGAGGTTTGTGTTTGAATCTTTAAAAACATTGGATAAGAAGATTTATGAAATCTATTTTTATCAAGAGTCAATTTTCAAAATTATTGAAAAAACATATTTTTTAATTAATAATAAAATCAACGAATTAGGTAGTTTAATCAAAATTTCAATAATCCAATTTTTATCAAATTATTTACAATATAACAACTATAATGATAAAAAAAAAAAAATTACAAAAAATTTCACCTTAAAAATTTTAAAAGTAATTTTACAAATTGGAAATAATTCTAAAAATGAAGAAAGAATCTGTAGCATAATCTCAAAAGAATTTGTAAAAATTATATTGAAAAAATATTTTTTGTTTAATTGGTCTTTAGATTATTTATTAAGAACCTTGACTGGATTAAACAAAAATTTGAATAAAAATTTAGGCTGGAATATTCTATTAGAATTAATTCAAAATTATAAAAAGATAAACCAGAAAGATTTTTTAAATTTAGTTTCAGAATTTTTTTTAATAACTATTGACCAATTAAAAGAGGAAAAATCGATTTGCAATTTAGATAAGCATTTAAAAACCTTAAGATTAATTAGGAAAATGTTCAAATGCCCAGAAATTAATTATGAATTGAAATTAGATAAACAACAACAACAACAACAACAGCAGCAGCAGCAGCAGCAGCAGCAACAACAACAGCATCAGCAACAACAGTTACAACAGCAACAACAACAGAAGACACAATTGCAACAAAATAATTATAAAGAAAGCTATGAAATTGGTCAATTGGAGATTATTTTATTTCATTTGATTAAAATATTATATATGAGCAATGACATTTATTATGAAAACCAAATTAATATTAAAGAAAAATCGTTAGAACAGAAGAAGCTTGAGAAAAAAAAAAAAAATCAAAATAATAAAAACAATGCAAAGCAAAACCGAATAAACAATTTACCAAAACGTAAAAATTCAACATCCAATCCCAAAAGAAAATTAATTTCAAAATTTGATTCTGCAAGGTGCATTGAGCAATTCATTTTTCTGGCTTCAAAAAAAAATCGATATTCAAATGTTATTAATAATCATATGGATAATCATAAGTATACTAAAAAGCTAATATTTAATTATGATCATAAATCTTCTCAAGATAAGAATCAAATTAAAAAAAGCCCCAATATCTTGAGAAGAAATGACCTTTATAACGATCCAAATAAAATAAGAAGTTATTTACATTTGCCAATTTATTTAAACTTGATGGACAAACTAATTGAATCTCGGAAAATTGGAATAGAGCTTATTGATCAAAAGATTAACAAATTTAATCAAATTCAAAAGGAAAGTCTAAAATTGTTAATAATAATAACCAACAAAATGGGGTGTTCAATTATTTGGTATTGGAATGCGCTAACTGACATAATCATACCATTGATAGAGATCGAACCATATTTAATTTGCAAATTAATCTCAACGCTGTATTGCACCGTATTGAAAAATTTCACTTCTTTTGAAAGAAAGTTAACATGCATTCAAAAGTTTTTAAAAGATACTAATATATTAATGATCAAATTATTTTCTAAGGGGAGAAATAATAATTTGATAATTAGATCAAAAATATTAATATCAATATCTAAATTATTAAAATTTACGAATAATTATTTAGAAGAAGCCTTCAATTTATTTAACCATTCATTGAAATTATCAATAAATTTTAAACAAGAATTAGAAAATCCTAAAATTGTTTTAATCTCTATTTGTAAAATAATTCGGAGATTATTTGAAAGAAATTCTCCAAATATTAAACCTAATATGATTTTTAAATTATTTGAAAAAATTTTATTGATTAAACAAGATATCAAATCAACAGATTTAATCCATTCTTTAAAGCATTTGCTATTTAGTACAATTACAAAAATTGTTCAAAAAAAAGTTAAATTTAATAAAAATCTCGTAAAGAAAAAAAAAATCCAAATCAAAATGATCCAATTGTTGACTTCCAATTTTAAATTTATTAACTTAATTGATTTGTTAAACATTCTTTTAAATAATAACCCTAAGGAAATCGAAATTAAATTGGTGATTTTCACTTTTTTCAATAATTCCATTGTAAAAATTGTCAAAATTAATAAATTCTTTTACAATTCTTTAATAAAGTTTTTACTAATAAATTATAGTATTAAACAATTAAACAAGCAATTAATAAGAATTTTAGATCATAATTTTTTTGATATTTTTTTAAAAATTGAAATTATTTCCATCTTTTTATACACACTTAATAATAAATTAATAAATAACGATAGCCAAATTGATAATAATACCAATATTGATAATAATACCAATAAGAAGAATAAATCTGTTAATGACGATATCAATGATGATGTCGAGGATAGTGATAAACAAGTTGTTACAAAGAATGAGGATCAATTATTACTCATAATAAAGAAATTAATTGAAATATTATTTGAATTTTTAAATTCCCTAATTATTTCATTTTCTATTAATATTAAAAAAACACACTTAAACTATTTTAATTATTTTTTAAATTTAATAAATTATTATAATAAGAACAACCAATCAACCAATATTAAGATTGAGAATTCAAAAGATTTAATGAATACTTTTTTGATATTTTTAAAAAATGAAAAAAAAAAAAATTTATTTTCGAAAAATTTATCCAAACTTATTAATAGTGTAATAAAAATTTTCATTAATTTAAAATTTATAAATTTAAATTTTTGGTCAGAAATTTTTTTATTAAATTGTACAACCAATATGAATGAATTAATTATACAACAAATTTTCATTTCAAATAATGATAATAATAATGATAATAAGGATAATAATGATAATGATAATGATAATGATAATGATAATGATAATGATAATAATAATAATAATAACAGCAATAACAACAACTCTGATGAGTATAATGCAAATAATATAAATAAATTATTCGATAATAGTAAATTTTTAAAAAATATTATTTATTATTTTGATGAAAATAAAATAATTAAAGAATTTTTATTATCAAATATTGATGTGAATAATAATGACAACGATAATAACCTTAATAATAATAATGATGATGATGATTTGAATGAAAATAATGATGAAGAAGTGGATAATAAACATGAAAACAATGTAAATAATAATATTAATAATAACCACAATAAAAATAATGGTATTATTTATAATATTTTTAATTATATTTTAAATTTAGATTATCAAAAATTAAATTATACTGTTTCAAAAAAAATTGTGAATTTATTATTGTTATTAACTACTAATAAAAAAAATTATTCTTTATTTTTAAAAAAAATTATTTTAAAAATTAGATTTAAATCATTAAAAAATAAATTAATTAATTATTTTGATGAATTAAAGTTAATTGAAATAAATCAAAATAATAATTCAATAAAATTAATTTTAAATTTTCAATTCAATAATAGTAATTGTTATTGGAATAAATTAATCGGATTGAATAACAATTTAAAATATTTAACCAATCAATTAAACAATAATTGTAAAAAAAAAATAATAAAATATTAAAATTTTCAATTGAAAAAATTGAGATCAATATTATCGAAATTATTAAATTTTGTCAAAATTTATTATTATTTATTTGTAATAATTTTCAAAAAAAGTTTATTAATCCCTAATTTTCTTTTTAAATACTATAGAATTTATTAATTTTTTAATAATCAACTATAAAATTAATAATATCAATTTTCTAAAATATATTCAATATTTTTTTTAAAATAATTTTAAATCAAAAAAATTTAAAATTACAAATTAATAATAGCAATGATGATAATAATGATAATAATGATAATGATAATAATGATAATAATAATAATAATAATAATAATGATAATGATAATAATAATAACAATAATGATAAGAATAATAATATTGAAAATAATGATAATAATAAAAAGAAAAATTTAAATTATGAAAAATTATTTATAATAAATTATTTTTTTAATGTAATAATAATAAATAATAATAAAAATTATAAACAAAATGTTTATAATATTAAATTAAATCTCGAAGAAAATATGAAATTAAAAGAATTATGTCACAATATCTTGAGACTGAATTATAAATTAGTTTTTCAAAATAAAATATTTGAAGGTTTATTTGAAGAAAATATTAAAAATTTCACTTTAGGTGATTTTTATGAACCATTACAAATTTTTAAAACTTTATTAAAAATTATTAACATTTTGGGATTCAATTCAATAAAAGAGTTTAATTACTTATGGGACAAAATTTCAAAAATATTTCAATCAAAAGAAGAACAAGAATTTAAAAATATTATTGGATATTGGCAATTAAAACCAATATTATTAAAATGTTTAACTTCTTTACAATTATTATTTTTAAAAAAAGAAGTTGGGAATCCAAATTCTAATTGGAATTATTATTATTTTTCAAATTTAATTAATTGGAAATTAAATAAATTGATACCTATTAGAATTTTTTTAGAAACAATAATCATGGATTATTCAAAAAATAATACAATTACTGATTTTCAAATCGATGATCAACAATTAATTTTTAAAAAAGGAGTATTTGCTAAATTTCAAAATACAAATAATAAAAAAAACTTAAAGAATAGTATTAGTGGGAATAATGAAAAAGAAAAAGTGGAAAAACAACAACAACAACAACAACAGCAACAGCAACAACAGCAACAAAAACAACAACAACAACAAAAACAACAACAAAAACAACAAAAACAACAACAGGAAAAAGAAGAAGAAGAAGAAGAAGAAGAAGAAATTTTTGGAAAAGAATATTTAGAACAGTTAATAAAATTAGAAGAAGTAGAAAGAAAGAAAAAAATAAAAGATAGAATACTTAATTATAATATTAATGAAAAAAAAAAATTTATTATTATAAATAATCAAAATCCAAAAAATGATTACCAAAGTCATTTACTCAAATTAAGAAAAGAGATTATCATTCAGAATTTTTCAAAATTTTTAAACACAATTGAAAAGCAACCAATAACTTTATTTGTAGAGTATTTACACTCACTGATCCAATTAAGTGATTTGTTTACAATTAATGAATTCAGAACAACATTGCCATTATTTGAAAAATCGTTATTATTTGCAATCGAGTATGATGAATTAATATGCCTACAATTATCAATTATTGGCTATTTTCAAGCAATTTCAATATTAAATGTTAAAAATGAATTAATTCCAAAAATAGTAAAAATCTGTTTAGAATCAAGAAATTTAAGTTTGATATTAACGTTTTTTAATAGCCTATTGTTTTTATTAAATAGCAATAATTGGAAAGTACTTGAAACTTATCTAATTATTATTTTCCCAAAATTGATTGAATTAATTTCATTAAAACTGTTTAATAAAAAGGATTATTATAAATTATTAAAAGTATGTTTTAAATTAATAATTAAATTTAGAAGTCAATTGATCACTTTACACTTTTTCGACAAATTTTATTTAATCTTATTAAAGAATTTAAAATCTTCTGATTTTGATTTAATTACCTTAATTTGCAAAAATTTAGAAATTTTATTAATGTTAAATCTATTAGATACAAAAAAAAGATTATTAATAATTAATCTAATACACGAAGAATACTGGGATATTAGCCCCACTTTATATTTAAGATTGATTACATTTACAATTACTTTAATTTATCAAGAAACAAAGTACTTGAAGAATAAGAAAAAAAATTTCATTAAAGAAAAATTATTTTCATGTTTATTTTTTCATTTTGTTTCAGATAAACCCACCTTCCATTCCCAATTAATTGCACAAATTATACCCAAAATCATTTTTGACAATCTAGAGCCAAGCACTGGGATGGAATTATTGGTTTTAGAAATCCTTTCTCGGAGATGTATCCATCCATTATTATTGGTACAAAGCCTATTTGAATTATCAACTAATATTAAAAACTTATTAACCAACGGGAACCAAGATGAAGATTTGGAATTGGTAAAGGTGTTTTTAAAAAATATTGACAATTTAAAAGATAATCTAAAATTTTATAATGAAAATAGTATTGCAATTAATTTATGGAAATTTACGGCCATATTTTTTTGTACAATTCTCAGTGATGAAGAAAAGCCCCTATTTAATACCATCTGCCAAATATTTTCCCAAAAAATGAAATTAATTGACATTTACCCTTTGTTTTTAAACGTCATCACTTTATTTTTATCAAAACAATATTCAAACCCCAAAATACATTTACAATTGTTCAGAAAAATTCAAAAAAAATTAAACCAATATTCGCAACTAAAACAATTCTCAGCGAAAAAACACACTTTATTGATAATAGATCAATTAGAAACACAAAAAAAGCAATTGCACATACAAGTAATGAAATTAAATAACCAAAAAAAAATTTTACAACACGACAAAGAAATTAAGGAAAAATTTTTAAACAGTAAAGATTATACTATCGAGGAATTGCAAATTAAAATTAATAATAAAAAAAAGAAGATTAAAAAAAAGAAAATTATGAATCAAAGATTTATTAAAAAAAACAAAAAGGAGATCATGAAATTAAACAAAAAATTAAAAAAGGATAAAATTTGGTTAGATAAAAAAAAAAAGTTTATACTATCAGAACAAGAAAAAATTATTTCTTTAAAAGAAAAAGTGAAAATTTTACGATTAAACAAAAATAATTTCGAAAAGCAAATTAAAAAAAACAAATTATTAAATAATAAGAATAATTAAAAAAACAACAAAAAAGTAATGTTTAATATTTAAAATGAAACACTCCATTTTCATTTTTATTTATCATGGGAAAAACTAAAATTATGAAAAGTATATAACTACATTATATATATATATATATATATATATATATATGAATCAATTATATTGTGCTAAACCGTAAATAAATATCTTTTATTGATTTTATTTCAATAATTTTTAATAAAAAATTCTGTTGGATTATTTTGCTTTTTTCTGTTTTTTTTCTTTTTTTAAATAATTAGATTTTAACAAAATGTTAAAATGTTAAGGGTCGAGTCATAAAGGTTAAAAATAATTTTCTGAAATGGAAAAAAAAAATTTTTCTAATTTTTATCAGTACCTAAAACTAATTAAAAAAACGAACCAACATGTGATGTATGATCGATCTCCAAAAATCAGCAATTGAAATCGATCACTTTTTTAGAAAAAAGTTCTAAAGATCAACATTCAATTTCCAATTTGAATTGTTGTTAATTATTTAAAATTGAATACAACTGTGTCAAGTTTTGAAGTTTCGTTATTTGGCACTTTTTGAGATCTTGAAAATTTTTTTTTTTCATTTTTTCTATTTTTCAAATGAGTCATTTTTGTCTCAAAAAAATATTACATAAACCTTACTTGGTCAAAATATATAGGGCTACTTAGACAACCACAAATTTGATTAAATCGAATTAAATTGATTTTATAATTGAAGGAATCTATTTGTTTCAAATTGAAGTAATTTAGTCCTTTGGAAATTTAACATAAAAAACTTTTGAAACTTTTTTTTTTGATTTTGATTTTTTTGCTAATGAGATTACCCTTTTTTACTTTTTTTTTTTGAATTGAGAATTTTTTTTTTCAGAATTAGATTCTTGTTACTTTTTTGAGTTATAATTTTGTAATTGAGATCTTTAAAAATTTTTTATATTGAATTTTTTGCCAATTGTTTGAGATCGTAAAAAATTTTTTTTTTTTTGAATTTTTTTCATTCACAAGTATGGCAATTTTGCAATACTCCTTATTTAGTTTCAATTCACTCCTTGGAAATAGAACAAATCCACTTTAAATGACTGGATCCTTTTGATTAGAAATACTTTTGTTTTGGTATTGCTTATTATTTGAAAAACAGCTCACACGATATTATTTTCAGAATTGAAACCATTTAATATTGTTAGGAGAAATTATAAAAAATATTCAAATAAAAAATCATTTTGTAAAGTATTTTTCAAATCTTTGAAAGACAGTGAATATGTTTTTAATTTGGTCAAGTAAATTATTATTAATATTTTTTATATTAATATTTTCTTTCTCTTTCTTCTCCTCTTTTTTTATTATTTTGATAACATTTTGTTTAATTGCTCCCTTCTCTTAATAATAAGTAAATCAGACTCAACTTAACATTCCACTTTGTCATTTTATTTTATATGTGAAAAAAAAAAATCTAATCAATTATTTTTCAAGAAAGCACTTTTGGTAATAAAAAGTAACACTACACAGTAAAAGTAAAAAATGCTATTTTTCTGATTTATTTGAAATTGAGGAAAAAGTGAAAATTATGATTCTATGGTTTTTACCCCCTTAAGGGGGTAAGTACAATTTTCATTTTTTGAGTGCCACAGACGATTCGAGTTTGTGCTTTCAAAGTCATTTTTTTATTCAAAAATATTGGGATTTTACAAGAAAAGAAAATGGAATCAATTCGGAAAAAAAATTATTTTGAGAAAAAAAAATTCAAATAAAACACTAAAAAAACACTAGTAAAATATTAGATAATTTTATTATATTTTTTTAAAAAATTATTTTTTTAAATTTAATTTATCATAAGCTGTTTCAGACCCATAATCTAATTTTTTATCACTTTTTTTGATGTATAATCTAGTTTTGCCTTTTTTATTTTCAATATTGTTATAAGCTTTTTTTAATTGAGATTTTAATAATTTTTTTATTTGGATAAATTGTGATTGTGATAAACCATTAAAAATTGTTAATATTAAAATATTTGCAAGATGTTTGTAATTCTAATTTAATAGTGCTAAATAAATTTGCAATGGGTATGTTGAAGATAAATTTGTTGATTTTGGTGAAAATTTTGTTATCAAATTATTAAAACTTTCAACATAATTTGTATGATACCCTGTTAAAATTTTATCAGCTGGTGGTTTAATGATTTTTATTAATTCTTCTTTTGCCTGGTTAATCCCTTCTTTCCATTCATTTTCAAATATTTTAAAAAAATTACTTTTTTTGTCATTTAAATTTTTATCTAAATAAATACAAATATTTTTCGAACAATTCTTATGGTCACCACTCCAATGATCAAAACAATTAGAAACTTCAAAAATAAATTTATTACTATTGTTAAAATTATTTTTTAAACAAAAATAAATCCATTTTTTTAACTTTTTTATTAATTTGATTTTAATCCTATTTTTGGTTATTATCAATTTAAAAGATTGTGATTTATTTGAATTGATCAATTTTTCAAAAATAGAAATTACATTCTTGACCCAATGATTTGGGTCGTTTATTTCAATTACTTCAGATTTATTAATTTCTGAAAGTAATTTAAATTGTTTTAATGTGGGTGCATCTCGATCATGTATAATTCCACGGGGAAAAACATTTAATTTAGTTAAAATTCGAAATGATTTTAATGATAAAAAAGATTCAAAAGATTTACTACTATATTGATAATTATTATAATTGAAAACAGGGTTATGACAATCGATTTCATTTATTTCGTTAATAATTTGATTAATTATTTTTTTATCTTTTTTTGATTTATTTTCATTTTTTTTTTAATGGGAATTATATCAATTGTATTATTAAATAAAAAAAATCTTTTCAAAAAATTAATTTTTCGTAAGTTGAAAATTAATTTTTCTATTGATTCATCAGCTAAATTAAAAGTAAAATTATTCAATTTTTTTTTTTTATTTTTTTTATTTTCAATTTTCCTTTTTGTTATATTTAAGGCTATTAAACACTTCCCTCGTAAATTTGAAGGGCCAGAATTAATATGTGATGATACTGTACCCTCTCTGGCACTTCTTCTTGTTGACCAACGACAATCCATTGAAATCAAAATTTTTTTTTTTGAATTTTTTTTATTTTTTTTTATCCAAGAAGATATATCTTTGATATCATTTAAAAAAATATTTTTAATAATTTTTTGAAGTTTTTTGTGAAAAATCGTTGTAAAATTCAACCAAGTTCTATGTGATATTGGATCAGAAATATTTGAAAAAATTAAAAAATTATTTATTTTTTTTCGGTAAACCCATTTAAATAAGCACTTATAATCAAATCATTTTCAAGTTCTTCTTTCTTTAAATAAATTGAGGAATAATTACTAAAACATTTAGGGCAAATAGAATAATATTTATCTCGAAAGAAGCCAATAAATATCAAATTTTTATTACAATTAATTACTGGACACTTTTGATTTTTAACAAAATTAATAATAATTTTTTCAAAAAGATTACTTGAATTAGTAATGTATTTACTTTTGAAACTAAAATTCAAAAAATTGGGCATTTTGAGGATTCTTACTAAATTGTTATTATCTGTTTGAAAAATAAACTTATTAATTTTAATTGATTTCAAAAAAAAATTCATCAAACTCTTTTGTTTTTTGTATTCACTTCCAATCCCTTCCTTTTCTTTTTCATAATTTTCATCCAACTTTGATTCTATTTCTAAAGTTGGTAACTCTTCAAAACCTTCTTTTAAAACGTTATTCTGATTATTTTTATTTTTTTTTAAATTCTGTTCTTGTTGCAAAAGTTCACATTCGTTTTCTTGTTCATTTTTTTTGATGGTTTCTAAATTCATTCTTTCAAATCTTCTTTTTCTTGATATGTTGTTTACACTCTTGTTCTCTATTCTTTGTATTTTCAATTTAAATCTTTTTATTTCTTTGTTTTGTTTTTCTTCTTTTTTTGTTATTCTTTTTTTGTTATTAAAAAATTCAGTGTTTCTTTTTCTCAATTTTTTATTTTTTTCATTCAGTCTGTGTTTCAATAATGCATTAGCCTTAATTAAAGAATCAATTCTCTTTGTTAATTGTTTGAAAAGGAGTTGATAACCTTTTTTATTTTTTTTAATCATAGCCAAAATTTGAATAATTTTTTTTTCAAGCTATGAAGAAAAAAATAACAAAGAATGATGGGGCGGGATTTTTGGAAATTGGATTGGGTTACTTGGAGTAAAAAAACAAACAAAAAGAATAGAAGAAGTTAAATTTAACAACATATGAGAGAAGAATTTTTTTGAATGCAAGTTTTGCACATATGATTTAGTCCTTGTTTTTTTCATCTATTTGAATAACAATCAGCAAAGGTTTCAAATACATATATTCACGAAAAAGTTTTCCACATGCACAACATTTTGTCCTCCTTCGACCCATAATTTATTTTTTGAGTTGAAAATAAGTTTCCAAAAAAAAACAAATTAAAATTCCAAAAAAATCTCAAAAAATGAAAAAAATAAAGATTCAATTCCAGTTTTGTTATTAACCTGTAAGTCATAAGCCCAGTACTTAGGTCTGATAGTCAAAACCAAATTATCTCCTGGCACACACACAAAAAATTTTCAGTGATGTTTCACTATTAAAAAAGATCAGGTTTTGAAAAATGTACTTACTTCCTTAAAGATATATTTAGACCAAATAAGATCAGTATTTATCAATTTGTTTTTTTTTTTTCACAAAAAAAATTTTGATTGGAGAAAATTAAATAAAATTAGGTATAAAAAAGTGTAAATCAGAAATTAATATTAATATCTTGTTTGTTTGTTATTTTTTGGTTTCTTCTTCTAACTTTGGTTGTTGTTGTTGTTGTTGTTGTTGTTGTTGTTGTTGTTGTTGTTGTTGTTGTTGTTCTTCCTCTTCTTCTTCTTGTTGTTGTTCTTCTTCTTGTTGTTGTTCTTGTTGTTCTTGTTCTTGTTCTTCTTGTTCTTGTTCTTCTTGTTTTTCTTCTTTTTCTTCTTCTTCTTCTTCTTCTTCTTGTTGTTGTTCTTGTTGTTCTTGTTGTTTTTCTTGTTGTTCTTGTTGTTCTTGTTGTTCTTGTTTTTCTTCTTGTTGTTGTTGTTGTTGTTTTTGTTCTTGTTCTTGTTGTTGTTTTTTTTTTTTTTCCAATTTTTTTAGTCTCTTTAATTCTTTTTTTCTTTTCCGTTTTAAAACGCATATTCTAGGGAATAAACTATTATATTCTGAAAGCTGATAATAGTCTTCTGCATAATATAATTCATCCATTGCTTCATCTGATATAGCTTCATCAAGTTGATCTGTATAATAATATTTAACTAAATAAAACATTGCTTCATAGCTCCTTCCTGTATAATCATGCAACCTATTAGATTCCTTATCAATATTCACAAACATTTGCCGAAATAGTTCCGAATGTGCAATTAAAATTAATTTATGAACTGGTAATTCCCGTTCAATTTTTTCCCCTTCTTTATTTGTATCAGAAATTACTAAAACAAAATCTTTGGAATCATTATCATCATATAAAACTGCAAGATCTTTTTTTAACCCCCCTTTTGAACTTTTTTCTTTAAAGATTTCATTTGGTAAATTTAAAGCCGAAATTAAAAATTCTAATAATTTTTTATTTTCATCATTACACGTCCCCCCATAGACCCATTTCATTATCTGATCAATTTCATCCTTTTCGAAATTTTGTAATGTATTAATAAATAATTCATAATCAACCAGCCCCCCTAATCTGCATTGAAACATTAATTTATGAAATGTTACTTTTTTGTTATCTGAGCTAACAATTGTAACATCACAATTTTCTTCCCGGTTATAAAGTTTTAGATAATTTTTTACATAATCAGCATAGATGCTCAATAATTCTTGCACATCCTCTTCATCTAATACATCTTCGGCTTTCCCGTCGATTTTTGGTACGATCATTTCAGTATCTGCCCCAAATTTTAACAATACACCAATCGCATCTCTATCATTTTGATAGCATGCATTATATAATGGTGTAGTATTCTTTTTTATATAATATATTTAGATATTTATATATTTAGATATTTGTGCATGTGCGAGTGTGTGTGTGTGGGTGTGTGTGTTTGTTAAGTAAAACTGACAAAAAAAAAAGCAGAGAATGAAAAAGTGTTAAAAAATATTTTTTAAGATGAATAGTAATGATCATTTTCTTCGAAGTGTGATAAATGATCACTATTGTTTCTCATTCAAAATTATGATTGAAGGGTCATGTAAAGATAATAAATAGATTTTTATTGATATTTTTTTTATCTTTGATTTTAATAAATTTCAAATTAAAAAAATAATACTAATTTATCAAAAAAAAATTTTTGATTGGTTTTTTTTGTTCTTAATTTTAAAGACTATTATGCTTTTACATATGGGAACAAATGAGTTTTTTGAAAACTTTATTTTGATCAAAATTAAATATTTATATTAGATTAAAATACCATCCTAAATCAATTCATGGTTCATTATTTGAATGAAATAAATCTCCAGATTTTTATCCAATAATTGAAAAAAATAAAATTATTTTTTATTGTTTGATTATTTTTGAGTTTCATTAATAAAAAATAAAATAAATATCATTATAAAATTACGAGTTTCTCTTGTTTTTCTCGGGAATGCTAAAAAACAGGCTCGTTTCAATTTTTTGTTTCTCTTTTTTAAATCAAAATGCGGATTATCAACTTAGATCTTAATTAACAACATAAAAACCATTCTCTAATTTAACAATTCTGAAATATAATGTTTTTTTTTTTTTTCAGATATTATCAATAATAGTTAATCTTCTCTTTTTGGAAAATTCACCAAAATTAAATTGACTTTTAAATACTTACTTTGAATCAAATAAAGAAAAAATATTAAACTTTTGGTATTTTGGAGTTTATAATCTCTTATTTTTATAATCTAGTATACATTATACCTCTTTTATTATAATTTTTTTTTTGGCACCAAAAAAAGTTTTTTTATTTGCCTCAAAAATGATTTTTAATAATTGAAAATTCCCATTTTTTAATAAAAAGGACAAAAAATTAAAAATTTAATTCTTTTAATTTTGAATAATTCTTCAATTAGTACAAACTTTTTAAAAAGAGATCCCTCAGAATTTTTTATTTGTCAAATTCTTCTTTTGAAAATTTTTTTAATCAAATATTTTACAATATTGCATAAACTGATTCATTCATTCGTTCACAAGTTTTAATTTTTTTTTTATTGTTTTGCATTTCATTTTCCAGAAGGCATAAAAACAATTTTTTACTTTTCACAATATATTTTCAAAATGAGTTTCTTCAACCCAATATTAATTCCAAGAGTTAATAATATTTTATAAAAATACTATTTCTTAATTCTACGTTATCTCTTTCAAAATATTTATATTAAAAAAAAATCAAAAAACGAGAAACTCACGTAATGATGAAAAAAAAATAAATTAATTACAACTCTTTTCAAAACAAATATGATTCTCTTTTTGTCCATAGCTAAAAATTCTGTAAAAAATTGTTTTTTTTTTTTTTTTTTTATTAATTAGAGTATTAAAATATACTCTAAATAGACCATGATATTGATTCTTTTAATCTTTTAAAACCATTTTTTATTTAAACAATCCTAAAAGTGGTTATTGTTAAATATTTTAAAAACGATATCGTTTTAAACTACACCATTCAATTATTAATTTCATATTATCATTTCTATTTTGTATATATGTAAACATCATTTCAAAAATTGTGAACAACATGAAATAATAAAATGAAAAAAACAATATAAATTATCTTGTATTCAAGAACAACTATTTATAAAATCCCATTAATAATTCACATTTATATTATTCTAAATAGATAAAATCCAGATATTTTAAAAATTAAAAACAATAAAAACCCAAAACTAAAAAAAAGTTAGTCACAATTTTTGAAAAGAGTATTACAGATTTTTTATTACTGAACTTTCAATGAAAAAAGTTAAAAAGAAGATTTTTTGGCTCATCATTAATTTCATTTTAAAAGATATTGTAGTCTTAATTTTTCCAATGTTTATTTGGTATTTTCAAAGATCTTTTTACTTTTCACATGATCCTTTCCAACAAAAATTAAAAAAACAAAAATTAAAAGAAAAAAAATTAGAAAAAGAAAAAAAATTAGAAAAAGAAAAATATAGCAATGAATTTGGAAAAGCGAAAATTTTTCAAAATTTGAAAAACAAAAATTTGCAAAAATAGAAAAAATGATTCTGATAAAAAAATTGAAAATTTTCCATTGATAAGAATCCTGGATAAAACCTTATAAAAAAATATCCCATTAACATTAGAAATTGAGTCAAATTTTTTAAAAAATAGTTTATATATGTATATGTAAGGTATTTCTGAAAAAGTGTAGCATTTTTTTTGATATTTCCAATAATATTTTCTTTTTTGGAAATATTCCTATTTGTAAATTGGTAATAAAAAACCAAGAGAAATATTAAGACCGGACTGAATCAGTAACTAACGTTTATATTATAAAATATGATCATCAAAAGATTTCTTAAAAAAAAAAAAAAAATAACGTTTTTTTTTGGAGAAAACTATGATCGAGAAAATTCAATAAAAAATGGGTAAATATAATAAGTATACAAAGGATTTTTTAGACAATAACATATGGTTATCCAATTTCTCTTGAAAATTCTATCGAGATTATACCTTTTTGTAATAAAAGTTTTTTACTATCAAAAAATAAGAAAATAAACACCAATTTTCTAACCTTAAAAAATATCAAATAAAATTGAGATCATAAACTTTGATATCTTTTATTTATGTAATGTCTTACAAATAAATAAATTGAATTATTATGAACGAATCAATGAATGATTAATAACAATTTTGGATATTTGAATAATAATGTTAGAATTTAGTTTAACAAAGATATTTTAAAATAAATTTTGCCCTACATTTTTGGAAATACTTTATATCTATTTTTCAGCAAAATAAAGAACTATAAAATAGTTTTAATAGTAATTCTAATAATACTTTTCACTTAAAAAACGTATTTGTTTCCAATGAAGATAAACTAAACAACCAATTTTACTGCCTACTGATACTTTCTTTTTGATATTTATGAAAAAAAATGTTTAAGTTCTAATTTCTTTTTTCAAATAAGAATTGCATTATTTTAAATTTTAAGAAACAATAAGTCTTCACAAATAGGCACTTTTATGATTAATAAAACAATTCCGTTGTTAAAATCGTTCTATTTTTCTTAACAAAAAAAAAAAAAAAATTACTGATATCATAGAAAAAGATAGATGTATAAAATCTTTAATAAATAAAAATATTATCATATTTATGAAAAAAACAACAAGAAGGATTTTTACATGTAAAATTTCATTTGGATTAGCACCTGCAAGAAGGAAAAATTCAAGATATCTGCTTTGTTTTTCCAAAATTAACTTACAAAGATCCCCGTCCTATATAACGTTATTTATAATAAATAAAAATAGATAATAATTAAACAACATAACAAGATTAAAATAATAAGTAAAATTTTCACTGAAATTTTTTTTTTATTGTTTATTAATATTATTATTAAGTATGTGTAAATTACACTCTAATTGCCCTTATATCTAAATTTCCTTTTTAGAAATTTAAGTGAAAAATCTTAGACTTCACGATTATTAATGGGAAGGGCATACCCAACTTATTTTTATGGTTGAAAAACCAAAAAAAAAAAATTGTTAAGGGAGTAGTATTTTTTAAAAAATAAAATGAAATCTTGTAAAAACTTTTTAATGTTTTTTTTTTTGTAATTTGTGTTTTGGCTTATGAAATGAATGAGTTTACCTCATCTAGGCAATTTATTAATTTAGTTCTATTTTTTGAATTCCAAAATACACATGTTTCTTGTATAAAAAACGAAAAAAAGTAACCAATTATTTTTTTTAACAATTAAGTTTTCTTCTTGAAAATGGTTTTAACATATTTTTTGATGTATGTTGTCAAGTCTTCGCTTCGAAAGAAAATTTTTTATTTTGTTATTATTTTTCATGATTAATCGTTCAATACAAATCTCAGAAAATAAAATAATTGTAGTCTAAGTGATTAAATAAATAGAAAATTTGATAGAAGCAAAACAAAAATTTATCAATGAAATTGAGATCTAACAAGTATATTTTTTTTATTCTTTAAAGTTTGAAAAAAGTCCTTTTCTGGTTTTCAAAAAAATGAAAAACAATTTGGAAAAAATTTTCAAATATGAAAAATTTTTTTAATAATTGTTTGGTCTTATTCACAAAGATTTGGATATAACAATTTAAATCATTTTTGGAATAAAAAAATTGATTTTGAATTTTGAGGATAAAATTACAAGATTCCTAAATATATTTCAAGAAAATATTATTTTGAAAAATTGAATTTTGTCTTAATACAAAAAAACAATTTCAAAGTAAAATTTGCAAATAACTTTGATAACTATAATGGGTATAACTATTATTCTTAAAAAAAATACAATTATTTTTCAATGTTCCGAATAAATCAATTTTTTGGTTAACCAAAAGAATTATCTGAAAAAAGATAAAAACTTTTTTATTAATATTCCTGGTAAAAAAGACTTGATCTTGGGTAATAATGATGAAAATAGTAATAAACAAGGAAAAAAAACTTTTTATAATGTAAGAAATCAAATGAATTTAAAGGTTTTCTTAGTCAGAAAAAAAGGAAAAAAAAATTTGATCAAAATGAAAAAATTTTCTTTTTTGACTTTCCTAGTTGATCAGAATTTTTTGACACTTCAAATCTCCAAAATTTGTAAGTAGAGAATGTCACCAATAAAATAAATTAAAATTTTGCCTTGTTGTCGTAGAGTACTGAAGCCTTAAAAATAAAGAAAAAAGAAAAAAAATATTAAAAAAAACAATGTCATCTTTAATTAGGAACATTCAAAATCACAGACAGGATACTTTTGGTTAATTTAATTTAATTTGATAGTTGATCATGAAAGTTCATTTTGAGAGATCGTTGTTAAATTTTTGTATTTTCTTTTTTCTTTTTGATCTGATTTTTTTTAAACCCTTTGGATTTATTTTGCCTTTGTTTTTTCTTTTTTCTTTTCCAGTTACTCATATTGTTGTGTTTTGTTATCTCAGTATCGGAAAGTAACCACTTGACATTTTTCCTTTTTAACCCTTCTTCTCAATATAAAGACAATTTAGCCTGGAAAAAAATGTGAAAAAAATGAAATTTTCTTATTATTCCTCAAATTAAAATAAAAAAAATAGAACAATAAACAAGAGGATTACCCCCCCCTTTGTTTTTTTTTTAAATAATAAAGTTCAATTGATTCTCAAGAAATTAAATTCAATATGAACCAAACCAATCAAATGAAAAATATATATTTGAATAATACAATGTTGATTAACATTTGATTCTAATTGAATACCAAAAGTTTCAATGAAATAATTTTTTTTGTAAAATTTGACACAAATCTGTTTCATATAAATATAAATATAAATAATAAAATAATAAAAAAAAAAAAAAATTACTTGATATAATGGAAGATTTCCATAATCTATTTTCAACAGTTTTCTCAAAAATGAAATCGAGCAATCGGTTTGAGCAATAATGTTTCGTAATGATCCGTAATAATTGGTTTTTTCCAGACGTAAGCCCTCTTTAATTAATGATAGAACAGTATAGTCAGATATTCTCTTGCTATTTAGGCAAGAAATTATTAGAGAATTCCTACCAATATCTTCAGGAATTTCTTTCGAATATTGCATTATTTTTCTTAGAAAATCTATTTTCTTTGGATGAAATCGAGTAATGTATGACCAAATATTTATATGTTCGGATGTCTCAGATCTCCATATTGGTACACCTGCCTTAAGTAGCATAGTAAACATTTCTAAGGAAACTTCAAAATATATGGCATAATGTAAAATCGAGATGTATCTGATTCTATTTGAATATCCTGGTCTACGAAATCTATGAGGAGTTAACTTTTTTATACTAAAATCTTTACTAAAAATGTTCAGCCCTGAAAAGGTTTTTGGGAGTGTTAAACCCTTTTCAATCATTAATTTTATCAATCTTATGGGCTTTTTATAAAAAAATGCCCAACCGATTGTAGGCACATCATTAGTATCCTCACCATTTGGGTCTGCGCCTGCTAAAAGTAATAATTCTGATACTTTCGGTGTTGAATTCTTTAATGAATACATGAAGAAACTTGTCCGTCTACCATTAAATATAAATTTTTTTTTGGGAATTTGTTTCTTTAATTCATCATTATTCAACATTTCAAGGTATTTTTCGAGAATTATTATTGAATAATTTGAACGACCTCTTCTGCTTACTGCATAAGTCAATACATTCCCCTTAGTGCTATCTCTCGTGAAGATCGACACCCCCTTATCTAGTAAATAATTAAATACATCCTCACCGGCGTTAAAAATTCCAGCCAAAGACAAGATGGAGTAATTATGAACGTTTGCGACTCTGATATTTTCAATCCCAATCTCACTATCTTTCAGATATTTATATCTATCACCACTTGCAACAGTGTCTAAATCTAGCCCATTTTCCACCATTAATTGAATAATTTTAAGTGGTTTTTGATAGAATAATGCGTAAACTATTACAGGAATTTTATTTTCCCCGACAACATGGATAGCATTTGGATTCGCCCCATTTTTTAATAAATATTTTGTCGTGGCAATGTTTTTGTTTGCTAATGACAAAAGAAATAATTCATCCTTTTCTGCTAAAGTTAAAGCTTTACACTTTTGTAGAAGCCGGCGCGTAGTATCACTGTCTTTATATTTTTTTAAGGATTCCCTGATAATTGTTAATTGGTAATCTTTATTATGCTTCCATTTTTCTGTTTTTGTTAACAATTTTGTTTTGATTTTTCGATAGGGTTCTAATTCAATCAAATCTTCAGGATTTTTTGATCCATTTATCATTACTTCGACATATTTATGTGGCCTTTTTTCTTGGATTGCATAAGTTATTGGTAAATTTTTACTCTTTTTTTTTTTTTTTTTTTTTTTTTTTTTTTATATTTTTTTTGTTTTTCATTTAGAGATGTTTTTATTGGTTGAGAAAAAGAAATATAAGAAAATTAGTAAGAAAAAGAAAGGTGATTAAAAATAAAGAAATGTATATTGCGGTTTCTTTTACTTTTCTTGTTCAATTTTTAAAACTAATTTCGGAATTAAGATTTAATTTTTTTTCTCAAAATTTTATTGAATATGGTAGCTTTCAATCATACATTTTGTTTGTATAAATAATAATCATTTGTCAAAGAGTAATATTTTAAAGATGTTGCTAAAAAAATGGGAAACCAATGGTGTATTTTTTTTTTTTGAATGTATTTTAACTTCATATAAAATACATTTCACATTAAATTTTTTTTCCTAAAGAACTTTTTTTGTTTTCAGTTTGGTTCATACAATTTTTTGAAATTTTTAAGGTATTGATTGAGATAATTTTCAATTAAAATCAAAAACAAAGAAACTTGTAAAAAATTCGAATTTTTGATAAATGATTAGTTGTGTATGAAAGTGCTTGTTTTTTTTTCACTGCGATCAAAAATTTCGAATTTTTTTTATATTAAAATTCAAGAAAAGCATGTCCCATAGGAAGAAAATATGCTTTTTATAAACACAACTTGTAAAAAATTAAACTTCAGTTATTAAAAATTATTCTATATCAACTTTCTTTTTTTGTTTTAAATTTTGGTAGAAATTGAATTCCCATCTTTTTACCATTGGACGTACTTTTAATAATACATATAGAAAAATAATCCAAATTATGCAATATTTTCTGCTATTTTTTCAAAGTTTAAATTTTCAATTTTAATAATTATTCAATAAACAAATAAAAAAGAGGTTCACAATATTTTTATTTAAGGAAGTAAGTACATTTTTACCATTTTAAAAAATTTTATTTGTGTGAACATTACTGAAAAAATATTTTTTGAGTGTCATAGGATATTGAAATTTTGTAACCAAAATATCATTCGCTACTCTATTTGTGAAAAGAAAACGAACCCAAAGTAATTCAGAGTTGAATATTTTCATTTTTCGATTTTTTTGAACATTTTTTTTGATAAAATTATTGGTTTTATCAAAATTTGGTTTTGGATCTAGAAATGTGTTTATACGAAAGAGTGAAATTAATCAAAACAGCAAACCAAAAAAATAAATCCGAAAAGGTGTGTATATTTGAAACAAATATTTTCTCTTTTAGAAGATCAAATACGAAAACTCTTATCTTTCTAAATAAATTTGTTGAAATCAAAGAATAAAAAAAAAAATTGATAAAAGTCTATTTTCGAATATTTGTTGATTTTATCTTCTTACGTTGAATGAATCCAAACAACTTATAACCTTGAATTTCTCCACCCATTACTATTTATTATTTATTTTAGGAATTTTTTTTCCAAATTTGCTTTCAAAATTCTTTTTTCAAATATTTTTATCAAACAAAAACCAAAATAAAGAATATTGTTTCAAAAAAAATAAAGGAAAGGGGGTTGAATTCTCAGAATCAATTAAAACAGTTACAAAAGATTCAACCTAAAATAAAAAGAAGAATTTAGACAAAATTTCAATCAGAATTCATAATTATTTTTAGTTCTCATTTTAATAAAAAATAAATAATTATAAAATCAAAGAAAATTGTCTAATAAATTTTTATTTCTGAAGAATAATTTAATACAATATCCTTTTTTCTGAACCCAATCAAGAATTTGATCAATCAAATGAAAATAGGATTTTTATATTCATTTTGGAGAATTCTTTAGAAATAAAAAGTAATTTGTTTCTCAAAAATTTTACAAACAAAAGTATTTCCTTAAAGAATTAAAAATAAAACCAAATAAGGAATAAGAAATTGTCTCAAAGGTTACAGATAAGATCAAGAAATAAATGATTTTTATTTATTTTTTTCTTGATCTAATCTTTTCATTTTTTTGAATTGCATTTTTTAGTTTGAATGAAAATATATTATACTATGGATATATTCTACTTTCATATTTATTAAAATATATAATATATTTGTTTAAAGAACTGATTTGAATCAATTAGTTTCGCATAAATGATGGCATGCAAAATTTGAAAAATGTACTTACTCCCTTAAGAATCAGCTTTTAAAGCATTTTGATTCTTTTTGTTTAATATTTGTGAAAAAATAATTTCCTTGTCTGAGATTTTGTTTACTTTTTTTTTAGTAACCAATTTATTTTTTAAAGATCAAAAATTGTTATCCATTCATTTAAATCAAATCTTCTTAAGTTTTCCCAAAAAAATGTTGATTTGAATTTTATTTGTGGCCATAAAGTATTATTTGGTTTAAAGTGTATTTTGCCAAGTGTGGAAAAGATGTGTTTTGCATCTACTATTATTCTCCAATTGAAAAATGAAAATTTTTGTTTCACATTCCAAAATAATTTTCAAATCTTTGAAGTTGAAGTAAAATCGAAAGATCTTTACAACATGGTTTAGAAATGATATTTTTAGATATTTAATACCTTCCTTAGTTGGACTATAAGACAAAATTTTTACTCTTTTAAAATGATTGTAACAGTAATAATTAATAGACATTTTGGAAATTCAAAAAAAAATTTTCATTTATTAATTGGTAAATAACAGTATTAAAACTCTTACTAGAAAAATGAGTTTAATTTCAAATCACAGAAAAGAAAAAATCTTCTAATTTAAAAGTTTATTATTTTTGAAAAACCCAGTCTATCTAATTTAAAAAAAGAAAAAAAGACAAAGTATAGCTGTTTTAAAAAAGTGTGTACTCGAAGTTTTATAAGTAGGACTTAAAACTGTTTAATTCATATGTTTTAATCAGTTCAGTCAACATCTAATAAAACTTTTGGTACGCACTTTTCTAAAACAGCTGTTTTTCCTTAAGGGAGTAGTATCAATTAAATTTTTTTAGGTAAATTTAATAGAGATTTAGAAATTTTTTTTTTGCCAATTACTTGAATTTGAAATCAAAGTGAAAAACTTCTTAGTATAGTAATGAAATCTCGCTAAATGTCATTCATTAAATTTAGTTATTATTTTTATAGAAATAAAAAATTTTTTCTTTTTTTCACTTTTTTTATGTTTTTTTTTCAACTTTTCTCAAAAATAAAAAAAATAAAAAAAAATATGAACAAGAAAGCAAAACCTTGTTGTGTTTGTGGTAGACCTACAAAAAATAATTTGAAAAATAAACCTGAAAAGCTTTTTTTTGGATTTGCATGAAAAACAGTTTGATTCGAAAAAAATATGCAATATATGCTTTACTCAAAATAAAAAATTGTCTTTCTTTTCCTTGTACCATTCTTTTTTTTTCATAAATCTACTTTTTGAGTTTACACTCTTTTGTTTTTGTTAAATTTGAAGTTTTTTTAAGTATTCCCAAATTACCATTAGAAAAGTTTTTGTCAGAGTCAAAAAAAAGAAAAGAAAAGAATAAGAACTATTTTTTGTAAAAGTAATTATTGATAAAACAAATTGAGTTCTTTATAGAGTCAAGTTGGATGAACAGAAGTGAATAAGAAAATATTCACCAGTTTTAAATTATTTTTTCGTTTTTCCAAATGAGAATGAATATTAATTTTGAGAAAATAATTAAATCCAAAATTAATCAAAAATTTCTCATTCATTAAGGAAGTAAGTACATTTTACCATTTTGAAAATTTTTAATTGTGTTAACATTACTGAAAAAATATTTTTTGAGTGCCACCAGATATTGAAACTTTGAAACCAAAACACCATCCAATAGTCTATTCGTGAATGGAACCTAAAGTAATTCAGAGTTGAATCTTAATTTTTTCAATTTTTTGAACATTTTTTTTGATTCAATTTTTGGTTTTATTAAATAAAGTTTTGGATCTAGAAATGTGTTTATGGGTATACTTGAAATTAACCAAACAGTAAACCAACAAAATATACCCGAAAGGGTGTGCATTTAAAACAAATATTTTCTTTTAGAAGACCAAACACGAAAGATCACCATTCCAAATAAATTTGTTGAAATAAAGAATGAAAAAAAAAAAAATCGATAAAAGCCTATTTTTGAAGATTGGTTTTCTTTATCTTCTTACTTTACTTGAATACAAACTATTTTTTTCCTTGAATTTCTCGCCCCATTACTATTTATTATTATTTTAAAAAACCTTTTGTGACAAATTTGCTTTCAAAATTCAATTTTAAAATATTTTTCTCAAACCAAGCCAAAACGAGGAATACTATTTCAAAAATTAAAATAAAGGAGTTGAATTCTTGGAATCAAAAAACAGTTACAAAAGATTCAAATCAAAATAATTCAGAAATTCAATAACAAATTTCAATCAGATTCAGAATTTTTTTGAGTTCTCATTTTAATGGAAAATAAATAATTATAAATTCAAACGAATTTACCCAATAAACCCTCATTCTCAAGAAGAATTAAAAAAATCTCTGATTTTCTGAACCCAAACCAGAATTAGATGACATAAATGAAAATAGGATTTTTAAATTCATTTTGGAAATTCTTTCAAAATAAACAGTAATTTGTTTATCAAAAATTTTCCAATTAAAATTTTTTTCCTAAAGAAATAAAAATAAAACCAAATAAAGAATAAGTAATTGTGTAAAATTTTATAGATAAGATCAAGTAATAAATGATTTTTATTTATTTTTTTTTGATCAATTTTTTCATTTTTTTGATTTGCGTTTTTTTGTTGGTCTGAAAATATCTATTACTAGGATATATTCCACTCTAGTATTTATGAAAATATCAATGTATTTGGCAAAAGAAATGATTTGAATAATTCAGTTTTACATAAATGGTGGCACTCAAAAAATGAAAAATGTACTTACCCCCTTAAAGAAATTTTTTGTACAAAAAAAGTTTAAAATACACTTTTTTTGACTAGAATTGTAAAATTTTAAAAAAACAAGAACAAAAAGTTCTAACATTGAAAAAAACTGTCTATTTTCAATTTTAAACATATTTCGAGATAAGGATTCCTTATTTAGTTATTGGTCAAAAAAAAAAAATTAATAGAGACTAGTCCCTTAAGGACTACGTTTTTAGGTGAAAACAGTAAAATAATGGATAAAATCACCCTTGAATAAGTTATGTAATCCAATTAATATTTGTCCAATGAGAATTTCTTTTAGAAAAAATGTGAAATTTTCACAATTTTTACCTTGTTAGATCATGCTAAATTTTGATTTTAATATTTTAGAATTTCCATTTCAACTTTCGGAACTCACACTATTTTCTAGAGCTCATTCTCAATTATTATTTAAATTTACTTTTACAAGTTTGAAATGTTCCGAAATTTGAAAGGCACTTGAAAATCCCCAAAAGCAATTTTTTGCAATTATTTTTTTTGTTATTTTCAATTTTCCTTTTCATTGAAAAAGAAAGAAAAATAGTCTCCGTGAAAAAGTAAAGAAGACAAAAAATGTTTTTTTTTTTTTTTGTCCAATTTCTTCGGTGTGAAAATTTTTTTTGAGAAGCGAAAGTGAAATAACACAATTACTCAACCCCCTCAAGGGTGGGAACGTAGTCCTTAAAAGGGAAATAATTTTGATCTTAATTTCTTGTTTTTTTTTTATTGTTGAGGAGAAATGTGGAATATTCTTCAGATAGACTAAAACCTGAATTTCTTTTGAGAAATTTGCTCCTAAAATCATATTTTTTTTAATAAAGAAATCTAAATATTTGACCGATGATAGATCAAATGAAAATAGGTTACTTTATTAAGTTTTTTAGAACTTTATAGATGGTTTGAATCTATAAAATGCTAAGCTTTTAAGAAGAAGAAATGGTTTCCAAATATGAGTTGCTATTTTTTTTTTGTTTTGCAATTTTGAGTTTCCCAAATCTTGTTTTCGCAAGTTTCCAGAACAAAATAACGTTTCTACATTCTTAGCCCAGTCCAAGTAACGGCTCAACGGATTGTACTGAAGTACCGACTCAGCTCACTTTGGTTGGTTTCAAATCGCATTCGTTGGATTCGGCTCAGTCGAGTTCGGTTTGTTTGTCTGTTCTGTTAATTTCAAGTTTAAGTTAGTCAGAAACCAAGTCTCCCAATTCTTGTAATGTTTTTTTAACCCTTTTGTACCTCACTCAGACACTTACAAAACACCAAAAAGGGGGAGACCGAAGCAACCGAAGGAACCAAAGGAACCAAAGGAACCAAAGGAACCAAAGGAACCAAAGGAACCCAAACAACTTTAATAAGGGAATTTGGAAAAAGTAAAAAGGTAGCAAAAACCAATTTCTTGTTATTTTATTGATCCGAGTATAACATCAATAACCTCCATTAAAAAAGCAAACCAGTTCAAGTTTCTGATCAAAGAGAGTAAATTCGTATTTTTACTGTAAAGCGGTTGGTGAAATTAAAATGAGCTCATCCAAAGAAACCAATTTCTTTAGTTAAAAAAAGTATGGGAGTTCAAAAACAAAACAAGCAAAATTTTTTAACATCGAACGTAAAAAGACAATAGTTATTTGTAGTGAACACTTTTTTTAAACAATTGTTTTGGAAAGAACAAACTGTTTTGTGAATCAAAGTTATAAAAATGGGTGAACAAATCAAAAAGGAATCTCCCAAATTCGGGTTTTCAAATATAAAATTTAGTAAAGGGATTTTGCAAGAATAAGAAGAAAAAACGAAAAAAATACCAAGTCCGTTTGAAGAGGATCTGCACCATGTTTCATCAGAATTTTCACCATTTTAAAATCGTGTTTTTGAATTGCTATTTTTAACGGGTTAAGTCCAAAACAAAGTTCATTTACTAAATAGCGGTTTTTGTACAATATTTCGTCGGCCTCAAAATGGTTTTTTGATTCTAGGGCTTCGTGCATTATAGAAAGAAGATCAAGTAAAAAAAATGCATCTACCTCGAGTAAAAATTTTCCGTTTATTTTTCCTCTATTTGGAATTAATTTGGTATATTTATAAAGAAAAGAATGGTTATGTGAGTTTCTTCTATTTAAGGTTCTGATCATTAAAGTATGGAAAGTTTTTTTTTACCTCAAAATGTTCTTCTGCACTTTACAATTTTTAGTGTTTCTTCATTTGGTAATATATCCTCTTATCTTGGAACTATTTCAAAACTAAAGCAATATTTAAAGAGGTGTGTTGTATTAGCTGTTGTTGGGTGTGAGTTTTGGAGATCATTTGTAATGTCTCTCTTTGAAAATTTCGTTTCTTTGGATTTTTTTATTTGTCAAAAATTACTTTTGATTTTTAAAAAGTTTTTCATTTGACAAATAAATGTAAAAATTGAATTTTAGTCATATAAAATACTCAAAATGAATTCTACCTTGATAAAATTGAATTAGTATATAAAAAAGAATTATTTCAGATCTCTAATAATACGTATTATTCAATATTTTTTTAGATTGGCGAATGGGATTATTTTTACAATAAAACCCCTTTATTTAATATTTTGAAGAGCTGATAGATCTTGCATTTTTCTTCTTATAATTCGAGTAGTATTTGGGATAACAAAATCAATAATAGAATTATATCAAAATTGGTTCATTATTAAAGAATTGACAAAAAAAATCGAAGTAGATTCAATGCATTCATTGAATATTTCAAAAATATAAAATTAAGATCCAATTTGCTACTAAACTGCTTGATATTCAGTAAATCTCATATTAGGAAAGAAATTTGTAATTTTCTCACTTTTTTTTTGGAAAATTTTTTTAACAAAGACTGACTTTATTTTTTGAGATAAATTTTGCAATTTGCTCCTTCATTTATATATTTTTAGATTTGATTTTCAAATAATAGAACTTTAAGAAACCAAAACCATATTTTTTTAGGCTTTATTATCAGTTTCTTTGATTGGTTAATGTAGAGGTCTTCATTAAACAAAATAAATACTCTTTTTATTTTGAAACATGGATGAAAATTTTAGACTTGGATTATTTTGACAAAAGTAAATAAAATTGAACTTAAAGTTGAGAATGAGTGAATTAAGGAGTGTCTGAATATTATAGATAAAGTCGAAAGCAAATGAACCAAAAAAGATAACATAATGCTATTTTAATTTTTAGTTGTTTTGTTGAGAATTTCGAAAAGTTTTTGAATTTACGATCTTTTTGCGGAATTTTACTTTCGAATTACCCCAAAATTTGCAATATCTTGACTTTTCTATAACTTCAAACTTTTAAAATCATTTTTCTGTTCTCGTATTGTATTTCAAACATCTGTAAATATAAAATTCAGACGGTCCAAAATTTATTTATTGATTGATAGAAGGTGAAACAAAAAGAAAAATTATTTTAACCATTTTGGAAAAAAAGTAAAACATGGTTTTTCATTGGGCAGGTAACCTAAAAAGTCAAAGAAAACTGAAAATACGAAGTGAGATCAAATAAAAGAAGAAACCAATTAACTTATAATAATAATCCTTATTATATTATTTTTTTTTTAAATCAGCAAACATAATTTATTTTTTTATCTCGTATCGAAATTCCAATGGTTCTTTTTGGAGATAACAAAAATATTCGTTTTTTTCAACAAATTTTTAATAATTGATCAATCAAAGAAAGACCTATTCTACCAAAAGATCGTACACATGTGTAAAAATTGAAAAATCAAATATTCCAAATTTAAGGATTGAGAAGTTTCTCCATTGCTATGGCCTCAATAACATCGAAGAAACAAATTTCTATAATTTTATTAAGTCTTTATTGATTTTGTTTAATAAATATTTCACTTTTTTGTTTTTGAGATCCTTTTGAAGATCGGAATTTTGGAAATTTTTTACTTTCTTTTTAGGTGGTATTGTGAAATACATTAATAAAATCAATTTTTGTGGTTGAGATGGGTTTTCAATAATGAGTTGCTATGAGGTATACATAAACCTTAGTTAGCCAGCAAAAAAACACTTTCTGAAAAATAATGAAGAATTATAAAAATCATTTTTCCTTCTTTTTAGTTTCAAGACAATTCCTTGTCAACAGATTTTATGGATAAAGCTTTTGGCAAAATTCATCTTAGCTGACTTTAAGATAAAAATACAATTTAAAAATAATTAAAAAGCTCCAACAAAATAACAATAAGCCGATAACACTTAGTTGACATTTGAGTCAATTTTGAGGAAACACTAATTAAATATACAAAGGTATATATTTTTATTATTGGTATTAGCACACTTTGGCTTTAATTGGTTATTGTTTTTTGTTTGACATTTTTTTTTTTTTTTTTTTTTTTTAAAAATTTTTTTATTTAAAAAAAAACACTCCAAAATTTCCGATCATCTTCACGAATTCGATCAATGAACCAGCTTTATTTCAGTAAAATAACGCCTATAATTCCATAACACGACTCTACCAAAATTTCAGTCCACTTTGTGAGTTCGATCAATGTAATACTTTATTTCACTGGAATGAAGCAATAAATTATTTACACCCCTCGACCAAAAATTCAATACACATCACTTGTTCGATCAATGAGACCTACCCTACATATAACATTACAGAAAACCCACATTTTTTAAACAACCAAAAACATCATTAAACAAAACAAAATAAGTAATCAAATACATTGAGTATACTGATGAGTATGTTCATGATAATACTAATACCTGTGTTTTATTTAAATATACTTAATTCCAAAAATTTGGACACAAATTAAATAGTTGAAAGAATAACAATACAACACTTTACATCCAATTTGGGAATAAATTTTATATTACAAACTATTTCATTTTTTGACTTTTATGTTTTGTTTTCATTTCCTTTTTTTCCAGTTACAGTCAGTTTCACTTTTAAGGCACAAACTTCCAACCAAATTTAAGGCACAATAAAAACCTCAAATTAAGGCACAAAATTCAAATTCTAGTAAAAATAAATTGTAAAAAAAAAATTGCAAAATTTCTACCTAAATTTGAGATTTTTTTGTGCCTTAAATTTCGTTGAAAGTTTGTGCGTTAAAAGTGAAACTGACTGTATGTAATCTGTTTCGTTAGATCTGATTTTTTTCAATGTTTGATAGAAGGTTAGTGTTGAGTTTGTTAAAAAGAAAAATCACATACAATTGGTTGATGGTATCTTAACATTTGATCGATCAACAATTGTTGGTGAAATTTGAACAAACTTACCTATACATTTTTTATTCAGGTCGTTTCATTATTTTGGACACACCAGTTTTAATTTTTTGGTTTTTATATTTTTTTCTTTTCTTTGGATTTAAATGATTACTTATAAAAACATTAATACTCGGTAACTTAAATGTAGTTTTATATAACGTTTGGAAAAATATAATAAATTGAGTTTTATTTTGCCTATTTTTGATTTTGGGGTGTGTTCCAAATTTTTGGAATGGGGTTTATATTAAAGTAAAAAGGAACCCAAATCTGAATATAAAGATGATAATTTGAAGGATTATATTTAATTTATTTAAAATTGTGGTATAGCAGTGAAAAAATACCCGCAATTAAAACAACCCTGTAAAAGATTTTTAATTGTGAATATTAATAAAATTGTTGTGTAATTGTCAATATTTTCAATCAAATCCTTTTTATAAATAACCAAATTTTTTATGAACTAATTAATAAGCCTTCCTTAAGTTAATTAAATTGGAGGTGTCTATATAATACTCAAGTGATTTTTGATAACCAATGTAAATTAAAATTCAAAATTTTACACACATTTAAAACGTTCCAAACAATCACAATAATACAATTTCATTCAATTTGGAAGATAATTTTGATTTTTGAAAAATGTGAAAATCATTTTTTCATCTTTTATTTTTTTCTTCATTTCAATTTTGAATTAATTAACTTGTTTCGTTTGATCGATTTTTCTTTGAACTATTGATATTAGGTTAAAGTCAAGTTGTTCCAAATAGAAGATCTAAAATAAAATTAGTTGGTAGTATCTAATCATTTGATCGATCAATTTTCCTAATAGAATTTTAACCAAATATAACAATGTATTTTTTTGTTTTGCTCTCTTCAATTTTTTTAACACTTCTGATTTATTTGTTTTGATAACTATTTATTTTTAGTTTTGTGAGTATTGTAATTTAAACCCCAATTCAAAATTTTTAACACACCAAAATTCGATTTGTGAAAAAAAACTTATTTAATCAATTCAAGAAGATTTACCAAATTAGAACCATTCACTAATTGAAATGTAAACAGTTTTTTATGAATTACAATACTCACAAAACAATAAATAAATAATTATCAAAACAAATAAATCAGAAGTGTTAAAAATTTTGGAGAGAGCAAAACAAAAAAATACATTCTTAAATTCGTTTAAATTCTATTAGGAATATTGATCGATCAAATGGTTAGATACTACCAACTAATTTAATTTGAGTTCTTCTATTTGGAACAACTTGACTTTAACCTAATATCAATTGTTCAAAGAAATTTTGATCCAACAAAACAAATTACGTAATTCAAACAATGAAATGAAAACAAAAAACTAAAAGATGAAAAAATGATTTTCGTATTTTACAAAATCAAAATTATCTTCAATTTCAATGAAATTGTATTATTGTGATTGTTTGAAACGTTTTAGCTGTGTGGAAAATTTTGAATTTTAGTTTATAAACAATTGTTACAGTCAGTTTCACTTTTAAGACACAAACTTTCAAAGAAATTTAAGGTACAAAAAAATCTCAAATTAAGGCACAAAATTTGTAATTTTTTTTTTTACAATTTATTTTTACTAGAATTTGGATTTATGTGCCTTAATTAAAGATTTTTTTTATGCCTTAAATTTTGTTGAAAGTTTTTGCCTTAAAAGTGAAACTGACTGTAGTATTCCAATTATTGAAGGGTTTTAATTTGGTATTTCTTCGATAATTGAGTAAATAAGATTTTTTTTTCAAAAATTGAATATTTGTGTCTTAAAATTTTGAATTGGGGTTTAGATCTACAGTCAGTTCCACTTTTAAGGCACAAACTTACAACGAAATTTAAGACACAAAAAATTTCTCAAATTAAAGCACAAAATTTAAATTCTAGTAAAATAATTTGTAAAAAAAAATATTACAAATTTTGTGCTTTAATTTGAGATTTTTTTGTGCTTTAAATTTCGTTGTAAGTTTGTGCCTTAAAAGTGAAACTGACTGTACTTTTTTGAAAAAAATCAAGTTTTTTAGTTTTGCTAGAGTTTGGAAAATGTTAATTTTTATTCTTGCTTTTTGATTGATTGAATGGTGTTCTGAACAAGTGTAATTCCATTAATCATCATTCTACCAAATGGGGAGTTATAATACTAAGAGTTTTATTGTTAAATAAATAAGATTTAATTTTAAATAAAAGAAATTATACAACAATTTCCCAATATTCTCAATTAAAAATCTTATATGGGATTTTTTCATACCTGGTATTTTAAGAAATTTTATTATTCACAACCCACCAATTATCAGTTTTTTGTAATTTAATGTTAGGATTTCCATTAATTTTACCAAAAAAAAAAAAAAAAACAAAAAAAAATAATCCAATTTCAACACTTAAACACTAAATTCAAAAAAGAAGAAGTAAATAAAAAAAAAAAGTTCAATAAATTTATATTAAGTTTTGGGGTTTTAATTGTAACAATTTAAGTTTTCATTTTATTAAACATTTTAAAAACTCAACTAATTTCCTTTTTTTTTAAGTTGTTATTTTTTTTTAATTTTTTTCAAATATATTAAAAAATTAGAAAATTTTGGGATTTACAAGGAATCCTTTAAAAAATTTGTTTATTGTAAAAATTTTCAAAACAAATTTTAATTAAATGAAATAATGTTTTAATTTTTTTTCATTTCCTTAATAATTATTTTGTAAAAAAGAAAATTTGAAAAATTTTATTTTATAATTTCAAATAAATTTAATATAAACTTAAATTCGAAATTTTAAACACAGTTAAAATTGTTCAAACAATCAAAAAAAATACAATTTCATTCAAATTGGAAATATTTTTGATTAGTTTATAATATGAAAATCATTTTTCATCTTTTTGTTTTCATTTCATTTTTTTGAATTATAAAACCTATTTCATTTGATCTAAAAACAATTTTCAAACAATTGGTATTGGGTAGAGTTGATTTTTATTTTCAAATAGAATAGCTCAAATAAAATTAGATATTGATTTCTAAAACTTTAATGGATCAATAATTTTAAATAGAATTTAAAATAATTTCCATCGTATTTTTTGTTTAACCCTCTCAAAAAAAACACACACATACATACACACACACACACACATACACTTAATTTAAAAATAATAATAATAATAATAATATATATATATATATATATATATATATAATTTAATATTTGTAAGTATTTTTTACTTTTAAATTTTATATTTCGACTAAATTTTCTCTGAATTATACGAAAATATCATTATTATTATTATTATTACAGTCATTTTCACTTTTAAGACACAAACTTTCAACGAAATTTAAGGCACAATAAAAATCTCAAATTAAGGCACAAAATTTGGAATTTTAATTTTTACAATTTATTTTACTAGAATCTGAATTTTGTGCCTTAATTTGAGATTTTTTTTGTGCCTTAAATTTCGTTGAAAGTTTGTGTCTTAAAAGTGAAACTGACTGTATCATTATTATTATTATTATTATTATTATTATTATTATTATTATTATTATTATTATTATTTAATATAAGTTTCAATTATGAATCATCTGGGGATAAACGATAAGAAATCGGTAAACG
The DNA here is from genome assembly GCA_027625915.1 of Anaeramoeba flamelloides. Taxonomy (NCBI): domain Eukaryota; family Anaeramoebidae; genus Anaeramoeba; species Anaeramoeba flamelloides. Next base: position 1,705,081 of record JANTQA010000045.1, read on the forward strand.
AAAAAATATCAATTATTGATGATAATTTTTATAATTTAAAAGATGGTAAATATTTTGAATAGTAAAAAAATAAAATTCATCAAAAATCAGTGTTTTATTCCATATTTATTTTGATTATTAAACATTAATTTATTTCTTTTTCTTTTTCCTTTTACAATTTTTAATGATAGAATTAGATTTTTTATCTCTTTTTTACTACTTTTTTATCCATTTTTATTTTAATTCAACATGATAGATAGATATATTTATATATAACCATTAATTGTGTTAAATACAGTCAATTTCACTTTTAGGACACAAACATTGAAGGAAATTTAAGGCACAAAAAAATCTCAAATTAAAGTACAAAATTCAAATTCTAGTAAAATAATTTGTAAAAAAAAAAAATTCCAAATTTTGTGCTTTAATTTGAGATTTTTTTGTGCCTTAAATTTCGTTGAAAGTTTGTGTCTTAAAAGTGAAACTGACTGTAAATGATTCAAAAATAACCAATTTAAAAATAATTTAAATTACAAATATAAAAAATTATAATTTATATATTTCGAATATAGTTAACAGAATGTTTAAAAATGCCCACATAACGATTATAAGATCTACAAATCAGCACCAAATGACAACATCTCTGTCTTACAACCATCCGATAAATACAATTTACTTTAATTGTTAAATTTATTATTTTTTATTATTTTTTATTATTTTTATTTTGATATATCTATATTGACCAATCATTTTTATTATTTTTTTCTATTTCTTCTATTTGTTTTTTCTTCAGCTAATTCAATAAATTTTGAGTAAACATATTTTTGTTTTGTTTTGTTTTTAATGATTTTTTGAGTAATTTCGAGGAATGTGTGAAATTTTGATTTTTTCATTAATAGGGGGTAGCTGCCCAAAAAAAGTAGATTTTTTTTTCAACTATTTTTCAATCGCTGCCAAATCAGTTTATTCAAGGATTTTTTTAATTTTTTTTTGGCATTTTTTTTTATCTAGATTTCAGGTATTCTGTCCCGTTGGGGCGACCATAAAAATGTTTGTGTGAAAAAAGTTAGAACGTCCACGAAAACAAAAAAACTGAAAAAATCTTAATTTTATTAGAAAAGTTCAAAAAAAAAAAAAAATGTATCAATTTAGCACACTAATAATCAAATTTAAACATGTGTCCTATTTGTTTAAAAAAATGATATCTCTTTTATGTCTATCTATATAAAAAGTGAAACTTTTACTCGAGATAAATTATTTTTTTTAGTATTGTTATTTTTTTTTCAAAAAAAAATGAATTTAATATCCTAATAATATGTTACCAAATGTTAATGTTTTCAATAACATACCATTAAATCAAACTGTATTAAAAATATATCTTTTGGGGACTTTTAATTCTCTAAAAAAAAAAATAAAAAAAAAAATAGAAAAAAAAATATAAAATAATTTTTTTTCTAGTAATTTTTATAGGAAAAAAAATGAATTTTTTTCACTTTTTGGCAATTTAAACCGAAAAATTCAAGATATTGCAAAATTGACTTCAGGTTTCATTTAGGTCCTATGCTGTAAAAAGTATTTTCACTCTTATAAAATTTTCAATTTATGAAAAATTTCCAAAAAAAAATTTGCACTTGTGTATTAGAAAAACTTTTAATGTGTTGAGTCCTTCATTTTATCTTTATCTATTTATTTATTTATCTATTTATTCTTTTAACAATTGATCTTACTTTGAATTTCCAATCATGTTACAAATTTTAAAACAGTTTTACCTTTTTCACCTCTTTCATTTTTTTTCCAGAAAGGTTAAAATTTGAGAATATAAAACCAATAACAATTACGGTATGTCAAATAACCCTGTTCACTTCAATAAATATTTTTTTTTCAACTTTTACTACAGTCAGTTTCACTTTTAAGGCACAAACTTTCAACGAAATTTAAGACACAAAAAAATCTCAAATTAAGGCACAAAATTCAGAATTATTTTTTTTTACAATTTATTTTTACTAGTATTTGAATTTTGTGCTTTAATTTGAGATTTTTTTTGTGCCTTAAATTTCGTTGAAAGTTTGTGCCTTAAAAGTGAAACTGACTGTAATGTTTTTACAAAAAAGTGTTTTGAAGTGTTGTTTTCCAACTTTTTTGATTTTTGTTTTCAATTTTTATCTGTTGAAGAATGAAAAGTTTTCACGAGTGTGTTTGTTTTTAAAAGGGGGTCTGTCTTGAAAATAAGAGTTTCAATCCCGAAGCCACAATTAAATTTTTTTTTCGAGGTTCTCCAAAATATTTTTCCTTCTAATTGATTGAAAAATTTCTAGATCTTGATATAATCAATGAAAAATGATCTTTTGAGTAATTTAATTTTTTCTCATCATGAAACTGGTTGAAAATGAAAGGATTTATACATAATTTGATTATTATGCAGGTTCTTGTCGAATTTTTCTCAGATAAAATATCGGTTATTTAACTTTTCATTCAATATGAAATATTGCTTCATTGAGGATTCTTACAGTCAGTTCCACTTTTAGGACACAAACATTGAAGGAAATTTAATGCACAAAAAAATCTCAAATTAAGGCATAAAATAGGAATATTTTTATACAAATTATTTTTATTAGAAGTTAAATTTTGTACCTTAATTTGAGGGTTTTTTTTGTTCTTAAATTTGGTTGAAAGTTTGTGTCTTAAAAGCTGAACTGTCTGTAACTTTCAAAAATATTTCTTAGTAACATTTTCAATGTGTCTTTAAAAATTTTGACAAATGATTGTTATTAATTCAAATTTCTTAAAAAGAAAAAAAAAATGAAAATTTCAAAATTGAAAAATGAAAAATACTGTTTTTCAAAGAATATGTGCAGAAAGGTTTAATCCATGTTTCATCATAAATATTTTTTTTTTTTTTGTTATAGAAGACCTATACATCAACCGATCAAAAGAAACCTGCAATTAACCCTCTAATTAAATATGGTATTGATTTCTTAAAGTCCTATTATAAAAGAAGAAATCAAAAAACTATATCATCAAATTACGAATTTATTTCATGAAAATAGAGTCTAAATTTTTCGAAAATTTTTTTCTTCAAAACAACAAAAAATTTAAAAATAAATTGAGAATATTATGAAAAATTTTTAACTAATTGTATCCATAATAAAAATTTTACTGGAAATAACCAGACCTTTACATTCAAAATTGATTTGAACTTAGGTACACTATTGTGTAGTAAATTGGATGTTACCTTGGAACTAGAAGAAGAAAAAGTACTGACCTTATTTTTTGAAACACAGATTATAGTCTTTGAGAACGACTCATTTTGGTCACTTTACTTGTAATTTTTCATCACAAAATCAATATAAGATAATTTGGTAATTTTTTTATTAAAATAATTTTTATAACTTTTTTGGTGACTTTGAGCTTATTCATTTGTACAAATTTGACACACAAATAAAAAGTCATGCTTTTCTCCTTTCTCGAACTTTAAACCTTAAATTTCTTAATACATAAATATTTATTTTCCGACCAAGGAAATAAAATACACTTAAATAACAAGTAAAAGTTGAAGGCTAACACAAAACAAAATCATAACTTTATCAAAGAATATCACCTCGGAAACTTTTTACAACCCTTAAAAGTGTTGTTTAGTGTTTGAAAGGTTTGTAAATTTTCTGAAATTTTTTAGAAGATAAAATGGTTCCTAAAAGCCCATAGATTTCTTTGAGTGATATGTTTGAAGAATTTTTCATTTTTCGATATTTTTTTCCATAATTTTCAAACTTTTTTAATTAAAAAAATAAATACATGAGTCACCAAAATTAATTTTTTTTCTTCTAATATCAAATTAAACTAAACTCCATTTCAAAAATTGTGACTCACCTGAAATAAAAAATTGAAAAAAAAATTATCCTATAATATTCAAGAACAATTAATAACTAAATCTGATTTTTAATTCACTTTTAAATTATTCTAAATATATAAAAACCTTATATTTTTTATAATTAAAAAAAAAAAAAATAAAACCAAAAACTAAAAAAGAATGAATTTAATTTTTGAAAAGAGTATTACCGATTTTTTTTACTGAACTTTCACTGAAAAAAAGTAAACACGAAGATTTTTTATGAATAATTAAATTCATTTTAGAAGATATTACATAGTCTCAATTTTCTTAGTGATTATTGATCTTTTTGAAGATCTTTTTTTTTTTTCCTGATCTTTTAAAAAAAAAAAAAAAAAAAAAAAAAAAATAAAAAAAAAAAAAAAAAAATTAAAAAAAAAAAAAGGATCTAAAAAAAAAAAAGAAACATTTTTCAAAAAAAAAAAAGTTCTGATCCGAAAATTTGAAAATATTGTTTTGAGAAGAATAATGGAATAAAACCTCAAAACAACTTCCATTTACATTATAAAGTGAGTCAATATTTTTGAAATCTAGTTAATTTAAAAAATATATTATTTTCTCATTACAAATTTACCCTATTTGATTGTAAAAAAATTTATTATTTATTTTCAAGGAAAATTAAGCCTAAAAAACTATATTCTACGATTATCTATTGAAAATATAGACACACATTATCTTTATCGAGAAAAAAGAAAAAATTAAAATATGACAAAAAATAAAAAAAAAAAGAAAAAAATTGACACAAAAAAGTTTGACCTGATTTATAATTGGAAAAACTAATAAAAAATGAAAATTAAAAATAAAAACTATGATCTAATAATATATGTAAAGAATAAATGACTAAAGACAAAAGAGAGGATTCAACACAATAATAGTTTTTCTAAAATCATTATCTTATTATCGTCTTAACTTTTCTTTTATTGATCTACTCTTAAAAAATTGTTGAAATAATTTACAATTTTTACCATCTACAAAACCACTCTTTTCTATTTCAGAAATAAAGTAGATTTAAATAGTGTTTGTTGATTTAATTTAAAATAAGATTATGAATTATTCTTTGGGGTTATTTTTTTCGCCTGTAAATTGATTGTAGTTTTACTATTCTGTTTCAATTAATTTTCACAATTAACAACTCTGTATAACTTTTTTCTCCTGTTTCAATTTTTTATCAGAAAGAAAAAGGAAAATGTGAAAAAATCAATTTTTTTTTTATTATTGAAGAAGTTTAAATTACACACTCAAGTTGCCCTTAGACTTAAATATCTTCCAGAAATGGAAGTATACAATTCATAGATATCACGATTATTAATTAATGAAAATAATTACAAACTATTTTGGTTTTAAATTAATTCATTAAGTTTTATTTATTGTTAATTTATTTTGTAAATTTAATCATTTTTTTTCATAGGAAGGATTACACTTAAAAAACAATCAATATTTTCTATTATTTCTTTCTGTTGATATTTTTAACATTGAGGACAAAATTTATTTGAGTTTTTATCAATTACATAATAATATTTATTCAGGAAATTAGTAAACGATCTGAATTTTAGAATTGTTGAACTTGATGGATAACTTAATATATTTTTGTGTTTTTAAATAAAGAGTTTTGATATTTTATTATTCAGAAATATTTTTATGAAGTGTCATAGAGTGCCACCAAATGCAGTAGAGTGCAGTGGAGCGCCGTAGAGTGCCTAGCTTTTCCAAAATTCAAAAGAATAGAGAAAAATCAAAGATTTTACTCAATTCTTTTAAATTCTGGAAACGCTAATGGCGTTTTTTTTTTAATTTCTAAAATTAAAAAAAACCTTAATGTTTTTTTAACTGTTAAGCCAATTAAATTGTTTATAATACTGTTAATGAAAACACAGAAAAGAATTGAATTATTTTAAAAATTAAATCGAAATTACAATTTTCTTAATATATAGAAAATAATTTAATTTCTATTTCATAAAACAAAAATTGAAAATTTTTTAAACAAGAAAAAAAAAAAAAAAAAAAAAAAAAAACTGTTTTGGTTTGCTTTATAAATTCCAATATTGTAAAACAAAAAAAATTTCCAAAAATTAAAAAAAAAATAAAAGCAAAAAGTATCACAAAAGCAACATTAATAACGATTAAAAAGAAAAACAACAAGTAAAAATAAAAATAAATAAAAAATTTAAAGTAATTTCTGAATTTCTTGATTCCATTCATCTAATTCTTTTGATTTATCAAAAGAAAAGACTTTAATTTCATCTTTAAATTTGATGGCTAGAGTATTTTTTTTCTTATAAGCGCCATTATGTATTGCAGTTCTTTTGTCCAAGACTATAATATCAAATAACCCTTCAGGTTTATTTGCCGATTTAGTAAATAAGGCGATTCTGCTATCCTTTAATACGATGACTCTTTTTTTCCAATCTTTAATTTTTTGGCTCCCGTTGTCTATTCCGAAGTTTACTGTGGATTGCCGAGTAATTTGACTATTTGATTGAAGGAATTTATTTTTCAAAGATTCAAAGGTTTCTGGTACTTTGGGCTTGTTTAAGTTCTGTTGGTTTGATGTTTTATTCGATTGATTTTGCATTTTTTGCATTTTAGCCATTTGCAAAATTTGAGGGTAATATTTTTCAACTTTTTCAAGCTTGGACCCAAGTTCTTTAATAGCGTTTAAGACATTTTGATTTTTTTGGGTATTGTTTGTTATCCTTCGCAGGCTCTGTGAGGACAAAAATTCTTTGGTACTTTTCGATCCCAAAGCGTAGATTGTTAAAATCAAGGCCTCTACAAAATTATCTTGATTAATTTGGTTTTCTGTTGAAAACTTTTTCAGCAGAGCAGGAGTAAAGACTTCCTTTAATTGGTTCTCAAATGACACTTGATGATTTTCAATATAGGGGGTATTGATCCCATCTGTTTTGACACCCTCTATTTTGGCGAGTTTAAATAAGAAATCTCTACGCTCACCAAATCGCCTTGTAATATCTTCGTTAATTTTCTGCATGTGGATCCGATTCTTACTAAAGGTGATCCCATTGGAAAGTGCTTGCACGGCTGTAGATATTAACAGTAATCCCCTGAGAGATGCGCCACGTGGGTGCTCTTCAATTAGGCCAAAGGTCTTTGGTGACACAATAGAGGGACAGATAAATCTCAAGAAAATGAAGCCACCAATACTGGACACAACATTATCGGGGAACTTTCGACTAACAGTTACCATCAAGGAATTGGCAATAATCCTAAATCCGACTGGCGCGTTTCCAACGCTATTAAATATTGAGTCCAATATTTTATTAAAATAAAATCTTAAATTTTTCATATTCTGATCTAAATCAACACCATCTAATTCCTCAGGCATGAATTTATTTGGATCAACTTCAAATTCTAATCCACATTCGGTAATTTCCTTAATGACACCCGAGAGGCAGTCATATAAATATTCCATGCCATGAAGTAATGCATATTTGGTAATTAATTTCGTTGCTACATCATTTGCCCTAAATAAGGATCCTGCACTTGAAGTTCTGAAAACGCCCTGAAGAATGGCCATTTGAATAAGTGGAATAGCTAATCCCAGCGTTTCAATAATGTTATACACATCAGTTGCAATGTCATTGATCGAATCTCTACAATTATTTGGATCAATGGTTGCTGCTAAAAAGGCTATATCATCATCGTTTAAATGTGGCCCCAAGAATTCCTTGGATTCTTTGAAAATTAAATCAAAAATTGGTGTTTCTGTATCTGGATCATTCAAATCCTGAAGCGACTTATGAACTAAATTTGTTTGTTCGTCTGTTAGAATAGACAATGAGATCATTCTTAAAGTTTCTCCCAAGGCATCTTTTTTTGCCTTTGTAACTAATAATTCAGCAACCTTTTTTTTTTTCATTTTTTGTATATATATATATAGATATATTTTTTAGGTATTATTATTAAATTTTTTAACAAAATAAAAATTAACATCAATAATTTGGAAATAAGATCAAAAAATTTTTTGGCCAATATCAAAAATGGGATTATTAATATTTTATGAAAAATTTGCACCAAAAAAACATAATTTGTTTGATCTTTATACTTGTTTTTTAAAATGTGAAAGATTTTCATTTTTCAAAATTATATTTTAATAAGATAGATTCACTGAGTAAAAAAAGATTTTTTTTTTGATAGAAATTGATTTTGTCATTAATAAAAAAAAATTAAAAGAAAATCATTTTGAATTACAGAAACTTGAGAATTAAATTCTAAAAAATTTTAATATTTTTTTTTAATTCTTTTTATTATTATTTTGAGCAATTTGAGGTGATCCAGTAAAAGTATGACATTATTATTTATAGGAGTGAAAAAAATACCTGAAATAAAAGAAATTACACATCAATTTTCCTAATATTCAAAATTAAAAATCTTGTCTGGGTTTTTTTTCATGTCAGGTATTTTTTTCACTACTATAATATAATTATTATTGTTGAGAAGATGGTAATGATTTTTTCTGATTCAAAAGTGGAAATAAAATTAATTTTTTCTAACTTGATGTTTTATGATATCCCAAATTTCCTACACGAAAGATATATAATATTATGATTTGAACATTTGTGTATTTGATGAAATTTGATAATCGAATAAATTTAATAATAGAATAAATTAAAATAAAAAATAAAATTTACTTTGTCACATTCTTGGACTTGAAAAGCTCTTAATAAGGATTCAAAAGATTGGGTAACACTTGGAAAATCAATATAGCATAACATGAAAGAATGAAATATTTCGAAAAGGGCTACTAATGTACTTTCAATTAAACCGTCAGCAATTTTAATTATGTTTGCTTGTAAAAGTATATCATTAATTAAATATTCTGCCAATTTTAATTTGAACAATTTTACAAATAAATAATAATGAAACATATTTCTATTTATTTATAATTGAAAAAAAGAATGAAAAATAAAGAATAAAAAGGTGAGAAGTAAGAAGTATAAAGTGAGAAGTGAAAAGTTAGAAGTGAGAAGTGTGAAGAAAAAGAATAATTTAATAAGATTGATTTTTATTTTCTTTTATATTTATTAATTGCAAATATTAAAATATGATTAATTAAGAAAAAAATTATTTTAATAAAAAAAAAAAAAAAAAAAAATTATTTTGACTGGAAAATAACAAAGCTTAAAACTAACGCCGAATAAAAACAAGAAATGCAAATTATTGTATCTAGATGATGATCATATATTATGGTTGTTTATTATTATTTTTTAAAACAGATCCTTGTCATTAGAAAACTTGAGGTTCATGAAAAAAAAATAAAGAATAAAGCAGTGAATGAATCAACAGAAACTAAATATCTAAGAGAGGAATGTAAAATCTATTTCTTTATTTGAAATATAGGGTTTTTTTTTTTAATATTTACATTCAATAAAATAAAATTATGAATATTTGACTATTTATTCAAGTTATAATTCTAAGAAAAAAAGAAAAAATCAAAAAATTTTTCCAAAATACTCTAAAAATGTTGAGCGTTGTCTAATTACAACATGAAATCACTTTTGTTTTTTTTTATCATAATATGTATATTAAAAATATCATTATAAACTATCTTTCATAATAATTGGCCCATTAAAAATCAAATTTTAAAGAAAAATATTTTTTGTAATTGAAGTTATCTATTATAATATAAAAATTTAGATTTTAATATTCAATACTATACTCAAGAGATATTTATTTTTGGTCTAAAAATAAAAGAAAAAAAAATAAAAAAAACTGTTAAAAAAAATTGGGCCATTTATTTTAAAAGAAGTATTACATAAAAAATAGAAAATTTAAAAAAGTAAAAAAACCCATTTATCGATTCTCCTTCCATTTGAATAACTAAATCTAATCTCTTTTTCATATTTGAAACCAATTTTTTCATTAATTCATCGATTACTTCTTTCCAATTTTTCATTTTCATTTTCCATTTTAACGAAAGACTATCGAAAAAATTAAAAAGAGAAAAAATGATTTATTTGCAAACTTTTCATTGTTAGAGGAAAAACTTCAAAACGATACAAAAGCAATTCATTATTCAAATGTAAGATGGGCCATTTATTATGAAATTTAGTTTATATATATTTTATTATTATTGAAGAAGTGTAAATTACACCCTAATTGCCCTTAGACTTAAATTCCCTTTCAGAAATTTCAGCGTAAAATCATAGATATCGCGATTATTAATTAATGAAAATAATTTCAAACTATCACAGTTTAAAATTATTTCATTAAGATTTATTTCTTTTAATTTGTTATGAAATATTAATCTATTTTTTTCAATAGGAAGTACATACCCATAAAAAATGATCAATATTTTTTATAATTTCCTTTTCTTCACATTTTAAACATAAAGGACAAATTTATTTGAATTTTTATTGATTACATAGTAAGATCTATTTAAGCAATTAGTAAATGATCTGAATTTTAGAATTGTTGAACTTGATGGATAACTTAAAATATCATCATATTAAAAGTGTATTAAATACTTGTAAATGATGTTTTTCTTTTCTTTGTCTTCTTTTATAGGGTAATTTTTAAAGTGAAAAAATTTTTTAATTTTCTTTATCAAATAATATTTGAATATATTTTCAAAACGATATTCATCAAAAAAGTGTGACAAAAAAGTTTTCAAAAGTATTTTTAAAATTGATGATAAATCCCGATAGACCTATTTTCAGAGATCTATTAAAAAAAATGTTCGATCACACTTTTTGAAAACAATTTATCATAGCTTCAAAACTGAAATATTTTTTTTTCGATTTATAATAACCATTTTTTTCTCTGAAAATACTAATTCCCCATCAGTTTGTTTTTTTACAAAAATAAAAAATGTTATAAAATAAAAAATTACTTGATTCCAAGTTCTGCTTGTTTTTGCTCATAATTAATTTTTTTTGAATCTTTTAATGTTGTAATAACAAAATCTCTACAGGTGATGATACCTTCGATATCGGCCCATTTAATTGATTCAATACGGAAACCAATGATATTTTTTAATTCATTGTCAACTCCTTCTATTCCTTGGTTTTTTAATAATTCAAATAAGGATTCAAGCAATTTTTCTTCTGCTGCTGTTGAATTCTATATATTAATAATATTGTTATTGTGTTTAAAAAAAATAAGAGAATTTAGTTTTACCATTTTATTTTTATTTTTATTTTTTTTGAATTATTTCTTTAAAAACAAATTTATTTAAATCAAATCCAGCCAAAATCGTTTCACAAAGATAGCATATTTTTGTATTTGAAAGATGATATTTTTTTTTTTTTTTTAACTTTTGATTTTCCTTTAGAAATATTTTTGTTTTGAATAAACTTTCTTAATTTGATATCTATGTCAAATTAAAGCAGTAGCTACAATACAAAATAAAGATAGCTCATTTTTTATTTGTAGTTTAATTGAATTTACTTTGAATTGAGTCCGATACAAATGTTTTAGAGTTAAATATAAAGTTGATGGTTGTTCAAAAATATTAAAATAAGCAAATTTTACTTTATTCGAAAAGAAAAGTCAAAAGAGTAATTTAAAAAAAAACTGTTTTTAAAAAATGGTACAGACTTTCTTTTAAACTGTGTCTCCTACTTTAATAATTTAAATTAGGATTTGTTTTTTTTATTTTTTCGATAACAAATAATTTAGAAATGATTGTATTTTGCATTTAATTTCTTCAATTTAATATCAAATCTAATTTGATAATCAATTTGATTTTAAAAGAGTATGGGAAATGAGAATTTAATAATAATAAATATTTTAATTAAACTCCATTTCACTCAAAGGTGCCCATCCAAAAATGAAAAATTTGATTTTGTTTTAAGTATAAACAACCAAAACAAGATCGTTTAGAAATAAGAGAAATAATAAACTTTAAATTAGAGTTGATAATTATAATTGAAAGACCTGAAAAAACCATAAATTTTACAAAAAAAATAAAATATGTTAAAAAAAAATTTGGGCCACTTTTATTGGAACAACTCGTGAAAAATTTGCATTTTTTTTTAGAAAATTAAAATTGTTGACAATAAAATTTTTTAATTGTAAATGTATTCCAAAAGAAATCAAAGGGATTACAAAGTCTCATTTTCTTAATGTTAATTTGGGTTTTGAAAATTTTTTTTTTTGATTTTTTAAAAAAAAGAATCAAAAAAAAAAAAAGAATAATAACAAATAACAAAAAAATTGACAAAAAATTAACTACAAATAGAAAAAATGATTCAGATCTTCAAATTGAAAATTTATTTTGTGAAGAATATTGGATAAAATTCATAGAATTGGTTCTATTTATTCAATAAAACGGGGGGCTTTAGAATGAAAATGAGTTTATTATTTTCCTGAGTGTTAATAGTTGTAATATAAACTCAATTTTTTTTAAAGTGTACACAATATTTTTTAATTTGATTTAATTTAATTTTTTTGGAAATATAAGTGGTTACCTAATAAGTGAACATATTGGTTGTGTTGTTAAACTTGAAACTGTTGTCTGAAAAAAAAATAAATTAATTTGAAATTTTGGTGTTTCCTTTAAAAAAAAGTGAGTATAGATCTTTATAAATATTAACTAAATTTCAAAATATTGGACACAGTTTAAACAGTTCAAAAATAATATATTACAGTTTTCATGAAAATTTGGAAATAATTTTGAATTTTTAGACTATTTCATTTTTTGTCTTTTTTGTTTTGTTTTCATTCAGTTATTTTCGAGTTACAATAATCTGTTTCGTTAGATCTGAAATTTTTTTTCAATGGTTGATAGAAGGTTAGTGCTGAGTTTATTAAATTGAAAAATCACATACAATTGGTAGATGTTATCTTATCATTTCATCGATCAACAATTGTTGGCGAAATTCCTTAACATTAACCAATACATTTTTTTTTCTTAGCTTTTCACAGTTTTGGTGACACCGATTTGATTTTTTGGTTTTATTTTTTTTTATTCAAATAAAATGGTTAAATATAAGAAATTAACACTGAATAACTTAAACACGATTTAATATTAAGTTTGGAAAAATATAATAAATTGAGTATTATTTTGCATATTTTTGATTATGGGTGTTTCCAAATTTTTGGATTGGAGTTTAGTATGAAATTTGGTTGAAAATTTTTTAAAATATTGATAAAATGTGATATTACCAGATTACTTTCATATATATATATATATATATATATATATATATATTGGTTTAATAAAAACATAACCACAATTTTACAATACTAGATAAACAATAAATCATTACTGTTAGAATTTCAAAATTTTAATATTTTGTAAGCATTTATCAAATGATTATTAAAAACAAATTTAAGGATATTCATTAATTTCATATTTACTTTTTGTGTCTGTATGAATATCTTTAAGATTAAGAAGAAAAAAAAAATGTGTTTTAATAAAAATAAATATTTTTAGTAAGGTTACCAAACAATATTTCCATTCATAAAAATGTTGAAAAAAAACTTTTTTTTCAAATATCCTATTTAATATACAGATGTTTCTAAAAATTGAAAAGCCAAAAGATTTTAGCTTGCATCTCAAAAAAAAATGGTTTAAACACCTTAAATGTAAAAGTTTGATGATGAACCATTAAAGCATTTTCGTTTACACTTATTGAAATGGCTTATGTGCCTTTTAGTGGCTTTTAATGAAAATTTATCGTGAAATACGTACAGAATCTTAAATCTTTGAAAAAAAAAGAAAAAAAAAATACCAAATAATTCTATTTTTAGTCTATTTCCAGTTAGTCGTTTTGGTTTAAATTGATTAAAATAAATTTGTTTTTAAAGAAATAATTCAAAAAAAATGAAATAATAAATAAAAAAAAAAGATTTTACAAATATGATCCCAGTAGAAAACACTTTTAAAGAAGCAATAGCAAGGGCAAGGAATTGATTTCCTTTAAAATCAAAGCACTCATCAATATTATTACCCAGAATAGGTATTTTTTCAGTAAATAAGGAAAAATTTTGAACAAATAAATCTGATTGATCACAGAAATTGGACAAGTCAACGACTCTTTTCTCAATTTCGTTTGTTTTTTGCTCATCTTCTTTTTGGACGAATTTTTGTTGTTCACTTTTAACGGCGAATTCCAAATTTTTTAATTTTTCGTCCATCCCAATGATTTCTTTTTTTGCCTTTTCATTGTTGTCAATAAGGTTACGTATCTTTGTTATTAAATCTTCTTCTTGTTCAAATGGTATTTCAAGATAAGACTCATCAATTTCATTATATGCATCCTCCATAATCTGTGTAATACTTGGATAAGATAATGTTTGTTCTTCTTTCAATATTAAATCGATGTCTGGGAAAAATTCAAAGTTTATATTTTTTAATGATTCTTCTTCTTTTTCTAATTTCATTTGGATTTTGTAAAATTTTGTTCCTTGAAAGTCTTCAATCTCTTCCTCTTCTTTTTGGATCTCTAATGAATTCGTTTTAGACGTTTCAATTGGTTTGGTTTCCTTTTTTTTTTTAGAAATTAAATATAAAACAGGAAAAAAGAAATAAAGAAGGAAATTTATTTTTGGAAAATAAGTAAATTTTGTTTGGTTTGTTTTGGATGAAAAATTCTTTTTTGTTTTGATTTCTATTTTGTTTCTGATTGATTGTTAATTTAAGAATGATGGCTCCAAATGAATTCTAAATATACAATACAAAATCTAATTATTAAAGTTTTTAGTATCTTTTATTCACAGATTAAAATATTTTTTTTTGGTCAAAAGGGGAGTTTTTTTCTGGTTTTATTCTTGGATCTTTTGTAAATTTCCACTAGTAATAACCTTGTAATTAAGAGTGGTATTGAATTATTGTGAAGGAAGTACGTACATTTTACCATTTTGAAAAATTTTATTTGTGTGAACATTACTGAAAAATATTTTTTGAGTGTCATAGGATATTGAAACTATGAAACCAAAACATAATTCGTTGCTCTATTTGTGAAAAGAACTAAAAGTAATTCAGAGTTGAATCTTTCATTTTTCGATTTTTTTGATTAATTTTTTGGTTTTATTAAATTTTGGTTTTGTTAAATTTTGGTTTTGGATCTAGAAATGTGTTTATACGAATGCTTGAAATTAATCAAAACAGTAGAACAAAAATAAAAGACTCAAAAAGGTGTGCATTTGAAACAAATATTTTCTTTTTGAAGATCAAATACGAAAGATCACCTTTCCAAATAAATTTGTTGAAATCAAGAATGAAAGAAAAAAAAAAAAATTGATAAAAGCCTGTTTTCCAAGATTTGTTTTCTTTTTCTTCTTAATTTGGATGAATCCAAACAATTTATAACCTTGAATTTCTCACCCCATTATTATTTATTAATATTTTACTAAAACATTTTTTTTCCAAATTTGCTTTCAAAATTCAATTTTCAAATATTTTTATGAAACAAACCAAAATAAAGAATACTATTTCAAAAATTAAAATCAAGGAGTTGGAATTCTCGGAATCAAAAAACAGTTACAAAAGATTCAACCTAAAATAAAAGAAAAATTTAGAAAAAATTTCAATCAGATTCAGAATTATTTTTAATTCTCATTTTAAGGGACCAATCTCTATTAAATTTTTTTACCTAAATTTAATAGAGATTGTGAAAATTTTTTGTCAATTACTTGGATTTGAAAACCTGTTTATTTTCAATATTAAATATATTTCTAGATAAGAAATCCATATTTAGAAATAGGTCAAAGTAAAATAATAGAGACTAGTCCCTTAATAGAAAATAAATAATTATAAAAATCAAACGAATTTGTCCAATAAATCTTTATTTCTGATGAGGAATTTAAAAAATATACTATTTTCCGAAATAAAACTAGAATTAGATGAATCAAATGAAAATAGGATTTTTAAATTCATTTTGGAGAATTCTTTAGAAATAAAAAGTAATTTGTAGAACAAAAATTTTACAAACAAAAGTATTTTCATGAAGAAATAAAAATAAAACCAAATTAAGAATAAGTAATTTTATCAAATTTTACAGATAAGATGAAGAAATAAATGTTTTTTATTAATTATTTTTTCTTGATCAATCTTTTCATTTTTTTGAATTCCATTTTTTAGTTGGTATGAAAATATATTATACTAGGATATATTCCACTCTCATATTTATTAAAATATCAACTTATTTGGCTTAAGAAATGATTTGAAGAATTCAGTTTCACATAAATGGCGGCACGCAAAATTTGAAAAATGTACATATACCATTTTTTCAGTCAAAGTGGCCCAGTAGTTATAATGGGTGAATTACATGTGTTTAAAGGATTTGAATGGATATTAGAAGAAAAAAATAGATTTTGGAAATTTCAAAATTGAAACATTTTTTTCACTTTTTTTTTTTTTGAATTGATTTTTTGATCACCTAATTCAATTGCTAATTTTTTTTTTATTGCAAGATCGATAGTCACCACAAAAAAATGTGTTATTCTAAGGTTATTGAAAAAGTAAAAATGATTGTAGAGAAATCATTTTGATTTCTATAGAAATTTTATTTGATTTTCAATAGGAGATCAAAATGAACATTGTTGTTTTTCTAAATAGGTCCCTAAGAATTTTTTGTTTTTTCTATTTTTAAGAAAATTTATTGGTTTATTAGTTTTCTTTCAGCTGGTATCAACTCTTCTTTGGATGTTTATTATACTACTTATTTCTTATTTAATCTTCAAAGGTCATTTATAAAAAATATTTGATATTTGAAAAAAATGTTGGTCACCTTTGACTGAAACAAAGTTTATTTCCTGAAATTATTGAATTTTAATTAGTAATTAATAGAAAACTTTTATTAATAGCTCTATAAAATTAAAAAAAAATTGGATTAATATCTTCTTAGTTCTCTTTTTAAGGACTTTGTAAGTGAGTGTTTTAAAGTAGATCTAAAAAATAAATACCAAAAAATTTCATTTTTTTCAACAATAATTTATTGGATATCTGGATAAAAGGAAGTAAAAACTTAAACAAACTTTGATAATTAGATTTTGTATTGTATATTGAGAATTCATTTGGAGCGTCCTTATCCTTAAAAGATTTTTTTTTTCCAATCACTTCTGAAATCAATTCGTTTTGTTTAAAAAGTAGTATAAAACGGAAATCTTTTATATTTTTTTTTTTTCTTTCGTTGTTTATTGCCGCGACGATTGAATCGAAGACTATTTCAATTGTATGAAATCTTTTTGATCTGGTGATTTGTTATTTTGGCTAGTGATAATTCAAGTCTTTTTAGAATAAAATGAATAAGAATCATTTCAAAAAAGTTTTCAGAATAATATCTTTAAAGCATTCAACAAACTTCAACAGACCTATTTTTAGGTGTTTGCTCAAAAAAGATTTAAGAAAGTCACACTTTTTGAAAATAGCTTTATGTTGTAGTTTAATTATTTTCAATTGATCTGTTAGATTTTTTTTCAAAATTGTGAAAAAAAAAAAAAAAAAAGAAACAAAAGAAGAACAAACCTGAATTTTTTGTGTATTAAAATGTTTCTTAATTCTTTTGTGATCGACAACTGGTCTGTGTGTCGCCAATTTTACTAAAAAGGTGATAATTGCTTCTTGGTTTCCCTTTTTTGATTTTTTGTTTTTTGTTTTTCATTTTTTTGAGGTGTTTTATGTTTTTTTGAAAAAATAAAAAGAAAATTTTTATTCAAAATTTTGCAAAAAAAATAAAGAAAAAAATTTTTTTTTTACTTCAAGCAAATCTTCTCTTTTTGGAACAAAGCCTCGATAAAGAGTTTTGTTTGTAATTGTGCTAATAAATGAATCAATTCTGTTTTGAAGAGAATCGGATTCACCAACAGCTGTCCAATCGACCTCAGGAAATAATTGTGTTCCTAAATAATAAAAAAGCGAACAATCCTAAAAAATTTTTTTGTTTTGTTCATTTTTATTTGTGTTTTTTTTTGAAAAAAAGAAGAAAAAATTTTAAGATCTCCTATCTGAAAAAGAAAACTATTTTGGTGGAGAATAGACAAACTTGAAAATCACTGTTAAAGTTTGTGATAGGTGTATTGATTCCTGCTTGCGATAAATAAAATTGAACCCATCTTGCAAGTACAACAAGCGGATCAAGCCTGGTTAAAATTTCATCTTGTGATGCTTTTAAGAAAGTGATTTTTCTATTATTAACAAAACTAAAAAGACTATTTTTCAGTTGGTTGCTTAGTTGGGAGCTCATTACAAAAAAAAAATGTTTAAAAAATTTCTTTTGTGAAAAAATGGTTCAGACTTGATATTTTCAGAACAACATTAAATTATAAATCAGAAAGAATCTAGGAAGTTTTCTTAATGTATACTCGAAATAAATAAAAAGTAGCTGATTGATTATTTAGACCATGAGTGAAATTATGTTTTTGTCCAAATCAAATTCTGAAATTTTCTTTTTAATTATTATTTAAGGTATTCTCTATACAATTTGATTTGTCCATATTCAAAATCTGCTGTAATTGAAGGTAAATGATACCAGTATTTTAACATTCAAATCATTCAAAAAAATTCTAATCTTAATATTATTGAAAAATAAATTATTAGATTTTCGATATCGATCATTTTTTATGGAATTGTTCGTTCTATGAAAAAAATCGAAAAATCTGGATTAAATCATTAATACAAATAAATAAAAATAATAAGAATAATATCCTAGATATTATTCAAAATAAAGATTCATTTTTCATCTTATTATTGGTTAATGATAAAGAAAATTATGATTCTCTGTAAAAATTTCTAAACAAAAATTTAGAAATTAGGGAACTACCGTCAAGTGCCTAGCTTTTCCAAAATTCAAAAGAATAGAGAAAAATCAAAGATTGTACTCAATTCGTTTAAATTCTGGAAAAGCTAACAGTGGTTTTTTTTTAATTTAAGAAATAAACAGAAAATTTCTTAAATTTTCTGTTTATTTCTTAAATTAAAATAAACCTAACGGCTGTAAGAGCAAATTGATTTCCTCCCTTCAAAATAAAAAAAAAAAAAAAATTATTAGATTTTTTACAAAAATAACACAATTAAAAATTGTCATTTTTAGAAATTTTTTAATAATGTTTCCTATTTAAACAAATAGAAACCTAAATAATTATATATGAGTATTTAAAAATTATATCCAGTACCTATTGAGTAATTATTTTTATTTTTTTTTTTAATTTCCAAGATTAACTTAATAATAATCAACCTAAAAAGAGAAAGAATGGTTAGTTTTGTTTGTTTTTTTTATAAAGCTTTCTACAAAAAAAATAATTTTCCCATATCTCCAAAATAATTTGCTGAAATAATCTATTTGAATAATTATTTCTTTTTTTTTCAAAATATGTAATTTTTAGCAAATAATCTACATTACACTGTATATTTAATAAAGCTTTTTTTCCAAATTTGAAATCTGAATATTTATGATTCAAACTTTAAATTTGTCTTGAAAAGTATTTTTTTTTTTAGAAATTCTTTGGATTTGTTATTAATATGCTATTTTTAAAATGTAGGAACTTTTTTTACAAATTTTTTTGAATTTTTATATTATAAAAAAGTGTGGGTCAAACCTATATAGGTAAGACAGATAATGAATCAAGAATAAATACACCTTTGATAAAAAAATTCTTCAAATATTCTTTCAAATAGCTTTACGAGGATCGTTTTTTATGAATCTATCAAATATTACCGAAGATATTACCGAAAATCAAAAATACTCAAATTTTTTTAACAATGAAAAAACTCGTTTTAAACAACTTATAAGAAACCCTAGTGCCAATATACTCAGTTTAAAGGTAAATTTGTATTTGTTATATAGAAAATTTTTTTTTTTCTAAAAAATCAAAATTCAAAAAATATAAATTTTAGGGAATAGTATTCAACCCATTTTGTGTGAAAGGGGTTGGTTTCGTAGATGGCTGTAACAAGTCTGATCATTTCAAAATGGTATTTACTAAATGAGATAAAATATACTTGTAAAGAATTTTTTATAATTGTCTATCATTACCTTAATTTTATAATTCTGAATACAATCTAAAAAATAACAAAGTAATATCTAATTGTACAATACATATCCATGCCCTTCACAAGGTGAAACAAGCCAAACCTTATTTTAACTTTGCATTCCTTAAAAGAAATTAGTTTAACTAAAACATACAAACCCATACCAAACCCAAGCATGCCACAACATACATATTTATATCCTGACATATATATATACTTGCCCTAATAAATACCAAAAATTACTCAAATATACTCAAAAGGTAACAAAAACTCCTTAGAGGGGCTTAAAATAAAAAATTCAAAAAATATATTTTGTCTGAATGTAAAATTGTTGTTTTACCTTTTAACTGAGGACATTGACATTAGGATTTCTTCGAAGTTTCCCATAAGGTTTTTTTATGTGGTTAAAAAATTTTTGGGTATTTTCGATTTTTGAATATTTTCGGGAATATTTCAATCACCCTTTTTTATTGATTGATCAATATAAGGTACTATTTTAACAATTGAATTATTATTGGCATTTAAATCATGGATCACTTGAGTGTACTCTATAATTTACATTCAATGGTAGAACATTTTCTCTTTTTGACTTGTTTCTAGTATACTCTAATTTTTTAAGAGACATATCTCTATTATTTTTTTTTGACCAATTTCGAAATAAGGATTCCTGATCTTGAAATATGTTTAATATTGAAAATAAACAGGTTTTTTCAGATCTAAGTCTGTGGCAATAAATCTCCTCATTCTATATTAAATTTAGGTAAAAAAATTTAATAGAGACGAGTCCCTTAAAAAGGTAAATAATTTTACCCTTTATGTTACAAAATTTTTGGTAATATGGTTTGGAACTAAGAGGTGAATTTGTTAACACATTTCTCAGAACTTTTCAACATTTTGAAATACAAAAACAACTTTTATTCTCCTAAATAAGAAAAAACACAAACAAAAAACTTATTAAAATTCAAACTTTTCATCTGAAGGGATTTTACAATTGATACTTTTTCAGAAGTTTTTGAAAACCAAGAAAGTTGAGAGTGTTCTCTAAATCTCTAAATTAGTAAGATTTTTATTGTTCCTTCCTAATTTTGAATTTAAAAGACTACAAAGAATTAACCAAAAATTTAAACATTTATGCTTGAAATTGTGAATTATAACCTCCCGCACCAAAAAAAAGAAAAAAAAAGTGGAAATCGAACAAAACCTTTCAATACCCAAAAACTTCAATTGTGGTCTATTTCCTCTCAATTCTCTGAGAGCTAAATTACACTTCACCTCTTTTTTGAAAAAAAGCAACTAAGAACAATTTTTCTGTTAAAGTTTAATAAAGAAACCATTGAAGACTAAACTCAAGTTCAGAGATAATATTGAAATTTACAATCAATTTTCAATAAAATTGTTAAACTGGTTTGTTATTCACAAAAAGATCCATTCTTTTTACTTTTCACTCTGTTTTTTTTCTAATTATTTTCCAAAATGACTTTTGATATACGTAATTACATTGAAATGATCTTCTATTACAAACAAGATGATGGCAATTTCAAAGTTGGTCAAAAAGATTTCATTACTTTTGCCATCATTACTTTTTTCTTATTTTTGGTGCGCCAAATTGTTTTTGCTGTTGCTGGTATTTGGAAGGACAAAGTTACAAAAAAAAAACAACTAAAATACCAACAGTGTGTATTCCAGGCTGTTTTTAGAACTACCTGTGTTTTTGTTCTGCTAATAACAATGTGGAAGGTAATTTTTTTTTTTTTTTTTTAATTTTTTTTTAACTAATTTTTCACACAATTCGAACAAAGAAATCATTTTCAAAAAGAAAATTATTGTTTATTTTGTCTCTTTAAGACGATCCAATGAGCTGAACAATATTTGATCAATTTCTTTTTTTATTTGAAAACAATCCAAAAACAATGTAATTGTGAAAGTGTTATTTTCTTCTTTTAGTTGAAAGGATTTTAAATGGATTCACGTTGCTGATGAAAGAAAAACAAATTCAAAAATTCTTTTGTATCCTTTCTCAAACAAAAGTATTGGGTAAATTCGCCATTACTTGAATTTTAATCACTGAAAAAAAAATTTTTGTAACTTCTTTTGTTTTGCTAAATTACAAATTTACAAAGATTCAATAAAATCCAAGTAAAAAAAGTGGAACACAGTGTTTTAATTGTTAACCTTAATGAAAATGAAAAGCAGAATCTTATAATAAAAGAAAAAATGAATGATTAAAGGCAAAATGGAGGATAAAACAAAAATAACAGTTTTTATAATAATACTTGTAATGAAATTTAACTGGGATAAATTTTCATCTGATTGTCCTTATTTCAATTCTGAAATCTGAGTTTCATTCACGGGTTCTTAGTTCACCAATACTATGATTTTCCAATTAACAAACGAAAATTTTTGGTTCCCACAATATTTTTCTAGTTTATTAGTTGAAAGAAAATCCTAAGATCTTAAGGTTTACAATCCCTGAAATTTGAATAAAAGATTATCTTGTGTCGGGTGTAGTGACTTGTTAATTTGGTTCTTAGCTGATCGATCTTGTACTTGGTATGGATTTTAATAGTGGTTCAAAATGGCAATTTTTTACAATTTTTTTTTTTTTTCCGAAATTCGATTTGAAGAGTATAAGATTAATTGGCTGGAACTTAAGGATTATTCGAATTTTATTCCCAGTGGCTATTACTTTTATACCCACAACACGAATTATGAACTTAAAAGAATGTTGAGTTAATAGATCTTGTTAAAATGTAAAATTTAGGTTGTTTTTGAGGAAGGCAAAAAAAATTTACTTTCCAAATCCAAATTTTTCACTCAAAATTTTCGACTTCCAAAATGATATTGGGAAAATGTCACTCCACTTTATATTGAAGTATGTTAGAGTTGGTGGTGAGAATAGCCACCCATTTGAAAAGAAAGTGGAGTGACATTTTCCCAATATCAAAAAAAATAGCTTTTTATTTTTGCCTTGCTTTGATGAGATTTTTCGAAAAGTTTTTGGATCAATAAATGATTTTAGTCAAAATCTTAAATTGCTAAAAATTGGCAATATTTTGACTTTCTCTCAATTCATTATATTTTTAGGGTCTTAATCTATTTACCACTTTGCATTTCAATGCACACAGGGCATAAAATTCAGATAGTCCTTAATAGTGGTTCAAAAGGAAATTTTTGACAATCTATTTTTTTTTTTTCCGAAATCCGAATTGAAGAGTTTAAGATTAATTCGCTGGAACTTAAGTTATAAAAAAAATGTGGTTTGTGTGTTGTTGATTGAAATTTTTAATTAAGTTTGGTTTTATTGGGAGCTTTTAAAAAATTTTATTTTTTCATTTGGTTAATTGACAAAAAATAAATCAAGATTCTCAATTGACAACCCAAAAATCTAAATCTATTTTTGAAAACCTATCAATCTCTTATTCTTACACTCTTCAAATCAAATTTCGGAAAAAAAAAAAATAGATTGTCAAAAATTGCCATTTTGAACCACTATTAAAATACATACCAAGTACAAGATCGATCAGCTAAGAACCAAATCGACAACTCACTACACCCTTCACAAGATAATCTTTTTTCAAATTTCAGGGATTGTAATCCTAAACTAATTTTTGAGAAATGATTTTTTTAGACATTAAATGAAACTTCCTTCGTGAACTCTGATACATAATTTTTACTCGGCTAATTTGCTTGTAACAATAATAATTAATATACATTTGGGAAATTGAAATAAAAATTTTCCTTTATTAATTGGAAAATAATAGTATACACAAATGTTTCAATAAAAAAGGACCAGTTAATATCAACCAGATAATTAGAGAAAGGCAAATAACAATCTATTTCTTTGAAAATTCGTTCTTGGTAATACTGGTATTTGAATTTTAAGGGAGTAGCTACACCTTAAGACATGATAAAAATTTGAGAGAGATGAGAGAAGGGTATTTTATTTTAGTGGCGTGTGATCGTAGATTCTCTCATAAATTTTTTTTAAAAAATTATTTGATATTTGTTTTTTAGTAATGTTAAACGATAAAAAAAAAAGAGAAACGAATTGATAAAACTGGTTAGATTTTTATTTTTTTTTAAATAAATAGTTTTTTTTTGGGAGAAGATAATTTTGAGACTAATTAAAGAAAAATTTACCAAAATAAAAAAAAAACAAAACCAAGAAAAAAATATAAAATATTAAAATACAAAACAATACAATTGCTCTCAAATCAAAAGATACCACCTCTTCCAAATCTTCAAAAATATCCCCCCCCCCAAAAAAAAAAAAAAAAAAAAAAAAAAACAGGATTATACCACATATTATAATGATTAAAAATAATACAAAAATCTAAATGAAAATGAAGAAATTTAATAAGTTAAATAGATTTATGTAAAAAATTTTAATTCTTGATTTTCATATTAAATAATTTTGTTCTATTCCATATCAACTTTTCTTTTTTCATATAAAACACTTTAATAATATCATATAGACCGATGATTTCAAAAGAATAATGACACCATTTATGGATCAGGAATTCAATCAAATTATCAAAAGACGAGTAACAATCCCACTTGGTTATAAATTTGTCTATTTATTGAATTTATCGTATATTTCTATTATGTTCCCAATAGTATACAAGTTTGAAAATGGCAAGGGGATCATATTAATGTATTTACACCACATTGTGACCGCATCAGTTGTTCTCTCTTCATACATGGGAAATTTGTGGATACATGGGATTCCAATTTTCTTTGCAAACGACGCGGGCGTCTTTCTTTTATATTACTCAAAAACTTGTGTTTATCTAGTCATAAAACCATTATCAACAATTCTATTTTTTTCAACATTTGCTTTCTATCTCTTTTTCCGTGGTGTAACTTACCCTCTCCATGTTTTTACAGCATTCCGTGCAATGCCCATCTTCACTACAACAAACCAGAAAATCCAATATTGGGTGACAATCATGGCGCCTTTATTAGTCCTACAAGTAATGCAACTTGTATGGATTAAGGTTTTGTTCAAAATGGCATATAATATTATTAAATATAAGCGATTTGATGGTGACGCAAGAAGCGATAACGAAATTATTGAAAATAAAGAAAATGAAAGGAATAAGAACAAAAAAAATTCGAAAAAGAATTCTGAAGATACAACTTTAAAGAATAAAAGTAGAAAACAGAAATAATTATGTTTTTTTTTTCTATTAAAATTTCTTTCATCACTTCCTTTTTACTTTGATTTCTTTCACCCCACCCCCAACTTATATTTACCTTTATTTTTCGGTTTTTTTATATTTACCTTTTAAAATTTGATTTTTTTTTTTAATTTTAATTTTTTCTCTTTTTTGCCAAAATTTTAATTAAATTTTCTAACTTGTTATTTTTTGTTACCTTATTTTTTAATTATCCATTTTTTATGTTGATTTTTATTTTTCAAAATTTAAAAAAAAAAATCTATATATTATTCATATTTTTGAATATCTTTCAATTATTGATTAATTTATTTTAATTTAATGTTTTATACTTGCTCAAAATTAACCCACTCTTTTATTATCTAAACTGAATTAAATTCCAAAAAATTAGACACACTTTAAGAAGACGAAAGAATAACAATAGTACACTTTACATCCAATTTGGTAAAAATTTTGATTTTACAAACTATTTCATTTTTTGTCTTTTTTATTTTGTTTTCATTTCCTTTTATCCAGTTACGTAATCTGTTTTTTTAGATCTGGAATTTTTTTCAATGGTTGATAGAAGGTTAGTGTTGAGTTTGTTTAATTGAAAAATAACATACAATTGGTAGATGTTATTTTATCATTTGATCGATCAACAATTTTTGGTGAAATTTCAACACATTTACCAATACATTTTTTGTTCAATTAGTTTCATCATTTTAGACACATTGATTTTTTTTTTTTTCATTTTATATTTTTTTCTTTTATTTTGATTAAAATGATTTCTTATAAAAACATTAATACTCAGTTACTTCAATGTGGTTTTATATTACGTTTGGGAAAGTATAATAAATTGGGTTTTTTTGCCTATTTTTGATTTTATGTATGTCAATTTTTTTGGTATGGGATTTTTTTTTCAAAATAGTAAGGTAAATTTATTTCTAAATATCTTTATTGTAAAATTCTAATTAAATGATTCAAGTATCGAAAATGCTTTTTCTATATTTAATAAGCAACCTCAGGTTTTACAAAATTTTATTAAAAAATTAATGGTTTTTGGTTAACTTTGATTTTAATATCACAAAATAATATTATAAAAATAATAATTATAATGCAAGAGCTCTCAGATTATTGAAATTTTACTAAAAAAGCAAAAATATTCAAAAATATCAAATTCACCAATCCCAAAAAAAGTAACATCAAAAATGATATTCTAAGATAAAACAAATAATTCAATTTTATAAACTATTTTTTAAAAATTTTGACTCACTTTATAATGTTAATAGGAGTCGTTTTGAGGTTTATTCCAGTATTCTTAACAAAAAATATTTTCAAATTTTTTAATCAAGAATTATTTTTTCTAATTTTGCTAATATTAGTTTGGCTTTTTCAAAATTTTGTTTTTCTTTTCTTTTTCTTTTTCTTTTTTTTTTTAGAAGATTATGTGAAAAAAAAAAGAGATCTTCTAAAAGAAAAATAATCACTATGAAAATTGAGACTATGTAATGTCTTTGAAAATGGATTTAATTATTCATCAAAAATCTTGTTATTCAACTTTTTTTCCGTGAATGTTCAGTAATAAAAAAGCCGTAATGCTCATTTCAAAAATTGTGACTCACTTTTTTTAGTTTTTGGTTTTATTTTTTTTTTTTTAATATTTAATATATCAGGTTCTTATATATTTAGAATGACTTAAAAGAGAATTAAAAATCATATTTAGTTATTAATTGTTCTTAAATACTAAAGAATATTTTTTTTTTTCAATTTATTATTTCGGGTGAGTCACAATTTTTGAAGAAGAGTTACTATTAAACTAACTTTATCTAAGCTAAAATCAATTTTTAAGTTTTAAATTAACCTAAATTTGATTCTATTAATTAATTTGTCAAATTACAAACCTTTTAAAAATAAAATTAATTTTTATCAAATAAAAAACACAAAAAACAAAAAAAAAATTAAAAGGAAGAGATTTTTACAAAGAGAAAGAATAAATTTATTTATCCCAAATGCCCAAAAAAATCCTAATAATATGAAACCACAATTTAACTTTTTATTTTGTTTGTGAATATTTGTAAGATTAGTAGAATGTTGAATTAAGTAGAAAACACTAAAAAAATGAAAATAAAGAAAGAAATCGTTTGACATAAATAAAAAATACTACTATAATGATCAGCACATTAAAATAATGATTAAAAATTCCTATCTTATCCAAAATAACAATTAATTTAATATGACAAAATAAAATTATGAAATTTATTGTTATTGTCAAGAATTTTTCATTAAATATCTAATGTCAAGTAAAATTATTTTATTAAATGAAAATAAATAAAATAAAAAAAATTGAAAACAGAAAATACTTCTATCAGTAAAATAAATAAATAAATAAATAAATTTGTTAATTCATAATAAAAAAAAATAAATAAATGTATTACTGAGAAGTTTTCCTTATTATTTTTTTGTTTTCAATAAATTTTAATAAATATTAAATCAAGAGAAAAATGAAATTTATTTCTTGAGGTAAAAATTATAATTTTAATATGTTAAATATTCTAAAACTATTATTCAAGTAATAGAAAATACTTGAAAAAACAATTCAAAAAAAAAATTATAAAATAATTTCATTTATTGAATTGGAATTAGTCAAATAATTGTTTTTTTTTAATAGATAGCTTATTCAGCCCAAAAATTAAAATAAAAAATAAAAAATAACTTTTAAATATTATTCAAAGATAATAAAATAATCTTCGAAACCAAAGAATTCTTTTTTTGATTTGTGTTATTAGTAAAAATTAAAATAATATATTATATAAAATTTGTATTTTATCAATCTAAATCAATATAGATCTTGTAAAATAAGTTTTTCATCTATGGTCTGTTATTCAATAATATTGTTTATTTTATACCTAGATTTCAAAAAGTCAAAAATAAAAATTAAAAAATTAAAAAAACAACAATTATTAATCTTACTCTAACTATTGGGCAAATAGTTTAAATTTGCAAAAAATACTTGTTGAAAAAATTTACAAATTTTACAAAGAAAACAAATATTATTTTTTTTTCAAATTTAATTTCTATTTTTTTTTAATTTTAAATTATCTAGAAACAAATATATCCCCCTCGAATGGTAATCAATAGATAAAAAAATTTCAATGTGATGTCAAAATATCTTTTGGAATAAATAAATTATTTAATCGAGTATTTCAGCAATGCTAGGGTGCAAAAGTACAAATGTCACATTAAAAAAGTTTCCAGTAAAGTATGATGTGTTTTAATCAATCAAAACTAAGAATTTTTTGATGTTTAAACAAATTTTTCAAAATAGAAATAAAAAAAAAATTTTTCTTGACAAAATTTGGATGGAAAAATTATAAAATCACAATAATCAAGAGAAATTTTTTAATGTTGAAAAAATTTTTTCAAGACATTTTTTTAACTTAGGTAACTATACATTTTTTAATTAGAAAATTTTCTTTCAAAGATAATTCTGTATAAATTCTATATCTTAAAATCCTTTGATAACAATTCAAATTATAAAATTTTGTTTCGAAGACAATTAGTATATTTAAGGGTTCTAAGGGATATATATATATATATATATATATATATATATATATATATATATATATATATATATATATATATATTTATATCTAAACTTTGTACCAGTCAAAGGTGCCCAACATTTTTTTCAAATATCATATATTTTTTTTAAATAAACTTTGAAGATTAAACTTATAATAAGCCATAAATAAACATCAAATAATAGTGGATATTTGATTTTTTGGGATCCTTATCAATATAAAAAAATTGTACAATTTTGAGAAGAATTAAAATTCCACAGATCATTAACTCATAAAACTACAGAAAAATGAAAAAAATTTCCTTACTCACTTTTATCTAAAGTTGATTTTTTTTATAAAATCAAAAGATCTGATTCAATAAATAGAATTTCAAATAAAATTTATTTTAATACCGAAAAAGAAAAGAATTTAAAAAAATAAGACCCCACTTCAATACAAATTTAAATTAATAACCAGAACTGTATTTTTATACTTTTGTTAATTATAGTTACAAAAGTATTGAAATAAGCATTTATATAAAAAAAATGTGATTTTTATTGATAGAAAATAAAAAATAATTATAAACTAATAAAATTTAAATGTAAAATATTAATTTCAATTTTATTGAATAGATAAACTAAAATATTCTTTTATTTTTTTTTAATATAATTTCCTTAAGAATTGAAATTAAAATATAAAAATTTTTTTGGTTTTATTTAAAAAAACGAAATTCTTGTTGCAAATATAAATATTTCTGAAATTAATTTAAAAATTCATGATTACTTTTTGTAAACACACACACACACACACACACACATACATACATACATACACACACACATACATACATATATATACATCTATATAAAGAGAGATAAATAAATTTGTGGAATTACAATTAGAAAAAAATTTAATTCTGTTTCAAAATTGATATTTTAGAATTTATTGGCAAAAGCGAACAAACCATAATTAAATTATCACCAAAATCCTTATGTACAATACCGATTTTTTTATTATTTTTATAAATTGTCATTCTTTTTGAATCCATGTTTACATTTATTTTGATAATATCGTTTCTGTCGAATTTTTCACCCCAGTTGCCTAAATTCTTTCCACAGGCAAAACGATTTGGACAATAAACACAAAAAGTCCAACCACATTTATAAGCTGGCTGTAACGAATTTTGTGGAACGATTCCAAAAGAAACACAACCAGTTAAACGAGACTCAATTTTAAAAAAAAAATTGTATTGCCCCTTGACCATTACTTGGTTTACAGCAACCTGGGAATCCAAAGATTTATAAAAACTTGAATTAACATGTATAGCTGATAAATTACCATTAGATATTTGTATAGATCTACCTGCATTATGAAAAGTTTGTGAATGATTATAATACCCAAAGGTCAAATTATCAATTATTTTGTTCTCATCATTGATGTGCAATTCCGTAACTTTATAAGTGCCATTGCTTTTCGGTTTAAAGTTACCAAAAACAATTCCTGGCTGCCCCTCATTGGGCCTCAAATCGAAATCAGTGAAATGGAGAGTTTCACCATTTTGGTTTTCAATGATCAATCCAATTTCACCCTTAAATTTGTTAATGTGCTTTCCAAAATGGTCCCTGATTTCAACTAAAAACATGATTGGTGTAAATGCTCTTCTTCTGCCAATTCTTACAAAGCTATTTTTAATGGAATAAATATTTGATAATTTTAAGGATTTGATTGCTGTCAGAACTGAACCAATATTTAAGTGTTTTTCTTCACTATCAATTTTAATTGGTAATGTTAATTCCTCTTCATTAATAAAATTGACATCCATTATTGGTAAAATATAATGAAAATATAACACAGGATCGGTTTTTATTAATTCTTTTGTTTTTATGAGTTCTAAATTTTTAAGAATTTCCTTATATTGCTCTATTATGTCTTTTTTTTGGAAAAAGATTCCATTTAATTTTTCGATTTGTCCTTTACTCCTTTCTATTATTTCATTTTGAATAGTTTTTTTTTTTTTTAACAATATTTTAATGATTTCACTAAACCCATTTTCTATGTTCTTTAATTGTGTTTCTTCTAATGATTTAACTTCTTTACTACTTTTGGATATTAATTTTACAAAATTACTATTTTTTTCAATAAGTGTTCCTATTTGTGTGGAGGTTGGTAAATATATATTTTTATAAGAGTCTGCAGCTAATGAAATTATTTTTAAATGATGTCCCTCATGTTCACTAAATGCACATTTGTGACATAACATTTTTTTATCATCAAAGCAAAATACTTTTAATTTTTTATTATGCTTTTTGCAAAATCTAAATTTTTCATTCTTTGTTTTTTTTGTTATTTGGTTGTTCTCTATTTTTTTTTTTTTTTTTTTTTTAATTTTTTTAATTTTTATTTGAATATTTAAGAGTAATAGAGAGAAAAATAAAATTTTATACTATTGATTTTTAAGATATAAAATTAAAGAAATTTGAAAAAAAAAAGTGTTTTTTTATTGTAATTTAAGGGAGGAGTGTTTAATTCCTCTTATTATCAATTTGCTTTTCCAGAATTCAAAAGAATAGAGAAAAAGTATAGACTTTACTCAATTCTTTTCAATTCTGGAAAAGCGTTGTTCGTTTTTTTTTTAATTTAAGTTATCAAAAGAAATTTTCTTTTATTTTCTCAAATTATAAAAAAAAACCGCTGTTAGATTTTATTGAGTTTTCTATTTATTTCTAAAACCAATAGATTTTCGTTAGGTTTTTTTTACTTTAGAAATAAACCGAAAATTTTAATAAATTTTCTGTTTATTTCTAAAGTAAAAAAAACCTAGAACACTTCGAAATAAAATAGAAAACCTCAAAAAAATCTAGAACACTTTACTGATAAAAAAGAAAATCCGAAGAAAAACGCAGTTAGGTTTTTTTTTTACTTAATGAAATGAAAAGAAAATTTATTAAATTTTCTTTTCATTTCAAAAATTAAAAAAAACTGCCATTAGCTTTTCCAGAATTTAAAAGAATTGAGTAAAATCTATGGATTTTGATCCATTCTTTTCATTTCAAAAATTAAAAAAAGCCAAGGCACTTGACGGCACTCTACGATACGCTACGACACTTGACGGCACTTTACGAATTCCTAAACTTGTATTTAGAAATATTAAAAAGTGTTGTTTTATTAAAATTATTAAAAATATTTATAAAGCATCGAGTGATAATTCGTAAAATCGTAGAGTTTTTCATAGATTCAAAAAACATTTTTATTTCTTTTGCTTTTTTTTTAAAGGTATTTCATAAAAAAGCGAATAAATTATTTGTAGATCCGCCCCCTCTCTATTTATTAATTTGTATATTCAGTAAGAAACTATATTAATACAAATAGGAGTAATTGATAATTTCTATTTCAATCAATGATGTGATTAAGAATCATGCTAAAATCGTTAAATCCTGATATATTTTCAAAAATTTCAAGAGTTATTATTGAAAATAGTGATAAATTACAAATTGTGAAGTTTCTCCAAACATCAGATTTAAACTTAACCCCAATTCAAAATTTTTAACAAACCAAAATTCAATTTTGAAAAAAAAAATTTATTTAATCAATTCTAGAAGAAATATCAAATTAGAATAATTCGCTAATTGAAATGTTTAACACTTGTTTATAAATCACAATACAATAAAAAAAAATAAATAATTATCAATACTAATAAATTATCGGTGTTGTTAAAAAAAATTGGAGAGAGCAAAACAAAAAAATGTATTGGCTTTATTGTTAAGGGTTAGATGAAACCTCATCTAATATGTTAAAGAGAGAATTTTGAAGTGACTAAATTTGAGACTTCTAATTCAAAGAGTATCTAATAGATACAGTCATCAGAAGTATTTGAATCTTAATTTAGTTTTCTAAAAAAAAAAAATGTATTGGTAAATGTGATTAAATTCTATTAGGATTATTGGTCGAGATTAAATGGTTAGATACCATCAACTAATTTTATTTGAGGTTCTTCTATTTGGAAGAACTCAACTTTAAGCCAGTATCAATCGTTCGAAAAAAATATTTCAATCAACAGAAACAAGTTACGTAATTCTAAAAATGAAATGAAGAAAAAAAACTAAAAGACAAAAAAATGATTTTCATATTTTAAAACAATAAAAATTATTTCCAATTTGAATGAAATTGTATTATTGTGATTTTTTGGACCGTTTTAATTGTGTGGGAAAATTTTGAATTTTTGTTTAGTTGATAAAATTTAGGATAATTTACTAATAAATTAAACGGTTTTTTAAGTTGATTTGATGTATATTTCAATTAAAACTTATTTTCAAAAATGTTGACTCACTTTATAATGTTAAAGAAAATGATTTTGTTTGGTTTTAAACCGATGTTCTTATAAAAAAAATTTTCAATTTTTCGATCATTATTCGTTTTTTCTAATTTCGTAAAATTTTTTTGGATTTTTTTGAGGCTCAGATTTTCCTATTTGGGTTAAATCGGCTTTAAGATTTTAGCAATAGGTATTATTTCAGTTTGAGTAATTCCAGTTTCATATATCTTTATTGATCTGTGAACAAAATAAGTAAAAACATATTAGGAAAATTTTCCTTTTCACTACCATTTTCCTTTTACCATTCTATAAAAAAATTTTCAAATTGATGGATGTGGATTTGAGAAAATACCGTTTTTTTTTTTGTGCGACTAAAAAAAATCACTTGTTCAAAAAGGAATTTTAATTTTACCGTTCCAGAAAAAAATTAACAAATGGAAAAAAATTTTTTAAATCGGTTTTAATTGTAAAATAGTAAAATTCTCATTTTCAAAGATTTTTTTATGTATTTTTTCTGTCATTTTTAAAATAAAATACAAAATTTAAAAATTAGATTCGTTATTAGAATCAAAATAGAATTCAAAACATTTATTTAAACCAAAATTTAAGCATGTTCAATTTTACCAAATTTGAGATTTAATTGTAAATATTAGTAAAATTGAATTTTTTCGATTTTTTGTTGTTATTATTTTTCTACTCCTGTGAAATAGACTTTAATATTTTAGCAATAGGTATTAATCCAGTTTGTGGAATTTTAGTTTCAGTAGATCTTTATTGATCTGTGAACAAAATAAGTAAAAATATATTAGGAAAATTTTCATTTTAACTAGCCATTTTACAATTAAAACCGATTTATAAAATTTTTTTCCATTTGTTAATTTTTTTCTGGAACGGTAAAATTAAAATTCCTTTTTGAGTAAGTGATTTTTTTTAGTAGCACAAAAAAAAACGGTTTATTCTCAAATCCACATCCATCAATTTGAAAATTTTTTTTCCTTTTTTTAATTTCGTTTCTTGTTTTGGAATTTAGAGAATAAATTTAGAATTATTTGAATATTAAAAGATTTAGAATATGTTACTAATTAAAAACCAACGACCAAAGCAAAGACTCTTTGTTTGGTTATTCAATAACATTAAAAAAAAAAGGGATCTTTTGTAATAAAAAGAAATTAAACGTGACTTTTGTTCGAACACAAAAAAAAAAAAAAAAAATAAAAAAGAGATAAGAAAAAAATAGAAATGAAAAACTAAGGAAAAATAGGTTACGAGTAATGTTTTGAAGTGTGTGGTTTTTAAACATCTTAAGGTTGTGTATGACTTTGGAACAATTTAAGCAATAATAACTTGATCCATTTACTTCCAAACATTCTTTACAGAAAATAACTGCAGGGCTTGAACAGCCATTGCACTTAAAATCCGTTTCTTCATTTGTTTTAAGTGTCTCAATTGGTACATTAATTTCCATGAATCGTGAACAGTGATATATTTTGTTGAAAAAACAAAAATTTCCAAGAAAAAATTTTTGAAAAAAATGAAAGGTGTTTCAATATAAATTTCCAAATCATTTTTCCTCTATTAGGATACAATTTATTATTTTTGTAAGAGACAAACATTTTGGTCAAGTACTTTTTTTGAATGATTAGATCAGTAAAGTATGGAACATTTTTTTAAAAGCTAAACAAAGTTATTTTCTTATTTTCACTTTTTGCTGTGTCTTCATTAGGGAATAATTCTTCTTATCTTTGAAATATTCCAAAACTAAATCAATACTTATAGAGGTGTGTTGTTATTGTTGATGTTGATAATAGCTGTTGTTCTAGATTATTTTTAAAGTGTGTCTCTTTGAAAATATAGATTGTTTGGATTTTGGTATTTTTCAAATATTACATTTGATTTTTAGAAAAGTTTTTAATTTGACAAATAAATTTAAAAATAACATTTTAAGTTTAATAAAAAACTCAAAACCATTTCTGTTTTTATGAAATAAACATAATATATAAAAATCAATTATCTCAAAGATCTAAGAACTACAATTATTGGATGAAATTTTTGAGATTGGTTAATGTCAGTATTTAACAATAAAACCACTTAATGAATATTTTGTAGAACTAAAAAATCTGTAATTTTTATTCTCAGAGTAATTCTTGTAGTATTTTCTATAATAAAATCAAATATCAATTTTTTTCAAAATTTGCTTTTATTATTAAAGAATTTATAAAAAATCGAGATCGGTCCAATGAAAGTGACAAATATTAATTTGGATAGTTTTTTGGAAAAGAATTGAATTTACTAATTATTCTAATTTGAAGAATTGTAGTTTGTTTTAATTGTGTTACTTATTGTAATTCTTATTGGTATTAGAAATGTTAATGAGATAAAATTTTCGATTTTTATCTTTTTTTTTTAATATATAGGAATCTTAATTCCATTTAGGGTTTTTCGTTTGCACTAAGATAAATTTAAAAAGTATTCAAACTAAGGGGCAGAAATTACAAATTAAATTATATTTCTTTGAAAAAATTGTTCTGAAAAAGAAAAATGTGGAAAATAAAGGGAAAATATTTTTCATGTTATTTTCAAAATCTAATTAGTTTGTAGATTCATATTGAAGTATTTCAAAAATCATTAAATTATGAATTTTCATTAAAAATAAATTTAAAATTCTTATAGTTTTTTAATTATTAAAAAATAAAAAAATCTTTTTAATTGCGGAAATAGTTCATTAAAAACCAAAATTAAAAAGTATATCGAGATATTTTGGATTTAATTAATAAAATTTTGACCATTTTAGTCGATATAAGCCAAATTTCAAAATTAGGGGCAAATTTTTCATTATTATTTTTTTCTTTTTTCGTTTATTTTTTCAAAAATACAATGAAAATACTATATTTTTATTTATTAATCTATATTGGTTATTGTCTCTAAAAAATTTAGTAAAATACATTATTATTCAAAAAAAAAAAAAAAACAATAAGCTAATTGTTTTCTGATTAAAATCTGCTCCTATTTTTGAAATTCAGCTTATAATGGAATTTTTTTTTTGAAATTTGAAAAAAAAAATCCTGAAAAATTCTTCACTTCACATTATTTTAAATAAAAAATATTTGTTTCAAGTATCACTAGGCTATAAGGAATAAAATTTTGAAGAAAAATAATACAAATAAAAAATTTAAACAAGAAAGACTAATTACAAAAAGCTAGATAATGATTGAATTTCCATTATTTTAAAAAAATGTAATTTTTAAAAAAGAGATAAACTAAGTTAGGTATAAATTAATAATCATAAAAGTTATAACAACAATGCAACCACTGGAAATTATAAAAAAAAACGACTTATAACAAAAAAATAATATTTATCAAGATGAATCTTGGAAACGTTGTAAAATTATTAATTTTTAACTTTTATGGAAAATGAAATTTTTCTATTTATAAATCATTTTATTTTGGTATTGATATTTTAAAAAAAAATATTTAAAGAAAAATTAGATCAACTCATAATATTGTTTAATATTTCGGGGAAATAATAAATTTCAAAAAAAGAAAATTAAACAAGATTTTAAATGTTTTTTTACCATTATTAAAATAATCAGTATACTCTTAAGATTCAGTTTCAAATTTTAAAAGTTATTTTTCACAACAATCTAGAAATATTAGACTAAATAATTACTACAAACTGAGCATAAAAAATTAAAATTTATGATGTTAGTCTTCAAGTTTTATCATTAAAAAAGAAATTCTAAAAATGAAATATCAAATTTAGTGATTTTTTTTTTAAAAAATCAAGTTTAATTTTATTGAAAAATTCCCTCAAAAAAACAAAAAAATGTGATATAACATAACTCTAAAGATGTTTTCAAAAAAAAAATCTTTAAATTTTGTTTTTTTGTTATACATTCAAATAATAAGCATTATCATAAATAAAAATTTAGAAAAATGTTTACAAGTTTATTAGATATTAAAACGAATTGAAAAAAAAATTGAGAATTTTTAGTAATGGTTTTTTTCTTTTTTAATTGATAAATTTTTGAAATTTTTAATTGTATTAGTGGAGAGATAACTTTAATATAATTTATGTTTAGTATAAAATAATCACGTTTTTTAATTTTAGAATAAAATAAAATAATAACATTCAAAATATAATGCTAAATTAAATTTACGAAATTGATTTTTATCTTTTTTCTATTTTGGATTATTTTTTATCAATTTATTATTTTCCATGTTTTTATTTTTCATATATATTCCCTGTTTTTTTATGTGAATTATTTTAACATTTATTCTTTTCTCTTATTTTCTATCTAAATTTCATTCATTGTTACATTTTTCAATAAAAAAACCTAAAAATAGGCGTTTTTTTTTTTTTTTCAGAAGTTGGTAATTTGAAAAGTGAAGTATTTGAATCTTAATGAGTTTAATTGCCATCTTTTATTGATTAAAGAAATTTATCATAACTTTGAAAAAATGATTTATAAAATTATTATAACTGAAATACAATATGTAATTTCGGCTAACTTTAATTTTCAGAATTTATTTTTTTTTTGTTGTGAAAAATAGGAAAATTTTTACAAATTTAATTCATAATTGAAAATTTTAACATAATTTTAAAAAATTTATTTTAAAATTAATTTTCCTCTATGTATATACATTAAGTTCCACTTTTAAGGCTCAAACTTTCAACGAAATTTAAGGCACAAAAAAAAGTTTCAAATTAAGGCACAAAATTCAGATTCAAGTAAAATAAATTGTAAAATAAAAAAATTCCAAATTTTGTGCATTAATTTAAGATTTTTTGTGCCTTAAATTCCGTTGAAAGTTTGTGTCTTAAAAGCGGAACTGACTGTATACTGAAACTGGAATAAATGAGGTATTGGAACAAGTAAAAAAATCTGTTTTTTAATTTAAAATACATGTTCTATGTTTTAAATAATGGGATTGTGGGTCAGAGTATTTTTTAGGGAAAAATATTATTAAAAAGTTTTTCCTATAATTTATATAAAAATAATAACACAGGTCCGACATTTTTTAAGAATTTTGAGTTTTTTTGACAATTTTTGCCGATTTTTCATGATTTTTTATGTTATGTCAATTTTTTGACACATTTTTGATATTTTTTGATATTTTATGTCATTCTTTGATTTTTTTGATATTTTTTGACAAATTATGCTTCAAAAAAATTCAAACAAAAAATATCAAAAATTGACAAAAAATTTTTCAAATGATAAAAACAACTATCCAATTAAATTAAAAATTTCCCAAAATACTTTTTGAAAACCTGTTGAATTCAACTTATAACCCAAAGAAATACTTTTGAATTTGATTCTTTTTACTCAATAATTAATAACTCAATCTGGATTATTTCAATAGATTAATAATAATTCAAGGATTAAACTTATCAATAGACTTTAATTATTATTTCTCAATTGTTAAAATAGTTTCAAACAAATAAAATGAATTCAAATTAATAATTATTATAAAAAAAAAATAATAGATATTTTCAAATAACTGATTGTAATACTAACAGATCCTTTTTTATACTCTCAATATTTGAAATTGAAAATTGATTAATCTTTTAAATTCCAATAAATTTAATGAATATTTGTGAATACAATAAAGGATCATTTATTTCTGATCTTCAAGTATTCAATATTTACATGATTTTAATTGTATTTTTCAAATAAGATTAAAGTTTAAAGGTTATTTATTCACACAGAATAATCTCTAAAATTTCACTAAAAGCAAGATTTCTTCAAAATAAAAAGGTTTTGCAAATTGTTCGTTTTCTATTTTTGATCCAAAAATTTGAACAAAAAGGATCAGATCTTTTGACTTGAAATTAATTAGGCACAATGAACTTGTTTGAAAAATGATAACACATTTCTCCAAATCTGATAAATGTGCATGTTGTTGGGTTGAATTGAATCTTTGTGAAATTAATTACTCTAATACCTTTTGGAAAAGTAAAAACATATAAAAGTTACTCAGACTTATCAAAAATAAAACACAAAAACTAAGAGAAAACACCAGCCAAAGAATTAAAAAAAATACCAGAGATGAAAATAATTCAGGAAATGATTTTACTGTTATTTTCCAATGAATAAAGGAAAAATTTATATTTCAATTTCTAAAATGAATATTAATTATTACTACAACAACCAAATTACCAGTAAAAATTTTGTTAAGAGTTAACTAAAGTCGTTTAATTATTGTCTAAGCATATCATTTCTAAACCATGTTGTAAAGATCTTTGGTTTTATTTCAACTTTGAAACGAGAAAAATATTTTGGAAGGTGAACTAAAAATTTTCATTTTTTTAATTGGAAAATAATAGTAATTATTAATCTGAGGGAAATTGTTGATAATTTCTTTTAGTTAAGAATCAAATTTTGAAAATTATAACTCATCACTTATTAGAATGAGGATTAATAAAATTACACTTGTTCAAAAACTCTTTAACAAACAAAAAACAAGAAGAATAAGAAACACTTTCTAATCTTTGGCAAACCTCTATAAAACTAGATTATTTTTTCAAAAAAGTTGGTTTACTTATGCTATCAAACAATTACTCGAGTATTCTAGGGACACCTACTTTAATGAACTTTAATTAAGTTTATTACTAGGCTCATAAAAAAATAGTTATTTATATTAAAAGGATTTCATTTTAAATAAAAGCAATTACACAACAATTTCCCTAACAATTTGGGAAAAAAGTTAAACAGGAAAAAAAGTTCAACATAATTTTTAATTGGAAACATTAATAGAAACTGAAAATGAAAAGTAAGATTCAATTAAAAGAAGATACCAATTAACTTCAAATAATAACCCATTATATTATTTTCAATCAACCCAACAAATACAATTTAGATGTCCTTGATTATCGAAATCTTTAGAGGAAGGTTTGGAGATCTTAAAATTTGTCAATATTTTCGAACAAATTTGGAATCATAGATCTATCAAAGAAAAACCCATACTAAAAGATAGTTTTACAAAAACTGTTATTGTGTTGAGTTCTACATGGACTCTTTAATTTTAAATTTTTTCTTATCTTACTTTTATTTTCAGTTTCTAATAATGTTCCCAATTAAAAATTGTTTTTTACTTTTTTCTCTGTTTAACTTTTTTCCCAAATGGTTATGAAAATTGCTGTGTGTTTGATTTTATTTAAGGGTGTATGTACATTTTTCAAATTTTGAGTATCAACATTTATGTGAAACTGAATTCTTTGAATCATTTCTTTAACCAAATACATTGAAATTTTATTAAATACTAGAATGGGATATATCCTAGTATAAAATATATTTTCATACCAACTAAAAAATGGAAATCAAAAAGATAAAAAAATTGATCAAGAAAAAATAAAAATAAATCATTTATTTCTTGATCTTATCTATAAAATTTGCTACAATTACTTATTCTTAATTTGGCTTTATTTTTAATTTTTCAATATTTATATTTTTGTTTGTAAAATATTTGAGAAACAAATTACTTTTTATTTCGAAAGAATTTCCAAAATAAATTTAAAAATCCTATTTTCATTTGATTCATCTACAGTCAGTTTCACTTTTAAGGCACAAACTTTCAACGAAATTTAAGGCACACAAAAAATCTCAAATTAAGGCACAAAATTTGGAATTTTTTTTTTTACAATTTATTTTTACTAGAATTTGAATTTTGTGCCTTAATTTGAGATTTTTTTTGTGCCTTAAATTTCGTTGAAAGTTTGTGTCTTAAAAGTGAAACTGACTGTAATTCTAGTTTTGGTTTAGAAAATCGGATATTTTTTAGTTCCTTCTATAAGAATATTGGATTTATTGGCGAATTTGTTTGATTTTATAATTATTTATTTTCAATTAAAACGAGAACCAAAATAATTCTGAACTCGATTGAATTTTTTTCTAAAATTTTCTTTTATTTTGGGTTGAATCTTTTTTAACTATTTTTTTGATTCTGAGAATTCAACACCTTTATTTTAATTTTTGGAATAGTATTCTTTATTTAGGTTTTCTTTTATAAAAATATTTGAAAATTGAATTTTGAAAAGAAATTTGTAAAAAAAAAAGGTTTTTTTTAAATAATAATAAATAGTAACAGACAAGAATTCCAAGTTAATAAATTGTTTAGGTTCATTCAAATTAAGAAGATAAATAAAAAAAAATCTTCGAAACTAGGCTTTTGGTCGTTTTTTTTTTTTTTTTCTTCTAGATTTCAAAAAATGTATGTGGAAAGGTGATCTTTCTTATTTGTTCTTCTAAAAGAAAAGAGTTGTTTTGAATTATCACCTTTTCGGGTCTATTTTTTTGGTTTAATCTTTGATTTATTTCAACCATTCCCATAAACACATTTCTTGATCCAAAACAAAATTTAATAAAACCCAAAAATTTAATCACAAAAAAATGTTCATAAAATCGAAAAATAAAAGTTTCAACTCTTATTTACTTTAGGTTCTTTTTCCTTTCACAAATAGAGTGGTGAATGGTATTTTGGTTTCTAAGTTTCAATATCTGGTGAAAGTCAAA
This sequence comes from Anaeramoeba flamelloides, assembly GCA_027625915.1. Taxonomy (NCBI): domain Eukaryota; family Anaeramoebidae; genus Anaeramoeba; species Anaeramoeba flamelloides. Next base: position 1,746,424 of record JANTQA010000045.1, read on the forward strand.
AAAAATTTTTTCTGTAAGTTTATCGCAATCAACAATTTTCAAAAATGGTAAAATACACCTACTTAATTTCAAATCCTTTTTGTAACTAACCAATTTTTTATGGACTAAGTAATAAACCTACCCAAAGTTCACTTAAATTGGGTGTTTATATAATATTCATTCAATTGTTTCTCAACCTTAGTCTATCAAAACCCATTCCAAAAAGTTGAACACACCACGATTATGAAAAAAAAATCAAAAAAATTTAATATTTGTTAATTTTTCACTTTTTAATAACTTCAATTATAATAAAAACTATTGGTTAATAAAAGATCTTTGATCAAAAAATATTTATAAGATAATTTACAATTTAAGTTACAAAATCTATTTTTCTAGGTTCCAGTAATATTTGTTTTCATATTTAATAGTCAAAAATTTGAAAAAATTTTGCTTCTAGATAATGGTTATTTTATTCTATTTTAAAAGTATTTAAAATCTGATAAATACCCTTCAATCAGGGAATCAATTATTTGACTATTAAAGAATAATTTGTTTTTTTAAATGGAAAAATAAAATATTTATTTTTTGATTATCCAATATTTATCGTCAGTTTTTTCCCATATTTGACTTTATTTTAGAAAGGTACAAAATTTTCAAAACTATTCGTTATAATCTATTCAAGTAAATATCATAAAGTTAAATTTAAAGAAAATTCCTCCATCACACCCATTTAAAATTTTTTGCCCCAAATAGACCTTTTTCACGAATAGAGACTTTTAAAAATCGTAGTACTATTAACAACAATAAATACAACAGCCTCAAGATTTTTAAGAAATAGAATGTTGATTATATTGTCCACAAATTCTATTAACAAGGATGGAATGATAATTGTAGTAATATGTTTGTCTAACTTGGAAATTTTCAAGTTTATTTTTCCATATTAGTAACCCAAAATCAAAAATATCCTAAAAAACTCAATTTATTATATTTTTTCAAAAGTAATATAAAACCACATTTAAGTTGCCCAGTATTAATGTTTTTATAATTAATCATGTTTATCCAAATAAAAGAAAAAATAAAAGTCGGTGTGCCAAAATTATGAAAAGAGTGTAATAAAAAATGTATTGGTAAAATATGTTGAAATTTCACCAAACAATTGTTGATTGATCAAATGATAAGATACCATCAACTAATTGTATGTTATTTTTCCATTTTAACTAAACTCAACACTAACCTTCTATCTTCCATTGTAAAATAATTTTTTTTCCAGATCTAACGAAATAGATTCACAACTGGAAAAAAGGAAATGAAAACAAAACAAAAAAGACAAAAAATGAAATAGTTTTTAAAATCAAAAATATTTCAAAATTAGATGTAATTGTGGAGTATTGTTATTCTTTCAACAGTTTAAATTGTCTCCAAATTTTTGGAATTTAGTTTACTTATTTTGAAAAAATAGAGTTTTATGTGAGGTTTGCTAGAGTTTAGAAAATGATATTTTTTATTCTTCTTTTTTTGGGTTGGTTATAGAGTTTTGTAACAAGTGTAATTTCATTAATCCTCATTCTAATAAGTTGGTGATTTATAATTTTAAAAGTTTGATTTTTAAAAAAGGATTTATTTTTGATAAGTCTGAGTAACTTTTATATGTTTTTTTTTTTCCAAAAGGTATTAGAGTAATTAATTTCACAAAGATTCAATTCAACCCAACAACATGCACATTTATCAGATTTGGAGAAATGTGTTATCATTTTTCAAACAAGTTCATTGTGCCTAATTAATTTCAAGTCAAAAGATCTGATCCTTTTTGTTCAAATTTTTGGATCAAAAATAGAAAACGAACAATTTGCAAAACCTTTTTATTTTGAAGAAATCTCACTTTTAGTAATTTATAAGAAACAATTTTGTAGGGGCAAATAACCTTGAAACTTTAATCTTATTTGAAAAATACAATTAAAAATAAAGTAAATATTGAATACTTGAAGATCAGAAATAAAAGATCCTTTATTGTATTCACAAATATTCATTAAATTTATTGGAATTTAAAAGATTAATCAATTTTCAATTTCAAATATTGAGAGTATAAAAAAGGATCTGTTAGTATTACAATCAGTTATTTGAAAATATCTATTATTTTTTTTTTATAATAATTATTAATTTGAATTCATTTTATTTGTTTGAAACTATTTTAACAATTGAGAAATAATAATTAAAGTCTATTGATAAGTTTAATCCTTGAATTATTATTAATCTATTGAAATAATCCAGATTGAGTTATTAATTATTGAGTAAAAAGAATCAAATTCAAAAGTATTTCTTTGGGTTATAAGTTGAATTCAACAGGTTTTCAAAAAGTATTTTGGGAAATTTTTAATTTAATTGTTTGCAGTCAATTTCACTTTTAAGGCACAAACTTTCAACGAAATTTAAGGCACAAAAAAATCTCAAATTAAAGTACAATTTTTTGGAATTTTAATTTTCACAAATTATTTTACTAGAATTTGAATTTTGTGCCTTAATTTGAGATTTTTTTTATGAACCTTAAATTTCGTAGAAAGTTTGTGTCTTAAAAGTGAAACTGACTGTAGTTGTTTTTATCATATTTTTTTTTTTGTTAAACAAAAAGAAAAAATTGTTTTGAATTGTAGTTTGAATAAATAAAGTATATTTTTTCAAGTTTAAAATAATTATTGGAATTGTTTTAGGAAATTAAGTTGATTTTTTCTACTCGATATTTTCCACTCTCATATTTATTCAAATATTAATGTATTTGGGTAAAAGAAATGATTTAAAAAATTCACTTTCGTATAAACTGTGGCACTAAAAATTTGTAAAATCTATTTACTCCCTTAAATATAATCTTATTCTATTCTAACATCGAACAAAAATTTTATTTTTAAAATATTTCAAAAAAAATAGAGTGAAATTGGAACATTGATGCAAAGGGGTTGTATTTCATGATAGAATTTTATTATCAAAGTTTGATTAATTATGATAAATATTTTTCTTTTTTTGTATCTTCCTTATTTTTTTACTTTGAGAAAAATTATTATTTTTCATTTTGATTTATATTTATATTTTTTTGACATTTATTGTTTTTTTCTATTGAAACAAAAATAAATTTTTTCATTTGATAATTTTTTGATTTTTTTTGTTTGATATTTTATGATTAATTTTGTTTGATATCATTTGTATTATTTTTTTGTCAAATTTTTTTGTCGACATAATTTGTCAATCAAAAAGGTGTCATAATTTATTTTGATGAGTTTTTTTGACAAATATCATGACACTTTTTGATATTGTTTGTCAAATTTTTTTGTCATTTTTTGAAAACTTTTGTCTGATTTTCTGGTCATTTTTTGTTAATTTATATTAAAAAAATGTCGGACCTGTGAACAAAAAAAAAGATTTTAATAAATATTTAAATCACCAATAAATGTATCAAAAGGATAGAGGAACATTGTGTTAAAAAACCTTGTTTGTCCAAAAAAATAACAAAAAATTCATTATATATTTTCCTTTAATTGAATTAATAGAGACTATAAATGAATTGGAAACTCTTGTCTATTTCCACAAATCAAAAAGAACTCAATTATTTCTCCCTACCAATTAATTCTTTTTGTTTTATAGCGCTTGATTTGTATTTTTCATATGGTTCAATAAAAAACAACAAAAAACATTAGTTAGAACAAGTATAACAAAAAAAAAAAATGATAAAGATAAACTTTTTAATACAAATACTATGTGGGGTGAATTAAAGCACACTATTCGAAAAACAAAAAATAAAAAAATAAAGAATATTTAATCTCTTAATGTTTATAATCCTGGAACAATTAGAAAGAATATTAAATTGTGTAGGGTAATTTGATTTGTTATTTTGTACCCCCATGAAAGATCTGCAACTTTGAATTAATTCAATATTTCTTAAAAATTGAAATTTTTCATTTTTTTCCCAAATCCAAATTAATGAGTGTTAGATTAATCGAATCAAAGATATTACAGTCAGTTCCACTTTTGAGACACAAACTTTCAACGAAATTTAAGACACAAAAAAATCTCAAATTAAAGCACAAAATTTGGAATTTTATTTTTTGCAATTTATTTTTACTAGAATTTGAATTTTGAGCTTTAATTTGAGATTTTTTTTGTGCCTTAAATTTCGTTGTAAGTTTGTACCTTAAAAGTGAAACTGGCTTTAAAAAAAAATTACAAAAAAACAAAAGAAAATTTTAACCATTTTTTACCCTCCCTTCAATTCACAATCTTTTTAATTTCTTTTTTTCGAAATTCTAAATCCAAGATCTGTAAACAGTAACTGAAAAACAAAACCATTTCAGTTCGTTGTTGAGTTTACTGTTTAACTGAAGATTTATGTTTATTGATTAAAAAACCAAGTGTAACCCTTTCCAAAAAAAAAAACAAACAAACAAACAAACAAACAAACAAAAACAACAATAAATCCACAACAAACAAACAACAACAAAAAAAAAGAATAAAACAATAATCAAAGCAAACAAACAAAAAAAACAATAAATCAACAAAACAATAAACAAACAACAACAATAAAACAAAAAACAAAAAACAAAAAAACAAAAAACAACAAAAAACAAAAAACAACAATAAACAACAAAAACAAAAAAACAAAAACAAAAACAATAAAAAACAACAACCAAAAAACAAGAAAAAAAACAACAAAAAACAAGAAACAACAACCAAACAACAAATCAAGGCAGTAAAACCCTCATCTATGATAATAGAATTATTATTTCACATAATTTCAAATGCTTTTTAAAATCGGTTGTATATGCTTGTTTCGGTTTTGACTTTTATTTTGATTGCTTTTTTTTTCTTTTTTTACTTTTTTTTTCTTTTGAAACAAAACACAAAAAAAATTTTTCTCACTTTCTATTTGTTCTGCTTTAACGACTTGTTTTATTTCTTTAGAGGAATTGCTTTAAAAAAAAAAAGAGATGTAATCCTCCCATGATTTTTGAACAACAATTACCAAAAAAAGGATCCATTTTGTGTAAAAGATGATTCTCTCTTTTGTTGATTTCTTCTCTTTGTTTCAATAAAAAAATATTTTTTTTTTAAAAATTTACTTTTTTTTCTTTAATATTTTAATTTTTTTTCATTTTACTTTTCAAGATCAAGTTTTTTACAAACACATTTTGAAAAACAAAATTTATTTTCAAATTTTTACGATTTTAATTACCAAAATTCGATGATTTTCTAAGTGAAAAGTCGTCACTTTTCACAAAAATACACTATTGATTTTCCCAAAAAGAAATCTTCAAAATTTTGCCTTTTCAAAATGAAAAACCCAAAATTCAATTTTAGAGTAAATAAAAGATTTCTTCTCTAAAAATTTCTTTACCCATGAGATCTATTGAAAAATCGAAGAGTCTTGTATAAAATACACAATGAGAAAATTAGAAATGAGGAATGTTTTTTGGATTTAGAGAAATCTCTTTCTCTAAATTTTTGTTATTTTTTCCTTATTTTGTGAAGTCTGATCATTTTTTTGTTTTCTTCTCCAAAAGTAATCTTTAAAAAAGCGATGAACAAATCAATTGAGAAACAGCTTCAGGAAAGCCTCTACCAAACTTTACAAAAAAATGGGGAACTCAACCCGATCCTATCGGACATACAAAGATCAATTTATGAAACCGTACTTTCACAACAGGGATCAACACAAAAACAAACAAAATTGAATTCCGATCTGATCCAAATTCTTCTCAATTTTTTGGATGAAAAAGGATTAAAAAACACAGCATCCATTTTACGGAAAGAATCACAAGTAGTTGAAGACAAGACCACATTTAAACAAACAAAAAATAATCAAACTTTTTTAGAAAATATTTATTCAGACTATCTTGGTGGTTCACAATCTGATGAAGAAAAAAAAATGTGATAAAGTTAGAATTTTTCTTTTTTATTTTTTCCTTTCTGTTTTGAATCAAAAATAGCAAGAGAAAAGAATGGGTGTAAATCAACAATAGGAGTTTCATTGTTTTTCACTTTTTGTCTTCAAAAGCCTATCATATTTTTCTTTAATTTTTTATTATTTTTTGTTTTTCACAATAAACCAAACCACAAAATACTTTTATTTTTTCTTTGATTCAATAAAATATTTACTTTTATTTTTTTACCTTGCACTATACTAAAAACCAAATTTATGTGAAGAAGAACAAAAGAAAACAAGAGATCTTTTGTAAGTGTTTGTCTTTCAAGTGAAAAAGAAACAATCCTTTATTTGATCTTTTTCAAAACACAACAAAGTTTACGATAAGCAATTTAGTTTTCCACAAAGTATTAGTGACCAAGAAACCAGTTAATATTATTCTTTTCTAAATACTTCTACAAATAATGTGAGTCTTATTTTTTTGATAATATTAACTCACTGTTTTCCGAAGATTACCGAGAAACATCTTTATTTATTTTAAATTTTCTTTTTTAAGGGAGCTTTTCTTTGAAAAATAACTTGAAAGGTTTTTTGGGTTTTAGCAATTCTTGGTTCTAGGTCGTTTTTTTTGGTTTCAAATGAAATTCTATAATTTGAATTATATTTTTTTATTTTCGAAAATAGATCTCTATCTTTATTGTTATGATTTGGGAACAAACACCTTGTTATAATTTAATTTTGGCCTCGAAAAGTAACAAAAATTATATTTTTCGGGGTTATATCAAAAGACAATATTGAGAAGTTCGAAGAACAATGTCCAATATCATTTTAACACAAGAACAATCCCCATATTTTGAGAAATCAAGTAGATCCAAAATGAAGAATTATAAAAGATGATTTTTGAACAAATGAAACAATATGAGATGATATTTATTTTTAGAACTTAGGATCTAACTCATAAAATCAAAAAAAAAACCAATAAATTTAACCGAAATAACTAATTTGTTATTTTCTAATGGTACCTTGAATAACTTGTTCTTCAAGAGATCTTATTCTCACAATTGAATTTCTAGAAAACATAGAATTTAAATTCTACATTGACTTAATTGAAGACAAAACCTGGTTTAAATTCCTCAAAGACAAACTAAATTATCCAGCCTATAATAATCTCGACTTCTTTTGTTATTATACATTTGTGAAGAAATACCTGAAAAGAACGAATCAAATAGAAAAAAACATATATATATATATATATATATATATATATATATTGTGTTTCATTAACATGTGATGATTTTAAAAATTTATCTAAATTTTGAATGGATATAATAAAAATATTTTTATTTTTATTTTTTTTTCAAAATTTTCTAATTGTGTTTTTTTTTCACCTTTTTGAAATATCCAAAGATTGCCTCTTTTATCTTTTTTTCGAGTAAAAAAAGAATAGATATGTTTTTATTTTTTAAAAATGAGATTAGTTTTTTTGAAACCAGAAAAAAAAAAACATAGTTTGTATTTCGGAATTGTTTTCAATATGGAAAATAATTTTATTCCTTCTCAAAACATTCTCAGAAAAATGAAGAACATTTTTTTTTTTTCTTCTTTTTTAAAAAAATAATTTGATTCCTTTGACAGTAAATTATGTTTACTAAAATCTTAATAATTGATATAAATAATCTTCTGTGATTTCTATGAGATTAAAAAACCTAACAAAAAAAAACATTATATGCACTTTTAAAATAACTTTAAATATCATTTATAAAACAAAAATTGTTAGCAAAATTCAAAGTATTTTGCTAAAATAGAGTTGAAAATTAGGAGATCTGAAATTTTCAAATTTACCTAATATGACCTCTCGATTTCTCAAAATCTTTCACGGCAACTACAAAACTATGTTAAACTTTTAAGAGAAACCATCACTTTCTTATCAGTAGTTGTGAACAAAAATTATTTATATAAAAATTTCACAAATAAAAAGTTTATGATAAAATAAAAATTTATTACACAAAAATTTTGTTTTCATATTAGTGGATGAAATTTTATTTCGAAAAATTATTCCAAAATTATTCAATATTTTTATTTGATTTTTTCAAAAATAAATATTAAATTCTTTAATATCAAAAAAAAATCAAGTTTATTCAAGATGAATTATTTACCTTTTTAAAAATATTATTAAACTAGTGATTTAAACTTGTATTGTTTCTTTTTATTTGTAAATCGGTTATATTTTAGGTATTTCCGAAAAAGTGTAAAAGATTTTTATGCATCTCATAAAAAATCCTCTTTAAAAGTACAACTATTCATAAAATAGTAATACAAAATATACTGAAATATTAATACAAATTGTCACAGTGCCAATTAAAAAAATCTCAAAATAGATTCATTAAAATATTTCCTAAAAATGAAAAAAATATTATCATATTATTTCATTACACTTATATCACAAAATTCAATAAAAAACTAATAATTTACAGAACGAACAAACAATTTTCTACACAATAAAAAATATTATTATATTTTCTTAATTCTATTGGAAATTTTATTGAGATTAAAGTCTTAGAAAAAAATATATAAGATCAAAAAGAAAAAAAGAACAACCAATTTTAGCTGTTGAAATATACCCTCTAAATTGACATTAGAAACTTTCTTTTCATTTCTTTAATTAATGTCATAAAAAAAATAATTTAATAATACTTAAAAAATAATTAATAATAGAATTTTTTTGTTTTTTAATCGATATATTATAATTGAATTTCAACAAGATCTTTAACAATAAAATTTATCTCCTTTTTTGGAAATAGATTATCTTTTTGAAAAAAAAATCTATTAAATTTCAAAATTTCATTTTTGGGTTTCTAACAAAGCCCTAAATTTTCTAAAGATATTTATATTTTTAAAATTCAGAATTTCTTTTCTTTTTAAGATTAATTAATTTAAATTAAGATTTTTTTTTCTATTTAATAATGTGAAACACTAGTGAATAAGATCAAATAAGGGTTTAATCCAAAAAAAAAATTGTTAAAGATCTCATTATTGTTTAGGGTACACAATATTTTTTAAATTACATCCCATTATCAAACTTCTTATCGCAACACATTAAGGATCTAGTCATTTACCCTGGATTTCCCCGATACTCAAATTGTGAATTGTAGCAACAAAAGGGCATTTAGTGAAATTGTACTTCTTTTGGTATACAAAAAAAATCCACTTTAACAAAAAACGTTTCAAAGATTCTCAATTCCAAAAAAATCTTGAAAAAAAAGTTTAAAAGGATTTCAAATCACAAAAAATCAAAATTTAAAAAAAAATTAATTGTTTCTTATTTTATTTTTCCAAAGTACAGTGATCAAAATAAAGCGTTCACAAAGACTATAATCCGTGCTTTAAAATATTATCCGTGCTTTTTTTTAGTATTATTCCAATACAACATCCAATCTACTAACAAATAGTATACCTAAGTTCAAATCAATTTTGAAAGTAAAGGTCTGGTTATTTTCTGTAAAATTTAAATTATTCATGCAAATAGTTGAAAATTTTCTATAATATTCTCATTTTTTCATTGAATTTTTTGTTTTTTTGATGATTAAAATTTTATGAAAAATTTACTCTATTTTTTGAGATACATTTACCAATTTGATCCTTCATTTTTAGAATTTCTTTTTAAATAATAGAACTTTAAGAAACCAGTGCCATATTTATTTAGGGTTTATTATTGGTTTCTTTGATTGGTTAATGTATTGGTCTTCTAGATCAAAAAAACACGCTTTTTATTTTGAAACACACATTAAATTTTTTTGGCACATGTTATTTTGACTACAGTAGTTATTTTTCTTCGAATTAAAACAAATTGTTTTCTTGAGTATCTAATCAATTTAATCCGATTTAATTAAATATGTGGTTCTATTATTAATCCTCTAAATTTGACAAATTAAGTATTTTGTAACATTCTTTAGAAAAAATAAAATATTAGAAAAAAAGAAAAAAAAAATCTTGGAGATCTAAAAAAGTACCAAGGGGAAACACTTCAAAACCAACATAGTTGTTTTCAAAATTATATACTCTAACGATTTAAATCAGAGATTGGGTGTAAACCTTTGGTTCTTTTTTTTAAAAATGTCGTTGTTTTGGGAGTTGATTTTTGGAGATCGATAGTACACCATAGGTTGGTTTGGTTTTTGATTGGTGTTATTAGGTCATCCTAAAAATGACAAAATTCTTTAATCTATTTCAGAAAATTATTTTTAACCGTAAGTACTCTACCCTTAAATAATTTTTTTCTTTTCTTTTTTCAACTTTTTCTGATTCATCAAGAATACTTGAAATCTTTGTTTTAACTAAAGAAGAAATTCTGATTTGAAAACACAGGATTTTCAGGAATTTTGGCCAAAACCAGATAACCAAAAGAAACAAATATCACTTTGCTGTAAATAAGTGTTCATTTATGTTTCATGAGAAATTGACGAAAAAATAAAAATATTGTCAAAAAATGATCATTTTTTTTAAAATAACTTTTGTGAGAAATTATTCTAAAAGAAAAATCCTCATAATTGGAAATCACCATCATGTCAAAACAATTAAAAAATCGAAATCACTCTTTCAATTCCTCTGTTGACAAAAATGTGCACCAAGGTTTCAAACAAAGTAATAAAAAGAAAAAAAAGAAAAAAAAAAGAAGAACAAATAAGGGCAATAGCAAATTTGCAATAAAAAACCTTCAACAAATTGACACGACTTCTATTAATAACAAACTACATAAAAATAACCAACTACATAAAAATAGCCAACGATATAATGGTCTTGACAATAAGACGATTAGAAAAAGAAAAAGAAAATGGAAAAGCAAAAATGAAAAGAAAAAAACAAAGAAACATTCTCCAACAAAGAACACGAATCCAAAGAAAAGCCAAAAAAACCCACAAGCTATACTTGATAAAAAAACAGATCGTTTTGAACTGAATACCTCAAATTCAAATCCCACACAACAACTCGATTATACTAAGCCAACTAGCTTTATTGCAGCAACAAAAAAAAAAAAAAAATTGCAAAACAAAAATGATATTTGTAAGAATTTGGGAAGAAAGCCAAGTATTTCGAAAGAATTGACTCAAAATTTTCTTAGTCAAATGTACTACGGCCCAATTACCCCATCAAGTGGTGTGTTATCTTTACTTGGATCACCATCATCATTGTCATCATCTTCTTCTTCAACTAATACCTCATCTATTGAAAGCGAAAGTGAAAATGAAAACGAAAGTGATCGAAACAATAATGCAAATGAAAAAGAAAATGAAAATGAAAATGAAAAAGAAAAAGAAAATGGAAATGGAAATGAAAAAGAAAACGAAAAAGAAAATGTTAATGAAAATGAAAAAGAGGTAGAAAAAGAAAGGAAGAGAGAAAGTAAAGAAGAAAAACAAGAAACTCAAAACAGTCAAAAATCTTCAAAAAATTTTTTCCTCCAAAAGAAACAAGCAAAAAAAAAACAGAAATTTAAAACATTTGATATCAAGCACATTTCTTCAGCTCGAAAAACTTTGAAAAAATATCAAAAAAATAATCTTTTAAGGAATAACTCTAATCAGTATTCTACAAAAAGAAAACGTCCAAGAACAGATTTAAAGAAGAGGCTAGAGACCTTATTAAAACAAAAAGTTAATGAATCATCCAAAAAACTTTTTTCAACAAGCACAAAAAAAAGATCAAATAACAATGAAATTTGCTCTGTGAAAGGGCATCCTCAAACTGGAAATGGGGAAAGGGCTGTTAAAAGATCTCTATTTGCTGAATTGCAACAATATGATCCCAAATATAATAATCTTTCATCAAAACCAAATTTAAATCAAAATGTTTTTAAAAACAAAAACACTAATGAAAATAAAAACAAAAACATCAACAAAAATAAAAACAAAAACAAAAACAAAAACAAAAACAAAAAAATCAACATAAAAAAAAACAAAAGCATCAACATAAACATAAACAAAAACAAAAACACCAACCTAAACAAAAACAAAAACAAAAACAAAAAGAAAAATAATTCTCTGAATACCAATATAATAAAATTTCAAAATTTCAAAAAAAATCGAAAAAATGAAAAAAATAAATTTCAAATCTTTAAAAAAAATAAAAATATTGAAATAAATGAAAAAAAAGATGAAAAAACAAGCAAAAAAGAAAAATTTAGAGAAAATAGAATGGAAAATGAAAGGGAAAAAAACTCAGATAATATGTTAGCAAGTTTACTTGAAGATGTAAAAAGATCAAAAACACTCAAGGAGAAATCAACCCCCAATTCAAAAAAAAATAATAAAAGAATAAATCACACAAATAGATCAATTTTACATAATTTAAAAACAGACAAATTAAGAAGATCATCAGGTTTTGCAATTCTTGATGTGAAAGATTTATTAATGACAGGGAGCGCAAAAAAAAGCAATAAAAAAAATGTAAGAAACAACAAACATTTAAAAAAAAAATATAAAAATCAACAAAGAAATGATCAAAAAGAAAAGAAAGGGGAAAAGAAAAGGAAAAGGAAAAGGAAAGGGGAAAAGATAAAAAAGGGGGAAGGAAAGGGAGGGGAAGTACTTAAAAATCAGAGTGATCAAATTAATGAAAATAATAATAATAATAATGAAAAAAATTCATCCAATGTACAAAAAGTTAAAAATGTTGATGAAATAAAAAACAAAAAAGAAAAGAAAAAGAAAATGCGGAAAAAAAGGAAAAGAAAAAATAATAAAAAAAATAATCATAACCACAATAATTTCACAACCCCAAATAATAAACAAGCAAATCCAAAAAATAAAAAAACTCCACGTAGTGGAAATTTGCAAAGAAACTCTTCATTAAATGTCTTTTTAAGTTCATCTGGTCACCGATTGGTAAGAAAACCTCAAAATTTCAATATGATTCCATCTTCAGTGGAATTATCTGTTCATGAATGGAAAATTATTAACGATGCAGTTAGAGGTGACTTATCTGCCCTTGAACGAGCAATAATTAATAGCGATAAACATAAAAAAAGTATTAATAAATAATAATATTTTTTTAATAAAATAACAATTTATTTTTTGAGAAAATCTATTTTATTTCAAAAAATTAAAATTAAAATACCTACTATATAAACTTTACAAAATAATTCTTTTTATTCTTTTAATGTTAAATAAATTACAATCATCTTGACACCAACTAAACTTTTATATTATTGAAATTTTTATTTTTTTTTTTTTTTTATTTTGATTATTTTAAAAAATTATTTATAATAATCTTTAAAATTAAATTGTTTTTGATTTCGGAATTTTTGCATTTGGTATATTGTACTCTAAGATCTAATAATTTTTATGAGTTAATCCTCTCATATATAATTATTTTTCTTATTAATTGTTTAGATTCGATGATTAAATATAGAGTTTATATACCCAAAAAGCTCTTAATAAGCAATTATTTTGGATAAGATTACAGGAAAAGTTTGGAAAAATCTGAATTATTAAATAGAAAAAATATAAAATTCAGTTTGATTTCCTACCAATAAGAATTTTTTATTCTTTTTTATTAGAATTTTCATCATTAGTATTCAATAAATAATCTTAATTGTGATGAATATTAATATAATATAATTTTTTTTTTTTCTTTTTTGAGATAATTCTTTTCGTTAACCAAAAACATTGATTTATTCAACAAATTGAGAAATATTTATATTTGTTGAGAATTGTATTTATAACTAACCAAGTTTTATACCTACTCACAAAATATACTTTGAAATTGTGTTTTTGTTCTAAGATGAAATTCGATTTTTCAAAATAAAAGTTTCTTGTAGATATTTGAAAATTTTATAATTTTTTCCTCCAAATTCAAAATCAATTTTTTTTGTTCCAAAATAAATTTGAATTATTATCATTATTGTTGTTAATATTTGCAAAAAATTTGTTGAACAAAAATTTGAAAAAAGTGTGTAAAGTAAATTTTTTTATAAAAAAATTGATTGTTGAATATGAGAAAAAGTTAATTTGTTTATTAAATTAATTGCGTGAAGGGAATTATTAAAATAAATTTATTAAAATCGAAATAAAGAGAATAAAGATAAATAATTAAAAAAAAAAAAATAATAATGACATTTACTTAAACAAATTATAAACTAATTCAATGTCTTTAGTATTTCTGAAATTTAAAATAATTGAGTAAAATTGTTGATTTTATTCAATTCTCACAAATTAAAAAAAAAAAAATAGATTTAAAATCTATTATTTACTTACTATGTCTCCAAATTCAGATTTTTAATTTTCACTATTATAAATATTTTTGTTTTCAATTTATTAATACTTTTTCTTTATTACCTAAATTGTTCTATCAATATTATATATATATATATATATATATATTTAATAATTTATTAATTTATATAACTGTCAAACCTAAAGCCCGGACATTTTCTTGAAACACCAGTAATTCCATTTTTTCTGATTAATTGAAAATAATAGTAAAAATTCAAAAATATACTCTCATTTTACAGACAAATAACCCAATTACCGAGCAAATTATAGAAGTTTCAATTTCGATATTTGTTAACTATTCCGAATCTGTTGATTTTAACTCTTTGGCGAATTCAGAAATCGAAAAAATCAAAAATTTGTAAAATTAATTAAGAACATGACTGAAAATTGAAAAACAAATTTATTGCGATTTTCCCTTTAAATAAATTCGAAATTTATTAGGAATCATCTTTATAAGAATTATTTTGTTATTGCATTTATGAAATAAGAGTTTTATTTTATTTATATCTTTTTTTTAATAATTTTTTCAAAATTTTAAATTTCTATTGAGAACATTAGAGGATTTATTTTTTTACAAAATCCTTTTCTTAATTTTATGTAAATTTGCAATAAACAAACACCTCTCTCAAATTCAAATTATTTCAAATATTTTAAAATGATCAAAAGGATTTTTATTTTTAAATTTAAAATAAAAAGTAGATTTTCATTTTAAGTCATTTTCTCATTTCATTTTACAAATTTTGGATTTTTTTGTTTTATGAATCCCCAAAGAGTTAAAATCAACAGATTCGGAATAGTTAACAAATATCGCAATTGGGATTTCTATAATTTGCTCGGTAATTGAGTTATTTGTCTGTAAAATGAGAGTAGATTTGTGAATTTTTACTAATATTTTCAATTGATCAGAAAAAAATGGAATTACCGGGTTTTTGAAAATTTCTGGGTTTTAGATTTGATGTAAGACAAAATGTTTTTTTAAAAATTTGAAGAATTTAAATTTTAGCTTAATGAGTCCCAATTTCATTGATAAACTTTAGTTGAACTTCTATCCAATTTTCATTTATTTAATCAACTATACCTCTATTAATATTATTTTTTGATTTTAGAATTGAAATATAAATAATTAAAAATAATAACAAAATAAAAAATTTTCTTTCAAAAATCAAGACTTTTCCAACATATCAAACAAAAAATATGATACAACCATTTTCAAGAATAAACTTAAATGTTAAAAATAATAATGTTACTTTTTTTAAGTAAAAATACAAATATTGGATTTAAATAAATTAGACTCAGATTAATAAATTGTTTAGATGAGCTTAACTTACCCATTTCATAAGAAAAAACACAAATTACAAAAAAAAATTTGTTTAAAGATCTTGAAAAGATTTCATTTTATTTTTATAAAATACTAGTACCTTAATTATAAAAATCCAATTAAATTTAAAAAAAAAAAAAAAATAAAACAAGTAATTCATGGGTTATTAATTAAAAAAATATTTCAAATATTAAATTTATTATAATTGTAAAAATAAATCATTATTTATTTTATTATTATTATTTTTATTAATTTATTTATTATTATTACGAATAGAAATATAAATAAAAATATTGATATTTGATATTTTATATTAAAAAAAAAAAAATTATTTTTGGTTTTGCAAACACCACTCATCGGCCCATTTTTCAATCAATTTATAGGAAATATTAAAGCTTCCAGCTGATTTAAGTAATTTTTCCCAATCGCCAATTTTAGTTTCGATATCTTTAAAATATAAAACTATTTCTTCAAAGGGAAGCGATAACAATTTTTTTTGATTAACTTTTAATATTGCTAAAGAAATCCTAAAAATAAAGATCATTCCTTCATATAAATAGATATCCCAAATTCTCAATACAAGGGGAAATGGTAAAACACGGGCGAATATTGTTAAAAACCAGGACGATGCATACATTGAAGGCATGATGTTTTCATTTTGGAAGTGCTTATATAATTTTGTTGCATATTTTTTTAAGACCTTATCCCATTGGAAAAGCTGTTGCTGAAGTAACGGAAACCCTTCGCGAAATAATGCGCTCATATGGAAATCCTTCATCAAAACTACAAATGTCCAAAACGCTTCTTGTTCTTCCATATAAAATAGCAATAATCCTGCAATAAACGCCATGCCTTGGCAATAGCCAACTTCTTGGTCATAAATGGACCATGCCTTTAGTACTCTATAGAGTCTTTTTTGCCTTTAATTGGTTTATTTATTTTTGTTTGTTTAGAAATATTTATTGATTTATTTTGGAATTGTATGAAAATCATTGCCATTCAAAAAAAAAAAATTTAAGAAATAATTTCAATTATTTTTTAATATTTTGGGAATGAGGTTTTAGTTTTTCACTTTTTCAGAAAATATATCTATTGATTGATTAGATTTACTTCCTATAGATATCAATTATTCTCGAAGGTGTATTATTCCACTTATTACTTATTTATTCTTTAAGGGACTGGTCTATATTAAATTTTTTTAGGTAAATTTAATAGAGATTTATGATTTTTTTTGCCAATTACTTGGATTTGAAATCAAAGTGAAAAACTTCTTATTATATTAATGAAATCTTGCTCAATGACATTCATTAAATTTAGTTATTGTTTTTATAGAAATAAAAAATTTTTGCATTTTTTCACTTTTTTGAAAGTTGCTTTTTTTCAACTTTTCGCAGAATTACAAAAAATAAAAAAAAATATGAACAAGAAAGCAAAACCTTGTTATGTTTGTGGAAGACCTACAAAAAATAGTTTGAAAAATAAACCTGAAAGGGTTTTTTTTGATTTGCATGAAAACATAGTTTGATTCAAAAAAAAATATGCAATATATGCTTTACTCTTAATAAAAGATTTTCTTTCTTTTCTTGTACTATTCTTTTTTTTCATGAATCTACTTTTTCAATTTACTTTATTTTGTTTTTGTTGAATTTGAAGTTTTTTTAAGTGATCCCAAATTACCATCCCAAAAGTTTTTGTCAGAGTCAAAAAAAAATCAAAGAAAAGAATAAGAACTATTTTTTAAAAAAGTAATTATTGATAAAACAAATTGAGTTCTTTATAGAGTCAAGTTGGATGAATAGAAGTGAAGGAGAAAATATTAACCAGTTTTAAATTATTTTTTCGTTTTTAAAAATGAGAATAAATATTATTTTTGAGAAAATAATTAAATCCAAAATTAATCAAAAAATTCTCATCCTTTAAAGATCTTTTTTCAAAAAAAAAATTTTAAAAGTCACTTTTTTTGGCAGAATTGTAAAATTTTAAAAAAACCAGAATTAAAAGTTCTAAGATTGAAAAAAACTGTCTATTTTCAATTTTAAACATATTTCAAGATAAGGATTCCTTATTTAGTTATTTGACAAAAAAAAAATTAATACAGACTAGTCCCTTAAATGTCAATTATTAGAAATAATGTTTGACATTTGGAAAAGTTTGTTCGTCAACTTTGACAGAAACAAAGTTTATTATTATAGAAGGAGATCTAAATTGTTTTTGTTGATTTGATTGATAATAAAATAATGAATTATTATTTGGGGTTGATGTTTTTCTTCTTTTAATTGGAATAACACTTCCATTTCCAGGTTTATGTGATTTCTGTGATTTCTGTTATTTCTGTGATTCTCATAATGTTTCCAATTCAAAATCATGTTGAACGTTTTTTCCATAACAATTATTTCAATTTATGAATCTCTTTTTGAAGACTGTCATTGTCCAATTAAAAAAAGAAATTTTTTTTGAGTATTTCCTTTCCATGAATAATCATGAAATCTATGATTTTGCGCTTAAATTTTCTTTGGTGGAATTTAAGTAAAGGGGGTATCTATAGTATAATTTACACTTTTTCAATAATAATAAAAAAAAAGAAAGTTTTTATTTCAATTCCAAAATCATGTTTTATCAGGGTGTGTAGTTGAAAAATAGAGCTGAAAAAATGCCAAGATATTCGCACCATCAATTGAAAACGGAAATTTAAGCGATTTAATTAAGTTCTTCCTTATTGAACTGTTGCGGTAAATTTTAATTTTTTTAATTTGAATTTAATACACGGGTATAAAAAAAGATCTATCCAAGGGTTTAGATTCTACCTCGAAGAAGTTTAAATATAATTTATATTAGTATTGAAGGTAAATCAAATTAGTTTTTCTAAGGTTCAAATGTCTCTAAAAATTCAATTAGTCAAGTAGTAATATAAGCGAATCTCATCAATTAAAATTGATTCTTGTATTAGTAAAAAACCCAACATTTTATTAAAAAAATCTCTATTTTGAGACAAATTTAAAGGTTGGATCATCAATACTAGGACTTCAAAGTTGTATAATATCTTTCTTAAAGTTGTCTCAAAATGTAAATTAGTTGTAAAATATTTTGGATTTTTATTAAAAAAATTAAATAATTAACCAATAGATTATTTTGTCCAATTATTTCTGAAATATTAGAAATATAACGAAAATACAACTATTTCCGTTAATAAAAAGGTAACTAAAAAAATCAATATTTAGGTTTTTATGTTAATAATAATTCAGTTAATCTTTGAAATTAAAAAAAAAATGAAAAATAGTTACTTTTGGAAGTTCTAAATATGAATTATTTAAATCTTGGAATATTATTATTTTTGATTTTCAAACTTTTAGCTTTGGGAAAAAGTGATTAAAAAAAAACAATTTCAAAAATGATAATTTTTAATTGTGATCATGAGGAAAAAATCCAATAATTTATTATGCAATAATATTTATAAGGGATTTTTCTGAGAGCCATTTGAAATAAAAAGCACTAATGTGAACCATGTAGTACTAATATAATTTACTTTTAAGTACAGCACACTTTGATTTTAGACGAATCAATAATGATGCCAATCCCTTAAAATCAAAAATTTTAAATAAAAAAAAATTCAATTGAAATCATGCTTTATAATTTGTTTTTAAAAAAGTAAGGGTATAAAATAATTTCTATCTCCAAAAAGTAACACCTTAATTTTTTAAAATTTTTTTGATAAAATTTGTGTTTTTTCATAAGCGACGATACTTTTAAAGCGAGCGCACAAGAGATAGGAAACTTTTAATTGTATTTGATGTATTTTTAGCATTATATTGTGTTTAAAAAAAGAAAGGATGTGGTTTGGGAAAGATACGGAAATTGGAAAACCGAAAATACTTTTTCCAAAAAAATAAAAAAACCCAAACATTTGTAATGGTTTTTTAAATGGAATTTATTATCATTAAAAATAGCAAATATTCTGGCAAGTTCCCTCTTCTTTGTGTGAAGACTGGAAATGAATCGTCGATAATGAAAAAACAAAGTTATCAAAAAAACTTTGAGAATTAAGGTACAGCTGTTTTAGAAAAGTGTGTACCAAAAGTTTTATTTTATGTTGACTGAACTGATTAAAACATATGAATTAGACAGTTTATGGCCTACTTATAAAACTTCGAGTCCACACTTTTTTAAAACAGCTCTATTACTTTTTGAATTTAATAGCACCCACAAGCCATTTTAAAAAAGTGTGAACGAAAAGTTTTCAAAATTACTGGTAATTGCAAAATAAAAAGATCAATATTTTCAGTCAACTTTCCAAAAAAATCACCTCCCTAAGAATTAAAATAAAAACATCACAAGTCCCAATTCTAAAAAGAAATTAACAATTTAGGCTAGGGTTTATGGATTAAAAATTTGAAATGTTTCAGAAATTAAAATAAATTTATAAAGTCTACATTTGTAAAAGAAGGGAAAATCAATAGTCTTGGTTTCTTTACGGATTTTTGAATTTGAAAAGTTCAATGATTTGAAAAATCGTTTTTGGAAGGCTGAATTAAAATTTTGTTCCCGTTTATTTCGCAACAAATAGTATCTAATAAACAGTTGGCAAACATAAATAGACTTATTTTTTGTACTTTATTTAAAAATATGTTTTTAGTCACACTTTTTTAAAACGAGTTTCTGAGGGTTTTTACGAAAAAAACCAAAACTTTTCAAAACAATAAATTTTGGTTTTTTGGTGAAAATTTTTTTAATCATCCAAAATAAGCCCAAAGTTGATTATTGATCTGGGTTCTCAATTTAAAAATTTTCTTTATTGAGGATGTAAGTGTTGACAGTCTTGTCTTTGTGTTCCTCATATTATCAACAATTTTTTAAAAATAACAAAGAACCCAACCAAAATATTTTTGTAATAATTGTTTTCTAGGGTTGCTCAATGGTGGTGTTGTATATTCTGTTTTTCCTGGAAACTTGTTTTTTTGAAAGGAAGGTTAAATTTGAAAAAAAAATAATTCAAAAAAAAAATCAAAAAAAAAATTTAAAAAGAAAAAGAACGAAAAAAGTACTCGTCTCCAGATTTATAGTTCTCATGGTCTGGAAAAGTTCTGTTGATGTCTTTAACAATTACAGATTCAGATTCTGGGTTTTCGTTTGAGATGTGAAGGTCTCCATATTCCACCTCTCCTTCTTTTGCCTTTTGAAGAAGATCGCTTCCTGTAATTAGCCTCCAAGCAATACCACGATAGCGATCTGGTATTCCTGCATAGATGCGTTTTTTTAAAAGCTTGTTGTTTTTTGAAAATTTCTTCCAATTGTCGATGATTTCTCTCCAGAGATCAATACTTTCAATTTCTTTTTTTCTTTTTTTTTGTTCTTTTTTTTCATCAATTTCTCTTTGGTTTGTTTTCATTCAAAATTTTTTAATTAAAGAAGAGTTAAAAACGAAGAATGAAGATTCAAAGAAGTATAGTTAAAAACAAAGTGAAGAAAAATCAAAAAAAAATTTTTTTATTAATTTTGGTTAGTTTTTGGTGTAATTTGTATTTCAGGTTTTCTTTAAAGGGTAAATTTTTTTCATTCTTTTTTTAGAGAGTAGAAAGCGAAGGATGAAAAAAAAAAATGAAAAAAAAAGAGATGTATTGTGTAAATTACTCTTCAGGTGGTAGGAGGAAGCCGTATCGATCAAACAGATATTTTTTTTTTGACTCTTCTGTTACTTCTTCTTGTTCTTGTTCCTTTTTTTTATCTTTTTTCTTTTTTTTTTTTTCTTCTGAACTAGACATAACTGTGAAATAAAACAAAGAAAATAAGTAGAAATAATTTTAAAAAATTGATTTTCCTATATCAATAGAATTCAAGAAATACACACCCTACCAAGATCAAACTTTAAAACTGTATTACTGTTCTCAAATTATAATTATTAATTTGTTAATACTTTGTTTCTGTAAGTTGACGCAGGTGTTTTTAGTCTTTTTGTTAGATATTCATCCTAATCGGAGGGCAAGTGAAAAACCAAATCAATTTTTATCTTATTAGGTGCTAAAATAACCCTACATACTTGGAAAAACTTGTCTTTCAAAAACGTTTTATTTTTTCGCAAAGAGGTGATGAATCAAAGTATCAAATAAACTGGCAATAAAGTTTATCGTGTGTTTCGGAATGAAAAAGCATGTTTCCTTTTTTTAGTAGACTTTAAAATTACTTTTAATTGAAAAATAAAAAAGATCAAAATTTTCAGTCAGCTTTCCAAAATAATCGCACCTCTCTAATAATTATTATAAAATCATCACAAGTCCCAATTCTAAAAAGAAATTAACAATTTATTCTAGGATTTATGGTTTAAAAATTGAAAAGTTGTAGGGTGTATAAAGCTTGATATAAAAAGCTTAATGACATTTTTGTTCCATTTATTCTTTCGTAGAGTTATTGATCTGAGAAACCTACAATCACCAAAAATTGATTTTGGTTTGTAAAAGTTCTAGGGTGCTTTAAAAAGGAAATTTTAAAAAGAGCATATCAAACAACAAATATTTCTCAAAAGAGAGAGAACCTTTTCAGCAAACAATTAATGAAAACAGAAAAAAAACAATAAATTTCTGAAAAAAATATGAGAAAAATAACCGAAATTTTAAATCAAACCCAATTCATAATTTTAAATAGACTTCAAAATCCAATCGGTGAATCTTAAAAGGTAAAATGTTTTCAGGTAAGCTCTTGAGTAATAGATTAGATGTTATATTATAACAATAAAAAATTAATCAACTTTATTTGAAATAACTTTTTTGTGCCCATGGTTGAGTTTTTTTTTGGTACTCTAATATAAAATTGAAAATAAATTGAAAAAAGTTTCCCCTTTAACTTGACTAATTCAAGACCAAAATCTCAAAACTTGTTTAAAATCCAAAGAGGGTTCAGGTGCTTTTTTTTCGATGCTCACACGGCTTATTGGAAAAAATGAAGTTATTTAATTTCTGTAATGGGTTAAAGTTTTTTTAATGTGAATTGATATTAACACCACTAACTTGAAAAATATTATTTGAATTTAACAATGAAATACTTTTTTAAAGGTATAAAAGTTTCTTTAATAGTATTAGTTAATTTTTTTGATAATATTCTCAAAATATTATTGAACCAGGTTAACAAATGATAAATTTAGATTTGCAAATCAAATAATTTTCATTTTTTTTTTTATTTATTTTCAAACACATAATGGATTGCAAACTGGAATATTCATTAAAAATTTTAAAAATCACACACTATTTCAACAATTCTTAAACATGATGAATATATATATAAATATTATTAATTCAACACATGGTAGAAACATTATGCTTTGATTTTTATTTGTTTTTTTTTTTTGATAAAAATCGGTTTTTAGAAGGAAATAGTATTATAATAAATGGTATGGAGAAGAGAAAAAAACTAAAATTGGGATATAATGTTTTTACTTTTATTGTATTGGAAATTTAATGGTTAAGGTTATCATATATTCGTATAATAAAAATAATATTAAGCCATTTCCACTTTTAATTACACAAAATTTCAACAAAAATTAATTAACAAAAAAAAATCTCAAATGAAGGCACAAAATTGAAATACTCATAAGAAAATTGGTATAAAAAAAATTAGAAAGGATGTGTTTTATTTGGAGATTTTTTGTACCTTGGATTTCTTTGAAAGTTTGTGTCTTCAAAGTGGAGCTGAACATAGTTTTTAATTGAAAGTTAATGATATTATTGCTATCGTATTTAAAATGGCTCCAAAAAATTATTATCTATAAATCTAATTAAGCAATTGGTAAAATATCTGAATTTTAGAATTGATGAACTTGACGGATAACTCAAATATTTTTGAGTTTTAAATTTTGTAAAATAATTTTGTGGAGTGTCTAGGTTTTCCAAAATTTAAAAGAATAGAGTAAAATCAAAGATTTTAGTCAATTCTTTTGAAATTTGGAAAACCTAACGACACTTTCAACTTTTGAAATTCGGCAACTCATTGAAGTTTATTTATAAATTTCATTTTCTAATTCTTTTAAATCTTTTGAATAACAGTTGGTTTTATTATTTATTCTTTGATTAAATTTGATTAATTTTTCTAAATAAGGAAGAGATAATTTTCCTAATTTATTTTTTAATTTAAATTTTTTTTTATTAACTGAAATTGTCATATTTTCAATTTTAAATTCTGTTTTATAAATGAGAATTGATGTATTTCTGTTTATTTTGCATATTTCAGTAATACATAAATTAATCCAAGAATTTAAATAATTTAAAGTTTTTATTTGATGATTAAAATTTTCTAATCCATATGTTAATTGACTTAATATAACCGATTTAAATAATCTAATTTTTAAATTATTGTCCAGAGAATTGTTATTGAAAAATTATTTGCACTTATTATATGTTTCTTTAGATTTTTTTAAAATTATAAAGTATATGTGTAATTTTATCTAAATAAATACTCAAATATTTACTTTTTTTAAAATTTTTTGATATAAATGTTTTATCTTTATTAGGTTTTAATCCAAATTGAATAATAATTTCATATATTGAATTTAATTTTTGATTTATTTGAATTTTATTTTCTTTTATAATTAGGATTAAATCATCTGCAAACAAAAAATTGGTTAATTATCAAAAATTTTGAATTACTAATTTAAAATATACTTTAAAAATAAATCCCTTTGAATTTAAAATTTGTATAAACTAATGTTTATTATAGGTTTTATAGGTTTCTTCAAACCACAAGAATAAAAAAGTACACATTTTTTTTTATAAATATGGGTTGTTTTTTTCAAGTAAAGGTTTTTTTTTTGAAAACATACTCAATAAATATCAACATAAAAACCAAACATATACCAGTTTTATATAAATTCAATAAAACGTGTTATTTTATCAATAGATTTTCAATGGTAAAAATAATTTGTCAAAATATTATATTACTTAATTATTTAATTTTTTCAAAAAATTGAATTTTTTTTCAACCTATCTACATTTGGTGTCAAATTTAAAGAAAGTTATTTTTCAACTTTGAAATCTAAAATTTGAAAGCTCAATTATTAAATATTTCTCAAAATGTACTTTTTTATTAATATTATTTATTTTTTTTTAATAATAAACTAAATTTCATAATAAAAGTATAAATTGTTTTTTTTATTTTTTTATTTTTTACTTTTTTGTATTATACTTTGAGATAAAAAAAAATATTCAAGCATATAGAACAGAATATTAAATAAGTAAATTGTTTTATTATAATAGATTAATTCGATTTATAACAATATTATTTTTCAAAATTTGAGTTTTAATGAGCAAATGATTTTGATATAGGGCTTACAGGGATCATTTTTTAATTGATGAGATTAACATTTTACGATGAATGTAATTATCAAATTTTGATAGTCATTTCAGTTATGGGGCCCTAATGTGATGAAAATTCAATTATAAGAAAAATTTATCTAAGACTTTCATGTTGTTACAAGTTAGTTCTTTAAATGGTAAAAAATCATAGGATTTTTATTATTTTTTCTTATATAAAAAAAAAAAAAAAACTTTAGAAAAATATGTAATTTGTAATGGAATAATTTGTTTTAATTATTTTTTATGTTAAAAATTTGTCACACGCTGGGTTATTTTGGATGGTCTCAGAGTTCTAAAAGAAAGAAAATATTTCACAAATTGAAAAAAGATAATCAGGCGATATTTTATCAAGTGTAAAATCCAATAAAAATTTTCAAGTTCTTATCATTTTCTTTGAAATAATTTCGAAAAATCCGAAAAAAAAACTTTATTTTACTTTTTAATTTTACTTTCCTTTTTTCAATTCTTTGACAATTTTTTATGACTACTATGGTAAAAAAATGAAACAAATAAAAAAAATCGAAACCTGTTTTTTCATTAGGAACATTAACAGAACCTGTAAATTCAAAGTAAAATCAATCAAAAGAAGAAACCAATTAACTTCAAATAATAGTAAATTAAATTATTTTCAATCAAACCAACAAAAACACTATTTAAATCTTTTTTCTTATTAAAATTTTTAATTTGGTTTTTGAGATTACAAAAATAGTCAATTTTTTGAACATAATTTTTAATAAGTTGATCAATCAAGGAAAATCCCAAAAACACATAGAAAGTATTAAAAAAACTGTTATTATGTTGAATTGTTTATTTTGTCTATATTTATTAAATTACTGTTATTTTCTAATTTAGAAATGAAAATTTTTATTTCAATTTTCACAATGAATAGTATTTATTACGTCTACAATCAAATTAGCAGAGTAAAAATTTTCTTAGATTTAAATAAGGAAGGAAGTTTAATTTATTGTCGATAAATATCATTTCTAAACTTGTTTGTTTAGATCTTTAGATTTACTTCAACTAATAAACTAGAACAATATTTTGGAATGTGAACTAAAAATTTTCATTTTTTAATTGGAAAATCATAGTATTCTTTTTTTAATTGATCTTACGATGAATTTCCATGTTCTATTAATGTTCACAATGAAAAACCGTGTTTTACTTTTTTTCCTTAAAGGTGAAAAAGTTTTTTTGCTTTAAATGGAAAGAAATTTGTAAAGTCACATGATCTTCAAATTATATTTTCCAGTAAACTGCTTTGAAAGTTGAGTAGTTGTGAATTTACAAAAAAAACGAATTGAGTGAAAATTGTCTAACCGACCTGTTTTGAATCCTTTAAGGCTGTTAAACCAAAGATTTGACTTTTTTTTTTGGATAAAGTATTTGAATATATGACCACACACTATTCAGATTTAAAACAAGGTTTGAGGTGCTTTCCTGATTTACTGGTATTGGTTTTTTGTAAGACCAAACCTTTTTATTTCCTTTTCCCTATTTATTTTTAATATTTGAGTTACAGAAGTAAGTTGTAATTTATAGCTTCTGTTTGAAGTAAAATATGGAAGAGGAAGTGAAAATGTTTGATAATGAAAAAACAAATACCGTAATATAAATGTTTTGAAAATATTAATTGCTTTTTTTTTAAAGATTGAATTACAATTATAATTTCAAATATTGTCAAAAAAATTGATTTTTTTGTTAAACTTTTCATAAGAAGATCTTTTTTCGCAATTTTTTTCACAAAAAAATTCTTTTTTAATTTTTCAAAATCTTGGAAATTCGTATTGAAAATTGATTTAAAGAACAATATTTCTTATTTATGAATACGCCCTACCCATTAATGTGTTTCCTCTCTGACTGGCCAGTTACTATTTTGTGAAACCATTAAATATTGGTTCTGTGTTAATGTCAAAAATGTTGCTTTTTTTGATCAATAAAAATGCCTTACCATTATTTGAGGTTACATATTTTGTTTAATCGGAAAATAAAAAATCTAGATATTTTCCAAAAAATTGTCAAAAAACTTCAAGTTATACAAAGCAAGTAAAAAAAAAATACCAAAAAACACAATTCAGAAAAGGAAAACCAAAGCTGAAATGGTTTCTTGAATTCCATATTTTTAATTATACTTTAATCTTTAAGACACTTTTTCGGAAAGTTGAATGATCATTTTGTTACTCTTTATTGCTCATCAATGAGCATCCATTAGATGGACACATATAGCTACATTTACATTCTGTTTAAGGTTTATATTCAAATAACAATTCTATCTCTTCCTGTTATTGAAATTCAAATAGGATGAAATTTCTTCTAATTTTTGGCTTATTTTAAATTGTGAAATCTGGCTTTTACTTTCTTGTTCAAGGTTCACTCAATAATTGACTCAATATAGACCCGAAAAGGATAAGAAGTGTTGTTCCAAAGGATATCCAGTGATCACAAAATACAATCCATTTCTTTAAAAGAATCTTTAAATAAAAAAAAGGAACATTTTATAAACAAATTGTAAATTATTTCCTAGTTATTTTTCCAGAACATGAGTAAGTTGAAATTATTTTTTAGCATCCTTTCATTCCGTGAGTATTCAAAAATAGTTTTCAAGAGTAGATTAATTCATTACACTTTAATTTTCAAAAAAAATCTCGAAAAATTAAGAAAAAATGTAAATTTGTTTTTAAATGCTCTTTTTCGAAAATTTTGTCATCTTTTTGAAATTACACCTATATTGGGGAAAAAAAAAAAAGAGATGGTATGGTAAAAATGTACAAATGGTACTCCACCCTTTCCCAAAATCAAAACAATTGGTATGTTTTCTTTGTTTTTCGAGAATCAACTTTTCTTAAAAGTATTTTCCAGATTTAATATCGTTCTTTAATTTTCAATCGTGAACAATATACATTTTTCACAATTATTGATGACTGTTATTGGAATTCTAAATGGGTAAAATTTTTACACCATTTTCAATATGATCTTTTTATAAAATAGGCAACTTAAAACAGATGACAGTAATTTGTGGCTTTAATTTTCCAGGAAGTGATAATTTTTTCCCATAAATTATTCAAATACCAGTAAATGTAAAACTTGAACATTAAAAAAAAAAAAAGACATGAGGTTCTTTGGAACCCATTTATACTCGAAGTAGTGAACCTACAAAACTATCCACTAAAAAAGGAAAATATTTGGCATTTATTTTTTTTATCTTTCTCTTTTTTGACTTTTACACAATTTTACTTTTTTAAAAGTTTGACAAGTTATGCTAACTCCCAAAACTAACCGACACCATAAGAACAATGAACAGCTACCAGAACAGAAGAAAAGAAAAAGAACGCAAATCCATGTAAGTATACTGATAGTTCCTAATTTTTTTTTATATCACTTGTTTTATTTGTTTTCCAATTTCTTTTTCCAACCGCCTCATCTAAAAGTGCCAAGAAAGAGTGTGGGTTTACTAAAACTGTTTCAAAAAAAAAAAAACAACTTTTTCTTTGTGATCTACTTCTATTTTTTTCAAAAGAGAGTAATAAAAAGAACTTTAAAGTCTGTATAAAAAGGTAAACAACTAAATACCTAGATTTGTGTTGGTAGTTATTCCAGATTGTATTTTTCACTTTTTGAAAATTACTTTCTATTTTGGAAAAAAAAGTAAAAAAGTTAAAACAGCAATAAAAAGTTCACCATTCTCACTAATTAAAAATAAGATCCATTAATAAAAGAAAAAATAAAGGATTAAATATAAAAAGGTAGTTTGTTTGAAACGCCAGTTATTAATAGTACTACCTTATAGTGGTTTTTTGTTTGAATGAACAATTATTCAAAATATTGAAAAAATCAAATTAAAACTAATGAAAATTTTATGTCAAATTTCAAGAAGGGAGTTCAATTAGTTCTCAGAAAATGACTTTTCTAATTTATTTTGGAAAGATCTTTTCTTTTTTTCAACTCATAATGTCGAAAAATTTAAAACTCTTGAAATAAAATTTTTTTTTATGAATTGGAAAATAACAGAAATTTCCTGATTCTCTTCAGAACTTTCCGAATTTCGTGATCTGTGACAATTACTTTTAAGAGTAACAACCCACTCATCGGCTTTAAACCAGGTTGAGACAAGAGAAAGAGATTTAATTCTGTAAAAAAATTTCGTTTTTTTTTTCGAAAATTTGTTGATTGTGTCAAAAGTTTCTTTTGACTAACCAAATTCGAAATTTAACTTGAAAAGTTTCAAAAATACAAATTTCGATTGACTTCATCTACTTTCTCCTTCATACTAAAGTATGTTAGGGTTTAAGGGAGGGAGTATAACTATACTTGAAAATAAAGAGGAGTGACATTTGGCTAATTGAAAAAAAAAATCGATTTTAGTTTTTACTTGTTTTATTTGAGAATTTCGAAAAGTTTTATGATCATTAAAAATTTTCTTCAAAACCCTCTCAAAACATACAAATTGTGATATTTTTAAATTTCCTTTCATTTACGTCCTTTGAAATCATTTTTTCAATTTACAATATTGTACTTCATTTCCCCCAAGAAAATAAAATTCGGATAATCCAACAGGGTTCTTCATAAAACGAAAAAATGTTAAGGTTAAACCTAATAACATTCAAAAATTTGTTTTTTTTGTTCGTCTCTAGCACAAAGAAATCTTGTTATTTGTAAAAAACTGTTAAAAAATACAATAAATGGAAAATATCCAAACAAACCCAAGAAATTTTGCAAACAGAAAATTCAAAAATATTAGACTTTCTTTCTATTTCAATCTTGATAAATGCGATATTTTGAAATTTCCTTCAAAAAATTTCCACATTTATTTTGCTATTAAAGAAGTCTTAAATGAACAAAAGGGAAGAAGGCAACTTCTGTTAAAAAAACTTTTTTTCAAATCAATTATTTTGCAATGCATCCAATATTTCCCTTTCTGATAAATTCACAAAAATATTTTTAATTTTTTGATCGCTTTTTATTTTTTGGATGTGTACATTTCATGGTTAACGAAGGAAAATCTAAAGATTACTATTTGTTGAAAAATAAATGGAACAAATTTTTCATTCAGCTTTCCAAAAAAAGATTATTTAAATCATCTAACATTTCAATTTTTTAATTCTTAAAAGAAGCTTCAATTATTCATTTTTCCTTTGAGAATTGGGGACTTTGATAATTTTATTTTAATTCTTGTTATGTGTTTTTATCTTGTAGAAAGCTGAATGAAAAATTTGATCTTTTTATTTTACAATAAACAGTACTGATAAATTTAAAAAAATCTTTAAAACTTTTTTATTTTATTTTCTATTTTTCAAAATGTTTTTATGAACTTTTGAAGAAAGAATTTTATTCATCAAAATACAAAGAAAACTTGTAAAATCGTTGATAACAAGACTTTAATGGAAAAAAAAAATCCTTTGAAAGTAGGTTTACAAGATATAAAAAAATGGAAATTGAACCCTAAAGTTTAAAACTTTTTTTTTTGAATTTTTCAGTGTTTAAATTATACAAAATTTGATCCTTTATTTTTAGAATTTCTTTTTAAATACAGTCAGTTCCACTTTTAAGACACAAACTTTCAACGAAATTTAAGGTACAAGAAAAGTCTCAAATTAAGGCGCAAAAAATTTCAAACTTTTCTTTAAATTAATACTGATAAATTCAAATAAATATTTGAAAATTTTTACTTCACTTTCCATTTTACAAATTTTTTCCCTTAGATTTGGATAAAGCATTTTATTGCTTTAAATCAGAAGTAACTTTGCAAAATTAGTTGATCTTTGAAATATTCCTACTCATAAGAACTGTTTGAAAAGTTGAGTTGATAGAGTTATCAATGGAAATTGAATAAAAAGTTTATTACAGGTGTTTGAATTTACCAGTATTGAAAAAAAAGAAAAGTAGCGAATGTGATTAAAATCATGAGTATAAGCATTTTATTGAATTTTAGTTTCAAAAAGTTGACAAAAGTTGGATCAATTAGAAAACTTTTTGAAAAAAGAAAAAAATTAAATAAAAAAGAAGATTGCCTCTTTTTAATTTTTTTTTCTTACCATTGGGCAATTGTTTAAACTTTCGTTTTTTTTTTTCTTTTTCTTTTTCTTCAAAGAATTATTGTTGTTTTGTCTTCTTCGTTTTGTTTTGTTGCTTTTTGATTTTCTTTTTTCTTATTTGGTGTTCAACCATTTTTTCCTTTACCAAGCAAATAATCTACCAACCCTAAAATACTTGAAAATTCGTGTCTATTTCCAACCCAAAAACAACTAAACAATTCCGTCCTTTAGATTAATGTTTTTTTTTTGTAGTCCTGGATATTTATTGTTCTCTTGGCTCTTTAAAAAATAACAAAAAATGACAAAAAAAAATGATTTAGTGTAACCTTTTCAATTTATATACTATGAGTGATGCTTTAATCGTTTAGCCTTTTAATTTTCGATAATTTGGGTGCATTTTAACGAGGAAAAATTTTTGGTCTAAGTGTCTAGTCACACCCATCAATTTGATCCATACTCGAGGAGCCGCTTATCACCAAAATTGAGATTGTGAAATTTCACTTCTTTTGATTTAAAAATTCAAATAACCACCAAAATAGAATTTCCTTTGATCTTTAATTGCAAAAATGCAAAAAAAAAAAATTTCAATAGAGATTTCAATTCCAAAAAATTAATAGTTGAAAAAAAAATTATATATCTTAAAAAAAATATTCATTTAATAAAAAAAAAAAAAGTTTAAAAGGATCTTTGAAAAAATAAATTCAATAAACAAAATAACAGTTTAAAAGGATTCTCTATTTCAAAAAAATGATCTTTCAAATAAAATATAATTAATTTTTTCTTGTTTTATATTTCCAAAGGGTTAAATTTTTTCCAATTTGAAAAAAATTGTTTTCCATAAGTATAAAATCAATTTAATTCAATTTAATCTAATCTGTGGTGGTAATATAACCTCTAAATTAGAAAAAGTAAGGATTTTGTGAATTTCTTGATAAAAAAATAACTCATTTGAAAAAGTAAAAAAATGAAAAAAAAGAAAAAATCTTCAAGATCTTAAAAATCACCAAAGAGAGACACTTTCAAACTCACAAAGTTGTCTTCAAAATCATAATAAATGCCGATTATAAATTGAAAATTGAGATTCGATCTTTGATTTACTTTTTCTCAAAACTTTACAAAAAAATTAAATTATTTTTATTTTTATTTACTTAACAAACAAATAAACAAACACTAACCAAATAAAAAAAAAAATAAAATAAAAAAAAAAAATAATAATAAAAACCTTCAAAAGTTTGAAACACCACCAATTGATTTAATAAACAAAAACAATGTTTTCGAAATATTAAAAGGCTTTAAAGTCTCAGCAGTGATTGCAGTCATATTTTTTATTGTGATACAAGTATCAGGAATGAAATGCATTACTCATCGGCCACAAATCCATAAAGTTGTAAATATATATGAAAGATGGTGGAAATTACTCTATTTGATTCCATTGGCAAACATAGGAACATACATATCGTGGGCATTGAAACGATTGTATTTGAAGAGGACTATTTCGCGGAAATTTACGAAAAATGCATTGACCCTTTTGATTGTGATTCTCCCATTTGAATTATTTATTTTAAGGCCAAGAAAATTCAATGTCTGGGCAGGATTATTTTTATCATTATCGTGCATGACTGCAACTTTCAAAAGCTGGTCATATGTTATGACGTTATTTGATGACTTGGACAAGGCAAATAACGAAGAGGAAAAGCAACAAGTTCTGAAAAGACATCAATCACATGGCTCATTAAAAGAATTTTCACATTTTTTAATCAGACCCTGGTTAATTTATGAACTTGAGCCCCCATTAAAAGACAAAATTGAATGGAAAGTGATTAAAAAGTTAATAATTCTTGCACTCATTTCAAATTTCACCTTTTCACTTATTATTGGATTTGGCTTCCAACCAATTTATAGTTTAGAATCTCCATGGAAAAATTTGTTTCCTAATATGGTCTGCCTTGCTCCATACACCTTACTGTTCTGGACAAATATTTTTCTCTTCTTTTTCCATTGTGTATTATGCCTAATTGGGGAACTGTCGAGATACAAGCCCAGAGGGTATTATGGCGCTTGGTGGAACCAAAGCACCTTAACAAACTTTTGGAGAGATTGGAACAGACCAGTTCATTTTTTTGCCATAAAATATATATACCTTCCCTGCAAAAGAGCCGGCATTTCCAGTAATGTCTCCGGTATTATTGTTTTTTTAATTTCTGGTCTTTTGCATGAATATTTGCTTTGGGGAATGTTTGGTAGCTGGAACTTTTGGGTATTACTCATATTACTCGGTCAGCCTTTAACAATGATTATTGAAAAAAAAATTCCAAAGTCTTTAATAAATATTGCAGGAGAAGTGTTAAAATTTATTACATTCTTTGGGGGGCTCATCTTTCTTGAAATATTTTATCTTAGAAAATATCTCCAAAGAAATCCAGAATATTTGGATTAATTATTTTTTTTACTTATTTTTATTTTTATTTTTTTTTTAACCTCAGTTTTCTTTTTTAAAAACAAGATAAATAAATAACCAAAAAAATTTTTTTTTTTTTTTTTTTTTTTTTCCGATTAAAGAGTGAGTAATTTTTTAATAAATACACAAGTGTAAATATTGAATGTTGTAAAAAAAGAGTTTTTACAATTTTAAAGATAAATAAAAAGTTGGATGTATTTATCCAAATTTTCTTTAAAGTAAAAAAACATCCGTTACAGTTAGTTACACCTATAAGACACAAATTTCCAACAAAATTTAAGGCACATAAAAAATCAAAAATTAAGTAACAAAAGACAAATTCTAGTAAAATAATTTGGATATAAAAAAAAAATTCCAAAAAAAGTGATTTAATTTTGGATTTTTTTGTGCATTAAATTTAGTTGAAAGTTTCTGTCTTAAAAGTGAAACTGGCTATCTGAATTTTGAGTTGCAATGGATTTTGAATATACAATCATCTGGTGAACCCCATTATTTTGTTCGAAAAATGATTTTTTTTATAAAATCGAGAGATTGGTGTTCACCAAATAATTTTTTGATTAAAATTATTGTTAGTCTAAAAATAATCAGATCTGATATTTACTATTATCGAAATATGGATCAATGTTAGTGAATTGTATTTATCTCTAAAATTGTAAAAACTCTATTTTTTACAACATTCAATATTTACGCTAAACGACCATTAAAAAATTTTTTGAAAAAAAAATAGAATCTTTTACTAATTTTAATCTTTTGAATAACTTCAATTCATTTAAACAATATTGGTGAATAAAAGATCTTAGATCAAAAAATACTTTTAAAAACATTTTTCATTTTTTGTTGAAAAATCCAATTTTTCAGGTTTTTTTTACATTATTTTCAATTTAATAGTAAAAAATTTTAAATATTTTTTTCTTCTCAGAGAAGAGATCATTTTATAATATTTTAAAAGCACTTTAAATACAGTGAATATATTTTAGATAAGGTATCAATTATTTAGACTATTAAAGAATTATTTGTTCTTTTAAATTATAAACAATATTTTTTTTTTTTGATTTTTCCGTTAGGTTTTTCAGAATTAAATAGAATGGATTGTAAATCGAAGAAATTTTCTCTATACTTTTAAACCCTGAAAAACCTAGGACACCCACGTTAGGTTTTTTTTAATTTTTGAAATCAAAAGAAAATTTATTAAAATTTTCGGTTTATTTCAAAAAAGAAAAAAAAAACACCATTATGTTTTCCAGAATACAAAAGAATAGCTTAAAATCAAAGATTTTACTCAATTCTTTTAGATACTGGAAAACCACTTTTAACTTTTCGTGAGTTTTCTGTTTATTTCTAAAGTAAAAAAAACCTAGAACACTTCACAAATAAAATAGAAAACATCAAAAAAATCCAGAACACTTAACATATAAAACAAAAAACCTCAAGAAAAGCTAGGCACTTTTGGACACTTGACGGACACGGAATATTTATCATAAGTTAGATTTTTTCTGTATTTGGATTTTTTTAGATGAGTAAGTGTTTTCAAAACTATTAGTTATTATCAATTCAGAAAAATATCACAAAGTTGAATTTAAGTAAAATTCATTTTTACATCCATTTAAGAATTTTTACCCCCAAAATAGGCCTTTTTTTCTTGATACGAAACGTTTAAAAATCCTGGTATTACTTACAAGAATAAATACAAGATTCCCAAGATTTTTAAGAACTGGAGTGTTGATCCTATTGTGAATAAATTTTACATTAAGACTGAAAGGTTAATTAAGGTATGAATTATGTAGAACTTTAGTTTTTCATATTATTGTAATATATTAATGAAGAGAATAAAAAGTTTGTTTTTAAGGGAGTAGCCAAGGTAAAGAAAAATTTTTCACTTTTTTGCAATTCCGATGAGGATCAGAAAATAACATTTTTTACTCTGGTTGTACCTCATTGATTTTTATTATTTAAAGTACTTCGTTCATTAGATTTTTTTAATTTTTTTTTCAATGTCTCAAAGAAATTGCCACAATAGAATCTTGAGTTGAATTGCAAAAAATAGTGTTTTGAATGTTCAATAACTTATCTTTTATCCTTCTCTCAACATTCTATTGTGGCATTTAATTTTTTCATTTTTTATTTTTTCATTATTTTTGTGATTTTTTTAATCCTGACAAGATAAAGCAATTAGAAATATTTTTTTATTAGTGGCATTTGAGATTACAGCTGTTCCAAGACTACTGTGAAATTTTATATGAATCAAATTTTGATGCTGATATAGATTTTTCAAAAGTTAGATATGAGCATAAGAAAACTCCAATTGAAAAAAAATTTTCACAAATGAACTTATTTCAAAAATTTTTTTTTGATACAAGAAATATTAATTTTCAGATCCCTAAATTGCTTCAAACCAGGAAAATCTGTTGAGATGCCACTTAAAAGTTTCTCTTGAAATACCAAAAATATTTTTGATCTTATCACAAGAAAATCTTTGAAATAAGTTCATTTGTGAAATTTTTTTTCAATATGAGCTTTCTTATCCTCATATCTAACTTTTGAAAAATCTATATCAGCATCAAAATTTGATTCATATAAAATTTCACGGTAGCCTTGGAAAGACTGTAATGGATTTTGTTTAAAAAGAACAACAACATTACAATTGAAAGAATCATAAAAGGAAACATAAATGGGACTTAAATAGCTAGAAGGATTCCAAAATTAGAATAATTAAGTCAAATTATAACTTGTTAGGATTTTAAATCGTTGGGTTTAGTGGAATTGGAGAAGTGAATATGATTATATGTTATCAAAGTTTAAACCACAAAATAGCCATAAGTTTTATTCAAACAATCTGGAATTATCTTCTCCCAAAAAAAAAAACAAAACCCCATTCTAAAAATTTGGACACATCTAAAATCAAAAATAGGAAAACAAAAACTCAATTTATTATATTTTCCAAACGTAATATAAAACCGTATTTAAATAAAATAATATTAATGTTTTTTTTAAGTAATCATTTTCATCCAAATATAAGAAAACAATATAAAACAAAAAATCAAAACAAGTCTATCCAAAATAAGGAAACGAGCTGAAATGAAAGAGTTTGAACAAAAAATATATTGGTAGATTTGTTAAAATTACACCAACAATGGTTGATCGATCAAATGATAAGATACCATGCACCGGTTGTATGTGGATTTTTCAATTTTTGAAACTCAACACTAAACTTCTATCAACCATCTATAAAAAATTTTCAGATCTAACTAAACAGATTAAGTAACTGAAAAATTGAAAACGAAAACAAAAACAAAAAAGACAAAAAATGTAATAGTTTGTTGAATTAAAATTAATTTCGAATTGGATGTAAATCATGTTATTGTTATTTTTCCAACTGTTTAAAATGTGTCCAAATTAATGGAATTAAGTTTATTTTAATAAAAAAATAATAATTATATCAATATAATCTCAATTTTTTTATTGTTGAACATTACTAAAAAAAAAAATATCAAATAATTTTTTTAAAATAATTTTTAGAGAATCTATGATCACACGCCACTAAAATAAAATGTTCTTATCTCATCTCTCTCAAATTTTTATCATGTCTTATGGTGTAGCTACTCCCTAAAAAAACGTACTAAAATATAAAGGAGTGTGAAGAATTGAGAAGTGTGAAAATTCTTTGGAAAATTCAGGTGATTTTTTGAAGGAGCAAAAAGTTGTAATTTTCATTTTTTAAAAACTTTACAAAGTTATGAATATTGAAAAAACTGAAACAAAAAGAACTCAAAATCAAACCAAGGTCCAAACAGAAAATTTACAACAACAAGAATTACAAACCCAAGATCAAAATCCAACTACAACCCAAAATCAAATCACTAATGAATCCACATTACCAACAAACACAACAACAAGATCCTTTAATTCAACAAATGTAAAATTAACACAAAGCAACGAAGAACAATACCAATTATTAATTAAGGAATTAAAGTTAAACGAGGTGGAAATCGGAGAACAAGAAAAGCCGCTTGTCCAGAAAGCATACATTGCCTTTTTAGAAGAAATGGAATTACTAAAAAAAGATCGTGATGAACGTTTACAGGAGCTACGAAATTGGTTTGAATACAATGTTCATAATTTGAAAAAATCTTGTTCTTTTGAAAAAAAACAA
The DNA here is from genome assembly GCA_027625915.1 of Anaeramoeba flamelloides. Classification (NCBI taxonomy): domain Eukaryota; family Anaeramoebidae; genus Anaeramoeba; species Anaeramoeba flamelloides. The sequence goes on from JANTQA010000045.1 coordinate 1,783,865, forward strand.
GCCAAAGACGAATTTGAAGTGGACAAAGGTTATTTAAAACAACACATACTTTTAGATTTACAAAAAAAAGAAAACAAATTTCAGCAAATGATCCAAAACCAACAAAAAAAACAATTAAAATCTCAACAGCCTCCAAAAAATGTTTATCAAGAATTTTTGAAAAAACTGAATCGTAACTATTGCTCCTTTTTGTTTTTTGTTTCTTCTTTTTTTCTTTTGTTCTTTTTTGTTTTCTGTTCTTTTCTTTAGATCTTGAAGAAGAAAAAATTGAAAAATATTTCGTGCACGAAACAAGTGCTGTTGTTTTAAGGATTATCAAAAATAAAGCCACCACGTGTAACTTACGAAATTAAAACATCAACAAATTAGACTCTTTGATTTCTTAAGATCCAGAAAAACTATAAATTTTCGAACTTTTAGGAAAAGTCCATTTTTTCAGAGGTTTTTATTGGAAACTAGACAATACTTCAATTAGAAGAAACACGGTTGGGTTACAGGTTTTGTACAATCATCTTCCAATTAAGTATCTGATCTGGCAAAATTACCTTTTCCTAAAAGTTCGAAAATTTATAGTTTTTCTGGATCTTAAGAAATCAAAGAGTCTAATTTGTTGATATTTTACTTCGAAAGACCTCCATTTTGGCTTTATTTTTGATAGCCCTTAAAAAAAAGAGCAACAAAAGTTTCCTAAATTGTTAATTAAACTGTTCTTTCACGCTTTTAAGGAATTTGAATAACACTTTGGAAAACTTTGTTCCTCACTTGATTAAACATTCAGGAATTATGAAAAAAATATTTTTTTCCTCAAAATTATTATTTTTTTTGAGATTGTAAACTCTATTTCAAAATCATTTGCCCATTAAAAATCAAATTTTAAAGAAAAATATTTTTAATAATTGAAGTTATCTATTATAATAAAAAAAATACTATTTTAATATTCAGTTCTATACTCAAGAGATATTTATTTTTCGTTTAAAAATAAAATAAAAAAAAGTAAAAATAAAATAAAAAAAAGTAAAAATAAAATAAAAAAAAGTAAAAAAAAACAATTAAAAAAAATTGGGATATTTATTTTGAAATAAGCATTACATAAAAAATAGAAATTTTAAAAAAGTAATAAAACCCATTTATTGATTCTCCTTCCATTTGAATAACTAAATCGAATCTCTTTTTCATATTTGAAACCAATTTTTTCATTAATTAATCTGTTACTTCTTTCCAAATTTTCATTTTCCATTTTAACAAAATATTGTGGAAAAAATAAATAAGAGAAAAATGATTTATTTTTAAATTTTTCATTGTGAGGGGAAAAACTTCAAAACAATGCAAATACACTTCAAAATTCAAATGTAAGATGGGTCATTTATTATGAAATTTAGTTTATTATTTTTATTATTATTTTAAAAATCAGTTTTTGGATAATCCATTTTTACAAAATCAATGCTTTCGGTAATCTTTTCAAAATATTTAATATTTAAATTTATATATAATCCCTTATGATTGCTAAAAACATTTAAAGAATAAAAAAAATCATTACAAATAAATGGTTCATAAATTTTATATTGTTCCGTTATTTGTCTATAATTATTCTTGATTTTATTTTTTTTCTAAATGAGATTTTAACATTTCTAATTTTGGAAAATAGTAATTTTTTCATTTAAATAATGTTTCAATAAATTAAAGAAAATCAAATTTTTTGTCGTTTAATTGTGTACAATTATAGAAAAATACTCAACTAGATATCAAACCAAAACTACTTAAAATACAAACTTCAAAGAAACAAAAGGTTTTCTTTTTAATCTTTTTGAAAAAGCGTTAATATTTATTAAAATATTTTAAAAAAGAATTTTGTTTCATTTTATTTATTTATTTTTTGATAGTTGGTGTCAATATATCCACATTTGGTAAAACAACATAAGAATCCAAAATCAATTCCCCTATTTGCAATGTCTTAAACTGTATAATTTATTATATATTTCAACTTTATTGAAATTATTTTTACTTATTTCATTTTTTTTCTTTTTATTTTATCAAATTGAAAAGAAAATGATGTGAACCTATTTATAAAACAATGACACCACCAACAAGATAAATACATTAGAAAAAAAATGACCTTATAATGTTCTTAAGGGGTTTTCACTTAACAAATTATTTTCATTTTTTTTTTGTTGGAATTAATCATTTTAAACTCCAACAAAAAATCTTCAAGTTCATCGATTGTTTTTAATAAGTTGAAAATTCAACTTGTAAATTGATAAAATTGAAATATTAAAACGATTTTATAAATAAACACCATTTCAAAAATTGTGACTCGCCTTGAATAATAACAAGAATATATATATATATATATATATATACTTTAGTATTCAAGAAAAACAAATAATTAAATCTGATTTGTAATTCGCTTTTAAAATCATTCTAAATATATAAAAACCTGATATTTTTTTTTTTTTATTGATTGAAGGGAGTGATCAAAGATCCTCTTACATCTCTGATTACTAATGGTAAATTAGTAATTTAGATGATAAAGAAAAAACAATATTTTGGAACCGAGCAAGTTCCAATTTTTTATTGGTTGAAAAAAAAAAAAGAAAAATTAAAAAAAAAAAAAAAAAAAAAAAAAAAAAAAAAGCAAGTTAGAAAACAAAAAAAAAATGTTTTTCAAAGACAGTTGGTAAAAAATCAAAAAAAAAACCAATTATCCATTTTTATCAAGAACACTCATTAAAACAGACACGATCCTTTTATTTAAATTTTTGTCGTTTAATTATTTCTAAGAAATCGTGAATGCTTCGTTGAGAGGTAGTTGTTTAGTAGCTGCCATTTTTTTTCTTTTTGATCCAATCTTTTTTGATCGTTCCAGTTTTTGTTTTTGTCTTTTCTTTTTATTTTTAAGTTACCCATACCGACTAGTTTCTGTCCTTCGAGTATTTATAGGTAACTACTTGATTTTTCTCCTTGGTGACTCTTCTTCCTAATAAAAAGGAAATTCAACAAGGGAAAAAATAGAAAAAAAATAAAAACCTGATATTTTAAAAATTAAAAAAAATAAAGCCAAAAACTAAAAAAAAATGAGTGAAAATTTTTGAAATTAGCATTACGGATTTTTTATTACTGAACTTTCACTGAAAAATGTTAACAAGAAGATTTTTTGTTAATAATTAATTCATTTTAAAAGACATTACATATTCGAAATTTTCTTAGTGATCATATGTATTTTCGAAGATCTTTTTTTTTTTTCCAAATGATCTTTTGCAAAAATAAAAGTATCAAAGAAAAAAAAAAAGAAATTGAAAAATTTAAAAAAAAAACAAAAAAAAAAAAGAAAAACAAAAGAAAAACAAAAATTTGATGAGCAAAACAAAAATTTACATAATTAGAAAAAATAAAACTGATCCAAAAATTAGAAAAATAGTTTTTGATAAGAATACTGGAACAAACCCTCAAAACAACTTCCATTAACATTTTAAAATTGAGTCAAAATTTTTGAAATCTAGTTTAGTAACCCAATTTTAAAAAAAATTCCAAAGATCAGAAAATATTATTTTTTAATTGACTATGGTATAAAATTTGAAAAAAATTTTTTTTTAAATTTGCAAAAATGAAAAGCAATTACTTGCTTAAATCCTTTTATTATTTGAGTTCTGAATGTGCCAATTGTTTTTTAAAAAAATTGATTTTATCATTTCAATAAATTATAAATATTAATTTTTTTTCGCCGAAAATCTCGGAATGGATATATATATATATATAGATAGATAGATAGATAGATAGATAAACAGACAGATTGTTAACTGATTATTCTTTCAAAAAAAAAAAAGGAAAAAGATTTTTTTTTGTTTTTTTTTGGTCATTGAGAAATTAAGTACCAAACTGGGGATTAAGGCTCAAAAAATGAGTATTTATAAAATTATAATAGATTTGGAAAATATTTAGTACCCACGAATTGTTAAAAAAAAAAAAAAAAAAGAATTTTATTGTTACTGTTAAAGATTAAAAGAAAGAATCATTTAATCTGATAATGAGAGAATTTTGGAGTGAAATTTGTAACTTCCAATTCAAAGAAAAAATTGAATTTTATTATTTTATTCTTTTTTGATTTGTAATAAAACAAGAAATTTAATCTTTATTAAACTCTTCGACCACTTATTATTATTATTTTTTTTTTCAAACACGATTATTTTTTGAAAAATCTTTATATTCTTTTTAATAGAACAAAAATATGATAGAAGTGTTGAAATTGAGCCAGAATTGAAACGAATTGAAGAATTATGTAAGTTTTTCATATTTTCATCGTTTTTTAAAACTTTAATTAATGATAAATGTTGATCGATTGATATTTTTAAAAAATTACATACACAATTTCGTATTTATTATTAATAATTAAAGTGATGAAAAAAAAGAGACCACTCACCAAAGAAGAAATACAGGAAGATATATCGATTATTCATTCAGCAACATTTGTATGCCAAAATTCCACAATGATCAAATCTGATCAAAATAATCAAGAAAATATTTTTAATTAATACTTCATTTTTTGATGATTTTGAAAATACATTTATTTATTTAAAAATAACAAGTAATATATTAGTGGGAATATATATATAAGATATTTCCAAAAAAGAAGTTCATTTTTCTTTATTTTTCAAACAATATTTACAAGTTATTTTATTCGTTAATTGATAATATTGAATTAAGAGGAATATTAATACTTCATTGGATCATCACCTATTGGATATATTTCAAAATATTTTCATTGAAATATTCCAAAAAATGAAAAAAAAATTAAACACTTTTTTTGGAGAAAATGGAGCTGACTAATTTAAATTAAAAACGGGCAATATGGCAAAAAGAAACGAATGATTTTTTAAACAATAAAAAATACAGCAACAAGTTTTTCATTCTATTGGAAGCATTATCGAGATTAAGTCTCTTGTAAAAAATTTTTTTAGTATCAAAAAGAAAGAAAAAACGAACCTCCAATTTTCATTCCTGAAAAATATTATTTAAAATTGAGATCAGAAACTTTTAATATCTTTTTATTTAATTAGTGCAATATCTTACAAACAAATAAATTGATTTATTATGGAGAATCTTTTTATGATAAATAACAATTTTGGAGATTTAAATTGTTAAGTAGGTATATTAAAATTCAGTTTCATAATGTTTATTAAAAAAATTTCCTCTTTTTTTTTTAGTAAATAGTTTATATTTCCCTTAGAACATAAAATATCCAAATTGCCTTTGAAATAATTTTTTTAATTTGAATTGTTATGAAAAGATTTAAAGATATAGAATTTATCAAAAATTATCTTAGAAAGAAAAAATTTATAATTAAAAATTGTTATAGTAACCTACAATTAAAAAAAATAGCTTGAAAAGAAATTGTTCAATATTTGAAAAATTTTTTTTTTATTATTTTTGCAGTTTAATTATTTTGAATCTAAATTTTTTTAAAATTAAAATTTTGTTCTTTTGAAAAGTTGATGTAAAAATAAAAAACTTTCTCATTTTAAATGATTAAGACATATTATTTTGAACTAAAATTTTTTTTCCCTTTTTATCCCAAAATGAGAATTTTGTTTAATAAATAATTTATTCATTGTTAAATGATATTTTGATATCACAAAAATATTTTTTATAGATTTGATTAACTATCAAGAAGTAAATAGTTTAATTGTTGATTTTCTCTGTTTATCCCAAATCTCCAAGACTAATATTAGTTCATTAATTAATAATTTCCAATCTCAATAATAATTAATTTTAAAATTAAACTATTGTTTTTAAAGTAGTGTATTCGGCCATACCCAATTTAATAATCCTGGACACATTCCGAACCCAGAAGATCAACGAATTGAGGGCTAAGCTAGTTAGTGAGATGGGGAACCTCTCGCGAACACTTGGTGCTGAATACTTTTTTTTCAATTTTTTTATGAAAAATAATTTATTAAAAGAAAAAACAAAATAATATGAAAACAAATTCTAATTATTTTTTAAATTATTTTATTTCAAAGAAAATTAAACTTAAAAAAAAAAATATCAATAAAAAATAATTCTTATACATTTAGTACGGATTTAGATAAAAAAAAAAAAGAAAATACTCAATTTATAAAAATATTAATATATAAAATCATCATTGAATAATATAAACAATAATATCAAAATTGATATTAATTGAATTTCTAAAATAAAACAATGTTATTTCAAATTTGATTATAATTCATAAATATTTTCAAATCTTTCTATCAATTTATTTAGATCAAAAAATTTTTTTTTCAACTAATTTTCAATAAAAAAACATAAAAAATACCAAAAAAAAAAGGTAATATAAACCAAATTTCAAAAATTATGACTTAACTGAAATAATAAATTACAAAAAAATATATATCCCTTCCAGTATCAAAAATAACAAATAATAATATTTGATTAATAATTCAGTTTTAAATCATTCTAAATATCAAAAAAAAATTGATATTTTAAAAATTAAAAAAAATAAAACCAAAAAACTAAAAAAAAATGAATCACAATTTCTTCAAATAAACATTATGGGTTTTTTATTACTGAATTTTACCAAAAAAAGGTCAAGATAGAAATTTTTTACTAATAATTAAATTCATTGTAAAAGACATTAAATAGTGGAAATTTTGTTATAATGATTTGTATTTTTGAAGATCTTTTTTATTTTCACATGTTCTTTTTAAAAAAGAAAAAAATAAAAAAAAAAATGAAAAAAAATAAAGAAAAAACAAAATAAAAACAAAAATTTGTAAATGCAATCAAAAAAATTTGTAAAATTAGAAAAAATGATTCTTGTTTAAAAATAGAAAAAAAATTATTTAATAAGAATCAGGAGAAATTCCCTCAAAACAACTTCCATTAACATTATAAAGTGAGTCAAAATTTTTGAAAAAGAGCGTATTTTCGAATTAATAATTTATAACCAAATTTTATCAAATTATAATATTGATATACTTTTTGTTCTTTTTTTTACCAGATTACTTTTAAGTTATTTATAGTGTATTATAGGGTAATACTTAAAAGAAAAACTCTATATTTGATGAGATTCAATAAGTAGAAACTTATAATAGATTATTGATCAAAAAAAAAAAAAAAATGATTGTTGTAAAAATATAAATAATTATGTTTACAATTTCAAATTCGCCACAAGTGATCAGAAAAGTTCCAACTCAATGTTTTATAAAAATTTTCTGTTTTTTAAGGGGGTTATTCATCTGATATTTTTTAAAAATCATTTTTTTTTGTAATTATTCTCATTTTTTCACATTGTGAATAAAATGTTTTGGAAAATGAAATAAAAGTATGAAGAATAAAAAAAATACAATGGCAAAGGTACACTAGATAGTGTTTTCAAGAGGAATAACTATTGAAAAGATAATTTATTAAGTTCATCAAACTATCAATTGATAAAAAGAAGGAAACAGAAAAGAAAATAAATAAAAAATTTATTAGAAATTTTTTATTATTATTATGAAGCGATTGGTGCATTAAACCATCTTATTTACCCTTATGTTTTTTTTTTTTTTCATTTAAGAAATTATAGAAGAATTTAAAAAAATTTTATTTTTTTTTTTTAAATTAAAAAAAAAAACCTCCTTTAGCTTTTCCAGAAATCAAAATAATTGGGGAAAATCTTTGAATTTTCTCTATTCTTTTGAAATCTAGTAAAGATATACATTCACCCAGACTTGAAGGCACTTAGCAGCAGTTCCTGAATTCCATAATTTTTATTTAGAAATTGTATTAAAGACTCAAAAATAAGTTTATTATCCACTAGGATTAATAACAAAAATAATGAATCTTTTTTTGTAATGATAGCAAAAGTATTAAAGTTTTATTAGAATTTAAAAGTAGGAAAATAATTTTTGGGACTGAGGTTAATAAGTCTGCTGAAAGGAAAAATAAAACGAAAAAAATAATACCTATTAATCAAAAAAAAAAAATAATAATATTTTTATTTACTTTTCTTGGGTTTTATTTTTATTTTTTATTTTTTTTTAAGTTAAGTTTATATGAACTAGTATCATAAATCACATCTTCTCGATGAACAAATTACTGATATTATAATGAAACTATTTACAATAAGTGATATGTGGAATTTTCTACTAAAATATTGTGTTTAGTTGAAATCCTAATATCTCTATCACTCTCTCACAACAGATTCCAATATCATTAGATATTTTTATTTAAATAACTAAGATTGCTAATGTATTTATAGATAATTATTTGAGTTAAATACCCACCTATGGGAAGTATAATAATTGTTATTAATCATACTTTTTTTTTTAATCAGTTCCATTTTTAAGACACAAACTTTCAACGAAATTAAAGGCACAAAAAAATCTCAAATTAAAGCACAAAATTTGGAATTGTTTTTTTTTAACAATTTATTTTACTAGATCTGAATTTTGTGCCTTAATTTGAGATTTTTATTGTGCCTTAAAGTTCGTTGAAATTTTATACCTTGAAAGTGGGACTGGGTGTATAGTGCTTGATTTAATTTGTTACTTTTATAAATTTATTTATTTTATTTTTGTCCTTTTTTTTTTTTCACTTGATGAAATTTCTTTATATTGGGAAGAAGAGTTACAAAGGAATAAGATCTAGTGGTTTTTACTGATTAAATACCAAAATAAGGAAGCGTGGGTACCTTGAAAAGAAAAAATCAAAGTAATGGTAAAAAATATCAAAGATTTAAAGTAAATCAAGATTCAAGAGAAAAAAGAAATAATAAAAAAAGTACAACCGAATAACAAAAATAAAGTATCAGAACCAATTATCAAATTAAATTAAAATTAATCAAAAGTATGGACACTTTGATTTTGGGTGTTCTTAATAAAAAGATAGAATTTTTTTTTTTTTTTGTTTTGATTTTTTACCAATTTCTTCTAAACCCATTTTTAAATTTCTTTTTTTTTTTCTTTTTTTTCTTTTTTCTTTTTCCTTTTAAATTTTTTGTTTTTGCTTTTTTAAACATAAAAAAAATTTTGGGTGTGTCTTTACCTTGAATAATTGTGAAATCCAAAGATTTCACGCTTTATTTAGTTATTAAGGGAATTTAAGTATAAGGAGATCTAGAGTGTAATTTACCTTTCTTCAATAATAAAAATAGTTGCATTTATTTATTTTTTTTTTTTTTTTTTGTAAAAGGTAAAAAATTATCTCAATTGACAGCCCAACAATCATCAAAAATTCTTAGATTCCTTCCCAGTCGATTCACCTTACACTTGGGAATTCAGATTTTTGGAAAAAAAAAAAAATACCAAAAATATCATATTATAACAAACATTAAAAATCCCACAAAGTTAAAGATCGATCAGCTAGGAACCAAAATAACAAACCGTCACACCTAACACCAGATAACCTTTTTTCGGACTCTCAGATTGTAAACCTTATATTATAATTAGAAAATTCAAAGAAAATAAATGATAAAAAAATTCTGATTTTAAAAATTTAGGAATTCGGCAAGTCCATCAAGTGCCGTTAAGTGTGGTAGGGTGCCTAACTTTTTCGGGTTTCAACCGAATGGAGAAAAATCAAAGATTTTACTGAATTCTTTTGATTTCTGGAAAAGCCTAATGCAGTTTTTTTTTAATTTTTGAAATCAAAATATAATATTTGAATTTTTCTTTTAATTTTAAAAATTAAATAAAGCCGGACAGCATTTTTCTTGAATTTTTCAATTACATTAAGAAAATCTATTCACTTAACAAATAAAATAGAAAACTCAAAAAAACCTAGAACAATTAACAAATAAACAGAAAACTCAATAAAACCTAACTGCGTTTTTCTTGAGATTTTCTTTTTTGTCAGTCAAATCTATTGATTTTACCAATAAACAGAAAACTCAATAAAAGCTAACGGCGGTTTTCCAGAATTTACTGAAATAGAGAAAAATCTAAGATTTTACTCAATTCTCTTGAATTAAAAAAAACCTAACATCAAACAAGAGTGGTTGATAACCCCTCTCTTAAATAAGAAAAAAAAAAAAAAAAATGATGATTTTTTCTTTTAGCACCATTCATATTTTTGAAAAGAGGTAACTTGTTGTCAATAGAAATAGTTCTCATTGTTCATTACTTTTATTATTTTGAAAAAAACAATAAAAATGATTAATTGAGAACTAACCACATAAATAAGAGTTTTCTGATCGAATATTTTCAACTTTCATGTTTCCTTTTCTAGAAGAGTAATTGCAATAAAAATAAACCCACAAACATGAACACGAATTGTTGTTGTTAATAATCTCTTGTTTATTTTTGATTGATAGCAAAAAATTTAATAAAAATAAGAAAAACAAATCAAAAAACACAAAAAGAAAATAAAAAAGAAAAGAAAAGAAAAAAGAAATGTTTTTATTTTTGGAAATGCTTTTGTTAAGAGTTTCTGACAAAAATTTGGAAAAACGCCCAATTAAAGCAAATAAAAATCAGTGAAATATTGAAACAAAAAGGTATTAACAAACTATAGTACCAGTCAGTTCGAAAGAACTCTGTGAGGGGATCCTTTTTTGCAGACAAATGAACAAAATCAAACTTTACAAAAAAAAGGTATCCAATTGCAATAAAAGCAATAGCACTTCCAATAATTAAAAAAAGACCCCACCCTACAGATCGATCGTTTGTCCGTCGAACATAAACGTTCTGTGTTCTTTGTTTAAATTCAAGTTTATTCTTATCGATTTGCATTTTTGTTTATTTGTTTGTATTGTTATTTTTGAATTCTTTTTTTGTTATTTTGAAATTCCCAAAAGTTGAAATCTCTGTTAAAGGTGAATTTGTGATTAAGAAAGTTCAACAAATCAGTAAAACCAAAAAAAATGAATGAATTTTTTACAAAACCAAAGAAACAAAATTATTCATTAATGGATTTAGGTGGATTATTTTCGATTGGAATGCCAATTAAGATAAACAATTTAAAAGAATTGGAATAAACAAAATATAGGGTATCAATTTTGAGATTATGATTTCAAAATAATATTTCTTTATTATTATCAGAATATTTTGGCATAATGGGGGGGGCAATTTGAATCTCATTTCTATTTTCTTATTTTTCCTAATCAAAAGAAAGTTTCCAAAGAAATAAATTGATAATTTGTGATCTCTATTTTTTACTTCTATGGTCCTATTTGGTTATAGAAGTTTATCTATTGTGGGGTTGAACTCTGAATCCTAAATGAAATTATATTGCTAAATTGAAAAAAAGAGAACCAGTTGATTTTTTACTCCTTTAAATTTAAAAATGTTAAAAAACAAAGATTTTTTTTGAAATATCAAAAAAATGCCCTACTTTTTTGGAATTGCCTTAAATCATTGTTGAGTTGGAAGATTTTTATCTAATGATCTAAGATATTGAACTAAAGATATAAACAAAAAGCGTCAATTATGATTGTTCAATTTATAAAAAAACAAAAATAAAAAACACTGGTGTCTGTCAGAAAGTTTTTATAAGTACGATATAACAAAACTGATCAATTTAAATAATACTAAGAGACTTTTTCCTTAGTCTACAGTTTTTTAATTTTTTTTAGTGAATTTAAATAATAATTATAAATCTTCATATATAAATTAACCTGATAAAAAATTTGATGAATTAGGAATTCTTCTTTGAAATGAACTAGTTTTGAAAGTTGAATTATTCGATTTCAAAAAACTTGAAACTAAATAAAAAGGTTTTTTTTTTTTTTTTAATTTATCAGTAATAAAATATTTGTTTTAATTTCAAATGACGATTAATAATATTGTAATCAAACTTTTAATTAAAATTAAAGATCTCTATTTACAAAATGAAATTATTTTATTTATTTTTTTTTTAATTTACATCAAAATAAGCTAAAACGGAAAAATAAATTCATTATTTTTTTCCTTGATATCTTGTATAATTATTAAATATTTGATAGTAATCAATAGTACCCAAATTGGATGTTTATTGGATTTTTAGAGGAATAAAAGAACATTTAAAATTATGCGTGAACCTTTCACAACACATGTGCAAAAAGTGGTGCCTTAATATTTTAAGTGTTTTTACTAAATTTGTCATTTTTTCAAAAATTGTAAAACTTTTCTGATATGCCGGGCTGGAGAGAACAGTTTCTTTTTAACAAACTTGATGTTTCTTATAAAAAAAACTATTTAATGAAAAAATAAAAAAACTTTGTGGTTTTTTTTGTGTTCTGATTTCTGAAAATTATTTTCTATTTTTGAATTTCTGTTTCTTCCCCAAACATTTCTATTCTATTATTAAATAGATCTTTTGGCCTTTAGAACACTCGAGTTTGTTGAAAAAAAATCTCTTCCTTTGGCGCACATATGAAAAGTTTTTTATTTTTTGAAAAAATGACAAATTTAGTAAAAACACTTAAAATATTAAGTCCTCACTTTTTGCACATGTGAATAATGTAAAAAAAGTTGAAAAAAAAATTTACTTAATAAAATAAAATAAATAAAAAATTGTTATCTCAGTGTTAATATAGATATCATTCAAATAAATATTGATTTTTGGATGAATCACTAAAGTCATATATTTTGGGAACTTTTATTTCAAAAATGAATTGCTAAAAACATGTAGTTTTTTTCAAGTTATTTCAAATAAAGAAATTTAGTTGTGAATTTTTGTAAATATCTTTTCTCTACTACCTGTGTATGTTTAATAGTATGTTTTAAACAATAAAAAAAGTCTCTTTTTTACTCTCGTTTGTACAAGTTTATGATAAATAATTAGTGAATCGTAAGAAAAATTCACAAAAAAATTGAATAAGGGTTGAAAGTGGGTAAAAATTTATTAGAACATTCACTATGAATAAAATTCAATTTAACTTTTTTTATTATTTTTGTAAACTTTTATTCAAAAATATTGATGTGAACTATAACAATAAAAATATTGTGGATAATACTCAACAAATGTAATAATTACTACAGTCAGTTCCACTTTTAAGGCACAAACTTTCAACCAAATTTAAGTTACATAAAAATCTCAAATTAAGGCACAAAATTTGTAATTTTTTTTTTTACAATTTATTTTACTAGAATCTCAAATTTGTGCCTTAATTTGAGATTTTTATTGTGCCTTAAATTTCGTTGAAATTTGTGCCCTTAAAAGTGGAACTGACTGTAAACCAAAACAAAATCATTCAAAATTTGTTCTAATAATAAAAAATGTCCTTTTATTATTATCCAATTCCCTGCTCTTTGTGTCGTAAATGGTACTTATTTAACAAACCATCTCTTCAAAGTAATTTCAAAAACAAAAACAATAATAATAATAATAATAATAATAATAATAATAATAATAATAATAATAATAATAATAATAATAATAATAATAATAATAATAATTATAATAATAATAATAATAATATAAATGGTCATGTATGGGGCCATCATTGTGTTTGGTTCATTTTATTTTACAAATAGTTTTGGTTTTTTGTTTAAATGAATAAATAATAATAATATAAAATAAATCTTCTCATTGATTTTTAATGTCGAATCTTCTCTTCTTGAAGGATAATTATTGTTTACTGGCATTATATTACATCTATAAAAGTAATAGGATATATAAATTGATTTTCTAATATAAAAATGTGTTTTTTGAAATAGAAAATATAATTACTGTTATACTATAAGAACAATTATAATTTTCTCTTATTTCAACCTGTAATTTATATATATATATTAAAAAAAATATTAAAATTCAAAAGAAAAGAAATAATAGAAATTTAAAAGGATTTTTTGATCCTTACTTGAAAATAAGTAAAACTGATATTTTTACAAATTTTGTAAATAAGTTATATATATTGATGCAATTTTTTTAAAAAATTTGCTTGTTGATGTTCAAAGCCAAAAAAAAAAATGTTAACACTTTTTTTTTTCTTCTATTATATAATTTACTATTGAGCATAACCTTACATAACTATTCAGATGTTAGACAAACATTATCAATTTTTAAGAATATAAAATCTATCTTTATTTCTTAAGTATATTTATAATATAGTTTCAATGGATGTAATCAAACTCTTTGTATTCAAAAAAGAAATGTTTAAATATTAACTATTGTTTTCTATTGAAGATAAAACAAAATAGGTATTTAATAAAAAATTGAATTTTTGATTTTTTAAGTGTAAATTATTTTCAGATTTTTAATTTTGAATAATCTCTTTGAATTGTTTTTTTTTTTTTTTTAATAGAGAACACTATTCTTAGAATCAATTAAAAATGTAGATTTTTTTAATAATATGTACAAAATTTTTTTTTAGTTTTTCACACAACAATTAATTTTCATAAAAATGGTTACATTTTGAAATATTTTTTCACAAAAATAAAAAATTACCAAAAAATTAATTTGTTTAATAATTCTCAATTATTAGAAATCACACCCTTTCAACACTTATTGGATTTTTGTGTGTGTGTGTGATTGTTTATAATGGAAATGTTATATGCGGATAAATTCCTGAAGAAAAAAAAATTTTTAAAACACACTGAAAAATGCATTTTAGATAGTTAAAAATTCAATATTAAAGAAGAAAAGGTTTCCAAACAAATTTCTCACTTCCGATTCCACAACTTAATTTATTTGGTGAATCCTCATTCCAAAATGTTAACTTTTTAATGAATTATATTTAAAAAAGAGATCTCAAAATATAGGTTATTTGTACTCAAAATAAATAATTATATTTAACATGATATTATAATATTCATTGGAATACAAATAATTTTTTTTTTCATTTTACTTGTCTAATTATTTTACAAAAGTAAAATATTATACTTGTTTTTAAACCAAACAAAAAATATCTAATTTTTAAAATATACAGTCCACAGCTATTATGAAATTTTTTTGATATCAAATTTTGATCTTGATAAAGATTTTTAAAAAGTTGAAAATAAAGATATCTGCTCATAATGAAAAAAAAAAATCTTGAATGAATTAATAATAAAGATTTTTTTTCTATTATTGTCAAAAACAATTCATTATTTTAAGACTCAATTTTATGTTGTTTCTTATCAATTTTTCGATGCTAAGAGTTATTTTGGGTTCTTAAAATTTATTTTTTGAAGATTTCAAAAAATTTTTGAATATTAATTAATTTAAGATTTTTTTTTTCAGTATGAGTAATTATCTTTATTTTCAACTTTTTAAAAATCTATATCAAGATCAAAATGTGATCGAAAAAATTTCATAGTAGAATTACAACAGCTGTACTTGAATATAAAATAAATGTGTGTTATTTCCAATGTGGTTATTATTTTAATTTTAAATAACTAAAAATAAGAAGCGAGTAATTTTCCAATTTATTGGTGATTGATTAAAAAAAAAAACCTCTAACCTCTAATTGATTTTTTCTTTACAATACAAAGATAAAGAAAGAAGAAAACCAAAAAGTAATAAAATAAATGTCCAAACAATCTTAAAAGGTGGTGATAATCTGGCTCCACTATTAAGAGGCATTTTAAAAAGTTATAAATCTCCTTTAAACTTTCATAGAATAATGAAAACTGTTTAACTGAATTCATTTTTTAATGAAAACGTGAAGGGTTGGTAGTTTTTGATGTATTTTTATTTATACTAATTTATAACACCATAATAAATTGAGAAAATAGTCATTTTCCTTTTGTTTTCGGATTTGTTGATCAACCCATACCTCTGTCAACCAAATCAAAATAAAATACAATAAAAATCTTTTGATTTGAAATTTGATTGCGTTAAGTATCTCTTTTTTGTTTTTTTTTGAAAAAACAACTTTTTTTTTCAATGATCTCTTTTTGATCAAACAAAATTTTTCTTTTTTAAAATTATCGTTGTTTTAGCCCTTTAAATCATCAACCATTATATCACAATATAATTTTCTATATGATATATTGACATTTATCATGATTTTTATACAATTATTTTGGAAAGTTATTATTGATTATCATGATTTTCTAAAAATATCGCGATATGATCAAAAATAATCAAGATTTTTGAAACTTTATCCAGAATTGAAAAAGATATAACAAATTCTCAATTAAATAAAAATAAAGTAAAAAAAAAAAATTTGTTAAAATGGATTTTATAATAATTAATTGGTAAAAAATCAAAAAAAAACAAATCTATCTTTAATTAAGAACCCACAAAATCAGATCCACGATACTTGTGGTTAATTTAATTTAATTTTATAGCTGAACCTGGATATTAATTTGGGGTTCAAAGTTTAATTGTTGAAATTTTTTTTTCTTTTTTAATCGAGTTTTGCTTTAAATCTTTGGACATTTTTTGTCTTTGTTTTTCTTAGATTTTTTAGTTTCGAGTTATTTATACTTTCATGTCTCCGTCTCCAAATACTAATAATTAACCATTTGATCTTTTTCCTCTTTGTAACTCTTCTTCCCAATATAAAAGAAATACCGCAGTAAAAAAAATCGAAAAAAATAATCATAATAAAATCTGTTTATTTTTAGTGTGTTCTTTATATTATATATATAATATGATATGATATAACTAAAAAGATATAAATTTTTGGTTATATACCCTTAAGTTATGTTATATAATGATAAATATGTAATAAAAAATAAATTAAAATTGTGTAAAAATAATATTATTATTTTTCTTTATTTTTTCGGCTTTTTTTATTTTTAGGGTCTTTATCATCGCCTTTTCTTTTTCTTGCATTTTTTTTTTTATCTTTAGATTTATGCTTATGTTTTGATTTGTGTTTATGTTTTTTTTTATCCTTTTTAGATTTATGTTTATGTTTTTTTTTTTTCGATGATTTATCCTTTTTTTTATCTTTTTTCTTTTCATTTTCTTTTTCTTTTTCTTTTTCTTTTTCTTTTCCGTTTTCTTTCTTTTTTTCTTTTCCATTTTCTTTTTCTTTTTCCTTTTCTTTTTCCTTTTCTTTATCTTTATCTTTAGTCTCACTCTTATCCTTTTTTTTATCTTTTTTTGATTTATGTTTATGCTTAGATTTGTGTTTATGTTTTGATTTGTGTTTATGTTTTTTTTTATCCTTTTTAGATTTATGTTTGTGTTTTTTTTTTTTTGATGATTTATCCTTTTTTTTGTCTTTTTTCTTTTTACCTTTGTCATCTGATAAGTCGTCTAAATTTTCTTCGGCGATTTCGTGTTCGGGGATGTCTTCGTCTGCTTCTTCCTTTGCATGTTCCTCTGGGTTGAAATCGTCGTCGTCTTCTTCGTCTTCTGAGTCCATCCAGTTCATGGCAGACATTCTATTAAGATAAGGGTCTTCTTCGTCTTCGTCTTCGAATAAATCTTTTTCATCGTTTTGTATTTGCCTTTCATCTTTTAAATTTTTAATCCATATATTTTTTTTCGAAATAAATTTAAATAAGGGCTCAAGTTCAGATCGTGGTATGTTGGTAAAGGAATATTTGTTTTGGTTTCTCATGATTACATTCAAATCAAAGGATCTCGATCTTGAGGAACTTCCAGATTCGTAATTGCCCACTCTTGAAAATTCAATTGAGGATATTTCATTTAGTCTTAAATTTACAGTGGGCTTATGTAAATAAAAAAATGATCGCTCCAGGGGGAAAAGTAATCCCTCTGCTGTTTTCATCGTACACTTGATACCCGTGGATCCTTGGTAACTCTTTGCAGTTGAGGACTCGACTAATATTTTTTCTGTGAGTACTTTAAAAACTGCTGATACAACACGTGAAGTTTTTCCTTTCATATTCTTTTTTAGCTGTCCGCGATATTTTGATTCAATTTCCTTCTCAGATAAATTTAAGGTTACTTCTGTTTCATTCTTTGTGGGGATCCTAAAGACCAAATAATGGTACAGGGTTTGCCCTTTTCTAATTGGTGGATCCAGGGCAATTACAAAGTAACTGACGTTGTTGCTTTCCACGAGCAAAAAGAGTTTTGTAATATTGGAGTACAGCACTTTAAAATCAAAGGATTTACCAAGTAATCTGAAGAATTTGCCAAACAACTCAATGATGTACCTACCACGAGGCGCAATCAAAAATAGTTGTGAAAATTTGGCAATATGATCCCCTTTAAAAGTGGAGATTTCCCCTTTCCTGATGATCTTTTTATGTAATTTCTTTGCGTTTGATTGGATTTTTTTTTTTGACTTTTGATCGTTGGGTTGGTTCGTGTTTGGCACATAGAGACCCATCTCAACTAAAAATTCGTCATCGTCATCAGCATTGCCACCAATGGTATCGTCTTGGTGGAAGGATATAGATACGTCGTTGGAATTGTGGATCGTACTTTGCGAAACCTCTTTGAGTGGAACGTCAAACATGGGCTTCTTATTGACCATAAACCTCATGTTTTTGCCTTCAAACTTGATCGTTCCCCAATTAAAGCCTTCTGTGGAGATAGTCACTCGTTGCAATTCAAGCGTGTGGTTTGTGTTCACAAATTCCTTAATATTGTTTTCGTCGTTCATCGTAAACCCGCTAAATAAAAAGCCTATCTTCTTTTTTTTGTCAACTAGCCTTAGCTGTGAGCCAGTCGACAAATTGGTCCACTCTGCTTTGAAAATGTTTGTTGCCCGGATTTGCACAGTCTTCTCACTGACTCGGGATTTCCAAACAAATCCTCCAGAATGGATTTTTAATGTACCATTGGATCCTCCTTTGCTTCCATAAATTATGTTGTTAAAAAGTAGATGGGTGGTCATTGTTTTTTACTTTTTGTTTTTTTTATTTATTTGTGTGTTGATTTATTTATTGTTTTTTTTTGGTTTGTTTATTTATTTATTTTTTTTTTTTTAATTGTTGGTAAAAAAGAAGGAAAAATCAAAAAAAGGTTATTTCAGTTTTTTTATTTCATTTTTTTTTGACTTCTCATAACCAAATACTAAAATAACAAGAAACAACTCGAAAGAAAGCAAAGAATACCTTACTTTTTTTTTGTTAATTTATGTAACGTTAAGTTAACGTGAATAATTTTTTTACAAATTCTAAAAACAAAAGAAAAGAAAAATGATAAAAATGATCTTGGTTCTCTCACAAAAAATGTCTTTACTTTAATAAAGTTTTCGGACTTTTACACATTTTCAAACCTTTCAAAAGCATTTTTAACTTTTCAAATGTATTCGTATATTTTCAAAGGGTAAAAGCCAGATAAATGAATTAAGGCTTGAAAAAGTTGTGGAATTTTTTAAAGTCTTTGATTCTTCTTCCTTTGTTTTTATTCCTGAAAAGTTATTGTAAGAATAGGTGTGTTGTTTTAGTGAGTTAAGTGATTCATAAATTGAAAGACTATTTCTTTTTTTTAATCGTTTTTTACAAACATTGAACTTTTAACGGATATTATTATTATGTTCTATCCAAACCATTTTGAAACCCGAGAGAACAGAAGAGAATTTATGAATGAAAAATTTAAGATATTATTTGAAGAATTAATAACTAACAATTTTCACTTTCTTTTCTTTTAACCATTTCAATGTTCAAATAGAGATCACAAATTTCATAATACTTCTTTGGTTACTCAGTTTGTAAAAGAAAAATCAGGAAATTCAAGTGAAATTTTTTTTTTAAATAATCAACAAACACAAACACCCTAAAGTTTATTTCATTAGTGATTTTTTGAGACCATTTTTAGAACTTCCAATTTCATTCAGTTACTTGTGTTGTCAAAACAATACATGCAAAAAAAGTTTAATTCATGACTTACGATCAGTTCCAATTTTAAGGGACAAACTTTCAACAAAATTGGTGGCACAAAAAAAATCTCAAATTTATGCACA
Source organism: Anaeramoeba flamelloides (assembly GCA_027625915.1). NCBI lineage: Eukaryota > Anaeramoebidae > Anaeramoeba > Anaeramoeba flamelloides. The sequence goes on from JANTQA010000045.1 coordinate 1,803,579, forward strand.
AAATATGCAATTTTTTTTATTGCAAATTATTCGACTACTGTAGTCAAAATAAAGCGTGCAAAAAAATATAATACATGTTTCAAAATAAAAAGTGTGTTTTTTTGTTATAGAAGACCTATACATTAACCAATCAAAGAAACCAATAATAAACCCTAAAAAAATATGGTATTGGTTTCTTAAAGTTCTATTATTTAAAAAGAAATTCTAAAAATAAAGGATCAAATTGCAAAATTTATCTCAAAAAATAGAGTAAATTTTTCATAAAATTTTAATCATAAAAAAAACAAAAAATTTCATAAAAAAATTGAGAATATTATGGTAAATTTTCAACTATTTGCATGAATAATTTAAATTTTACAGAAAATAACCAGACTTTTACTTTCAAAATTGATTTGACTTAGGTATACTATTTGTTAGTAAATTGGTTGTTGCCTTGGTACAAGAATAAAAAAAAGCACGGACAATATTTTGAAACACGGATTATAGTCGTTTTGCACGCTTTATTTTGATTACTGTAGAATTTGAATTTGATGCTATAATTTAAGATTTTTTTTTTTTAATAATTTTCATTAAATTTTGTGTTTCAAAAGTGGAACCGACTATATATGAATAACATGTTTTTTAGTTATAGAAGACCTTTACATCAACTGATCAAAGAAACCAATAATAAACCCTAATTAAATATGGTATTGGTTTCTTAAAGTTTGATTATTTAAAAAGAAATTCTCAAAATGAAGGATCAAATTGCAAATTTTATCGGAAACAATTTTTAAGAAAATTTGATCGAGCAAAAACCAAAAATTTTCTGGATACTATTAAAATTTCAATAAGTTTGCATCAAATTTCATTCCTAATTTAAATTTTTCTGAAAATAACCGGAGTTTACTTTAAAAATGGTTTATAAGTGAGAGATACTATTGGGTGGTGAATTAGATATTTCATTGGACTCAGAAGAAAAAAAAGAATGGTTTCTATTTTGAAATTTGGTTTTTGAACTTTAGACAAGATATTTCGATCACTGAAATTATTTTTTTCAGTTCCTTTAACAAGTTTAAAATAATTAACAATTTGAACAATTATTCGAAAATCTCTTAAATCGAGTTATTATTAAATATTCCTTTTAAAAAGATTTAGAAATTTTAGAATTTAAGATAAAAAAAGATAACATTCACCATTATTTTTTTTAGATTAATAAGAAGCTAAATATTAAGTTAAACAATACGTTTTAATAATATAACACCCAATTTAGATTCTATTGATTTCAATTTTATAGATATTATTTAACCGATTGTGTAAAAATAAATATTTTATTTTAATAAAGTTATGACAAATATTACTCACTGTAATTGAAATTATAAGAGAGTTTATTAAAAATTATATACTTGATTAGAAGACCTAAATAGTCAAACAATTAAAACTAAAAAAAAAGGAAATATTTTATAATTATTGACCTCGGAATTCAAAATAGAATAATATTAAAAAAAAATCAAATAAAAGTAATTTTGGGAATTCTCTGTCGTTTTTTTTCTTTTTGGCATTACCTTTTTTTGTGAAATAAGAGCCCCCAATGTTTTTTGAAAGAACTGGTTTGAATTATAAATGTGAATGAAAACCAATTAAATGGATAATTTAATTGAATTTGTAAAATAATAATTAAAGTTATATTAAAGACTAGAAAAGATAAAACACCCATTTTTAGAATTAAAAAAATATTAAATTTTCTTCAATTTATTTCAAGAAAATTTAATGAATAATTTATAAAATAAAAAACTTAGATATTGTCAAAAAAGCGTGACAATTTTTTTAAAAAATATCTTAATTAAACCCAATTATTCAAAAAAGTATTTAAATATCGAATCATTATCAACTTTTTATTAATTTTTGATTGTAAGTGTGTATTACCAAAAAAAAATATTAAATTTTCTGATTTCAATTTTATGTGATATTTTTTAGAGGTGAAACTTGGTATTTATCATTTTATTTTTGATCCAAAAAAATATTTACATAACTTGTATAAACCTGAACAATATATAAATGGAATTGAAAATATCTAAACGGCATTTTTTTGTTTGAAAAATCATTTTTACCATTTCCATATCCCCATATCTTTATTAAAATTGACCGTACATTGTTTTTATCCAAAAAAAGTGCTATTTTTTTTCCTTTTCAAAATATTCCAACAAAAATATTTTGAAATAAATATCTTAGTCATTGATTCAAACATAATTAATACAGTCAGTTTCACTTTTAAGGCACAAACTTTCAACGAAATTTAAGGCACAAAAAAAATCTCAAATTAAGGCACAAAATTCAAATTCTAGTAAAAATAAATTGTAAAAAAAAAAATTCCAAATTTTGTACCTTAATTTGAGATTTTTTAGTGCCTTAAATTTCGTTGAAAGTTTGTGCCTTAAAAGTGAAACTGAGTGTATTAAACTTAATTCCCTATTATAAATTAACGAATATCCCGACTAAAAAATGTTACTTTTTGAAATGTAAAAAAATACCTACTTTTTTGGAAATATCTAAAAGTATTTTGGGAAAAAATTCACAATAAGTATATAATCTAAAATACAGATAAAAAACGCATATCAATTCAGTACAATATTTTAAAGACAATTATTGTATGGATCATTGTAAAATTAAAATATTGAAAACCTAATATCCAGTTAATTGACATAATTATTTTCAATTTTAAAGAAAAGTTAGGATTATGAGAATTCTTCGATTAATTCATATGTTATTATTATTATTTGTAAAACATCAAAAACACATAGAAAACCCCATTAAAATACATAAATTAAATTTCAAAAATCGGCCTAGATTTTTCATCAGTAAAAAAAATTATTTAATTTTTTTGTGTTTTTTGAATAATAAAATCTATTACTAAAGTGTTTATAGAGAACAACAAATATAGATTAATAAATATAAATATATTGTAATAATTTTATTCTTTGAAAGACAAATGAAAAAATAAAAATATAATAAAAAAAAAAAATTACCCACAATTTGGAAATTTTGCTTAATTTTTAATTAAAAACATGTAAAGTAGTAAAAAAATAAAAAAAAAATGAACTGTAAAAAAGATTGTATGCATTTTTTTTCGATATTAAATTTTGAAGCTGACATAGGATTATAAATTGTTGAATATGAGGATAAGAAAACATATTTATATATATATATATATATATATATATATTCATAAATGTGCTCATTTAAAAAATAATCTTCTGATATTCTCAAAAACATCGACTTTTAAAATCATAGTACCAAATTAAAAACAAAAAATTTCTTTTTTTGTCATTTTTTTAAATAACCTTTTTGGAATAAATAAAAGTTATATCTCTGAACCAATTATTTGACTATGTTTGAATAGTAATTATTTTTAAATTTCAGGCAACCTTTTGTTTCATGGGGTTTTTGAAAAAGGAGATTGAAAAAAAGGACAAAAAAAACATTTTTTGCTGTTGTATTGATACTAGGGTTTTAAGAGCAAATTTTATTTTGTTGATCAACAAATTTCGAATATTTAGAGTTATTTATTGTTCCCAAAATTTATTTTTTGAAAATCAGAAAAAATTCTTGAATATTAACTCATTTATCAAAAAAAAATATAAAAATGAAATTTATCATAATCATATTCAACTTTTTAAGTATCTGTCTCAATAATAGAATTTGATATTGAAAAAAATTCACATATCTTTGGAAAGGCTGTAAAAAACATTGAACAGAGTTCTCTATCTTTTAATTTTGCGGTTGATTGAACTTTATTAATTTTTCTAAATAAAATAAATAGGGATTTAAAATATTTAAATGAGTTAAAAAAGAAAATTTTACTACTAGTATGAATTAACATGTTTTTTAAACGATTGATAGTATCATTAAAAGCATTTATAGTTCTCAAATTAGAAAAAAAAAAACAAACCACACTAAAAACTACATAACAAATACATAACACAATATCAAAAAAAAAAAAAAAAAAACTCAACATTTAGAACCCAGACATATTTAAGTTAAACCATAAGTTCAATCTGTTTGAAATTTAGGGATTGATCTAACTGCTTCAATGGATATTCTCAAGGAATATAAAAATATACAAATATATTTATTTCTTTTATGTTAAAAAGATCAACATACTGGAATAATAGAAAATATTGATATTATTTCAAGAGTATGTATTTTTATAAAAATCAACAGAGTAATATTTCTTAACAAATTAATGATAAAAAATCTTAACTATTTAATATTACGCTAAATTAGTAATTAATACATCTATTTCAACAGTTTTTTCACAATACAAAACTGCTGTTTATTTATTGATTTTTTTTTTTTTGATTGAAGGCCCACACATTAACCGGTCAAACTTTCAACAACAATAATTGAGCAAATATGGTTTTAGTTTCTAAAAGTTATGTTATTTGGAAATAAATTCTAAAAATGAATGATCAAATGGGAACAATTATCTCTAAAAATAGAGATAATTTTTAAAAAAAAAAACATCATATTTTCAAAAAAAAAATAATCAAAAATTTCAAAAAAATTGAGAAAATTACAAAAAATTCAGAAACAAATTCAATTTGTAATGAAAAAATAACTCAAAAGATCAATGTTTTACCCTTGAAAATATATTTTACCGTGGATAGAATATTGGGTAACAAAATTAGATATTATATTTGAACAAGAAAAAATAAAAGAATAGGGTTTTAAAGCACACTTTTAAGCTATGAGGATATTTTTTTATTTTTATTTTTATTTTTATTTGGTTTTTTACGCCCATAAAAATAATTTCTTCTAAAAAAAACTAAAAAAAAAAAGTTCAACCTATAAACTAAAAATTATTTTCATTGATTAATAAACTTGAAATTTTGTATTTTATTCTTAAATTTCTTAAAGAAACTTATGTATAAGGTAAACATGTTACAATTTAAAATTATCCAACATTTTTAATTAAATAAAAGCATCGTAATATTTGAATATTAAATGGTAATAAAATTTCACTTCTTTTTTGCTTTCTTGTTTTTTATAAATTGATTTTAAGAAGAAATAGATTAAAATTTCGAATCTTTTTATTGGTATTTTTTTACCCTTTTGTATTGTGTATATTGATGTAGGTATATTGGATGATCCAAGAACCCTAAATGAAAGGCATTTATCAGAATTGAAAAAATGATATTTGTCTGAAAATTGATCACATTGATAAACTATTTCCATACCCAAGTTTGTACTTTGCGAATTTTATTATTTTTCATTCGCTTCTCAAAAAGAATTTTCATTCTGAAGAAATTTGATTAAAAAAATTACAACTTTCTTCAAGTTAAAATCAACACAGAAAAACAAAAAAAAAATTGTAAAAGAGACTCTAAAAGGAAAATTATAAAAAAAAAATACTTTAAGGGATTTTCAAAACAAGTTCAATTTTGAAAACATTTCAAACTTGTAAAAATAACTGAAAACAATATTTAAAACAACCTGGGAAATTATTTGTGATTTTATATTTAAAATGGAAATTGTATAACGTTAAAAATCAAATTTTGATGGGATCTGAAGAATCTGAAACAAAATTGTTAAAATTGTGAAAATTTCACATTTTTTTGCTGAAAAAGAAATTCTTTTGAAGTAAATTTAACAAAGACACTGAAACTATTTGAAGAGTGTTTTTATCAACAATTTCACTATTTTCACTTGAAAAGTTATTCCTTAATAATCAAATACTAATAAGAAAAAACAATTCATTTTAAAGCTGTTTGAACAAAATCTATTTTCAAAAGTTTGACAAATTACAAGCGAACACCCTAAAATAAACGAATTAAGTATTTTGAAATCTAACTTTTAAAACTTTTTTATGAAACTTTTTTTAATCACTTCTGAGGAATAAATGTCAATTAATTTCTGTAATTTTCAATATACTAACAGTACAATGCTTCATAATAAAGACTTTACAAATCCCAATCAACCTAAAATTCCAAAGTATTAACGAAGATTCATTTTTTAAATTTTTATCACTCAAAGTCCCAAACCACTCAAAAAAAATATTTGTTACTAAGAAATAACAAAACAATAAGAATTAGATTGTTTTTGACTTTTAAATGGATCCTAAAAAAAGCAAAATCCAACCATTATTTCGTCCACCAAAAACCAATTATGAGAAATTTGTGAATAGCTTTCTATATCAAAACAGAAAACGAGGAAACCAAGGTCAAATCTTAAGGTTAGCGAACGAGGTGTGGAAGCATCTTGAAAAGGATGAAAGGCATTTAGATTGGTATTTAAACAAAACCAAACTACCAACGTCATGGAAAAAGCTTATTGGCCAAGAAACAACGAAGGAAGAAAAGGGAACCAACTCGAGCGTTTCCGGTGACTTGGCTATTGCCGAGAATTGGATCAAGAGTATTTCGGGTAAAAAAGGATTTCTTGAGATCTTAAAGGAGCACCGAGAATTACACACCGCTGTGCTGCGATCGGCCGAATCGTATTCAAAGCTCACGATCTTGGGCGAAGGAGAATTGATCAGTTCGATTGAGTTTAGCCAAATCCTGGAACAAATTGTTTCGAGGCTTAATATCTTATTATTTGATTACCAAGGCCAAAAACAACAATCAAAATTGCTGTATTCAACTTCAAATGAAAATCTGAATACCTTAATTATTTTGTTAAACAAAATCCCAGATCTTGTTCAAGAATTAGGAAGACTATCAAAAAAAAGAACAACAAAAACCCAATACCAAAATGATAAAAAAAAAAAGCCAAAGTATTTAACAAAAAACAAGATCAAACAAAAGCCTAAAAAAATAGTCATTAAAAAAAAAAAAAAAAAGAAACGCTTTATTAAAAAAGAAAAAATAGGAAACAAAGCAATCAAAAATGAAAAAACAATAGACATTTTCCCAAAGTCAAAGAACCAATTGCAATTGGAACAACAATTGCAGGATCTTGATTTCAGTACAACAAAACAAGCACAAAAAAATGAAGAAGAAGAAGAAGATTTCCTTAACATCGAAAATTCTTTAGATAGCTTCCCACAATTTCCCTATGATGAACTTAATGATAATTTGAATGTTATGGAAATGGATTTAAATTTGGAGTCTTTAGAAAAAGAAATCGAATTATTAAATGAAAACACTTCAAACCTAAAAATTGAAAACAATTTTAATAATAATGATGGTTTTATGAATAACATTAGCAGCAACAACAATAATAATCAAAACACATTCAAGAATAATGATTTTAAGGGCACAAATGATCAAATTATTTGCCACACAATTGATTACTGGGATGTAGCTATGACAAAAATAATCGATTTAATCAATTCAGGAATTGAAACAAAACCATTAAGTTTTAAACAATTGGACGATTTAGTGAAACAATTTCAAAGAGTTGATATGATTCGTTGTGATTGGATTATGGAAAGTTATAAAGTTGATCGGAATTTAATTCCAGTTGCGAGAAATCAAATTTTAAATATTTTACCATTAATATTCTTTTGGAAAAATGGAGTTGGTGTGTTTGTAAATGTTCATAGGCTAGATGTAGGAAATTTATTTGCTTCATTAATGTTGCTTGACGAAATGCTTTTAATTGAAGAAGATGATGAAAAGGTTAACGAAGAAAGAAAAATCAAAAAGACAAGTACAATCGAACGGCAGCAACTGCAACCGCAACAATATTTTGAAGAAAGACAAGAACAAAAAAGTGGACAAGTACAGGGGCAAGGACTAGAAAAGGTTATGGGAATAAAAAATGGGTTAATGGTTGAAGTTCAAGAAAAACAAAATATAGATTCTAAAAATACAATTGAAACACGTGATTTAAATTTACAAAAAATTATGCAAGAATTTGAAATTTCAAGACCACGATGTTGTAATGCTTTCCCCTCTTTAATAAGAGAATTTGTTAGGATGGTTTATATGCAAACTAAATCAAATAACAAAATTCAAAATGTACCATCTTGCTATCTTGAAAATGATCCTCAAAATATTCAAATAGACTCTACAACGACAAAAATACCATCAATTGAAACAATAGTAAAGGTTAATGAAACAAACATTGATAATAATAGCAACAACAATAATCATGAAAATAATGTAATTAATAACAATACTGTCAATGTAAATGAAATTAAAGAATTTGAAAAATTGCCAGAATTAAAGAAAGAAGTAAAACAAGAAAATAATATATCATTGTTTCCTAACGAAATAATGGATCTTTCGGATAATTATATTATTCCTAATGTTTATGAAAATGATTTTGATTCAATAATATCATCAGAAGATGAAAATAGTTTATTATTTACAAACGATAATAGCTTTGAATCATTATTTTTACCAATGGATCAAAACAATAATAATCAAACTAATAACACAACTTTAAATACCAGTAATAATATCAATGGGGATGATGATAATAACAACAACAACAACAATAATAACAACAACAATAATAACAAAATTGATAATAATTTAAATATCAAAATAGAATTTAATAATGATAATGATAACTCAAATTATTCTACAATTGATAATATTTTCACAACTTATCAAAACCAAAATAAAATCTCACAACAAAAGGTCCAAATTCAAGGTCATATTGATTTATATTTTGCTGCAACACAAGTAACATTTCTATTGGAAATGTCCCAACAGTATTCTAACCTATGTGATGTATATTCCATTGGGAATTTCAATAAAATCATTTCGCTTGGTAATAAATCTTTGTTTAATGAAAATTATAATTTAAAATGGTTTTTTTCTAATAATCAAAAAAATAAATTCAAAATAATTTCTCGGCCGGAAAAGTCAATTGTAGTTTCTGGATATATGAAATTAATTCCTTACTACAATTCCAAGGATATTGATTATTCTAATTCAAAGAATAACGAAAAATTACATCGTTATTATTATGACCATTTGGGCAGGAAGCATTATTTAACACCAAATAGTGGGCCAATAAAACTTTGTATAAAATGTGGTTCAAATGGATTTATTAATGCAGAATTTCATACAAACTTTTTAATTCAAGAATTATTAAAGGAAAAAAAAAAATCAACTTTAAAACCAGTATTAAATTTAATAGTGGATAATGGAGACACACAAACAGATCCCCGGTGTATAATACCTTTTATTTATTGGGGTAGATTATGGAAAACTTTGGGCTTAGATATGCTCAATATTTGTACACACGCACCTGGCGAATCCGATTCAAATTTTATTAATTCAATTTGGGATACTTTAGCGAATAAGCTTAAAGGCACATCTTTAATGTCCGATTACAAAATAAATATTAATAATGATAATGATATTTCTCAAATGAAACATGCAATAAAAAAAGTAGGTGATTTATGGAGAAATGTCAGATATCAAGACAACGAAATAAAAACCTTTCCATTTTTTGGAAACAGCAATAACAATGATAAGGATAACACCAATAATAACAACAACAATGATAATAATAATAAAAATTTCACTCCATTCAATGATTATGAAACAATAATGAAATTTTTATCTGCCGATCAAGAAACAATAGAATCTGATTTTAAATTTTTAGCACTTATAGAGGAAATGAAATTCTTTTACTCTCACTGTTTTAAACGATGCTATTATTTATCTTTTAGGAAGTGTTTTAAAAAAACATGTAATTATTGCTCAAAAAACCCCATTAAAAAAAGTATTGAATTATTTAATTTATTTAAACCTTCAAATTATTCACTTTTTGCACCCGTGCCATCAGAGACCCACCCCAAACACTTTAAAACCTTTTTAAATACCATAGAAGAAGGTCCCAAGCATTCTTCATGCTTTACAAGACCATCCCAAGGAAATCTGAGAAAATGTAAACATGAAAACTGCGATTCGATATTTTATAGTAAAAACGAACAATTTAGACACGATTTAATTTTCCACACACAACTCTACCAAAGTAGAAACTTAAGAAGCAGTAAAAATCCGCCACTGGAAATTACAATGCAAGTGAAAAAACCCAAACAAAAAAGCATTTGTACTTTTGTAATCAATAAAGAAACTGGGGAAATTTGTGGCAAAGTTTTTCCCTCGGCTTGGATTTTAAGAAGACACAAAGCTGAAACGGGACATCGAATGAAAAGAGGTAGACCCAAAAAAAAATAAAATTCATTTTTTTAATTTTTTTTTTTTTTCTTTCTTTCTTTTTCTTTTTCTTTTCTTTTGTTTTTACTTTCACTTTTTTTTAAACTTCTCTCTTTTTCTTTTTTATCTTGCTTTTTGATCAAAACTCGAAAAAAAAAAATTCTTTTAATAAGATTTTATTATTAAATTATGATCGGCATTTTTTGAGGGAGATATTGATATAAAAAAAAAACTTTTAAAAAAAACATTTTTTTTCCAAAATTCAATTTAATTTTGACTTTTTTTCTGATTTTTAATTTTAGAGTAAAAGGAATATTCTATAAGATTTTGTTCTCTCCAATTTTAAAAGTTGAATGTTTTTTTTTTTTTTTTTTTTTTTTGATTTTATTGAGTATTTACTGATTTTATTCTCATTATTCGACAACAAGTCAAACATTAGTAAAAATATTTTTTTTTTATTTAACACTCATTTTTCTGAATGAAAATTTCAATATGAAATATTTAATAAAATATCAAATAACAAAAGTCAGTTAAAGATTTTGAGAAAAAATAATTTAAACAAGTAGACTTTAAGAACTACGTTTGCAATTGAAAATTGGGGGCGTGTGTGATACAAGAGGATTATGAGGGTTGGCAAATCTCACAATTATTTATTCAGCAAGATCTAAGTGCTAAAAAAATGTCATTTTTTACATAAATTTTGTCCTCCTCCGATCTCAAAATGACAAAGATTGTTGCGAAAAAACAGCTTTTGGAGAAAATTTCTATTTAGGTGAAAGTGGCAAACCTGGAGACGATGTTTGGGGGTTTCTTTGGTTTACCTCTGAATTGTGAGAGAAGATGAGAAGGTTTGCCACTTTCACCTAAAAGGTCAAAATGGAGAAAATTGAAAATTTTGATGAATTATTGTCTGTTGTTTTACAACAATGACCTTTTTTGATTAATGCACGATAATTTGTTTGATATTGTATTGAATCCACTAAAATCCACAATTCTAAAAATCGAAAGATCATTTTTCTTCAACTTACACAATAATTTAATTTTTAAAAACAAAAAACTGACTAATTTTGCAAACTTAATTTTTAAAAAGATCCTCAAATGCAAAATTCCACCAAACCTCACACACTCAACCTCAACTCAATTTTCGTGGACTCAACAAATTGTGTTTTGAGAGAAACGATCCAAACAAAAAAATTTTTATTAAAAAAGCACAAAAAACAAGTAGTGTGTTGTTATGGATCATGTTGTTCCACAAACAATTCAAGGAGACACCCTCCTCTTAGTCATGTTTGGGAGATTTATTCAAGGAAAAACAACAAAAAACAAACCAAAAACAAGAAAAACCCTCAACGTCTTTGTTGTGAATTAATCTGGTTTACGAATTACAAGAACAATTCAAGTAACCCAACATTCAAAAATAATAGAGAATTGAGATCGTTAAAAGTAAAAGTTGTTTATTGAGAAAGTTTGAAATGATCTTAATTTTTTCTGTAAGGAAACCGCGGTGTGTTTTTCTTTTTCATTTTTACCATCCTTAACAAGGGTGTTCGATAGTACGTATCTCAAATTTTCTTTTTCATTTTTCATAAAAAAAATGACGAAAAATGATTTTTTGATCCAAATTGGAGAATATTTTAAAGATCATTACTCTGTGTTTTAAATGATATTGGTTCAAATGGTGTTGAGAAAAATTGATCAATTGCCAACGTAGTTCTTAAAAAAAGAATGAAGAAGAAATACAGTGATCAAAATAATGCGTGCACAACGACTATAATCCGTGTTTCAAAATATTATCCGTGCTTTTTTTTATTCTTACTCCAAGGCAACGTCCAATCTACTACTAAATAGTATACCTAAGTCCAAATCAATTTTGAAAGTAAAGGTCTGGTTATTTTCAGTAGAATTTAAATTATTCATGCAAATAGTTGAAAATTTTTCATAATATTCTCAATTTTTTTTGAAATTTTTTGTTGTTTTGAAGAAAAAAATTTTCGAAAAAATTTAATCTATTTTTTGAGATAAATTTTCCAATTTGATCCTTCATTTTTAGAATTTCTTTTTAAATAATAGAACTTTAAGAAACCAGTACCATATTTTTTTAGGGTTTATTATTGGTTTCTTTGATTGATTAATGTAAAGGTCAACTATAACAAAAAAACACGCTTTTTATTTTGAAACACGCATTAAATTTTTTTGCACGTTTTATTTTGACTACAATAATTATTTTTTTAAAAGATTTTCAAAAAATATTTTTACACAGTGAATTAATAATCTAAATGAAGAAATAATAAATTTATTAAAGAATTAAAGTTTTTTGTTATTCACAAAGCTGGTGAAGAAAGAATTCCTTTATTTTAAAGATTAATCTAAATTAATAATTCTTTATCATGATTCTTTTTTCTAAAACTTTATTTATAAAGGAAAAGAAGAATATTAGAATTTTGTTTTAGATTCTTCGTTAGGTTTTTTAAAAAAATTAGATTCAAGAATAGCTGTTTTAAATTTACTTTTTGAAATTCACAAATTTGAAAATAAATTTGGATATTAACAATTCTTTAATATGAAAATCAATATTAGAAAATTAAATTTGATACAATTAGTTATATATTAGTTCATTATAGACGCAATAAAAATATTAATATTCAAAAAAATTATAATTGGTTACAAAATTAATACAAAAAAGAAGGGGTTGCTGTTTATCAATTGAGTACCTCTTTCTCCATTAATGTTTGGATTTAACAAAGATTTTTCGGTTTAAATAAATTAAATATTTAGTTCAACATTTTCAAATTTTTGCTGATTGTTTAATTTAAATAATGGAAATATCTCATACAGAAATCGACATAAAAGATTAAAAGTAATATATAACATTATTCAAGAATTTGAAATGAATCCAAATATTGATAAAACTTAAAATCAAACCAATTATCTGAAATTAAATATTTAGGAATTTGGTTTGAGAAAAGGGGAAAATCCAGAAAAAAAAATTTAAAAATGTAAAAGATAATTTACAAAAAATCATAATCATTTTTAGCAAACAAAAAATATCTCATGGAGTATATTTATAAACGGTTAAATCAATGTGTATTTACAAGTTATTTTAAGAGCCTATAATTTTAATCAAACTTGAGAAGATTTTAACAGGATTAATGTTTGGATAAATAAAAAAGTAATAGAATTTTTAAAATTTAACAGACATACTCTAAGTATAATCTATAAAAATCAAGCAAAAATTAACCAAGTCAGAATTTATATTTATGAAAGAAGATATAAACTCAAAAAAAAAAAAAAATGAAATTTTTGGTTTTGGAACATAAATACCAAAAAAGTAAAAGTTTTTAAAAAAAGATAATGAAAATGGTATTTTGTTTAATAAAAAACTTAAAGTTATTAGATTTAAATCTAAATATGTTTTAGAGAAACTCTAATTATTAAATTTCAGGATTGAATTGCAAAGAACAATTAAAAATTATTAGGTAGATTAATAATATAAACAAAAAAACGTACCATAGAATGTTGTAGAGTTCATATATTTACATATAGTTTATTATTTTATTCTATTAAATCTATAGATTTTCGTTAGGTTTTTTTGAGTTTTCTATTTATTTCGAAAATCAATAGATTTTCCTTAGGTTTTTTTTACTTTTTGAAATAACCAGAAAATTTTAATAAATTTTCGGTTTATTTCAAAAAGTAAAAAAAAACCTAGAACATTTCACAATTAAAATTGAAAACCTCAAAAAAACCTATAAAACTTCACAAATAAACAAAAAACCCAAGAAAAACGGAACAACAGCTTTTTTTATAATTAAGAAATAAACAGAAAAATTCTGAAATTTTCTTTTTTTTCTGAATTTCAAAAAAGACCTAACAGTTATAAGAATAAATTAATTGTCTCTTTCAAAATAATAAGCATATAAACAAAAGTATGAGATATTTTCAAATAAATTAAATTTTAAATACAGGAAATAGAAATTAAATAGTTGTTGATTCATCAATGATAATATAAATCAAAACAATTATTTAAAGAATTTAAAAATATTTTCAAAAGAGATTTTATAAGAAACAGAATTTCTACAATTTCTGTATAATATAGCCCGAATTGGCTATTAAGATATTATAACGAATTTGAATAAGTAATATTGAAAACTAGGTGTAATTTGAATTAAGTAAAACTCTGAAAAACAATTTTTTTCTGAGATAGTTAATATGAAAATTTTGAGTTTTTTTTTATTTCTAAAAAGAATATCTTTTCCATTCTTTTTCTGAGATTTTGGTAGTAAGATTATACACCTCCAAGAATCTCTGAAATTACGACCAACTTTATATTCATAAAAATTATTTAAAAAAAAATCGTGATCAAAAATTAAAAGATTATAACAATTAACCATCATTTAAAAATTATTCTTAATTTTATCCACCAAAAAAACATATTTCCTACAGCAAAAAAAAAAAATTTTATAAAGATCCACCTTAAAAAATTATTCTGAAAAAATCAATTATTTTTTCAATATCTTCCCTATCAAAAAGGAATCTTGAAAATCACTTGATTTAATTTTATAAAAAGATAATAAAAATAAAATATAAAATAAAATTATATTTACTACATTGATTTGTTATCTTCACAATTTAAATAAAATAAATTACTTATTCAACAATTAACTGAACTTTAAAAAACAATATTTCAAATACTAGAGAGGATTAAGTTCTAGTTCTCAAATCTAAAATCTATTATTGTCAACTTTAAATTTTTTGTAATAAATTTCTTTTTTATTTTTTTTTTTAATGAAGAGAGTTGATTCAACAACCCCCTCCCTTATGTTTGCTGGAAACTCTAAATTTAATGTGGGTTTTTATAACCTGGCTAGTGTTTAGCCAAGAATATAACTAAAAGTATATTTTTTCTTTTAAAAATATTTACAAAAAAATTTTGTTTAAAAACAAATACAAGAAAAGAAAGAACCGAAAAGTAAAAAATAAAAAAAAATTAAAATCAAAATAATAAGAAAAAAGTTAAACTTCAGTGAAACGTTTTTGGTTTTTTGTACATGGGTGTTAAAACTGTTGTTGGTTATTTCGTTTGATATTAAAATTTTATAGATCCCCTACCTTCTGTGTTTTTTTTACATATAATTTATAATTTTTTTTTCAAACTATAGATCAAAAGAAATAGGTCCTTTTATTTGGTGAAAATCTCGTTTCAAATTGATCATGGAACTTTATAAAATATCAATTTTTAAATTTTAAGATATTTTTTTTTAATTTTTACTTTTTTTATAGACAAATCCACTTTTAAAGCACAAATTTAAACCAAAATTTAAGGTAGAAAAAAATCCCAAATTAAGGCACATCCTTTGAATTTTTTTTTTTCACATATTATTTTACTAGAATTTGAATTTTGTTCCTTAGTTTGGGTTTTTTTACCACCTTAAATTTTATTGAAAGTCTGTGTCTTAAAAGTGGAACTGTCCAGATTACTATTTTCTTTTTTTAGCAAGTTTACCAAATTTTTTTTTAGAATAATCCCTGTACAATATACTGGCTCTACAGAATCTAACTAATTTAAGTAACGACTCTACAAATAATACAAAAAATTCAATTCGATTCGCTTAAGTTGGGATCCAAATTGAATTCATATACATAAGTTAGCTTCATTTTCTTAATTTAAGTTCTGTTTACTTTTGATCTAATCAAAACAAGTTCAATAAGATCTTATCATGAACAAGTTTGTTACCCTCTTCTAATGATTTTTTTTTATTCCAATTACCCCCTCTCCCCAAACACCTAAAAAAACAAAAAGAGAAAAAATCGAAGTAATCGAAGGAACCAAAGCAACCCAAATAACTTCAAAAGATATTTAGAAAAAGTAAAAAGTTCAAAAAATAAAAAAAACCTAGAATTTTCAAAATATTTATAAAATTATAATAAAAATAAATATTAATTTTATTTATTTAATCAATTTAATTTTTAAAAAAATTAAAATTAATTATTAGGGTTTGGGTTGAATTTATAAATAAAAATAAAAATAAATTAAAAAATCTTATTTGAAAATTGAAAATGGAAAATTTTCAATATTTCAATGAAATTTCAAGCATCTTTAATTGGAAAAAAAAAAAAAATTAATTTACAAAAAATTATTCTATATTATATTGAAATATATATATTTCTAAATCTTGAAAAATTGGGAATATTATTTTTATGGACAGGTATAATATCAAAAAAAAAAAATGTTTTTATTATCATTCTTTAAAATTATTTTTTAGATTTTAATAACAAATTCTCAACAATTGAATCTATTGGTGTTAGTATTTTATTAAAATCATTTAAATCATTTGATAATTGATTAATCTTTTCAAAAAACATTTCGGAATATTGCTTATTAAAAAAATTAGGTTGCCAATTCGAAAAATTATTGGTGCTTATTAATAAATTAATTGCAAATTGCTTTGGTGTGATTGTTTTTTCCCTTTCTAATGTATAAATTGAATTTACAAAGATGGGCGAAATTTGCTCCTTTAAATTTCTTTGGAATTCTTTATGCTGAGAAAGCGGGATTAATAACTCTTGGATATTTAATTTGGAAATGTCTGAAATCTGATTCAAAAATTTGGTTCTTTTTGGTAGATATTCCAAGATGGTTTCATTTAATTTCTCGATATTGTTCTTTGGCTTTTTAATGATAGTGCCATTTGACAAATTTTGTATTGCAGAGGAAATTAACAACAAACCTCTACGCAATTTATTTGAAATTTTTTGATCAATTATTCCACGTAGGAATGGAGAAACAATTGCAGGGCAGAAAAATCTGAGAAATACAAATCCACCAACTATCTGCTCAACATTATCTGGATATTTTTTTTCCGTAACCTGTTTAAAATAATGACAAATAATTCTCATCTCCGAAGGCACCTTATCTAAGGAATTTAGAATATTTTTCAAAATTATTCTAAAATATTTCAAAACATTTGATAAATTAGATTCAATAATTTTGTTTCTTTCTTGTACTAAGTCATTGGCATCCTCTTCTATATTTAGATTATTAATTTTGCTATTAATGCCATCATTAACATATTTCTTCGTTATGATTTTATTTGGGTCAATTTCATACTCTAAATCTTTTTCGATCATTTCCAAGATGGTTGATTGCAATGTTTCTTTTAAATAATTACTACAAAGCTTTCTTATAAAAAACCCTAGCACCTTTTGGCCAACACTATTTGATCGGAATAATGATCCTGGCGTTGGGTTCTTGTTGACTTCATCAATGATGGAACTATGGATAAAGGGCAAAGTTAATCCAACAGAATCTAATAAATGGAATAAAATTGGCGAATACTGCTTTGCCTTGTCTTTACAGATCGAGCTTTGGATCGAAAAAATTAAATTGTCAGAATCTTCAAAACTTAAAGATTTTTCAAAAATTTGTCTCACCTTGGGTAAAATTGTGTTATGATATAATTTTTGTCGTTTTTTCCCTTTTGTTCCCTCTTGAAAAAATTTTTGAATTAAATCTCCAAATTTGGTTCCAAATAAACGATCAATTACAAAATACAAAGTGTTCCCCAATGCTTCTAAACTTGATTCTTGAATCATTTTTAAATAAACATTGTTCTATTAAGAATATTAATGTTAAGTTCGAGAAAAAAAATGTTTTAATAATCAATATTTTGATTAATAAAAAAATAAATATCAAAAAGATTTAATTAGTTATCATTAAAATATTGATTTTTTTTTTTTTTTTGGGTTAATGTATTTATGAAACATTAATTGAATATAATAAACAATGAATTTTGTTTTTTTAAACTTTTGAAAGAATAATCGATTTTCAAGTGATCAACTTTTTGAATCAAAAATTGATCAAGTCAGAGTTCCAATTTATAAAAGAAGGTATAAACTCAAAAAGAAATAAGAAAATCTTGGCTTTAGGCACATACAAGAAAATTTAATGTTTTTCTAAAAAGATGATGAAAACATTAACTGGGAAATAGATAACTTGAAATTATTAGAATTAAATCTTAATAATTTTAGAGAAAGCTTGATAATAAATAGTTCAGGATGGAAAGGTCAAGAATATTGAAAAATTATTAGGTATAATAATAATATAAATAAACAGTCGTGTCGTCAAGTGCCTAGGTTTTCTTGAGGTTTTCTGTTTTATTCTGAAAATCTATCGATTTTCGTTAGGTTTTTTTTACTTTAGAAATAAACAGAAAACTCAAGAAAACCTAACGGCGGTTTTCCAAAATTCAAACGAATAGAGAAAAATCAAAGATTTTACTCTATTCTTTTGAATTCTGGAAAAGCTAACAGCTTTTTTTTTTAATTTAAGAAATAAACAGAAAATTTATAAAATTTTCTGTTTATTTCTTAAATTAAAAAAAACCTAGACACGACAAAAAATATTTAAAATGGAAAAGTTCTACTTTCATATTAAAACTTAGAAACTTCACAAATCACCTTGGTAGATATTCTTATGTTTATGATAAGAATAAAGTAAAAACCAAATCTTGTAATTTATGTAAAAAATATTTCAATTTAGAAATTGATGAAGATACCGATTATTTTTTAAGGAGCTGCCCATTCTTAGATAAAAAATTGAAAACTTTGGATTGTGGAATTTATCCAAATAAACAAAATTAACAAAAAAAAAAAAAAACAAAGAATAATATATTTGATATTATTCAAAATAAAGAATCATTATTCATCGAATCATTAGTAAAATTCGAAAGAAAATTATGATTATTTATTGAAATTTCTAAACAAAAATTTAGAAATTAGGAAAGTGTCGTAGAGTGTCGTAGAGTGCAGTCAAGTGCCTAGGTTTTCCAGAATTTAAAAGAATAGAATAAAATCTTTGATTTTACTCAATTCTTTCAAATTAAAAAAAAAAAAAAACAACGTTAAGTGTTGAAGAGTGCCGTAAAGTGTCGTAGAGTGCCTAGCTTTTTTAATTTTTGAAATGAAAAGAATGGATCAAAATCCATAGATTTTTCTCAATTCTTTTGAATTCTGGAAATCCTAAAACAAGTTGCCCAGGTTTTTCTAATTTCAGAAATAAACCGAAAATTAAATAAATTTTCGTTTTATTTCCCAAAGTAAAAAAAAAACCTAACGGTGCTTTTCCAGTATTCAAAAAAGAAAATCAAAAAAAAAAAAAAAAATTTTCAAATTTTTTAAATAAAGGTATTTTGATAAATAATGTTCTATTTCAAAATTAAAAGTATATTACATCAAATAAAAACTTTCCATTTTTGGGAGTAATATAAACTCTATTTGAAAATATTGAGAAACAAAAATTTAATAATTTTTAAAAAAAAATATTGTGAAATAACTATAGAATTTTAATAATGTGGATAATGATTAACTTGAACTCGAATTACCAAAATATATTATATCATGTTGCTTTTTTTTTTTTTTTTTTTGAAGAATAAATCCTTGAAAAGGAAATGGACACTTTATTGGAAAATTTTTAAATGATCAAGTAAAGTAAAAAACAAAATTTTGACAAATTTCTCATTTAGCATTACAAATATGTTTTTAAAATTCAAAATTGAGATGATAAATAAAAAGTGCTTATATTTCTAACCAGAAAAACTTCAAGTTTTTCAAAAAAAAACACACTTAAAATCCTCAAAAAAAGATATTTATTTAATAGTTATTTACAAAAATATTCCAAGATCGTTAGATTAAAAAATTAATTCAAAACTCAATCTGTTGTTTTATAATATCGTTTTTCGTTTCTCAAATGTTTCTAAAGGATGAAATAAGATTTTCTTTTTATTTTTCTGAAAAATTTGAAAAATTTGTATATCCAATAAAAAAACAATAAACGAAATTTTTTTTAAAAACAATAAATATTATAATTAACAAAAATCTATCTCTTGAAAAATTGTTAAACTTTTATTTTGAAGTTAAATATGTAAAAATATATTAATAAAGTACTTTAATGGGTATATTGTTAACTTTCAAATTTGGTTAAATTTCAAAATTAGTCAAATTGATTTTTTTTGGTAATTTGGAAGAGTTTCGGATGATTATTATTATGGGAATGAAAGTTTTTAATGTTTTTTTTTTTAATGGCTGTGAGAGGA
Source organism: Anaeramoeba flamelloides (assembly GCA_027625915.1). Classification (NCBI taxonomy): domain Eukaryota; family Anaeramoebidae; genus Anaeramoeba; species Anaeramoeba flamelloides. The sequence goes on from JANTQA010000045.1 coordinate 1,823,770, forward strand.
AAAATCAAAAAGATTATTTTGTGGTTAGTAGTATTTTATTACTTAAATTGTAGAAAATCCAAAATGTTGAAATTATCAATACGAAATATTTTTAAAAATTTGTTCAAAATACAATTTTAACACTATCAAAGTTAAGTGGAAAATTTTTACCATTTAAAACAAGCAACACAAGTTCTAATTTCGTCTTGGTATCTGAATTATTTTTTTTTTTTCAAAATCCTAAACAAAATATCCCTAAAATACCATCTAAACCACTCAAACCTACTCTAGCATACTCTATCCTACTCTAGCATATTCTAACCTACCCAAAAAAGGTGGTTTTTAAATACCTACAGCCAATATATTTCAATAGAATTGACTATTTTTGAAAAAATTGTGAATTTGACCAATTTTGAAATTTGACCAAATTTGAAAAGTAATAATTTTCCCACTTTAATTGTTCAAAATGGCTCACTAATATTAATTTTAATAATTTCACAATTATTTTCAATTTGTCATTAATAAATATAAAACTCATTTCTGACTGAACAGTTTTTTTAAAAAATTGGGTATAGAAATAAAAATACATTATTACATAAAATACATCAATAAATAACTAAATAGAAATTACAAAAACAAATGAAAAGTTACTTCAATTTGCCCATTCAAATTCACATGTTTGAATAATTCAAATAATCCAGTTTTTACCATCTCGATGTCTATATAGCCCGGCAAAAATTTATCAATACAATGGAAAATAATATTTTGCAGCTTATCGTAATCTTTTGACATAACAGAAATGCTAATAAATTTCAATTTGATAAACAACTGAAGTAATTCATCCGTCAATCTAGATTTAAATCGGTGTGAATAAAAAAATTGATTGATTAAGGTAACAATAGATTGTTCCAGATCTGCTTTATGTGCGTCAATAATTTGCTCTTCTTGTAAAATGTTTAATAATCCAGACATCCAATTTTCCATTTGTTTAATATTTAATATCGGAATTTTTAAAAATTTATTTTTTAATTTATTCTCGATATTTTTTTTGAAATTTTTTACATTAAATGATTTTAAGATTTTAAAAAATGTTTCACATAAGATTAAAGAAGAAAATTTTGTCGAATAATTTGTCTATTGGTTTATTAAATTCAGATAAATAAGTAGAAAGCAGTTAAGAATTAAGAATTATTTATACAAAATTTTGAATTATTTGAAAAATTGTTTCGAAAAAGGGTTAATGAATTATAAATAATTATAAAAATAAAAGAGTTGAAGATAGTTCATTCTTGAAAATATTTTTTTGTTGAGAAAAATTTGCAAAATTAAAACGGTAGTTTTAAAATTCAAAAGTTATTTAGTAAAGCTTTGTATTTGTTATCACTTATATATGTTAATAGCGTGACAACTTTTATTTTTATTCAAATGAAAAATTCATTCATACTATTTTTTTTTTATTTTTATTTTCAAAATATTTTTTATTAGGTTTTTCCTTCAAGCAGAAATAATCAATTAGTACCAAATTTAAAAAAAAGATCTCTCAGAAAACAAATTTTTTAAAAGTTTTGTATCAGGTATTTGAGAAAATGGCTTGAAATAAAACCAAATAAAAGTAATTCATTCATTCATAAATTGGCGAAAATTTATAATTTTTTTTTTTATTTTTCATTTTCTTGGAAGAATTATAAAAAAAATTTTTTACTTTTTACATTAATATTTTCATAAAGAGTTTTTCCAACTCAATATTATTCCCGAGGGTGATAATGATTTTTAAAAAACTATTTATTTATTTGGCTTTAATTCATTTAAAATCCTTTGTATTAAAAAAAATCAAACAACATGGAACGCACCTTTTGGGAAGAAATGTTGCAAAGGAAAAAGAATAATTGGTTATTCGTTATTTATGCGAAACTGAAACACGGCAGTATGGATAACTTGAAAATATCAAAAAAAAAAAAAAAAAAAAAATTGAACCAAAACTTATTCTAGTTAAGGTACTAGTATCTCTTATTAATGTATTTCCCCAGAGGTAAGAGGTTACTTATTTTCACAGGGGTACGATTAAACTTGATATGCAAATATGTTTTTCAACCTTAGAGAAAATGGTTTATTATTTTTAAAAGAGTCGCTTTTTTCCCAATAAAATTTTTAGTAAAAAGAACTTGATCCTTTTTTTGGTTGGATTTATGGATCAAAACAGAAAAAAGAAAAATTTACAAAAATCTTTTTATTTTGATGAAATCTCACTTTTAGTAATTTCTGAGAGTTTATATGAACAAATAACATTGAAACTTTAATCTTTTTTTAAAAAATATAATGAAAATAAATCAAATCTAGAATTCTTGAAGATCTAAAAAAAATTGATTATCTATTTGATTTTCACAAATATTTATTTATGAAATTTCTTGAAATTTGAAAGATTAGGTAATATTCTTTTTTCCAAATATTAAGGGTATAAACAACCAATTATTTTTATTTAAATAAGTTATTTGATAATTTCTATTTTTTTATATTATTATTAGAATTTTTAATTTGAATTAATTTATTTGTTTTGAAAAAATATTTAAAAAATTGAGAAATAATAATAAAGCCTATTGATACTTTTAATCTTTGTGTTGTTTAGAACACATTGGAATAATTAAGATTAGGTTTATTAATTATTGATTATAAATAATCAAATTAAAAAGTATTTCTCTAGATTATAAGTTGAATTTTCCAGGCTTTAAAAAAGTATTTTGGGAGAATTTTTAGTTTTTAATGGTTTGATTGTTTTTCTTTGATTTTTTTTTTTGTTCAAAAAATTGAAAAATTTGTTCGAACTGTTCTTTGAATTAAAAAATTATAGTTTCTTTTCAAGTTTTAAATAATTATTGTAATTTTAATGAAATTAAGTAGATTTTTTTAAACTGAGTAATTATTTAAAAACTTAGTGGTTTTGCTTTTAAAGTGTATTTTGGTACACTTCCTTCTCAGAAAATAAGATTTCTTTCTTTTAACAAAGAAAATATTTGTTTTTTGATATATTTTGAAAATAAGTTGGATTTTTAACTTTACAAAAATGAGAAAAATGTATAAAACTTTTAAAAAACAATAATTCATTTCTGAAAATAGCATTAAATGTAAGTTATGTATTTGTAGTAAATCAGATTTTTCCTTTAGTTTAACAATTTCAAGATGCGGTAATTTTTTTTTGAATTTGCTATTAAATTTAATTGAAGATTTTTTTTATGTTTACCATTCCCTTAACGCAAACAACAGATCAAAAAGAAAAAAGAAATGACAACAATTGAACAAATGATCCCCAAATTAGCATTTATGATCAATTATCAAATTAAATTAAATCAACCAAAAGTATCGTGGCTTGTGATTTTGTGTGTTCTTAATTAAAGATAGAATTGGATTTTTTTTTTGTTTTGATTTTTTACAGATTACTTCTTTATAAACTTTTTTTAAATTTCTTACTTTTTTTCGTGTTTTTTCCTTTTCAATTTTTTTGTTTTTGTTTTTGAAACCAGAAATTCAATTTGGAGTTGTGTCTTTCCCTTGAATAATTGTGAAATCTATGATTTTACGCTTAATTTTCTAAAAGTGCATTCAAGTAAAAGGGCACCTGGAGTGTATTTTACACTTCTTCAATCCCATTCATAATATAATAAAATTTTTGGTTCAATTCCTATTTTTGTAAATTTACAAACCCCTATTTTCAAAACGTTTCATGACAAAGAATATTTCAAAAATCAACCCTTTTTTACAAAGTTTCTTTGACACTTAAACCAATAAAGTCTTTATTCTTAGTGAGTTAAGTAATTTGAAAAATGGAAATTGAAATCGAAATTTGAGAACATTTTTTTGTAAAAGTTTAAAAAAATATAATATAATTTTTAAGCTAAGGGTAGAGCCATTATGGTTAAAAATAATTTTTTGTAATGGAAAAAAAAATTTTTGTAATTTTTATGAGTACCTAATAAAATCAAAAACCAACCAGCATGTGAAGCGTGATCGATCTCATAAAAATCAACAATCAAATAAGAGGGCATTTTTAGAAAAAAACACAAAAATCGACACTCGATTTCCAATTAGAATGGTTATGAATTATATAATTTTGAATACAATAGTGTTGGTTTTGAAGTGTCGCTCTTTGGAGCTTTTTGAGATCTCAAAGATTTTTTTTTTATTTTTTTCTAATGAGTTATTTTGGTCTAAAGAATCTTACAAAATCCTTACTTTGTCAAATATAGAGGGTTTAAAATAACCACAAATTTGGATTAAATCGAATTAAATTGATTTTACAATTCAAGAAAACAGTTTGTTTTAAATTGAAGAAATTTAACCATTTGGAAATTTAAAATAAGAAATAATTAATTTTTTTTTTTTAAAATTTGATTTTTTGGAATTGAGATTGCTTTTTTAAACTTTTTTTTTTTAGAAGAATTTTTTGTCAAATATGATCCAATGAAATTTTTTTTTTGTTATTTGAATTTTGTCAACCAAAAGAAGGGCAATTTCACAATACCCTTTTTGGGTTTGAAGTCACTTTCTGAGTATGGAGCAAATCCATGGTAAATGACTAAAGCCTTAAACTTTATTTTTATCTTCATCCTGTCTCGAGAAATATTCGTTTGGAATTCAGTAAATTAATTACTAAGCTCCCAAAAAAAATTGCAAAAAAAAAAGGTAAATACTTACAGAGTAGGGAAGATTGTCAAATTCTAATAGTTTGCCTTTTAAATTGACGAATTCCTTTGTTGATGAAGGTAATATTTTTCCAATCATTGAAAAAGAAGATAAAACTTTCTTTTGATGAGTTTCATAATTTAAAAACATTTTATTCCCAATTTTTGATAAGATATCGAAAATACTCATTTCAGAATTACCTGTTCCCATGCCTTGAAGGTTGTAGTAATCTTTTACTTTTTTTTTTTTGTCTGTGCTTTCTTCTTCCTTATTATTGTTTTTATCTTTTTCTTTTTCTTTTTGTTCTTTTTGTTCTTTTTGTTCTTTTTCTTCTTCTTCCCCTCCTTCCTTCTCTTCTTCTACTAGTTGAATTCTATTTTCTTTCTTATGTGCAAGATTTGTAATTGTGAGTGTGTGGTTGTTTTCTGAATTCTTTTGATCTGTCATGTCTGAATTGATGCTCTTGTTCTTGAGGCTTTTTTGGTTCAAAAAGATTTTGCAAAGAAACACGACAATTTCAAATTCGTTTCCCTTTAAGAAGGTAACAGTTTTGGCAATTTCCAAAAAATAATTTGTTTACGTTTATTAGTAAAAAGGTGAATTAAAAACAAAATAATTTTTATTTTTGTTTAGATTTACAGTTATTCAAAGAGAAAACACGTATTCGTGTTTAAAGTTTAAAATTTCATTTGTTTTGATGGTTGAAAAATTTTGAGAGTATTAAAATAAGAAAACAAAATTATTGTAAAACAATAAAAAAGGTATTTCAAAATAAGAAAAAGAAAAAGAAAAAGAAAAAAGTAGCACAAACCAAAACTATGTCTTGAGGGGAAGGTGCAGAAATCTTTAATTGTAGGTTGTGAAACTTGTTTAAAAATTGTTTTGATCTTTCTAAAGGATCAGTATGAGAGTCAATTAAGGACAAAATTTTTGGCGAAGAGCAAAAGCACCCGAACAATTTAATAAAAACTGAACAGTCTTTGAAGTCTGTGTTAAAATTTGTGATTTGAACAGAGTTGTTATACTTGGCAGATAGTTGGAAATTAACCCAATTTAAAAGTGAGTTTAAAGGTAAAATCTCATTTCCAATTCTTTTTCCAACTTGCCCAATCAGATGATAGTAATCGTGAAAAATATGTTCCATTTGTTTTGAAAAAAAAAACAAAAATGAAAAAATAAATCAAAGTCAACAAATATTGTTTGAGTTAAAAAAAGAATTGTTGTTGTGCCAAGGGTGCTCATTTTGAGTTAATTGACATTTCTGAATTAATTGCAAATTTTAAATAAAAATTTAAATTATTTTGTAAAAATCATTTTTTTCCTTTCAAAATTGTTATTTGTTGTTAAGGAAACCAATGGTAATGGAATAATTCATTATAAAGTTGTACAGTAAAAAAAAATTTTACCTACCGAAAACAAAAAGGGAAATTTCAAATAATGTATCAAGTATTTTACTTTTTTTTTCTTACAATCCATTTGAAGAAAACTTAGAAAAGCAAATTCATAAACACTTCAGTCTTCTGTTGACTAACTTGACTTAATCTTTTTTTGTTGCAAAATAATAAAATTGAATTTTTGAAGTTAGGATTGTACATCCAAATAGGGGATTTGTTGTTTTTTATTTGAAAAAGGAAAAAATAATTTCTACTTTTTTTTTTTATACAATTATGATAAAAACTAGTATTATTTCGCAATCTTTTTTCGCTTTCTCTCATTGACAAACCTCATCAAAACATTTACAATAAATTCAGTTGGGATTATTATCAGATCTTGTGTTTAATGTAAGACTCAATCCTGATAATCCAATAGAAAGAGGATGGAACGATTTTCTCAAATACATCCAATTGAAATTTTTCCTTCAATTTCATTACATTGAAGGGAGTACAACTACCCAAATCAACTACCAAAACCAAGTACCTCAATTGTTTTTGAAAATTGAATTAATAATCTTAAGGATTTTCTCAAATAAAGGGTCATTCTGAGGAACATGTGTTTCAAAACATATGGGAATTATGTCCTTTGTCTCTTGATATCTAGAAATGTGATTCAATTTTTAATTTTTAAGGGATTAACATCTACCAAGGAGAAACCTATTATGAAAGTATCTTTTTATTGGCACGATCCACATTACTGATATATGGTTTCGAATGTCTCTAAAAAATCGATTAGTCAAGTAGTAATATTTTTTGATCTCATCAATTAAAAATTGAGCCTTGTATTAGTAAAAAAGCCCAACAATTTCAGAAAAAAATCTGCATTTTGCCACAAATTTAATGGTTGAATTATCAATATTCAAGACTCCAAAGTCACAAAATATATTTCTTAAATTTATGATGGAATTTAGCTTCCTTTTTAAACAATTCAATTTTTTTTAAAAAAGTAAATAATCGAAGGAATAGATTTTTTTCGAAAAATTATTTCTAATATCTTGGAAATATATTGATATTACAATTAGTTGTATAAAAAGGAAACTAATCAGTCTTTGGGTTTTTATGTTGATCAATATTGGGTTAATCTTTGAAATCATAAAATTCAAAAAATAGGTACTTTTAGAAGTCCTAAATAAGAATTATTAGATACCAGAATACTTTTATTCGGTTTCTATTTTTAGATTTGGTTATGGAATCAAAAAAAAAAATTCCAAAATGTTAATTTTTATGAGTGATCATTAGTAAAAAATATATTAATTTATTGTGCAATAGGATTTAAAATAGAGTTTTTAGTGATATTTAAGCCATGTCGCACTAATATCCTTTACACCCAATTTTTACATACTTTGATTATAGTGAAATCTAGGGTGACACTAATTCCTAAAGAATTGGAAATTAATATAAAATCAAATTCTTAATTGTAAATTGGTACTAACAACAATAACCCAAACATTTTTCAAGTATTACCTAGTTTCGAATAAAAACCCCTTAAAATATAAAGTCTTATCAATAAATATAACATTGTTGTAGTTTTAAGGGAGTATCCACAGTAAAGAAAAATTTTTCACTTTTTTGCAATTTTGAAGAAGATCAGAAAATTACATTTATTACTTTGTTGTAACTCAGTGATTTTTATTATTTAAAGTACTTGATTTATTAGATTTTTTAATTTTTTTTTAAAAGTATCAAAGAAATTGCGCAAAATAGAATGATGATTTAAATTGCTTAGAATAGTATGAGAGTGTTGAATGACTTATCTTTTATTCATATCTCAACATTCGATTGTGGAATTTAATTTTTTCATTTTTTCATTTTTTTTTCATTATTAAAAATTTTTTTCATAACAACAAAAAGCAATAAGATAGATTTTTTATCCATGGAATTTAGGATAAATCGATTTTATTTAAAAAGAAAAACAATTATAATTGGAAGAATCGCAAAAGGAACAACGAATAGGGCTTTAATAGCTAGAAGGATTCCAAAAAAAAAAAAATAATTATGCAAAAACGTACTTTGGTCAGGGTTTTAAGCACTTGGATTTGGTGGAATTCAAGAAGTGAATATAATTATATTTTATCAAAATTTAAACCACAAAATAGATATAAGTTTTATTCTAAGAATCTAATCTTATCCTCTCCCAAAAAAAAGTATTTTTAAAAAAAAAATAAAAATCGGACCAGTTTTATCTATTCTTTTCTCATTTTTTTTGTTTGACATTACGAAAAAAAAATATCATAAAATTTTTTAAAAACATTTTTTAGAGAATCTACGATCACACACCACTAAAATAAAATTCTCTTTTTTCATCTCTCTTTCAAATTTTTATAATGTCTTATCGTGTAGCTACTCCCTTAAGTAACAATTTAAAATTTAGAATTTGTTTTCATATTAGTTTCCAATTCTTAAAAATTAAAAATTTCATAGTTCTTCTGCAAGAGACAAAGGACATAATTTTCATATGTTTTGAAACAACTGTTCCTCAGAATGACCCGATTTTTAAAAATCCTTAAATGTCAGCAAATAAAAATTAAAAAAAATTTTTTGGTACTTGTTTTTTATAGTTGATTTCATAATTCCAAATTTGGTTAAATTTCAAAATTATTTACGGGTCAAGCCATTAAGGTTAAAAATAATTTTCTTAAATATAAATTGAAAAATATTTTGAAAACTTTTTATTACTAACTAATACAAATCTACAAACTAATCAAACTTAATCTAAAAAATGTGATCGAAACCAAAAAATTAAAAATGAGAATCATTTTTTGAAATAAGTATAAAAATATAGCTCTTATTTACCAATTTAACTTGTTTCGAATAATGATTTTCAATAAAAATGTGTCAATTTCGAAGTGTAGATCTGTTAGTACTACTTGAGATCTTGTGGCTTTTTTTTTTTTTTTCATTTGTTTATATTCTCAAATGAGTTATTTTTATCCCAAGAATATAATAAAAATTATTTATTTTTATCAAATATACAAGAGTTTTAAAACAAAGATAAAAGATATTCAATAGAATTAAATAAGTTACCCACTTAAAGAAAACAATTTTTTTATAATTGTAGAAATTTAATTCTTGGTTATTTAAATCAATAAACCAGTATTTTTTTTTTTTTTTAAAATTTGATTTTTTTTTGAAATAGAGAATTCTTTTTAACTTATTTTTCTTAGTTGATTTTTTTCAAGATATCCAATGAATTTTTTTTTTTTGATATTTTTTGCCTTTGAGATCCAATTCTTTTTTTTGTTATTTACATTTTTTGTTATTTGAATTGAGAAATTATTTTTCAACTTTTTTTTTTTTAGAAGAATTTTTATTCAATGAAACACTTTCTATTTTTTTTTTTTAAATTGTTTACCAATTACATCCTCTCAATTTTTTTTTTTTTGTTATTTGAATTTTGTCAATCAAAAGAAGTGCAATTTGACAATATCCTTTTTAGGCTTCAAGTCACCCCTTGAGTATGGAGCAAATATACAGTAAATGACTAGAGCATTAACCTGAAAAAATTATAGCACTCATACATAAAGAGAATCTAATTTTTCATCAATTGAAAAAAAAAAAAAAAAAAAAAAACTGTTTTCTTATTCTTAGTTTGTGAATTTGATTTTAATCATTTCCAAATAAAATAGTCATTTTCTTTAGACCTATTTTTTATTTATTTTTTCTTAAAATTTTAAAAGTTTTTAAGAAGATTCTTTTAGGGTCTATGATCCAAATGAATGTGTCAACTAAAAGAAACATTCGAAAGATTATTTCAATTTTTAGTAAAAAGAATTTTCAATTAGTAGTTTTTAAAAATTAATAATTTTTGCTAGAAAAAAAAAAAAAAAAAAAATTAACAATTAAGAAAATAACCTTTCAAAATATTTTTCCAATAAATTAGATAAAATACCGATTTTACCTGATTATAATATTTTGAGCTGAATATCTTTAATAGAATAAAATAATAATTAAAATATCAAGACCAAAATTATAATTATAATAAAATTATTAATCTGAAACATTTTATATTGCACCTAAATTATCAATAAACAAAACAAAAAAAAAACAATAATGGAGAAAATAAAATAATTCAATATTTTTTTTGTATTGTTATTTTGAATATTGCTGAAAATTCTAATACAATATAATTATTCATATTTATTTGGAGGAAATAATATTTTAATAGCAATTAAAATTAATATTAGAAAAAGAAAAAGAAAAAAAAAAATAAAAGGAAAAGGAAAAGGAAAAGGAAAAGGAAAAGAAATAGAAAATAAAAAAGAAAAAGAAAAAGTGAAAGAAAAAAAAAAAAAGAAAAAAGAAAAAAGAAAAAATAAAAAGGAAAAAGGAAAAATAAATATATGTCTGTATACACACGGCTTAAATGAAAGACTCTAATTTTAAATTCTTATTTTGTTGGTTTCTTACAGATAAAATTGTGGAGTTAATTTCTGAATTTAATTGAGAAAATTGTAGATTTATTACCTTTTCGATACCAGTACTGAATTCCTCTGTATGTTTATTTATTGATTTATAAGATGATGAGGTTTTTTGTTGCAAAGAATTTGAAACATGTTTGAATTGTTGATTATTCTTGGTATTTCTTTTCTTGTCCTTGGGATTCTTATTTGACTGTAATTTAAATTTGTTATCAAGATTAAAGAAATATTGGTTTATTGAATTTTCGACTGAAGGGATAAAATACTGAGAAAATTTCGATTGGAAGGCTGTGCTAACATTTTGGTTTAACTGATTACTAAAACTTGAATTAATTGTTTTTTGAAATGATTTATTTGTTGCAATGTTCGAAAATTCATTATTGATAAGATCTTGATTCTTTTGGATTAAATTATCAAAATCCACATTATCATTATCGTTACCATCACCAACATTATTAATTTTTTCAAAATGTTTATTAAACAATTCTGAAGCTTGTTCGGAAACAATTTCTTCTGTAACTTGATTTAAATTTGATTTGATCCAATTCGGTATTAAATCTATTAATTCCTTTTTTTGCTGATGGTGTAAGTCCTCACGCTGTTGATATTTAGTATTAATCATTTTTGATGTTGTTTGATAAGAATTATTTAAATCCCTTTCTAAAGATTTTAAAATTGATTTACTAAAATCTTTAAATTTTGGTTTCAATTTTGAAATCAATGCATTATTTAAATTCCTTTGGCTGGGTTTTTCTTTTCTATTCCTATAATTTGAAAAGTCACCCATATTATTAAAATCTAATTCACTTACATTTTCTTTAATATTTGTCTTAAAATTAGATTTTTTATGAATTGGATTTTGAATGCTTTTTTTGTCTAATAATTGGTTTAAAAAATTATTTGTATTTTCATCTTCATTTCCATTTTGAAGATTATTTTTCTTTCCAGTTCCTTTCCCTTTCCCTTTCCCTTTCCCTTTCCTTTTCATTTTTGTTTTCTTTTCTTTAATTATTTTTGGTTTCTTATTTTTTTGTAATAATATTTTTTTAATTCTTTTATTGCTTTGTGAGAAATTTAATTGATTTCCATTCTTATCATAATTTAATTGTAAATTTTCTAATTTTTTTTGATTTTCTATTATTAAATTCAAAACAGAAAATCTTGGTTTACATATTTCAGGATCAATATGAAATTCTAACAAATTTTTTAAATGCTCGATTGTTCCAAAAAATTTAATTGATGAATTATTTGCTATCCTTTTACCCCCTTTGACATTTCCATTCTCGCTGTCCAATTGATCATGGATATAAATGTTATTGATATTGCCCATAGAAAACATCGATATATTATCAAAGCCCTTACTTGATTGGTCATTTGAAAGATGTAAAACAAAAACATTATTTGGCACAATTCTACATAAAATCACAAACTCTTTGTTTAACTGTTTAATTATTGGAAGGCCATTTTTGATTATTAAATTATTCTGAAATATTATTTTTTGCAAACAAATAATTGAAGATTTTTTTTTAAAATTGCCACTTTGGAATTGTTTGAAATTTTGGTTTTCATTTGGAAAAGATACCAGAGTAAATTTCCAAACTGAAAGCTCCATTTTAGCCCCACAAAAGGTTAATAACAAATATTGATTTTTTTCATTATGTAATTTTATAAACGAAATTTGTGTTAATTTTTTTGCCTTGCAATTGAATGAATTATATAACAGCCCATTATTTAAATTCCAAATATGTATATTATAATTTGAATCACTACACGCAATAAAATTTGAATTATTAACTGCCTTTCTTTGGTAACTGTGGCCATTTTGGTATCCCTGGATTGGGGCTGAGATAGCCGTAATCCCACCAAGAGCAGATTTTTGATTTAAAGGGAATAGTGTAGATAAGGCATTGATCTGAGATAGTTTTTTGCAATTGACATTCTTAGTGTTTGCTTTTTTTTGGAATTGTAATAACTTTTGGATATTAATAACAATTAAATACCACCCACTTTTCTGACGTAGGCTATTTAATTCATCATCATAATTTTGATTATATTTTTGGTTATGTTTATGGTTGTGGTTCGATACAGAAATGATAAGAAAATCAGAATTTGAACATATTATGTCGCTGGGTTGGTATTTTCTTAAATCAATTTGTTCCTGTTTATTTAAAGATCTGTTTTCATAATTTACTTGTGAAATTGTAGAGAGATCAATTGTAAATTGTAGTTCTGGGCAAGTGGTTGTTTGTCCTATTTCCCAAAATTTGCATTGTTGACGATCGTTTAAAGAAACAAACTTGGATTCCTTTTTTGATAACGAACACATTTTTATTGTTGAGTGGTTATCGATCGAAAGGTTTTTTGTTTTTCCTGTCTCAATGTTCAAGATTAAGAGTTCTTCTTTTTGATTTTTATTTTTAGTTTTATTTTGTTTTTGCTTTTTCTTTTCGTAGTCGTTGGTGTTGTTTAAAAAGCAGTAGTGCTTCTTGTCAATTTGAAAAAAATCTTTATAGGAATTGTCTTCAACATAATTGTTGAATATTTGCTCATTCTTTTTCGAAAGGAATTCTTTTTTCTCTTGATCAAGATCAAAGGCACGGCACGCGAACGGTAGTGGGTAAAGATCTCGTGACGGTATTACAGTTAAAGTTTTTGGCTTGGTTATTTGCTGGTTGTTTATTCCCTCCCCAATTTCATGGAATTGCATGTGCTTTTGCTGCTGTTGCTTGCCAAGTTGTTGTTCGTTGTAAAGTTGTTGCTGCTGCTGCTGCTGCTGCTGTTGCTGGGGTTGAATATTTGGTAACAGCATCGAAGAAAATGACGACTCGATCAGTCGTTCATTTATTGAATTAAACTGTAATGTACTTGACATCTGAAGCATGTTTGTATCCAAAATTGTTGCAGAATATATCGGTACATTTGAGAGTGCCTGAGGAAAATTTTCCATTGTGCTCCTCAGACTTGTAAGTGGTGTATTTGGAAAGGCTCTTGATTGCATATTACTTTTTATTTTTGAGAAAAAAAGAAAAAAAATGATTAAAAAAACGAATTTTTTAACAATCCTATTAACTTTCAATTATTTTCTTAATAAGAATTTCCAGGTGATCCTTTGGATCAAATACTATACTTTTGTATCTAATAAAAACGATTTCCTCTGTTTTGGCTTTTTTTTGGTACTTGTTGTATGAATATTAATTGAGAAAGAAATAGTATTAGGAGTTGTGTTGGAAAAAATTTAGATTTTAATAAAGGAATAAATAATATAGTAACATGTCTTTTTGTTTGAGTAGCGAAACTCAAAATAGAACGATCTGTTCAACAACTTGTCCTTTGTTGTGAGTCTCTTTTTTAAATTATTGACTTTGAATAAATTATTGGATTTAATTTCAGCTGATGTTTTTTTTTTTTTAAAATTCTGAAATAATTGCTTTCTTTTAGGGTTGTTAGATGACCCAATATATTTTTAAGAGATTAGGATTCAGAAAGTTATTACTGAATACAATCAGGAATATTAATTACTTGGATTTAATCTTTAAATTCAATTTATTAGAAATAAGGAAATGGAAGTGTAAATTTTTCCCCCTTCTTTTATCAACACAAGTAGTACCTATTAACAATATTTATTTTCTGAATTATTGAATAAAAGACAGTTGAGACATACTTGTTGTTATTCCTTACTAGTTGAAGGTTTAATTATCAGATTGGACTATTTTAAAGAATGAAACAATTTGTACGAATATGTTTAATTTTTTGTTGTAAAAAATATCTATTCTGTAGCCTTTAAATAACCTTTATAATTAAAAAAAAGTGTTTCAAAAAAAATACAAATATTTGCTAAATATTCACTTTAAAATAAAAATAATTCGTTTATAAGAGATCTTTGATCAATATTTATTTTTCAAGACATTTTACAATATTAAGTAAAAAAATCTATTTTCTATCAAGATTTTTTCAAATTTATTACTATTAAAAAAATTTTTTCTATCATAATTAAGAGGTTATTTTTTTTATATTTCAAAAGAATTTAATATCTGATAAATATCATTGAAATTGGGGATCAATTATTTGTAACATTTAAAGAATTTTATATTATTTTAAAATTGGAAAAAAAGTAATTTTTTGAATTTTTCCTTTAGGTATTTTTTAATTTCAGAAATAAAATAAAAATTTATTTTATTTTAGATTTAATATCTTAAATTAATAAAAAATTACCCTTAGCTTTTTTTGAATTTTCTGTTCAATAGAAAATCAATATATTTGATAAATAAAACCGAAAACCTCAAAAAAAGTTATTAAGATTTTGGTTATTTCTAGAAATTAAACAAAAATTTCTCAAATTTTCTTTCAATTCTCTAAATTATATAAAAAAAAAACCTGTTAGATTTTCCAGAATTCATAAGAATATAGTAAAATCAAACATTTCACTCATTTTTTTGGGAAAAAAATAATAACATTTATTTGATTGAAAGTATAAATACCCCGATTAATTCCAAGAGTAAAAAAAGAAATAGAAAAATTTTGGGGATTCTAACAAAAATTCATTCCTTACTATAAGTTGATATATTTTTATGTAATCAAATTCAAAAAAAAAAAAAATACTCAGGGGGGTTAAAATAAAAGTTTTAAATTGAAACTTTTAATTTAATAGAAAATCCTTACCTACAAAAAGATTTTAAAAAACTTCTAGTTGAAAATGAAAATATCTTTGATAAAGTAGAATAAAAATGCTAAGGAAAAGAAAATAATAATATTAAAAGAATAAAAAATTGACAAAAGTAATTCTTAGCTGAAAAAATTAACTACAAATAATAATACTGTTTAAATTTTTTTTTTATTTTTTATTTTTTTAAAGATTGGGTTGAAATTTAAAAATATATGATTTGACATAAGTAAACATTTTTTTTGATTTTTTTGATTTGATAATTTTCTTTCTTGAATCCAATTTTCCCACAAAACTTACTAATTGCTCAATTTTTGTATGAACATTCAAGTTCTGTTTTACTGAACTTTCAATTATTGGACAATCTTATTTTGTAAACAATCATTTTTTACTTGTTATAAATGAAATTTCATTTTTTCAGGTAGATCACATTTATTACCAACTTTTATCATCTAGAACCTATCAGAATCTTCAAAACAATAAATCTATTCCCAAATATAAAAAAATATTAACTTTAATAATAATAATAATAAAATTGCTTAAAATTAAGATAAAAAAATTTTTTAATAAATTAAGTTGGTTTTGTTTTTTTAGAATCTTAATACCTCATTAATTATATGAAAAACAAGATATATTGAGATTAAATAACTCTATTTTAACTAATTTCTGTTTTACAATTTTTTTTTTTTTGATAAGGTATTTCCAAAAAAGTGTGGCATTTTTTTTTTTTTACTGTTCCTAAATAAATTAGTTTTGTTCCTGGAGGTATTCATTAATTGACAATACAAAATTAGGTTTAATATTAATATCGATTGATTCAATGACTTAGGTATTTATTTCAAAATATGTTTGGTGAAATA
The DNA here is from genome assembly GCA_027625915.1 of Anaeramoeba flamelloides. Classification (NCBI taxonomy): domain Eukaryota; family Anaeramoebidae; genus Anaeramoeba; species Anaeramoeba flamelloides. Next base: position 1,839,794 of record JANTQA010000045.1, read on the forward strand.
TTTACAAAAAATGAAAAAAAAAAATTGTATTGTTTTTATTTTTTTTTTTATTTTTTATTGTTAAGCAGAGGTGATTCAACAAAATTACCCCCTCTTTAAAAATAGTACTTTTTTCAGAGAAAAAGATGTACGACTAATTTAAATAAAAAACTTTTAATGTGGAAAGGGTACAAATTATTTTATAAGCAAGCAAATGCAGTTATATGTTTTCAATTCTATTTGATAAATTTTCGAGATTAAACAAGTTTTGAAATGATTTTTTCGATCAAAATAACAATAATAAAAACTAACTTTGACCCATAAAAAATATCAGATAAAATCAAAATCAGAAAATTTAATATCTTTTTTTATGTAATACAAGACTAAAAAACAAATTGAATTATTTTTAAGAATCAATAAATAGTATTTAATGAAATTGTATATTCAAATACCTTTCTGAAGATCGAGTTTAATAAATATATTACAAAATAATTTTGCCCCACTTTTTTGGAAATAGCTTCTTTCCAATTCACTATTAATTGTAAAAAAATAGATACAAAATTTTCATTCAACTTTGAAAAAAAAAAAAAAAGCTAGATAAAAATACATCTACCCAAATCCCCAATTATAAACAGAAAATTGTAAAAAAACTGATTTAAGAATTAAATTGTATATATTTTTACTTTGATCTTTAATAATTATTACTAGAAAGGTGAATGAAAATTGTATTCACTTTATTTTTTCAAGAATAAAACTTTAAAAGTTTAAAATATTCAATTTATGAGTCACATCTTCAACTTCTTACAGATTACCCAAAAAAATTTTTATACTTGAAAATAACAGAAATGTGGTTTGATGGATATACGGGGCCAAATATTCACTTTCCTTTCCATTTTTTATTTGAACATATGAACCTTTCTGGTTTAGATTGGAATTTGTGATCTAGAATTGATGTTTGTTTCTTTTTTATTGTATATATTTGGCAATATTTTGATCCAAATAAGAATCCTAAATATAAGGAAGATTTCTGAATTTGAAAAAGATAATTTTAATATTTGCATTCTGGTTTTTGATTTTCTGAAAAGGATAAAATTTCATCTCGTAATCATATTTTAATTCTTCGCTTATCTTTTCTATTAGGATTTTTCGCTATTCCAAAAAAATACAATACAAAAAAGGGCAAAACAAATAAATAGAGAATACAAATTGTGATTTATAACTTAGATACCTTTAGCAAGTATTAAGTTAAAATCTTTTTAAAAATTGGATAATCATATCGTTGTGTAAATAATACAAGTTTGGAATCTTTGACCGATTACAAAAAATGTAACTCGTGTTTTTTTTTTCAGCTTTTGATATTTGAAGATTGGAAGACAGAGATCTGCTCTTGGTTCAGATCTATATTACTTTTGAGGTTAAACTTTGACAAATGAAATGGCTCAATAATATTAAATGCTTTTGGGTTTAAAAAGTTCATCATATTTTTCCAAATTTCCAAGATATAATGATTTTTTTATTAAAAATTCTAAAAATCAAATTTTTCTTTTTTATTTGTAATCAAATAATTAAAATTTAATCTTCCATGGTCTTCTTAAATCTTTATGAAAAAATCTTAAAAGAAACCTATTTCTTGTTTAAGTGCTATTACCATACCATAGGTTTGTTAGTTTTCACTCTATAGGAAGTCTATATTATATTAAAACTGTGAAATTATCATAATTGTCTAAAAATAACATTAGTTATTTACACCACTGTAGATTCGGAATTTATTTGGCGAACCCTCTATTAGCCACAGTGAAAAGTGTACATGTGTCTGATAACTTTGAAAAGGTTCAAAGCTTTGTTACAAGCATGATATTATCAGTAATAATAATAAGAAAAAATTATATTTTGGTTTAATAAAAATTTAAAAGTTACTCTCAATTTTAAAAATTACTTATTTTCGATAAGTTCATTTTTTTATTTAACTTTTTAACTTATGGTTTGTTCACAATCCAACAAAATATGAAGAAAAAAATCAAAATAAGAAAAAATTGTAAAATGTTCGGTCTTGAAAAGAAAAGTCTAACAAGTAAATAAACAATCACAATTGTTATTGAATTTAAAGTGATATTCAAAAGTGTTGCATGAAAAATAGAGCTTTTCGGTATTGCCAGACAAATAGAGGAGTGATCATTTTTTATATCAAAAAAAATTAAAGCTTGTTAAAATTGTTTGTGTATGTTAAATGGATCTGTTGCAAAAGAAAATCAAGTAAATTTTTCTGAATTTGAAATATTTTGTGATCAAGTAAATAAATTTTTTTGGAGGAGCACAATTCAAATTAAAAACTGGAATTGTAAATATTGGGTGAAATGTCTGTATCAGTGAATTCCACTTTTTATGAGAGTTATTTTCAGATTTAGAAATGGACATTTTCATTTCGTGTTGTGAAAGATTTTAACAAGTCTTCGTTGATCAAACCGAAAGTTCCAGACAAAAGGAAATATGAATGGTGTTGTTAAGACATTTAACTCAGCGTTCTTATTCAACTTTGTATTTTTTTTAGTTTAATTAGGGCAATTTTATTTTCGCAACTAATAAAAAAGGGGTCAGAGATCCAATTTTTTCTCAAATTAAAGACCCAATAAAGTTTCTTATAATTTACTTAGCGTTATTCAAACTATACAAACACTTGAGAAATAGTCGAAATATTTCCAATCTTTTCATTTTTTATATTTGTTATCCTTTTTTAATGGATTTGTTTAATACAATTAATCGTCCGCTTAATAAAAAAAAGTGTATTTCATCTGGGTTTTCAAAGTAATTCTTCATCTTCATAATTTTTACAAGACCTCAAGTTGAATATACAAAACTTACACACTTGTCTTCAAAAATGATGGCAGAATCATTTTAAATCCATTCAAAAAAGAGTGGAATAAAAGTTTTGAAAAGAGTTGATCAAGCGAACTGGTTCACTTTCTTGAAGCAGTTTTAACAACACTTTAAACAACAATTGAAACATCGTTTTACATTAGCATTAACTACTTTTCAACTTATTTTTTTAATTTTCTTCATATTTTCTTCTTCCCAACTAACTTTTGATCGAAAACAAAAAAAACTTTTACATAACTTCAAATTAAACCCCACCAAAAAGTCAATTTTTGTCCCCAAGTGAATGCATAAATGATCGACAAAGTTTTGAAACAAACCAAAACTTTTTACCTCTCAACCATTTTTCCAAACCACAAAAAGTGTCCACTACAAACTCTGAGCCGATCAAATTGGATATTGATTTTCTTGTACAGCAGGCAGAGGGATTTTATGAATCAAACCAATCAAAAATGTTTTCTCAATTTGAGTTTTCACCACCACAGATTTCAACTGAACTTAATAAACAAAACGACAATTGCAAATTCGGTGATAATTTTAATACAAAAGAAAACTTTATTCAAAACAAAAAAAAAAAACATACACAAAATGAAAATGAAAACAAAAGAGAAAGCGAAAATGAAAAGGGAAATGAAACAAAAACAAAAAAGAATAAACAAAAAAACGAAAGTTTATCATCCGAGCTTTTAATTCTTGAAAATGAAAAATCGCTTGATAATAGAATAGGGATCGAGTTTGAAACTAGCCTTAATTCCAATTCTAATTACCTTTCTTGCAAACAAAGAGAATCACTTCCATTCTCTCCTCCAGTTCGAACAAAAAATCCAATAATGTATGATGAAAATTTTGATCCTGTAATTGAATTAGGTATTATGCAAAATATAAACCAAAACATGTCTAATATTAAATATTTTTGATTCTTGGAGAGAATCAAAAAAAAACCGAAAAAAAGAAATAAATCAACACAAATTAAATGAACGTTTTCAATTCCAATTAAATTAACAATAATTTTTCGAATAAAAATTTTTTTGATTTATTACCAAAAAATTCGACAATTTTTGATTTTTTTGATAAAACAAAGCCAAAGAAATGGTTTGATCCTATCGTTCTAAATAGCTGTGCTTCACAATTTTTTGACATACTGATAAAGTAAGCATACCGAATCAGAAGACACCTACTCCATACTGAAAACAAGTAATGAGCTAAATCTTCTTATTATTTTACATGTTTGTGTAAATTTTTTTAAAAATTTGAATCCCTTAAGGACTATCTGAATTTTATGCTCTGTGAGCATTGAAATACAAAGCAGTAAATAGATTAAGAACTTTAAAATATAGTGAATTGAGGGAAAGTCAAAATATTGCCAATTTTTAGCAATTTAAGATTTTGATTAAAATCATTTATTGATCCAAAAACTTTTCGAAAAATCCCAACAAAGCAAGGCAAAAATAAAAAGCTATTTTTCTTGATATTGGGAAAATGCCACTCCACTTTCATATCAAATGGGTGGCTACACTCGCCACCAACTCTAACATACTTCAATATAAAGTGGAGTGACATTTTCCCAATATCATTTTGGAAGTCGAAAATTTTGAGTGAAAAATTTTGGATTTGGAAAGAAAATTTTTTTTGCCTTCCTCAAAAACAACCTAAATTTTTCATTTTAACAAGATCTCTTAACTCAACATTCTTTTGAGTTCATAATTCGTGTTGTGGGTATAAAAGTAATAGCCGTTGCAAATAAACCGAATAATCCTTAAGGGAATAAAAACTATTAAATTTTTTTACCTAAATTTAATAGAGATAGAGAAAATTTTTTGCCAATACCTTAGATTAGAAAACCCTGTTCATTTTCAATATTAAAAATATTTCTAGATAAGGAATCCATATTTAGAAATTGTTCAAAAAAAAATAATGGAGACTAGTCCCTTAAGAAATTTTCTGGAGTTTAAATTTTGAAAAACTTGTAATTAAATTCAAAATGTTATTTTTTTTAAATCAATTTGTTTTTACCCTTTTTAGGCCATACAAAACTTTCTTCAAGTATTTGAAATTTGAAAAAAGATTATCTTGTATCGAATGTGGGCACATGTTATTTTGGTTCTTATAAAACCTTGTGTATCATAAGGCAAAAAAAAAAAAAAAAAGAAGAAATCTCAAAAAATATCAAAAATTGATTTTTCGATTAAAAATTTAAGAGTCTTTTTGATTTTTGGATTTGCACAAAATAAAAAAAAGATTTTTTTGTTGTTTTCTTGATCATTTTAACAAAACAAGAATTTATCATCCGACTTTTAATAAATTTTTCAAAGAAACAACTTCAATTAGTAAAAAAAAATCATTTATTAGCTCCATTTAAAACAAGAAACAAAAAAATTCGTAAAAGGAATAAAGAATAATTCTATTTTTTTTATTAATTTATAAAATGAAAAAAATGATTTCAAATAATAGAGATAATTTTTCTGACTGGAAAATTAAGGAAATCCAAGAGTTTAGAAGTAATTGTAGATTCAAGTTAAATAAAACTTTCTCTTCAATTTAGAATTTCGATCCTTTTCAAGTTTTTATTTTTTTTATAACATATGTCCCTACGAACCAAAAATCACAAAAAATTGAAAACTGATCAAATTTCTTCCATTAAAAAAATTAAAAAAACTAAATGAAAAACTAAAAATAAATAAAGTTTCCATTTAAATTTTTCTTGAAAACATTTTTTGCCAAAATCATAGAATTCAAAGTTGAAATTATATATGTTTTTAGATACACTCTCTTATTTTAGCTTATTTACTAAAAAAAAATTCTAAATTATGGGAATTTTCTTTTCACAAAAGGCACTAATTTGGTCCTCAAATGTTTTTTTTATTTTTAAATGGTAAAATTAAAAAAAAAACAGTTCAACTAAAAAGATAAACACTTTGGAAAACAACCCAATTCAATATTTTAACTTATTCTTTGGTTTCAAAATTTTCTCAACCCCTATTTTTCAAAAAAAAATAAAAAAGTGCACACTAATTTCAATAAATATTTTCGATATTCAAAAGTTGAGAGTGTTTTTATTCTAAAAATATTTTATATCAGTGCTTAGTTGAATGAATTTATAAGCTTAGATTTTGAAAAATATTGATCAGAAAAAAAATAGTGCTTAATTTTATTAAGGACATATATTCTTTTGTGGGTTTTTATTTTTTCTATTTAAAATTTGTACTTCCTGATGAAGTTTCGAAAACTGGATTATCATTTTTCAGTTTTTACAGTCATCTCGATCCTATACTGAAAATATTATAAGATATAGAAATTAGTTGTCTATTATAAAGATTTGTTTTATGAAATATAAAATTCAACTTCCAATTATAAAAAATTAATTTCAATAACTGTAAAAATCATAAGAAAAAATTTTTTTGATGTAAAAACAAATAAAAAAAGAGGAAATGTGAATTTCAAAAGAAAAGAAGCAAAGGAACTTAAAACGAATTTTTTGATCATAGCTTTTAAATTGTTTAAATCTGTGATTTTAACAACTTTTGGGAATTGAAGATCCTCATTAATGTAAGTTCTTTTCTGAATTTCGTTATTAATTACAAAAACCAAAAAAAATTGTTTAATATAATTTTTAATCTTATATTACTGCTGTTTCAAACCAATTGTGAAACCGGTGATAAAAAGAAAATTCTTTTTCTATCTCACACTTTCCTTTTTATAACATGTTTATATAGTTATGTGATAGCCTACTGCAAATCATGGAATTTTATAATCAAACAAAAATTTCCCAAAGAGATAATATTAATATTTGAATTTTTCACTCAAAAATTTCTGAATGATTAATAATTTAGAAAATTTTCAGATTATTTGATCGATCTTTTAATTTCAAAAAACCTTAAAATCAAAAGCCAATACCATTAAAAAGTGATTATTTAATTAGATCTCCCACCTTTGGAAGCTTTGTTTTTGATTTTTGAATTTGTTTCCTAAACAACAAGATTTTTTTCTGTCTTTCAAATAAGAAATTTTTTAAAAAAAACCTATGTCAAACTATAAAATATGTAGTGAGAGCGTATAATAGAAGATTTTTTTTTTGTATTAAACTGAGAAAAAGGTCAATTTCTATGTCCGTCAAATTTCAAGATATGTTTGGAACTTATGTTAGACTTTGTTTGTCAATGTCAAAAGCCTAAAAATTTATAATATATTTTTTTTAATCTTCTACTCTCAATTTTTATGTAAACTCATTTTCAAATATTGTGACTCACCTGAAATAATAAATTGAAAAAAAAATTATCCTTTAGTATTCAAAAATAATTAATAACTAAATCTTATTTTTAATTCACTTTTAAGTCATTCTAAATATATAAAAACCTGATATATTAAAAATTAAAAAAAAAAAAATAAAACCAAAAACTAAAAAAAAGTGAGTCATAAATTTTGAAATGAGCATTTGAGATTTTATATATTTATGCACTTTCACTGAAAAGAAGTTTGCAAAAAGATTTTTTATGAATTATTAAATTCATTTTCAAAGATATTACAAAGTCACAATTTTCAAAGTGATTATTAATCTTTTAAAAGATCTTTTTTTTTCTAAATGATCTTTTTTAAAAAAATAAAAAAAGAAAAAAAAACAAGAAATCAAAAAAAAAAAAAAGAAAAACAAAAGATAAACAAAAATTTGAAAAAGCAAAACTAAAATTTTTCTAATTAAAACTAAAATTTGAAAATATTTTTTTGAAAAGAATAGTGGAATAAACCCTCCAAACAGCTTCCATAAATATTATAAAGTGAGTCACTATTCTTGAAAAATAGTTTATTCTGATAAATTTTCATAATCATTTTACTTGTTCTCATTTAAAATTAAAATTTTCATATCGGAAATCAGTTATTATGTCTTGTAAATTAACACCATAACGTTGAAACTGCTTTTTTGATTCTAAGAAACAAATTAGTATATTTAACAGGCATTAATTAAATAAAAGATATAAAATTTTTGATCTTGATTTTATATGTAATTTTTTACTTGTAGAAACTTATTAATTTTTTTTTTCTTTTTTGATCCAATTTTTTTTTTTTACTCAGGGATTTAATCTTGACAAAATATAGCAAAGGATGGAACACTTTTAACTGAATTTTATTATTTAAAAAATCATTTTTATCCTTACCAAATTTTCAATTTTTTTATTGAAAAAAGTTAATACATTTTTCCTTATAAAGTGTATTTTTTTTTTTTTCATTTTTTATAAATATTTTAATCGAGCATATTTTCTAATTCATTCAACTTGTGCCTATTTAGTCAATATTAATAATCGTCTTATTTTCAAATTAGTTGCTTTACATGTTTATGAATCGGAAAACTTCTAAATAAAATATTATTTGAAATCTCAAAAAAATGTTCCCATTTTTTTTTGTCAATACTTTCGATAATTTTCTGATTAACAAAAGTCAAAACCACAAGTCATTGTAATATTAAAAATTAATCTCTTATTCGAATTTGCACTTATAAAATTGAATAACTTATCGAACTCAAAAAGATCAGTGATATTAATAATTGAAAATAAAAAAGAAAAAAAATATCTTTTTTTGTTTTCATAATTTAATAAATTTATTTTCTTATAATGATAAGACTGTGTTAAAAAAATTATTATTATTTAATCGATTAAAATTAAATTATTATAATAATTAATTGTGTTAATTAATTTTCTAATTCGATCTCAAAATCATTAGACTCATCATTAATATTAAAATATTGGTCATGTATTGAGCTAGAAAGTTTAGAAATTTTAATTATATTGTTATTGATTTGTTTAGTGATTCTATTTTCACAATATATTGACTGGATACGCTGATAAATTGGATTGACTTTCTGACTAAATTGATTGTTGTTGAGTATTTTCCCATAATATAAGAGTGCCTCTATTGCCTTCAGCGATGAAAATGTTTGCTCTGCATGATTCTCCAATAATGCGTCACAAAAAATCTTCAAAATTGGGAAGTTTAATAAGTAGTCAAGCTGTGGATTACTGCCATATAAACAAATGTTTGATAAGCAAAATATTAAATACATTTTTATTGGGTAGTTTTCATATTTAATGTGATCTATTATAAATGGGATAAATTCATTATCAATAATGATTTGAATTTGTTCCTCCGATCCTTTACAAATATTTGATAATGTCCAATAAATATCATTAGTTGGTTTTTGGTTGTTGTTATTATTATACTCCTGATCAAACAAATCTTTAAATATACCCATATTTTTATTCGAAAGATAAATTTCATTTTCACTTTCACCTTCATTGAGATAAATAATATTTCCAATGCATTTAAAGATTGGTATTTGCAAATTTTGATTATTTGATCTATGATAATAAAAAAAAAAAAATAAAAATAAAAATGAGAAGGTATGTTTATTATATTCGAATTATAAACTAAGTATTTGGAAGAAATTAATTTGTATTGATGAAAATTCAATAAAAAAAAATAAAATAAAAAAAAGAAGCTAAAATTGTCATATTTTATAAAAAAAAATAAAAATAATTTTTCATCAGAATATTGAAATTAGCCAAATTTTTAAAATTGAATTTTTAACCAAAATAATAGATTTTTAAAATGCTATGGGCTTATTTTGCTAAATTATTATTAAAGATAATTTGTTTTTCAAAAGTTTTGAAAATTGTTATTTAAGTGATTAACATCATGTCATAGAGAAGTCTAAGATAAATGGTATGGTTCTAATTTGGTGGGAAAAGTATTGAAGAAGAGAAATGATGGTGGTAATTTAGCTTCTTCTTATATTTGGATGTTACCTTCTACTTACAATAACTTTTCGTGGATAAGGTGATAATGTCTTGTAATGGAATCAACTTGTGTTAAGGGTCTAGTCATTTACCTTGGATTTGCTCCATACTCAAGGGGTGACTTGAGACTAAAAAGGGTATTGTGAAATAGCACTTCTTTTGGTTGACAAAATTCAAATAACAAATAAAAAATTTCATCGGATCATCTTTGACAAAAAATTCACCAAAAAAAAGTTTAAAAGAGTTCTCAATTTCAAAAAATCAAAATTTAAAAAAAAAAATTCATTTTTTCTCATTTTATATTTTCAAATGGTTAAATTTCTTTAATTTAAAACAAATTGCTTTCTTGAAGTGCGCAATCAATTTAATTCGATTTAATCTGATTTGTGGTTATTTTGTAACCCTCTAAAAATGACCAAGTAAGGATTTTGTAAAATTCTTTCGATAAAAATAACTCGATTGAAAAATAAAAAAAAAGAAATAAAAAATCACCGAGATCTCAAAAAGCGCCAAAGAGTGGAACTTCAAAACTGAAATAGTTGTTTTCAAAATTGTAATTCATTAACCATTATAATTGGAAATTGAGTGTCGCTCTTTGGCGCTTTTTTCTAAAAATGTCCTCGTCTTTGGTTGTTGATTTTTGGAGATCGATCGTACATCACAGGTTGGTTAGGTTTTTATTCGGTGTTAGGTACTCATAAAAATTACTAAAAAGTTTTTTTCCATTTCAGAAAATTATTTTTCATCGTAATGATTCGACCCTTAAGTGTATTAATTACGTAAATCAGCTGGTATTATTATGGTGGTGATTTCGAAATTTTCGACACAATTAATATAGAAGAAAATAACCAACAACCAATCCAACACTTGGGGTACAAAATTGATCTTTTGTTTAAGTTTATACTTTTCTGGTTATTTTTTAAGGTCTTTTATTTCTTGATTTTCTTTCACTTTTCGTTGCCTTTTTTTAAAATTATATTATTATTTTTTTTATGCAAAGCTGTCCTATGAGTTATAATCGTGACTATATTAGAGATATGATAAAAAAAACTCTTTTTAAATTCAGGGTTTCAGGAAGTGCCTTAGAGTGTCGTAGAGTGCCGTGATTTTTTTTTTTTTAATTTAAGAAATAAAAAGAAAATTTCAAAAATTTTCTTTTTATTTCAAAAATTAAAAAAAACCTAACGGCAAACAGATGGTAATTTTTTAGGATCACCTCTCTTCATTAACAATAAAAAAACAAAAGATTTTTTAATTTCAAGTAATAGTAAATAAACTTTTCTGTAATTTATATATTTTTAATTTCTTTATAACTACAATTTTATAATTCAATATATTATTAATAATTTTTTATACCATCAATTTTCGTTAAATAACAATTAATCAAAATTGTCTCTCCTTGCTTATTAATAGAATGTAATTGTTAATAAGTAATTGTTTTAAAAAATCATTTGATTTCAAGATTTTTGAAAATAATTATTAACAAATGAAGTGAGTTATACATATATCATATTTTAAACAATATTTATATATATATATATATATTGACTGTTATAATAATATTTTTTTTTTTAAGGTTTGAATGCATTTCAAATAATAAAAAACAATAATTATTATAAAAAATGTTTAACATAAAAAATAAATATTATTAAATCATAAAGAATTAATTTAAAAAAAAAATAAATAAAAAATAATTATAATTACTCTAGTATATTATTAAATTTTTCAATTGTGTTACCATCTTTTATTTTATTCACAAATTCGGTGAAATTTGTGGTTAAGTTTGCTAATCCCCAACAGCAATCTTTGACAATCTCAAGATTTTCGGAAAATATTGATTTCAAAAAAAATTCTACACATGGGTTCAACTAATTAAGGTGATAGATAAAGATGGTAAATATGGTGGGGTTAAAAATATAAATTAATAAAAAGGAGGTTAATACAAAACTTTTAAATGCAATGAGAGAGAATAAAATCAAAATAAAATTACTAATTCTTTAAATTTGATGTTATTTGTATGAGATAATGCAAAAAGTGCAAAACTTAAATATTTTAATAAACTTGTTGGTGGGTTTTCAAAATTTAAAGCATTCATAATAGTTTTAATAGAATCTTTTTCTTTCAAAATTTCTTCACGATATTGCTCACTTTTTTGTGCCATTGATCCTAATATCCAGATAGCATGTTCAAAAATTTCTGTTTTTTTTGTTGTTAAAATTTTGATTAATTTTGGAATTATTTCGTATTCATATAGAATTCGAGCTGAAGCAGGGTTGATGTCTGCAATTTGCCCAAAAATCCTAACAGATTCAAGCTTTATATTTATTGAATATTATTTTGTTGTTGTTGTAATTTATTATTATTATTATAAAGATAGAGTGGATTTTTTTTTTTTAGTTGTTTTGGCATGATTTTCAAATATAATAAGGACTAAACTTTCAAATTATTATTTTTATTAAGGATTAAAAAATTAAAATTATATTTTCAATTAATTATTCAAAAAAAACAAAATGTAATAAATTTCAAAGATATTTTAAATCAATTACTTCAAAGGAAAGTATAAAAAAAATAATAATAAAGATTTACCATTTAAAATAAAATAACGATTCAGAAAATAATAATCATTTCTATCAAAAAAAAAAAATTAAAAATAATAATAAAAATATAAAAAAGCTAGATCTTTATTATTATTATTCGGGTTTTTGTCACATTTTGAAAAGATGAAAAGAGTACATTTTAAAAGTGATCTTTTTGATCTTATTTTGTGGCTTATTAAGAGTAAGAAGTAATTGAAGAAAATTTAGCAAAAGAAAAAAAAGACAAGAAGAAAAACAATAATAAAAAAAAAATAGAAATAAATAATAAAAATATTATTTTTTTCCGATCTTTGGAAAACTTCCACATTCGTAAGGTTTTCTTGAATTTAAAAGAATTGAGTCAAATCAAAGATTTTATTTGATTTTTTTGAATTCTGTAAATCGTGTCTGTGTTTTTTTTTTTTTTTAATTTAAGAAATAAAAAGAATATTAAATGATTTGTTATTTATTATTTCTTTAATTGAAAAAAAAACTATTGAAAGTTTTTCTTTTGTTTGCTGTTTATTTGGAAAATTAAAGGATTTTCGTTAGGTTTTTTTGAGTTTTCTATTTATTTTCCAAATAAAGAGATTTTCATTAGGTTTTTTTTTACTTTAGAAATAAACCGAAAATTTTAATAAATTTTCTGTTTATTTCTAAAGTAAAAAAAACCTAGAACACTTCACAAATAAACAAAAAAAACCTCAAAAAACCCTAGAACACTTAACATATAAAATAGAAAACCTCAAAAAAAAAACAGCATTAGGTTTTTTATTTTAATTTAAAAGAATAGAGAAAAATCTTTGATTTTATACAATTCTTTTGAATTCTGGAAAAGCGCCTTGAGATTTTTTTTAATTTTAGAAATTAAGTGAAAATTGAATAAATTTTCGGTTTATTTCTGAAATTAAAAAAAAACCTAGGCACTCTAAGATACTTGACGGCACTTAATAACACTTTCCAAATTCCTAAATTTTTATTTAGAAATTGTTTTAAAGACCCATAAATTCGTCTATTATCCACTAAAACTCTATTTTTTTGAAGAGGTTCATATTTACATTTATGTATTAACTTGCCGTGAATTTCCTTAATACTCAAAAAGTAGCTTCTTCTCTAAAAATGTTCATGTAAAATTGCTCTTCTTTGGGTTAAAAAACAAATTAAAAAGAAATTATTGTAAAAGATCACAAGACTAAAAATTTCAATCCAAAAATTGATGTACTTTGGTTGAAAAAATTCAAATAACATAAAAAAACAAAAATTAAAGGATCCCAATTGCAAAAATTCAAAAAATATTATTTTAAAAGTTTTCTAAATTTAAAAAAAAAAAATTAACCTTTTTCTTGTTTCTAATTTTATATCTTTCTATATTCAAAAATTTTCTTCAGTTTAAAACAAATATTTTTCTTTAAGTACATATTCAATTTATTATATGTTGTGGTTGTTCTCATTTGTGGCTTTTTTGTAACCCTCAATATTTGTCATAGTATGGATTATGTAATATTTTTTAGATGTTAAAAATAACTCATTTGAAAAAGGAAAAAAATGAAAAAAAAAATATTCGAGATCTCAAAAAGTCGCCAAAGAGCGACACTTCTGAACTTTAATAGTTGTTTTCAAAATTTTAATTAACAATTTTAATTGGGAATTGGGTGTCTCCGTTTGGTGTTTTTTTGTCTTAAAATTTCTTCTTTTTCATTGTTGATTTTAAAAGATCTAAGCTGTTTCCAAGATATTGGTGCAAATTTATTTTAAAATATCTCTATTAAATTCAATCTTAAAAAAAGTATTTAAATATCCAAAATCATTAACTATCATTTATGGATTCTTGGTAACAATTCAATTTGTTTATTAGTATTGTATTAACATAAATAAAAGATATTAAAATTTCTGATCTCGATTTTATCTGATATTTTTTAGGGGGTGAAAATTGGTGTTTATTATTTTCTTTTTGGTTATTGAAAAAATCGTTTTCCTAACTTTTTTAATCTCAACAAATTTTCAAATAGAATTGAAAGTATATAAATGCATTTAGTTGTTTGAAAAATCATTTGTACCCTTTCCATATTTCCATTTTTTGATTGAAATTGGTCGTACATTGTTTTAACCAAAAAAAGTGCTATTTTTTTTTTTTTATTTTTTGAAAATATTTCATCAAACATATTTTGAAATAAATACCTTAGTCATTGATTCAATCGGTATTAATATTAAACTTAATTTGAATTGTCAATTAACGAATCCCTCGTCTAAAAAAGATGATTTTTTATGAAAGGTAAAAAAAAAAAATTCCCCACTTTTTTGGAAATACCTTTTAGTACATAACGTGTCGGTTTGTTTTTAATTGAAATTAACCATTGGGAAAAAAGATCAACACAATTTTTAATTTCGAACATTAATAGAAACTGAAAATTAAAAGTAAGATCAATTATAAAAGAAAAAATAAATGATTAAAGACAAAATGAAGGATTCAACACAATAACAGTTTTTATAATACTATCTTTTGGTTGGGATTTTTCTTTGTTTAATCAATTATTAAAAATTTCTTGAAAAAAGTGATTATTTTTTCAAGATCTCCAAAAATAACAAATCGTATTTTGATAAAAAAGGAGATTTAAATTGTTTTTGTTGATTTGATTGATAATAATAAATATGAAAAAATTTTTGAAGTTAATTGGTTTCTTCTATTAATTGATTTTACTTTACGTTTTCAGGTTTGACTAAGGCCTCCAAATAAAAATCATATTGTACTTTTTTTGCTCGTTTCGCTTTTTTCCTCAAACTATGAGGTCAACAATGAACAATAGTAAAATTATGGAAATTCTTGGTAACACAATGACAATTCTCATCCATGCCAATTAGGAATTGTCTGTACATGTGGTGGTATTTGAGTAATTCATAGGAAAAAAAATCTTCACTTTCAATTTTCTTTTTCTTTTACAAATAGAGTTTTCAAATAAGTGGGTTGTGATTGGTGTCTTTATTTATTTGTTTTTTTCTTTCTTTTTGCATTGGTACACATTGGGTTTTATTGAAGAACTAAGAACCCCGAAATGAAAAGAATCTTGACGAATACTGATAAATTCAAATAGATTTTTGAAAATTTTTAGTTCATTTTTCATTTTGTAAAATTTTTTACTTTGGCTTTGATTTAAAGCATTTCATTCGTCACAATGTTAAGAAGCATTTTAAATTAGTTGGTCCTTCAAAAAATTCTTTTTTCAAGAACTGTTTTATATGCGCTGTTTTTAAAGTAGAGTTTATAAGATTTAGCTGTTGAGAGAAAAATGTTGGACAGCAATTTTAATTGGGAACATTAATAGAAACTGAAAATGATTTTTAATTTCTTTCGTTTGTGAAATAACTAAAGAAAATAACAATAATCTACTTATTAGAATAACGATTAATGTAATTCTACTTATTCAAAACCTTATCTCTGATAATCTAAAGCAAGTTTAAAAATTACCATTTTCAGAATTAATAGTAAACTTTACTACAACTTGGATTTTTGTTAAAATAGCATGATCTACTTTTAGTTATCAACCTTTCAAATGAGTATTCTACACACACCGCAGATTAATGAACTTGTAACACATTTAAACCTGGATTTATATAAAATTCACCAAGTTATCAATAGGATTTGATTTTCAATTTCAGTAATGTTCCCAATTAAAAATGGTTTCCAACCATTTTTTCTGTGTCCAACATTTTTCTCTCAACTGGAAACAAAAATGGAAAATGAACTAAAAATTGTTTGTACTTTTTTTGAATTTATCGGTAATTTAAAAAAAACAACAATCAGATGAAATTTTATCCCATTTAAATTTCAAATAAAGTTAGTTCCACTTTTAAGGCACAGACTTCAACGAAAATTAAGTCACAATAAAAATCTCAAATTAAGGCACAAAATTTCAGATTCTGGTAAAATAAATTGTGTCAAAAAAAATTACAAAATTTGTGCCTTAATTTGAGATTTTTTTGTGTCTTTAAATTTTTGTTGAAAGTTTGTGCCTTAGAAGTGAAACTGACTGTACCATTATTCACTAATTTTCAAAAAGGGTTGTTGTTTTTTGTTTTTGACTTTTTAAAAGCCTATCGTTCGTCACACCATATACTTGATTGTTTTTAATTGGCGTTAGTTACTCAGAAAAATTATTAATTTTTTTTTTCATTAAAAAGGTGAGACAATGAAAATTCCTAGAAAAGAAAAAATACTCTTGAATATCCATCATTTTGGCTTAGCCGTATGTGTAGTAATAATATTTTCTGTCAAACTTGTTTGTGTTGAAATAAACTTTTCTTTGTTGTTTTATTTGTTTGTGGTGTTTTTTTTGATTTTCTAATAATTTCCAAACATAAATAATGGGGTTTGATTGAAATTATCCAAAATTTTTGAACAAGATGAATAATCCTTTGTTTTTGAATGTTTATTGACCTTAAAATGGATATAAATGATTTTTGAGAATTTGGTTAGAGCCCAAAAAAGGAAAGGAAAAAGGAAAAAGGAAAAAGGAAAAGAAAAAGGAAAGGGAAAAAAAAAGAAAAAAGAAAAAAGGATAAAAATGATTGTTACTTGTAAATAAGGATCTTCAAATTTGCTTAAATAGCCGATTAAATGCTCAATAATTCCTGAAGCGATAACCATATTACAGGACTGGATAGTCCCTTTTGTTACAAGTTTTCGAACTAATATGATGTGCTTATAAACCTGAGCTTGTTCTCCCTTGTTCAAAACACCCTGGTATCGAAAAAGATCGTTTGGCTATTTCAAGAGTGGAAAAGGATTTGTGTTTAAAAATTCAAGGATTCAAGAATTTCCTTTGAAAAGCCTCTTTAATTGGAACAGTTTTTAAAAATCAGAAATTGGATTCCTTACCTGTGGTTTTGGAAGTTTTTCCCATTCCGAAACATCAATCGATGGTGTTATTAGTGATGTTGGTGCTGCGCGAAAGCGTAATCTTTGGAGTTTTCTTTCCCGTTGCCGTTTCGAGAGTGTAAATGAAAGTGTTGCTCTTCGATCCATCGAAGTTTGATGATCTCTTGTTTTAAAGTATTTTTTTTTTCTTTTTTCTAATTTCTTTTGGAAATAAGACATCTTGTTGGTTTTTTGAAGAAAAATGAAAAGATGAAAAAATTATTTTTCTTTTTTTTTTAATTTTTTGTTTTCCGTAACGGAAACCAATTGGCTTTTTTCTCAGATAAGTTGTTTTTGTGTTTGTTGAATGAATAAGATCGAAATCCTTTGCTTAATAAGGAACTAGGAAATGCCATAATATTTCAATTGTTGGAATCACCTCATCTAGTAGTAATCATTCCTCAAATCTTATATATCCTCGAAAAACTTTTCATGATAATATATCAATTGTAACTTTAGTAATCCTAAAGTATAAATTGTAAATAATTTTCACTATCTTTTTCATTTTTTTCTCTTTTCCAAATAAAGTTTTCAAATAAGTTGGTTGGGTGTGGTTCTCTATTTATTTATTTGATCCCTTTAGTAATAAAATATAAAGTATTTTAAGGATTTAGATAACAAAAGTCAAAATCATTTACTGGTTTTTGAATTCTAAATGGGAAACAAATTTCACTTCCTTTTCTATATTTTTTTTAGAAGAAATAGATTTAAGAAAGAAGTAGTTGTAATTTCTGGCTTCTATTTGAAAAAGAGGTATTATGAAAATGAAGTGAAAATTACTCCTACTTATTTCTCAAATACCAGTAGTAAATTTTCTGTGATCAAAATAATGTGTTCAAGGAGTATAATCTGTGTTTCAAAATATAATCTGTGCCTTTTTTTCTTCTTGTTCCAATGAAACATCCAATCGGTAACCAGTAGTATACCTAATTTCAAATTAATTTTGAATGTTTACTCCTTGATATCTCAAATAAATTTTAGATTAGGAATGCAATTTGTTGAAATTTTTTCCTAATTTTCACAATTTTTTTAAATTTTTTGTTTTTTTGATATAAAAAATTTTAACAAAAATAAACTCCATTTTTTGAGATAAATTTTGCAATTTGACCTTTTTTTTTTTTTTTCTCTTCAAATAATATAACCACAAGTAATCAGTACCATATATAACTTGGGTTTATTGTCAGTTTCTTTGATCGGTTAATGTATAGGTCTTCTATAACAAAAATAAACACTTTTTAATTTTGAAACACGGTTTTAAACTTTTTGACAACATTATTTCCAAATTCTTATCATAAAACAATTATTTTGATGAAGAAGATAAAAATCTTATTTTCTGTGTTTAAAAGAATTTTAAAAAAAACACACTTTCAAAATAAAATAATAAAGCCTGAAATTAATTTTCTATAAGAAATCTGTTTAATTTCAAAAAATTGCAATAATTATTTTTAGGAGGGAAGCAAAATTTACCGATTTTGAGTGACACATTTATGCCAAACTAAATTCTTCAAATCATTTCCATGGCCAAATAACTTAATATTTACCTAAATATGAGTGTAATAAATCCATAATATAATATATTAACCTACCAATTAAAAAATGAAATCATAAAATTTAAAAAAGTTATCAAGAAACAATAATTAAAAAAAATCATTTATTTCTTGATTTTATCTGTAAAATTTGATAAAATTACTTCTTCTCAACTTGGTTTTTATTTTTCATTTCTGTATGGATAAACTTTTTATTCGAAAAATTCTAAAGTACCAAGTTACTTCCCTTTTCAAAAAAATTTCCCAAATAGATTCCAAATCCTATTTTGAATTTTATTTCATCTTACTCTAGTTTTGGTTCAGAAAATAGGATATTTTTTCAATTTTTCTTCATTAAATATGGATTTATTGGATTTTTAGTTTTGGATTGATAGTTATTTATTTTTGATACAAAATGAAAACTCAAAATTATTCTGATTTCGAATTTCAATTTTTTCTCAATTTTATGTTTTTCTTTGAGTTGAATCCTTTGTAAATGTTTTTTTATTTCGAGAATTTAACTCGTTTACTTTATTTTTTGAAAGAGTATCCTTTATTTTGGCTTTTTTTGATAAAAATATTAGAAAATGGATTTAGAAATCAAATTTATAAAATAAAATTTTGTAAAATAATAATAAAAAGTTATGCGATAAAAAATCCCATATAATAAATTGTTTGTTCTCATCCAGTAAGTATCTAAAGAAAACAAAACTCGAAAATATTCTTTGAATTTTTTTTTATTTTTTTCATTCTAGATTTCATCAAATTTCTTTGTTTAAAGCTGATCTTTCTTGTTTGAACTTCAAAAAGAAAAGAATTATTTCACATGGGCATCTAATCTGGAAGATTTTTTTGTTTTATTCAAAGTTTGATTTCAAAAATTACATTAAACACCTTTCTAAATCTAAAATATTAATTTTAAAAAACCAAAAAATTAATATAGATTAATGTCCAAAAAATTGAAAAATTAAATATTCAACTCTGATTTAATTAGTGTTCTTTTTCAAGTATTGAAATTGAGCAATGAATGATATTTTGGTTTAAAAGTTGCAATATACAATAGTATCCAAAAATATTATTTTTTTTAGTAAGTTTTTTTGAATCAAATATTTTCAAAACAGTATAAAGTACCAAATTACTTAAATTTGAAAATTCTTTAATTTTTCTATTCAAAGTAGACTTAGAATCATTTTTTTCATTTTTGATGGACAAAACAACCAAACCATTCAATTAAAAATTCCCTCAACTATTTTTTTAAAACCAATAAAATTCAACATAAAACCTAAATAAATACATTCTAAGTTGATTATTCTAAATCAAAATTTAAACCATATTTATTACAGTGTGTTAATAATGCCCTCTAGATGAAAAGTATAAATAGGATTACTTGTATTTCTCAAAATCTCAAATATTTTTTAACAAATAAAACTATTTCAAATTAATAAATATAATATAAAAAATCAATAGATATTATTAAATAACCTATTGTAATAATAATAATTTGCTTTTTATTCTCTGAATATTTGAAAACAAAAAATTATAATATTTTTTTTTTTTCAAGAAATCAAAAAAATTATCAAAAATAAAATAGATGATCAATTTTTTTTGATCTCCAAAAATTTAACAGTTAATTTATTATTAATTTTTTTTTTTTCAAACAATATTTAAATTAAAATGTTATTTGTTCATAACAAGTCTTATAAATTGCCAAAAGAGGAATTTTCTGAAAAAAAAATGTTTTTTAAAATTCTTATTTTTTGTTTTGGATCCTAAAATTTAGACCAAAATGATAGTTCATTTTACTTAATATTCAATTTGGAAAAAATAAATATTTTTAAAAATGATAACTCGTTTCTTTAAAGTTGATAAATAGTTTTTTTATTACTTGATTGTATCCCTATGAAAAGAAGTACTCTATTAACTAAACTAAAATTCAGAATTTTCCACACAGCTAAAACTTTCCAAACAATCACAATAATACAATTTCATTGAAATTGGAGATAATTTTGATTTTTGTAAAATATGAAAATCATTTTTTCATCTTTTAGTTTTTGTTTTCATTTCATTGTTTTGGATTACGTAATTGGCTTCGTTGGATCAAATTTTTTCTACAAGGTTTGTATTATGTTAAAGTTGAGTTGTTCCAAATAGAAGAACTCAAATAAAATTAGTTGGTAGTATCTAACCATTTGATCTATCAATATTCCTAATAGAATTTAAACAAATTTACTAATGTATTTTTTTATATTGCTCTCTCCAAAATTTTTAACACACCCTTGATTTATTTGTATTGATAATTATTTATTTATTGTTTTGTGAGTATTGTAATTTATAAAAAGGTTTTAACATTTCAATTAGTGAATGGTTCTAATTTGGTAAATCTTCTAGAATTGATTAAATAAGTTTTTTTTTTTCACAAATCGAATTTTGGTGTGTTAAAAATTTTGAATTGGGGTTTAGGTAGAAAAAAATAAAAATAAACAAGAATCCCTAATCTCTTCAGTGGATGAATATTGTTGAAATATGTTAGAAAAAGTGAGTTTTTTGAAAAGAATAACTTTTTTATCTTGACGAACTAATTCTTTTGCAAAATATAATTGTTCAACAAATTCAAATATGCTTTTGATAATAGTATAAAAAGGGTTAATTTTATTAAATTAAATTTACCCCCCCCCCAAACACACACACACAAAATCCAAAATTTTATAATAAGAGGTAATTAACAGGATTTTGAAGATTTGTGAGTTATTATTAAAACTATAAAGCTTAATTTCAAAAATAAGGAAATATTTTTCATCAGAAAAAAATTTTTTTAATTGTTTTTTTTTTTTCAATAATAATGTAATTTATTAAAATTTTTAGAGATAATAACTATATATATATATCTTAATAAATAAACAATCTAGTGTAATCATTTAATTTTTTACAAGAAAAAAGAAAAAAAAGAGTAAATGAGTGTGCCCCTATAGTCAGTTCCACTTTAAGGCACAAACTTTCAACGAAATTTAAAGCACAATAAAAATCTCCAATTAAGGCGCAAAATTCAGATTCTAGTAAAATAAATTGTAAAAATAACAAATTACAAAAAATGTGCCTTAATTTGAGATTTTTCTGTACCTTAAATTTCGTTTTAATTTTGTAGCTTAAAAATGGAACTGACTGTAATTTTGAAATTTAGTTTCTTTTCCCAATCACTTTTAACTAGCTTTGTAAATGATTTTAAGACGTATTAGTATTATTTATGTAGTTTTTAAGAAATTTTGATAATTTATAATTTTTAAAAAAATGTTTAACATGATTTTTAATTATTAAATATGAATTGAACCTGAAAATAAAAAAGTAACATCAATTTAAAAAAAAAGAAACTAATTAACTTCAAAAAATAATTCTTTATATTATTTACAATCAAGAATCTAATAAAATATTGATCTAAGTTTGTGCAAGGTAATTTGCAATTTTGGAGATCTTAAAAATAGGTAAATTTTTTCAACAAATTTTTAATAATTGATCAAATAAATGAAAATTCTAACCGAAAGATCGTAATACAGTCAGTTCCACTTTTAAGGCACAAACTTTCAACCAAATTCAAAGCATAAAAAAATCTCAAATTAATACACAATTTTTTGGAATTTTTTAAAACTCAAATTATTTTACGAGTATCAGACTTTTGTTCCTTAATTTGTGATTTTTTTGTTCCTTAAATTTCGTTGAAAGTTTATGACTTGAAAATGGAACTGGTTGTAGAAAAACTGTTATTCTGTTGAATCTCCCATTTCCTCTTTTTTCGTTTATTTATTCTTTTATTAATAGATCTTACTTTTCATTTTTAGAAAGGTTTAATTTTACTTTTTGATTTCGTAATTTTACAAATTATTAACCATATTAAATCTTTATTGACAGTTATTAATATCAATCTAAAATCAAAATAAAAATTTAACCACTTTTTTTTGTTTTCATAAATTTGAATGAATTTAGAAAAATCAAGGATTTTTCTTAATTCTATTAAATTCTGTTAAATTGTCATTGAGTTTTACTTTTTTTATGTTCAATTTAAAAAAAAAGAAATTTTTTTCATCTATTTCTCAAATTAAAAAAAAGATTATTACTTATTTATTGAGTTTTCTTTTTATTCTGAAAATGAATAGATTTTTCGAGACAAAACCGACAATCTCAAGAAAGCCAATAAACTATTTAAAAATTGAAAAGAGTTTAACAAAGTAATATATTTTACTATATCCCATTGGGTTCTAGAAAAGAGGTGTTAGGTTTTCTTGAGTTTTCTGTTTATTTGTGAAGTGTTCTAGGTTTTTTTGAGGTTTTCTGTTTAAATGGAAAATCTAGAGATTTTCGTTTGGTTTTTTTTAATCTTTGATATAAACCGAAAATTTTAATAAATTTTCGGTTTATTTCCAAAGTAAAAAAAACCTAGAAAACTTCACAGATAAAAAGAAACATCAAGAAAAATTGTGTATTTTTTTTTTATTTTTGAAATTAAATGAAAATTTCCTAAAGTTTCTTTTCATTTCATAAATTAAATAAAAAAAAAATACAGTGAGTTTTTCCATAATTTAAACTAATTGAGTAAAAACTAAGATTTTATTATATTCTTATGAATTCTGGAAAAGCTAGGTACACCGTTGCACTTGATTACACTGCGTTTCACATCTCACAAATTCATAAGTGGTCGAACACTAGTGATGGATTAGCATAAATAAATAAAAATTTCACAATTTTAAATTATTAATTAATATTCCACAATAATCATTTTTTTTAATTGAACTGAATAGGGTGAAATTAAAGGATAAACATAAATCTTTCAAAATGAAAAAAAAAAAAAAAAAAGGTTGAAAATATACAATGCTCTACTACAAGAATAAGGCACTGATTCACAAATTTAACGATTTTTTACTCATGTAAATATTTTTTAAATATTCAATTAATATTATCAATTTTCCTATATGATCTTAAGTTTTCCACTAGAGGTACATTTGTGAACATTTCACAGCAAAAATAATAATTTTCAGAATTTTAATTAATAAGATTAAATATTTTGAAGTTGTTTAACTAAGAATAAAGAACCCTCAAAAACAAAAAAAAACAAAATTCAAAAAAAAAATATAAATAAAACATAAAAAACTTTCTCAATGTGTCAATAAAATAAAAAAATCAAATTATCAATTATTTATTAAATAATAATACAAAAAAAAAAGTGAAAAATAATCAATAATTAAATAATATATATAAAAAGAATTAGTCAAAAATCAAAAATTAAGTGTTTTGGATTTTGAAATTTGGAACTAATTACATGATTATACAATTTTTTTTACTTTTTTTTTTACTTTTTTCTTTTTTTTCTTGTTCTTTAATTAACAATGAATACTTCCTGCACGTTCTTACTAATTCAATAAAAATTTTGTCTACATTGGTTCCTTCAAGAGCGGAAGATTCGATATATTGGTATTCTGTTTTTTTAAAATCCCTTGCAACTTGTGTTGCTGTTATTTCCCTTTTCGCCTTTAAATCGCATTTGTTACCAACGATGATTATTGGGAAATATTTTTGATCTTTGCTCATTAATACCTATTATATAATATGATAATAACAATAATAAGAAAGATAGATTTATAAATCAGAAATTAAAGTTTGAAAATTTAGTATTGTATGAATAAAAAGTGAAATTGAAGAATTGTTTTTATTTAAAATTGTTAATCATGAACATGTGATGTTCATTTTTTATATTAAATAATGAATGAGAATAGTTAATTTGAATTTTTTAACACAGTATAATTCTCTTATTATACAGTTTTATTTAAAGTTATTTTTTATTTAAAATTTCCAAAGAAAATCAATTTTAGAATTAAAATCAATACATTCTTTGTTTTTATACATTCGTTGTTAATGTGTTTTCGATTTCTTGATTTCAGAATAGATCTTCTTTCATTAATATTGTGAAATATTTTTCATTTGAATTTGATATACTCACAAAAATTGTTATACTCTTATTTTCCAATTAAAAAATGAAAATTTTTAGCTCACATCCCAAAATATTTTTATTAGTTCATAAGTTTAACGAAAACCCAAAGATATTTACGAAATCGTTTAGAAATAATATTTTTAGACAAGAAATTAAACTCCCTAAGTTAACCCTAAGACAAAATTTTTACTCTGCTAAATTGATTGTAACAGTAATAATTAATATTCATTTTAGAAATTGAAATAAAAATTTTCATTTATTTATTCGAAAATAACAGTATTGAATGTGGGTTTTGAAGAATTTTTAAAAAAAAATATTAATTTTTTTTTTCTTCAAACAAGCAACCCAAAAGAGACAGTAACAACAAACAAAAATGAACAATTAAAGTCTTTTCAACAATAATTCATTTTTCTTCAAGTTAATTGTATTAAAAATATAATGGAGTAAATTAAAACGAAATTAGGAATTGAATCACATTCAAAGGAGCAATACTTACATTTTTGAAACATTCTTTCATTTTTTTATAAGATTCGGTACTTGTGATACTATACACACAAACAAACCCATCACCTGAACGATAATAAGTGTTTTCCATTGATGTGTACTCTTCCTGACCAGCTGTATCCAGTATATCTAAGAAAACAGACTTTTTGTCAATAGTCATTGTCTTTCGATAGGTGTCTTCGATTGTAGGATCATATCTAAAGAAGCAAAAACAAAAATAACACAAGAAGAGACAAAAAGGGAATTAAAAAAAAAAAAATTAGAAAAAAATGGTAAATTACAAAAGATTGTGTATTAAGAATTAAATTAAACAAAAAAAAACAAAATTCAAAGACAAACTCTTGAATAAATTTGTTCTGTAGAAATCTTATTGTAAGAGCAGACTTTCCAACACCACCTGAACCAACAATAACAATTCTCATTCTTTCGCCCATTTGATTTTTACAAAGGATTTTTAAATTGTTGATAAAAAAAAATCGATTTTACAAAGAAAGGTAAAGAAAAAATAATAAATTTTTTTTAGAGCTAATTTCTGTCAATAGAAAAAGTTGAGGATAAAGATGAGTTAAAATATTGTTTTTTTCAAGTGTGTCAATATAAGAAAGTTTTCAAATTGGAAGGCAACTCTGAAAAAAGTTATTAAAACAAGTTTGACATTTTGAATCAATTGTATATCACCCACTTTCAAAAGAAACAACTTTCCTTTTCATTCCGTCTCTTTTGAAATGAAAATTATTTTCCTTTTAGTGATCAATTATTTTTAAATTTTTTTTAAATTTGTGAAAACTGGAAATAAACACATTTGAGATTTTTTAACGAAACCCACACAATTTAACCAACCTAACTTTCATAATTCGTTAAAAAAAAATTCTTGAAAAACTGAGTGGAAAACAAAATTCCTTAATCGAAAGATTATTTTTATAAGAAATATTTAAACCCAAAGTTGTTGTTCAACATTTTGAACATTTCCCATCTCAAAATAATTACTTGAATAAATAAATTGATTTAATTTTGATTACTAACAATGAACCCCCTCAACACAATTTGTCAATAAACATCGATGGTTGGAAATTGATCAAATCAAATTTTTACTTTAGTTCTCAAATTGATTATTTAAAATTATTTTATTAGATTTCTTCTTTGGTTGGCAAAATTTTTTGAACAAAAAATGCTCTTCAGAATTGGTTCTTGCATTTTTTTTTTATGCAAAAATTAGACTGGGTTAATTTTAAAACTGTTTAAAAAAATCAAAATTTTGGTGATTTCCACAAAGTGGTTAATTTTAAGAAAAGACCTGGCAAATATCCTTCTAACAGTAAGAAAGTTTAGTTTCAGGTATATCCAGTAAAAATTTGACAATTAGGAAATTTCTCAAAGTGTTTAAAAATTCTTGAATTTTGATGATGAAGATTGGTAACACTTTGTAAAAAAATTTTTTAGAAATGGGCAATTAAAATTTAAAGATCTTTTTTTAAATTATAAAAAAACACAATTTGTTGGAAATCACCATCAGAGCTTACAATCATCAACAAAATAATAAAGAGACCCAAAAAGGTCATAAAGGGGGGCTGATATCGTATTAGATTTGTTCTTTTTTACATATACCTCAAGTAGACTAAAGAATTTCCCCAATTAGACTAAAGTAGTTTTTGAAAAAGACTTTTTGTGCTTTCAAAAAATTTATCTTTAATAATCACATTCAATTCTCCCTTACAAAAAATACATCGACTTTTACAAAGTCTTCAGCCATATTCAAAGTTTATTGTCGATTTATATTCCTTGTAAATTCTTTCAAACACCCCTTAACAGGCTAATATTTTTGATTTCAAAAAGATCTTTATGTGTGTTTTTCTTGTAATCTCATAAATATTAATCAATTTCAATTTTTTAAACTACAATGATAGTGTACTTATTATGGTATTTAAAAATTCAATCAGACTCTCAATAAACAATTAATTGTTTTATTTTTTAATTTCAAAAAGATCTTTTATTCTGATTGACAAGCAATATTCTCCAAAAAAAAAATTTTACACAGAATAGTTTTTTAATCTATTCTTTCAAGTGTAAAACTTGTTGTTCGTTTTAGTCTATAATTGGATTTCTTGAGTTTTGTCAACTTTTTGGTTACGGAATACAAACAAAGTTTTCCACAAGATACGAAATTTCAATTTTAGATATTTTTATTAATTAACTTTTTTCAATTTAGTTTGAATAATGTTTCTTTTGAAAACATAAAGTTAATTCTAATTAGAGCGACTCAAGAAAATTTTTACTTGTTAAAAAATTGGAATTTTGTAGTCGTACGTTTTTTTTATCTTTGTAAAAAATTTTTTTGTCACTTCTTTTCGGGATATAGAGTTTGAAAAATCTTTCTAACAATTATTAAAGTTGTTTTAAATTGTGTTTATTTATTCTTGTCTTTTTCTTAAAACGATTTTCCATGATAATTAACTATGATGGAAAATTGTAAATAAGAAAAAATTTTTTCCACACTTGGAAAAATCAAAAAACACTTTTAGAGAAAATAATATACAAAGAAAAAACGTGAGGTGTATATTTGATCTCGAAAGATTTATCGAGAATCGGTTTGATCAGAAAAAGTGTCAAATATATTTATCATTTGATAAGAATTATAATAGATCCGATCTTTTCTTATCTTATTAATTGTGAAATTGAATTGGAATTTTTATTGGGGAAATCTTTTTTCATTAAAAAATTTCCAGAATATGTTCTTTAACAAGACTTTTTGAACAGTTTAATTTACCAACTTTAAAAAAATTTTAAGAAAACATCATTTTTAAAGACAATTAAAAAATTTTCCAAAATCTCCAAATAAGCGTTAGTAAATGTTAAAATAACTATTTCATGATCATTAATAAAAACTTTTTTGATCACACTTTTTAAGATTACCATAACTGGTTTATTTTTTTATTGAAGATCTTATTGTAAAAGTTTTGAAATTGAAAAGATCCGTTTGTACTTTGAAGGAAAACTTACCGATTGTAAATGTAAATTTCAAAACGTAATTTTTAGAATTGATCTTGAAAAAATAACATTAAGTCTTGGAGACTTAAAAATTAATTGAAAATTTACTGCCTTCTAATTTTAATTAGGAAATTTTTTGTTTAAATTTTAACTGGAAACAAACTATCTTCAGTTTTCAATAGATTGAATTTTTTTAAAAATTTTTACAGGCTGTTGAATGATAATAATTTTATTAAAATTCAATTTAAAAATTAATTGGTAATAAATTGAAAAAAGAATCGAAAAATGGCTGATCAAGAAAAAATCAACTATTTTTGAACATACAAAAATTTTAATGATGGGTTTAGACATTGTTTATCAATGGAAAAACAAACTTTTTAATCTTTTTTTATTTCCGTCCTATTTACAATAAAAAACGTTAGTACAAAAATTTACTTTCTAAATTTATTTTAAATCGTTTAATGGAGATAAGTAAAAAATTTCTTCTTAGAGATTTGCACATAAATAAATTAAACTAATTATATATTTAAATTTTTAATAAAATGTACCCTTATTTTTAATTGAAACCGATATTATACAATTTAAATCATTACTAAAGGTATCAAAAAATGATCGTATGGTATTGATATCACAATTTTACATTTGTTTCAAGAATAATTGTACCTTTGTTTTAATAAAATTTCAACTCCAATTAAAACAAATATGTTTAAAAGGACAGAGTATGACTCTATTTCTTCCGATCTTCAAAAAAAGTTTTCATTTTGATAAATTCACCTTTTCTTATTTTTCCTTTTTT
Organism: Anaeramoeba flamelloides; assembly: GCA_027625915.1. Lineage (NCBI taxonomy): Eukaryota > Anaeramoebidae > Anaeramoeba > Anaeramoeba flamelloides. The sequence goes on from JANTQA010000045.1 coordinate 1,868,702, forward strand.
TGTCCTTAAAAAAATTAAAAAGTATTTTCCCTTCAAATAAGGTTACTTTTGAAAATGATCATATTATCAATCAAGACTCTATTTTTTATGTTTTAGAAAAAATTTGTCTAATGACAAGTTAGAGTGTTTGTAATTACTGGCAAAATTAAATAAAAATAATTAATTACCAAGATTTGAAAGTGTAAAATTAATTACTTTTTGATAAATAATTTCTATCGGTAATTTTCGAGCGAAATGTTCAATTATGAATTGGACATACTCTCTTAAAAGCTATCAATTTTTGGTACTGTGTTATTTGATCTAAAGCAACAAAAAATCTAGAAAATTAATGAAAAAATTACAACCAATAATTTCAAAATAATAAAAAAAGGAATTTCTTTGTTTTTATTTGAACAATTTCTGGATTATTTGAGATAAATTACAACAAAAAAGATAAAAAATAAAATTGAGGATATCTTTTACTGGTATTTACACTATAAAAGTGATCAAAATTTACTGTATTTTCCTTTCTTTTTAATTTCAAATAGGGAAAACAGATAGCAAATTATTCAATTAGATAATCTATTTTAAAATGAAGTGAAAAGTTTTACCCATTTATTTTTCAAATATTATCACCTCAAAAATTTTAGTTTAAGGGAAGTGTAGACATTGATAATAGATCAAAATTTGAAAATATTTCATTTATGATAATCTCTACAGTGGTGTAAATAACCCATGTTGACAACCTTTAACCCATTACAAAAATTTAACTCTTGTTTTTTTTTTTCAGACTTGGGTATTAAAAGATAGGAAGACACATATATATTTTTGGTTCAGATTTAAATTGACATTCTACGTTAGATCTATAATTACTGTTAATTGTAAAATAAAAGGAGGATAATTTTCCTGTAGCTTTTCAAAAGTAAGGAACAAAACTATCAATATCCAAATATTTTTAATTGGGAAAATTAGAAGACTTTATGCAATTACAGAATTAACTGACTTTATTCGGCTTAGATCTTTGTAAAAAATCTTTTTTTGGCAAACTGAATGAAAATTTTGTTCAATTTATTTTGCAACCGTTAGCAATCAAAACGGCTTAATAATATTAAATGCTTTTGTTTAAGAAATTTCAGCAGATTTACAAAATTGTCGGACCAAAAAGGATTTTTTTATAAAAATTCAAAAAATGAAATTTTCTCATTTTTTTTTTCAAAAAATTGCATTTTTGATCTTTCAATATCTTCATAATTCTATTTTAAAATTTATTTAAAGAACCCTATTACTTGTTTATCTACTGTTTTCATCCAATTGATTTGTTTCTTTTATTTCTACAACCAGAAAATCTTTTTTACATGAGTTAAATTTTAGTAATGGGTTCAAATTAAAAACACGGGTTATTTACACCTGTACCTTCAAATTTTGTCGATGACAAGTGTCAAAAAATTGTGATCGATTAAAAAATAAGAAAAGAACATTTTTTTCTGTCAGGTCTATTTTTTTTCTATTTTTTATAAAAAAGTAAAACACAGTTTATAATTGTGAATATTGTTAAACTCCATTTCACTCAAAGCCCAGCCAAAAATGAAAAAGTCACTTTATTTTTAAGAATTAACCAAAAAAAGATTGTTTAGAAATACGTGAAATAATAAACTTCAGATTGAGTCGATAATAATAAAAGAAAAAGCCTGAACAAACCATAAATTTCAAAAAAAAAAAAAAATGTTAAAAAAATTTTGGGCCCCTTTCATTGGAATGTCTCGTCCAAAATTCTCAATTTCTTTAGGAAATTGAAATTGTTGAAAATAATTTTTAATAATAAGTGTATTAATTTTTAAAGAAATTACAAAGCCTAACTTTTCTTAAAGTTAATTTGGAGTTCCAAACCTTTTTTTTTTTTTCATTTTTAATTTTTAAAAAAAAAAAAAAAAAAAAAAAAAAAAAAAAAAAAAAAAAAAGCAAAAAGAAGAAAAAGTAAAAAAAAAGAAGAATTTCACAAAATGAGAAAAAATGATCAGATCTAAAAATTAAAAATTTTAGTTTGAGAAGAATAATGAATTAAACTCATATAATGTATTCTATTTTTTCAATAAAACAGGGCAGCTTTGGCTGAAAAGGAGCTTAAAACCTGAAAAGGAAAAATAAAATCAATTAAAAGGATGAACCAATTAAATTCAAATTAATTCAGTATATAATTTCCAATCAAACCAACAAATAAAATTTAAATCTACTTTTTTTTTCGAAATTGTTGGTTTGGTTTTGGAGATCACAAAAATAGTCAATTTTTTGAACAATTTTTTAAAAATTAATCAATAAAATGAAAACCCCCATACTAAAAGAAAGTTTTAAAAAACTGTTATTCTGTTGAATCAGTAATTTTATGTTTATTTATACTTTTATTAATTGGCCTTACTTGGAATTTTCAGGTTCTATTAATGTTTATAATTAAAAACTATGTTTCACTTTTTTTCCACTCTGGTAAATTCATTTTATTTCTTACATTAAAACACTTTTTACCTTGATATTACCATTTCAATCTCTATAATAGCATAATAAGTCGATTTTGCCAGTATATTATATATATATATATATATTCTTTTTTGGGATTATTCTTTTGGTTAAAAAAAAAAATTGATTTTTTCAACCTATAGGAAAAAATAATTGTATTTTTTAGAAGAATAGTTATAATTATTTAATTTTTTAATAATATAAAAATTTTACTTCAAAATTAGATTTTTGCTCACAAGATGAAATTTGATTTTTTACAATAAAATTTTCTTGGGGATAATTTAGAATACAAGCAATTATATCCTCAAAATTCAAAATAAATTTTAAATTCTAACAAACAAAAAAAAAATACTTTCCTTTTTAAACTAGTTTTATTAGTTCTTCTCAAGTTTTCTTTTTATTTTAAAAATTATTTCATTTCTGAATTATAATAATAAAAGGTCCAATACAAGCGTCACACATCATAATTGAAATTACATTAATTTCTACTTAACTCCTAAACAGTTAAGGTGTTCCGGTTTTATTGAAGAAATAGAGAAAATTCAATGATTTTAATATAGTATTATTTAAAAATTAAAATTTCAAGTCCTTGATCAAATTAGAGTTCAAATTTATTTTTTTTTTGATCTTTTTTTTTTTTTTTCTAATCTTTCTCTTATTTTTTTTTTTTTTAATATGTCAATTCGAAATAAAAATGTTCTAAAAACTTCAAATTAGCTTTATAAAAATGGAGACTTTGTATTTTTTTTTAAAATTCAGTATTTTTTTTCGTAAATAATCTTCTTATTTACTTTTTTTTTATTTAAAGTCCAGTAATAAAAATCAGTAATGTATAATTCAAAAAATGATCCTCACTTTTATTAAATTTTAGGTTTTATGCTATTTAAAGTTCACATTTTGATTCTTTTTTGAAAAAAAAATTAATCAATAATTCTTTTTTTAATTCCATATCTTCAAATGATTCCGCTTTATTTTAATGATAATAACTTCTTTCTTATTTCAATTAGATTCTAAGAGAATCCCTCAATAATCTCAAAATTTATTAATTAATAATAATTTGTTTTAAAGCATTCAAATGTATTTAATAGACTGCAAAAAAATAAATATTTGGGATTTTTTTTCTTAAATTTTTTGGATTTAATCTTCTTTTATTCTATCTTGAAATTTTTATCTTTATTCCTTGATTAAGACAATTATTTTTCTTTGAAATGAAATCAAAAGAATCTTTTTTTTTTTTAATAGAGTTTAATTCACAAATAAAAAATTCTTTTTTGAAAAGATTTAATAAAGCTCTTCAATTGTAGGAAGTGGTATATCGAAAGAAAATGATTAAAATGCAATAAATAAACTAATAATAATAAAAAGAATAATAAAAATAAGAGAGAATTTTTTATTTTTTATTTAATTATTTCAAAAGTATAAATACAGTAATAAATAAAATATTTTCAAGACTTGTATAAAAAAAAAAAAAAGAAGTTTTTCCAATGAAAAAGAAAAATAATAATTCAATTATTCAATTTTGTATTGGCAAACAAAATGGCTTGCTCTCAAAATTTTACTAAAAATCTGGGATCAAATCCAGTAGTTTGCCAGGGGTAACCCTTTGAATTACTGAGAATTTTCGTGCCATAAATTTTTTTTTGATAATTGTGGTGGGTATGTCCGCTGGCCCAAATTTTGATATTTGTATTTTTACCAAACCGTTTTAAAATATTTTTAGGTCTACAAAAAAGTGATTCAAGATTTGATGCATAGGCATGGGATATCGGTAATCCCTTCATCTTTGGAGAAACTGTACCATTGAAGGTTGGTGCGTGGTGGGTTAATACAACAACCGAGGTTTTTTCGTCATTTTTTTTGTTTTTGATCTCTTCATTTTCCTTTTCCAATTCCTCTAGTTCATCTGTATCATACGTATCCTCGGTATCCTCGGTGTCCTCTCTCTCTCTCTTTTCTTTTGTCGCCTCTATTATACCCCCTTGTGTTTTTTCACCACCTTTTCCATTTTCTTTTCCCATTTTTATTTGTTTTTCGATTTGTTTATTATTAATTTGTTTGATTGTATATTGATTTGTTTTCTTTTTATTAAATTTTTTTTGTATTTTTTTCTTCTTCTTTTTTCGGTTCTTGCCCTTACCCCTACTCCTTTTTTTATTCGTGGTAACTATTTGATTTTGAATCCATTTCACATTTTCTTGGAATAGATCTTGTACAAAATGTGGGGTGATGGTTTCAGTTTCACTTACATAAATCTTTCTGTAATCATTCATCATTTTGTGAACAGTGGGTTCTACAGATGTTGGTATTTCTGACCAAAGTGTAGTACCCAATACTCGTATTTTTTTCGTTTTGGTTACAATATCAATGCTATTCTGATTTAGAAAGGTAACATTTTTGGTTTGGATATTTGAACAAATGTGCTCTAAATGATCGTTTGTAGATTCAAATGTCTTTGGAACATTATATATCCCAGAATTTCGATAATATTCATGGTTCCTATAATATAGAATTTGTTAATGATGAAATGGTTTCAAAATTGTAAAAAGTAGTGAATTTAGTAACTATATAAAGACATGATGTTTGGCAATAACAATAATTCAAGTAATAAAAAAAAAAAAAAAAACTGTCAATATGCCCAAACATAGCAAAAATTAATAAAAATGATTTTGTTCTTTAACATTTATTTTTCATAGCTTAATTTTAAAGTATATTTTTTATATAATAAAATTGATTTTTAATCAAGAAGAAAGAAATTGAAAGAGTTGTTGATTCGCAAAAGATAATAACAACAAAATTTATTTTTGATGAATGAATTTTAAAAGATTTGCAAAAGAGAATTTTTGAAAATAATGAATAGGGAAATTCATGAAAATAGTTTTTTTCGGGATGAAAATGAGATTATTGTAGGTTCGATCTTGATCTGAGATCACTTATTTCTCATTTTTTCACTAATTAAAATAGTTTTCAAATTTTAATAATTATTTTTGAAAATGTTTTGGTAATACTAGAAAAAATAAGATTTCATTTTTTGTCTTGTAGCATAATATACATCATAAATTACCAATCACAACCTTTTTACATAGTTTTTTTGGTTTATTAAAATTTTAAATCAAAGATTTTTTTTTTCAGAAGAAATTAAAACTAAAAATTTTTCTCAATTTATTACAACTGTTTTTTTTTGGATTATCTGCCAATTTGTCCATAATTGTGATTTTTTAATATTTTCAGAAATATTTCAGATTATTGGCAAAAAACAAAAAAATCGATGATAAATTGCATTATTGTAAAAAGATAAGTTAATTAAACTCTGTTTCAGTCAAAGGGTAATCCAAAAAAAAACATTTTTTTCAAATATCAATTATTTTATATAATTGACCTTTGAAGAAAAAATAAGAAATAAGCAGAATAATACACATCAAAATATTGTTGATATACTTATGAAATAAAACTAATTAATCAATAGATTTTCTTAAAAATTGAAAAACTCAAATTCTTATCCCGGGTCGAAAACCAAAAGACAAATATCTTGTTGATCTGATCACTGGTTTAATTTCAATCTTTTGATTGATTTTTCAAAATTTATTATGCTGTTTTGAAGATCTTTGTATTTTATCAAATTATTATTATTTTTAATGCTAAAAAATATGTTAAAATCAAACGAAAATTCTAAAAGTATTAAATTGGAATTAATTTTTAATACTGGTATGAAGGCCAAAATCATGTTTTATGATTTACTCTTTATAGAATCCAATAATTTTAAATAATTAGATATTTTTCAAATTAATTAGGAATTTGAAATAAAAATGATAAATTACTTCTGCACACAAGAATAAAACAATAATTTATATCAAACAGAACAATTTTTTAAAATGCACAAAATAAGGAATATAAAAGATTGGAATAACTTCAATTAAAATATGAGTCTTATACCAGAAGTCAACACGTTCACTTTTTTTTTGATTTTATTCAAAACATTATTTTGCAACATTTTTTTCGTTCTATTTGAGGGGAAATTTTGAAAAAAACCTTTTAAATAAATCAAATTCTAATTTAAAATTTCAAAAAAATGAGATATTTTTATTTAGCGAAATTCAAAAGAATTCTCTAGAATGTATTAAATAAATTTGTAAAATCAAAAACAAATCATTTATTATTTTTCTATTTATTGAAAAGTTACTAAAACGAATCAAGAAAGGAATAAAGAAAAAATTAATTTAATTAAGTGACAGAAATTTTGTTTAATTATATTGAAATTATATTATCAAATAAAATGAATTGATTTTTTAAAAGATATGATACAATTAAATATAAAGATAACGAAGAAATATTAATTAAACTTAAAATTCTTTTACCTAAAATAGAATTTTGAAGAAAAATAATATTTATGTTTTTGTTTTGGGATCTCTAGAATATTTAGGTTTGGAATATATATATAGAGAAAATTATGTTCAAATAATTACTAAATATTATATAAACTAAATTCCAAAATTTTGTACACAGTTTAAAAGGTTTAAAGAATAGCAATACTCCAGTTTTCATTCAATTTGGGAATAATTTTGATTTTACAAACTATTTCATTTTTTGTCTTTTTTTTTTTGTTTTCATTTCCTTTTTTCCAGTTATTTGATCTGTTTCGTTAGATCTGGAAATTTTTTTCGATGTTTGATAGAAGGTTAGTGTTGAGTTTATTAAATTCGAAAAAACAAATACAATTAGTCGATGTTATCTTATCGTTTGATCGATCAACAATTGTGAGTGAAATTTCAACAAATTTACCAATGCATTTTTTGTTCAGCTCGTTTCATTATTTTGGACACATTGATTTTTATTTTTGAGTTTTATATTTTTTTTCTTTTATTTGGATGAATATGATTACTTATAAAAACATTAATACTGGGTAACTTAAATCTGGTTTTATATTAAGTTTGGTAAAATATAATAAATTGAATTTTATTTTGCCTATTTTTGATTTTGGGTGTGTCCAAATTTTTGGAATGGGGTTTAATATAATCTGGAAATATAAAGTGAGGGGTTTTTGTACTAGATCTCGTAAAAAATCCGAATAATAAAAAGTTAAAATAAATTTCTCCAAATTACTTTTTATTTTTTGTTTTTTCTTGAATGTTATTTTCTCAAAAATTTTAATTGTGTATACCCTAATAAAAAAAGTTTTTTATAACATGTTATAAACGATATTGTAAAGGTGTTATAAACGTTTAAAATGTTATAAAATTTTATAATAAAAACTTTAATAACATAAATATTTGTTATAAAATGTGTTACAAATTTTGTAACATGTTTAAAGTCTGTTATAAGGATATTTTTTAAAAAAATATTGAAAAAATCATCATTTAAAGGGAAATTTTGTTATAAAAATGTTTTATAGATGTTATAAAACAATTTTTTTATTAGGGATAATAGTAAAAATTAAAGTTTAACATTTTTTTTTTTTTTAAATTTTTGGAGAATCTAGAACATATGAACCCCAATATAAGCCAAATTTCAAAATTAGGGGCAAACTTTTTTTTTATAATTTTTTTCTTTTTTCATTTGTCTTTCAAAAAATATAATGATTACATTATATTTTTATTTATTAATCTATATTGGATATTATCTCTAAATATTTGAGTAAAATATATTATTATTTAAAAAAAAAGAAACAAATTAAACAAATTTCTATCTGATAAAAAATCTGCCCCTATTTTTGAAATTAAGCTTATTTTTTAATAAACTATCACATGTATCAATTTCAGTATGTGTTATGATGTAGCTACTCACTTAAGGGCTACTCATTACAATTAAAATTTTCTTCATTTGTTATTAGGATCTAATACCCAATTATAAATCAATCAACAAGTAATGTACGATATATCTCAAAAATTCAACAATGAAAAAAAAAGTGATCATTTTTTTTAAAAAAAAGCGACCAAAGAACGAAATTCAATTTCCGATTTAAGAATTAATGTGAATTAGAATTTTGAAAACAAATGTGCAGTTTCTGAAGTGTAACTCTTTGGCACTTTTTGAGATCTTGAAGATTTTTTTTTTTCATTTTTTTCATTTCTCAAATGAGTTGTTTTTATCTCAAGAATGTTACAAAATCCTTACTATGACAAATATAGAGGGTATTTACAATATAACCACAAATTAGATTAAATCGAATTAAATTGATTGAGGAATTTTAGAAAACAAGTTGTTTCAAATTGAAGAAATTTAACCCTTTGTAAATTTAAATTTAAAAAATGATTGGATTTTTTTGTTAAAATTTGGATTTTTTTGAAATAGAGAATCCTTTTAAACTGTTATTTTAATTCATTTTTTTGCCAATGAGATCCATTGAATTTTTTTTTTTTATCTGGATTTTTTCATAATTGGCAATCCTTTTGAACTTTTTTTTTTTATTAAATTTTTTAAAATTGAAATCCTTAATTGTTTAATTATTTTTGAGTTATTGTTAATAGAGAATTCTTAGGAACTGTTTTTTTTTAAGTTTGGATTTTTTTGTGATTGTGATCTGGTGAATTTTGTTTTTGTTATTTGAATTTTGAAAATTGAAGATTATGTGAATTTGTTTTTTTTGATTTGCATTGTTTTTCCATTGAGATCCTAAGAAATTTATTTTTTTCTTATTTGAATTTTTGTACTCAGATCTGTGATTTATTTTTTCTGCTTTTTGAATTTTTATCGTTTAGAATCCTTTTGATTTTTTTTTTGTAATTGAATTTCTTGTCAATGAGATCTTTTTTCAAACTTTTTTCATAATCGTTTTTGTTTGCCAATGATATCAACTGAAATTTTTTTTATGTTATTTGAATTTTTGTCAACCAAAAGGAGTGCCATTTACAAGATTATATTTGTAGTAGATAGACCACTCCTTGACTAAGGACGGAATTCATTGCAGCCATAGCTTGAAAAGAATGGAAAATTTAGAAATTTATTCCTTTTTTGAGATCTTTTTGAAATTAAAAGGAGATTGTTTATGTTAAATTTCTGTTATTTTAATAACAAAGGAAAACAAAGAGACACACAAATTAAAACTTTTTTTCATCCATTTAAATTTTCAATCCCATTTTCTGACAAACCGAAAAAGGAACACAACCAGAATTTAGGAATTTCATGTTAATACTGGTTCCTCTTGTGTCTAAAAAAAAAAAAATAATTCATTCGACTCCTCACAGTTTCTGAACAAACGTAAATCGTTTTTGTTTTGGCTGTGTTCTCTGTTCATTGATCTTTGTTCTTTGACTGTAAAAAAAAATATTAAAATAAGAGAATAAGATGGTTTTTGTTTGGGATTCCTATTTTCAAAAAGGAAAAACATCTTGATCGAGAAAAAGAAAAAGTTCAAAAAGGAATTCCTTCTGGATTAGAATTGTATGGGTTTTCGAAAGAGAAATGATTCGAAACCAAAAAGCTAAAAGCCAAAATCGTGATTTTTTTTTTTTTAGGTAAAAATCTCGAATATATTTTAAAGTTCATTTTGTTGAAAAAAAAATAACAATGTTGTGGTGATGAGGATAGAATCACATAAATCCTCAATTTACAAAATATATTCAAGGTGGATTGTAAATATATCACATGGTTTGAAAGAACTTTTCAAATCTTTTATCCGACAAGTATTTTTTTGAATGAAAAAACCTAATTAGAAAGATTTACTATTTGTTTTAAAATAAATGAAACAAAATTTTCATTCAGCTTTCCACATAAGATTTTATTAATCATGTAACATTTGGAACTTTTTATTTCTTAAAGTCAGCTTAAATCATTAATTTCCCTTTGAGAATTGGGACTTTTGATCTTTGATATTAATTATTGAGATGGGTTTTTTTGGAAAGCTGAATGATAATTTTGATCTTTGTATTATGCAATTAACAGTATCTAAAAAAAATAACAAAAGAAAATAAAAAAAAAAAAATAGTTAACAAACCCAGCAACGACAAAAATGTGTTGGAATTTTGGTGAGATAGTTTTAAGAAAAAGTTCATATGAAGAAAGTAAAGGATCGCCAATGTCTCCTAAAAGCGCTAGGAAATCTGCGCTTGGTGTTAGCATTTTTGAAAGACGTTTTTGAAGCACTTCAGGGTTATGGTACATTTCCAAATGCAAGTCAGATGCTATTTGAAGTTTAAAGGTGTTTAAATCAAAAAAATTTAAGGTTTTCACAACAGACATTTATTGAGAGAAAAGCAACACAAAAATTTCTTTGAAAAAAATGAAAAACTCGAGTTTTGAAAATTTTTTTGCCTGAAGATAATTTGTTTTTATAACATCACTTTACAATGGTCTACTTTTGTTTATTTAAGAGCAACTCTCATTTTTTGGTATATCTTAACAATGGTGTCTTGTTCAATTAGTGTGATAATATGCTTTATTTTGTTTTTACCTTTATCCAAATTCCTAAAAGTATGAATTTTTAATCATTAGGGTTTTTACGTAATCTTTTTGCAAAAAATTAATATGGAACAAAAATTCCAAAATCGATTTTTTTTCTTAAATTTTCAAGATAAGAAATCATTGAGGTAATTTCTTGATTGAGTATGAATCGTGGGACAGAAATTACAAAATAGATGATTTTTTTTTAAAATACAAGATCAAAAAGATCAAAAAATTTATATTAATTTAAAAAATTGAAACAGAATAATAAATTATAGTTTTGGCTTTAATTAATACTGTTTCTGGTCTTTATCTTTTTAAGTATCAGAATTTATTCATAAGTATCTTTTTTTATCACATTTCTAGTAAATCATTAAGACTTTTTTTTTATCTCGGATATGATGTTATAAATACATTAATTTATTTTCTTCACTTTAGGGTTCTAATCTAAAACTATCTTAAAATCTCTTGAAACTCTTTTTTTCTGAAAAGATATTTCTTTTCATAGTATTATCTATTTTTAGGGTTTCAGATTCATATTATTACTTTTAAATTATTTGAGTATACATTTTTTCTGAAGAATTTGATTTTGTAAAAAAAATTAACAAACAATTGTATTTCGTAACAGAAATTTCAAAATGTCTTTTACATCAAAATAAATTTCTTGAAAAAATATTAGGTTAAATAAAATATGTAATATAAATCACATTGAAAATTTAGACAAAAAATAATTATATCTTAAAGACCTGTACCAGTATAAAAGCAAAAAATGAATTTTTTTTTTTTTTTATTTTTTTTTAAATTATCTTTTTTGGAATATCTTTAAGGTATAGTTTTGAACCAATTATTTGGCTAGGTTTGAATAGTAATCGTTTTTAAATTTAATCCTAAGTTATATTCATGGGGTTTTTGAAAAAGGAGATTGAAAAAAAAAAAATGACAAAAAAAATGGACATTATTTGCTTTTATATTAAGACGAGGGCTTTAAATAAAATATAGAAGAATATTTTTTTGTTATTATGATAGTTTTTTATATTTCTACTTGATATTTTAAATCATAACAAGATCTTAATCTCAAGATTATATTTTTATGGAATAAAAAAAAAATATGGAAAATTACTTGTTAAAGAACAATTCAGGAAATCTCTTAAATTATGTTTTTTATTTGTTCAAATTATTTATAGTTAATTGTATATAAATAACCAGAAAGTTAATAATTATTTTATTTTGTGATTTTGTATGACAGAAATCAGTAAATATACTTAGGCATCCTTCTATACAACTTAGATATATCAAAAAAAGAGAATTATTTTTTTTTTACTTTTTTGAAAACAACTGGAACTAATAGGAAAAAATCATATCTTCATATTGAAAATTAATTCGAAAAATTGAATATATAAAGAATTGGGTGCTTTTCTTTAAAATTGATAAAGGGGTTTTCTTATCAAGTTTAATTAAAAACTGTTGCTAATAAGATCATTATTGTTTTTGGAATATATATATAAAAACATTGTTTCAGTCAAAGGTGCCTAACATTTTTTTAAAATATCAATTATTTTATAGAATTGGCTTTTGAATGACAAATGGGAAATAAACAGAATAATATACATCAAAGAATTGTTGATATATGTCTGAAAGAAAACTAATTAATCAATAAATTTTATTAAAAATTGAAAAACTAAAATTCTTATACCCCATTGAGAAAAACAACAATTTTCGTTTTGAACTTCTACTGGTATTTGAATAATAAATATAAAACATTTTTTACTTCATTTTTCCTACTTTTCTTTTAGAAATCAAGTCCCCAAACGAAGTTTGTTGGTATTTGTGGTCTCTATTTGAAAAGGGAGATGAAAATAAAGTGAAAATTTTCACATTTATTAAACAAATCTCAAGATCAAAGATCGAATTGAATTGCAATAGAAATCAATATGATTTCTCAACAATAATTTACATGGTTTTAATGACCTTAGAATAATACATTTTTACCAAGTGTCTATTGATCTAGCAATAAAAAAAAATTTTGCAACTGATTGACGTTTTAAAAAAAAATCGAAAAAAACACAAAAATATGTAAAAAAAAAATAAAAATGTGAAAAAATGATTTCAATTTTGATATTTTCCAAAATAATTGTTTTCTTCTATAATCTATTTTAGCCCTTTAAACATATGTATTTAACCATTACAACGGGGTCCATTTGACGGGAAAATAGTTTATATATATAAATATATATATATATATATATATATATATATCACAGGTAATAGGTGTTTTCGTTTGAAAACCGCGAAAGATTTATAAAATCGCGTTTTTTCGACTTTTTTATATGTTTTTTTCGTTTCGTTCGTTGTTTTCGTTTTTTTATTTTTGAAATAGTCCTCGAATTCTTTTGAAATTATACTTTTTGTTTCTGGGATGTGAAAAAACGTAAACGAAAAAACTTAAAAATGGAATGATTAAAAAAATATAAAAAACAGGTAGTAGGTAATTGCCTTAAAAGTTTTGTTAAACAATGTGAAATTTGTGATTGGACATTTAAGTGGTGGTGGTGGTGGGAGGGGGTATTTTAATACCCAAAAAAATAGTTTGATTTTCTATTTTAGAAATGCCAAAACAACACTGATAGGTTACTGTTTGAAACTCTTGAATATTCTAAACACTTTATACATTGAGTAAAAGAATTATTTTTTTTAAAAATAAATTTACTATTTGGGCAAGAAAAGTAGGCTAAAATTTCACTTTTTTACCTTTTGAAAATTAGATCAGTTCACAAAATTTTTTAGTAGTGTTATTACATCTCCCAATATACTTTTTTATTGATCACAAAAAAATTGTTAAAAATTATTAACATAAAAAAATTTTTTTTTTCAAAATTACTAAATTTGTAAAATGTGATCGGAATTTTTTTATTTATTTCAAACCTGCTTAAACTTATGTTCAAGAAAATTAATTTTATTAAATTTTTTTTTTTTTGATAATTTAAAACCATTTTTACACCTATTTTTCTTTTTAATTAATCCTTTCTCACGTGTATTATTTCTTAACTTTTATTCATTTTGAGTCCCTTATTAAGTTATGTTAAATAATAATTTCATTTTTTTATTATTAATGTTTCAACAATTTTGTTTTTAAATAATTCTTTTGTTGGTTTTTTTATCCAAAATTTTCACTTTCAACATTTTAAAAAAAAATTTCTTAGTTTAATTGTGGGAACAAATTCCAAATCTGTATCAACTTAAGTAAAAATCCCTTTCACTTATTTATTTAATTTTCAGAATGTATAATATTATTTCTTTATTAAAATTGCCTAATTTATTATAATGTGTATTTACTTAAAAGGGGGAAATTGACGAACCAAAAAATATAAATTAGAAACTACCTTTCACAAGTGTAGAATGTTTAAATTAAAGTATCTGGCATATTTGATTTACAATCATTAGTATTTAATTAATTATTTTTTTTTGTATTAACTTCTAAATTTTTTTGTGATCCATCATAAAATTTTATTTTTAACAAGTTTTTCATTGAATCAAAATAAATTTTGATTCAAATCTTTTTGATAATTACTTTATTGGTAACAAACTAAATAATTATATACAATAAAACATTCTACTCATTATTTTAGTTATTTTTATCTTTTATTTATTAATTGTTTATGGTTTCAATTATTAAAGATTTATGAGATGTGTAAGATAAATAAAGATGCAAATTAAAATTGTTTTTTTATTTGAAAAAAATCTTTAATCATATGTATATGTATTCGTAATCCCTTGAATTCGTGGTTTTTTTCATTGTACCCTTTTACAAAAATATATCATGTGGATATATATATATATATATATATATATCCGAGAAATGATTTTTACGCGTCGCTCACGCGTGCACAAACGTGTTTCATTACATGAAAAAAAATCGTCATACCTGTGATTTATATTTATATATATATATATATATATATATATATATATCACAGGTCATACGTGTTTTCGTTTGAAAACAGCGAAAGATTTAAAAACTCGCATTTTTTCGATTTTTTTCCCGGTTTTTTCATTTCATTCGCTGTTTTCGTTTTTTGTTTTTTGAAAAAGTCCTCGAATTCTTTTGAAATTATACTTTTCGTTTCTGGGATATGAAAAAACGCAAACGAAAAAACTTAAAAAGCGAAGGAAAAAAACAATAAAAAACGGTTAGGGGGTAATTGCCTTAAAAGTATTTTTAAACAATGTGAAATTTGTGATTGAAAATTTAGGTTGTGGTGGGAGGGGGGGGGGTATTTAAAACCCTGTAAATAGTTTGATTTTCTATTTTAGAAATGCTAAAACATCACCCATAGGTTTTCTGTTTAAAATTCTTGAAAATTCTAAACACTCTAAACACTAAGCAAAATAATTATTTTTATTTTAAATTTACTATTTGTGGTAGAAAAGTAGGCTAAAATTTCACTTTTTTACTCATTCCAAATTAAATCAGCTCACCAAATTTTTTTATAGTGTCATTACATCTCCCAATATAATTTTTTATCGATCACAATAAAATTGTTTAAAATTATTAACATAAAAAAATTTTTTTTTTCAAAATTACTAAATTTGTAAAATGTGATCAGTAATTTTTCAATTTTTATCAACTCTGCTTCAACTTATGTACAAGAAAATTCATTTACTTAATTTTTTTTTGATAATTTAAAACCATTTTTACACCTATTTTTCTTTTTAATTAATCCATTCTCACGAGTCTTGTTTCTTAACTTTTATCTATTTTTGAGTCCCTTATTAAGTTATTTTAAATAATAATTTCATTTTTTTATTATTAATGTTTTAACAATTTTGTTTTTAAATAATTCTTTTGTTGGTTTTTTATCCTAAATTTTTACTTTCAACATTTTACAAAATATTTCTTTGCTTAATGGTGGGAACAAATTCTTAATATGTGTCAAACTAAGTAATACGCCCTTTCACTTATTTATTTAATTTTCAGAATGTATAATATTATTACTTTATTAAATTTACCTATTCTATTATAATGTGTATTTACTTAAAAATAACAAGTGGAAATTGATTAACCAAAAAAATATTAATTAGAATATACCTTTCACAAGTGTAGAATTTTTTAAATTATATTATCTGGTAAATTTGATTTACAATTATTAGTATTTAATGGATTATTTTTTTTTTATAAACTTTTCTTTTTTTTTTTTGTGATCGATCATAAAATTTTATTTTTAACACGTCTTCTATTACTCAAAATAAATTGTGATTCAAAATTTTTTGATAATTACTTTTTTGATAACAACCTAAATTATTATATACAATAAAACATTCTATCGGTTATTTTGTTTATTTTTATCTTTTATTTATTGATTTTTTATGGTTTCAATAATTAAAGATTTTCAAAAATACCATGGACAAAATGTTGCCTGAAAGGTAAAAATGATTACTATTCAAACCTATCCAAATAATTGGTTCAAAATTATACCTTAAAGGTATTCGAAAAAAATTAAATTAAAAAAAAATGACAAAAAAATGGCCATTTTTTTATACTGGGACTAGGGATTTAAGAAAAATTTAATCTAGATATTACAATAAACAATTTTGTTTCTTTTTAAAAGTGAAAATTTTTATTGTTAAATACTGGAGTAGTATTTTTCTGATATCTATTTTTTGGGTTTGTGGCAAAGTGAGTAAAAAAAAAACAATTTCAAAAATAATAATGTTTAATTGTGATTCTTCTAGTAAAAAATCTTAATAATTTATCATGTAAGATATTTTTAATAGATTTTTTGTGTTATTTTGCTCAGGTCTACTTATGTCATATACATCCAATTACAAAATACTTTAATTATAAGTTCATCTTGGGTGAGGATAATCCCAAAATAATACAAATTGAAATACCAAAAAGTAAAGTAGTCAAAAACACCCATATAAAAATCATCAAACCTATCTTCAAAATAAAATTTGATTTTTTTCTTTTAGTTCCAACATTCTGGTAAACTCAAATTTATGTTTGAAAATTTTTACTTGATTTTTTTTTGAAATTTTTATTCTCAACTTTGAATAAAGCATTCTATTAAACCAAGTGTTTAGAAACTCTGTAAAATCAGTTGTTCTTCAAAATATTCTTTGTCAGAGACTGTTTGATAAGAAACAGTTCAAAGATTTATAAAAATAGAAATTAAACTAAAAATTTTTTATAATTTATTGGAATTTATCGGTAAAATCTAATTCACTATCTAGCGATATACCTAATTCAAAATCAATTTTGAAAGAAAGCTCTTTGATATTTGAAAGTAATATTTAAATTAGGAATTGTTAAATATTTTTTTAATGTTATCTAATTTTATATAAATTTTTGTTATTTTAAAATTTACTCCAATATTAATACTTTATTTTTTATGAACAATTATTCTATTTGATCCTTCAATTTTTAAAATTTCTTTTTTTAATAATAGAACTTTAAGAATTCAATATCATATACCTTTTTTTTTATTGTTGGTTTCTTTGATCATTTATTGTATGAAACTCGGATAAAAAAGAAGCACACTTTTTATTTGATAAAACAGGTTTTAATAATACTTTAAGGTTTATAATCCCAGAAATTTGAAAAAAGATGATCATGTGTCCTCTGTTGTGAATTGTAAATTTGGTCCTTAAGTGATCTATCTGCATCTTTTTATGGGTTTTAATAGTTGTTCAAAATGACAATTTTTAATAATTTTATATTTAATTTTTCCGAAATCTGAATTGACGATACTAAGGCCAATGGTTTGGAAGGTGTTTAAGAATAAACTCTGCTTTTTGGGTTGTCGAAGAAAATTTTACATCTACTTTTTAATCAATTAACCAAATAACAAAATTTTTTAAATTTTTTTAATAAAAGTCCGAAAAAAGGTAAAACCCAATTTAAAAATTTTTTTTTGAACTAACTTTCTCATCTCTTAATCTTAAATTCTATTATATTCTTCTTACACTCTTAAATTCGTATTGCGGAAATATAAAAAATAAAATAGTCAAAAATTGCCATTTTTTAACAACTCTTAAAACCCATACCAATCACCCGACCGATCACCTAAGAACCAAATTGACAATTCACTACACACAAAACACATGATAATCTTTTTTCAAATTTCTGTCAGTGTAAGCCTTAAGGGTTATTTAGCTTAAACAAAAAATGGACTATAAATAATTTTTGTAATAATATCTATATATATTGATATGTGAGTGCCATACAAACGAGAGAACAATGAGTTAGCTTTACGTTCAATATCAGTATACTTTAATTTTTAACCTCTCAAAAAAACCAGAATATCAACACAAGTAAAGTCTCAGATTTTTGGAAAAATAATTTATGATCATTTCTCTACTTTCTGTCTTTTGGATTTATGAGGGTAGAGTTTAAAAAATACTGTCTTTCTTGCATTTCACCAAAATAGAAATCATCACACATTCAAAAAAACCTTGACTCGAACAAAAAAATAAATTCTAAGAATGTTTTTTAAAGTTGATCTTTTTCCTCGAAATTAAAATTTAACCCACTCTTATAACCATAAAGTTAATAAAGAATATAATTTGAATATTTTTTCTTATTTTTTCTTATTTATTCATAAAATTCATTGAACAATCTTCATAAACAAAAAAAAAAAAAAAAAAAAAAAAGAAATACCACAAACTTGAGATGTCTATTTTAATCAACTCTGCGAGTAATAGCAATAATACCCCAATTAAAGAATATCAAAAAACTCCAACGAGCACAAAATTAAAGCGAGAATCAAAAAATTTTTCATTTCAAGTACTACAAAAGGACTACAAGCCTACAAACAATTGTGGAACTGAATTCAAGAAATTGGAAACTGATCTAGACCAAAAAAACAAACAAGAACAATATTCTGTGCAACAAGAGAAAGAAATCGAAAGATTAAAAACCAAGAATCGTGAATTGAAGAATTTGTTCAAGGAATTTGAATCCAAAAGGGACGAGTGTATTGAAAATGAAGTCAAGCAAAGGAACAAAGAGATGCTTATAACATTGGAAGAGATTGAGAATGGGTTTAAAGAATGTGCGCTTTGTAATGAGCAATTGGAAGAAGAATTGAAAATCAAAAAGATGCTCTTAAGCCACGAAAGCGAAGCACTTACACGGGCACAAAAGCAGATTGAAGAATTAACAAAAACAAAAAAGGACAAAGAGAAGAAATTAACGAATCTCAGAAAAGAGAAAAAAATCCAAGAAAAGATCTTGAAACAAAAGATCAATTCCCTATTTGGGGAGACTGTGAAATTAAAAAAAGAAAATCAAAAATTAATTCAAGACAATCGTGAATTAAAAAGAAATATTAGTGTAATGGAAGAAACCAAACAAGAGTCGTTGAGTGAAAAGGAATTTTTAGAGCAAGAAGTCCACAAATATCAAAAAATTAGTGAGGCTAAGGAGCAAGAAACTAAGAAACAACGATCAAAAATTAAGAAATTCAAAAACAAAGAAATGGAAAAGGACTGCAAAATTGAACAACTCTTTGTTAAAATGAGATGTCTCAAAAATGAAAAAGATCAATTCCAGGAAGAATCCGAAATCTCAAAGCAAAGAAATACAATGCTAACCAGTGAAAAGGAACACATTAAGGAAGAATTGACTGCAATGGGCATTGAAAACAAAAAATTAAAAGACGAAGAAAAAAGGCTAAATAGCCAATTAAATGAAAAAGATATTACTATAAAAAATTTAAATCAACAAAATGTTCACTTAAAAAACACAAAGCAATTGGTGGAAAGATTAAAAAAAAAATTAAATTTAACGCAAGAACAGAACAAAAAATTGAATTTCCGAATTGACGATGGCATTATTGAAAGAAAAATTTCTGAAAGAAAGCATTTAGAAATCATCAAAGATCTACGAGCACAGCTCAGAAAAAAAGGCAAATCCAAATATTTGTCAAATGATCGTCATCAAAATCAGCAAGAAACAATTAGATTTCTTAATGAAAAGCTTCAAGATTTAAAGAACGAAAATTTAAAAATTAAAGAAAAAGCCAAAATGAATACAAAATACCCAACTTTACACCATAATAATAAAATTAATAATAAAAAAAATCCCTATTTGCATGAATTGGAAAGAATTAAACAAATCTTAGAAGACACTTTACTGAAAAATATTCAATATCAAAAAAATGTTGGGATACTCGGTAATGAAGTAAATAAATTAATGAAAGAAAACCAACTTTTAAAAAAACGGAAAGGGTTCCAACCAAAAGATAATTAAATCAATATTATCTTTAAATATGTATGCGTGTATATATGTATGCATGTATATATGAATGGATGGATGGATGGATGGATGGATGGATAAATTCATAGATGAGTGTATATGTGTATACCTATCAATATATTGCCATACAAAACATATTAAAGGTGAATATAAATATAAAATTCCATAAAGTTTAAATTCCTAATAATCTACAATTTTCTCTAATGTTTAAAAAAATAGAACAAACACAAAAATAACTTTCTTTTAAAGTAATATTTCACTGGAAGAAAAACCAAAAAAAAAATCAAAAATATTTTTCATTTATTTTTATATAGAGAAAAATTTTAATAATCAAAACTAGAAACTTATTTGAAAAATTCTATATATTTATTAATTGTTTAGATACATAATTATATTAATTATTATTTAATAAGTAAAAATTGGTCTGTTTTTGATTTTGATTTTAATTTTTTTGCCTTTGGTAAAGTATATATACTAACAAAATCATGCCCATAATACTTTATAAAAAATTATTCTAAATCATTTTGCTTTAAATTTAAAATATTATCTAAAAAGTTCGAAACAATACATAAATTATTATATCATTTTTAAAAAATGCCTGATAATCATTCTTGATAATTTATGGTTATATTAACCAATTTTCTATTATCAACACATTACTATTCTTGATGTTTTACTTTTTTCTTTATTAATTTTTTTTTTATTTATTTTGTATTGGAATTTTAAATTATCAAATAACCAAAAATAAAAAGAAATAAAAGAATTTTTTTGTAAATTGTTTTACATTTTTTCTTGTTGAATAATATCATTCCAATTCTTGGGGGCTGATCTTTTGATTTTTTTTTTATTGAAAAATTATTTTTTTTTAGATAATTTAGAAATAAATAAGTTTTATTTTTAGGATCTTTTTGTAAATTTTAAAGGATACAATTATCATTTTAATTAGTATTGAAAAATGTCGAATTTCATAAAGTCTCTAATATACTGAGGTGACACTATATGGAGTAGGGTGTATGTCTAATATTGTGCTTAGATAATTAAGGTGGCTAGAAAGGGTTATTAGGGTGGGGTTACAAAATAATATAATGGTTAAATTTGTTTGAATTCTCTCAAATATAATTGATCTATCAAAAAGTTCCAGATATCCTTAACATATTTTATTTGAGTTATATATTTAAAATAACTTGGCTATTACCTAATTTAAATGAATTGGGATCTTTTTTTCGAACAGATCGAAACTATTAGAGAATGAAAAAAAAACTAAAAAGCAAAGAAATATGAAAAAATGAGATTCGAAAATTATTTAACAAATTTTGAAATATAACACAATTAGATGAAATTTTAGTATTTTATTCTTCTTGAAGTTTTAACTCTGTCAAAAAAATTAAACTTGTGTTTCTTAGTAAAGTATCAAATAATTGTTTATTTGTTTTCAAAAAGTACAATAAATATAATTTATTTTGAAAAGAAGTGACTTGTAAACAATTACAATTCTTGGTAATAATTGAAATTAAAATTGAAATCACACGCCTAAATTCTATTTGAGAAATTCATAATTTAATAGAAAATGTAATGAAAAAATTTTCAAATTTTATACAAAAAGGTTATTCTTTGTAAGAATACATAGAAAATATTTCATTTATTTAATCTCTTTTATAAAAGCTAATGTTTATCCGGATATTTTTTATACAACTATTATTATTCAAAATTTAACAAAAATAAAAATTAGAAGAAAAAATAAATTTTTACAATCCTTATAATTACAGTTAGTTTAACTTTTAAGACGCATACTTTTATCAAAATTAATATATATTATAAATGCCAAATGAAGATATATTTTTTGGATTTTTTTTTTTTTTTTCAAAAATTATTTTAATAGAATCTGAATTTTGAGCTATAATTTCAATTTTTTTTTGTTCCTTAATTTTCTTTGAAAAAATGTATTTTAAAAATGGGCAGTATTTATTGTTTTTTTTCCTTTTTCTTTTTTTTTTTATCTAAAAATATTTTATTTTTATTTTTATTTTTAAAAGAAAAGTCATCACCTTAGTCCGAATATTGTTTATATTATATCTCAGTGACTGTAAAAATTGAAATAAATTTTCGTGTGTATTGAGAAAACCGTGTCTAATTCATACAAATTAAATAAAAATATATCATTATTTGATAGACTTTGGTATTAAAACAAATTGATAATTAGCCACTTCAGTGATATTTTTTTATTTTTTTTTTATAACTTTTAAGTTTTACATGATATCTGAGCCAAAAAAAGTTTAGAATGAGTTGATTATATTTTTATTTTTTTAAAAAAGATGAATTTTATATTTTTTTACTAAAAATATATTCCCTTTTTGTATAAAGTATCAAAAAAAGGCTCAAAAGTTGTTTTTGAATGTTAATTGAAAAAAAAAAAAAAAAAAAAAATGCATCTTAAGGGATCAGTACTCTACGACAACAAGAAACAATTTTAAAATATATTATTGGTGGTATTCTCTGCTTACAAATTTTTTTAGATGCAAAATTTTGAAAAATTCTGATCAACTAAGAAACCCAAAACAGAATATTTTTTTTATGAGAACAATTTTTTTTCTCATTTTTTCCGAAAAAGATGAACACTTAAATTCAATTTATTTCTTGCTTTATAAAAATCTATAACCATATTTATTTTCATATCCTCACCATTATACAATAACAAGTCTTTGTATCCAATATATTAAAATAAAGATTTTTTTTTCTATTTTGTGGCAATTCTTTTGGTTAACCAAAAGAATTATTTATCCAACCAAATAAAAAATAATTGATTTTTTTAATAAGAATGGTTATAATTATTACAATTTTCAAGCTATTTAAAACTTTTACCAAGAAATTGGGTTTTTATAAAAAAATGAAATTCGCTTTTTCAAAATAAAATTTTCTTATAGATATTTGGGGTTTAGTTAATTTTATCCACAAAAATTTAAAACAATTTTTTCTTCCAAAAATGCTTTAAATTGTTCTCAGGTTTCTTCTGAATAAGACCAGACAATTTGTGAAAAAATATTCTCAAAATTGAAATTTTTTTTGAAATTTTTTTAGATTTTTTAAAAACCCTTTTTCCAAACATTAAAGAATAAAATTTTTTTCTGAATAAATATGAATTTCATTGAGAAACTTTTGTTTAACTTCTATCAAATATTCATTTATTAAATCAGATATGCTTTTATTCGTTTTATTAGCTATTATTGGTATTGAAATATTTATATTTAAAATCAAAAGCAAAATAAAAAAAATTTATTCAAAATCAATGCTTCCCAACATAAAACAATTTTTTTTTTTTTACAATTATCAAGAAATAACTTAATTGATAATAAAAATAATAGATTTTACTTTTTTGGGGTTTAAATCCGAAATATGTGAATTTTGGATTTCAAAAAGAGACCCAAATTAATGAATTGTTTAGATGGTTAACAAGTCCATTTATAACCACAAAGCAAAAATTACAAAAAAAAAAGTTTTTCCAAGAGATTGACAAGATTTCATTTAATTTTTATAAAATACTACTCCATTAATCAAAATTATCTTTTTGGGATTTGCAGTGATTGTAAAAAAAGGTGACAACATAAAAATGCCCAAGTATCAACAGGCAGTTAAAAACACTTTAATTGGGCGACTACCCAAGTCGTTGTTATTTTTTTTTTTTTTGATTTCGTGTTTTCATGAAATAAGGTAAAATTTTATTAAATAAGGTATAAATGTAGAAGATTGAAAATATTTAGATATGTTAGTTGTTATTATCTCAAGCGGTCACAATTTTAGATATTCCCAATTAAAGTATTTAATGTGGAATAGTATTGAGAGAAAAATTCATTTTATCAAAAAGAAAGATTTTTTACAACCAGTTCCACTTTTAAGGTGCAAACTGCAATGAGAATTAAGATACAATAAAATTTTCAAAATATGGCACAAAATTTTGATTTCTTGTAAAATAATGTGCAAAAAAAAAAAAAAATTGCAAATTTTGTGCCTTAATTTTAAATATTTTTGTTCTTTAAATTTTGTTGAAAGTTTGTACCTTAAAGGTGAAATTGGCTGTATTGGTTATCCAAATGATAGAGTTTTTTATTTTGATGTGTACATTGATCAAAATAATCCGTTACCAAAAACCATAATTAATATTTCAAAATATAATCCGTACTATTATTTTTTACTTGTTACAAGGAACATTTAATTACCTGGACAATAGTATATCCGCTTCCAAATCAAATTTTAAGGTCAATCACTTGATTTTTTAAGTAAATATTAAATTAGTAAAGCAATTTTTAAAAATTTTTTCGTTATATTCTTTTTTTTTTTTTGGTATTTTTTGTTTTTTTCATAACGGAAATTCTTTTTTTAAAGAGATAATTTTTCATAAAAATTACTCAATTTTTTAAGAAACGTTTTTTAATTTGATCCTTTATTTTTAGAATTTCTTTTTAAATAATTGGACTATAAGAAACCATCACCATATTTAATTAGGGTTTATTATTCGTTTATTTGATTGGTTGATGGGTGGGTTTTCTATAAAAAAAAAAAAAAAAAAAACACTTTTTATTTGGAAACGTGGATTAAAATTTTCTGTGAGCTTTATTTGAACAACAATGCAGTTTTTTCAAAAACTCGTGTTGACTTTAATAAATTTTGTTTTTCAGACTTTAACTCTGGTTTTTACAAAAAAGTGATATTACAAGTTGTTAAAAAATTTTTTAAATATTTTTTTGAATTATTAATTGTTGTAGAAAACGGAAATCTTTCAAGGGGATGTTTTTTTTTACAAAACAAAGTCTATCTTGAAAAAAATACTTGCAGTCTCAAGTAAATAGATGAAAATTTTTTTATACAAAGATCCCAAAAAATATTTTTTATTCTAATTGAATGAAAAACCCAAAGAACATTTTGTAACTAATAAGTATTGAATTTTTTAAAACATCCTATTCTCTCCCATTATTAAGCTTTTTGATTAGAGTTTATTTTCAAATGATTCAACCATTAACCAAGGCTTATGTTGAATATTTTTAATTAGTATCAAATTTTAGCTGATTAACTTTAATTTCAATTCTAGAATATTCCTTAATGTAGGAATCTTATCTTGCTCAATATAGAGAACATAAAAAAGAACCAATATATATTATAAAAAATATCACCAATTACAAAAGACGATTTTAAAGCTAATGAACCAACTGATTTTTTTTGGAAATTCTTTAATAATGAAATAATTTTGATAAAATTTTATATTTTATTTTATTATCCAGAATAATACTTCGAGAATTTTAAGAAGAAAAATGATATATTTATAAGTTCTTCAAAACATTAATTATGGGTGGTTTTTTGGTATAAATAATTCTATTCGCCAATCTCTAAAAAAATAAAATAATTTTTGTTCTTAGATATCCAAAATAACTCATTGTTTATATACTAATTCAATTTCATTGGTAGAAATGCTTTTGAGTCTTTTATTTAATTAAAATTCAATTTTTAAATTTATTTATCGAATTAAAAACTTTTGTAAAATCAAAAGTAATTTTTGACAAATAAAAAAATCAAAAGAAACTAAAAATTTCAAAGAGATACAAGAAAAAGAATCTCCAAAACTCAAAATTAACAACAAATATGTCAAAACACATCTCTTTATATATTAAATAAATTTTGGAATATTTCAAAGATGAGAGGAATTATTAATGAATAAAGAAACACTGAAAATTTAAAATGAGAGAATAACTTTGTTTGGAATTAAAAAAAAAAAAAGTTCCTGCTTTACTGATCAACTCATTAAAGTTAAGAAACTAACCCGAACATTTATTTCTAAAAAAAATAACAAATTATTTTCAAACAGAGGAAAACTGAATCGAATATTTTAATCAAGTACCATTTTTTTAAGCCGAGTCGAAAAGGAAAATAAAGTCAAATATTAGTCGTCGCTTTTAACATCAAAAGAGAATTTTTAATCAAACATTTTTGAACATTTAGATAGCTAGCGAAAAAAACAATTTTTCATAAAAGTCTTGTATCTTTTTTTATTGTTGTTTTTAATAGATCAAACCGAAAGATTATATCAGGTTTTGGATTTTGGTGACAGATTTGTTCAAATTTGATTGAGTCAGTTCAAAAATTGAGTGATTAAACTAGGAAGGTTGGAGAAAAATGATTTGAAAAAATGATCTCATGTTTATTCTGTTTGGTTTGGAAAGTACAAGGTTTTACTGAACTGTATTTTTCAAAAACAACAAATTAAAAAGCATAAAACCACAGTTTTTGAAAAATTGAAAACATGTAAAATAAAAAAAAATAAAAGTTATTTACAAAAACAATCGACAAAATTTGGAAAAACACAAACAAAAACCTCAACAACAGTAAATTGAAATCTTTTTCTGTCTATTAATCAAAGATCAGTTGAAGGTCTATTGTGAAAAAGAATAAAAAAAAAAGAATGATTAAATTTTTTCCCCATTTTATTACTTGATATCTATATAATCCTTATTTTTATAATTTGAAAATATGTGAATTAGTACTTCTTCACAATTTAAACTTCTAACTGGATCAAAAGGTTTTCATTCGACGTATTGGACAGGAAACTAAATATTTCAGAAATATACTTTTTTCGTTAACGAATATTATTTTCCAAAAAATAGATATTCCACTCAAAGCCTTCTTGAGGATTCTTTATTGCTCTTGAGTCTTTTACTACAAAACAAATTTTCTCAAATTCAATTGAAAACTTTATCTTTTAATAAACATTTTCAGAGATTAAATCGAATTGAAAATTCAAAGTACTTGAATTTTTTGTGAACTCATTATTGATTCATTTCTCAAAAAACATATTTACTTCTTAGCGATCGAATAATTCATTTTTTATTTTTTTATATAAATATTAAATTTTTAATAACACAAATGGGTGGTTCCTTTGCAAAAATGTTCTCTTCCTTCTTTGGAAAAAAAGAAGCAAGAATTTTAATGGTTGGTCTTGATGCTGCAGGTAAAACAACAATCCTTTATAAATTAAAATTAGGGGAAATTGTCACAACAATTCCAACAATTGGTTTCAATGTAGAAACCGTAGAATACAAAAAGATCTCATTCACTGTCTGGGATGTAATTAGATTGTTTTTTCTTTGCTTTTTTTAATTTTTTTCTTTTTGTTCTTTTTTTTTTTTACTTTTTAAATAATTTTTTCCTTTTTTTTGACTTTTTCTTCTTTTTCAAAAAAAAAAAAAAAATAAAAAATTAAAAAATTAAAAAAAAAAAACTAATTAAATCGTAAAGGTTGGTGGTCAAGACAAAATCAGACCACTCTGGAGACACTACTACCAAAACACTCAAGGTTTAATCTTTGTTGTAGACTCAAACGATCGAGAACGTATTAACGAAGCACATGACGAACTCCACAAAATGCTTGGCGAGGATGAATTGAAAGAAGCTGTTCTCCTTGTCTTTGCAAACAAACAAGATCTTCCAAATGCTATGGACGCTCAAGAAGTTTCCGAAAAAATGGGACTTTCCTCTCTAAGATATCGTAAATGGTACATCCAACCTTGTACAGCTACAACAGGTGAAGGTTTATATGAAGGACTTGAATGGCTTTCACAAACTTTAACAAAATAATCCCGACAACTCTCATTCCTCGTATAATTATTTTATTTAATCTTTATTTTTTTTTTTTTGTTTCTCGCCAATTCTTTTTTTTAAACACAAAACTAATCAAGATCTTGAAAATTAGAAACCTTTTTTTTTTTTTTCAAGCAATTCCACTCAAGTATTAAAACAAATTAGTTAATAAAAAAAAGCCAATGTTTTTTTTTTTTTTTTTTTTTTTTTTGTCTTCTTTCAAAAAGAAAACCATGAGCTTTAAACTTTTCGAAAGATTGCACCTTCACGTTCTTGAGAATTCAAAATATTTTTGATACTCACACAAATAATGGAGACTGAAGAAAATCCTTTAATTCTATTAAAAAAAAAAAAAAAAAAGTCAAAAATACAATTTGTGTTCTGAACTTTATAAGCACAAAATTCCAAAAAATATCAATTCCGTTAAAAGTCTATAAAAAACAAAAGGTTTCTTTTTAGTACATAACATAACATAACATACAACAAGAAAGGAAAATTTTTTCAAAAAAAAATCTATAAATTTTGTATTTTTGAAATACACTCATATAATAAACATTATTAGACATAACAATTTTAAAAAAGGTTAATAACTTTATTAGATATTAATGGGAATTGTAAAAATAATGAAAATTTACGGTAATTTTTTTTTCATTTTTAATTGTAAAATTTTTGAATTTTTTATTTGACATAGTGGAGAGATTATTTTCATCCATTTGTTTTTAATAATCTAAAAATAATCATATTTTTTAATTATAAATTATAATAAAATATTTCAATCCAAAGATATCGCTAAATTTAATTGAAAAACTGTTTTTTTATCTGTTTTTGGAAGATTTTTTATCATTTTATTTTTTGTCATTTTTGAGTTTTTATATACATTTCCGATTGTTTTTTTTCTGCAAATTGTTTTAACATTTATTCTTTTTTCATATCTTAATGTTCAATCAAAAATTCATTTGTTGTACCTTTTTTCTCATAAAAAAATACCCCAACATAGTTATATTTTTCAAAAGTTGGTAATTTTGAAAAGGGTGGTATTCAAATCTGAATGAGTTTAATGACGATCTTTTCAAAATTACATAAAATTATCATAACTTTGAAAAAATAATTTATAAAAGATGTATAACTGAAATTCAATGGGTAGTTTTGGCTAACTTTAATTTTCAGAATTTATTTTTTACTTGTAGTGTAGTGTAGTCAACACTTTTCCATTTGAATAGATTTACCTTTTTGGTTCAATACTTTTTTTTACTTTATAAATATTACTTTTTGAAAAGAGTGGGTTTTGAGAATTACAAATACAACAACCAAATCCCCAATCAGCAATTTAACAGTAGAATAGAATAATCACTTAAAAAGAGCACATTACAAAAAATCTTAGGACTTTTACAAAGTATAATACTTTCACCAACGCTGCTCCCCTTTAAAAGCGTTGGAAAGTTATTAAAAGGATCGTACCTTTTCAAACTTTCAACTATTTTCATACAATTTCTACTTATTCAAATAGTAATACTAATATTAATTGTTTTTTTTTATTTATTTTGGGATGAAGGTAAAATACAATTTAAAGTTTTTTAAACAAATATATTTATTGTTCCTGGGCTATTTAGCTATAACCGAAAAATTGTTTTGGTCAAAGACTACCAATTATTTTTTCAAAGATCAATTATTTTTAATAATCGAATGTTGAAAAAAAAATAAACAATAAGTAGAATAATATAATTATAAAATAGTTAATCCCAGTATGAAGTAAATCTAACCATTCAATATATTTTCAAAAAAAATAAAAAATTCCAATTATTACTGGCAACATTGAGAAAAAAAACAAGGTTCATTTTGATCTTTAAGTATAGATCAAATAAAAATTTCAATAGAAATAATAATTATTTCTCTTCAATCATTTTCAATCTTTTATTAACATTAGAATAACATATTTTAACTAAATGACAAAAGATTTTTTTTTAAAAAAAAAAAAATTCAAAACAAAAAAGAAAAAAAAAAATGTGAAAAAATGATTTCAATTTTAAATTTTCCAAAAATAATTTGTCTTCAAATATCGATTTAATACTTTAAAAACGCGTAATTATCACATTATAACTGAGCCACTTTGCCTGGAAAATGGTTTAACAGTATAGAGAAATGTAGTGAAATAGTATTATTTCTTCTCTCAGAATATATTGCAATACAATTTCTTTAGTTATCAACTCTTTCTCTTAATAAAACAATGTATAATATAGCATCTTTCAAAAAATTTGACCCTCTTTTATGTGTTTTTGAAGTGTTTTTGTAGACTTTTGACTGATTCTATCAAAAAAAATTGTAAATTTTTAGATCAGTATTTTTTTTTCTAATTTGGCAAAATTTTAGTTTTGTTTTTCGAATTTTCTTTCATATTTAGGATATTAAAATTTTATTTATTTTTTATTTATTTCCGCCTTTTCAAATTCCCATCTTTTTCACTTTATAATTTTAATTTTTTTTTGATATTTTTTTTTACAAAAGTTCAAGTTGAAAAAAAAAATAAGATCTTAGGAAAAATAAATAAACATCAAGAAGTTTGAAACTATTATATGTATTTTTAAAATAAATAATTTGAAAACCAATAATCTTCTTTTATCACCCTTTATATTGAGAATTCAGTAATAAATTACCATCAATTCTAATTACAACAATTGTGATTTACTTTTTTTTTTCATTTTTAGTTTTGTTTTTTTTATACTTTTTAACATATTAATATTTTGTATGTTTCTAAAAATTAAAAAGTATTGTTGTTATGCAGATAACTTATTTCTAATAATGGAAGACACTATTCCAGAAATCAACAAAAAAATTCTTGTAATAATTCATCGAATTATCCAAGAATTTGGAATGAATCCAAAAATTGATAAAACATTGAAATCAAACAAATTATCCAAAATAAAATATTTGTTAGGAATTTGGTTTGAGAAAGAAAAAAAAAATTCAAAAAAAATTTTAAAATGTATTAAATGGATATTGAACCAAAAAAAAAAAAAAAGCTAATGTAGTAAAATTATAAATATTCAAATCCATTAGCATCATTCAATTATTTTATGGATTAATTGTCCCCAATTTAACCAAAAAAGAAACAAACACCCTTCGGGTTTGGATAATTAAAAATGTTCTGGAATTTTTAAAAATTAATACACACCCTCCAAGAATAATTTGTAAATCTGCAGTAAAAATAGACCAAGTTATATTTCCAATTTACAAAAGAAGATTTAAACTCAAAAAGAAATTTGAAATTTCTAGTTTTTGGCCAAATTTCAAAAAAAATAAATTGTCAAATAAAGAAAATGAAATTATTATTCTTGAAAACTAATATCGAAAGTAAAACTATTAGAAAGGAAAATATCCAATTTGTGGAAAAATTAAAAATAAATAAACTTTTTTCAGTCAAAGTGGCCCGGTTTTATTGTAGAAATAGAACATATTTTATAAGTTTATTCGAGCAATCTTCCAAAAATATATTTTCAAGTTTTTCATCTGAATATTTTTTTCTAATTTAATAAATTTTTTGTTTTTTGCTTTTTTTTAAAATGTTCAAAAAAGTCAATTCAAAAAAAAATATTTTTGTAAAACTCCAAATTAACTTATAGAAGATTAAAATTTTGTGATTTCTTTTAAAAAGAAGTTATTTATTATTTAAAAAATGTATTGTTAACATTTTTACATTTCTAAAGAAATTGAGAAAATTTGAATGTGATTCCCAACGAAAGGTATCCCAACTTTAATTTCGACATTTAATTTTTGTCAAATTTCTAGTTTTGTTAGTCATTCCTTTAATGAATAACAACTCACCCCAGAATTTCATTAATTTTGATCTTTCGAAATAACCTTTATTTGCCAATTCTTTAAAAAAGTGATTTTTTTATTTCTGTATAAACCGCTTGGAGTGAAATGGAGTTTAGTTCCCAATAGGAAAGATCAAGATACTTTTAAAATTCTAAAGTATAATAACCTAATAAATAAATGGTTGTAATCTCAAATGTGATAGAGTGCCCGTCTTTAACACAATTCAAAAGAATTTTGTAAATTTTTTGATTTTACTCAATTTCTTTAAATTAAAAAAAAACTAAATACAAAAAAGAATTAACATGAAAGGTTACTAATTCCGTACAGTCAGTTCCACTTTTAAGGCACAGACTCTCATCGAAATTTAAGGCACAAAAAAAATCTCAAATTAAGGTACAAATTTTGACATTTTTTAAACCCAATTTATTTTACTAGAATCTGAATTTTGTGCTCTAATTTGAGATTTTTATTGTGCCTTAAATTTCGATGAAAGTTTGTACCTTAGAAGTGGAACTGACTGTATTAAAACCCAGTAATTTCAGAAATTTCCTAACTGTTGAGAGAAAAATGTTGGATACAGAAAAATGGTCGGATAACATTTTTAATTGGGAACATTAGTAAAATTGAAAATCAAATCCTATTGATAACTAAGTGACTTTTATATAAATCCAGATTTAAATGTGTTACAAGTTCATTAATCTGTGGTTTGTGTAGAATACTCATTTGAATGGTTGGCGACTAAAGTAGATCATACTATTTTAACAAAAATCCAAGTTTTAGTAAAGTTTACTATTAATTCTGAAAATGGTAATTTTTAAACTTGATTTAGATTATAAGAGATAAGGTTTTATAAAAGTAGAACTACATTAATAGTTATTCTAATAAGTAGATTATTGATATTTTCTTTAGCTATTTCACATTCGGTTGAAATTTAAATTCATTTTTAATTTCTATTAATGTTCCCAATTAAAATTGCTGCCCAACCATTTTTCTGTGTCCAACATTTATCTCTCAACAGTAAATAGAATTTCTTACGTTTATGACAAAATCAAAATTAAAACAAAAACCCTATAATTTAAGTAAACAATATTTCAGCTTAGTTATAAATTGAAGACATCGATGTTTTTTTTTCGGAAGTGTTTATTCTTAACCGAAAATCGAATAATTCAGATTAAAGAATAAATTCAAATTCATAAAAATAATATGAATAACACCTTAAATATTATTCAAAATTAATAATCATTATTAATCTTGTTATTGATAAATGATAAAGAAAATTATTTTTCTTTATGAAAATTTCTCCATAAAAATTTAAAAATTAGTGAAGTCCTTCGATTGTCGCCAAGTACCACTAAGCACAATTCTTTATTTACTTCTTAAATTCAAAAAAATCTAACTATAATTTTCTTTATGATTTTATGTTTTAATCTGCCCAATCCATCAATTTTACAAATAAACAGTAAGCTCAAGAAAAGCTAAAGGAGTTTTTTTTTCAAATCTGAAAGGATAGAAAAATAATTATTAAATTTTCTTTTAATAACTAAACTCAAAAATCCTAACAAAAGTGCAGTCAATTGTCGTCAAGTGTCTAGGTTTTCTTGAGATTTTCTGTTTTATTAGTGAAGTGTTCTAGGTTTTTTTTTACTTTTTGAAATAAACAGAAAATTTTAATAAATTTTCGGTTTATTTCGAAAAGTAAAAAAGGAATCTAACGAAAATCTATCGATTTTCCATATATCCCTTAGCACCCGGGATTTTCCTAAATTTCATCAAGTTTTTTAAATTAGATTTAAAATAATATCGATGTACTAATATATTAATTTTCTTATTTGTCTTTAATCCAGAATTTAATTGTAATAAAAAGTCAAAATAGTTCAAAGATAAAGTAAACTATTTTTCAGTCAAAGGGGTCCAGTTGTAATGGTATAATACATGTGTTTAAAGGGTTTGAATAGATTTTAGAAGAAAAAATATTATTTTGGAAATTTTCAAAATTGAGATCATTTTGAAATCATTTCTTCACATTTTTGTTTTTTTTTTTAAACCTAATTTAGTTGCAAAAAGTTTTTTTTATTGCAAGATCAATAGTCACTTGGTAAAAATGTGTTATTTTAAGGTTATAGAAACCATGTAAATTATTGTTGAGAAATCATATTGATTTCTATTGCAATTCAATTCGATCGTTGATCTTGATATTTGTTTAATAAATGTGAAAAATTTCCACTCCATTTTCATCTCCTTTTTCAAATAGAGACCACAAATACCAACACACTTCGTTTGGGGCTTGATTTCTAAAAGAAAAGTATGGAAAATGAAGTGAAAAATGTTTCATATTTATTATTCAAATACTAGTAGAAGTTCAAAACGAACATCGTTGTTTTTCTCAATAGGGATCAGAATTTGAGTTTTTCAATTTTTTTGAAAATTTATTGATTAATTAGTTTTCTTTCAGACCTATATCAACAATTCTTTGATGCGTATTATTCTGTTTATTTCTTATTTTTTTTTCAAAGGTCAATTCTATAAAATAATTGATATTTGAAAAAAATGTTGTTCTCCTTTGACTGAAACAGAGTTTAGTTAAGTTATTGATTTTTTTTTTGAAATTGGAAAAAAAAATAATAATTATTCATTTTTACATTTTTTTTTAGAATTTTTTCTTATTTTTTTTATTTTTTAAATAAGAAATTTTATTACAGTAATAGTAATTCAAAACTTAACACATTGATTTATTAATAATAACCACCAAACAATATTGCTAATTTTATGATAAAAAAATTAAATAAAAAAATAAATATATCAAAAAATTCATTTTTTTTTTAGAAAAAATTTCAATAAATATCAAATCAAGAGAAAAATGAAATTCATTTCTTTAAACCAAAATTAAATTTTTAATATGATTAATTGTCTAAAACTTTTATTACACTTTAGAAAATAATTGAAAAACAAAAAAAAAAAAGAAAATTGTAAAATAATTTCATTTATTAAATTGGAATTAAACAAATATAAATTACTTTTTAATCGATAAAATAATTATACCTAAATTTAAAAAAAAATAAAAAATAACTTTTAAATATTATTCCAATATAATAAAATAATCTCCGAAACCATTTTTTTTTTATTTACTTACTTTTAATATTAGTAAAAATTTGAATAATATATTTGCAAAATTTGAATTTTTCGTTTATAAATTAATCCAGATCTAGGTAAATAATTGTTGATATATGGTCTCTAATTCAATAATATTGTTTATTTTATGTCTAGATTTTAAAAAGTCAAAAATTAAAAAATAGTAAAAAATAAAAATAAAAAAAAAAATCAATTATTAATCTGACTCGAACTATTGGCCAAATCATTTAAAATTGAAAAAAAATCTTTTTGATAAAATTTCACAACTTTTACAATGAAAAAAAATATTATTTTTTGTATCAAATTTAATTAAATTTTTTTTTTTATTTATAAATTATTTAGAATCTAATATGGATATTGATATTGAATGGTAATCAAAAGATGAAACAAATTTTCAATTTGAAGTCAAAATAACTTTTGTAATGAATAAATTATTTAATCAAGTATTTTAGGCAATTTTATGTGCGCAAAGTGCACCAAAAAAAATCTCAGTAAAGTATGATGTGTTTTAAAGGTTAAAACTAAGAGGTTTGTGATGTCTAGACAAACTTTTCAAAAAAAAATTAAAAATTTATTTTGATAAAATTTGGAAAAATAATAAAATCACAATAACCAAAAAAAAATTCCCAATTTTGAAAAAGTTTTTTCAAGTTATTTTTTTATTGTAAGTAACTATACAATTTATAAATTATAAAATTTTCTTTCTAAGATAATTGTTTATCAATTCTATATCTTATAATCCTTTGATAACATTTCAAGTTATAATTTTTGTTTGATATGTTTTTAGTATATTTGGGGTGCTTATGTATTTATATTTTTTAAAAAGTTAATATTTTATTTTTTATCCTTTGTTACCTTTTCCAAATTTCCCTTCTTAAGTTGCTTGGGCTCTAGATTCCTTCTCTTTTTGTTTTTTTAGGTGTTTGGGAAAGGTAAAAAGTATAAAAAATCATTATAAGAATTGGTTGACCTTGGTCATGACTAACCCAACCAAACTTGTTCATGATCAGATCTTCGACGAGGACTTATGCAACTGAACTGAATCCAACGAATGCGATCTGAAACCGAACCAAAGTGAACCGAATTGAACTTTCCGTACTATCTATCGAGTCGGTATCTTGTACTGGGATTTTGCGAAAACAAGATTTGGGAAACATACAAAAAAAAAAAAATAAAATAATAAAAAAAAATTATATAGTAGGGAAAAAAATACCGGACATGAAAAAAATCCCTGACAAGATTTTTAATTGTGGGTATTAGTAAAATTTTTGTCTAATTTCAATCAAATCCTTATTATAAATAACCAATTTTTTTATGAGATTAGTAATAAACCTACCTAAAGTCCATCAAAGTAAGGTGTCTCTAGAATACTCGAGTAATTGCTTGATAGTCCTATGTTGATCAACTTTTTTTGAAAAATAATCCAGTTTTATTGAGGTTTACTAGAGTTTGGAAAATGATAATTTTTCTTCTTGTTTTTTGATTGATTGAATGGTGTTTTGAACAAGTGTGATTTCATCAGTCATCATTCTAATAAGTGGGGGAGTTATAATTGAAAAAGTTCGATTCTTAAAAAAAGGAATTTGATTGTAAATAAATGAAATTACACAATAATTTTACTAATATTCACAATTAAAAATCTTGTCCGGGATTTTTTTCATGCCCGGTATTTTTTTCACTGCTCTAACACAAAAAAAAAAAATAAAAAAAAAAAAGCAAAGCAACTGAAAAGAAAATTTCGAAAACCAAATCTTATTCTTAAAAACCAGAACTTTTTAGATCCAACCCATCTATAAAGTTCTAAATCAAAATTTAATAAACAGCCTTTTTCATTTGATCTATAGTTGTTCAAATATTTAAAACTCTTTATTAAAACAACCTATGGTGGCGATCCAAAAAAAACGACATAAAAGGAAACAACCACCAGCCCATTAAACACTTGGGGCACAAAAAAAACTTTTCACTGAAGTTTTTACTTTTTTCTATTATTTTTTAACTCTTACATTTCTTGCTTTTCTTTCTCTTTTTCTTGTCTTTGTTTAGAAATAATTTATTCTTTTCATTTTTTAAAGAAAAGATATCCTTTGAGCTATAACCCTGCTTACATTACAGTTAGGACAAAAAAACCCTAAATACACTTTTAGAGTTTCTGGGAGTGCCGTCAAGTGCCTAGCTTTTCCAGAATTCAAAAGAATAGAGAAAAATCAAAGATTTTACTCAATTCTTTTAAATTCTTGAAAAGCTAACGGCGGTTTTTTTTAATTTGAGAAATAAACCGAAAATTTTATAAATTTTTGGTTTATTTCTCAAATTAAAAAAAATCTAACGGTGAGTGCCTAGGTTTTCTAAAATTTAAAAGAATTGAGGAAAATCAAAGATTTTACTAAATTCTTTTAAATTTTAGAAAACCTAACGGCAAATAGGAGGTAATTTTGTTGAATCACCTCTGCTAAACAATAATAAAAAAAAAGTTAATATTTTTTCAACAAAATTCATTTAAAAGATAAAAATATTTATAAAGTTATATTTTTTTTAATTTTTTTTACATTTGAAATCCATCTGATTAAATAAAAAGTTTTTTAGTTATCTTTTATTTTTACGTTTTTTAACTTGTTTTTATTTTATCATATTTTTGGAATAAATTAATTCTTCAAGAAAGTAATATTTCTTTCCCAAATCTGAAAACTCATTTAATCCAGTCTAAATAAAAAATAATCTAAATGGGATTTAATTGTAAAAAATCTAAATTAATTTAATTGAAATTTTAAAAATTGGTATTAAATCATTAAATGCGTTTGTAATAATTAAATTATTTTCAAATATTAAAATGGAATTCAAACATTTTTTTAGTAAAAAAGAATTGAAAATTTTATATCTGTTTTCGAACCAAATATCTGTGTTTTAATGGGTTAAAATGGAATTCAAGAATCTTGCGATTTTGGTAGTGCATATTTGGTATAACAATATTGTTTGTTGTTCATATTTTTTAATAACTCTCCAAATGGAAAATTATAAAAATTTTCAAAAAAACTTTTACTAGAATTTTTGATGAGACAACCAAGGGATTTTTTTATTTGAGAAAAACAGAAGTTAATTAAAAAAAAAAATTAAAAAAAAAAATGTCCCATCCCATTTCTTCATTATAAAATTTTTCTTCTTAATGGGTTAGGATTAAACCAGTTTTCATCTTTGGAAATAATTACATGCCTTCAATGTGTTTATAAAGATGCGTGCTATAATACAAAATGAAATCGTTTTTTAGTTTTTGTATTTGTGTTCAATTTTCGTTGAATACATTGTGGTTTAATTATTCAAATATCATAAACTGTCTGATTCGGAATATTGTTGATTCATAATATGTAATGCACTTGAATCTATTCTTAGAATATTTATTTTTTTTTTTTTTACTGAGTGGTGTGTAGTGAAATTATTGAAATTTACAATTTCTATTCAAAAATAATAAGAAAAATTGAATGTAAAAAATAACATTTTTAAAAATTATACTTTCTTCTAAATGGATGAAAACATCAAATAAATTAGGTTTTTTAATAAAAAATTTATCGTGAACAACAAATTTTGAATTTTAGTTTCTTTTTATTAAAAAGTTTATTTTTGAAAATTATAATTTTCATGTTACTTTCTCTCCCCTTCTCTTTCACTTTCACTTTCTCTTTCTCTTTCTTTTTCTTTCTTTTCTTTTTTTTTGTTTATTTCCCATATTATAAGCATTTTATGAATGAAATATAACAAAGAATTAATTGATTATTTCAATGTTTTTTTTTTTTTTTTATCTAGAAATGGGATATTATGGTACTTTTTAGCATCTGTAGATATGATTGTAATATGATTTGTTTTTTATAGGGAAAATATAAAAATAACAGAAATCAAAAAATTATATGAACTATTTACTTTGTTTTTATTTTATGAACATTATTCTTAAAGAACAGAGTGGTGTTTGTAGTTGTAGTAGTTATTATATTTATTGTAGTTGATACTCCATTTTTTTTTTTTTTTGAAATTATAAATCATGATGCCATTTCCTTGAAAGAATAATTTTTGAATCAAAAATTTGTTCCCAATTATTTGGTGTAAAAATAAAAACAAATGATTTTAAATTTTCAGGGATGATCTTTTGATTATTATTATTATTATTATTATCTTCTTCTTCTTCTTCTTCTTCTTCTTCTTCTTCTTGTTTTTCTGCTACCGAATTTGTATCAGCAATTAATATAAAAAGAAATGGAAAGTCTTGGCTTATTAATTTTATTTTATTCCATTCAGTTAAGAGGTTGATTTTATTTGTTAATCCACTTTTTGATTGGATTAAAATCAGAAAATGTTTTGGCTTTTGAGAAGGTTCTCTTTTTAATGCATCCATTCCGCTATTGAATCGATCAGTTTTATAAATTTGTTTTCTTTGCCATTTCCATTTTTCTAATGCCGTTTCTTGATAATCTTCATTAATTGTTAACACAATAAAAGAATCTGCAAAGGGTGAATTAGCAACATTAAGAAAGCCCATCCCTTTTGATAACACTGCTTCATTCATAATTCGCTTTTGAAAATTTGAAGATCTAATTTGTCCGGTATTATATATT
Source organism: Anaeramoeba flamelloides (assembly GCA_027625915.1). NCBI lineage: Eukaryota > Anaeramoebidae > Anaeramoeba > Anaeramoeba flamelloides. Next base: position 1,907,978 of record JANTQA010000045.1, read on the forward strand.
GATTTGTTGTTGATCTTATTCTTATTAATTATAAAATTTGATGATGATGATGATGTTGATGATTGTAATCTAATTAATTTGATTTTATTGAATTCGATATTAAATTTCATTTCTGAACAAAATAATAAAAAATTATTATTGTTAAAGTTATAATAATTGCTTCTTTTTTTTTTTTTTTTTTTTTTTTGGAAATAGAGAGGAGAATAAAAGATCTTTTTTAATTTAACAATTGTTGTTTGTATTTTTTTTTTCTTTGGTTCCTTTGGTTCCAAAAAGGATAATATTTGTAATCTCAATAAAAAATTTTTAAGATCATCATTTTCATTTGTAGAAAAGTTCTTTGTTTTTGTTGGTGTTTCCAAGATTCTTGGTAAATATAGAGTATTAGCTTTATTGATCTTCTCCAAAATTAAATCAAGATAGATATATGGGAAAATTATTACACTTGTATTCGCATCATTTTTTTTTAAAAATAACAATCCATCATTTTCTAAATCTTTGAGAGTTTTTATTTGAACTTGATTATTTAAATATTGAATTTCAAATTTTTTAATATTTAATAAATGAGTTTCAAAATATGAATAACCAAAGAATTGAAATAATAGTGTTATATCCTGGTTGATTAAAATTTGTATTGAGATCATTTGAACATGTGTAATTATTTTTTCTTTAATAGAATTAAAAATTTTGGTACATAAACTTGGATTTATTTTTGAATCTTCTAGTATAAATTTTTTAATAAGTTCATTATTTTTGATTTTTTTTCCATCACTTTCATTTACTTTTTCATTTTCTTTTTCATTTTCTTTCTCTTTTTCTGTTTCTGTTTCTTTTTCTTTTTCCTTTTCCTTTTCCTTTTCTTTCTCTTCCCCCATTTCTTTTTCTTTTTCCTTTTCTACTTTTATTTCTTTTTGAATCACTTCTTTGTTTGCTTTTTTTTTTTTGATTCTTTTGCTTCAAGAAATTGATTTATCAAATTTTTCTTTATATTATTATTATTATTATTATTATTATTAGATGATGATGATGATGATGATGATGATTGGCAAAACATCGTGAATTTTCTTTTTAAAAAATAATATTCTAGAATAGATATTAAAAAATATTGAAATAATCTAGGTATCCCTTCAATATTTACAAGAAGAAATTGGATACCTTGAGGAAGTTCTTCAAATTTCAAATTTTTTTTTTTGATTAATTTTTCAAGAATTTGAACATAATTTTCAATTTTCATTAAATGTATTGTAATTTGTTTTGGATATCGTTCACTTATTGAACCAATCTTTTCAAGTGAATTTTTGGATTGGGTACCACAAAACACAGGAAATAAAAAGATTTTTTGTTTTATTAAAAGTTTTTTTTGTGATAATATCGTTTGATATAAATCTCCAAGATAATTTGAATTTTTTTGTAAGGTTTTATTAGTTTCGTCAAAAATTATTATAATCATTAACCATTTCTTCTTTTTATTCTTGTGGATTTTAGCTTTGTTTTTTTTTTCTTTTTCTTTTTCTTTTTCTTTTTCAATTTCTATTTCTATTTGTTTTTTTTTTTCTATTTGTATTTGGTTTTTTTTTTCAATTTTTATTTCGCGTTCTGTTTCAGTTTCTATTTCAATTTCTATTTCAATTTTTTCTTTTTCAATTTCAATTAATTCGGTTGCAGGTATTTTTTCTTCTTTTTCGAGTAATTCGATTGCAGGTATTTTTAGATGTTTTATTCGTCTATTCTTTCTTCTTCTTTTTTTATGTTCTTCTATTTTGAAAGATTGTTTTTCTGTATTTTTTTTAATTTTTAATTTTTTAGTGCCTATACTTGTCGGATTTTGGGGTTTTTTTCTTTTACGGGAATTTTTTTGGATCTTGTTTTTTTTTTCTTTGTAGTTTCCTTTTTTCATCATTACCTTTTGTTTTTGTTTGTGTTTTTTGATTTGTTTTTGTTTTGAAAAAATTGCTTGTTGTAAATTAACAAAAAGTGGATCAACTGATTGAATGCTATTGCTCAATTTTAATAAAACTTGGTAATCAGTAAAATTTGGATCATTATTAAATTTTGAAAGAGCCATTAATATCCTATACAACAAACTCTGTTCTATATTTTTTGTTTCCCAATTTTTCAGAATATGTTCTTGAAAATTTATATAAAAAAATAAATGATATTTTAGAAAATTATCGTAGCATTCATTTAAATTGTTGGCCTGTTTCTTATTCTCTGAGTCTTCTTCATTTTGATATTCCATTCTTAAGGTTTGTTTGAATTTCTTTTTGAATTTTGGTTGAAAAAAAATTGATTTTGCAAGTCTTGTTTTTCCAATCCCACTCGAGCCAAACCAAGTTAAATTGGTAATTTTCTTCCCAAGAGTTTGATCTTCAACTTCAAGGAAATCAGAAATTATTCCATTTATAATTGCTTTCGTTTCTTCTTTTCGATTTACAAACGGTATGGAATCCTCATTAAATTTGGAATTAATACTCTTTAAATTGGTTTCATTAAATTGATTAATCAAATCTTCTTCCATAAATGTTTGTTTGTTTTTCAGATGTTGTTGTGTCGACTCTAGGTATTGTTCAACTAAAATTTTGGGATCGTTTATTTCAGTGAGAAAAATTATACAATTGAAATTGAATTAGACATTATTGGTTGGAAAATTTTAAAAAAAATTGAAAGTCAAGTGTCTTGTTTTTATTTACCTATTGTTTTTAATTTGTGAAAATCCTCTCGAGTTGTTTTGGAATGAAAAAGAGCCATATTGTTCAATTTTCCATGAACTGCAATGTTAAGTGTCTGAAAAAATTGGTTTGCTTTTTCGATTTGTTGGTTTTGCTCTTTGACTTGTTCATTTTGCTTGTCAATTTGTTGGTTTTGTTCTTTGATTTGTTGGTTTTGCTCTTTGGTTTGTTCATTTTGCTTGTCAATTTGTTGGTTTTGTTCTTCGATTGAATTTAATAAATAGATTTTTAATTGAATATTCTCGATTTCTTGTTTGGTTTGATTTGGATTTTTGTCTTCTAATTGTTCTTGTAATTTCTCAACTGTGTTTAGAATTTTAATTTTCAAACTCGATTTTTTATTTAATTCTTTCAGTTCCTTTCTCATTTCTAATAATTCCTCTTCTAGTTTGTTTCTTTTTTCTTTCAGATCTTTTAATTCCTCTTCTAGTTTGTTTCTTTTTTCAATCCGTTGATCAAGCTCTTCTTCAAGCTTGTTTCTTCTTTCTTCCATTTCGTCTCTTACTTTGATCGTTTTCAATTTTTCAATTTCTAGTTCAAATTTTTTAGACTCAATGTTGTTTCACCAAGAAAATGTTTCAAAATAAATAAATTTGGAAAAAGTGGGTGAGTCGAAATTAGAAAGAGAATTGAGAATTGAAAATTGAAAAAAATGATAAAATGATAAACGAAACCACAACCAGAATCGTGGTCTCTGTGGAATTACATTTCACCAAGTAAACTCCATTCAGCTTGTATCTATTGCAATTATTTTTGAAATTATAATTTTAAAACCATTCAGCAAATTGACTTCAATTTTTTAAAAAAAAAAAACCAGTAAAAGTACATATTCAAAAAAATTATGGCTAAGGATAAAATTCGATTGCATTTAAATCATTTTTAAAAACTTTTAACCATTCTAAATTTCTAATGGGATGAAAATAATTGTATTGGTTTTAATTAAACATCAACCAATTTGTGATTTCTGAAAATTTGAACAAGAGAAATTAAAAAAAATTACAATAAAATATGAGAAAGGGATTTTGAGATCTAAAACTTTTCTTGAAGTACACCAACATTTTCTGTACAGCGTTCCCTTGGCCTTTCTAAATTCAAAAAGGTTTTTAAAAATGTTTCACAAATTAAGTTTCATCAATAAAAGCCTTCTAACAAAAAAAAATTTTATCGATCCTGGGTGACTTCCCAAATATTGACCAAAATAATTTCCCATGGCACTAAGATTTTGCTTTCAAATATGTTTCCCCAAAATTTTACCAAAAAGCTATTCATAGAATTTACAGAAACAAAAACTTTGTCATCGATCCTTAAGGGAGTAGCCACGGTATTGAAAAATTTTTCACTTTTTTGCAATTCTGAAGAGGATCAGAAAATAATATTTTTTTACTTTGGTTGTAACTCATTGATTTTTATTATTTAAAGTACTTCATTCATTAGATTTTTTAAATTTTTTTTTTCAAAGTCTCAAAGAAATTGCCACAATAGAATGTTGAGTTGAATTGCAAAAAATAGTGTTTTGAATGTTGAATAACTTATCTTTTATCCTTATCTGAACATTCTATTATGGCATTTAATTTTTTCATTTTTTATTTTTTCATCATTTTTGTGATTTTTTAATCCTGAAAACATAAAGCAATTAGAAATATTTTAATATCAGTGGTATTTGGGATTAATTGATTGTGTCAAAAATGTGACATAACATAAAAAATCATGAAAAATTGTCAAAAAAACTCAAAATTTCTAAAAAATGTCGAACCTGTGTTTAAAATTGAAAAAAAATCTTTTTGAAAAAATTTCACAACTTTTACAATGAAAAAAAATATTATTTTTTTTTCAAATTTAATTTATATTTTTTTTTATTTATAAATTATTTAAAATCTAATATAGATATTGATATTGAATGGTAAACAATAGATAAAACAAATTTTCTATGTTATGTAAAAATAACTTTTGTAATGAATAAATTATTTAATCAAGCATTTTAGGCAATTTTGGGTTGCAAAGTGTCCCAAAAAAATTTCCAGTAAAGTATGATGTGTTTTAATCATTAAAACTAAGAAGTTTTTGATGTCTAGACAAACTTTTCAAAAAAAAAAAAAAAAAGTTTATTTTGATAAAATTTGGAAAAATAATAAAATCACAATAACCAAAAAAAAATTCCCAATGTTGAAAAATTTTTTTCAAGTTATTTTTTTATTGTAAGTAACTATACAATTTATAAATTATAAAATTTTCTTTCTAAGATAATTGTTTATCAATTCTATATCTTATAATTGTTTGATAACATTTCAAGTTAAAATTTTTGTTTGAAATGCTTTTAGTATATTTGGGGTGCTAAGGGATATACAGAAAACCCAAGAAAACCCTAAATGTTTTTTTTTTTTTTTTTTACTTTTTTTATGTAAACATAAAATTAAATAGATTTTCGGTTTATTTCAAAAATTAAAAAAAAAAACTAATTAGGGTGCCAAGTTTTTTTCCACCTTTTACATTGTTTTTGAAAATCTATTGGTTTTCTAATCAAAACAAAAATTAAAAAAAACCTATCAAGTGCCGTCAAGTGCCTAGCTTTCTTTTTATTTCTCAAATCAAAAAAAAGCTAACGGCGGTTTTCCAGATTTAAAAGAATTGAGTAAAATCTAATATTTTGCTCCATTCTTTTGAATTCTGGAAAACCTAACGGCAAGTACCTAGGTTTTATTTTAAATCTGAAATAAACCTTAAAATTATAAATTTTCGGTTTATATCTTAAATTAAAAAAAAAAACCTAATTAGAGTATCAAGTTTTTTTCCACCTTTTGTTTTGTTTTTGAAAATCTATTGGTTTTCTAATCAAAACAAAAATTAAAAAAAACCTAATGGCAAGTGCCGTCAAGTGCCTAGCTTTTTTTTAATTTTTGAAATTAAAAGAAAATTTCAAAAATTTTCTTTTTATTTCTCAAATCAAAAAAAAGCTAACGGCGGTTTTCCAGAATTTAAAAGAATTGAGTAAAATCTAAGATTTTGCTCCATTCTTTTGAATTCTGGAAAATCTAACGACTGTAAGAGGGAATTAATTCCCCCCCCTTCAAAATAAAAAACAAAAAAAAATAAACAAAAAATAAAATATAAATTTTTAAAAGGATTTAATAATTAGCCGTTATTAAATACTAAATAATAATAATAATAATTTTTTTTTTTCAATTTATTATTTCATGTGAGTTACAATTTTTGAAATTAGCTTTAGATTGAAAGAAAAGTTAAAATTTCGATTTTTATTATTTTTTTGTAAACAACCAAGTTTGATTTAGAACTTGAGAAACCATTGACATAACTGGTTGCAATTTTTGGTTATATTGGTTGATATTTTCTGTTTTATTGATTTGTGTAATTATTTTTTCGCATTCGCCTTTATCAGGAATATCATAATTACTTATTAAAGACCAAGAAGAAGTTTTTTTGAGCAATTCTCTTTTTTTTTTGGAATTCAGATTATTTTTTTTTAAAATCTCGAAATCCTCATCTTCGTTATACTCTTCGTCATTGACTAATTCTTCATTTTCTAAAATGTGCAAATTATCACTTTGAATCTTATTTTGACCTTTCCCATTGCTCGCTTTCTTATTTTTATTTTTATTCTGATTAATATCTTTTTTCCTTTCATTTTTTTTTTCGTTTTCATAATTGGGTATTAATATTGAAATGTTTGTTTTTTCATGGTGTATTTTCCTCACTTTTTTTCTCTTTTTAATAATTTCTTTCCGTTTCGACATTGCGTCTTTTAATTTTTCTAAAAATAAATTCGTTTTCTCAAGATCAAATTTGCTTTTGTTAAATTTGAATTGGAAGGTATTCTTTTTGTGATGAAAGCTAAACGAACGGCCGCCATTATTGTTCACCAAATTTGTTAATGCTTTGATCCGATTTAAATTAAAAACATAATGCAATTGATAAAATTCCTCGCCCCTCTTCCAAAAAAATATTGGCTTTTCAATAACACATAACAACAGAATATCATTAAATAATAACAAAACACATTCGACATGGATATGGGTAGTCATGAAAACGACATTTAATTTCCCAATAAAATATCTCGAAGGAGACATTAATTTAAAATTGTTCTTGACAATTAATTTTTGATCAATTTGATAAAGCGCCATAATGTTTTCAAAAGATCGCTTTTTTTCATTGATCTTGGAAGTCATTATATGGATTTTTTTCATAGTTTTTTCAATCAGCCGTTTCTCGTCTTCCTTCGAATACTTGATTAATTCTCTTAGCAAGAGAGTATACCTTGGCAACCTTTGGATTGGCATGATCATTATTGATTCTAATCTTAACCCATTGGACTTTTTATTCTTCGGGATCGTATCCAAATACTTTGAAAAGTTTTTATTTGTTGTTTTGAGTTTTTCAATTTCCAGAAATCTTTGGTTATATGTATTAATATAAGGTATATAGATACCCATATACGGTATCAACTCTGAAAAACTTTCTGAAATTGTGGAATTACTATTATTTCGATTTAAGCATTTCTTAATTTCTGAAAACAGTGTTTTGTTGAAATTGTAAATCGGTTTGAGATCACCAAAAATTTTTCTGAGCTCTTCTTTGTTTAAAATCTGTTTTTTTTTGATCTCTTTTCTTGCAAACAACAAGAACTTGATAAAATTTAAATAATTTCTTTCTGTTGTTTCCAATTCTTTTGTTATTAAATACCGATTCAATAATGAGTTATATTTTTTTTGTTGGAAAAATGCCCTGAGTTGGTTTTGGAGAAGAATAATGTCTCCATCAGAATTTATAATTAAAGTGGATTCGTCTTTTTTTTGCTGAATCAATTCTTGCGCCTGCTGATTCGTTTCTTCTTTTTCATTGATTTTATTTTCATCTTGAGTTTTGGTGTTGTCTTTTTGGTTTTTCATTTCCTTTTCCTTTTCTTTTTCTTTTTCTTTTTCTTTTTCTTTTTCTTTTTGGTTTTCTTTTTCGTTTTCTTTTTCTTTTTCTTTTGTGTTTTCTTTTTCTTTTTCTTTTTCTTTTTTTTTATCTTTTTCTTTTTTTAGTTTTAATTTTTCTTTTTCTTTCCCAAGAACAAGACCAAAACTGTTTTTTTTTTTTGTCTTCCCTAACAAATTATTCTGTCTTTTTGTTTTTTGGAGCAAACCATTTTGTTCAATTTCTTTATACCTAAAATTATTCACTTTCTTAAGTGTTTTTTTCTCATTTTGTGACATTTAAATTCCGTTTGTAAAGGATATCAAGTTAAAAAAAATTACAAAAATTAAAAAATGAAAATTTTTAATCAGTTTGATCTACAAAAAATCTCACGACTTTTAGAAATAATTGTGAATCTTTCCAAGTTTTCAAACATTAGATCACAAGGTACAAACTTTTCAAACACTTTCGGTCAATTATATAGGATAAGATACAAAGGTTCTTGTGAAAGATAAAGAGATTTTTTGTTGTATTTCAACGAAACTATTTTTGTTTATTAGATCCAAGTTTCCTAGTCAAGAAAAACCTCCTACCTGAGTATTAATTATTTTCATAAAGAATGTCCCAAAAAGTTGATAAAAGATTTTGAAAAATACTACTCTTCCTATTTTATTAATTTATTCTCTTAAATCCAAAATCGAAAAAGCTATTTCTCTTTCTAAAAAAAGAAATTTAATGACAACACAAAGGAAAGAATATTTTCTTCATAATCGTTTGACAATAAGTTTATTCTTTTCAGATATGAAACCATAAAAAATCTTCAAGTAAATTTAAGGGACTAGTAAACTAAAAAAACTATTCCAGTAAATTTCAATAGCAATTTGAAAAAACTTTTACCCCGGCTTGGAATTGAAAAACAAAGTCAAACTCTGATTACGATAAAATGAAACTTTCTTTCAAATCAATTTTCAGAGATGAATTATTGTTTTTAAAATTTTGATTAATTTTTCTCATTTTTTAAAAGTTCAAAATTCAACATAATTCTCCAATTGTTGCTAAAAAAAATATTTTCTTTGAAGAAGAAAGAAATCTTATTGTGTGTAAAGGAAGTAAAAAAATAAACTTTAAATATGAAAACACAAAGTTCTAAAATCACCAAGTTTAAATAATCTACTTAATTTCAAAAAATATACAATAATTATTTTAAACTTGAAAAAATATAATATTTTGATAATTCAAAGAACAGTTCAATTCAATTTTTCCTTTTTATTAAATTAAAATATCTGAGAAAAAAACCTAACAATCAAATCAAAAATTCCCCCAAAATACCTTTTTAAAACCTGGAAAATTTCAACTTATAATCGAAAGAAACACCTTTAAAATTGATTATTTATAATCAATAATTAATAACCCAATTTTAATTCTTTCAGTGAGTTATTAACAACATAAAAACTAAATCTATTTATAGATTTTACAATTATTTCTCAATTATTTCAAAATTTTCAATCGAATAAAATGAATTCAAATTAATAATTCTAATAATAATAAAAATAATAGATATTATCTAATAACTCATTTTAATACGAACAGTTCCTTGTTTATATATGAGTATTTTGAAAAAAGAGTATTTTCTATTTTTTTTCAAATATCAAATTTTTGAAATAATTTTGAATAAAATAAATGATCAATTTTTTTAGATCTTCAAGGATTCAATATTTAATTTATTTCTATTGTATTTTATAAATAAGATTAAAAATTCAAGGTTATTTGTTGATAAAGAGTCTCAGAAATTACTAAAAGTGATATTTCTTTTAAATAGAATTTTTTAACAAATTTTTCATTTTTTTTAGAATTTAATACAAGAAATGGAACTGAAAAGGGATCAGCTCTTTTTGCTGAAAATTTAATGGGAAAAGAACTCTTTTAAAATTGATAACTAATTTTTCTAAAATTGATAAATGGGTTTGCATATGGGTTTTAATTGTATTCTTGTGTAAATAATTACTCTATTACCTTTGGAAAAAAAAAAAAAAAAACAAATAAAAGTTACTACACTACAAGGAAAATTTAAACTCCGAAAATTACAGTTAGCTGGAACTACACCTTGAATTTCAGTTATACTTCTTTTATAAATTATTTTTTCAAAGTAACCATAATTTTATGTAAATAAAAAAATGATATCTTCTAAACTCCTGAAAATACCAATACCCCCTTTTTCAAAAATACCGACTTTTGAAAAAAAACACCTATTTTTGATGTATTTTTTTCTTAAAAAAAAGTTACAATGAACCAATTTTTGATTGAACATTAAGATTGAAAAAAGAATATATCTTGGTACAATTTGCAGAAAACAATCGGAATGTATATAAAAACTCAAAAATGGAGAAAAAATAAAATGATAAAAAATATTCCAAAAACAGAAAAAAAAATCAGATTTTTAATTTAATTTAGCAATATCTTTTGATTGAAATATTTTGTGCTATTTTCAAATGGATAAATATGATTCTTTTTAGACTATTAAAAAAATATTTTAAAATTCTCTCTCTACTAAGTCAAATAAAGAATTCAAAAAATTAACAATTAAAAATGCAAAAATATTACTAAAAAATTTTCATTTTTTTTTCAATTCCTATTAATATCTTATTAAGTGTCAAATATTTTTGAAAATTTTTATGTATAATAATGTTTATTATATATGTGCATTTGAAAAATATTAAAATTTTGAGATTTTTTTGAAAAATCATTTTCCAAGTTATATAGTCAGTAGCTTGTAAAAATAAAATTGAAAAAAAAAAAGTTAGCCAAATTTATTACATTCATTAACCTTTCATTTTGAATAATAAAGTTTATTCACAATATAATCAAAATTACAGAACTTTAAATACATGGTATTATTGTATTTATTGTTTTTAGTATAACCACCTTTTTTAAATATCCCCAGTCGAGGAAAAAAAGGTATATTTCGGGTAAAAAATTCTAAATAAACTAAAGGATGAATTAAAGTTCAATTCAACTTGGAGATATTTACTTTGATAGATAATAACGAATACTTTTGAATAAACAGTATTCATCTAATAGAACTGAAAAAGAGGAAAAAAAATCCGTGAAGATAATTATTGAGAGTGCCCCTCAAGTCTCGTCAAGTGCCTATCTTTTTTTAATTTAATAAATTAAAAGATAATTTAATAAATTTTCTTTTTATTTCTCAAATTAAAAAAAACTAACGGCGCTTTTCCAGAATTCAAAAGAATAGAGAAAAATCAAAGATTTTGCTCAATTCTTTTAAATTCTGTAAAAGTTAACCATGATATTTTTTACTTTTTGAAATAAACTGAAAATTTAAAGAAATTTTCAGTTTATTTCAAAAATTAAAAAAAACCGAAAGGAAAATCAAAAAAAAAAAAATATTTTTTTTTCAATTTATATCAATAAAGAATTCTTGAATATTAAAAATGATCGATTACCCATTTGAAAGATATTAATCAATTTTAAAATACTTTTAAAATATACAAAAATGAAATCTTATCTCTTGAGAAAAAAATATTCTAATTTTTTACTATTAAATTGAAAAAAAATGTTACTGTAAAATCGGATATTTCAACTTAAATTCTAAAATATCTTGAAAAATAATTTTTTGATCAGAGATCATTTATTAACTATTTGTGTTTATTATAATTTCAGTTATCTAAAAGTGAGAAATCAGCAAATATTTAATTTTTTTTGGAAAATTTTTTTTCATGATTGTGTTTTGTTATCCCAAAAAAATGATCAATAGGAAAAATATCTTTGAAATGTTTATTAATTTGTTTAAATGAATTGTTTGAATATAAGAGTCAATACCAAACTTTCATTAAAACACAACAAACTGTAAAAAATGTTTTTAAAGATCTCATAAATATTTCATTTTTTTGATTTAATTATAACTGCATAATTATGTTTGTTAATTTTTAGAATTTTTATATATTAGTTTTTTTTTTTAGATAAAAATTTATTTATTATAATTATGTTGATATGTAAAAATAATTTTTGTGAGGAATAAAGTTCGTTTTATAGTCTCAAGGTTTGTTAATTTTGTGTTTAAATTTTCTGAATATTAATTTTACAGATTTCAATAAAATAAAAAGTTATTCTTTTATAAGCTAACGTGGCCGAGTGGTTAAGGCGGCAGTTTAAGGGACTGTTTCTTCGGAGCGCAGGTTCGAATCCTGTCGTTAGCATTTTTTTTTGTTTATAGATAACTCAATAAACATTATCAAATATCTCTTTCCTCTGTTAACAATTTATTTTTTTTTTTATCCATACTATTTACTACAAAACAATTTTTTGTCTGATAAAATATCGAATAAAGTTACAAATAATTATTTTTTTCAATCGATTTTTTTACTCAATGATTTTATTAATTTTTTTTTGTAAAGAATTTGCTACGCCTTAATTTTTTCTAAAAGCAAAATCTGTTGTAATGGGGTCTAAATGATATTAGTGGTCCATAGCTCTAATAGCTCTATAAATATATTATAAATCCTATTATACAATAAATTATTACATTTTTTAACTCTTATAACTCTCAAAAATTCTTTTTTTTGGATTTTTTTTTTAATTCCTTTTCCAAATCTAAAAATATAGAACCCCAAAATACAGTATTCCTGTATCTAATAATTCATATTTAGAACTTCCAAAAGTAACTTTTTTTTATAATTATTTAATTTCAAAGATTAACTCAATAATCATCAACATAAAAACCCAAAAACTTTTTTTTTTTTTGTTTCCCAGTAATAAAACTAATTGTAATATCAATATATTCTTAACATTTCAGAAATAATTTGTCAAAAAAATTTATTCGTTAATTATTGAATTTTTAAAAAAATAAATTTTTTTAACAACTAATCTACATTTCGCGATAAATTTAAGAAATATATTTTGTGAATTTTGTAGTTTGAATATTGCTAATTCAACATTTAAATTTGTGACAAAGTTCAGATTTTTTTCAGAAATTGTTGTGTTTTTTACTAATACAATAGATCATTCTTAATTGATAAGATCAAATATCACTACTATACAAAATTGATTTTTTAGTAACATTTGAACTATGCAGCCTTAATACAATTCACACCCAATAACAACTTACTTTAATCATAGGCTACTCCTTGGTTGACACTAATTCCTTAATCTGGATTTTTTTGCTAATTGAGATACTATTAAACTTTTTTTTTTTTTTATTTAATTCGACTTTTTTCAATCAAAAGAAGTGCAATTTGAAGATTCTTTTTTGTTTCTAGTCGCCGATTGAGTAGGAATCAATTTCATGGTAAATGGCTAATACCTTAAAAGTGCCATATTTACAATTTTTTTTTTTTTTAAAATTTATTTTTTGCAAATAAAAATCCTTGTTTTTTTTTTACTAAATTTGGATGTTTCTAGTTCAGATACTATGGTTCATTTTTTTTTTTTCAAACTTGTGATTTTCACTCTTATAATTATTCATTAATTTCCTATAATTCCTTTTCAATTTTTTCAATTAAATGAAGCAATCTGATATTCTCATTTTTATAGACAAGTCACTTACGAGTCTGAAGAACATTCAACACATGTCATTAGAACTTTAAGTCGACTTTTTATTGATAAATTCATGTTTATAACAATTTCATTATTTTATTAAAAAAATAACAGAAATTTTGAATTATTTAATTAAAAAAAAGACCATTTATTTGATTTTTCATTTTTTTGATATCAACTATTAGTGTTTTTTTTTTTGATCTTATAACCAATTTAGAAATTTGAGTAAAAATTGTTTTTTTCTTTCATTTTACCAAAAACATTATTAAGAAAAAGATTTATTAATAATCTAATTACACTTGATCAAAGTTAAATATTGATAGAATTATTGTATTCTAATAAAAAATAAATTTAAAAAAGATTACCGAAATTTCATCATTAAAAATTCAAAAAATATGGAATCAATAAATTAAGAAAAAGGATTGAAAATAATTTTATTTTAAAATTTTACGTCTAAATTAATAATATCAAAAAAAATATAAAAATTAATAAAAAATTTTGTATTAACAAAATTCTTAAATGAATTGTATTACATATAAGTAGTGTAATCGTCCTCGGATTCGCTTCCATCAGTGGACATGTAACTGGTTTCGGAAGGTTGATCTAATATTTTTACTATTTATATTTGCAATTATTGAAATAAAGGTAAAATTATTAGATTTAATTGATGAAATAGATTTAAATATTATTTATAAAAATAATTAAAATCAAAAATTAGAGATTGAAATTTAAATTAAAAAAAGTATAAAAAATTATTCATATTTCAATTTGGCCTTGATGAAAAAAAATATAAACTCTTTTTCAGTCAAAGAGACCCAGTTTTATTGAAGAAATAGAAAACATTTTATGAGTTTAATTCATTATTCTTCTCAAACTAATATTTTCAATTTTTAGATCAAAATCATTTTTTCTCATTTAGTAAAATATTTTTTTTTTGTGATTTTGCTTTTTACTTTTTCTTTTTTTCTTCTTTTCTTTTTTATTTTTTGTAAAAATTAAATTTGAAAAAAAAAATGTTTGAAACTCCAAACTAACATTAAGAAAAGTTAGGCTTTGTAGGTTCTTTTAAAATTCATACATTTACAATTAAAAAATCTTTTCGTCAACAATTTTAATTTCCTAAAGAAATTGAGAATTTTAGCACGAGAGGTTCCAATGAAAAATTCCCAAAAATTTTTTGGTATTTTTTTTTTTTTTGAACATTTTTATTTTGTTCAGATATTTCTATTATGAATCTCAACTCTAATACGAAATTTATTAAATCTCATATTTATAAACAATCTAAGTTTGGTTGAATTTTAAAAATAAAGTGACTTTTTCATTTTTGGCTGGTCCCCTTTTGAGTGAAATGGAGTTTATTATTGAAAATAAACATCCATACTAATTCTGTTGTCTTGAATGGTGATTATTACACTATATATATATATATATATATATATATATATTAATCAAAAGTATTCTATTTTTGGATTGTTTTTGGGAATATTTAGTAATCAAAAAACCGATGAAACAATAAAAAAAAAATTATTTTAACGTAGTAGCCACCATAAAGCCAAAATTTTCACTTTTTAATCTTTTGAAAAAAGATTAAAAAACAACATTTTAAACTTTGGATGTATCTTGTTTACTTTTTAGTATTTAAAGTACTTGTTGAAAAACAATTTATTCATTTTTATTTCACAAGATAAAATTAATTGCCAAGATAGAATGTTAAGTTGTATTGTTTAATCTACTTTAAGGAATGTTAAATGGCTTAACTTTTGTTCTTATCCCAACATTCTATTGTTGCATTTAATTTTATCTTGTGAAATAAAAATTAATAAATTTTTTTTAAACAAAGCACTTTAAATAATCAAAATCAAACAAAACCACAACTAATTAAACAAGACAGTTTTCAGATCCAATTGTAAATTAAAAAAAAAGTGAAAGTGTTGACTTCTGGTATAAGACTTTTATTTGAATTGAAATTACTCTAAGATAATTAAAAGGAACAATCTATAGTTAGATCATAAATAAATAAATAAAAAAAGGAAATGAAAAACGATAAACAACCTTAAGAACGTTCATTTTATATTATACATTTTTGTGAAATATTTTGAATTTAAACTGTTGTTTTTAAAAAATGATTCCACAAAGTGATTGTTTTAACTAAAACAACCAAAAATATAGAATACATTTTATTGATTTCTATTATCCTGTGTATTTGTATTGTTAGTAAATCTCTTATAATAATAAGTTGGGATTCAAGGATTATTCCAAAAATAAAAAGTATTTTCAATTCAAATATTCAATCAACCCACCATAACAGGCCTAAAAACAAAAGAAAAATATTTTTTGATCTGATCATATGTTTAATTTGTTTCTTTTTGTTTATTTTTCAAAATTGATTGTTTTTTTTTTGAAGATCTTTGTATGATCAAATTCTTGTTATTTTTCTAATTCTAATGTATATGTTAAAATTACTTAAAAAGTTACAAAGCTTGAGATTCGAATTAAATTTTAACACTGGTATGAAGACCAATATCATGATTTACGATTTACTCTTATAAAATAGAATTTTACAATTCCAAATAATTGCACATTTTACTAAAACTGATTAGAAATTGAAATAAAAATGTTAAATTAATCTTGTGTACTCCGAAATGAATAATTATTATGAATTCAAAGTATTTTTTAAAATGCACAAAATAAGGAATATAAAAGATTGGAATAACTTCAATTAAAATATGAGTCTTATACCAGAAGTAAACCCGTTCACTTTTTTTTTGATTTTATTGTTCTGAGATATTTTGTTAAATTGATTAGTTGAAGTTGAGTAAATATTGTAAAAAAAAGTTTAAATAAATACTAGTTTAATACTTCTAAAATAAGGATATATTTTTATTTAATAAAATTAAAAAGAATTATCTAGAAAATATTCGGACACTTTTATAAAATATATACAAAAGGTGGTTTATTATTTTCTTAATAATAAATAAGTTACTAAAAGATTTCAAGTTGGGCAAAAAAAAAAAAAATGAATTTAATTAAGATAAAATTGTTTAATAATATTAAAATAATATTATCAAATAAAATGAATTGATTTTTAAAAGCCATGACACTATTAAATAAAAATGTATATAAGAAATACCAATAAAACCTGAAATTGTCTTTTATAAAATAGAATTTTGAAAAAACATAATTATATTATTATATAATTTTCGAGATATCTAGAAGATTTAGATTTTGGGGAATATTTGCCGATCTGGTTATAATCAAATACTTAACAAGTATTATATAAATATAATCTGAAAATACAAAGTAGAATGGGTTTAGTTTTATATCTTGAAAAACAATCTCCGAAAAAAAATTAAATAAATATCTCAAAATTAATTTTTTTTTTAAGAATATTTTCTCTGAAATATTAATTGTTGATATTAGCAAAATTAAAGTTTTATATTTTTTTAAATTTTGTGGGAAACTAGAACTTAAGAGTACCAATATAATTTTTAATAAACTATCACACATTTCAATTTCAGTAATTGTTATGGTGTTGCTACCCCCTTAAACAGAATTAAATTCAAATTTTGATATCCTTCAAAATTTTTTTTCCATATATCCAAGTTTAATTCGATTAAATGTAGTTTTTTATTTGAAAAAAAGTCTTTTTTTATTTTTTTCCATTTTTTCCTTGGCTGGATCTTTTTTATATTGGAAAGAAGAGTTACAAAATAAAAAGATCAAGTGGTTATTTGTCAATACTGGGGATACTGAAATACGAAATTATGAGTAACTTGAAAATAACAAAAAGAAAAGTCAAAAACAAAAAATAACAAGGTTAAAAAAAAAAAACGAGATCATAAAGAAAAAGGAAACTACAGCACTGAAACAAAAAGAAGTCAAATGAACTTCGAGGATCAATTATAAAACTAAAATAAATTCACAAAAAGTATCAGGGCTGCGATTTTGGGTGTTCTTAATTAAAGATCGAATTGTTTTTTTTTTTTTTTTTTACCAATTGCTTCTTATAAACCCTTTTTTTTGAACATTCATGATCAATTATCAAATTATTAAATCAACCAAAAGTATCGTGGCTATGAGTTTGGGAGTCATTAATTAAAGGTAGCATTGTTTGTTTTTTTGTTTTTTTTTGATTTTTTACCAACACGTGTGCAAAAAGTGATGTCTTAATATTTTAAGTTTTTTTTACTAAATTTGTAATTTTTCCAAAAACTATAAAACTTTTACAATGCGCCCCGACGGGAGAGGTTTTATAGTTTTTGGAAAAATTACAAATTTAGTAAAAAAAACTTAAAATATTAAGACATCACTTTTTGCGCATGTGAATTGCTTCTTATAAACCCTTTTTAAATTTCTTTTTTTTTTCTTTTCTTTTTTCTTCTTGTTAATTTTTTGCTTTTTAAATATAAAAAAAATTGGGTGTGTCTTCCCTTGGATAATCGTGAAATATATGATTTTACGCTTCGATTACCTTTGAATCTATTAAAGTAAAAGGATATCTAGAGTATAATTTACACTTCTCCCTTTCAATAACTAAATAAATCCCCCATTTTTTTCTTCTTTTCCCGTTTCTTGCTTTTAGTTTTTTTCTTGTAATTTTTTTATTTTTACTTTTTTGAATTTTTCTTTTCACATTTTTTCTAAATTTTTTTTTTCTTTTTTCAATAATAAAATAATTTCTTGTTTTTATTTTAGTCTTCCCTATCCACCCTTTCCATATATTGAAATAAAAGTTATACTTTTAATTTTTAATACTGTTAAAATTATAATGATGGTAAAAATCACAAAATAAATTATAGTGGAACTGACAAATGGAATATTCTATCTTTTTATATTACCTCTCTTTCGTTCAACAAAAATAAAAAAATAAAAATATTTATTTTTTTGAATTCGGAATAATAGTTTTGAAAATTTTCAATTGATTAACTTTTCAAATAGATACCACAAATCCCAATATACTTCATTTGGAGGCTTTATTTCTAAAATAAAAGTATTGAAAATGAAGTGAAAATTGTCCTCCTATTTATTCAAATATCAGTAGAACATCAAAACGAACATTCTTGTTTTTCTCAATAGGGCCATAAGAATTTGAGTTTTTCAATTTTTAAGAAAATCTATTGATTTATTAGTTTTCTTTCAGACATATATCAACAATTCCTCGATGTGTATTATTCTGCTTATTTCTTATTTGTTCTTAAAAGACCAATTATATAAAATAATTGATATTTGAAAAAAATGCTTTTTTTTTGGATATACCTTTGACTGAAACAAAGTTTATTATTAATTTTGAAATTTGGTCAAATTTCATTTTTTTTTGGTATTTTTGAAGAGTTTCTAGATTATTTTCATCGGTATGAAAGTTTTTATTGGTTTTTAATAATTGTGAGAGGAAAAATAAAAAAGATTATTTTGCAATTAGTAGTATTTTATTACTTAAATTGTAGAAAATCCAAAATTCTGAGATCATAAATACTAAATATTTGTAAAAATTTGTTCGAAACCTAATTTTAACCACCAAAAGTTAAGTAGAAATTTTTTTTTAACTTTGAAAAAGTAAAATAAATCCGATTAATTCTCTTAATTATTTTTTTTTTCAGAATCCATTACAAAATATCCCTAGTATACCATCCAAGCCATCCAAGCCCACCCCACCATACTCTAACCTTCCCTAAAAAAGGGGTTTTAAATACTTAGATCCAATTAATTTCAATTAGTATTGACTATTTTTAAAAAATTGAGAATTTGACCAATTTTGAAATTTGTATATTAATTATTTTCCCTTTTTTTTTTTTTTTTATTAAAATTGAATGCAAAAATAAAATGTGTTTCTCAAATCAAAAATAAGTTCATGAAGAAAAAGTAAATCTAAACGTAAAGGTTTATGTAAATTTAAATTTAAATGTAAAAGTAAAAAGAAAAAGTAAAAGTAAAAAGTAAGAATAATGGAAAGTAATAAATGATTACATTGATTTTTTTTGATTGGTACTTTAATAATTAATAATAAGATTAAAGCTGTCGTGACGATTTCTGATAAAAATAGATATAAAAAATTAAAAATTGCTTTAAAATGGTCCGAAACGTGTCCTTTACTTTCAACAAAAAACAAATATACCACAACTGGAATCCGAGCAACTTGAATTATTGTACAAATAATAATTACAAAATAAACACGTTTAAGTGATTTGTAAAAAAAATTATCTTGATTTTCTGGCAATGTTTTTAATAATTTATAACAATATATTAATAGGATGATTGCCAAAATAAAAAATGAAGCAACTTCAAAAACGATAATGTTATATTTCCAAAATTGAAATAAATTAAAGAAAATTGAGATTATAATTAACACTAACAAAAACATAAAAAATATTAAAATTATTCGTTTTGTTATACGTGAAGAATCATATTTTGTTAAATTCTTTGCAAAATAAAATGTTTTTGCGCTAAAATGAATATTTGGAGAAAATAAAAAAGAGAATAGAATATTAATTGAAAAAAAATAAAAATAAAAATAAAAAAAATATTAATAGGAAGATTTGATAATCATTCAAAAAATATTAATTGTTTTATTCTGAATTATAACAGTAATTGTGAAAAGCTCTAATGTAAATCTTATGAAAAATCTAACTTTTTTTTATTTTAAAATAAGTTTTCAAAATAGTTAGAGTAATTTATTTTTTTGATAAAGTATTTATAAATTTTATTTAAAAAACAAAAAGATGTAAAAGTTTTAATTTGTAGATGCAATTTAATATTATATTTCAATACGATAATCATGGTTCTTTTTGATTTTGGAAAATGGAATGAAACATCAGAATATCATAATTTTCAAAGAATCTAAAAATAATCAAGTAATATGATACACATGAAATGTTTTTCAATTTTATGTATTATTTTAGATCCAAAAATGTTTTTTAATTCAGAATTAATATTTTTTTATATTTTTATTTTTTCTATAATTTACCATTTAAATTTCTTTATATATAAAGAAAGTAATTTTTGACAAAAAAAGGCGTTTGTTGTTATATAAAGAATAGTTTCAGTCATTTACAAAGAAAAGTATAAAAAGTAAAAAAAAAAAAAAAAAAAAAAATCAATACAGAGAAAAAGTCAGTAGCATAAATGATAGAAGAAAAAGGACCGTAAGTAAGCTGCTAAATAATTTATAATCTAATCTGTTTTCGACAGCATGATCATAAAGGGTAAATGCAAATGTAATAATCCTGCCAAAACAAAATACCATTGATGTGATAAAAAAGGCCTGAGTTGTATGATTATTTGTGTAAATAATCATTTTTGAGATTAATATGTTTATAAATGAAAAGAAAAAAGAGAAGATTTTTCAGATTAGATAATTATTATTTACGGTTTTATTATATAAACAGCAAAAAATCTCATTTACTTTTTCAATTTTTTTATTATTTTAAACAAGTTGAATTCATCTGCTTTAAAGTATGAACTCACGGACTTGGATAATGATTATTATTTAAAAGAGTACAATACTTTTTTTTTATTATTAGGCTGTGGAAATACAACTATTTTTTCTGGAACGTTGATCCATACAAGTGTCTCTGTGTTTAGTACCAAATTAAATTTAGTTTTTTTTTTATGTATTTTTTTTTTTGGATAGGCTTTTCATTTTGAATTATTTAAGAAAATGAAAGGTGGGTTCGAATTTTATAAAAGGGTTAATTTAAAAATGAAGGTGAAAAAGAAATTGATTAATGATCTTTTGTTAAAAAAAGTGTACAATTTTCTTTATCGTGCTTTTTTTTCTTTCATTTTAAATTGTAAAGTTAAAATTCAAATTGAAAAAAACCAAGACGGGAATCTTATTTGTCCCATAGAAATTTTTTTAAAATTAAGGCATTGTGACCCTTATTGTTTTTTTTCCTTCCCAAAGGTAATAGAGTAACGTATTTGAACAAGAATTAAATAAACTTGATAGACAAACCCCTTTATCAACTTTATAGAAATTTTAATTATCGTTTTTTAAAACAAGTTCATTTTTCACAATGAAATTTTCAGTCAAAAAGATCTGATCCTTTTTTGTTGTGGTTTGATTTTTCTGATTTGAAAAACGTAAAATTTGCCAAAACATTTTTATTTTGAGAAAAATCACTTTTAGTAATAGCTGATAGTTTGGATGATCAAATATCATTTGAAATCTAATCTTATTTTAAAATTATACAAAAAATAAATCAAAATATTGAATCCTTGAAGATCAGAAAAAATTAATCTTTTCTATTTTATTTTCAATAATTTATTAAATTTCTTGAAATTTAAAAGATTAAAGTCAAGATACTTTTTCAATTATTCATGGAGATAAACAACAAAACTTTATTATATAAATAAGTTATTTGATAATGTTTGTTATTATTTGTTATTAGAATTATTAATTTTTTTGGCTTTATTTGTTTGAAAATATCTATTATAATTGAGAAATAAATGTAAAACCTATTTGATACTTTTAATCTTTTGGTTATTTCTAACTCACTGAAAAAATTAAGATTAATTTTTTAATTATTGTTTAGAAATAATCAAATTAAAAAGTATTTCTTTTGATTATAAGTTGTATTTTCAAGGTTTTAATAAAGTATTTTTGCAACATTTTTTGACTTCTATTTTGTAATGTTTTTTTTCTTGTATTTTTTGTTTTAAAAAAAAGAAAAAATTGATTTAAAAATGTTCTTTAAGGAAGTAAGTACATTTTTCAAATTTTGAGTGCCACAATTTATGTGAAATTGAATTATTCAAATCATTTCTTTAACCAAATTACATTGATATTTTCATAAATACTAGAGTGGAATATATCCATGGTATAATATATTTTCCATATCAACTAAAAAATGGAAATCTAAAAAAATGAAAAGATTGATCAAGAAAAAAATAAATACAAATAACTTATTTCTTGATCTTATCTGTAACATTTGATACAATTACTTATTCTTAATTTGGTTTTATTTTTGATTCTTCATGGAAATAATTTTGTTTGTAAAAATTTTTAAGAAACAAATTACTTTTTATTTCTAAAGAATTTCCAAAATGAAGTTAAAAATCCTATTTTCATTTAATTAATCTAATTCAGATTTTATTTCAGAAAATATGATTTTTTTAAAAAAAAATCTTCAGAAATAAAGATTAATTAGATAAATTCGTTTGATTTTATAATTATTTATTTGCCATTAAAATGAGAACTAAAAATAATCCATGAATCTGATTGAAATTTTTTCTGAATTTTTCTTTTATTTTGGATTGAATCTTTTGTAACTGTTTTTTGATTCTGAGAATTCAACTCCTTTCTTTTAATTTCTGAAATAGTATTCTTTATTTTGGTATTGTTAGATAAAAATATTTGAAAAAAGAATTTTGAAAACAAATTTGTTAAAAAAATGATTTGTAAAATAATAATAAATAGTAATGGGGGTGAAAAATTCAATGGCTATAAATTGTTTGGATTCATCTAAATTAAGAAGATAAAAGAAAAAAATCTTCGAAAATAGGCTTTTATCGATTTTTTTTTTCCATTTTTGATTCCAACAAATTTATTTGGGAAAGGTGATCTTTTGTGTTTGGTCTTCTAAAAGAAAATATTTGTTTCAAATACACACCTTTTTGGGTTTATTTTTTGGTTTACTCTAGGATTAATTTCACTCATTCATATAAACACATTTCTATCCAAAACCAAATTTAATAAAACCAAAAATTTAATCAAAAAAAAATGTTCAGAAAATCTAAAAATGAAAGATTCAAGCCTGAATTGCTTTGGGTTCGCTTTTTTTTTAACAAATAGAGCAGCGAATGATGTTTTGGTTTCAAAGTATCAATATCTGAGGCACTCAAAAAATATTTTTTCAGTGCTTTTTACACAGTTAAAACTTTTTCAAAATGGTAAAATGTACTTACTTCCTTCAGCAAAAAAATTGAATTTTTTTCAAGTTTAAAATGATTGTCCTTATTATTTTTTTGAAATTAGGTAGATTTTTGAGACTGGGTTATTTTAAAACTTTGTAGTTTTATTTGAAAAGTCTATTTTTTGCACTTTCTTTACATAGACAATAAGATTTCTTTCTTCTTTCAACAAAAAAAAATTTTTTTTTGAAATAATTTCATAATACCGATAATTTCACAAAAATGTTTTGTACTTTTCTGTTCACTTGCCTGTTTTTGAAAATATTTTTATGGGCTTTGAAGAAAGAATTTTATTGGTCTAAATACAAATAAAGCTTGTAAATTAGTCAACAACAAGACTTTGGTTGAAAAAAAAATGTTTTGAAAGTTGGTTTACAGGATATATAAAAAAAATGGAAATCCAAACCAAAAGTTTATAAACTTTTTTTTTGAATTTATAGGTATAGAATCTTTTCCAAAATGCAAAAAATGGATCAACCTTTTAAAAAACAATAGTTCATTTCTGAAAATAGAATGTAATAGCAAGTCAAGTTTTATAGTAACCAGATATTTACTTCATGTTTCAATTTCATAATGCGGTAAAATTTTTTTTCAATTTGGAAATTTGACTTTCATTTGTATTTCTTTTTTCTCCCAATAGATACTGGAGATAAAAAAGGTACCAACTCAAATAGAAAAATTCTCGAGTAATTTGCTATCAAATATACTACCATGGACAAAATGATGTGTGCACAACAACTTTAATCCATGTTTCAAAATAAAATCCATGCTGTTTTTTCTTCTTGTTACAAGGCAACATCTAATTTACTACCAAATAGTATACCTAAGTTCAAATCAATTTTGAAGGTAAATTTCTGGATATTTTCAGTAAAATTTTAAATTTGGAATGCAATACGAAGAAATATTTTCGTAATATTCCCAATTTTTTTTAATATTTTTTGTTTTTTTGATGAAAATCTTTATCCCAAATTTACTCTTTTTTTTGAGATAAATATTTAAATTCGATCCATTATTTTTTGGTTTTCTATTTAAATAATAGAACTTTAAGAAACCAATACCATATTTAATTAGTTTTTATTGTTGGTTTCTTTGATCGGTTGATGTATAGGTCTTCTATAAAAAACAAACACGCCTTTTATTTGGAAACACGTATTAAACTTTTTTGCACGCTTTATTTTGGCAACAGTATTATATTTTTTTTTTATGGTTACTCGTCCCTTAAAAATGGATCACTCTTTTTAAAAAACAAATAGTTCATTTCTGAAAATGGAATATTAAAGTAAGTAAATTTTTTATTGTAATCAGATTTTTGCTTCATTTTTCAATTTCAAAATGCGGTAAAAATATTTTGAATTTAATAATTTGATATTTGAATTAAAATGAAAATCAGAGGAATTTTAATTCATTTAGATTGAAAATGTGAGGAAGTAGACTTGAAGATTTTTTTATTATGGTTTCGGTGCCCTTAAAATGAGATAACTAAAAGTTAAATAGATTTCTTTGAATAAATATTCAGCAAAAGAAAAAAGAAAAAAGAAAAAAGAAAAAGGTGTGAAAATTTTGCTCTCTTAAATCCCAAAGACCAGCAAAATTTCTTGCTTCTAAGAACACATTAAAGAAAAAAGAAAGTGTGTGGTGAAAGGATCAGAAAACGAATATTTTGTGACAAAGAACCAGAATATTTTGGTTCTTTCTGTTTTTTTTTTCTTTGTTATTTGTTTGAAATCAAAAAGTAATTATTTGAATTATCTCAAGAACAAAATACAAAATACTTACAGTTTTGTAGCCAACATTACTCGATCGAACGCACGAAATAATTAAATTAATAAGTGAAATTATCCCCAAGATAAGATAGAAAAAGGAAAGAATGAAAAGAGAAAGGTTAATTGGTTTTGATAAATCTAAATTCATAAAAAAAGAAACAATATAAGGAATAAAACAAATTCAAAAAAATGAGAGTACGTCCAATAAAACAGATGAAAAAATCTTTCTTTTGTGCCTTTAGTGATAGAACGAATAATTTCTTTCAGAATGTTTTACTTGTTTGGGGTTTGGTAAGTTGAGATTTCAAAATTAATAATTTTATTCAATCGAGTACATGATGGTTAAAAATACATTACACAAATCTTAGAAAGTCAATACAATAACAGAAAATCTTAGAATTCAATATTGAAATTCCAAAAAATTGTCAAAACTTTTTTGCTTGAAGCCCAATTTATCATCTTTCTTTAATATAATTTCAAAAGATGAAGAAAGAAGGTTTTGAATTTAAATACAAAGAAACGTTGTATATAAGTTGGTATTTAAAATGTTCATTGAAATGAAATGACTTTGGAAAAGAGTTGAAGATTTTAAAAAAACTTAATTGTACAAAATGCATTCTATCATAATTAGAATTTGACCCTATTTTGAAAAGATCATTATTTCAATTAGGAAATAAAAAAGAAAACCCAAAGTTTTTTACATCAAGTCGAGTTTGGATAGTGAATGAATCAACCAAATAATAAGGATTAAAAAGGTAGAATGGAGAATTATTTAAATACATTCAACTTAAGGGATTAGCGTCACCATAGATTTCTCTATAATCAAAGTATGTTGTAATTGGGTCTAAATGATATTAGTAAGTAATGGATCAAATAGCTCTAAAAAATCTATTATAAATCTTATTGCACAATACATTATTCCATTTTTTACTAATGATCACAACACTACAAGGAAAATTTTTCAAAAAAAAATCTCTAAATTTTGTATTTTTGAAATACACTCATATAATAAACATTATTATACATAAAAATTTTAAATGAGGTTTACAACTTTAATAGATATTAATAGGAATTAAAAAAAAAAACGAAATTTTTCAGTAATATTTTTTTCATTTTTAATTGTTAAATTTTTGAATTTTTTAATTGACTTAGTAGAGAGATTATTTTCAAGTATTTTTTTTAATAGTCTAAAAGGAATCATATTTTTCAATTTGAAAATAGCACAAAATAGTCAATCAAAAGATATTGCTAAATTAAATTGAAAATCTGATTTTTTATCTGTTTTTGGAATATTTTTTATCATTTTATTTTTTCTCCATTTTTGAGTTTTTATATACATTCCGATTGTTTTCTGCAAATTGCTTTAACATATATTCCTTTTTCAATCTTAATGTTCAATCAAAAATTAATTCATTTCAACTTTTTCCAATAAAAAAATACCCTGAAAATAGGTGTTTTTTTCAAAAGTAGGGATTTTTGAAAAAGGGGGTATTCAGATTTTCATGAGTTTAATAGCTATCCTTTTTTTATTACATAAAATTATGATAAATTTGAAAAAATAATTTATAAAAGAAGTATAACTGAAATCCAATGTATAGTTTTGGCTAACTTTAATTTTAGGTATTTAAATTTTCCTTGTAGTGAATTAAAAAAGTTTCATTTTGAAATAATTTTTTTTAATACCTTTTCCAAATCTAAAAATAGAAACCCAAAATACAGTATTCATGTATTTAATAATTTAGATTTAGAAGTTCCAAAAGTAACTATTTTTATAATTTTTTATTTTCTAAGATTAACTCAATAATCATCAACATAAAAGCACAAAGACTGATTAATTTTGTTTGCTTTTGATAAAGATACTTATAGCATCAATAGATTTCCATGATTTGAGAAATAATTTGTCAAAAAAATTTATTTGTTAATTATTTAATTGTCAAAAATAAAATGAATTTTTTAGTAACTAATCTACATTTCGCCACAAATTTAAGAAAGATTATTTGTGACTCTGTAGTCTGAATATTGATAATTCAACCTTTAAATTTATGGCGAAATCTAGATTTTATTCTGAAATTTTTGAGTTTTTTACAAATACAGAGGATCATTTTTCATTGATAAGATCAACAAATATTACTACTTGACTAATCGATTTTTTAGAGACATTTGAACCATGTTCCACGAATATGGTCAGGTCTAATAACAACAGACTTTGTTCCTAGACTTCTCCTTGGTATACTTTAATCCCTTAAGAACAAAAGAAAAACAAAATACCATTTGCAAAAAAAAGTTAAACAATTTTTATTTTTAACCCCTTTTCAGAAAAAATGGAAAGTCAAATCAATTAATTGAAGAAACACAATAACTTCAAAGAATAATCTTTTATATTATTTTCAATCGATCTATCAAATAATATTAAGATCTACTTGATTGATTATATAAATCCGATTACTTGGTTTTAGATATCCTCACAAATAGTAAATTTTTGAAGAAGATTTTTTATATTAAATCAATCAAAGAAAAGCCCATAACAAAAGATAGAATTAAAAAAAAAAAACTATTAATTAGCTGAATCCTTCATTTTGTCTTTAATCATTTTTTTTTTCTTTTATTAATTGATTTTACTTTTTCTATACTTAACTGTTCCCAATTAAAAACAGTGTTTATTGTTTTTTAGTTTTTTTGCTTTTTTTCCCAAATGATAACAAGATATCAAAATGAACTTTAGAGATAATAAAAGAAACTAATAATTTTTTAGAATAATTCCATAACAGTAAATTGTTTTGAAAATTATGGGGCAAGTGATATGTTGAAGATCCAAAAATCTGCAACAATGAATAATTCTAAATTTTTTTTTTCTTTATTGAAAATTATGGATGATATCAAATAAGATCAACTGTTTATTGGATTGGAATACATTTTCCCGAACATTTGGTATTTGTTTTGAAAGTCGAAGATGTATTATTAATCATCTGTATAAAATAATAATATTAAAACAATATCACTTATTGAACTGTAATACTGGTTTTATAAATAAAAAAGCAGCAACTCTTTTCTTCAAACGAAAATACACTTTAAAATATCTTAAGAAACCTTCAATAAACAATGGGTAAATGTGGTTTTTATTTCTTAAAGTTCTACTTTTCAACAAAAAAGTCGAAAAATAAAGGATCAAAATTTAAAATTTTTCTCAAAAAAAAAGCAATAAATTTTTGAGATAATTTTAATGTTTTCAAAAAAACAAAAAGTTTCTAAGATTGAAAAAAATATAAATAATTTCCAACAAATTCAATATATAAATTAATATCACTGATCAATGAAATAACATTTTTTAATTGATTTCTCTTTGGTATATAATTGGAAATTCAACATATATAGTATTGGAAGATGAAGGGGTCAAGAGTATGGTTGAATCTGAAACTGGATTTTTAAATTTTGTATATGTATTTGTTTTCGCTACTAAATATTTCCATTATTCTAACCATTTTATATAAAACTTTTTTTATCAATTCACAATTGTTTTAGAATTTAAAAATGTTTCAATCTACATAACGCAAAAATCAAAATTAAAATTCTGAAATAATATTTTCAAAATAAGCTTTTGTAATGTCTGTAATTTTTTTAACGAAAAACTCTTGTTAAAATAAATAAAAATAAAATCAAATTTCAAGTGTAATTAAATTACTAATATAGTTCAAAAATATTGAAATTTTTTCATAAAGATAAAAAAATATAAACCCCATTTCTAAAATTGTGACTCAACTAAATATTTTAATTGTAAAAAAAAATATCCTTTAATATCCTTTAGTATTTAAGAACAACTAATAATTAAATCTATTTTATCAATATTTGACTTTATAACACTTTAAATATATAAAAACCAGATTTTTGTAAAAATTAAAATAAATCATACCAAAAACTAAAAAAAAGTGAGTAAGAATTTTTGGAAAGAGAATTATGGATTTTTTATTATTGAATTCACAATGAAAAAAAGGTTAAGTGACTAGTAACTCTTATTTTTATTTTTTACACAAAGTTACTATAGTAATTATTTACATAAGGATACAAGTAAACCTGATATACAACTTCCTTTATCAACTTTTTAGAGATGAGTTATCATTTTTAAAAAAGTTCATTTTCCGAATGAAATTTTCAGTAAAAAGATCTGATCCTTTTCAGATTTCCATTTTTGGATCCAAATTCTAAAAAAAATGAAAAATTTGTTAAAAAATTTTATTTTGCAGAAATATCACTTTGGGTCATTTCCAATAGTCATTATAAACAAATAACCTTGAAAATTTAATCTTATTGTAAAAATACATTAAAAAAAATTCAAATATTGAATCCTTGAAGATCTCAAAAAAACGATCATTTTTATTTTATTCTCAATTATTTAAGAAATTTTCTGAAATTTTAAAAGATAGAAAAATATTTTTTTCATATACGCAGATAATAAATACGGAACTTTTACGGTTATAATCTGTTTTTTTTTTTTGATAATATCTATTATTTTCTTTTATTAGATTTATTTATTTGAATTTGTTTTATTTGTTTGAAAATCTTTAAAAAATTGAGAAATAATTGTAAAATCTATAAATACATTTGGTTTTTGTGTTGTTAATAATTCACTGAACGAATTAAATTTGGGTTATTAATTATTGATTATAAATAATCACATTTAAAAAGTATGTCTTTAGATTATAAGTTGAATTTTCTAGGTTTTAAAAAAGTATTTTGGGAGAATTTTTAATTTTATTTTTTGGTTCTTGATCTCAGATATTTTTTTAATTCAATAAAAATACAAAATTGAATTGAACTGTTCTTTGAATCAAAAAATTATATTTTTTATAAAGTTTAAAATAATTATTGTAATTTTTTTTGAAATTAAAGTAGATTTTTTAAACTGCATTATTTTCTAACTTAATCGTTTTATTTTTAAAGTGTATTTTCGTAAACTTCCTTTTACAGATATTAAGATTTCAAACTTTTTTCAAAGAAAATATTTTTTTTTGAATAATTCAGAAATATGTTGAATTTTGAACTTTTAAAAAATGAGAAAAATGGATCAGACTTTTAAAAACCAATAATTCATTTCTGAAAATAGCTTTTAAAGTAAGTTTCATATTATCCTAATCAGAATTTTTACTTTTTTTTTCAATTTCATGATGGGGTAAAATTTTTTTTAATTTGCTATTAAATTTACTCGAAGATTTTTTTTAGTTTGCTAGTGCCTTAACAAGTAGATTGTTTACTAATAAGTAAATTTATTGAAAAAATCATTAAAAACCCTCAATTTGCTTAATCATTATATGTGTTTTTGAATATCGTTTGTTTTTCCACACAATCTTTTAAAAAAAAAAAAAAAAAAAAAAAAAAAAAATGAAAGAAAAAGAAAAACAAAAATTTGATGAATTTAGAAAAACCAAAATTTAACAAAGCAAAACAAAAATTTGCAAAATTTGAAAAAAGGATTTAGATCAAAAATTTGAAAATATTTTTTGATTGGAATATCTGGATTAAACCCTCAAAATAACTTCCATTAACATTATCAAGTGAATCAAAATTTTAAAATAATAGTTTATTTTTATTTTAAAGGTTTTTAAATTTTCTAAAAACAACTCGTTCTACTACTAATACTGATAAATAGTATATTTTTGTTTGATATTTATTTTTAATTCAAAAAATTTCGTCTTGACTTGTATTTGATTAATTTCTCGAAATGATAAAAAAAAATCGAATATAAAATGTTTTATTTTTGAATTTTTTATTTATATTAGTTTTTAGAAAAAATTTACTCATGAAATAATATATTATTTTAAATAGAATAATTTGAAATAAACTAAAAGAAGATTTAATTTGTATTTAAAAATAATAAAAATAAAAATAAAAATAAAAATAAACAGCTTTGCAAAAAAAATGTAAAGTGATTTAATTTATTATTTACATAGATATTAAATATTTTTCAAAAATAAATAAATTTTTAGAATTATTTTTTCATTAAAAAATTTGTTTTAATATAATTTAATTCAAAAATTTTATTTTGCAATTGGGTGATTTTGTTTTTTAAATTATTTATTAAGTTTTTATTTTCTTGATCAGACTTTTTTTTAAATAAATCCCTTTTCCAAAATGATTGAAATATTTTCAAATCTTGGATTTTTAATTCTTTTAAATTACACTTCCCCAAAAAATAATTTTTAATTCTCCCAAAGCTTTCTAATTGTTCAATTAATTTTTCGATTATTTGCATGAGATCTTTATTTTTTTTAATTGCGCCATATAAATTTGAAAGGTCAATTTTATCTTGATTAATATCGTTTATCATTTTTTTTAAATTATTTATTAATTGAACAGAAATTTTGGAATTTTGGGAATTTTCCTTTTGTGTTAATAATAATTCTTGTTGTATTAATTTTTGTTTTTGAATTTTTTGAAGGATTTTTTTCTGAAATATTAAATGTTCTTTTCGGATTTTTTTAATTTCTTGTTCATATTCTGTTTTCTTTTGATCAATTAAATACATATTTTTTGTGTTATTATTTTCATTTTTGATTAATTTTGAAGATTCAATTTGTTCAAGATTTTGATTATTATCATTTATTAACTCCTTGAGTTTTTTGTATATAATTTCAATTTTTTCAATTATTTGGTCAATTTCTTGATTTTTCTTTTCAATTATTTCCAAATTTTGCCTTTTTTTAGTTTCAAATTCCTTTGTAAAGATATTAATTTTGTTTTCGATTTTTTTACGTTGCATTTCAGAAAGCATTTTTAATTTATTGTTCTTGTCTTTTTGATTATTAATTTTATTTTTGAATTCATTAAAAACAAAATTTAATAATTCTGCCAAATTTTTATTTTGGAAATATTCCGGTTTGGAAATAATTATTTGATATATAAATAAATTTGAAAAATCTGTTTCAAGATCTTTTAACAAATCGTTTCTCATGTGTGAAATTGTTTGGTTGATATATGTTGTTTCTTCTTTCTGTTGATTTAACAAATCTTGTAAATATAAAATATGATTTTTTAAATGCTTTTTTTTTTCTTTATTTCCATTAATTTTCATTTCTAATTTTTGATAATTTCTGGGTTTTTTTTTTTCTTGATTATTATAAATATTTTGCTTTTCTAATTCCATTAAAACTGATCTGTGTTTTATTTCATCACCTTCTAATAGCTCTTCAACTGTATTAATATCGTTAATACCAAACTAATATAATTATAAAAGTTGTAGTTTATAGAAAAATTTAAAAATAAAATAATGAAATTTAATTAATTAATAATTTTAGTTTTTTTAAAAAAAATTGAAATACTATTAAAATTCTAATTTGGAAAATTTTGACTTTTAGCAAAAGGTTTAAAAAAGAAGATCCAAATTAAAATGGTGTAATTTTCGTTTTTAATTGATTTATCGAGATTGTTTGTTTTTTGTTTTATTTTTCCAATTACAGAATAGTTTATCCGAGATCTAAAAATATTTTTCGAATGATTTATATTTTGCAAATTGTTAGTTGGCACTATTTTGAGAAATGTGACTGAATTTTACATTTATTTTGATTTATTTATTATTGAAGAAGTGTAAATTACACTCTAAATACCCTTAGACTTTTTATTTCCCTTTTAGAAATTTAAGCTTGAAATCATAGATTTCAGGATTATTAATTTATGTAAATAGTTTCAAATAATCTTGAACTATCACAGTTTAAAATTAGGTTATTAAAGTTTAATTCTTTTTAATATGTTTTGAAATATTCTTCTATTTTTTTCATATCAGAGGACGGACAGACCCATAAAAAATGATCAATATTTTCGATTATTTCCTTTTGTTTATTTTTTAAACAAAAAGGACAAAATTTATTTGCATTTTTTTTTATTACATAATAATATCTATTTAAGAAATTGGTAAATGTCCTGGATTTTAAAATTGTTGAACTTTAAAGGATAGCTTAAATATTTTTGGGTTGTAAATATTTGGTTTTTTATTTTTTTGCAATATTCTTGTGGAGTGTCATCAAGTGCCGTAAAGTCCCTAGGTTTTTTTTAATTTCTCAAATTAATAGAAAATTAAATAAATTGTCTCTTTATTTCTTCAATTAAAAAAAAATGCTAAAAGCACTTTTCTTGGGGTTTATGTTTTATCTGGAAGATTCATTGATTTTTAATTATTTATTTAGAGAAAGGAGTAATTATTGAAAATTTTATCAAATATAAAAAAGAGAAGAAAAATAATTAAAAATATTACTTTTAAATAATAATATCCTTTAAATGACCAAGTTAAAAACTAAACCGGTCGTTAGGTTTTCCAGGATTTGAAAGAATTGAGTAAAATCAAGGATTTTACTAAATTATTTCAAATTCTTAAAAAGCGCCATTAGGTTTTTTTTAATTTGAGTTAATTGTTTATTTGTAAATTCGATAGATTTTCGTTAGGTTTTTTTGATTTTTCTATTTATTTGTGAATTTTTCTAGGTTTTTTTGAGGTTTTCTGTTTTATTAGTAAAGTGTTCTAGGTTTTTTTGAGTTTTCTATTTATTTCTAAAGTCAAAAAAACCTAGAACACTTCGAAAATATATAGAAAAACTCAAAAAAATCTAGAACACTTTACTAATAAAACAGAAAACCTCAAGAAAACCGCGTTTAGGTTTTTTTTTACTTTTTAGAATTAACCGAAAATTTATCTAAATTTTCAGTTTATTTCATAAATTAAAAAAAACCTAGGCACTCTACGGCACTTGACGACACGTCCCAATAATTCACAGAGAGGACAAGAACCCGATAGAAAGATTATCTTTAATAGATAAAAATTCCACATTCTGTGATTAACAATTGGTATTCCGCTGTAGTTAGTTTTTTTTTTTAATTTGATTAGAAATAATTGAGTAAAATCTTTTATTTTGCTCAATTCCTTTAAATTAAAAAAAATCTAGACACTGCCTCTCAGAGTGGGGCACGAGGTATCCGAATTTATATATATATATTACTATTTTAAGTATTTTTTGTTTTCAATTTTTTATGATTATTGCTTTTTCTTTATTACCTTAATGTTTCGAACCATAAGATCTTTGATGAAAAATTCCCGACAAAAATTTGTACTTTTATTAACTCATTTATTGAATTTTTTAATTTATCTCAAAAAGTCATTAGATTTGGAAATCAATTAGTTTTTAAAATTTTGAAGAAAAATAATCTTATTAAATTAACTTAATTTCCCCAAATGAAAACAATGATTAAAGATTTAATATTTATTTGTTCAGCTCCTAATTATAATAAAATAAGAAAAATCGCATGATGAAAAAGATGTGAGAAACATGTATCACATTCAATAAAAATATTATCAAATAAAATACATTGATCCCATACAGATCAACGATTATATGTTTAACACATCTTTATCATATTTTATAAATTTACTTTTTTTATATGATATTAACTCCAATTCAAAATTTTTAAACATACCAAAATTCAATTTCTGAAAAACAAAATCTTATTTAATCAATTTCGAGAAGAAATATCAAATTAGAACTATTTTCTAATTGAAATGTTAACAATCGTTTCATAAATTACAATACTCTCAAAAAACAAAAAATATATAATTATCAATACAAATAAATTAAACGTGTGTTAAAAATTTTGGATATGGACAAAACAAAAAAATACATTGATAAATTTGTTTGAATTAAATTAGGAATATATTGATCGATCAAATGATTAGATACTATTGACTAATTTTATTTGAGTTCCTCTATTTTGAAGAACTCAACTTTAACAGAATATCGATCCTTGAAAAAAATATTTCGATCGAACCAAGCAAATTTCGTAATTCAAAAAATGAAATGAAAACAAAAAACTAAAAGATGAAAAAATGATTGTAATATTTTTCAAAAAATCAAAATTATTTCCAATTTGAATGAAATTGTATTATTACGATTGTTCTGACCGTTTTAACTATGTCAAAAATTTTGAATTTTAGTTGATATTCACTTTGAAATATCAGGTTCAATTTTTTTTTTTTTTTATTCTCATTGATAATATGAGTAATTATACAAAATAAATTATCATAATTTAGAAGTAAAAAAAAAATAAAACAAAAAACTTACGCGTTTTAACCAATATAAAATGTAATCAGCTTTTAATATTTCATCATTTTGTAAGAGAGCCATTGAACATTTAGTTTCTTTTTCTTCTTCAGGGATTAAAATGCTTAAATAATCATATAAATAATCAAGATTTCTTTTACTTTTTCTTTCTTTTAAGATTTTGTTAATATTAATATTGATATTATTATTACTATTATTATTATTATTATTATCATTGTTATTATCATTACTACTTTCGTCTATATCATCTTCAGCAGATGTTCCGTTGCTATTTGGTGATTTATCTGATAAAGACTCGCTTGAAATATTTGAAGACAAAAAAACTATGTCCTCTATTTCATCCAAAATGTCATTCATTTCATCTGAAGAAATAAATTTCTTGTGGTTTTTATCATTAGACTTTTTCTTGATATTCTTTTTGTTTTTGTTTTTTTTTTTTTTTTTTTTTCGTTTTTTTGTTAGTTTTTTTTCAATTCTATCTTGTTTTTGTTTTTTTTTCTTGCGCTTGTTTTTATTTTTATTTTTTTTTAAATTAATAATTTGATCGTTTTTCGTATTCAAATTTTCATTTTGTTCATCTAAATTAATTTTCTTTTTCAAATGGTCATTTTGGATCATTAGTGTTTTTTGTTTTTGATTTTTATTCTTTTTCTTTAATGTTTGTTTTGAATTTTCGGAATTTATGAATTTTTTTTTATTTAAAATTTTTTCAGTAATTGCCTTTTCTAATCCCTTTTGTTCTTCCGAAATTGTTTTCAAAGATTGTTGTAATGTATTATCAGATATATTTGAAATTTTTTTTTGTTGAATACCGGAAAATATACTATCAAATGTTGAAATTTCCTCATTTTTAAAAAGAAAATGATGTAAGCCACTTTGTGGCTGTTGATTATTTAAATCAAGATTTGGCAAATTATCGTCATAATTAATCGTTTTGAAACAACTATCGATAAATGATCCAAAATCACCAAAAATATTATCTTCTTCTTCCTTTAAACCAATTGATTTAATATCTTTGTTATAATTGTTTCTTTGTATTTCCCTCTTTAAGATCTCTTTTTTGTTTTCGAATTCAATATTTTGAATTTCATTTTTTTCTCTATCAACTTCATTTTTTTTTATTTTTTCTTGTTCTTTAATGGTTCCTTGTTTGATATTTTGGTCTTGTTCTTTTTTTGAAATATTATTTTTATTTGATTCAACTTGAATTTTCAAAATTTCTTTTTCAATTTTGTTTTCTTCGTCTTTTTCTTTCATA
Source organism: Anaeramoeba flamelloides (assembly GCA_027625915.1). Taxonomy (NCBI): domain Eukaryota; family Anaeramoebidae; genus Anaeramoeba; species Anaeramoeba flamelloides. The sequence goes on from JANTQA010000045.1 coordinate 1,944,195, forward strand.
GTTTCTTGTTTAATATTTTGTTCTTGTTTTTTGATTTCGATTTTCTCTTGTTTCTCTTTAATTTCTTGAATTTTTATTTCATTTTGTTGTTGTTTTTTTATTTTTTCTTGTTCTATAATAGTTTCTTGTTTGATGTTTTGGTCTTGTTCTTTTTTTGGAATATTATTTTCATTTAATTCAACTTGAATTTTCAAAATTTCTTTTTCAATTTTGTTTTCTTTATCTTGTTCTTTAATAGTTTCTTGTTTGATATTTTGGTCTAGTTCCTTTTTTGGAATATTATTTTCATTTGATTCAACTTGAATTTTCAAATTTTCTTTTTCAATTTTGTTTTCTTTATCTTGTTCTTTCATAGTTTCTTGTTTAATATTTTGTTCTTGTTTTTTGATTTCGATTTTCTCTTGTTTCTTTTCGATTTTTTGAATTTTTATTTGGGGGTGTTGTTTTTTTTCTTTTTGATCATGGTCTTTTTCTTTTTCTTTTTCTTGTTCTTTAATAGTTTCTTGTTTGATATTTTGGTCTTGTACTTTTTTTAGAATATTATTTTCATTTGATTCAACTTGAGTTTTCTTAATATCTTTTTCGATTTTGTTTTCTTTATCTTGTTCTTTCATTGTTTCTTGTTTAATATTTTGTTCTTGTTTTTTGGTTTCGATTTTCTCTTGTTTCTCTTTAATTTCCGTACTTTTTATGTTGTGGTGTTGTTTTTTGTATTTTTGATTGTGGTCTTTTTCTTTTTCTTTGGGTTGTTGATCTTGATCTCTTTCTCTTATAGTTTCTTGTTTGATTTCTTCATATTCTTCTTTTTGTTTTTTTTTGGGTTGTTGATCTTGATCTCTTTCTCTTATCGTTTCTTGTTTGATACTTTGATCCTCTTTTTGTTTTTCAATTTCAACTTTATTTGGTTTAATTTTCATTTGATTCAACGTATCGTTGTGTTGTTTATCATGACTAATCTTTTCTCGACTTTCTTTTTTGAATTTTTTTTTATTCATTTTTTGATCTCTTTTTGTTTGTTGTTTTTTATTTTTATGAATTTTTTTGTTCTTTTGTTTTTCCTTTTTCATTTCTAGGTTTTTATGGATTTCTTCTTGATACCTGTTTATTAATTCTTTTGTTGTTTGCTGTCTTTCTTTCCCTCGATTTTTTTTTTTGTAATACGATTTCTCTTCCTCCTTTAAATTCTGGAAATCCTTTTTCTCTGGAGAAAATAATTGTCTTTTTAATTTTATGATTTTGGAATTTGGAATGTCCTTAGTTTCCTTTTTACTCTTCGTCTCGTTTTTGTTTTTGTTTCCCTTACTATCAATTTTTTTTTCAATTTTTCTTTTATTTTCTTTCGAATCTTGTTTCTGTAAATCTTTTGTATTCGATCTTGGCTTGTTTCTTACAAACACATTGTTTGTTTCCCTACGTTTTTTGGTGACACGGCTACGCGACAAAGATTTGGATCTGCTTTTTCTTACATCATAATTGCTGTTTCTTCTTGATCTTGATGGCAATTCTCGATAGTTTGGGCTTTCGTTGGTTTTTTCTCTGCCTTTGCTGTGAGTTGAATTTTGCTTGCTGTGAAAACGGTTTAATTTGGGAGATGTTTTTTGTTGGTTAAATTTTCCCTTTCTATTTGATTTTAAAGCTGAAAAATCCCCTTCTAATAACTTTTTTTGATATTCGGGAACTATTTGATCGTTGCTATTCTTTTTCTCTAATTTTTTTGAAGACTTTTCAAGTGGTTCAAGTTTTCTTATTTGGGCATGTACCACGAACTCGTAATTGGATTTTTTTTTTGTTTCCTTTTTGGACATTTTTTGGGAAAAAAATTGGAAAAAAATGATAAATAGGAAAGAATCTCACAACAAGAAAAGAATAAAAATTACAGTTCACTTTTTTAACTTTATAATTCTTTGTTTTTTTGAAATTATTCCAAATTTTGAAAAGGAATTAAAAGATCACAATTCAAGAACTTTCAATTTAAAAATTTTTACAAGTCCAACTTTGAAAAACATGTAATTTAAACAACTTTTTGCTTATCGGTTTTCATAAAAATGAGTTTCAGATAATGAAAGTTAACATATATTTTGTTTTTAGATAACTTTCAAAAATTTCAATTAAACGACAAAGGTTATCTTTTCTTAATGATTTTTTTTTTATCGCTTTTTTTGAGCTTATAGAAAAGTTTGTATCAAGTTTTTGAAATTTGAAAAAATATAAAAAAATATGAGAGACTGAAATCTTGTAGAATGTCAGTCTGAAAGTACAAAAAAGTCTTGAAAGTGTTTTTATGGATTGTACTATTCTTGTTGTGCTTGAGAGATGGAACTCTAAAAAAATAACATAAATATAAAACAAAGTTTTTTTTCTTTCTATATTCCTGGTTTGACAGTTGTGGAAATAAATACAATTTGAGATATCAAAAAAAAGATAATTTTTTTTTATAAAATTTTAAAATTGGAATAGTTTAGTATGAGTAAAAAAGATAAAAAATAACCAAATTTTAAAAAGTTTAATAAGAATTCCAAAAATCAGATTAAAACTTTTTTTATTAGAACATTTCATAACTTATTGTTTTCTGAATTCCAATTTAATCAAGATCCTTCAAGTTATTTATCTGAAAAATTAAATACTTTATTTTTTTATGTAGAAATGAGTAAAAAATAAGTTTTTTGGATATTTATATCTGGTAAATTACTACTTTTGTATATAAGCGTTAGTGTTCGTCATAATTTAGTTGATAGAATATTTGAGAAACCCCCTATTCTTCTTGAAGCCTGCTAATGGTTAAAATGGTACATTTTTTAATTTAAGTTTTTTTAATTGTAAATCTTAATCGAAAAATCATTTTTTTAACAAAAGAACCTTATATAGTGAGATTAAGCATCAAACTTACAAAGGAAATGAAACAAAATTTAAATTGTCAATCTATTTAAACACTTCTTTTACAAATAACATTTAAATATGAATAAGATGAAAAAAAAATGATAATTCTTCAATTTCTGTAATTGAGTTTTTATATTGAAATATTGAGTTTTACAACAGTAGCCATGAATTATATCAAGGTATCATTAAATTTAACAACACACAAGTAGGAAATGGTCTTGATTAAAAAGTTTTAATTCTTATTTGAATTCTTATTAAACTTTTTAAAATTTGGTTAATTTTTATCTTCTTTATTTAGTCTAAACTATCCCAATCTTCATATTTCAAAAACAAAAAATTTTATTTTTTTGGTACCTAATATTTTTTTTTAATTTAAAATATACACATAGCTGATGCCTTTATATTTGAAGTTTTTTTACTAAATTTATAATTTTTACAAATACTTTGTATATTAAGACATCACTTTTTGCACGATGAAGTTTTTTGATTTGTTTGTTTTTGTCATTTGGTAGTAAAATATTTTTAATGATATTTCTAAAAAAAATAATGAGGAGTTCTGTTTATAAAGACAAAAAATTCTTTGAAAATATCTATAATATAGATCTAAAAATTTTAATAGAGTTGGCTCTGTTTTAAAAAAAAAATATTTCAACTTCTTTAAAACATGAATATCAATAAACTTTAAAATTTATTTTTTTGTTCAAATATAGGAGCGAAAATTGTATTTTTGTATAATGTAATGTTATTTTAATAAAATATTCTTTTTTGAGATATCGGCTGATCGTTCTTGAAAAAATCATATCTTTTTTTTTAAATTTTTTAAGGAATTAGCTTCACCCAAGATTCTTCTATAATGAAAGTATGTTATAATTGAAAATCATTGATATTAGTGATAAATGGTTTAAATGGTTCTAAACAATCTATTATAAATATTGTTACACAATAAATTATTATATTTTTTACTGAATTGGAATTAAAAATTATCATTTTGGTTATTTTTTTATAATTTCTTTTCCAAATGAAAAGATCGAAAGCAAGATAATATACCAAAATTCAATTTCTGAAAAAAAAAAAAACCTTATTTACTCAATTTTTCAAGAAATGCCAAATTTGAACTGTTCGCTGATTGAAAGGTTGATAATTTCTTATCAATTCCAATACTCAAAAAACAAAAAATAGATATCAATATTAATAAATTAAAAATGTGTTAAAAATTTTGGAGATGGGCTAACAAAAAAATTTATTGGATTTCTTGGTTTATATTCTAGTAGAAATATTGATCGATCAAATACTTAGATATTATTGAATAATGTTATTTGAGTTAATATGCTTTGAACAACTCAACTTTAACATAATAACAAGTCAGTTGATTAAAATTTTGATCAATTAAAAGAGGATAGGTAATTATAACACTTAAATGGAATTAAAACATCGAAAGATGAAAAAATTATTTTTATATTTTTCAAAAATCGAAATTATTTCCATTTTTGAATGAAATTCTATTATCATGATTTTTTGAACTGCTTTAGTTGTGTGAAATATTTTCATTTTTATTTTAGTGTTCCAAGATTGAATAATTCATATTTAAATCGCCCAAAAGTAACAATTTTTGTAATTTTTTTATTTCAAAGATTTCCTTTATAATAATTAACCTAAAAATCCTAAAGAATTATTTTTATTTATTTTCTCTAACAATGGTTATAAAAATCAATATTTTTTTCATTATATCAGAAATGGTATATTAGAATAATATATTCTTTAATTATTTGAGGTTATAAAAATATAAATTGTTTAGCCATCAATCAATCAACATTTCGCCACAAATTTGAGAAAGATATTTTACAAATTTTGAGTTTGAAGATTGATAATAAAATCTTTAAATTGGTCTTGCAATACGGTTTTTTTTATACCATCTGTTTTAGTTTTAAGGCACAAACTTTCAACAAAATTTAAGTCACAAAAAAAATCTCAAATTAAAACACAAAATTCAAATTCTAGTAAAAATAAATTGTAAAAAAATAAATTCCAAATTTTGTGCCTTAATTTGAGATTTTTTTGTGCCTTAAAAGTGAAACTGACTGTAATATTTTTATTGGTTTTTTAATAAGATGTGTTATAATATTAATTATAATAATTATTATTATGTTTATTGTTAGATTTGGAAACAATATCCCTGTTATAATCTGAGTTTGGCCTGGAAAAACGAAAAATATGATATTGGGGTGAGTTCAAATAACAAATATGAGTATCATCTTAGCACCCAAAAAACATCATATTTTGAGTCTGGAAGGGAATCCAAAACATTGAATTATAAAAAGTGATTGTTAAACTCATTAAAAATATGAACTGCTATGTATTTTTTCAACTTATGATCTAATTCGTCGATACACAAAAAAAAACAAAAAAATTTAACAAAAAATCTAATTTGTTATTTTTTTAATCGTACTTTGAATAACTTGTTCTCCAAAGGATCTTATTTCCCCCAAATGGGTTAATGACAATATTGAAATTAAATTTTAAATTATCATCATCATTGGAGACATAACTTGCTTTTAAATTGTACGGAGATTAAATAGATCGTCCATCCTTTAAATGTGATCTATTTGTCTCTTTTATTCCCCTTTTGCCCGTCAATTCTTGAAAACTATCAAACTTGCAAATCTTACATGTATCTGGTGTTATTAGTAATGAACTATTTTGAAACTTTCTCTAAATTTTGACTTAACTTAAAATATAAAAAAAAATGTTGTTATTTTTTGTTTTTATCAAATTATAATTTATTTGTTTTTTCCTTTTGAAATCTTTTATTAATGTTCTCTTCTCTCTTTTTTTAGAAGAAAAAAGAGAACAAATAATTTTTTTTTAAAAAATAATAATTTTAAAAAAAAAACAATCATAGTATTGAGACATTGTTTTTAAATAAAGAAATCAAATTCATTCATTTTCCAAACATTCCCCAAATTATCAACTACTTTTTTCATTGTTGTTATTGAACTAGTATTTTGGTTCATTAGTCGAAAAATACTAACAATTGTTTTGAAATCGAGACACTCTAAAATCCCAATGTTCTCAATTAGAAGAACCTGTTCACAAAAAAAAATAGTTAAAGTCTTCTAATTATGTTTAAATAACTTTAAAAAGATATTTAAAGACAAATTTTCTAAACAAAATACTTTTTAATTTACTTTAGTTAGAATTGGAAATAAGAAGAACAGAAAATTTTCCAAAATTTGCCTAAAATATAAAAGAAAAACTCAAAATATTTCCCCAACAAATCCAATACTATCTTAAACTTGTAAGAATCCTAATCCTTAATCTATCTAAGATTATAAAAAATTATTTACTTAAAATTATACAAAAAATAAGTTTGATGTTTAAAAAAAAAAAAATAGCAATTTTAAATAAAAAGTTAAAAAAAAAAGATAAAAGATAAATAAAAATGATTATTTTTTTTATTTTTTTTTTAAAAACGTTACATTTTTTCCACAATCCATTAACAAAAGAAAACGAAACAGAATGTAAAAATAAAAGGGAAACTTTGAAAAAATGTGGAAATAACAATTCTCACAATACAAATTATGATAGTATTTTATATCAAAAAATTTCAAAGTTGAGAATATTTTGAATTCAACAATCAATTATATTATCTTCTAATATAATAAATTTATATAAAATAATAATAATAAAAAAAAAAAAAATACAAAAAATATAACAAATTTTAAAAGAAAATTAATTATATTTTCTCTTCTTCAGGAAGTGGTTTTTTCCTTCCAATATTCCATTTAAGCCTAACTGTTGATTTTCTTTTTAATTTTTGTCCATCTTCGATGTTGCTTTGCTTTTCTGAAGAATTGTTCAAATTTTTATCATTTGTTAAAATATTATCAAGACTGTCTGAAGAAGAAGAGGAAGGGAGAAATTGGTTTTGAGAGTTTTTTTCAATAATTTTTTCAATATCTTGTATCCATTGATCTCGGTTCTCAATGGAAGTTGCCATTAAAATTAGATCGTTCTGGATATTATTTTTATCATTTAATAAAAAGAACAAATCATCATTCTGTTTAGTTCGGATTAGTTGTGTGGCCTTATTGATATAAAAGATATTTTTCAAATCGTAAGCCTTATTCTCTTTATTTTTTTGGAATTTCAATTTTTTCTTTTTTATTTGGATAATTAAAATCAAATCAGTAAATAAAATCCCAACTCTGTTTTTAATTCTCTTATCAACGATATTTTTGATTTCGTTTTTTTTAATAAAGCATCTTGATGGTGTATCAAGAAGATTAAAATTTTTGCAATTCCTTAACTTTTGGGAAATTTTAAATACCTTTTGAATTTTGGTAAATTCTCTTTTGCTTTCATTTAAAATGTTTGCTTGTTTGCTAATGGATTCTAGGGCGGATTCCAAATATTTGTAATCTGGGTGGTCTTGCTCGCTATATTTTAATAATTCCTTTAAGAGCAATAAATATCTCGGCACTCTTTGAATGGGCGCAATTAGTAAATCAAATAGCCCCAATTTTGATTTTTCTTGCAATTTTTGCGTGTATAAAAATTCATCAAAAATTAGATTTTTGGTTCGGGCTTCCTTCGTAAGTGTAAATAAGGTCGAATATCTATTAACATATGCCGTATAAACAATCATTGCAGGTGAGATGTTTTTAAAGATTTTTCCGATTTCATCTGTTTGTGTGTAATTAACTTTTGGAACGCCAGTTTCGAGCAAAATTAATATTTTTTTACTTAACCCGAGAATCATTTCTAATTCGTTTTTCAGGTATTTGACATCATCACCTTCAATAAATTCATTATGGATAATTGGAATAAGATATGATTCCAGCAACGTTTTGATTCTCGAGATATATTCTCTCTCTGTTCCAAGGATTTCATTGCATATTTTGATTCTTTTTTCCAATTGTTTAAATTTCTTTCTTTTTTGATATCCCCTAAATAATGCTTGAATATTCGTCGCAGCCTGTTTTTCAGTCACAATGATCTTTTGAGTTTCTTTTTCTTTAACATCCTTTGGATTGAGATAGGCTTTTTTTTGGTTATTGTTCTGCAATGTTCTGTATTTTCTTGAGGGTAATTTCGGTTTCTTTTCTGTTTCCATTTCCTTTTCCTTTCCCCTTTCCCTTTCCCTTTCCTTTTCCTTTTCAACAACTTTCATTGGTTTCTCTTCAATCAAACTATTATTTTCAAACAATTGTAATAGCATTTTTAATTTATTTTGTTTTTGTTTTATAATTTCTTTTTCAATTTCTTCATTTTTCTTTTTTAATTCTTCATATCCTTTGTCTTCATTTTCTTTCTTTTCAAATATTTCAATAAACTTATTTAATTTATTATCTTTTTTTGTTTTTTCTTCATTTTCTTCATTTGTGGTACTGTTTATTTTTTCCTCTTCTTCATTCTCTTTTTTTTTTTCAAAGCGTTCCAACAATCCCTTATATTCAAAGTTTTCATCTTTCATTGTGTTTTTTTCTTCATCATCTTTTTCATTTTCCTTTTTTTGTTCCTTTCCTTGCCCATGTACCTGTTCCTTTTCAGTATTTCCATAATTTTTTTTTTCATTTTCTTCTTCTTCTGTTTGGGTTTTAATATGTTTTTGAATTTGATTTGTATTCTTTGGCCCCTTTATATTTTCTATATTTTCTCCCATAACTTCGTTTTCATCATTATCTTTTTGTTTTTTATTCCTTGAAAATCCATCATTCTTTTCAGTTTTTTCTATTACCTGATGTTCGTTATATTCTCCAGTTTCTCGTATATCCTTAATATTATTTTCCTCGTTTTTTTCATAATTTTTTTTCTCTTTCGTCATCTCATCACTTTCATTATTTGATTCATTATTTTCTTTTTCTTTTTCATTTTCATTTTCATTCACATTATCTTGGTTTTGGATCTCACCATCTTGGATTTCTTTTTCTTGATCGTTTTTTTTTTCGTCACTCATTACATTTTCTTGTAATTGTTCATTTTCAATGTTTCTTTCTTTTTCCTCTTTTTCGTTCACACGTTTCTTTCCAATTTTGAACTTCAATTTTCCTTTTTTTGAATTTCCTTTATCTTTTGATTTTTTTCCGAGTTTTTTCAAATTTGTTTTGAAATCAAAATTGTCGAGATCCTTCCCTTCTTTCTCCATTTGTTCCTTCATTTGTACAAACTCTTCATAGTTTTTATTATTAACTGTCCTACTCTTTCTAGAATATTTTTTTTGCAAATTGTTTCTCTTTTTTTTCTTCTTTTTGTCTAGTAGCGTTGACATATCTCTGTTATATTTTTTTTTCGTTTTGGGCCGATTGCTCCTTAACGATTCCAAATCTTTAAATATACTTTTCATTTTCTTCATCTCTTTGTTATTTCCTTGTCCTGCTTTTTTCTTCCCATTGCTATTCTTAAGATTCCTTTGTTCATATTTTAATAGCAATTTTTTCAATCGATCGATTTTTTTATTCCTTAAATGTAATTCCTTTAATAAATTTTTGTTTTCAGTTTGGTAATGTTTGGATTGTAATGTCAATTGTTTGTCTTTTTTTTTTGTTTGTTTTCGAATTTTTGTTATTGTGTCCTGCTGGCTTATCAACACATTTCTTAATTGCCCGAGAAGTGAATCTTTTTCATCACTTATGCTTATTTTGGAATCATATTTTTCTGTCGAAGAGATATCTTTTAATAATTTAGCTAATTGCAATTTTGTAATTTGCGAATTGGTATGGCTGTTTTGAATTCCGTTATGCCCACTATTATTATCATGATTTATTTTTTTCTTTTTTTTGTCTTTAATTAAATTGTGATTTTTTTGTTTTAGCTTGTTAATTAAAGTCGTGTCATCAAAGATCTTTTTTTCTAATTTTAAAATGTGCTGCTCCTTTTTCATGAGTTCGGTTGCCTTTAAGTTAAGCATTTTTGTAGAAGACTCTACTAATTCAACTAGATCAGCCCTCTCCTGAAGAATCAATTTGATTTTATTCTCACGCTCTTTTTTTTCTTGATCAAACTCGTCGATGGTCGACTCAAAAAATAGCATTTCTTCCTGATGTTTTTTGAATTTTTTTTTCTCTTTTTCATTTTGGAGATAGAGTCTGTCCATACTGCGAGCGACTGATTTTAATAAAGTTTTCAACTTTGTGATTTTGGCAGAATTATTCCGCACCTTTTCCATCTCCTCAAGCTTCAATTCGATTTTTTCTAAGGTAGTGCACGTTGTAAAATCCTGAAATTGCTTAACGTTTGGAGAGAGCGGTGTCCTTGGGGAACGCGGAGACTGTGACAATCTTTTCGCCTTTAAAGGCTTATTTTTTAGTAGGTTCTTTGACGATTTTGATTTCAATTTTTTTGTTGTGCTTTGTGGTGATCGTGTGTGGTGTGTTAATGGTTTATTTTTCTCGCTTACTTTGGTTTTTTTTGGTAAAGTTTTGTTGGATCTTGATCGGAAAAAGTTCGAAACTAACTTTTTTTTCTTCTGATCAGATTTTGAGGTTTCTGTTTTACGTCGTTTCATCTGAGAAAATTTGCTCCCCTTGGGGGTCTTTTTGTTGGAGGTTGTAATTTTCTTATTTTTCATTTCTTTCATGCCAACCATTTTGATTGGTGTTTCTTCCTGTAAGGTTTTTGGTTTGTGGTTGCTTGTAACCGTAGAACGCAATTTTCGATCATTAATGCTTTTCGTTTTTCTTTTTGTCTTTGTTTTTTCTTTTTTACGATTGTGGTTCATTGAACAATTTCCAATTCCGAAAAAAAAAAAGAATATTGTGATCTTTTTATTTGAAAGGAATAAAAAAATTGTAAAAGTTCAAAAAATAACTAAATTAATTTTTAAATATCCTCAAAGAATGAAAAAAGGTTTTGGGATCTTTTAAATGAAACAAGATATTTTATTCTTCAAATTTTCATACTTTTTTTTGATTTGTAAAAGTTTATTTCTAATAATCCAGAATTTACGAAATTACCAAGAATTAAAAACTGATTTAATTAGTATCTCTTTGGTTTTTCACCTTTTTTCAAATGAAATGTTCAAATATGTTTTTATTTTTTAAATTCGGATTTTTTAAGAAATTTTTAAAAGGATTTCTGAAATCATTCAAGTTTTAAAAACAAAGGTTCCTAATCTGATAAGTTTTTTTTTTCGTTCGATTTATATATCGAAAAAGACAAGAAAAATGTTCTTATTAATGAAATTTTTTGCATACTTGATCAAATTATTTTCTTCCTTTTTTGTTAAAATATTGGTTCGGCTTTTCTTTTTGTAAACTCTTGCAAGAACCCATAAAAAATTTTTTTTTAAACTACTGACAACCAAAATACCGAACGTGTGATGTTTTAATGTTTATTATTTTTTGTAGGAGATTATACCTTCATTTAAATTTAAAAAATAATTTCAATACAAATCCAAATAATTTTTACAAAGTTTTTTAGCAAAAACGAAAAGAGTTCCCATAACTGATTGAAATTAAAGTACTTGATGAATTTGGTCTCACATGTCAAATAATTTAAACAATTTTGAAAACAAAACATCGAAATTGGGTATTGTTACATTTAAATAATTCTTAATTGGTTACAAATCAATGGTGTAATTAAAATACCTGATTAGAAAGTTGGTTGTAAAGTTTTAATTACTGTTGTCAAAATAAAACGTGTAGAGAAATTTAACCCATCTTACAAAATAAACGACATGTTTTTTTTTGTTATAGAAGACCTATCCCTCAACCGAACCAAAGAAACCAACAACAAACACTAATTAAACATGGTACTGGTTTCTTAAAGTTCTATTATTTAAAAAGAGATTCAAAAATGAAAGATCAAATTTCAAATTTTGTTTCAAAATAATAGAGTAAATTTGGGATAACTTTTTAATCGAAAAAACACAAAATTTCAATAAAATTGTGAGAATTAGGAAAAATTTTCAACTAATTGTATTCATAATTTAAAATTTTACTCAAAATATCAAGGATTTTACTTTCAAATTAGATTTTACCTTAGGTGTACTATTTGGTAGGAAATTGGATATTGACTTGTAACAAGAAGAAGAAAAAAAAAAACACGGAATATATTTTGAAACACCTGATTCAAGTAGCTGTACAAGGGTTAATTTGATCACAGTACTTGTTGATATTTCAATTTGTATTATTAAAGGACTAGCCTTACTCTAGATGAGCTTATAATGAAACAAGGTTGTAATTGTGTGTCAATGTAGTCAGTGAGATTCAAGATCAAATCACTTTTAAAAAATAAGTTCCAGTAACAAAAAAAATACCGAACGTGATAATAATCCCTGTCAAGACTTTTAATTGTGAGTATTCACAAAATTGTTATATACTATTTGTTTCAAAATAAATCGAACAAAATTTTCATTCAACTTTCCAAAACAGATTTTATAAATGAAGTAAAATTTCAAATTTAGAATTCCATAAACAACCTTCAATCATTAATTTACCTTTTATAGAATTGGGAATTTTGATGATTTATTTAAATCATGAGATTTAGCTCTTTTGGTTTTTCAACTGAAAATTTTCATCTTTTTATTTTACAATTAACAGTAGAGAAAGGAAAAAATACAGGACATGAAAATAATCCGGAAAAATATTTTTAAATATGAACATACGGAAAATTGTTGTTAAATTTCATTTATTTGAAATTAAATCCTTTTTATATATAATTAAAATTTTTTTATGATCTTAGTGATAAACCTAGCTAAAGTTCCTAAAAGTAGGCTGTCTCTAGAATACTTGTGTAATTGTTTGGTAACATAAGTAGATCAACTTTTTTTGAAAAACAATCCAGTTTTATAGAGGTTTAGTAGAGTTTGGAAAATGATAATTTTTATTCTTGTTTTTTGATTGATTGAAGGTATTTTGAACAAGTATAATTTCATTAATCATCATTCTAATCAGTGGTAAGTTATAATTTTAAAAGTTTGATTCTTATAAAAATGATTTGATTTTAAATATTTATAATTCCACAACAGTTTTGCTAATATTCAAAATTAAAAACCTTACCTGTCTTTATTTTCAGGTCCTGGTTTTTTTTTTTTCATTACTATATAAATAGTATTGAATAACAAACTACACTCCATTTCTTTTTAGGGGGTAGACATGGTAAAGGAAAAATTTTTCACTTTTTTGCAATTCTGAAGAGGATCAGAAAATAATATTTTTTTACTTTGGTTATAACTCATTGATTTTTATTATTTAAAGTGCTTCATTCATTAGATTTTTTAATTTTTTTTTACAAAGTCTCAAAGAAATTGCCACAATAGAGTGTTGAGTCGAATTGCTTAAAATAGTGTTTTGAATGTTGACTGACTTATCTTTTATCCTTATCTCAACATTCTATTGTGGTATTTAATTTTTTCATTTTTTATTTTTTCATCATTTTTGAATTTTTTTAATACATTACAACATATTGCAATTAAAAATATTTTTTTGTCAGGGACATTTGGGATTAATGGATTTTGTTTAAAATGAACAAACACTATACAATTGAGAGAATCATAAAAAGGGAACATAAACGGGACTTAAATAACCAGAAGGATTCCAAAAATATAATAATTATCCCAAAACATTACTTTGGTAGGATTTTAAATCGTCGGATTTGGTGGAATTGGAGAAGTGAATATGATTATATGTTATCAAAGTTTAAACCAAAAAATAGCTATAAGTTTTATTCAAAGAATTTGAAATTATTTTCCCCCTAAAAATAAAACTAAACCCCATTCTAAAAATTAGGAAACATCTACAATCAAAAATAGGAAAACAAAAACACAATTTATTGTATTTTTCCAAACCTAATATAAAAAGACATTTAAGTAACATATTACTGGTATTTGAATTTCAAATGGGAAATTTTTTCACTTGGTTTACAATTTCCTTTTTGTTACAAAATTCCAATTTACAACCTGCTCCTGTAGGGAACTCTGTTTGTCATAAACAAGGAAAATGATTTGAAAATATTTTCCCATTTAGACTTCAAATACCAGTATTAATGTTTTTATAAGTAATCATTATCATCCAAATATAAGAAAACAATATAAAACGAAAAATCAAAACGAGTATCCAAAATAAGGAAACGAGCTGAAATGAAAGAGTTTGAACAAAAAATATATTGGTAGATTTGTTAAAATTATACCAACAATGGTTGATCGATCAAATGATAAGATACCATAGACCAATTGTATGTGGTTTTTTCAATTTAAGAAACTCAACTGTAACCATCTATCAACCATTGATTAAAAATTTTCAGATCTAACGAAACAGATTAAGTAACTGAAAAATTGAAAATGAAAACAAAAACAAAAAAGACAAAAAATGAAATAGTTTGTTGAATTAAAATTACTTCCCAATTGGATGTAAACCCTGTTATTGTTATTCTTTCAATGGTTTAAACTGTTCCCAAATTAATGGAATTAAGTTTATTTTAAAAAAAATTAAAATAAAAAAAAACTATTTTATCAAATAAATCTCTTTTTTTTTTATTGTTGAACAGGACTAAAAAAAAATATCAAATAATTATTTTAAAAAAATTTTTAGAGAATCTACGATCACACGCCACTAAAATAAAATGTTCTTATCTCATCTCTCTCGAATCTTTTATCATTTCTTATGGTGTATCTACTCCCTTAAGTTATAAAAAAATGTGATTTGTAGGTTGTTGATTGAAATTTTTCATTAAGTTTGGTTTTATTGGGAGCTTTAAAAAATTTTCTTTTTTCATTTAGTTAATTGACAAAAAAGTAAATCTAAATTCTTTTCTCCAACCCAAAACTCAAAAGTTATTCTTGAACACCTACCAAAATATTAATCTTAAACTCTTCAATTCGGATTTCGGAAAAAAAAAATAAACTGTCAAAAATTGCCATTTTGAACAACTATTAAAATCCATACCAAGTACAAGATCGATCAGATAAGAACCAAATCGACAATTCATTACACCCTACTCAAGATAATCTTTTTTCAAATTTCAGGGATTGTATCCTTATTAAATTCTTAAATTTATAGTATTTTCACTTTGATTTAAATAGTAACGGTTTGTTAAAAATTCTCTTAAATGTTCACAAATTGAATTGTCTCCATATTTTGGATCAAGTACTCTTTTTCATTTTTTTGCTTTTCGTTTTTATTGAATTTATTTCCTTTTTAAATATTTTGGATCTCAACAAATATTTTGGGGAAGAATGTCTTCAAAAAGTAATATTTTTCTCATAAATAAATTTTTTTTTTTTCTTCTTTCTTTTTTCAGTTCTGCAAAAAAAAAGAATCCAAAATTTTTGGCAAATCAAATACAATAATTGAATTGTTAAACAAACTATTAATAACAGTTTGTTAAAGTTCGCATTTTCCAGAGTTTTTCTTTTTTTTTTCTTTTGAAGAACAAAAGTTGAATCTTTTTGTTTTTTTTTCCAAGTTTTTCTTTAAGAATAACTCCTTCTCTTACTTTTTTTTTTTTCAGCACTTGTTTCTTATTTTTAAATATTGTCTGGCATTTGTTTTTTTTTTTTATTTTGTCTCTTGAGAAATCGGAAACCGATTGTAAACTTACCCAATATTTTTTCATCAATTTTTTCCTTAATTATGATCTCAAACCAAAATCTTTTTGTTTTTTTTGAATTCTCTTTCGACTCGCCAATTCTTAAACAAAAAAATTATTTTATTTTTGTTTTTTTTAATTTGCAAAAACCAAAAAAAGAAAAACGAAAACCAAAACAAAAAGAAAAACAAAAAGAAAAACACAAACAAAAATGAAAAGAAAAACAAAACAGACAAAAACAAATTCAAAAAGAAAAACGAAAACCTAACCAAAAAGAAAAATAATAAAAGAAAAAGAAAAACGAAAACCAAAACAAAAAGGTTAATAAAATTAATGAAACTCTTGGTTACAAAAAAAGGATTAATTTGAGATCAAATTCTTTTTAACATTTCTTATTCACTCCAAAACCAAAAAAAAAAGTCCCAGAATAAACAATGCAAAATTTAACAAAAAAATTTTTAAAAGCTTTTATAAAAAAAGCACAAAAGACAACAAAACCGACGTTTTAAATCCAAAATTCTCAATTTTTTTTTCTTTTTATTTTGTTTGTATTATAATTTCACTATTCAAAGGAAAAACAACAAACCCAAGAAAAAGAAAGAAACCAGATGTTGAAACAAAAGACATGGGCATCAAAAAACAAACTAAAGTGAATTATCGAAAAAAACAGCAAGATCAACTTCAAATTTTGGAGGAACAAGTGAAAGAATTGGAAAAAAAAAATAGGGAATTTCTTGTCAAAGAAGCAATTTTAAAAACCAAATCAAAAATTTATAAAAAGCAATTAAAATATTTCCAAGACTTTATGCAAAATGCGCTTTCGCTTGCAACACGCTCAAGTTCACAAGCCAGCACAATACCGTTCTCGATGAATAACGACAGCATCACAAATAATTTGGATTTTGATCTATTGGAAGATCAAAAATTTATTTAATAATATGCTTTTTAATGAATATTTTAGAGATTTCAAACACAAAGTTAGAGATATTATTACGTACACACATACATACACACACACATTTCTTATAAACGATATTGAAATCAATTTTTTTTTTAATTTGCATAGATGGGAAAAAAGAAGACAGTAAGATCGAATCAAAATTCACAATGACGTTCTAGATGTTATTATTGATAACAACTAGACCGAATACTCTCAAATATATCTTCTTATTTTTCTTTTTTCTTTTTTTTTTTTACCCTTTTTCTCTTTATTTTTTTTATCTATTTTTATTAATATATTTATTTTTGTTCATTTTTTTTTATATAAATATTTTCAATGACAATAAAAACTTTAAATAAGAACGTTTTTTTTTCAATATTTTTAACATTCATTTTTGAGATGCAAATAAGAAAAGACACATCCCTTTTTTGTTTTAAAATATCTCTTTTGTTTTATTTAAGTGAGATTTGTTGAATTTTTTTAAAATAATTCCTTGGAACAGTTAAAATCAATGTTATAATTGGATACAAAAAAAATTTTGTCTCTATTGAAGGTGCAAAATAAACATTTTTTCAAATATTAATTATTTTTTTATCAATAAATCTTTGAAGAATCAAATCAGAAATAAGTAGAATAATAAACCTCAAATAATCATTGGTATCTCTGTGAGATAAAATCAACCAATTAATAGATTGTCTTATAAATGAAAAAAATTAACATTCTTATGTTTGACATTGAGTAAAAGAACAATATTTTATTTTTTCATTGAGAGAAAGGAGTAATTTGACAAAAAAAAAAAAAACACATGAAATTAATAAAGTAGAAGATAAGGAGAAATAATTAAAATATTTGTAATAAAAAAGAAAATATCATTTCCAAAATCAGATTAACAACTTAACTATCTAGTATTATTGCATATTTCAGGAATTCACAGAATTGATGATAATCCAAGCTTTTACTCTCTTCTTTATAATTCTAAAATACTTTAATTAAGCACTTGAGTACAATTCACCGGTTTTTACAGGGAAGAGCACAAAACAATAAAAAGATGATCAAAATTAAATAAAAATTACAGAAACTTTGAATTAATAAATTATAATGTACAATTTTTAATTTTCTTTCTTCTATTTCTTTCTTTTTTTTTCTTTTTTTTTTTTGATTATTTATACAAATAATATAAAATATACGTTTTTACTATATTAGTGTAAATCTAAATGTTGTCAAAAATTGTGTTCGAAAAATTTTCTATACAAATAAAGAGTTCCATAAATTTGACCAAATTTTGATAATAGTAAATATAAGAGGTTTTGATGATAACATATATGATCATGATATTAACAATAAAATCGCGATAGTATTAAAAAAATTACAACTAGTCCAACTTTATTGCGAAAAATCATAAAATCGCGAGATTCATATCGCAAAAAAATGAAAAATATTTTTTTGATATCACTTTAAAAAAATATCTTGGCTTTTACAAAGCCTTGAGACTTTTACAACACTTCCCCCCTTTAATAATTTTTGAAAGTGTTTGTAAGTGTTGTGAACTGTCTTCAAGTGTTTGAAAGTTTTGAAAAACAGAAAACTTTTTACATGCGAATGAGTTTGTTTGTTGTGAAAACAAAATTTTTTCTTTTCATTTTTTTTTTTTAACAAAATATAAAATCTCAAACATATTTTTTGCTAAAACTAATAATTACATTTCAACAATAAACCTGAATATAAGATAGATTTGTTTTCTAACAATGGAGTTGTTACATTCACAAATTTAAATAGCCAAATAGAATAAAGAATAAATTTCCTTCTTATTTGTGATCGATCAAAAAAAAAACTCAAAGTTCTAATTGTGTTTTATTTTCAATACAAAGATGTTCAAAGAAGAAAAAAAAAACAAGAAGACAACAAATGTATATAAAAATAGTAATAATTGGTGATAATCTGACAAGGATATAGAGAAATCTTTTGAAGAGTTATCCAACCCCTTTTATCTTTCTGAGAAAAAATGAAAATATTGTAACCCACGAGCACACTCTTTAAAGAAAAGATAAAGGTATGGTTGTTTCAGAAGCTAATTATTCAAGGCAATTTTCAATACCATGATCAACTGAGATAATATTTATTTCTCTTTAGTTCTTATTGTTTTTGATTTAAACAGATCGATAGGTTTGACAACCAAACAAAATGAAAACACAATAAAACCCTTTGATCTGATCCTTGATTGAATCAAGTAACTTTTTTTTTTTTTTTCAAAGAATGACTTTTTGTCACCAAATATATTTTTTGATCAAAAAAAAATTTTTTTGTTTAAATATATTTCTAAATTAGCCCAAAAACCCATCAACTATTATATCGCAATTACTTTTTAATCGCGATATTTTGGCATTTATCACGATTTTATCGAATATCGCGATTTGTTATATTATCGCGATAAGATTGAATATCACGATTTTCTGATATATAACGATTTGATGTAAATTATCGCGATTTTTGTAACTTTATTGTGAATAATAGTAGGTTATCATCAAAACCTCTAATATCTGATTATCTCTATTGACTAATAATAATTTTACCCAAAAAATAATTTTGTGAATACCAATCTTTCATTTTCATTTTAAAATAATTAAATTTTCAAACAAATTATTTGTATTCGACAAATGATTTTATATTGAAAATGCCTTTGACCTAAAAAAAATAAAAACGGATGATTCGTTTACTATTACAAAAATTTATATAAATTCATGAAACTCTCAATTTAAATAGTAAATCATTAAAACACTATTTTTTCAACATTAATATTCACCTTTCTGTAATATCTTTTAAATAATGAAAACCAATATCAAACTCTCTTGTAATTTTATAAATTAAAAAAAAAAAAAAAGTTCTAAATACTCAGCCATATATAAAGATACCCTCTCGGAACCACATTCTGGTAGAAAAGGGATGGTTTTATCACTTAGAATGAAGTAAAATCTTGATATTTACTCAATTATCTTGAAAAAAAAAACAAAAAAAACCAAGCCTAATATATATATATATATAAACATATAAAACTTCGTAACTATCTTAACGAGTGAGATACATAAATCCCCAATATATATAAACCCAATTCAAAAAAAATGAACACACCCAAAATCAAAAATATGTAACAAAAAACCGAATTTATTGGACATAAATAAATGTAATATACAATCATTTTTGGACAACATATTACTACTGTTTTATAAGTAATCATTTTCATCCAAATAAAAGAAAAAAATATAAAAGAAAAGAATAAAATAAGTGTATCCAAACTAATGAAACTACCATAACAAAAAAAATATATTTGTAAATTTGTTGGAATTTCACCTTCAATTATTGATTGATCAAATGATTGAATATAATTGACCAATTACATGTTATTTTCCTATTTAACAAATTCAACACTAACCTTCTATCAGTCATTGAAAAAAAAATTACAGATCTAACAAAACAAATTACGTAACTGGAAAAAAGGAAATGAAAAACAAAACAAAAAAGACAAAAAATGAAATATTTTGTAAAATCAAAAATTTTACCCTATTGGATTTAAAGTGGAATATTTCTCTTCTTTCAACAGTTTAAACTACGTCAAAAATTTTGGAATTTAGTATATACACACACACACATATATACAGTTAATTCCACTTGTAAGGCACAAACTTCCTACTAAATACATGTCACCAAAAATCTCAAATTAAGGACTAAAAGTCAAATTCTAGTAAAATAATTTGAAAAATAAAAAATATTTCAAAAATGTGCCCAAATTTGAGATTTTTTTTAAATGTTAAATTTGGTTGAAAGTTTGTGTCTAAATAATGGAACTGACTTTATTTCATTTAAATCTATGATATTTTAAGTTTTACAAATAGAGACGGAAACCAGAAATTACAAGACACTTTTTTTGAGAACTGTATTTATAAAAGTACAATAAGAAAATGAACGATAAATTGGAAAAGTTATATCTACAAAAAGAGTTGATATTTTGAGAAAATTTATATTATTCAAAAAAATATAATTTCAAAAAATTGAGAAAATTATGATATATGCCGAACCAATTTGATTCATATTTTTTAAATTTACTCAATAATTCTGGTTTTTTATCATTAAAATTGATTTCATCGTACAAGAATTATAGGTCAATGAATTGGAAATTATATTTGAGCAATACAAAAAAAAAAAGCGTCAATTTTTTATGTATTTTTAGAAACACTTGAATAAGTTTTGGAGAAGGAATTTTTTTTTGATAACAATATCCAAGAATAACATAATTTATCTATATTATCCTCTATATTTTCTTAATGATTATGGTTAAATATCACTAATCGCTGTTTAAAAAGCAATGACTAAAAAATGAACACTAATTAAATTGAAAAATTTGTGTCAAATGGTTTATTTCACATTTTTTTCCAACACATATGTGGACTTTCTTTTTAATCTTGATGTAGAGATGAAATAAACATTTTGAATTAATTGATGATCTTTTATTGAATATATAAATATATTATTTCATAATCTATGATGTTCCAGTTCTAATAATATATCCATCAGCACTCTTAGCTCAGCCTGTAGAGCATTTCATCAATTTATTGGTTCGAATCCAATATTGGGCAATTCTAAATAGCCCAATTGGCCGAATGGTTAAGGCGTTAAAATTTTGATTTAATATAATATGAAAAGGTCAATGGTTAAAATCCATTAGGGTGCTTTTTTTTTTTTTTTTTATTTTTATTTCCCCATTCAGTTCCCTACTTGTTAAGGTTTAAATTAAAACAAATTCAAGTGATAACAGTCAAGTTTTGGAATAATATTATTTTTTTGATGATTTTTTTTTATTGATCTAATTTCATTTCAAAACCAAAAATATCTTTGAAATATAAAATACGTCACTTTGTTTTTTTCCTTATAATCCTAATCAAATCTCAGAACTACTTCTCCTAATTGCAAATTAAACAGAACAAAATTTGAATTCAAAAAAAAGAAAAAAAAAATAAAATAAATCGGAAAAAGGGGAAATTCACAAATGATAAATTCAAAATCTTTTGAGTTTTCAATAAATAGGAACAAATTGTTCCTTAGTCTTACAACAAAAAAAGAAAGAAATATACCAATAAAATCAATCACAAAAGTCTGCAATTCTAAAAGAGGTATTCACAATATAACTGTTTTACTGTTTAAATAGTTGAATATAAATTTGACTTGGAAAACTTTTTTTTATTCCAAATGCTAATTGGAAAATTTTGTTTTAATTTTTTTTTCACAAATATTAAATGTTTTAACAATAAAAATTTACCAATCAAAATATATCCCCAAAAGTAACCATAAGGAAGCTAAATTAATCTCTTGAAATATCGTTTCTAATTGGATTTAGAAAGATCTTTTGGTTTTGTTTTACTAAACAATTAGTAAAATATTTAGAACTGGAAATAAATATTTTCCTTTATTAATTGGAAAATAACAGTACAATTGGATCCCAAGTTTTTCATTTTCTCGAAAAAAGAAAAAGGAGAAAAGTAAAAAGCACAAATTTAATTTGAAAAACAGGTAGAAGTATCAAGTACTTTTATTTTGATCACCACTTTGTTTTCAAGAATAAAACAACTTATATCACCATTAAAAAATCTTAGAATACAATTACCTGTGTTTAGAGTCAGAAAACACAATTAGAAAAAGACAAATTCGAAACAAATTCAAATATATTTATTTGGTTCTTTCATCTTTTTTCAAAAATTAAGGAATAAAAGTTTTGACAAAACCTGGTAATCGAAAAAGAAAATCCACTAAATTTTCTATTGATTCTCAAAAACATCAAAAAAAAAAGTAAATAGAAGTTTTTCATAAAAGAGTAAAACCACTAAAACTAAAATGGAAATTCCAAATATAAACAATTTTTTTATGGATTAAAGAGGAAATTTTGTGAGATCTGAAGATATTTGTTTTTGGAAGACCTTATGAAAAATTTGTATGATTTAATATAAAAATAAACCACTTTCTCAGCAACAGACAAGAGAAACAATTTATTTGAGAAAGATAATTAAGAAGTAGTTTTGTAAAAAAAAAAGAAATCTTGATGAGATCTTTAAGAAAATTTTTTATTTACAATTTATGTTTCAAATGATGAAATGGAAGAGTTAATGTCATCTAAACAATTTATTAATTTAAATCTCTTTTTGAAATCCAAAAAAGTGCAAGTTTCCAATAAAAAATTAAAAAAAGTTCCCTATTAATTTGTTTAAAAATTAAGTTAATTCTTGAAAATGAGAAAAAAATTATTAGTTTTCTGTTTGAAAGTATTGATTTCGAAAACAGAGAATTTTTTATTTTGGTGTTTCTTTTTCTTGAATATTTCAATTCAAATCTCAATTAATAAAACTTAATAGATGTATACTGATAATTTAATAAATAGATATTTGACTTAAGTTTAACAAAAATTTATCAATTAAATTCAGATCTATTATGCAAAAATTTTTATTATTTTAAGGCTTGAATAAAGTTTTTTTCTGATTTGCAAATAATGAAAAAAAATTTCAAATAAAAATTCATTTTCTGAAAAATTTTTTTAACAAATTGCTTGGTTTTATTCACAAAAATTGTTATAATACTTTAAATCCTTTTGTAAGAAAAAAATTGATTTAGAATTTTGGGGATAAAATTACTTTATTCACTAATATCTTCAAAAAAAATTTTATTTTGAAAAATCTAATAGTATCTTAAAACCAAAATAAAAACTCGAAGGAAAAATTTTAACTGACTTTAAAAATTTAATGATTATAATTATTCTTCTTAAAATAATACAAATATTTTTTAATCCGTTGAATAAACATTTTTTTTTGGTTAACAAAATGAATTTTTAAATTAAAAAAAAAAAAAAATCTTTAAATTAATATTTCAATCAACAAAGACTTGATATTGTAGAATAATGATGGAAATAGTTATAAACAAGGTATTAAACTTTTTATATATTGAGAAATCAAATTATTTTAATATTTTTCTTTTTCCGAAATAATCAAAAATAGAAATTGATCTAACCAAAAAAATTATTCTTTTTTGAATTCTACAAGTTGGAAGGTCCAAAAAAATTTCACAATAATAAAAAATCAATATTACTTATTTAAAACTCGAAAATATTTAAGTTATTCCTCAAGCACATCAATTCTAAAATTCAGAACTATCACTAACAACTTAAATAGATATTACTCAGTAATTAATAAAAATTCAAATAAATCTGGTCATTTATGTTTAAAGTATAAACAGAAGGAAATTATAGAAAATATTGATCATTTTTTATGGGTATATCCTTACTATGAATATAAGATAGATTAATTTTTCACAATGAGTTAAAACAAATAATTATTAATGACCTAATTTTAAACTGTGATAGTTGGAAAATATTTTCATGAATTAATAATTGTGAAATCTATGATTTCAAGCTTGTTTTTCTGAAAGGAAATTTAAGTCTAAGGGAAACTATAATGTAATTTACACTTCTTCAATAATAATAATACTAATAAAAATATTCTTTTTTAGGTTTTTTAATCAATAATTTTTTTTTGACCTTTGGTATTTACAAAATTTGTAAGTGGAAAATATTAACAATATCATATAACAAGATTTTGGCCTTAATGTTTTCTTTCAAGTTGGATCCCTTAACTAAATTTTCTTTTAATTCTCGAAATTACAAAAAAGAAAATTGAAGTTTTGTAGAAAAGGGTTAATCCACAAAAACTAAAATCGAAATTCCCAATATAAAAATTTTTTATTGATTAAAGAGTAAATTTTGCTGAGTACTAAAAATATTTTTTTTGAGGAATGCTGAATGAAAATTTTTATTCAATTAATTTTATGATTATAAGCAGTGATTTTGTTATGTAATTTGAATAATAACCAATCTAAGACAAGGTTTTATTTATCACTTCATCAAAAACAAAAAAAAATAAGTGATTGTTATTTTCCTCTTCATTTGGTTGATTTAAATATTTAAATATCACTTTTTGTTTTTTAAAGGATCAGCCTTCAACGAACACAGGTCAAAATCTTTGAATATGATATTGATAATATTCTCAAATTACAAATTTTATATATACCAAGTGTCAAAAAACTCTGATCGATTAAGAAACCCATTAAAGAATATTTTTTTTGTGAGATCAATTTTTTTTTTCCATTTTTTATGAAAAAGAAAAATATTAAATTCATTTTATTTGTCACATTATAAAAAGTTTTTACACTTTTTTTTTTTATAAATATCTTCATCATCATTAAAAAATAATTAATGTATATTACAAGGAAAATTATTCCAAAGAGTTTTTGTTCTTCTATTAGATAATTCATTTGGATAAACAAAAAATTAGATCTATTGTAAATTTTGAAAAATATTTAATATTGCTAAAAGTAGGATAGTTATAAACATTAAAGTTTGAAAGTTATAAAAAAATATTTAGGAAGAAATATAGTTTTTTTTTTTAGAATATGAAATTTGATATATTCTAATAAAATTTCATTGAAGATATTTACTAATATTAGTAATTTTATCCTTAAAAATTGAAAATCAATTTTTTTATGCCAATAATGATTTAAATTATGATAATAATTCTTGTGAATAAGACCAAACAAATTATTAAAAATATTTTGATTGAGAAAATAATTTAGGTTATTGCTTTTCATTTTTTGAAAATGAGAAAATGACTTTTTTCTAACTTTAAAAAATAAAAAATTTCCACATATTAGATCTGGATTTAATTGATATATTTGAGTTAAACTTTTATTAAATTTTATTTAATCTTATATACTTTTCCAATTAGTTTTTTTTTGGCTGAGATTTTAATTGATATTATATATATATATATATATATATACAATAATAACCAAATAAAAAATTTTCTTTCAAAATCAATACTTTTCAAAATAAAAAATTTATGTATAAACCTATTTTAAGAATTAAATTAATTATTTATAAAAAGAATAGGTTATATTCTTTTCATTTCTATTGGTAAAATATGATTATTTGAATTTAAAAAATAGACTCAAAATACTATTTTTGTTTAAATATGTTTAACTTATCCATTTTATAAATCAAAACACAAATTGTAAAAAAAAAAATAGTTTTCAGATCTTGAAAAGATTTGATTTTATTTATAAAAATACTAGCCACCTAAAGTATAATTTCTAAAAAATGAAAAGTAATTGATTGAAATATCCCAGTTAACCAGTTTATTTCACCCTTTTTTTCCAACATATATGTATACTTTCATTTTAATCTTGATGTAGAGATGAAATAAACATTTTGAATTAATTGATGATCTTTTAATGTATATAAAATATATTATTTCATAATCTATGATGTTCCAGTTCTAATAATATATCCATCAGCACTCTTAGCTCAGCCTGTAGAGCATTTCATCAATTTATTGGTTCGAATCCAATATTGGGCAATTCTAAATAGCCCAATTGGCCGAATGGTTAAGGCGTTAAAATTTTGATTTAATATAATATGAAAAGGTCAATGGTTAAAATCCATTAGGGTGCTTTTTTTTTTATTATTTTTATTTCTCCATTCAGTTTCCTACTTGTTAAGGTTTAAGTTAAAACAAATTCAAGTGATACAAGTCAAGTTTTGGAATAATATTATTTTTTTGATGATTTTTTTTTATTGATCTAATTTCATTTCAAAACCAATTATATATTTGAAATTTAAAATACGTCACTTTGTTTTTTTTTCCTTATAATCCTAATCAAATCATGACTTTCAGTTTATTTAGAGATTACAGTTAGTTTTTTTTTTAAGGTACAAACTTTCATCTCAATTTAAGGCACAAATAAAAAATTTCAAATTTTGGAACATTTTTGGAAATTTTTTTTTGTTCATAAATTATTTTACTAGAAGGTAATTGTTAAGCCTTAATTTGAGATTATAAATGAAATTAATTTACCTTCATCATTTGTCCCTTAAAAGTCAAGGTGGCTGTGTTATTGCGGTACACAAATAAAAAATCACTCAATAATGGCATTTGAATTATAAATGGGTAAAATTTTTCACTAGCTTTTCCAAACGTTCTTTTATTTAATTTGATTTTCAAAGAAGGAGATTGAAATTTGTGAATTTGATTGAAAAAGGAAATTGGAAAAAGAAGTGAAAATTTTTCTCGTTTATAATTGAAATACCCATAAAAATGATGAATTTTACAATAAATAAATACTATTCTTCACAATTTTTATCTTTGGTAAATATTTAACTGAGAAAAAAAGAAAAAATTCAAAAATAATTATCGTTTTTGGTAAAAATAATTTTTTTCGATTTTTGGAGTTGGTATATCATTAACTTTAATCAAAATAAAAGGATGGTATTGTTCGTGTTTCTGTGGAATTCATGTAAAGTGTACATCCATAACAGAAAACAAAAAAATAATAATGACAAATGTTTCGTTTTATATTAAAAACAATTTATTAAAATCTGTTAAGATTATTTACTTCTGACTAAAATAAAAGGGTATCATTTTGAAGGGATCTGAAGAATTTATTAAAGTACTTATAAATTTTATATTTATAAATTATGTTCTGAATTAATTTTTAAAATTTTTATTTAGTTATGTTTCTTATAGATATTGGTTTTTAAGGTAGTTAAAAGATCAATTAAAGGTAACAATAGCTAATAAAATCAAAATATTTATGTTTCATATTTTGTATGTGTAGGGTGAAGACATCTATTATTTTCTGCAATAATGATAAGTTAAATTTAAACTGATGTTGTGTTTTTAATATTATGTCTAATAAAGTAATTGAGATTGGTTATATTGAAAAGAATATATCGTAATTCTTTTATTGTTTTGTATTTTTAATAATATTGTTTTAATTATAAGAATTGGAATTTCTTTAGATTTATTGTTTTGATAGAGTTGGTTTAAGAGATCGGTTTTTTGTTTTTTGTAAGAATTTATATTTTATGGGTGTTGTTTTTGTTGATTTTGTGAAAATAAAAAATGCAATTAATTTTATAATATAGATTTTAATAAATTAAATATTAATTTTAAACACTCTTAATGTCCAATTTGCTTCGCTAGCTCAGTCGGCAGAGCGTCAGGCTTTTAACCTGAATGTCGCGGGTTCGAGCCCCGCGCGGAGCTTTCCTTTTTATTTTTTTTGCTCTCTTTTAACTTTTTAATGACTTCAAGTATTGAACTTTTATTAAAGTTTGACAACTTTTTTTCATGAGCACTAGTAATTTCGTAAAAAAGAGATTAAAAAAAAAACATTTTTATCGGATCAAAATACTTTTCAAAAAAGAAAAAAACTTATTTCTTGTACAAATCAATCAACACTAAAATTCAACATTGAACTACTTTTGGAATTTGAGATTTTGTGGATTCGTTTTACATTGAAAAGTTGGAAAACTATTTTCTTTTTGAATTTTAGATCTAAAAATTGTAATATAGTAGGGAAAAAAATACCGGACATGGAAAAAAATCCCGGACAAGATTTTTAATTGTGAGTATTAGTAAAATTTTTGTCTAATTTCAATCAAATCCTTACTGGTATTTGAATTCTAAATGGGAAAGAATTTTCACTTCCTTTTCCATATTTTTTTTTTATAAATATAGTTCTTAAAGAAAGAGGTTCTCGATCTATGTTCTCTTAAAAAAGAGAAATTAAAAATGAAGTGAAAAAAAATCCCATTTATTATTCAAATACCAGTATTATAAATAACCAATTTTTTTATGAGATTCGTAATAAACCTACCTAAAGTTCATCAAAGTAAGGTGTCTCTAGAATACTCTAGTAATTGTTTGATAGCCATATGTTGATCAACGTTTTTTGAAAAACAATCGAGTTTTATTGAGGTTTACTAGAGTTTGGAAAATGATCATTTTTCTTCTTGTTTTTTGATTGATTGAATTGTGTTTTGAACAAGTGTGATTTCATCAGTCATCATTCTAATAAGTGGGGGAGTTATAATTGAAAAAGTTCGATTCTTAAAAAAAGGAATTTGATTGTAAATAAATGAAATTACACAATAATTTTACTAATATTCACAATTCAAAATCTTGTCCGGGATTTTTTTCATGTCCGGTATTTTTTTCACTGCTCTACTTTTCAAAAGTTTTTTTTCATTTCGTCGACTTTATCGGGGAAATGTTATTTTATTTTTTGAGGTTTGTCTGAAGATTTTCAGGTTACAAAAATGATGAATTTCAAATTTTTCGAATAAACAAAAACCAAAACCCAAAAATAAAATCAAGACCAAATGTGAATTTTTAAATGGGCCATTTCAAGTTACCAAATCCAAAAGAGTTTTTCTGATTTTCAGAAAAAATAGACGGAAAACAATAAATGAAATTGCCAAGGAAATACGACAATTAAATTGGTTCTGTTTGAGATTGTATAATTGGATCAAAAATAGTCAAATCATTTTTACTGGTCGAATAATATATAAAATTTAGCAATTAAAATAGTCATATTAACAGTTGGAAGTATTTGTCCAAGAAGTAAAGGAATATCCAAAAATCGATAAAAATAAACAATACTTAGAATGTTAACAATGGTTTTTTGACTTAAATGGATACTGATTCAAGAGATCATCTTAAAATTTATGAAATTTAAGGGTATAGTCATTTAACTGAATGTACTCCTTACTCAAAAAGTGACTTGAGTCCTAAAAAGGGTATTGTGAAATAGCACTTCTTTTGGTTGATAAAATTCAAATAACAAATAAAAAATTTCATCAGATCATCTTTGACAAAAAATTCACCAAAAAAAAAAGTTTAAAAGAGTTCTCAATTTCAAAAAATTACCTCAAAAAAGTAACAAGAATCTCATTCTGAAAAAAAATTCAACAAAAAAAAAAGTTTAAAAGAGTTCCCAATTTTCAAAAAATCAAAATTTTTAAAAAAAAATTCATTTTTTCTCATTCTATATTTCCAAATGGTCAAATTTCTTTAATTTAAAACAAATTGCCATCTTGAAGTTCGCAATCAATTTCATTCGATTTAATCCGATTTGTGGTTATTTTGTAACCCTCTAAAAATGACCAAGTAAGGATTATGTAATATTCTTGAGATAAAAAATAACCCATTTAAAAATGAAAAAAAAAGAAAAAAAAAATCACAGAGATCTCAAAAAGTGCCAAAGAGCGATACTTTAAAACTGACATAGCTGTTTTCAAAATTGTATATTCTAACAATTCTAATTGGAAATAGAGTGTCTCTCTTTGGGGCTTCTTTTCTTAAAATATCCTCATCTTTACTCGTATTTGAATTATAAATGGGAAAGAATATTCACTTCCTTTTCTATATTTTTTTTTATAAATAGAGTTCTCTAAGAAGTAGGACGTAGTGTGTGGCTTTGTTTGAAAAAGGAAATTGAAAATGATTTGAAAATTTTTTACGAGTTAAAATTCTAATCCCATAAGTTGTTGATTTTTGGAGATCGATCTTCCATCATAGGCTGGTTCGTTTTTGATTGGTGTTAGGTCCTCATAAAAATTACTAAAAATTTTTTTTCCATTTCAGAAAAAAAAAATTCACCATAATGACTCGGCCATTAAGTTTTTTTTTTGGAATATTTTAAGGTTTGAAACAATTTTTTTCCTACAATCAGTTCCATTTTTAAGACAAAAACTATCGGCTAAAATTAATTCACTGACATGTCTCAAATTAAGACATAAAATTCAGATTCCACTGTTGTCAAAATTAACGTGCACAGAAAAGTCTAATCGATATTTCAAAATAAAAAGCATGTTTTTTTTATTTAAGAAGACCTATACATCAACCGATCAAGGAATCCAAACATAATACCTGATTAAATATGGATTCGATTTCTTATCATTCTATTATTTAAAAATAAATGCTTAAAATAAAGGATCAAATAGCAATATTTTTACCAAAAAATAGAGTATATTTTTATAAAAATTTACTATCTCATCAAAAAACAAAAAAATCAAAAAAATTAGAAAATTACATAAAAATTTTAACTAATTGTATTCTTCATTTAAATATATCTGAAAATATCACGGATTTTACTTTCGAAAATGATTTGAACTTAGGTAATACTATTGGGGTAATAAATTGAATGTTGACTTGGAAAAAAAAAAAAAAAAGAACCAACTATGTTTTGAAACTCGGATAATAGTTGTTATAAAACACATTATTATGATCATGATAATTTTATATTAAGGTTAAAAATCTAATTTTAGAAAAAGGTTTGTAATCGCAACTAGTTTCACCTTTAAGTCAGAAACTTTCATTGAAATAAAAGTCCCAAATACAATCTCAAATTAAGTCATAAGATTCAAAATCTAGTTTCATAATATGTGTTAAAAAAAAATTATCAAAAGTTCCTTAATTTGAAATTTTTTCTTGTGCCTTTAATTTCGTTGAAAGTTTGGACCTTAAAAGTGGAACTGATTATAGGTTTCAAGAACAACCGATCAATGACAAGGGTATGTTTGATCACTCAATCAAAAACCAAAATAAGTTGATCTCAATTTTCCTCTAGATTACTTTAATTTGAAAAAAGTAAAATCACTTTTTGTTGTTTAAGGGATCAGACATCACCCAAAACAGGTAAAAATCTTTAATGATGATATTGATACCATTCCCTACTTACAAATTCTGTCTATACCAAGTTCCAAAGAACTCTGTTCAACTAATTATTCCAGAAATGAAAAAAATTTTCAGTGAGATCAATTTTTTTTTCCATATTTTCTCAAAAAGAAAACCTTTAAATAAATTTGATTTCTTACATTATAAAAAGTTTTTACCCATTTTTTTTTCCAATATTATTACACAATACGAAGTTTATTTTTGCCAAGATTATAATGTAATTTTTTTTTTCTTTTATTAGATAATTCTTATAGTTAAACGAAAAATTGATTGATTCATTATATTGGAAAGTTGTTATATTACTTAAGTGATTAACATCAATAAAGGAGAAGCCTAAGAACAAAGTATGATGTTATTGGTTGTTAATCACATTAGTTCAGCATGATTCAAATGCCCCTAAAAAAAACGATTAGTCAAGTAGTAATATTTGTTGATCTTATTAATTATTAATCATAATTGTTTTAACAAAAAAACCCAACAATTTCTGAAAAAAATCCACCTTTAACACTAATTAAAGGGCTGGATTAAAAATATTCAGACTCCAGGGTCGCAAAATACCTTCTTAAATTTTTTTTGAAATCTAGATTCATTGCAAAACAATTCAATTTTTATTTTTGACGATTAAATAATTAAATCAACAGATTATTTTGACAAATTATTTCAAAAATATTAGAAAAATATTGATATTACAATAAGTTATATCAAAAGGGGAACTAAAAAAAAACAGTATTTTGGGTTTTTATGTTGATTATTATTGAGATAATCTTCGAAATTAAAAAATTACAAAAATAGTTACTTTCTAAAAGTTCTAAAGATGAATTATTAAAAACGAAAATATTATTAATTTGAGTTTCCACTTTTTAGATTTGTCAAAGTATTAAAAAAAAATTTCCAAAATGAAAATTTTTAATATTGATCATTAGTATAAAAATCAATAATTTATTTAGGAATAAGATTTTTAATAATTTTTTAGAACCATTTAAGCCTTTTCCCACTAATAAAATTTACACCCAATTACAAAACACTTTCATTATCGAGAAATCTAGGGTGACTCGAATCCCTTAAGGGACTAGTCTCGATTATTATTTTTTGAACAATTTCTAAATATGGATTCCTTATCTAGAAATATGTTTACTATTGAAAATAAAAAGTGTTTTCAAATCTAAGTGATTGGCAAAGTATTTTCTCTATCTCTATTATATTTCGCTAAAAAATTTGATAATGATTAATCCCTTAAAGATGGCTCGTTATAACTATTAACCTTTTAAAGCCATTTATAAAATTTTTCTTATATATTGTGTTTTTGTTACAAGATGAAATTCATTTATCACCAATACAATTTTCCTTAATTTATTTGTGAATTAAGGAATTTTTTTATCAAAATTGAAAATTAATTTTTTCATCCCAATAATGATTTAAAGTATAATAACAATTCTTGTGAATAATACTAAAAAAATTGGTCAAAATCTTTTGATTGAAAAAATAATCTTAGTTATTTTTTTTTCATTTTTTGAAAACCAGAAAAAAACCTTTTTCAAAACTAAGAAATAAAAATTTTTACATTATAGATCAGGTATTTATATGATATAATTGTTTTAAACTTCTTACAAATATTTTTTTTTGAATATGAGACTTTTGAAAAAAAAGAAAAATGTGATTATTGCACTCAATATTATGGAAATATAAATTACTTTATTTAGTATTGTTTAAGATATAAATTTATCAGAAGCAAATTGAAAAATAAATTAGTAAAAAAAAATTTTAGAATAAAAAATTAGTTAAAAATGTATCCTTATGAAAAATACTCAAAAGCTCCTTAATCTAAAGAATCAAAATCACGAAATTTATTTATATTGTTGAGATTTTTTTATCAAAGTTCTTATGGTTAGAAAACTTAAGGTAATAAAGAAAAAATTGAAAATAAAAAATTGAAAATAAAAAAGACCTAAAATAGTAAAAAATATACAAATTCGGTACATAGTGCCCTACTATTTGAGGTAGTGTATAGGTTTTTTTTTTTAATTTAGAAGAATTGAGCAAAATCAAATATTTTACTCAATTATTTTAAATATAAAAAAACCAACCACAGTGGAATACCAATTATTAATCAAAGTTTCTGGAATATTTATTTATTACTGATAACCTTTATATTGGGTTTTTAATCCTCCTGTGTATTCGGGACTCGGATAATTTTTAATTTGGTGGTGTATATGATAAAATATTTTTGTACCTTATTATTTTATATATTGCTATACTTCTCTTTTTTATTTCGTAATTTTTCTTTGATCACTCCTTTCTCACAATACATAAATAAATAAAAAATTTTTTCAAAATAAAGCTAAAATTTCATTAATAAAATTTTGTTAAATTGCTATCAAAATTGTATTCATTCAATCACAAATACTTGATTTAATTGAATTTCTTGAGATTTGAATTGAAATATTAAAAATTAAAACTAATAACAATATAGACAATTTTCTTTCTAAATCAATACTTTTGAACATAAAACCAAAAATATATTTATCTTATTTTCAAGAATTAATCTTAATTCTTTATAAAAATAATAGGTTATTTTTTATCGTTTTATATTGGAAAAATGTAAATTTTGAGTTCATATAAAAGGAAAAAAACTTAATTATTACAGTCAGTCCCACTTCAAATGCAAAAACTTTCAACATAATTTAAGGCACAAAAAAATCTCAAATTAAGGCACAAAATTCAGATTCTAGTAAAATAATTTGTGTAAAAAACAAAAAAAATCCAAATTTTATGCTTTAATTTGAGATTTTATTGTGACTTAAATAACGTTGAAAGTTTGTACCTTAAATTTAAAACTAAATGTAATAAAATTGATTGGATACTTTTTTTCATTTTATATAAGAAAAATTTGAATTTTGGATTTTAAAAAATAGATTTAAACTACTGCTAATTCCACTTTTAAGACACAAACAATCAACAAATTGTAAGGCACAAAAAAATCTCAAATTAAAGCACAATATTCAAATTATAATAAAATAATTTGTGTAAAAAACAATTCAAAAAAATGTTCTTTAATTTGGGGTTTTTTGTACCTGACATTTGGATTTTAGTTTGTATCTTAAAAGCGGAATTGTCTGTAATAAATTGTTTATATGTGATTAATTTATCCATTTCAAAAGCCAAAAGGTAAATTATAAATAGAATATTTAAAATATCTCAACAAGATTTCATTTTATTTTAAAAATAATACTACTCAAAATATATTTAAAAGATTTCTGATCCTTTTTTTTTTTTTTTTTTTGATAAAATCGTGATTTTTTCATTGACTATGATAGTTTTCTGGTATATCATTGATACCATAAAAATTTCAAGTATATTTTATTTCTTTAGTAACATTCTATAGTATTTAAAAAAGAATAGAAGTTATTCCAAGTAAAAACATTAAGAGAAAATCCAAAATAAGTTATTCAAATTCAAAAAACCTCAAACATCTTAAAATAGTTTAATAAATGGCATTCGTTGTTAGTTGGAACATTAAATATACTTGAAATTTTTATGGTATCAATGATATACCAGAAAACTATCATAGTCAATGAAAAAATCACGATTTTATGAAAAAAAAAAAAACATGAAAAATTCTGAAATTATTTTTACTTTTCACGATCATTAAAAAATAATTTGAAAAAAAATTATACATTTACTAATTTTTCACTTTTTGATAACCTCACTTATAATAAATACTATTGGTTAATAAAAGATCTTTTATTTAAAATTATTTTTCGAGATATTTTACAATTAAAGTAAGACAATCCAATTTTAAATGTCCCCAGAAGATTTATTTAGATTTAATATAGTAAGTTCAACTTTTAAGACACAAACTAAAAACTAAATTTAAGCCACAATAAAAACCTTAAATTAAGGTAAAAATGTCAAAATCTAGTGAAAATGATTTGTAAAAAAAAATTCTAAAAAATGTGCATTAATTAAAGATTTTTTAATTCCTTAAATTATGTTGAAAGTTTGTGTCTTAGAAGTGGAACTGATTGTATAATAAAAAAAATTGAACATTTTTTTTCATACTTAATAGGTAATAATCATATATTTTAAAATTATTTTAAAGATAATAGATATCTTTCAAATGGATAACCAATTATTTTGACAATGATAGAATAATTTATTAATATAAATTGAAAAAAATATTTTATTTTTGAATTTCCGTTAGGTTTTTTTCAATTTTTGAAATAAACAGAAAATTTAAGAAATTTTCAGTTTATTTCAAAAAGTAAAAAAAACCTAGTACACTTCCGCTAGATTTTCTCGAATTTAAAATAATTGAGAAAAAACTAAGAATTTTCTCCATTCTTCTGTTTTCTGGAAAAGATAGGCATTATACGGACAAGGCAATAATTATCATTAGGATTTTTTTTTTCTATTTCATTTTTAGTAGAACAGTAGGATAGTTTCAAAACTTTTAGTTATTATTTAGCAAAGTAAATATCTGTAAGTTGAATTAAACTAAAATTCGTACTTCTGTTTATTTGCATTTCTTCATAAAAAAAACACCTTTTTTTTATGACTAGATACTTTTAAAAATGGTGACTATACTAACAACAATAAATACAATAGCTCCAATAAATGAAAGTTGTAAAATTTTGATTATATTGTGAATAAACTTTATAATTAAAGAAGAAAGGTTAATAAAATTAGTATTTTTGTGTAACTTGGTTTTTTTCAATTATTTATTTTTCATTCTAGTAATGTTTCGTCACTTAAAAGGTTATTTTTAAAAAATGAACTGTAATTGATTTGAAATATTCCAATTAACCAGTTTATTTCATATTTTTTTCCAACATATATGTATACTTTCATTTTAATCTTGATGTAGAGATGAAATCAACATTTTGAATTAATTGATGATCTTTTATTGAATATATAAATATATTATTTCATAATCCATGATGTTCCAGTTCTAATAATATATCCATCAGCACTCTTAGCTCAGCCTGTAGAGCATTTCATCAATTTATTGGTTCGAATCCAATATTGGGCAATTCTAAATAGCCCAATTGGCCGAATGGTTAAGGCGTTAAAATTTTGATTTAATATAATATGAAAAGGTCAATGGTTAAAATCCATTAGGGTGCTTTTTTTTTTTTTTTTATTTTTATTTCTCCAATCAGTTTCCTACTTGTTAAGGTTTAAGTTAAAACAAATTCAAGTGATACAAGTCAAGTTTTGGAATAATATTATTTTTTTGATGATTTTTTTTTATTGATCTAATTTCATTTCAAATCCAATTATATATTTGAAATTTAAAATACGTCACTTTGTTTTTTTCCTTATATTCCTAATCAAATCGTGACTTTAAGTCTATTTAGAGATTAGAGTTAGTTTTTTTTTTTATGGTACAAACTTTCATCTCAATTTAAGGCACAAATAAAAAATTTCAAATTTTGGAACATTTTTGGAAATTTTTTTTTGTTCACAAATTATTTTACTAGAATTTAAAAAATATGCCTTAATTTGAGCTTTTTCTTGTTCACTAAATTACAATGAAAGTTTATGTCTTAAAAGTGGAACTAACTGTATTAAAATTAATACTAATCCAAAGAGTGATCAGATAAGAATAATAATAACTTACCCTCTACAACCTACACAAAATAATCTTTTTTTCATCACTTTTTAACTATCATCTTTAAATCCAGAAAGAGCCGGACCAACGTTCTCAAAAACAAAATAGCAATACAATTTGAATCTTCTTTGGAATTGTTAAATAAACCCCATAATTCAAATTCTTCATATCTTTACAT
Source organism: Anaeramoeba flamelloides (assembly GCA_027625915.1). Lineage (NCBI taxonomy): Eukaryota > Anaeramoebidae > Anaeramoeba > Anaeramoeba flamelloides. The sequence continues at coordinate 1,980,932 of JANTQA010000045.1, forward strand.
GAGCCGAAAGATCTTGAACAAAAAACTGTATTTCAAAAAGTCTTGAGATCCAAAAATAAAGATTTGCAATCTTTCAAAGGAACACCGAGTCTTCAAGGGCAAATTGTGGCTTATTTGAAAGAGAATTTTTGTGATCCCAATCTGAAAAATCTTGACATACTCACAATTTCATTTTTTTAATTTATTTTGGATCCTTTAAAGCAAAAAAACAATTTTTTTTCTTCTTATTTTTTATTTAACAACAAATATCAAATGAGCACAAGTCCATTAATGAGGTCAATTTCCGGTGTCAGAGGAATATTTGGTGAGTCCTTAACACTACCCATTGTGTCTGCACATATTACTGCCTTTTACGAAACGATCTGTGAGGATCTTTCCAAAAAAGAATTAAAAATCATTGTAGGGCGCGATTCAAGGATCTCTGGGCCACAGGTCCTTGAAAGAACACTACAAATTTTGGTTAACCTTGGTGCCAATATTACTGAGATTGGGATCGTACCCACGCCAACTGTCCAATTAGAAGTTATTAATTCTTCTTCCGATTGTGGGATTGTGATTACCAGCAGCCACAACCCTAAGGAATGGAACGGCCTCAAATTCGTTGACTCGCAAGGGCTATTTTTAGGTGTCGATCTCTGCAAAAAGCTGTACTCAAAAGCCGATCAATTCTTACAAAACAAAGAAGAAGAACAAAATGAGGAATTAGATGAAGAGAAGAAAAAAAAAATCATCGTTGATAAAGAAGCAGGCAAAAGGCATATCAATTCAATTCTGGAATTGCCTTATATCGACATTGAGCCAATCAAAAAGAAGGAATATTGTGTGTGCATTGACACAATTAATGGGGCGGGTGGCCTTGTTTTACCAGAACTGCTAAGATCCCTAGGTGTCTCCAAGGTTGTTGAACTAAATACTCAGATGACTGGCGTCTTTGCACACTCACCAGAGCCGATCCCAGAAAATTTGAACGACATTTGCGAAACTGTTGTCTCAGAGTCGTGCGATTTTGGTATTGCTGTTGATCCCGATGCAGACAGGTGTGTGCTAATTGGACCAGATGGCAAACCGCTTGGCGAGGAATACACACTTGCGATTGCCACTTATTTCATGCTTGAAAAGGTTGGGAGACGCGGTCCCGTGTGTAAAAATTTGTCCTCCTCGCGAGCCATTGACGACATCGCTAAGCAATACTCAAATTGCCCAGTCTACTCAACCCGCATTGGTGAGATGCATGTAGCCTCCAAAATGATCCAGGAAAATGCAGTTATTGGTGGCGAGGGGAACGGAGGCGTAATGCTTCCGGATCTACACATCGGGCGAGACTCCCTTGTAGCTACCGCTCTTGTTATACAATGCCTCACCTCCGAAAATTGCACACTCAATGAATTAAAAAAAAAATTACCACAATACCAAATCGAAAAGCTTAAAGTGCACGTCCAGGGCATTGACTTTGAAGCAATAAAAAAGTATTACATCGAAAAATTAAGCAAAGAAAGTGGCGTTACATTCGATTTTGCAGATGGTATCAAAATAGACCATCCAGATTGGTGGTGCCACCTCAGAAAATCAAATACAGAGCCTGTTATTAGAGTAATTGGCGAATCATCAAATCAAAAGGAATCCTCCTTACAAATGTGTCAAAGATTTATGAAAGATATTAAAGAATTTAATCAAAAAAATTAATTTGTTAGAACACTTGTTTATTATTTGTCCCAAGAGATCAACTTTTCAAAATTATTTTTTAAATCAATTCAGCTGTCTATTCAATAAATTACTCAAATTTTTCAAGAAAAATATCACTTTTAATCAGAAATCTCAAGATTTCAAATTTACAAATAAATATATATATATATATATTAAACACTCCTCCGAAACCAATAATATTTTCCATATTTGATTTTTTATTATATTTTAGTTTTATTAAAGAGAGATTTAAGATGGATTTAGAAATAATAGTATAAATAAAAACAGATTAGAGTAATTTTTGGCCATTTAATCCCTTCTAAGACCAATAAATTAAATGAAATTAATTTCAAATGTTTTTTTACTTAATAACCTTGGATTTAATTTGTTGTTTTTTTGAATAAGGATATTAACTAAATTCCCTTTCAAAAATTGTTACTCACCTTAAATAATAAATTGTGAATTTATATTTATATCCTTTCGTATTCAAGAACAACTAATAATTAAATATGATTCGTAAATAGACTTTTAAATCATTCTAAATCTATAAAAGCCTGATATTTTAAAAATTAAAAAAAAATAAAACTAAAAACTTATAATAAGTGAGTAACAATTTTTTGAAATGACCATTATGGATTTTTTATTACTTAACTTTCACTGAAAAAATGTTCACAAAAAGATTTTTGGCTAATAATTAAATTCATTATAAAAGACATTACAGAGTCGAAATTTTCATAGTGATTATTTGTCTTTTCGAAGATCTTTTTTTTTTTCAATTTGATCTTTTGGAAAAAAAAAAGAAAAAAAAAAATGAGAAATCAAAAAAGAAAAAAAAACAAAATTTGAAACAAGTAAAAGAAAAGCAAATCAAGAAAATTTGAAAAAGAAAATCAAAAATGTGCAAAATTAGGAAAAATGATTCTGATCTAAAAATTTGAAAATATTTTGTTTATTAGAAATCACAGAAAAAAATACAACGTAACTTCAATTAACATGACAAAGTGAGTCAACATTTTAGAAAAATAGTTTATTTTTGAAATGAAGATTTTTTAACAAGGATTTCAATCAATCAGTAATGATAATCTCAAAAATTAAAACTCATCCGATTGTTTTTTTTTTTATAACTAAAGAGATGTGACCCAAGAAAATTTTCTCCAGTTTACAATTATTTTTTATTTAAATTTGAGAAATAAAGTGTAAATTTATTTAATTTTCTGTTTATTTCTCAAATTAAAAAAAAAAAAACATAGACACTAAAAACACCCTTAGGTACTCTATGAACAACTTATAAACTTTTCCAGAATTTAAAAGAATTGAGAAAAATCTTTGATTTTACTCAATTCGAATAAATTCTGGAAAATTTAAGCACATTACAGTAGTCCCTTAAATTCTAAATTTATATATTGAATTTTCTATCAATTCTCTAATGTTAACAAGATTATAATCCACCAGATATCTTTTCTTTTAAAAATGAAAGGAAAAAAAAATGTAATTTTAACTGAGGCAAGTATGAGAACAAGAGTAGGAAAATCAAAATATAAATTAAAGAAAGTTAAAAAGAGAATAATAAAATACTAAAAACTTAATTAAAACAATTTTTTTTTTACACCAACACCAGTTTGAAAAAAAAAAAATAAGAAATTTTATATTACCGTTTCAGAAAAAAAGTGAAACAGGAAAAAAAGTGAAACACGATTTTTTTAATTGTGAACATTACTGAAAATGAAAAGTAAAATCAAATAAATAGAAGAGATCAATTAACTTCAAATAATAACCCATTATATTATTTTCAATCAACCCAACAAGTACAATTTAAATCTACATTCTTTATCGGAATTTTTTAAGAGTGATTTTGGTCATTTCAAAAATAATCATTTTTTTGCACAAATTTTTAATAATTGAGCAACCAAAGAAAACCCCATACAAAAAGATAGTATTAAAAAAACTGTTATTGTACTGAATACTTCATTTTGTCTTTGTTTATTTATTTATTCTTCTTTTAATTGATCTTACTTTAAATTTTCAGTAATGTTCCCAATTAAAAACTGTGTTTCACTTTTTTTCCGCAATAGTTAGATAAAATTTATTTGATAATTAAGATCTCATGATTAGGAATAAAGTTTATTTAGAATATTATCAACATTTCCAAAACTTCAATTTATTGAGGCTAATCCCTTAAATTTCGAAAAATATATTAATCTTCAAATAATAAGATTTTTCTATTCAATACACCAAGTAAAAAGACGAAACTTTATTATTTTATTTTATTAATGTACTTTTCTGATTATTCCTATTATTTGATTTCAAGACTTGAAAAATACAAAAACTTCAATCAGTTAATAATTCTAAACTTTTGAACAGTTTTTTAAATCTTCGTAAACCAAACTTATCAATGCTAAATAATTATCAAAAGACCCAAAACTGATCTAGTGAAAAAATGTTATTTTTCCACTTTCCTAATTATTGTTAACTTGGTGACTTATATTTAAACCATTTTTTTTTTGAAAAGTTTGCTTTTAAAGAAAAGACCATAAAAATAAATTAAATTTAACTAATTTGAGAAAACTCTTTAAATTTATATTTCTTATGAATTTGATTTCAAAAGGTCTGAATTTAAGAAAGTAAAATATAACTTTTGATAAACCTTTACGTTTTTTGTGTCGAATTTTCACCAATTGAGGCAATCAAGATCTTCATTTTTTTGTTTCTTTAATTAAATATTATTTTCATTTGTAACAAACACACAAAAAAGCAAAAGAAGCAATTCTCTTGACAAAAATCCATTTTCCAAAATACAAATTTCCAAAAAAAAAAATTAACCAAGAAAAGAAAAGAAAAGAAAAGAAAAGAAAATAAAATAAATAACAAAAATAAAAACAAAATTTCAAAATGAATTCGGAATTATTAGATCAGTCTTTTAATTATTCCATTTCAGAACACAAATATGAAGAATTTGTAAATTTAATGAAAGAAAATGATGTTGATGTAAATTACCGCCTGGAAACCTTCGACTTTGAAACGCTTTTACACAAAGCTGTTGAAATGGTGTGCTTTCCTATTGTAAAATACTTGGTCGAGCATTCGGCGTCTGTCACGGAGACTGACTATAGTCGGTTAACACCCTTGCAGTTGCTGTGTAGTTTAGAGTATGAAGGAGAAACCTTATGTGAGAGTCTCAAGATCATGAGCATTTTATTAAAATACAAAAGCGATGTTAACAAGAGGATAAGCAAGGGCAGCAGTGGGCGCACTGCACTATTTCTATGCATTGAAAACGAGAATTACCATTTTGTCGAGACCTTAATCAACCAAGGCGCAGAGCTAAATGTAAGGTGTGGTCACTCAAGGAGAACTGCGCTACACATAGCTGCAATGAAGTGTCCCAAGAGGCTTGTTCTCATGCTCCTAAGGTATGGTGCGGATCCACTAATTAAGGACAAGAAAGAGAATTTTTGTTACGATTTGATCGAAACAAAGAGACCAAATCTCTCTGAGGAGCTCAAGAATTATAGCCAAGTGTATCTGGACTATTCTCCAAATTGTATTTTACAGTTTGCAAACACATACGAAGCAATAATTTCTGGAAGTTCCAATTATTTAATAAACTCTGATGATGTGACAGATTTGGAATCAATCTGTGAAGGGTCCTATGGTGTTGTTTATAAGGGGAAATACCAAAACAAATCTGATGTTGCAGTCAAGCGATTTAAAAACTCAACCACACCAAGTAGCAAGCAGTTGATTATCCGAGAAATTGCCATCTTTTGTACCTGCGATCATCAAAACATAATCAAAATGCATGGATATTTCTATGCACCGATCAGCAAAATTGAAAAACAAACAACCAAAAGCAATTCTCTTTTTGATATCATACACTGTAGCAATAGTAATAGCAATAGCAACAATAATGAGAATAATTTTAATATTAATTTTGAAAATGGGAGCATTACAAAGAATTGCCATAATAATTTACTGAAAGACGAAATCGATACTTTGGAATTTTTCAAACTGAACGAACAAGAAAACTCTTCGTCGCAATCTTGGATAGTGACAGAGTGGATGCCAATTGATTTGCACTCATTTTTGTATCCACCCTCTGGGACAAATAATCATCACCAAGGATTTTTTTCAAATCAAAAAATCATCAAATTAAAGCCACACGTTATCCTAAAAATAATCAAAGGCATTGCAAAAGGAATGAAGTATTTGCACTATAATAAAAAAATAGTCCATCGAGATTTAAAACCCTCAAATATTCTATTAAACTCTGAAAACGAACCAAAAATAATGGACTTTGGTTTGTCAAGGTTTGAAACACAAGCGCCAAATTCAGAAATTGGAAAAACCAGTTTGAAAAGAACAATGACTTTAAACCGCGGCACAGATTTATACATGGCACCCGAAATGAAAAGAAAAGACCTTTCAAACCAAGAATCAGATTATTCTTTCCCCGTAGATGTTTTTAGCTTTGGTTTGATCATGTGGGAAATTATCATGAGAAAAAAGCCGAGAGAATTGGCATTTGCCATTTCCCAAAAAAATGACATCTCTTCAATTGAAATGCCTTCAAACGAAGACTGTTCTCCAATAATAACGGATTTATTGAAAAAATGCATTCAAATAAATATGGCACAACGACCAAAATTTGAAGAAATTTGCCAAGCTTTGGATCAAATACAATTAAATTAAACAAAATTGATTTTATTAAATTTCATTCTTTTCACATAGGCTATTATTAATAATAGAATATTTACATTTCATTTTATTTTGCATAATTGTTTAATTTTAAAGAGGAATTTTGAAATTGAATTTTAAAATTTTTTTCTCAAAATTTCATAAATATGTTTATTTCAATAATATAGTTTGAATTAATTAATAATAAATCAGATAATTGTCAATAGTTGATTTGGCATCAAAACTCACATTAAAAATAATTTAGATCATTAAAATTTTGTTTGTTTTTTTTTAATTTGAAAATTTTAATTTTAATAGTTAATACTTTTATAATCCCCGAAATAACAAAAATATTCACATTTTTTTTTTTTTTATTCAAGGATCAGTTTTGAAACCATTTAAAATTTTTTTGTCCAATAATATGAAAAAGCAATGATCAATACTGAAAGGTTTAATCGTAAATTTAATTTTGATTCCAGTGATCCCATTTATTTTAAAGATTCAAAGTCTTATATTCATTAACTTATATAAAATATTTTTATACTGGCCAATAAAAGAAAGGAATTAATTTTCATTTCGGCAATAAACAATTGATTTTTTAAATATTGTACTTTATCAGGAGTGAAAAAGCGATATTTTACACCTATTCAAACTCTTACATGAAAATTAATCTTTAATTAAAATTAGAATATCTTCAAATTCAAGAAAATTCCAAAGTTTATGATTTTTAATGTAAAACTTGTATGATTTATCAAGAATTATTAAAACATCAAAGTGATTAAATTACTTTTGAGAAATAAAAATCAAAAAATTATCAAAATTTGAAATGAAAGTTTCTGTGATTTTTGTAATTTCTATGGTTTCTGTGGTTTCTGTGATTTGTTTTTACAAATAGAAATGAAAAAATTCTGAACTATTTTTGAACTTATAGAATTAAAGATCTTCAAGATCTTCTCTATTTCAATTTATAATTTAAGTTTTATTTGGGATACAAAAAATTTTTTTCAATTTTTAATAATTGTTTTTTTTTTTTTTTTTTTACTAAAAACTGTTTTTAAACATTATAAATTTTGTAGATCTGAATACTTTTTCAAATTTGAGATTCTGAATTCAAATTAATCTATGTAGATATTTTGTTGAATTTTCTCTGAAATTTGAATTTAATAATTCTAATACACTTTTCCATTGATTTTGAGTACGAATAAAAATCATACAATTTGAGAAGAAATCAAAAATAAAGGTTCTATTGTTTCACATTTACTCTTTTATACTCAAAGACAGAAAAAAATACCGGAAGAATTTCTCATGTTATTTTCACTCAGTAATTTTGGAAAACTAACCAAGATATTATGTTATCTTTTTTTAATAAATTGTAACTTGAGAGATTGAATGTATTGAAATAATGTTTTATGGGAGCCACAATTTAAACTTTTCGATTGAAAAAAGAATGGACCGACCTTGAATTTTTTGGAAATTCTTTAATAACGAACCAAATTTAATTAAATTATATATTTGATTTTTTTATCCCAAATACCACTAGAATTGTAAGAATAAAAATGCCAGGGATAACATATCTTCATCAAAGGAAATTAGGGGTTTTATTGTCAAAATAATCTCATTCACTAATCTCAAAAAAATTCCAATAATTTGTTTTCTTAGATATCTGAAATAATTCTTCGTTTTTATACTAAGTCAATTTCATCTTAGTATAATTCATTTTGAGTAATTTATTTAACTCTATTTTAATTTTTGATTTATTTGTCAAATTAAAAACTGTTTAAAAATCAAAAGTAATTTTTGACAAATAAAAAAATCAAAAGAAACGAAATTTTCAAAGCGAGACAATAAAAATAATCACAAAAACTCATAACCAACAACAATTATTACGTTACACTTCTTTAAATATTACTTTAGTTTTGAACTATTTCAAAGATGAGTTGAATATTACCAAATGAAGAAATACTAAAAATTGAAAATTACACATCAACATTTTGGGGTTTAAAAAAACTATCCATACTTTAATGATCAGAAATTTTAAAAAAAGAAACTCACCCAAACATTCTTTTCTTTAAAAAAATAATAAATTAATTCCAAAATAGAGAAAAAAATAAACCCACAAGAATTTTAATCGAGGTCGTTTCAACCAATTTCCTAAAACTAAAAAGGAAAACATTGTAAATTCATCCCTTTTCACAAATAAAGTCAAAAAAAACCAAATTATATTCGCCTTACATAATTTTTTTTGAATTCTTTTTGTGGTGGAGAGAATTTTTTTAAAAAATTAATTAATCATAAAATTTGATATAAAAATTAAATTTTCAAAATTTGTCTTATAAAAAATGCAATGAAAAGATACAAAAAATATTTTTGAAATTTTAGAGATAACTGAATTAAATAAAAAAAAACACCGATTGATAATTTGTTAATACTTTTTTAATAGTAAACTTTGTTTTAGTTAAAGTTGCCCAACATTTTTTTTTCAAATAACAATTATTTTTAAGGATTGACCTTTAAAATACAAATAAAGAAATAAATAGAATAATCCATATCAAAGAATAGTTGCTATCCATATGGAACCCAAAACTAATAAATCAATAAATTTTACTAAAAATTGAAAAACCCAAATTCCTAGGTTCATATTGAGAAAAAAAAAAAATGTTCATTTCGATCTTCAATTGGAGAATCAAATAAAAATCCTAATAGAAATAAATACCATTTCTCTACAATCATTTTTACTCTTTCAGTAACATTTGAATAACACATTTTTACCTAGTTACTATCAATCTTGCAATAAAAAAAAATTTTAAAACAATATGTTTGCATAAAAAAAATGAAAAAAAAAAGCCAAATAAAGTAAAAGCATGGAAAAATGATTGAAATTTCCAAAATAAATTTCTTTTTCTTCTAATTTTTATTCAAAGCCTTTAAATACATGTAATTCACCCCCACACACAACTGTGCCCCTTTGACTGGAAAAAGGTTTTTTATAAAATTTTAGTAGATGTCCAAAACTTTGAAAATTTTGTTTTTATTTAAAAATTAATTTTTTTAACATTAAAAATATTGATAAGGTTTGAAAATGAAGATCTAATGTTAATTTATTTAGTTTTCTTCTAAAAATTTGGAAGTTGAAATAATAATGTTTTTAAAAATATATAATTTAAATATCTAATTTATATTTATATATATATATATAAATTCAATAAGTAATATAAAATATTGTTATATATAAAACTAGGATTATATATATATTTATATACACACACATATATATACCTAGATCGAATAATTTTTTATTTAATATATTTTTTTATTTGCATTTTTTATTTTTATAACTTGTGTTGTTTCAATTAAACCATTTTCATCCTTTGAAATTAATTTAATAAGCCCGCCAGGTATATTTCGAGATATCCATAAAAGATTTTGTTTTTTCTTCCCGTTAATTTGGACTTCAATTTCTTGAAATACTAAGCAATGGAACGAAATATTATTTATTATCTGGATATCTTGCAATTTGATAATTCTCCTGTCTTTATATCGAAAAGTTTTTTTATTTATTTGGAAAATTCGTATTGGGAAATCAAGAAAGGAAACCACCGGAATCCATTCATAAATCATTATTGATTTATTCGTTTTTGAATGTGATTTATAAATATTACAATTAAACATTTTCCCGTTTATTGTAATTAAATCGCACCCAATATTTTCTTTAATTATTCCATTATGCTCAATATAGTTGTCATCTTTCAAATCAGAAAATGATATTGTTTGATTATTTTGTTGATCATCAATATCCATCAATTGTAAAGTATACGTTGTGTTTGTTTTTTTAATAAGGCAATATGATAAAGAAAATTCTTTAATATTTTGATCATTATAACTAGTTTTTGTTTCAATAGTCGATCCTTCATTCCAGCTTTTCCAAAGATGCAAATTGTAAATATTTTTTTGGTTGTTTCTTTTATACCCAAGAAAATTATTTTTGTTTAAAAAAGCTTTGCAATTTTCACATACACTTACCGGTGAATTATAGCCAAATTTTGGTATTGGAGTTTGTTTTTTTAAACAATTTTTACAAAATCCTAAACCACAATGTCTATATTAAAAATTACAAAAAAATATTGTTTATTTTTGTTTTTTTTTTTTTTAAGAAAACAACAGATTAGTACAAAGTAAAGTCAAAATTTATTTAAATAATTTAAGGGTGTTGTAATCACCAGATAAATAAAAATTGTGTTTGATCATAAATTTCCGAAAAATATATTTGTTTAATAGTGCGTTCATAAAAAGATTCTGAGTATTTTTCAAGTAGAATTGATAATTTTCAGGGTGGTTTCATCATCCAAAATCAAAAAATTGAGTTTGATCTGGAATTCAAAAAAAAAAAATTGTGTTTGATCTGGAATTCCAAAAAAAAACAGATTTATTGATTTATTTATTCTTTTCTCGAGTAAGTGTAAATTGCACTCTAGATATCGTATTAATTAAATTTCCTGAAAGGGAAATTCAAGTGTACAATCAGAGATTTCGCATGATTATTTATCGGAAAGGACACACTGAAATTATTTTTATGGCTGGTTAAAGAAAAAATAAAAAATTGACAAAAGAAAAACAAAAAAGTTATTTTAAAAATGTTTGTTCAAAAAATTTTCAAAATTTAATAAAACAGCTAGTAAACTTCAATAGAACTAAACTCTTTTTCAAACAAGAGGGTACACCTCTCAAATCATCAATAATATTGAATTTGATTGTTAATAAGATAATTACTTATTGCTGATTTTCATTTTAATTATTCATTTTTTCATTTTTTCATTTTTTTTTTTATTTCTGGATATTGAACAGTTGGAAAATGAATAAAACAAGATCAGAAGAAACCAATTTGGAAATAATCTACCATTATACAAATGGAAACAGCTTAAGTTTAATTTTGAATGGGCTAGATATAGGAATTAAGAAAGACCATTATTAATTTGATTTATGGAACAAAGAATAAAGAAAATAAAGAAAAAAAAACAATTTCAACAAAATACCCAGAGGAATTACGGCTTTATATTGAAAATGAGACTTTAAAGATCAAAAGTTTGACCTGTAAAGAGTTATCAATGAAATTTAAAGAACTTTTCCCCTATTCAACGTATTCAAAGGTTTTTATTGATTTTATAATTTTTTTTCACTACAATTTACAAAACAAGATTTCTCATTTCAAATAAAAGGGTAAATCAGTTTTTAAAATATTGAATTTTAATTTTTATTTTTTTGTTTTATGAGTTTAAAGGATAAAATTGAGTGTTTTTTTTTTTTTTTTTTATGTTGTAAAGAGTTTCTTATATTTTAGAATGATACTACAATTAATTTGATTCAATTATGAATAATTCTTGTAATTTTCTGTGTCCTTTTATTTAAAAAAGAGTTGATTTTCAGAACTTTTTTAAAACAGTTTTTTAGATCACACTTTTTTTAAAAAATGACTTTACTATTTGTTTTGTCTAGACAATTTATTCATGATTTAAATTGAAAATAAAATAGATTACATACAAAAAAATATATTTTGAACACATCAAAAGTTTAGAACAACATAAATTTTGATGTAATTAAGAAAAGTACTCCAAATGTGAAAATAAAAACAAAATTTTAGGAAATTATTAAAAAAGTTATTAAAAATAGGTTTCTCAAAATAAAGAGTTTTTGACATTAAATAAATTATTTCCATATGTGTGATATATAAATTATGTCTTGGAATTTTTACAAATCATTTAATCCTTTTGTTTAAATTTTATGAATTAACAAGATACTTTCAAATAAAAAATATGGTAAAAAAAAAAATAAAAAAAAAGAATTATTTGAGCCTAACCTATTAAAGTTTTGTAGTAAATATTTATTAAAAAGAATAATAAAAATGAAAATATTCTTACTTGCAAAATTTTCTCCATTTCCTCATATTAAATTCCTCATCACAAGAAAAGCAATGGGTTGGTTGACTAATTTGCGGTTTCTCCAACAAATCAAATTGATGGAAAAGTGGGTTATTTAAAAGAGAAATTGGCATTTCGTAGATCATTTTCCAACCTTGATCTATGCAATGGGTATTATTGATTATTATAATATATATTAAAAAAAAAAAAAAAAAATTATTTAATTATCAATTAAGATCATTTAAATGTGTAAGCAAAGCAAAAATTTATTTACAGAAATCTAATACTAAAATTAAATCAAATCTTTTCAAAAATCTTGAATTTGCCGAGCTTTAAAAAGAAAAGAATGCTTGAAAAAAGTGTGTTTTATGAAATTTTTTTTGTATAATTCAAATTTAGAAACCACGATTTCTGTTAGAATTGCTTCGATATACATTATTAATTTTATTTATTGAAAGATAAAAAAATAAAAAATTCGAAAAGATTATTATTTACCCTCAAGGTTTGTAAATTTTGAATTTAAATTTGAAATTAAATTTGTTACTTCAATTTGATTATTTTCTGTTTGTGTATTTTTATCCTTTTTAGCTTGATTAATACTTAAACAAATTGTTCTGCAAACAAGTTCAAAAGTGTTTTGATTTGATACCCAGTTTTTAAGGTTTAATTCCTTCGAAGTTGTTATTGAATATATTAAGCATATGGAATTTTTTAATTGTTTTATTCCGATAAATATTTCGACTGGAATTAAGTTTGAAATTTTCCCATAAATCATTACCACACCAATCATTTCTTTAATTGACTTTATGAATGGGAAAAGATGTTCTCTGCCCAAGATCCAAGAAGAATCAGAAATATTATCGAAAAAATGATTTTTATTAAATTTTGACAAAAATTGATTTCCTGGAATAAAAAAATAAGGGTTAACAATATCCACTTCACTTAAATAGATTTGTTTTTTAAAATGTTCCAATATTGAATTTAAGACACGAACATTTGTCAATTCAACCTTAGGAATAATATCGATAAATAAATTTGAATAAATTTCTTTATTATTATTCTGTATCTTGAGCTTGTTATCATTGCCGGTTTTATTTGCATTTCTATTTGAATCATCATCATCGTTATTTTTCTTATTCTTATTCTTCTCCTTCTTCTTCTCCTCGTTCTCGTTCTCGTTCTCGTTCTCGTTCTTATTTTTATGTTTATTATTTTTTCCATTCTTTTGAATTAAATCATATGATTTTGGAATATTATCGTTTTTAAAAAATTTTAATTTTAAATTAACATATTTATTTGTATTTTTTTGAATTAAATTATCATTATCGTTATCAAATATTAAATTTATTGTTACATTTTTATTAAAAAAATTTTTTGTTAATTTTTTCTTTTTCTTTATATTTGTTTTTCCATTTTGGATATTATTATAATTATTTGAATATTTTAAAATGATTTTTGATTTTCCTTGTTTGTCTATTTTAAGTATTAAATGGACTTTATTCCTGGGGAAGATTTTTAAATACTTTGGGTATTTAAAATATAGATAATTATCATAGTATTGTTTGTATTTCATAGTATTTATACTTTTGAAAAAAAATAATTCATTTAATTTTAAACTTGAGCAAGATATTAAAAAATGATATTTTAGTTGGTTATAAATATTTGACGGGCATGTCCCATACGTACATATAATAGCATCATTTAACATATAAACCATCCCTCGAAGAACAATCCTTTGATTATATATATCTATATCAATTTAAATGTTATTAAATAATTTTAAGATTTTATTTAAAATGGTAAAAGAAAAATTTTATTTTAATTAAAATTATGTTTCTACTCACGAAATTATTCTATAGATATAAACTGGAAAAAAAAAAAAAAAAAAAAAAATTGATCGATTTCCCTTCTTAATTGTAATATTAAAAACCAGTTGTGAGAATACGTAAGGTGTAAAAAGAGATATTATAAGATTTGGGATAAAACCAATAAAAAAAACAATTAAACAATATTTTAAATAAGTCCTGAAATATAATTTTTTAAAAAAAAATAATAATTCTTTAAAATTCAAGAAATAATAATAATTAGACCTTATTAGTAATAGACTTTTAAATTATTCTAATTCTATAGTAGCCTGAATATTTCAGAATTGAAAAAAAAAAATAAAATTCAAAACTAAAAAAAAGTGAATCACAATTTTTGAAAAGAGCATTATGGATTTTTTATTACTAAACTTTCAATGCAAAAAAAGGTCAAGATAGAAATTTTTTTCTTATAATTATCTGATTGAATTTTAAAAGACATTACAGAGTCTCATTTTTCTGAAAGTTTATTGGTATTTTTAAAGATCTTTTTTTTTTCAACTTGACTTTTGTAAAAAAAAAATGAAGAAAATGAAAAGAAAAAGAAAAAGAAAATATCAGTGAAAAAAGAATTTAAAAACAAAAACAAATACAAAGAAAAAGAAAAATCTTTAAAAAAAAATTTCAGCAACATTCAAAATTATTTTTTTTTCTCAATTTAATGGAAAAAAAAATTGTTTTCAAATCAAGCAAATTCATCCAATAAATCTATATTTCTAAAGAAGAATTTAAAAAATATCATAATTTTCTTTTGAAACAAAATCTAAATTTTGATGAATTAAATGAAAATTGGAATTTAAAATTCATTTTTGAAAATTCTTTAGAAATTGAAATTAATTTGTTTCTTAAAAATTTGGAGAATAAAAGTTTTTCCAGAGGAATGACCTGAAAATAAAATTGGGTAAAGAAAGAAGGAGTTGTCTCTAAACTCCAATTCTAAATTTTTAACACATCAAAATTTAAATTTTTGAAAAAAAAATCTTATTTAATCAATTCTGGAAGAAATACTAAATTAGAACCATTCGCTAATTGAAATGTTAAAAATTATTTATAAATTACAATATAAAACAAAAAATATATAATTATCATTACTAATAAATCAATCGGTGTGTTAAAAAATTTTTAAAGGGCATATCATAAAATGCATTGCTAAAATTTGTTTAAATTCTATTAGAATTATTACTCGATCAAAAGGTTAGATATCATCAACTACTTTTATTTGAATTCTTCTATTTTGAACAACTCAACTTTAACCTAATATCAATCGTTCGAAAAAATTTTTGATCCAACGAAACAATTTAGGTAATTTAAAAAATTAAATGAAAACAAAAAACTAAAAAATGAAAAAATGTATTTTCCTATTTTTCAAAAATTGAAAATTATTTCCAATTTGAATGAAACAGTGTAATTGTCATTCTTTGAACTGTTTTAACTGTGCTAAAAATTTTGAATTTTAGTTTTGATATTAAATACAGGATCAATAAATAAATGTTTTTTTGATTTTTTCTTAATCAATTTTTAAATTTTTTTGATTTCTATTTTTTAATTGATATTTGTGAATATATTATACTAGTATATATTTTATTTTCCTATTTAAATGAAATATCAATGTATTTGGTTAAAGAAATGATTTTAATGATTTAATTTCACAGAAACCGGGGTACTCTAAAATTTGATAAAATGTACCTCATAGCTTAACGATTAAGTTTTGAGGTAAAAATGGGGAAATGATTAAACTAAGTCAAACAAACAATTAAATTGAAAGATCACAAATGGCAGTCTGTTTCTTGAAATTTAACTTTATAGGGAAATAGGAAAATGTTGATGAAGTGAAAATTTTAATTTAAATATAGGTATTTTAAATTAAGTAAGACTACTGCTCTAGTTGAAAACAGTGAAATTGTTGCATAAAAACGCTCTTGGAAGAGTTCTTAAAATCTCAGTTAAATTTATCCACTGCGAATTTCTTTTTCAAAAAAATGATAAATCTTCACAATTTTACCTTTCAATCAGATCCTACTAAAATTTGATTTTAATATTTCAGAATTTCTATTTCGAATCCAGAAACACAAAGTAATTCCTATAGCTATTCTAAATATTTTTTACAGTTTCTTTTACAAATTTGGAATGTTTTCAAATTTGAACTTGAAAATCCCTAAAAGTTATCTTTTTTTTAAAAATTTTCAAAGATCAATCTATTTGAAAATTTTTCTTTATGTTGTTTGGTGAATTTAACTTTGAATTAGAAATTTTTTTGTCCAATTTCTTCAGAATGAAAATTCTTTTTGAGATAGTGAAAGTAAAAGATCACACACCAACTCAACCCCCTTCGATGTAGAAACGTAGTCCTTAAATATTTAATATTTTAACTTTCTATAATTTCCATTTCAAACCTATAAAAATAAAAGCAATTCCTATATCTGTCCCAAATATTATTTTTAGTTCCATTTATAAAGTTTGAAGTGTTTTCTAATTTGAAATTGTACTTTGAAATCCTGAAAACCGATTTGACAATTTTATTCCTTTTCATTTTCTTTTTTGGAATTCTTTAATAATCCTCCAAATGAACAGATCTTCAAATTAAGCATTTTTTCCTTTAAATTGGTTGCTTATTTTGTTTCAGACTCAAAGTAGTTGTTTTTAAAAATAGAAATTATGTAAAAAAAGAAATTTTTTTTAATCGCTTGACTTTGTACATCCATTTTTAAAAAGAAACAAAGTGGTTGTTGTCATTTTTAAGAAAGAGAAAATCAAAAAGTATTTTTAAAAATGGTCCAAAAAAAAGATTTAAGAACACAAAACTAAACCGTTTTAACGATTAGTTGATAAAACATTTGTTGATATCTTTTTGAAAATGGCATTATCATTGAGAACCAATTTCTTTTAAATTCCACAAGATCGACTTCTTTTTGAAACTAAATATTTCCCGCTGCAACGATAAAAAAATTTTGGTTCAAATTTTTTTTACTTCAATTCACAAACATAAAAATGAAAAAAAGAAAAAAGTAAAAAAACGAGAAATTCATAATTCACAAAACAATCGTTTTTAACACCAAGTTCTTCAATAAAAAAGAGTTGTTATTGAAAAAGAAGATCGTACTGACTTGAAAAGCACAAAAATCAAGCAAATAATTCGAATGAGGAACAGACCATTTTCTAATTGAGCATAGGTGAAAATTGGATTTTTTGCAAAAATATTGAACAAAATGATAAAGGGTGATTGGTTGTTGAGAGAAAGTAATGACAGAACAGATTTTTGCACTGTTTAATGTTTGATCGCGAGAAAATTGTAAAACTTTCAGCCAACTGGGGAAATTTGAATCTTCATTATCATCAAACTCTGATGTGTACCAACGCTGATCGATCAATATTTGGAATTCAAGTGCATTTAGCGAAGGTGGAGTTATTGAAACAACTTGAAAGGTTCTTGAAAATGACTCTTGGTTTATTTTTGATTCAGTTGGAAAATCATAGAATAAAGGCAGTTGATCCATGGCAAAAGAAAAAAGAGTGGAAATTTTAAAAAAAATGATCCAATTTCTATACGAAAAAACTTTGATTATTTTCTTGTTTCAGTGATAATCTGTCTCTTGACCAGAAAAATGGGTTTAACTTTCCAGATACATCAGAGAAAACGACAACATTGATGATCATCTTGTTATCTGGCCGAAATGTTTATTAAAAAGTTGGTAATAGTTACTCCTGATCTTGAAAAAAAATTAAATAAAAGTTTATGGATATATCAGCGAATATAAGAATTCTTCAAACCCAAGGAGTGGTTAACTCTTGAAAAATTAGAATCAGAAAGTGAAATTCTTTTGAAATAAAAAAATATCAATAAGAAAATTTGTAAAAATAAATTGGGATATTAAATTATAAAACATATAAGAAAAAAAAAATTAAAAGAATCCTCTAGTTAAAAAAATTCAAATTTTAATTAAAAAAAACCAATAGCATCAAAAAATTTAAAAACTCAATTTGAAAAAAATAGGTACCAAAGTATTCTCAATTCTAAAAAAACAAATTTTTAGGAAAAAAAAATTACAATTTTCTTTATTTTCTATTTCCAAATTTTTATATCTCTTCAATTTGAAAACAATTTTTTTTGAAAAGTACTAAAGCAATTTACTTCAATTTCTTCCTGATTAGTATTTTTTTTGTAACCTTCTATATCTTTAACAGAGTAAGGATTTTGTTACATTCTTAAGATAACAATAACTTGATAAAAAAGGTAAAAATGAAAAAAAAAAAATCTCGAGATCTCAAAAAGTGCCGAGGTGTGACACTTCATGATATAGTCCAATTTGATTTCAAAATAATAATTCACAGTATTTTTTATATTCGAAATTACTTGTTACTAAACTTTATTTCAGTCAAAGGACACAACAATATTTTCAAATAACTTTTATTTTGTGTTTTTACTCTATTCATCGTTCTTTGATTTATCACTCAATTAAATTATTTTCAAAAAATGAAATAATAAAAATATTTATATTTGCTTAATATTCAAAAGAAGGAATAGGTGTTTACCAAGAAGATCCATTATTTCATTGGTAATTTGGTTTTATTTCTTTTTTTCTTTTTAAAAAAATCAAAACATTAATAATGTATGTATAGATTTTTACTGATGATTTGATATTAATAATGCAAGGATCAATTAAAGAAATAAATTATCAATTACATAAAAATATATAAAATAATAAAAGAGTTTGGTATGAATCCTAATAACAATAAAACTAAAAAAAAAACTCAATAACAAAAGAAATTTTATTTCTTTGGAATTGGTTAGACAAAAAAAAAACCATCTAAAATTCAACTTTGAAAAAGTCGATAAAAATTTTTAAAAAAGTTCTTCATATTAATTAAAAATAGAATTTAATAAGGATTTAAAATTCAATTTTTGAAAGCATTTTTACATTGTCAACTATTATCTGGGTTTGATATATTTGACTCTACAGAATAGGATTTCAAAAGCATATTTTAAAGATATCTGGATTAATAAGAAAATTACCTAATCATTATTAACCAACCCACATCCCCCAAGATTTATCTATAAAACTGAAGCAAAAATTGATTCAGTAAGGATAAAAATATATAAAAGAAAATTTTAATTAATTCTAAAAATTAAAAATTCGAGGATTTGATAAATAAATATATCTTCTTCCATTTAAAGTATCGGAAGCAAAAAATATTAGTTGGATATCTAAAAATTTAAAAGAATTCGAAAAAATACTAGAAAATTACTGAATTAATCATTTAAAAAATAGTTGAAGTCTGAAATGTCGTTAGGTTTTTTTTTTTAAGAAATAACCCGAAAATTTCCTTAATTTTCTGTTTATTTCTTAAAATAAAAAAATCTTAAACACTCCACAAAATTATTTGAAAATAATTGTAATACAGAGAAACATTAACAAACGGCCGTTTCGTCAAGTGTCGCCAAGTGTTGTAGAGTTCCTTCAAGTGCCAAAGTTACTTTAAGGTTTTTTGTTTTATTATTTAAATGTTCTAGGTTTTTTTGAAGTTTTCTATATATTTGGATAATCAAAAGATTTTGTTTGGTTTTTTTTATTTTTGAAATAAACCGAAAATTAATTAAAATTTTCTCTTTATTTCAAAAAGTAAAAAAAAACCTAGAACACTTCACAAAGGCTTTCGAGAATTTAAAAGAATAGAGTGAAATCAAAGATTTTCCAAATAAATAGAAAAATCAAAAAAACCTAACAAAATCTTTTGATTTTCCAAATAAATAGAAAACTCAAAAAAACATAACGAAAATAGATTAATTTTCTAAATAAATAGTAAACTCAAGAAAACCTAAGAGTGATTTTTTTTTCATTTTTTTTGAAATGAAAAGACAATTTTACAAATTTTCATTTTCTTTCAAAAATAAAACTAACCTAACAACTCTTTTCCAAAATATGAAAGAATCTAGTAAAATCACATATGATTTTACTCAATTCTTTCAAATCCTAGAAAACCGAACAACATTGAATACGTTTTTAATTTGGTCATGCAAATGATATTATTATTTTTTATTGATATTTTAATTATTTTTCATCATCTATTTTTTTTTATTTTATAATATTTTCTTTAATTACTCTTTTCATTAAATAAATAAATAAATATGTGGCATGTTAAACTCCCCTTAAATTACAATAAAAAATTTTAAGAATAATCGTTTTTTTTTGGAATTAAACTTTGAGGGGGAAATAAGGAATAAAAATAATAATAACAAAAAAAAAAACATCAAAGTATAGTTGATACCCCTATAGAATAAAAACTAAAAAAAAACAATGGGTTGTCTTAAAAATCAAAAAAAAAATGAAAACTCTTTTTTAAGTCCAACAATAAGGTTCATTTTGATCTTCAAGGGAAAATCATCAAATAAAATTTCAATAGAAATAAATATTATTTCTACAATCATTTCCACTGTTTCAATAACATTAAATAACATGTTTTTACCAAGTGATTAAAAATCTGACAATAATAAAACATTTTCATAAAAATTAGGTATCAAAAAAAAAAAAATTGAAAAAAAAAAGTTTAATGTTCAAAATGGTTTTTATTTTGAAATTTCCTTAAGAAATTTTTTTCTTCTAAAATGGATTCAAAGACTGTATAAAAATCTTAATTTATATTTACGGCTCGGATTCATTGACTCAAAAATATTTTATTTCAAATACAAAAATCAATTATTAGAAATTTATCTAAACTATTTTAAAAAACTTTCGGCTAGCTCAATAATGTTAATGAAAATTTTTTTGAGGGTCTTGTCTCAGTATTCTTTACAAAAAAATAATTAGAAATTTCTGGATCATTATCATTGTTTTTTTTTTGATAAATTTTTATTTTGTTTTTTCAAAATTTTGTTTTTCTTTTATTTTTGCAAATTTCTTTTTATTGTGTTTGCAAATTTTTGTTGTTCTTATGTTTTTCTTTTTCTTTTTCTTTTTTTTTTTACTTTTTTTTCTCAAAATATCATTATTTTTTTTTATTTTTTTCTTTTCTTTTTGTATCGTTTTTTTTTTATATAATATGATCCTGTCGAAAAAAAGCTCTTGAAAAATACAAACAAAAATTAAGAAAATTGAGACCATGTAATGTCTTTTAAAATGAATTTAATTATTCATAAAAAAATCTTGTTGTTAAACTTTTTTTCACTAAAAGTTCAGTAATAAAAAATCGGTAATAATTATTCCAAAATTGTTACTCGCTTTTTTTAGTTTTTGGTTTTATTTTTTTTTTTAATTACTATAAATATCAGCTTTTTATATATTTTGAATGATTTAAAAGTAATTTACAAATCAGATTTAATTATTAATTATTCTTGAATACTAAAGGATATATATATATATATATATATATATTCACAATTTATTATAAACTACTTTCGAAAAATAAGGGCCCAGTTTTTCAAATTATACTCACTAAACTAATTATATGAGGAACCCTGTAAATAATCATCAATAAACTAGAAGTTGATGGATAATCATCAGAAGATTAAATACTAACAAGGTGTCTTCTTTAAAAATTTTTATACGTTGAAAAAAATCTATTCCTTTTTTGTACAAAAATTTGGCTAAAAAAATCATCCAAAATTTTACAACATCTGGATATTATCAAATTTTTTTTCGGTTGTAAGAGTAATTTGATTGAGAATTAAATTGAAATTTTTCATCATGTAAAAATATTAAATGTAAATCAGTGAAGAAAAATTAACATCTGAAACTATTTGATTGAAGAAACTAACAAACAAAAAAAAATCAAATTGTCATCTGATTGTTTGAAAATTTTTTTTATTTTCTTCCAATTTTTCAGTCAAAAGTTTGGTTAGTAAATTATGAAGTAGAAAATTTTATTTAAATTACATCATTAATCAACTGCCCAACATCATATTGAAATCCAATGATTCTAGAACGAGATCTCGAAATTTGGGCCCCTATTTTTTGAATTTAGTTTACAAGGTCTATTAGAATTTTTGATATCGTGCTTGAATATACACATTTTCATAAATTTATTTATTTTCTAACTTATAAACTAAAAAATACACTCATCAAATTCATTTTTAAATTATTATTTTAACTAAATATTAAATAAATTATTCACTTATTTTATCAAATCTTTTCTAAATTAATATATTTTATTTGTTTTATTGAAATAATTATTAAAAGTTCTTTTATAATTAAATGATAATAGTAAAATTAGAAATAAAATATAAATATAACAAAAAAATAGGCGATAAATATTAATATTATTTTTAATGAATGTGCTAAAAGATAAGTTGATTTTACAGCCAGTAATATAAATAAACTATATTCCAAAAAATTGGACACAGTTTCAACAGTTGAAAGAATAACAATACTACATTTTAAATTCAATTTAGAAAGAATTTTAATTTTACAAAGTATTTTCATTTTTTGTCTTTTTTGTTTGGTTTTCATTCCTTTTTTTCCAGTTACATAATCTGTTTCGTTAGATCTGGTCATTTTTTTTTGATGGTAGATAGAAGGTTAATCGTGAGTTTGTTTAATAGAAAAATCAGATATAATTATTTGATAGTTTCTTATTATTTGATAGATCAACAATTGTTGGCCAAATTTCAACAAATTTACAAATACATTTTTTGTTCGGATCGTTTTATTATTTTGGACACACCTATTTTATTTTTTGAGTTTTATATTTTTTCTTAGATTTGATTAAAATGATTTCTTATTAAAACATTAATATCCTGTAACTTAAATGTAGTTATGTATTAGGTTTGGAAAAATACAATAAATTGAGTTTTATTTTGCCTATTTTTGATTTTGGGTATGTCTAAATTTTTGGAATGGGGTTTATATATATTTTTTTTTTTACTTATCAAGAACATTATAGTTGAAAAAAAAAAAAATTAGTTATTATGTGTAAATTTTTCCAAATATTATTAGTCATTTTTCTTCCATAATAGTGAGAATTCCAAAAAAATATTTCACAAAAATGAAATAGTTTGAGCTTCTAAAAAAAAAATAATATAAATAATTATTCGAATATTTTTTCAAGAATTGAGCTAAAAAAAAATAATACAAATGAAAAAAACCAAAATTTTAAAAAAAAAAAAATAATAATTACATTTTATAATTATTAGGGTTTTAGATAAAGAAATTTTTAGATACCTTCTCATGATTATGGCTCTATTTATTTCAATAATTTGGATTTTTATCTTATAGGTTATAAATCATACCGGTTGATAAAAGGTAAATTTATCTCAAAAAAACAGAATTTAAATCAAATAAAAAAAACATTTTAAAAATTAATAAATTATTTAAAAATCATTTTGAGACAAGATCAGAAAAAAAAGTAATTAGATTTGAAAATAGCTGATTAATCAGAAAAAAAATATTAAATATATTTATTTATAAAGTCTAGTATAATAATAATAATAAAATAATGAATGAAATAGAACAAAAAATTAAAAAATTGTGTTGATAATTGCTTTTATTGATCTCAAATTTGAAAAAATTGCTCTTAATCATTTTCTGAATTATTTCCAATATTTGTTGTCGAAATTTGATTATTTTCATCTTCTACAAATACATTATTATCCTCAATTATATTTTCATCATCTTCTTCGCCTCCACTTTCTTCTAATTCTTCCTTTTCCTCGTCTTTTTCCCCATCTTCATTATCATCATCATCTTCTTCTTCTTCTTTTTCTTCTTCTTCTTTTTCTTCTTCTTCTTTTTCTTCTTCTTTTTTTTCTTCTTCTTCTTCTTCTTCTTCATTTTCTTCTTCTTCTTTCTTCACCACCTCTTCTTCTTCACCCTTTTCTTCCTCTTTTTCCACGTATTCTTGTTCTGTCTTTTGTATTTCTTCTTGTATTTGTTCTTTTTCGTTTTGATTTTCATTTTCTAACTCATGTTTTGATGTTTGGTCTGATTTAATTTCTTTTTCAATGACAATTTCTTCTTGATCTGAAAGACTATCTTTTAGTTCTTGATCATCATCCTTCTCAAGATCGTTATTAATTAATAATTTATCTTCGGATAATGAATTATTTTTTTCAGATTGATCTTTTTCTTCAATTTGGACTATTTCTTCTTTTTCTTGTTTTTTTTTATTAATTTTAAGTGGCTTTAGGTCTGATTTTTTCTTTTCTTGAATATATTGGTGGTGATTGTTGATCACTTGAATAATTTTAATGATTTCAGAGTATGATATAGTTTGCAATTCTAAATAATTATACCATATTTGGTTAATTGCCCATTTTTGAAATGTTAATAATTCGTGATCATTTTCAAAAGGTAAACAGGTCAATTTCATTTGGACAACCATTCTGAATAATTGGTATTGTGCTTTAATCACAAATCTTTGATAATTAATTATATTTTTCAAAAGAACAAATAATTCATTATTAACAACAATTAATGGTTGTTTTTCTTTTTTCTGCTTTTTATTGATATTCATTGTTTCTTCAATTATTCTGATGGACTCTTCTTTCAAAAGATCTGTTCTGTCTTGAAAAATTTCTTTTATATCATAAAGTGCTCGTTTGAAATATTTTTTCTTGTCCGTAAGTATACTCGACGTTTCAAACCCTTCTAGCCATGTAGGTTCAGTCCAGTAATCGGGATGCTTTGATTTAATCAAAAAACTAACTAAATTTGAGATTTTTAAATAAAATCCTGCCAAGCAGAATTCATTAAAGATATTTTTAATAAAATCTATTTGTCTTTTCACAATGTTTCTTTTTTTTAATTCTTGTTCGTTTTTTAGAATTGTAATTGTGTTTCTCCTTAATAACTCTTGAACAAAGTTTATTTGTTTTGAGATTTTTTTAATTTCAATTAGCTTTTCGGAAACATCCCATTTTTCTAATGCCTTAAATGTTTTATTTTTTTCTTTCTTTTTTTCTTTTTCTTTTCTTTTCTTTCTCTTTCTCTTCTTCTTCTTTGTTTTCCATTTCTTCTTCATTTTTTTCTTCTTTTTTGTTATTTTCTTCTTTTTGCTTAATTGGGGCAGGTGCAAAAATATTTTGATGATAGTTACCAAAAGTTTCAAGCAAGTCAACCAATGAAGAAGTACAATAAGTAGACAACGAATATTTTTTTAAATTTTGTTCAATCTCTTTTGTTATTGAGATCCTTTTTTCTTTAACACATTTGAAATGTCCTTTTTTGTTCACAGTAAAGCCTGTCTCGTTTTTTAAATTGATTTCATTTTCATTTTTGTGATCTTGATCCAAATAAAATCCAATCGTTTTCAATAAAATCCTTTGAGAAAATTTGACATTTCGTTCAAAATTAGCCAGGATTTGTTTTGACTGGATACCAATCCCTAAAAATTTAAAACAAGAGTTATGAATTTTTTCTAATTTGGTGAAGAGTCGAATTTTTTTTTTTCGTTTTTCACTTAAAAAGAATTTCACAATTTTCGATATTTTGTCAATAAAGAAACTAATAATTTTGACTGGGACAAAGAACTTGATCCAAATTAATATCAATGATTCAACAAGTTTGAAAGGTGAAAAAATTGTTGGGTGTTGTTTTTTTAATTTTTCATACTTGAAGGAAACATCCAATAAAATTTTTTGGAGCAAAAGTGGTAACAAGTAAACAATAAGGCGACTGTTTGGCAATTTTAGTAAAAAGCTTTTTTCTGTTTGTGTCATTTTGATGTGACTAAAAAAAATTGTGGAAAAAAAGAAAAAAAAATTATGAAAAAAAGAAAACAATAAAAAATGATCAGAGAAAGGCAAACGGTGTATAAAAAATGATCTAAAAGTGTTTTTTTTCCTAATGACTCACTTTTATTTAAGTGAGTTGCTTGAATTTGTATGTTCTTTTATTATTTAAACTTTAATACTCTTATTCAGAAAAGAGTAATAGAGTTTTATTTTTTAAATCATAAAATAACTCCTCACTAAAAATACACCATTGTTAGAGAGGAGTAAAGAAAGCAATTCTGAAGTTTTTTTCCGTGTCGAGTCATCACGAAAAAATCCAAAACACGGAGTACGTGTTCATTTTAGTATTTTAAGGCGTCTACGTCACCGTAAAGTGGTTGAAAAAGAATTTCAACTGATTTAAATTCATTTTTTTTTTAATCATATTTCACTTTAAGTGTTTATGAGCGTGTCACGAAAAAGAATTCAAATTTCTAAACCAAACACATCCATTTCAGTTCGTCAGAAATTGAAAGTGAGGAGGAAGAATCGAAGAAAGAAGAAGAAACAAAGAGATACTGTTTTAAATAATAAAAACACAATCATTGTTTCAAATTCTGTTGAAAAGATTGAAACGAAAACAAGAGTAAAATTATTTTGATAATTAATCCCAAAGAACTCAACTAATATTTATTTTTTTTTCTTTTTCTTTTCTTTTCTTTTTTTTCAATAGGTGAACCTAAGTAACTTGGTTGAGATTCTAAAAAGAACCCGATATGAATTGTTTTACTTTTCTTGAGTCGAATAAAGAAAAAGATAAAAAAGGGGGGGCTTTTATCAGATACTATGTCGGAAATGCGGTGCCACTATTTGTGGTTCGCGATACAGTATGAAAAAGACATTTATTGACTAGTAAACACAGAAGAGGTTTTGGACCAAATGGTCAGACCGCATCAGAGCTAATCATCCAGGATAGTGTAGACAGAGTCACACAAACCTTCCTGCAAGCTTCTGTGCCAATTGATAAATTTCATCGATTGGTCAATCGAGATTCGATTGTTGCGTTTCGATCACTTGGTTCAATTCCTTCAATAAGAACTGTGCGAAGGTCAATAGTACGAGTTCTTGAAGAGAAAAAGAGTAACATGAAAAGAGTACTTGTTGGACAGAGGTTTTGTCTAATGATGGACGAAACTACTGACATCACTTCACGCAGTTTGTGTGCTGTTGTGGTAACCAACTTGGATTTCCGATTGTGTCTCAAAGTCAAAGAAATGGATAGATGCGATGCTTCTTCATTGCAAAAAACTCCTGGAAGAAACATTACTTGAATACGAGATTGATTGGCAACAAATTACAAATTTTGTTACTGATGGTGCAAGAGCATGTGTTTCATTAGGAAGACGATTAAACGAACAATATGCAATACAACACACTTTATGTGCTGCACACTTACTGCATCTCATTTCACAAAAAATTAATGGAGTCTTTTCCAAACATCAATGGATTATGTAAATTGGTTCGTGTGTTTTTTAAGAGGGGAATACAAGCAGGCCGTAAGAAGCGATGGAGAAGTCAAAACATAACTGACATATCTCTTCCTTCAAAAAACACGCTGGGGAACTTGGTTAAAATGTGTTTCAGATGTGTTCATGAGACGCAAAAAACTTACTTACTTTTATAACCAAGGAGGAAACATCAGAAACTGCGAATCAAATGATAAAATGTTTGTCGAATGAAGGAAGCATACAAGACCTCCGTTTCATTGAATATTTTTCAAGACTATTTACACCTTTGATAGATGGAATTCAAGAACGACAACTCCGAAAAGATACTTTAAATAGATGGCGAAATATCGAAACTTGGTTATTTAAAATGAGTGGGAAAGATTATGCAAAAATAATCAATTTATCGGTTAATAGCGGAACGATGGGGAAAATTATGGATTTTCTCAATAAAATAAGAAGATACAAGCCACGATGGGAAGATGCCAATAGAATCATTTATACGCATTTTTACTTATGCCCTGAACACATTAAACCACTTATTGAAGACGAAAATAAACTATGTGATAAGATGCGTAAATACCTACGTGGAGATTTGATTGGTCAGTTCATTGACTTTCAAAATTTTTTTGATGAAAAAAAGATGAATCTTGTCATTCGCCTCACCTATACTGGACTGGAAAAAAACAAGTTTTTGGAGATTTGTCCAAACATTTTTTGAACTTGTTAGTTATGGAGCCTACTTCATGTGAAGTTGAAAGAGTCTTTTCACATGTCACTTATATTATGAATCCACGAAGAAATCGATTAAATACCGAAAATCTTGAAGCAGAAGTGATTTTCAGTTACAATACAATTAATTAAAATTTCTTTTTCAATTTTTTTTTTCATAATCTTTACTCATTTCTTTCTTAAAATAAATTCATCAAGAAAAATAGAAAATTTCAATAAAGCACCTTTTCTGCACTTTTTTTTCGTTTTTCTTTTTTTTTAGTAACTTTCCGTGTTAATTTTTCATTTTACACCTTTTGCCTGTCTCTGAAAATGATACTTTCTTACCAGAGTTATTTATTTTTTGGTATTTCTTTGGGTTAAACTGGTGTGAATTCTTGTGTTTTTTGCCGTGTTTCGTTCTTGTTCTTCCAACCTTTATTTTTTATTCTAATTTCCTTTCAAAATAGTAGTTGGTTGTTTTTTAGCTTTAAAGAAACTGTAATAGAAACTTAATCTTCTTTATCAAAAATGGATTTTTTCATATTTAGACCAACATAAAATTTTTAGAAAAAATCTGTGAATTTGAAGACCCGAAAGAGTTTTAGTTGTCTCAAATGTGATACCAATTTCAATTTTCTCGAATTTTTTATAAACTATTTTTGGAAGTTAGACATTTGATGTGAGGTAAAAAAAGAAATTAAAGGTAGTAATAGAAAAAAAGGTTTCAAAAATGTCTGTTAAAGTCAGGATAGATATTTTAACTTTTCGAAATTGAACAATAAAAAGGGTTAATCAGAAAAAAACATTTATTGATCCGAAAAACTTGATCGAAATGTCCAAAAAATAAGCAATCTGAACCTAAGATAATTATTTCAGAACTCTTATTATTCTCGAAATTTTGACTTTAAATTAAAGAATTTTTCGGCTATTGTCCTCATCTCAATCATAATATCATATGAATTAGAAGTAAGAGGAAAATAGGTATTTTCATTTTCAAAATTTGCAAAGGAATTTTTGGATTTGAGTGGATGAAAATTTTAAATATTGCGAAAATGTGGGATACAATTGGAATTTTTTTTTGTATAACCTTTCCCCAAAAAATTTAGGGTTTGATGATTCACCAGGTAAAAAGAAATGATTTTTTTTTATAATATTTGTAGTATTTTGATTTGAAAAGATTTTTTTGTTATAAAATCTATTTCAAAACATTGGCCGCTTAAAAATCAAATTTTGAAAATAAATATTTTTATAAATTGAAGTTATCTATTATAATATATTAATAATTCTTGAATATTCAGCTCTATATACTAAAAATCTTTTTTTTTCATCTCAAAATAAAATAAAAACAAGCAAAAAAAAAAAATAAAAATAAAAAATAAATAAAAATTCAGTCATTTATTATTAAATTTTGTTTATTTCATAATTAATATTTAGAACTTTCGAAAGTATTTATTTTTTCTGTCAATTTTTAAATTTCAAAGATTAACTCAATAATCAAAAATATAAAAATCCAAAGATGGATTAATTTTATTTCCCTATTAAAAAAATAAATGAAAAATCGATATATTTCCATATTTCAGAAATTATTGTTAAAAAGAATCTATTCATTAATTATTTAATGTTTTAACAAAATTCAATTTTTTGGTTACAAATATTTCTTTCAGGACTAATTTAAGAAAGATATTATACAACTTTAGGTAAGGAATATTACTGATTCGTTATTGAATTTTGTTTCAAAATATAGATTTTTTTCTGAAATTGTTGGGCTTTTTACTAAAAAGAAGTATGAGTTATGATTGAATGATAATAGCAGATATATTTATTATAAAAAAATGAAAACTTTTTTTTTTTATAAGATTTATCAGAATTAAAACTTTTTTAAAGTTTTATATTTGAAGAAAGTGAAAAATATTTTTAAAATAAGAAGTGCTTTACTTCACACTCAAACCTCTACACCACATTTAAAGGTTGGCCCATCATTTTTATAAAATAGAAAAGTTGATAAAAGTTTAAATTCTTATAAATATTTTTACTATTTTAAAACATAGAAAACCGTATAAAAGAATTAAAAAAAGTCTTCACTTTATTAAAACAACTATAGTACTGTTGTACTAAAAGTTTTTACAAGACTTTTGAGCTATGTTAGACTAATGTAATTGACATCCAATAACAACGTTCTTTAATCTTAAGCTCTTTTAAGTTTGATAGACGAAAATCCGTTTAGTTGATCTAACTATTTTGAAAAAAAAAAAAAAATAACCTATTAAAGAGGTTTGCTATTGGTTTTTAAAATCTAAAATTTTATTCTTGTTTTTTGATAGATTGAATTGTTTTTAACAAGTGTAGTTTCATTAAAAATCATTCTAATAAGTCGATGAGTTATAATTTTAAAAGTTTTTTTCTTAAAAAAAATGTATTTGATTAAAAATATTTGAAATTACACAACAATTTTACCGAATATTAACAATTCAAAAGACTATCATGGGATTTTTTTCAGATCAGGTATTTTTTTCCCTAATTTACTTTTTTATTCATATTTTTTCAAAAATTTCATATAAAAAATAAATGATCAGCATAATAACAATAAAAAAAATTTGGAAATAAAAATTGAAAAAACAAGTAATAATATGAATACCATAATATCTGGTTTATTTTTTATACTCTTTTCAGAAATGAATTATCCTTTAAAAGGTTTCATTTTTTACCTTTTGGAGAGTTTGGAAATACAATATATTTTCATAATATATCAAAAAAAAAAAAATTTAAACACAAATTTTAATTCCGTAAAACCCTGGCGTTATGATTATCTTCCCTTGAAAGATTTCAAGAGAAATTTACCAACTTGTTGCTAAATTAATTACACATAAAAAAAAAAATTTGAAATTAAAAAAAAAAGTTCATAATTCATTCGCAATTTATACGAGCACTTGAAACTTGTAAAAAGCAATAGTATGCAATATATGGTTTTTTTCTTAAAAAAAAAAAAAAAATTGAAAAGCTCTTATACATTTTGAAAAATAGTACCAAAAAAACACAATAATCTTCCTATTTAAATTGTTCTAAATTTTAATTTAGAATTTCAACAAGTAAGGTTTGAAATTCATCACTTAGACAATTACAATCCTTTCTCAATAATTTTTTTTTATAAACCCCAATTCAATATTTTTAACACACACAAGTTCTATTTGTGAAAAAAAAAAAAATCTTATATAATCAATTCCAGAAGAAATACCAAATTAGAACAACTAAATAATTGAAATTTTGAACATTTATTTATAAATTAAAATACTCGCAAAACATAGAACAAATAATTTTCAAACAAATAAATCAAGTACGCGTTAAAAATTTTGGAGTGAGCATAACAAAAAAATACATTGGTATATTTGTTGAAATTCTATTAGGAATATTGATCGATCAAATGGTTGAATACTACCAACTAATTTTATTTGAGTTATTCTCTTTGGAACAACTCAACTTTAACATAATATCAATTGTTGGAAAAAATTTTGATCGAAAGAAACAATTTATGTAATTTAAAAAATGAAATGAAAATAAAAACTAAAAATATGAAAACATGATTTTCATATTTTATAAAAATCGAATTTTATTTCCTATTTAAATGAAATTATATAATTGTGATTATATGTGAAATTTTAATTTTGTGGAAAATTTAAAATTTAAGTTTATATATTTTCAAAATAATTATTTTTATTTCAAGAATTATATGAAAACAGTTATTTGTCAAATATTGGTAATTATAAAACTTCTATAAATTAAATGAATTCTAATCAAATTGAGTTTGTCAGGATTAAAAAAAAATTCTTTCAAATTAATGAAATTTTAGCTGATGGGAAAAAAAAACCCAGAAAAGATGAATTTTTTTTATTTGATTTAATTTTTTTTTAATAATGAAGCTTTTTGATTTTTTTTTTTTTTTTTTTTTTTTGTATTTTTATAATTGAAATCATTTGAATTTCTCTATATTATATGGATTTTTTCAACCGAATGAAAGATAATTTTACTGTATCATTTTATGATGGAAAGTATCTCCTTGAGTGTAGGGTGTATTCGATGAAAGTAACATGACATTGAAAATATCATCTTTTAATTTAAAAAACGAATTAAAATCAAGAAAAAAAGAATTTAAAAAAAAATGAGTAAAAGTTGTGATTTAGTTATATCATTCTATACTTTTATACCTATGAGAAATTGTTATTAAAATAGTATTAGGTATCATAAACTTTCAAAAAATTGATTCGGCTCTCATAATTGAATAAAAAATGTGTTTATTTTGTACTTGTAGATAAATATGAAAAAGTTATGTATCAAAAAAGATCACAAGTATTTATTATAAATGTTTTCTGAACATAAATTTAAAATACAATTACATCAAATTGGCGAAAGGTGTTTATGTTCTTTTACAAACAGTTTTAAATATTGTATTTGTTTTTTAAAAAAAGGTGTTTAATATGCTTAAATTTTTTATTAATTAATAAATATCCCCAAGAGCGGACTAGTAAACAAGTTTAGTTAATATTTTGGGAAATTATTGTTTTTTTCCATGAATTTTTAATATTTTTATCCAATATTTGCCTATAATAACCCTTCTTGAGAACCTTTAACCCCTTTATTAAATCCAATTGTTTTTTTTTTTTTTCATAATAAGGTATTTGAAAAGGAAGAGACACTAAAATACTTGTTTCTGATTCGAATTGAATTTAGAGGATAGATCATGAATAAATTGAAATTTTTAAAAAATCATATCTACTTTTCTTTCAAAAATTCCATAATAAATTTCCAAAATTTTGAAAGATAAAAGAATTATTTTTTACAAAAAAGACAAACAATGATCTTTTTTTCATTTTTTTTGTCAAAAAATTATAGTTTAATCTTTCAGTATCGTTATAATCCTTTTTTAAAATACATTTGAAGAACAGGTTTTCTTGTTTATATACTGTTATCATAATGAAGAATTTTTTTTTTTTATTTCTACACTTTACAAATATCCTGATATATGTTAAATTTTCACAATATGGTAAAAGTTAAAAACACAGGTTAGTTGCACTTCTGTAATAACTAAATTAAATTAAAATCTAATAAGCAGAATTTCTTATTGGTGATATTTTTCGAGACTTGATAAATAGTGTTTTAATTTAGAAAAAAAATAAACCCGAATAACACTCACAAACATCTTTTTTTAAGAAAGATAAAGAATATTTGAAATCTGTTGCTAAGAGATTATTCCCTCCCTTTTACGATACCAAAGGGATGGTGTTGATTCTATAGGTTCATAATTCATTTGGAACATTCCTCCTTTAAAAAAGAAAAAAAAAAAAATCACAAAGTAAAAGAAATAAACTTTCAAAATAAAAAGTAATCTTTTTTTGAAAATATACAATTTATTCATTCATTTTTCCAAAAACAATACATTTAGCCAACAAGTTTTTTCATTGAGAATTATGTTTAATCTTTATTCTTTTCAAAATAAACATGTTAATTTCCAACTTAAAAACAAAAGAGACTTTAATTCAAAAGAAAGTGTTTTGCAAAAAGATTAGTTCAACAAAGTCAAGAAAAACTCAATCATTTCTTTAAGAGAAAAATAAACAAAAAAAGAAATAAAATTCAAAATGAAGACGAAGAGGAAAAAGAAGTAACAAGTAATCGAAAACTAGATAAAAAAAAGAGAACCAAAAGACAAATTCAAAACAAGAAAATACTTTCTAAGTAAATACTTGAACTCTTTTTAAAACAACGTAGAATAATAATGAAATTCTAAGAATAAGAATTTGCCATTTTTTCTTGGTTGCCACAATTTTCTGAGGTTTTTTTCTTTCCTTTACTTCACCACTTTTTTTTAACTACCTTCCCTTTCTTTCCGTATTGATAAAAATGAACAACCCACAACCACTCAACTCGTCTAAGGTGGTTGTTGGTCCCTTTGAGTATGGGAAATCGACACTTCTAGATATTTTGAGTTCATATTCACAAAAGAGTATTCACCAATCGAGCTTCACGTTTTATGTGCCTGTTGAAGAACTAAAATTTGATCACGTCACGATTCAAAAAAGATGGATTTGGAATGGGGAAGAATTTGAATACTCGCCACACTCGGATGTTGTGGCAATTCTGTTGCATTCAAGTCGTTATGTGCCGCCAAAGAATAGCAAAATTGTGCACAAATCGATAATCCGTTATAACACGATCAACAACCGTTCCGTTGAGGAGCAGTACGGGACCAAAAAGTTAGAGCTTGTCGGCGTTCTTGCATCATTTAAGTTTCTGGACAAAGAAGTGAATAAATTCAGCATGAAAAGAAAAAACGGGATCCGTTCAAGGTATTCCACAAAGTCGATCAGGCCGATTGTGTTTGCCGAAGAAGTGCAAATTGTACCAACAAAAAACGAAATTCCAACAAAATTTGTATTTCCAAACAACAGACACCCAAGCACAAAAAAAAATCCGGTGTTTAATAAACAAAAATTTGTAAAAAATAATTCAAGTACCAGTAACAAACAAAAAAACAAGAAACTTAATCAAAAAGAGGTCACAGAAAACGAAAAGGATCAAAAAAAGAAAATAACAAAAACAAAAACCAAAAAAATAAAGAATCAAAAAAAAACAACAGAAATCAAAGCAAGTCCCAATTATAATACAAAGAGAAATTCTAACGCAGAGACCACCCTCGGCATAGTCCCTGACCCCAATACATACACAGTTGGAAATACAACAATAAATAACAGCAAAAGCACTAGTTTTAGTAATAATCTTGGCAATAGAAAACTTCTCCAGAATTCTCCAAAATTTCAAGTCAACAATGCTCAACTAAGCCAAAACCAAAACCAAAACCAAAACCAAAACCAAAGCCAAAACCCAAATCCTAACTTTAACGTGTACACCAATTTTAATAAACAAAATTTAAATAACCAGATCCCAAGCCAAACAATGGGATTGAATTCTACATTAAATAACCAAAATAATTTTAATTTTATAAATCAGCCTTTCAATGAAAATTTTTTATTTAATCCATTACTGTATTTAAATGATTTACAATCAAATCGGCATTCAGAGAAACAAATTTTTTCACCACAATTCAACCAACTATCAAAAAATTTTCAAATACCAAATCCTTTGAATGAATTTGATCGCAAACGAAACAATTTTAATTCTCATTTAAATCAAGTACATCCAAATTATACAACTAACCATCAACAACAACAACAACTCAATAATTTACAACCAAATTATTTATTGAATCAACAGCATAATCAACGAGAAGAAAAAAAAATACAAATGCCTAATATTTTACAAAACCAAAAAAATGATGGTCTTTTCCAATTAGGAAATTTATCTGAAAATTTAATTAAAAATCATTCACATACTAATAATAACACTGAAGCCAACAATACTACTGGTATCAACAATGATAAGAACAACATGAAACCAAAAATTGAAACTGAAAAAATTTTGGATCATAAAACAAATCCTAAAAGAAAATTAAATAACACTATTGGAATGTTCAAAAATGATTCACAAAAACTAAATATTACAACAAACCCGATAAATGATTTCATGCTAACACAAAATGACAGTCATTATAATTTGCACTCAGATAAGAATATCAATAACAAAAAAAACTTTTTACATTTTTCAAAATTAAATAAAAAAGAAATAAATTTAACAACTCCTAATAGAAATCAAGCCGAAACGACACTTTCAAATGAAACAATTGGGTTTTCTTTATCAAACGATCCTTGGTATGCTTCTTTTTTTTTTTTTTTTTTTGTTTTATTTTTAAAAATTATTTATTTCTTTTCTTAATAGAATTTTCCTTCTAAATGAGACAAATTCTCGGATCTTGTTACTTTTTTGCAAAAGATTCATTTTTTTCGTTAATAATTGTTTTTTTTGTAAATAAATACTTTTTCATGAAAGACTATTTCTTGTAGCGAAAAAAAAAATACTTTTTCACTAATAAATACTTTTTCAAGAATAATTGTGTTGTTTTTTTCAGAAAAGTTCTGGATTTTCAAGAAAAGTTAGAGTTTTCACGAAAAAATACTGTTTTTCGCGGTAAAAGTACTATTCTTCGATAATACAGCACATCTAATAATAAGTGGGTTTGTTAAAAAATACTAAATCAATTCTAAAATCTTTTTGTTTCAGATCTTCAATTAAAATTAAAAAAAAATATTTTCTGGTTGAAATAAAACCCAAAATTAAAAGGATTTAAACACATTAATTGTATCTTTATTTATCTAGATAAAGAAAAAATGAAATAGAAAGGAAAATAAAAATATTTTTTTTGACTATATAATTAAAATTCCAAATTTAGAGACAAACAAACAATTAACAATCAATTGGGAAAAATTGTTAGAATCAAAAATAGACGTGTTGTATGTTATGGGAATGCCCAACATATAACCAAGTGGGGATAGAGTGGTTTGAAGACTTGATCAAATTTGAATACCTAAAACTTCCAAAAAGACAAAAAAAAGAAAATTAAATTATTGAAACAATAAAATAAAATAATAAATAAATATACAAAAGTTATATTAGCTAAAATAAATTACAAATACATATTCTAACCAATTACTAAGCTTATAATAAGCTGCTTTCAGATAAGGGCAATAGGATTCGATTCAGTTGCTGTCACAAAAAATAAATAAAAAAAATCTTTGATTTTTTTTAAAAAGATGTTTTACTTTCAAAAGTTAAAGGCCCAAGAAGAAAGAGAAATTTCCATTCGATCGAAGTGATCGATTAAAAAAAAAATCATTTCAACTTTAGTGTTAAAATTTCACTAAAGAGTAAAGTTAAGGAAATAAGAAGAATAAAAAGAAGATAAGGACTATCCGCCTTTGATATTCTCTGAGGGTTGTAATATAATGTTATAAGGCAAAAAACCTTTTTAATTGAAAATATGTTGAAGGAAAATCAAAATACTGTAATTTTTACTTGGTTTTTTTTTTTTGATTTGAGTGAAAATATTTATTGATATAAAAACTTTTTCGAACATTACAAAGGGCAAATTTGAAATCCATTTTGTTTACCTCTTGCTGAACTTTCCCTCAGGATTATTTTGAAATATATGTGTGTCCTTTCCTTTAACTCGTTAATACTTTGATATAGAATGGATGATCAGCTGTGACTTGTGGATTTTCGAACCTTTTCAAAGTAAATTTTGAATTTTGATTAAGAAATAGTTAACCAAATGACAAATTTTTGAAAAAAAATCTAAATTTTAAATTTTAACAAGATTTATTAAGTTATCATTTTTTAAAGTCAACGATTCACGTTGTAGATATAAAAGTAATCAACACTGAGCATAAAATACAAATAACTAATAAACAGTATCTTAAACAATCATTCGTAATTCGTTGTTGCACTGTTCTGATATTGAAAATGCTTTAGAAAAATGAAATATCTCCTTTCATGTTGCAGATAAATTTGAAAATTGTTGAGCCGAGGGTAACCAACTATAGAATTTCAATGTGGTTAATAGTATCCAAAGTATTTTATTTTCATAGCAACAAATGATGCCACAATAGATTGAGAAATGTTAATTTACCTCAAGTTATTACTTGGGTTGATAAAAAGAGTAGATAAATTTGTCACTAAATCAAAGCAATGACAAAATTTAATGATTCTTTTGAACTGATCTTAATGTATTTTTGTTTGTTTTTGTTTTCATTTTTAAAAAACAAACAAAAACAATTTGTTTTGAAACATCATTTTGTTCTTCAACAAAAGTTTTTCAACTTTTAAAGAGGATATTTTTAATAAAAACTTGATTAATATAATCATTTGGTAATTATGGAAAATTCATAAGATTTTAAAAAAAAATATTCTGTTAAAAAAATGATCATTCTTTTTTTCACATTAAATTGGAACTTGAAATTACTTTTTTGGTAGAATTGTCTGTTTCGCGAGAAAATATCATTTTCGTAAAAAGTAAGTTTTTCGAAAAATAAATGCCATTTAAACAAAATAATCACATTATTGTAGTATTCTAGACTTTTAGATGGAAAACTCCAATATGTTACTATAACACAAAAAACACTGGAATTTTAATAATTGAAAGAATTTCAATAATAAGGGTTTACTTGAATTTTGAACCACTTGTCAAATAGAGACTTTCTTAATAAAAAGAATAAAAGTTTAAATTTATTAATCTAAAATAAACTCAATTTGTTAGTAAGATTATATTGAAAATTGCATTACATCATTTTATTTTCAGACAACATTTTTTGATTTAAAAAGAAGCATCAAAAGTTAATTTTAACAATGTATGTGACAGTTATTTTTCTCTAAATTACTTTCCAAAATATTAAATAAAATTAAATTAGTAAAAAATTTTCACTGTTAAAAAAAAAAAAGATTACTAGAAATTTAATTTGTAGAAAAGATAAAAATCTCTCTTGATCTAAAGCTTGAAAAAAGGTATCATCTCTGAACACCTCTTAGACTATTTTTTTCTTTTTATTTATGGTTGATTAAAAACAACTGTTGATCATGAAGCACAGAACTTTTCCAATTTGTCACCAATGATCGTTCTCCAAAGTTAAAAACGATTTTTTTATTTGTTTTTTGGTAATACTAAAAATTAGATCTGGGCTATTTGATGGGTAGTTAATAAAGGTTAAGTTTCTTTCTAAATGGGGAATTAGTTATTGAAAATTTGGTTTATTTTCAATTTTATAGTTTTTTTTAGTACCTTCATAATCATCTTTAACTACTTTCTTATTCTTCAATGAAACTTTAAAAGTTTTGGAAGATTTTGCTAGTTTTTTTAAAGGTTTTTTTTTTTTTTTTTTTTTTTTTTTTTTTGGTTATCAGAATTATTTTATTCGAATGAATGTCTAAAAGTTTTAGTTCTTTGAAAAAGATTTGAAATAAAAGTTTTAATAAAATAATCTATTAGCTACAATTGTATTACAAAAAGAACTTTTTTTGCAATTTTAATTACATACTTTTTTCCAAATACCCCATAGTTTTAAGTTGTATTTTTCTTTAGTTAACTTTTTTAATTTTCAATTACTAAATTTTTTTTTTTTTTTTTTCACTTGATGATAACTTATTTTTTTTTTTTTTATTATCTATATTATTATTTCAAACAAACACAATAGCCTCGCATATTCGTCTGATATTATTTTACAGCATGGTATTTCTGATCCTAATAAAAGCCTTGATAAGTTTTCAAAAATAGTTTTATATTTGGAAACCCAATCAAAAAGATATGAATTTTCACTTAAAAATAATCAAATGTTTAGGCTTTCCGAAGTTTTAAAACCCCATACATACCCAAAAAGAAGATTATTAAATACAAAAAACGTTCCGATGCAAAAAAAACTAATCATTATCCTAAAAGAAAATTTAAAATTTGATCAAATTAAATGGTGTTCAAATTGGGTTCTCTTTGATGATTTACTCGTTACAGCAACAAAATTTTTTTATTGTAATCGTATCATTCCTTTGGAATTTGAAAATATAAATTAATTTTCTAACATCAAACGAATTTAAATTCTTTTTTTTTTTTTTTTGTTTTATCTAAAGATTCCTCTCTGGTGTAGTATGTTTTCTCTGATTAGTAATAATCCCGTTTATTATTGATTATGAATATACTTTTAATATAATTTCATAATTTGAAATTATAATGAGAGGGTGAAATTATCAATTAAGAAAATTTCAAAAAATACAATTTTTTTTTTTTTTATTTTTTTTAAAATTTCAAAATTTTCTTCTTCAGTAATTAGTGTTATCTATAAAATTGGCAAAATTTTATAAAGATATTTCTATTAAAATGATTTATGTAGATCACCAATTTTTGTTTTTTGTTAGAAACATTTTTTAATGACCTTTTCAATTAGAAGATGATTTATTGAAAATGGATCATATTCTTACAGAAATGATATAAATAAAGCTATTATTATCATGAAAACTATGATAGATAAAACGAGAAATCATTTGTTTGAAAAAAAATATTTTTTGTTTTTATTTATCTGTCCTTAATAAAATTAAGCACTATTTTTTTCTGACTAATATTTTTCGAAATCTAGCTTATAACTTCATTTAAAAAAACACTGGGATTAAATTTTTTAGAATACAAACACTCTCAACTTTTGAATATCAAAAATATTTTTTGAAATTTCTGTACACTTTTTTATTTTTTTTTGAAAAAATGGTGTTTAGAAAAGTTTGAAATCAAAGAATAAGTTAAAATATTAAATTAGAAGGTTATTTTCCAGAGAGTTTATCTTTTTTAAATAACTTTTTTTTGAATTTTACCATTTAAAACTAAAAAAAACATTTGAAGACCAAATTAGTTCCTTTTGTGATAATAAAATTCCCATAATTTAGAATTTGTGATAGTAAATGAGTTAAAACAAGATAGTGTATATAAAAATATACATAATTTCAAGTGTGAATTCAATGATTTTGTCAAAAAATGTTTTCAAGAAAAAGTTAAATTGAAACTTTATTTATTTTAATTTTATCATTTAGTTTTTTTAATTTTTTTAATGGAAGGTATTTGATCAGTTTTCAATTTTTAGTGTTTTTTAGGTTGTAGGGATATATTATTGAAGAGGGTCAAAAAAATCGTAATTACAAAATTGAATTATTCTGTAAAGACTTGAAAAAAATTAATAAATTTTTAACCAGTTAACTAAGTTTAAAAAAACAGATTACAAAAATTTAGAAAGTTATAATGTTTATATTGATATATTTATTCTTCTCAAACTAAGCAAATTCAAAAAAAAAAAAATAACTTCTTTAGATAGATTAATTTTGGAGATATGGTATATATCCCTCAGAAACCCAAATAAATAATTACCTTTGAAATAAAATTATTAATTTGAATTGTTTTGAGAAGATTTTAAAGTTATAGAATTTATCAACAATTATATAAAAAAAGAAAATTTTTAAATAAAAAATATAAGAGGTTTATACAATGAAAAAATCATTTGAAAAATATTTTGATGTTTAAAATGTTTTTCTTTGGTTTACTTAATGATTTCAACCGAAATTTTGTCAAAAAAATTTGTTTTATTTTTTTTTTTTGAAAAGATCATGTGGAAAAAAAAAAGATCTTGGAAAAGACAAATAATCATTAAAAAAATAGAGACAATGTAATGATGTTAAAATTAAATTTCATTATTCATAAAAAATCTTGTTGTTCAACTTTTTTTCAGTGAAATTTTAGTAATAAAAAAATCAAAAATGCTCATTTCAAAAATTTTTACTCACTTTTTTTTTAGTTTTTGGTTTTTATTTTTTTAATTTATACGATAAGATTTTTATATATTTAGAATGACTTTTAAGTGAATTACAAATCATATTGAGTTATTGTTTGTTCTTCAATACTAAAATATTATTTTTCACAATTGATTATTTCAGGTGAGTCACAATTATTGAAATAGTGTTTATTTTAATTGTTTTTTATAATTTACAACCTGGATTAAAAATAATTAGGAAAATATATATAGTAAAACATCAATATCATTTTGTATATTTTCTTTTAAACTTGAGATAATTTCGGTCAAACCCAGTTACTAAGGGATATATAAAAAATAAATTATCAGAGATAATATTCTTTTCTTATTTTATCATTTTTTTTTTTTTTTTTGTAAAAATTTTCTTTAATTGAACTTTTCTCAACTTTTTAAAAACTCATTTTTATAAAATGCACATAGTAATCATTTTAATCACCCCCTAATTTTATTTTTCTTTTTTCTCTTTTAATTAAATATTGAAAAACTATACAATGAATTACACATAATTCATTTGACAAAAAATGTATTTCACAGATACCCCCTGCACTTTTTATTCCTTTGTTAGTGCTTAAATGTTTATTGAATATTAAAATGTTTCATTCTTTTTAACTGGTACCTTATCACAAAAAATAGTCAATTTTTTGTTTATCAATTAGCTTTTCAAAAGATTATTAGAATATCTGATCTGATAAAATGCATTGATAATATTTCTTTTACAGAAAAAAATAAGTAGAAAATCAAAATATATTAGATATTTTACATTTTTTTTCACAAAAAGTTGATCAAAATTATGAAAATTGCTTTTTGAAAGAAGGTTTGAGACCAAAAAAAAAACAAAAAAAAAAAAATGAAAAATGAAAAAAAAAAAAAAAAAATAAATTTTTGTATTAATCAAAATTAAATGGATAATAAACCTTATAAATTCATTTAATATTATTTTAATAATCTAAAATTATAATCTCATGAAATAAGATTTAGAAAATGTAATATTACGTTTATAGCGAATAGGATTTTTAATTTTCTTATTGAGATTATTTAAAGGTATTGTCTTAATTGATTTTATTTTAATATCACTACTCGAATGTGAAGGTATTTCAAATTCCATACAAATTGGCCCAATTTGTGATTTCAATTTTTTTATATTTTCAATTCCACTTTTTAGAATTAGATTACAAAATAAATGTTTTTCGCATTCACCAAAAAATTTTTGAATCTTCCAAAATACTTTTCTTTGATTTTTATCAAATTTAACTTGTTGACTGCCTTGCTCGTTTTTCTTTTGTTGATCAATTGTATAAGAAAGACTAATCACTTCGTCAGGAACTTTAAAATAAACCAGTACCGAAGATCCATAAATATGCTCAGCATAATCTGAGTGGATTTTTAATTTCATAGTAATCATAGTATTGCTAATATTTTCAATAATTGGGAATATTCTGAAGGGTATTTTGACGCTTTGTCCTGACATACGATAATTCATCAAGATAAATTCTCCTTCTGGTGGTATGATTTTTATAATATTTTCTCTATCCAGTCGAGATACATCACAATTTCGGTGAAGGTTACAATCTTCTATTATAATTCCTTCCATATAATCTATTTTTATTGTTGATGTTTATTTGGGATATTGTTGTTGTTGTTTTTGTTGTTGTTGTTGTTGTTGTTGTTGTTGTTGTTTTTATTGGTATGATATTTTTAATTTTTCAAAAATTTTAGTTCAAAAAAAAAAGATTGGGATAGAATATTACTAAACTTCTCATCTTGTGGCCCAATAATTAATTTATTAAATCCAATTTTTAAGTGTGAGGGTGTTTTTAAAAAACTTTTTATCTGAATCTTCCCATTTAATTCGCTTCTTATAACTTCCCCCTTTGTTTATTAAATAATAAAATTATGGATAGATAAGAAATTAATTAATTAATAAAATAATTAATAAATAAAAAAAGAAATAAACAAATTAATAAAAATTTCAGAAATTAAAGAAATTTTTTGAGTCAAAAATATTGTAGTAAAAAAGAAGAAATTTTCAATTTGTAATATTTCGTATATTAAATTTCTTATTTCTAAATATTTAATTTTCAACTGCCCAATAAAATTTTACATGATTGATTCATTTGGAAATAGAAATTGTATATAAATGGGAGTTTGATGATAACATGAATTATCTTGATATTAATAATTAATTCGCGATATTAAAAAAATCGCGATTATCCCGACTGTATCACAAAATTAGCATAAAATCGCGATATTTCACATTATCGTGACAAAAATCATAAAATTTGCAATATTAGCAATAAATTGGTGATTCGTCGAAAAAAGGTTTTTTTTTGAAATCATTATACAAAAAATCTTTTGACTTTT
Source organism: Anaeramoeba flamelloides (assembly GCA_027625915.1). NCBI lineage: Eukaryota > Anaeramoebidae > Anaeramoeba > Anaeramoeba flamelloides. Next base: position 2,024,558 of record JANTQA010000045.1, read on the forward strand.
ACAAATTGAAACACTTTTACAACTCTTTTTGACTTTAAAACGGATGAAGAGGGCTGAGAGGGTTGTGAGTTGTCTTCAAGTGTTTGAAAGGTTTGAAAGAACAGAAAAGTGTTATAAAATTCATGAGATTTTTTTCATTTTTAAAAATTAATTTTTCATTTCATTCTTCTTTTTTTTTTCCAGAAAAGTAAAATCTCTAAATGGATGTTTTATGATCAAACAAATAATAACCCATTAGAAAATGCACTATAATTCATTTTAGGTGTGTGTTTTTTTAATGGACGGAGTTATTTCCTTCGCAATTAGATAAATAAAAAGTAGAAAGAGAATTTTTCATTCTTTGTTAGTGATCGATTAAAAAATAACCTTGAAACTCTGATTGGTTTTTTTCTACAATAACAAAATAATAAACCATTTTCCAGTCAAAGGGGGGCAGTTATAGGGGGTGAATTACATGTATTTAAAGGGTTTGAATGGATTTTTGAAAGAAATTTTCAAAATTGAAATCATTTTTTAACATTTTTGCACATTTTACCCTTTTTTTTTTTCAATTTTTTTTAAAACTGAATTCATTTGCAAAACTTTTTTTTTATTACAAGACCTATTATAACCCAGTAAAAATGTATTATTCTATTGTTTCTGAAACAGTAATGATGATTGTCGAAAAATCATATTTATTTCATATTGGAATTTTATTTGGATCTTCAATTGAAGATCAAAATGAACATTGTTGGTTTTTTCTTAATTGAATTCCCTAAGAATTTGAGTTTTTTTTATTTTTAAGAAAATATATTGATTTATTAGTTTTTATTCCATACGGGTATCAAACTATTCTTTGATGTGTATTATTCGGCTTATTTCTTATTTGTTCTTCAAAGGTTGTTTATAAAAAATAATTGATATTTGAAAAAAATGTTTTTTTTTTGCCACTTTGACTGAAACAAAGTTTAGAAGAAGTAGAAAAAGAACAAAACAAGATTTCCAAACAATCTTTATTATTGGTGATAGTGTAGCTCGGTTATTGGAAGAGTGTTTGAAAATGTGTCTATCTTCCTTTCAACTTGAATAGAATAAATAAAATTATTTGACCCAAGTCCATTCTTTACATTAATCATAAGAATCACGAAAATAAAATTGTCCACCAAAAATTTTTGACTTTTATCATTTTCAAAAATTTCTATTTTAATCGTAAACATTACTTAAAAAAAAACAAGATATGAAATATATGTGTTATTTTTAATATATTTCACAATCTTGAATCTGAATTCAATATTTAATATCAATGCCTTTGAAAAATGGAACATTAACTAATCTAAATCTTTTCTGCTTTCTAATCCCAACATTTTCACATTTGAATTGAAAACATTACTGAAAATTTGGCAAATAAAAAATTTTGGGTTGACAATTTTATTTTCGTTATTGTAAGATGGGGTTTCTGGATTAATTGGAAATATTTGTAAAAATTGAATTTTATGGTATTTGGTAATTTCTTAGTTTTTGATTTAACAGCTCAATATATATTTCACTACAATTTTGATGTTTTTTATTTTTTCTAATTTTCAGTTAACAACACCAAAAATAATATTAATTCTTATTTGAGAGATTTAAAAATGGATGAGAATTGTTAATTAATAAACTAATAAGAAAAAAAAATTAACAAAGATAATAAACCAAAATGATTTTAACTTATTTTGGGAACACATCAATAAAAACATATTAATTTGGAATTAAATTAAAAGTAATAGTATAAATTTGAATTTAAAAAGATTAAAAGAGTTTTAGGTAATCTGTTTTTTGATCATAAGAAATTTATCAAAAATAGATGTGTATTGAAAAAAAAAAGGGTTTTGAAATAATTCAATCGTAGTAAACATAAGAAGGTATTTTTTTTATGTTTGAAATGAATTTTTTGGAAAACCACTATTACAATTTCAAATTCTAAAAGATAAAAAAGGATATTTCACTTGGAGTGGGAATGGAAATGAAGTATTTAATTGCTGTTTTGAAATTGAAATTTTCTTTAAAAAAATTAAATCTTCGACAGACATTCGGATTTCGTTACTCGTTTTCATAAATTAGTTTTACTTTTTGAGATTATTTATTTCCAAGTGGGTCTGAAAAATTACAAATAGACTTTTAAAGGGGAATCATTTATAACTTAAATGTTTGGTGGTAGTTATATTTTATGTTTTTTAGGTTTTTTTTGATTGAAGAAGGTAAAAAAAAAGACAAAGACAATTCCCCAACGCATAAAAAGAATAGTTTAATTTCCATTTAGATTTTAAAATTGTTTTGTTTTGCGATAAGGTATTTCCAAAAAAGTGGGGCATTTTTTTTTACATTTCATAAAAAATAATCTTTTTTAGTGATGGTTATCATTAATCAACTATACAAAATTAAGTTTAATATTTATACCGATTGAACCATCCACTTATGTATTTATTACGAAATATGTTAGTTGAAATATTCCCAAAAAATGAAAAAAAAAATAGCACTTTTTTTGGAGAAAACAATGTACGACCAATTTCAATAAAAAACAGGAAATATGGAAAGGGAACAAATGACTTTTTAAACACGAAAACGCAGTTATATGTTTTTAATTATATTGTAAATTTTGTTAAGATTATACAAGTTATGAAAATGGTTTTTTCAATCAAAAAGAAAATAATAAACACCAATTTTCACCATAAAAAAATATCAGATAAAATCGAGATCATAAATTTTAATATATTGTATTTCTGCAATACAATACAAAGAAACAAATTGAATTATTATCAAGAATCTATAAATGGTGGTTAATGATTTTATATATTTAAATCCTTTTTTGAAGAATGGGTTACATAAATATATTTTAAAATAAATTTGCCCTACTTTCTTGGAAATAGCTTATGTATATCGACTTAGTCAGAAGAAAAAAAGGAGTTATATTTTTTCAGTAAAAAGGGTCATAATTAAATTGATTTTTCTTATTTGTTTCAATTCTCAAGAAAAACAGCAAGCAATATTTACCCATTCCAATTTTGACGAATCTTTAAATTAATTTGATTTTAGAAACTAAAAAATAATAAAAGCGTTGAAAATATTTTTATTTTTTTCAATTGTCAGAAAAAGAAACTGGAGGTTTATTCAAGTTAAACAGCAAATCAAGTGTTGGGCAAAACTATATTTTAATCGAATTTAGTTGTTTAGATTCATTAAAACAAATTCTTTCAAAAAAATACATTGTCTCCGTATGCTGTTATTTGAATTACAAATGGGAAAAATTTTCACTTCCTTTTCAAAGTCCTTTTCCGAAATAGAAACAATCAAATTTACACCCTACTTCTTTGGGAACTGGTTTATAAAAGAAAATCTGGAAAATGAAGTGCAAATATTTTTCCCATTTATAATTCAAATACCAGTATTAAGACATATTATTATTATTAACGATGAAAACAAAAAACTTGTATCACATTTTGTTATTAATGAGTCAATTCTTAATTTACTTTTCCAATGTTGAAAATCTTTCAGTGACTATAAATTCTCAGAAATTCGTCGAATTTACCTCAAAAACTTTACAAACACTAATTAACAAAATTTGGTCCCGGATTCTAAAGGAAAAATATTTAGAATTCGAATTTGTTCATTGTTTAAAAAACAAAATGCCAATTTGAATACCTTCTGGTTTTGGTTCATAATTAACAATTTGATTTTCATATTTAAATTGTTTGTTGATATTTTTTGGCTTGATTAAACCAATATTTTCATAATTTTTCTCAAGAAGAAGTAAAATTGAAAAGGAAAGCTATTTAGAAAAAACAGAAAAAAAAAAAAAAAAAAAAAGAAAAAGAAAAATTCAAACAGTATCATTAAATTGTAGAACAATTTTCTCAATTAAGTCAATATAGATTTCTTCATTCTTTTTTTTTTGGAGCAATTTTCGTTTGTTTTTGATCGACTTGTTTGTTGCTTGAAAAGAGACAGTTTTTTTTTCTTTGGTTGAAAACAATTTTTGCGACGATGGGATCTTTTGAAGAATTATTGGCTCGTTACAAACAAATTTTTTAATAGTTTGTGATTGGGTGTTTTGAGGAAAACCAAAATCCTAATGTTTATTTGTTTTGTAACAAAATTTTTAATAAGGTTTTCCAAGTTCAAATTATAAAACAAAAAAAAGTTGGAAAGAAAAAGAAAAAGAAAAAGGAAAAAGAAAAAAGAAAAAAAATCAAAGAACAAATTTGAAAATTCGATTAGTTTTCCTTAGAGTTAATTTAAAATGGGTTAAAAAGAAAACTTACAATTGCTTCGTCAATAATTTCATGTATCATAGCAAAATTTTGTTTTATTGACTGCTCGTTGATTACACCACAAAAATCCTTTATTAAAGTGATAATTGATCGTAAGAGTTCTAAGAGATAAAAGGGTGAAAGATTTGAGACAGTTGTAAAGCAGAACGTTAATTTTTTAGCATTTACAACGATATAATTTACCCCATCTTCATACTTTTCAATGGAAATTGGTTTTATAAAATTTAAAAAAAGGGAAAAAAAAAAAAAAAAAAAAAAATCAGTTTAAATATCAAAATTGTTTTGTTTTGTTGTTTTTTTTTATTGTTGTTGGAAAACAATAGATCAAACAAATATTGGTGGGCAGTCCAGAGTACAGTCTTTGAGTTTGTTAAATAAAACTTGCCAAGTTTTTGTCTTTTCAGAAATTTCATTTGAGACTTTATGAATTTAAAAAAAAGTAAAAATAAAGTAAAAGTCAAAATTAGGATTTGATGAAAGGATCGTGACCTTCTTAATGAAATCTAAATGAAAAAAGAAAAGTTAAGATCTATTAATCTTACAATTTTTGTGAATAACTCTGTCTCCGCTTGAGGATAAGATAAAAAACTGAGAGATCATAAAAAGAAAAAATGAAGGATCAAATTGGCATTTTGATTAAAGAGTGATTATTTTTTAAGGTGAGTGTTGAATTATTTGATGTCTTCTTGGTTGCGAAGACAAATGTGTCTTCAAAATTCTTTGGTTGTTATCTGTATTCCGTTCAATCTTTATCTTTATTTTGGTTCATTAAAAAGGGGACTTAATTCAAAAATTATAGAATAAACATAAGCAATTAAAGAAACATGTTTGAGAAACAGTTTATGTTGGTACTTTACTTTGAAAAAAATTATAATCAGGTCCTTGTTAAAGAGTATATTAGACAAAACAACTCTTCAAATAACTTTGATTTTTTGAGATTTTTGTAAAAAGTAAACTATGTTAGCACGTTTTGGTATATAGGATTGAAATAAATTTTTTAATTTGATAATAATCCCTGACAAGATTTTTAATTGTTAATATTTGGTATATAATTGCATATTAATTTCTATTAGTTAAGAATCACATCCTTTTTAAATAACCAAATTTTTTATACACAGAGGAATATACCTAATTTTCTTATGGTTAAATAATGATCATGATATTTCATGGAGTTAGCAAAAAAAATTATTTTTCTGTAAAAAATAAAATAGATATTTAATTTTAAAGGTTAAAATAAAATGCTGTACAATCTATTTTAAAAATTGGAGAAAAAAATGTATTAAAAGTTGTTTCGCAAACTATCTGATTTAAAATTTTATTACAATTAGTATAAAACTTTTGAAATAATTTATTACTGAATTTAAAAAAATATATTTAAAGAAACAGATGTTCTGGGAGTTGAGAACAAAATAAGAATATTTTTAAAATATAATTTTGAGTAATGGGTACTATTCATTAATTAAGGATCTTAAAGAATAAAGAAAATTCTCAGCTTTATAAATAAAAAATAAGATCAACTATTTTTTTAGTAAAAAAAAATGTTCAAGAATTCTGATAGATAAAAAAAAATCATATAAGAATTTTTTATACCCAATTTAGCATACTTTTCGTTTTCCTGATTTTGATCTTTTTTTAACTATTTTGGATCCCAAGGATCAACCCCCTTATTCAAGAAATAATGTGTCATAAATCTGGTGTTAGACATATAATTGTCAAAAAAAGTTGGTATCATATTGATTGTAGTACACTAAGGGAGTTTCTATTATTCTTTAACAATCAATAGACTATTTAAAATAACAGGTTGTTTTGCAGCCACTTGGTATTGGTAAATTTTATTCGTTTGGACAACATGGGAAAATAACCAAACTCTGATTCAAAAGGTGTGACTAGCCCAAAATAATCTATTGGTATATAGATAGATAGATAGATAAACTCTTTTTCAGTCAAAGATACCCATTTTTATAGATGAAATTGAACATATTCTTTGAATATAATTCATTATTCTTCTAAAAATAAATTTCCAATTTTTCGATCAGAATCATCTTTTCTCATTTTGTAATTTTTTTTTTTTTTTTGATTTTTATTGAATTGCTTTTTTTTTTCTTCTTTTCTTTCTTTATATATTTTTTTTAAAAAGTCAATTTTGAAAAAAAAAAATGATTTAAAACTCCAAATTAACATACAGAAAAGTGATGATTTGTAATTTATTTTAAAATGAATACATTTACAATAATAAAATCTTTTGATCAAAACTTTTAATTTTCCTCAAGAAATTAGAAATTTTGCACCTGAAATTTCAATGAAAGGAGGCCCAAAAAAATTTTTTTACATTTTTTTTTTGAAATTTTATGCTTTATTTAGATATTTCTTTTATGAATCACAACTCTAATCTGAAATTTATTATTTCTCTTATTTCTGATCAATCTTATATTGGGTTATTCTTTTGTTAATTGATATTACTTTTCCTTTTCACGTTCCCTTAATGTTCCCAATTAAAAACATTGTTTAACTTTTTTTCTAGAAAGGCAAAATAAAATTTCCTAATCATATTTTTGAACTTTCAATTCTATTTAATACAACAAATAATTCTTTTGAAAATTTTTTGGGAAATTTATAAATTAAAATATACTGTAACTTTCCGTTTTAGAGGGAAAATTAATAAATTTCAAATTTGGTCAAATTTCAATTTTGGTCAAATTCTCATTTTTTTCAAAATAGTCAATTCCATTGAAATATATTGACTGTAGGCATTTAAAGCATCCTTTATGGGTAGGTTAAGGTACGTTAGGGTAGGTTAGAGTATAATAGAGTATACCTGGGTGGTTTGGATGTTTGGGAGGTATACTAGATAATTTTGGCAAGGATTTAGCGAAAAAAAAATATTTAAGAGACCAATTAGACTTTGGAAACTTGTTTTAAGGGTAGAGTCATTTACCGTGAAAAGGCACCATACTCAAGGGGTGACCTGAGGCCAAAAAGGGTATTGTGAAATAGACCTTCTTTTGGTTGACAAAATTCAAATAACAAAAAAAGAATTCCATTGGATCATCTTTGACAAAAAATTAAACACAGAAAAAGAGTTCTCAATTTCAAAAAATCAAAATTTAAAATTAAAAAATTCATCTTTTCTCATTTTCTTTTTCAAAAGAGGTTAAATTTCTTTAATTTAAAACAAATTGCTTTCTTATATTTCGCAATCAATTTTATTCGATTTAGCCTGATTTGTGGTTATTTTAAAACCCTCTAAATTTGACCAAGTAAGGATTAGGTAATAGTCTTTCAATAAAAATATCTCATTTGAAAAAAGAAAAAAAAGAAAAAAAAAGTCACCAAGATCTCAAAAAGCGCCAAAGGGCGACACTTCAAAACTGACATAGTTGTTTTCAGAATTGTAATTCATAACCATTCTAATTGGAAATTGAGTGTCGCTCTTTTGCGCTTTTTTCTAAAAATGTCCTCATTTTTGGTTGTTGATTTTTGGAGATCGATCGTACATCATAGGTTGGTTGGTTTTTGATTGGTGTTAGGTCCTCAATAAAATTACTAAAAAGTTTTTTTCCATTTCAGAATAAAAAATTTCACCGTAATGACTCGACCCTTAAGGGGAAAAAATTTTCCACTTGACTTTTTGTGTAAAAATTGATTTTTAAACAAATTTATGAAAATATTTAGTATTGGTGATTTCAATATTTTCAGTATTCTACAATTTAAGTTATAAAATACTACCAATCACAAAATAATCTTTTCGATTTTTCCACCCACAATAATTAAAAACCATTAAAAACCATCATACAGATAATAATAATCAAGAAACTCTTCAAAAATATGAAAAAATTCAATTTGACCAATTTTGAAATTTAATAATATATCCGTTTTAGATCCAAAAGTGTTTATTACATTCTTTAAAGATAGTGTTTTTAAAAACAAAGATTTTCAAAATTCCATTTTTAATTCAAAAGATTAATGTTAAGAAGCATTTGTAATTTAGGATGAAAATAAGTTGACTAATAATTCATTGTTGATCTCTTTTTTCAACAATTCGTCGTAATGGTAGAGTCAAAAAATGAATTTTTGGATTTCAAATAAAAAAATTAAACATCAAAAGCATTTTTTGTAACAAATTAATTCAAAAATCTTTTTCCTTTTTGGTTATTTTTTTTTATTTTTACATTTGTGGTGTTAATCAAGTAATTTAATTTTTGCTTTGTAAAACAAAGACCTTTACTGATTTTTTAGGAAACCCTTTTTCCCTTGCAAAATAAATTACTGTTAATCGTAAAATAAAAAGATTAAAAATTTCATTTAACTTTCCAAAAAAATCACCAACCCAAGAATAAAAATAAGTCATCGAAATCCCTCAATTCTATGAAGATAAAAGGAATAACTCAAGCTAGGTTTGATTTTAAGAATTAGCAATTTGTGAAATTTTACATGATTTTGAAAAATCTTTTTTGTTTGAAAGCTTTTATGAAAATATTGTTCCAGTTATTTTTCAACAAATAGTATACATCCGTTATGGTTTCAGTTAAGATTTTGTGTCTTGTTATTTGTTTTTTAATAATTCATTGTATTTGGTCAATAAATTTAAAACACGCTTTGGTGGTACATTGTTGGGTGGAATTAAATCGTTTTGGATTAGATTGATTTTTAAACTCCCAATTGTGTGTTGGATTAATTGGTGATAGTTCTTAAAAAACTCTCTTTCATAGCCTGAACAATTCTTATCCAAGCTTTCAGGTAGCGAAGAATGGTTTGCCGTGTAATGGGCTTTCAAGACGTTGAGCCTTTCGTTATGGTACAAACACAAGTATCTCTTATTTCTTTGAATCGAAAAATGGTAAAAAACAAGCGACGATGCAATTTCAGGTTCGTTGGTATCCTGGCATTGGACAATTTCATTAATTGTTTCTTGATAGCTTACAATTAGTTTTTCAAGATCCCCAACCAATTTTGAATTGTAGAGCGGAAAGTTTTTAGGATCTTTTTTTAATTCTTCTAGTAGAGCCAGCCCGATTTGGTTCATTACTCAAAATAATAAGTTAAAAAGAAATAATTAAAAAAATGAAATGTTTTTTTGGTTAATATGACTTTGATAATAGAAAAAGTTATTTATATTTCTTACACATTTGTTTTTTTGAAATTATTCTCAATTTTAAAGATGAAATAACAAGTATACAATCAAAAAATAACTCTCATTTCAAAAGTTTTATAAATCGAAAATTTTACAATTTGTAATTTACCATTTTTCTTACAATTGAATTTCCTTTAAAAAGTTTTTCATGTTTTGGAAATAAACCAAATATTTTTCTTTGAGACAACTTTCAAAAATTTCAATTAAATTCAAAATGTTATCTATTTGTAAATTATTAGTTTTTACCCTTTTTTGGCTTACAAAAAAATTTTCAAAAGTATTTGAAATTTGGAAAAATTTAAAAAAGAATATCAGAGATTGAAGTCTTGAATACTGTTAGTTTGAAAGTTCCCTAAAGTTTGAAAATTACTTAAGGGATAGTGCTATTCTTGTCTTTTATTAAATAAATTAAGATTTAAAAAACTACATCAAACTAATAATTAAAGTACTGAGAAGAAAATCGAAAAGATTATTTGAGAATGTATAAATGCAACAAGTTTTCAATAAAATTTGGTCAAAGTTATCCATTGAAAAAATATTTTTTCATTTTTGAAAATAGAATTATATCCGTAAATAGGAAAAAAAACAATCAAAAAATATAATTGTTGATAGTTTTTTTGAAACAAATTGAATTCCAATCAAGTTATCAGATTAATAAAAAGGGGTATTTAATTAAAAACTGTGTAATTGTTTTGAAAAATGATCATCATTTAAGAATATTTGTGTGGAAACAAAAGATCATTTATCAAAGAATTACGGTTTTCAAGCTGTCAAGATTTGTATTATTGTTTCTCAAGTAATTAGATTATCAAAATTTCTTTTGAAAATAAAAATTATTCTTACTTTAGTTTGAAAGTGAAATTCTCAATAAAAAAATACAAAGTAAAAAAAAAATTGTTTTTAAAATTTTTAAAACGAAATCTATTGCAACTTAAAAGCATTAATCAATTTTGATGATATTGAAACACTCCAAAATTAAACTTAACTTGATTTGAATTTTCAAATATTAAAAACCAAAACCTAAAAATAAATTTCTTGGATTGGATTGTTGGATTTATAGAATTCAAGTAAAAAAATGTAAAAAAAAGTAAATAAACAATTAATAGACAGTTTGTTCATTTTTTCTTTTTTGGTTTCTCTTTTATTTCATCTTCGCAAAATGTAGTTCATTTTTTTTTAAACCAAAAACAAACAACGAATTTTTTTTCTTTCGAAAACCCCAAAACAAAAGATAACTTTTTAATCAAAACACAAGCAACCCAGAACATAAAAACGCGATTAACAAATGAATTTCCAATATGATCTTGACGAACTTTTTGATGTAGGCTATCCACATTTTGATAATACTGTGCTTAGCCAAGGTGGCAATCATCCAACTTTGAAAAACGGATCGGAAATGGCTAGCCAAGATGATTACGAAAGCAAAGCAATTGAAAGAGAATTGGAGCACAGGTTTCTTGTCTTATCAAAAAGCTTGGACAGCGAAATGGAACGAAAATTCAAATGCTTTGAGAACCAATTGAAAACAAGAACAACCAAGGGCACAAGAAAGCCAAACGGGCAACAAAGCCGCACAAACTACGTTCTGCAAAAGCAAAAACCAAAACAAATAAGAATCAAGGCAAAAAAGAAGCCCAACACCAGAACGAAGAATCTAAATAAAAAATCAAAAGGAGCACCAAAACCAAAATACGGGAACAAAATCTCTTCCTCGGTTGTAAATCGTACCACGCTCAAAAAAGAAGGAAAACAGCCAAGAAGATCAAACTCGACAATTATCGAAACAGGCAAAGATCTTTTCAAGCTTTTAATCGGTCAATTATGGGTTATCACTGGTGGGGCATCGCTTAAGGAGCTCTCACCGTTTTCAAAATCTATTGGCGACAAAATTGGAATGGTTTTGGCTGCCTCACAAGAGGAAATCGAGAGTATTCAGGATCGACTCAAATATTTATTAACAAATTCAAGAAGAACTTTTACAGAATTCATTTTGGAGGTTCTGTTAGGAATCTTGTCTCTTAAGCACAGCAAAAACCCACCACAAATTTCTGTTCGGTTTTGGAAGTTATTAAACCAAGTGAACCAATTTCAAAAAAAGGGAAATGTAAATGGAAATGAGAAACAAACCCAAAAAATAAAAAGAAAAGAAAAAGAAAAAGAAAAATTCTTTAACAGTGCGAAAGAGAAAAAAAAAGAAAAAGAAAAAGAGATTGTGGTTGAGGTTGAAAGCAACAGGGGAGAGCTATTAAATAAAGAATTGGAAAGCATTTACTCAGAAATCTTTACCGAGGAATTGGCTTTGTATTGGTTTGAAAAAAGATTTGTTGAAAGAATGGAGATTGTGTATGATCAAGATTTCAAAAATAAGTTTTACAACGAACATTTGTTTTATTTTTCCAAATCCAAATTTATGTTGACCTGCTTAATCTTAATCCAAAAGTACAATAAATTGAACGCAGTAACTAAACAATATTATCATTTAATTGATCTCCCATTTAATAACCAGCCTTTAAATTTATATTCAAATAACAGAGGGAAAAAGCAACGCCTAACAAAAGACTTGATCGTCAAATATGGTTTGAATTCTGGAGAATATTGGAAAGTGCTTTCGCAGGACTATATTAGCCAGATGTGCTTTGGCGCTTCAAATTTATTTGATCACTTCCCTTTCAAAGCAATTATTGAAAATCCTCTTTTGAAAACTTTGTGCTGTGAGAATAACACGAAAGTCACCACAGAAAATCCTAAAAAAAGAGTGATCGCGAGTAAGGGTTCGCATGTACATTCTATGTCAAATATACACTGGATATTGAAAAAAACAATTTTTTAAAAGTTGTTATTTTATCTTTTTCTTTGTATATTTTTTGAAATTACAATAATAACAATAATAATAATAATAATAATATTTAAATTGTTAACAATATTTCTTCCCACTTCCCTTTTTTTTGATATCGATTTTTTTATTCAAAATAATGAGACATTATTTTTAGATAAAATTAATATTTTTTTTTTCATCAAATACTTTACAATTTAAACAAACAGTCGTGTCGTCAAGTGCCGTAGAGTGTCGTCAAGTGCCTAGGCTTTCCAGAATTCAAAAGAATAGAGTAAAATGCTTTGATTTTACTCAATTCTTTTAAATTCTGGAAAACCTAACAACAAAAAATTATTTAAAATGGAAGGGTTCTACTTCCATTTTAAACTAAGAAATTTCACAAATTATCAAAATAGATATTCTTATGTTTATGATAAGAATGAAATAAAAACAAAATCCTGCAATCTATGCAAAAAATATTTAAACTTAGAAATCATTGAAGATATCGATCATTTTTCAGGGACTGCCCTTTCTATAGAAATAATATCAAATAATTTATTATAGAATTAATTCAAATAAATAAAAACAAAAAGAATAATATTTTTGATATAATTCAGAATTAAGAACCATTATTTATCTTTTCATTGGTTAATGATAAGGAAAATTATGATTCTTAATTGGAAATTCTAAACAAAAATTTAGAAATTAGGAGAAGTGCTGTAGAGTGCCGTAGAGTGTTTTCAAGTACCTAGGTTTTCCTGGGTTCAAAAGAATAGAGAAAAATCACAGATTTAACTCAATTCTTTTAAATTATGAAAAATCTAATGGCAATTTTTTTCACTTTTTGAAATAAACTTAAAATTAAATAAATTTTCGGTTTATTTCAAAAATTAGAAAAAAATTTAATTGTGGTAAGAGGAAATTAATTTCCCACCTTCAAAAATAAAAAAAAAAAAAAAAAAAAAAAAAATACTTCACAATTTACAATTATTAAAGGGTTATTAATATTTTGATAAATTGTGTTACTTTTTTTAAAAAAAAGATTGTTAGTACTAAAGCTTTATCAAAAAATAAATTTTAGTAAAAATTAAGTCTCAAATTTTTCAAGGGCTTTCCTTCCCAACCCACACCCTTTATTCCAAGTTTTATTACCCACCTTTTGAAAACTTTGAATTTTTTTCATTTTTAGAGTTCTAATTCCTTAATTATTAAAAAATAGAAAGTTGTAAAAAGTTAATACAGTCAGTTTCACTTTTAAGGCACAAACTTTCAACGAAATTTAAGGCACAAAAAAAATCTCAAATTAAGGCACAAAATTCAAAGTCTCGTAAAAATAAATTGTAAAAAATGAAATTTCAAATTTTGTGCCTTAATTTGAGATTGTTTTTGTGCCTTAAATTTCGTTGAAAGTTTGTGCCTTAAAAGTGAAACTGACTGTAAAAAAAGTTATCACTATTTTAAAATAAATTTATTTCAAATGAACAAATAATTAAGCAAAACTTATTTTATAAATTATTAATATAGTTAAAATTGTTGAAAGAATCAGAATAATACGAATTAACATACGTTAGAAATAAATGAAATCCAAAATTTTGTACACAATTTAAACAGTCAAAAGAATAGCTATTCCACATTTACATTTAATAATGGAATAATTTTGATTTTACAAACTATTTCATTCATTTGTCTTTTTTATTTTGTTTTCATTTCATTTTCCCCAGTTAGGTAATCTGTTTAGTTAGCTCAGTTTTTTTTTTTTTTTTTGATCGTTGATAATAGGTTAGTGATGAGTTTGTTAAATTGGAAAATCAAATAAAAAGGGTTGATGATATCTTATTCAATTGATCGATCAACAATTGTTGGGGAAATTTCAACAAATTTACCAATACATTTTTTGTTCTAGATACTGTTTGAATTAAAAGTCTCAACTTTAGTCACTGAAAAATTTTCTCTTTAACATATTAATTAAAGTTTCATATAAACCTTAACAATAAATCCAATGGATTTTTTTTTCCACCCATTTCCAAAATTTTTAGCACACAAGTTTTATTTGTATTGAGAATTATTTATTGTCCGGTTTTATAGGTATTGTAATTTCGAAATAATTGTTCAATTTTCAATTGGTGAATCTTTTCCATTCAGTCGGCCAGTGACTTTGGTAAAATTTCAACAAATTTGCCAATACAATTTTAGTTATGGTTGTTTCATTATTTTTGTAAAACTTTTTTTTTTTCCTTTTATATTTTTTTCTTTTATTTGGATAAAAATGATTACTTCTTAATATAGTAATTCTCGATTATTTAAAATTTTTTTATTTTAAGTTTGGAAAAATAAAATAAATTGGTTTTTTTTTTTTGCCTATTTTCGATTTTGAATATGTCAAAAGTTTTGGAACTGGGTTTAAGTATGATTTTATTATTATTTTTTAACTAAAGTATTCCTTTTTTTATCGGATTTTTATATTACGTAACTGTCATATTGTGCAAAAATTTCAAATGAATGATACTAGGGTAAATTCAAGATATTTTAAAATAGATGAACTGAAAAATAAATCGTCAAATATGTCTAAACTTAGATTGGACAATATTTATTATTTGATGAAATAATCTATAAATTTACTAATATATTGTGTTTTTTGCATCTATTAAAGATTTTTGAACTTATTTTTTTTCTTATTATTGATGATTATTATTATTTAGTTTTGTGAGTTTAGTAATTTATAAACAATTGTTATTTTTTCTATATATTAGTAGCTCTAATTTAGAATTCATTAAAAAAATCAAGGTGGCATTACTTTTTTTATACAAATAATAGAACTTGTGGATATTTTATTTTTAATTGGGATTTTACAGTAAAAAAAGTTAATTTTAAAACCGAATAATTTGACTATTAGTGAATTTTTATAAGTAAGCCTTTATTAAATAAATTTAAAATAGTTTTTATTCTTTTTTTTTTTTTTTATTTTGGTATTAATTATAAAAAATTAAGTATAGTATAATAGAATATAAATTGTTAATAAGTTGTTGAGCATCATATTATACAGTAAAAGGATTTTTTAAAGTGCAGTAAAACAATCAAATAAGGTACAAAAAAGATTGAACATGATAACACATAATCCCATTTTTTAACCCAAAAACAATTCTAAAAAAATACATTTTATACCTAATCTTTATAATTTGTGCCAATATATATATATATATAAACTAAAATTCAAAATTTTCCACACAGCTAAAACCTTCCAAACAATCACAATAATACATTTTCATTGAAATTGGAGATAATTTTGATTTTTTAAAATATGGAAATCATTTTTTCATCTTTTAGTTTTTGTTTTCCTTTTCATTTCATTGTTTGAATTACGTAATTTGTTTGGTTGGATCAAATTTTTTTTCAACCATTGATATTATGGTTAAAGTTGAGTTGTACCAAATAGAAGAACTCAAATAAAATTAGTTGGTAGTATCTAACCATTTGATCGATCAATATTCCTAATAGAATTTAAACAAATTTACTAATGCATTTTTTTGTTTTGCTCTCTCCAAAATTTTTAACACACCCATGATTTATTTGTATTGATAATTATTTATTTATTGTTTTGTGAGTAGAGTAATTTATAAAAAAGTGTTAACATTTCAATTTGTGAATGGTTATAATTTGGTAAATCTTCTTGAATTGATTAAATAAGATTTTTTTTTCACAAATCGAATTTTGGTGTGTTAAAAAATTTGAATTGGGGTTTATATATATATAGATATAGATATATATTATGCCTTATTTGATTAATTGTGATGTAGATAAAATAGTATATTTATTTCATTAATTCTGTTGATTATTTTCCAAAAAAGTAAAAAAGTATATAACAATATCCTTATGTAGGAATAATAACTGCTTTGAAAATTTTTAATTGTATAAACCTTAATAAAAAATATTTTTCAAAGTGCCACCGGATATTGAAACTTTGGAACCAAAACAGCATTCGCAATTCAATTTGTGAAAAGAAAACGAACATAAAGTAATTCAGTGTTGAATCTTTTATTTTTCAATTTTTTGAATTTTATTTTTTGATTTTATTTTTGGTTTTATTAAATTGGGTTTTGGATCTAGAAATCTGTTTATACAAATGAGTGAAATTAAAAAAAGCAAAACCAAACAAATAGACACCAAAAGGTTATGTATTTGAAAAAAAATCTTTTTCTTTTCGAAGACCAAATACGAAAGATCACATTTCCATATAAGTTTATTGAAATCAAGAAAATAATAAAAAAATCTCACAAAGCCTATTTTTGAAGATTTATTTTTATTTATCTTCTTAATAAGGATGAAACATAACAATGTATAATCCTTGAATTTCTCACACTATTACCATTCATTATTTTTTTACTAAACATTCGTTTTACAAATTTTTTTTTCAAAATTCTTTTTTCAAATATTTTTATCAAAATAAACCAAAATAAGGGGTACTATTTCAAAAATTAAAATAAAGGGGTTGAATTCTTGAGAATCAAAAAACGGTTTCAAAAAATTCAATCCAAAATAAAAAAATAATTTAGAAAAAATTTCAATCAGATTCAGAATTATTTTTAGTTCTTAATTTAAAGTATATTAAATATTATAAACTCAAACAAATACATCCAATATATATTTATTTCTCAAGAAGTATTAAAAAAATATGTTATTTTATGAAATATAACTAGAATTAGATGAATTAAATGAAAAAAGGGATTTTTTAATTTAGGAATTCGGTTACACAAAATTTAGGAATTCTATTCGATCAAGCATTTTCTAAACAAAATTATTTCCATGAAGAATCAAAAATAAAACCAAATAAAGAATAAGTAATTGTGTAAAATTTTACAGATAAGATCAAGTAATAAATGAATTTTATTTATTTTTTCTTGATCAATCTTTTCATTTTTTTGAATTTCTATTCTTTAGTTGGTATGAAAATATATTAAACTAATATATATTCAACTCTTGTATTTATTAAAATATCAATGTATTTGGTTAAAGAAATGATTTGAAGAATTCAGTTTCACATAAATGATTGCACTCAAAATTTGAAAAATGTACTTTTTTATTTAAAAAAAAATTGAAACAATTTTTATCTCTAAAAAAACAACAAATTACATACAAATTTGGAACAATTGACAAAATTGCCAAAAAATTGAAACAAATTCATTTCCAAATTTAAAATTTTCTTAAAATATCAACCAAGTTTTATCAAAATTGATTATGCCCTTAGGTATATTATTAAATACTGAATTTGATGTTGTAATTCTAACAAGAAGAAAAAAACACGGGTTTAATTCGAAGTGAGGGTTTTAGGCTCTGAAGTACGGTTATTTTTGGACAATTTTCGTTTTATACTTTTTGGTTTCAAAGTAAAAATGAGAAAGAATAACAAAGTAAAGTTTATAAAAGAAAACTTTGAAAAGATGCTAATTTAGTGATCTTTTTTTATTTTGTTTATAAGGTTTTTTAATTATGGTTTAATTAATTCTTTTTAAAGATCTTTTAATAATTCTAAAAATAATCTAAGGTAATTAAATACCAATATATTAGAAACCAATCTTATCAGCAATTTCCATGGCATCATCATTTTTTGATAATCTAACAAAAGCTTTTTTGTTTCCATCAGGTCTATTAAGGTTTGTAAATAAAAATAAAAAAAAAAGATAAAGATCGTAAACGATAAAAAAAAAAAAATAAAAAGAAAATTAGGATTAAGGCGAATTTAATTAATTTGTTTTGAAGAACATTCAAACAACAAAACAAAAAAAAAAAATAATAAAAAAAATTACCTAATAAGTGTATTAACTTTGATTGGTGTAACATTATACATCTTTTTGACTGCGTCAGCGATTTGGTATTTATTAGCTCTAATGTCAACAATAAAAACTAAAGTGTTATGATCTTCGATTTGTTTCATTGTCGATTCGGTGTTGTGTGGGAATTTTAAGATGGAATAGTGATCTAATCTTGGTAAACGAGATTGTGCCTTTCTTGGGTATTCTGGGTTTTTGGCAAGTTTCATTGTGTTTGGTCTTCTGAATCTAATACCTGTTTTGATTTTTCGAACGTGTTTATACTTTCCTCTCTTGACAACACGAGAGGTTTGCTGTGCTTTTTGGTTTCCGCCTTTTTTGACTTGTTTTTTGTTTTGTTTTGCTTTGTTGCTCATGATGAATAATTTAATCTGAAAGTAAAAAAGAAAAAAAAAAAAAAAAAAAAAAAAAAAAAGCAAAATTAATAAACAAAAAAGAAATTGAAAAAATTAAAAAAGGAAAAATTTTTACCTAAATTAAAGAATAAATAACAAAAAAATGATAAAACAACTAGGAATGAATCGTACAATCTCTCTCTGTAGGTTTCCTAACAATCTTATTTATAAAAGGTTTCTCAAAATTTTTTCTGTTTGGGATTTGTTGAAAGTTCTCGGAAGTAAACAAATTAAACTGGGCGTAAAATGAATTAAAGAAAAGGAAATTTTAATAATGGTTTCTAGGTGGATTTATTCCTCTTTAAATTTTCCTGTATTCGAAGATAAGTGCAAATGATGATCATTTTTTTTTTTTTTTATTCATTAAACTTATTTTCAATGTCTTTTTTCGGAAGATTTGTAGAAGCAGGAAGAATTGTTCTTATTACCTTTGGTAAGTATGCAGATAAAATTGCAGTTATTGTCGATATTTTAGATCAAAATAGAGTAAACCTATCCTTTTCTTTTTTCATAAATCAACACAACCTTTTTAATCACAAATTTTTCTATAATTTCGCTTTCTTAAAAAAAAACAAAAAAAAAAAAAAAGGTTTTAATTGATGGACCCTCAACCGTAAATGGAATCCCAAGACACGTTATTTCCTTAAAATGGGTTTCATTAACAAACTTCAAAATTGATATCAAAAGAGGTGCCAAACTTGATGAAGTTGAAAAAAAATTCCAAGAAGAAAAGATCCAAGAACAATGGAGCAAAACATCACTTGCTAAAAAATTAAAATTAAAAGACATGAGAGCCAAAATGACAGACTTTGATCGTTTCAAACTTGGCTTTGCAAAATCAAAGGTTTGAGTTTTTTTTTTTTTTTTTTTTTTATTAAAGTTTTGCTTTAATTTTTTTTTTATTAATTTTTATTTATTTTTTTTTTTCTTTGTTTTTATGATTTTTTAAATAACAAACAAATTTATCAATCCGATAGAGAAAAGCAATTCTTGGAGCAGAAATCAAAAGACTTATGAAAGAGAAAAAATAAATTGAACAAGCAAGACTCCAATTAAATTCATTAATAACATTCTTTATTTCAAAGGAAAGATCCCCTGAATAAGTTTTTATTTCTTTTATTTAATTGGAAATCAACAAACAATTTTTTTTTTTTTTTATGTGTTTTTCGCTCTCGATTGATTGAGTGTTAAACAATTAATTTTATTTAATTATAAATTACATTTTTTTCTTTTTTTCTTTTTGAATTAGAGAGAAAAAATAGATTCAGAACTAAACATTCAACTTATTTGATAAATTTGATTTTATTTGTTTTGTTTTTTTTTTTTTTTTTTATCATTTTTACACCAATGTTCTTTCATCTCTGGAGAAGAATAAACAAAATTTTGAATAATTTTGGAAACAGCTCAAACCCGCAATGAATTTCCTTTTCAACTAATTCTTTTTTTCTTTTATTTCTTCAAAATATTATTAACAATAAAGAATTACCAGATTTTAACTTTTGAATAACCACGATTTTTGGTATTTGTGAAAAAATTAAAAAAGAGAAAACTCAAATTCATGTAAAAGTAATCATAATCCTTAACAAAATAATTACTTTTATATTAACTCGTTTATATACTATTGGGTGCTTTAAAGATAATTTTTTGAGTAAAATTTGTTTAATTCTTGACAAAAAATTCAATTTCAGAATTGTGACCCTAATTATTCAAAGACATTTTATTATTGATAAGCTTTATCGTTGGTTGTTTGTAAAAACACTTTGTTTTGCAACATTATTGATCTTAGGTCTTTTGGAGATCTGTATTGATAACTATTCAAATAAATGTCTTTTTTTTTTTAATTGAATATTCTGAAAATTTTTAACTACAATTTTTATTAACAAGGTTTTTACATTTTTGATCATGGTAATATGGTTGTCAATTATTATTTTTTTGGTATGAAGAAAAAATCTTTAATATATTTCCAAAATGTTGAAAATTATGTTTTTGTTAGTTTTACTCTCCTTTTCTAAATTTTGATATTCATCAAGTGCTGATATATTATAGAACATAATCCCCTTTTACTCACAGTCGCCCAACAAAAATGAAAAATTCTAAATTACCTTTTAAGAATCAACAACAATAAAAAAATAAATTTGAAATAAGAGAAATAATAATCCCAAGTATAGAGTTGATATCTTGAAAAGAAATAGCATAATAAACTTTAAATTTTCCAAAACAATAAAATATAAAAATATTTTAGAAACTTCTTTCGTCGTGGCAACTTTGTGTGATATTTATCAATTTATTTTATATATTAAAAAGATTTTGAATATAATTGTTGATTTTTTTGTACTTTTGGTATTTTTTGAATTTCCTTTTTTACATTGTTTGTGTTACCTCTTCTTCTTCTTTTTTTAGTGTTTGGTGGAGACAAAAAGAATAAATAATCATTATAAGAATTAATGTACTTTCAATGGCTTGTCTTTAAGCAAACTAATTTTGTTCAAAGTAAATGACGCAAAAAAAAAATACTAATTGTAATATTGTTAAACCACCCGAAGGGAACAGAATCAACATTTCATTTAACAATTTGAACAGGTATTTGGATTGGGTCAATTAATTGGGTTCAGTACATTTTTATGAGATTCTTTGAAAACAAGATTTTCGAAAAATTGTAAAAAAGAAACTTTAAACTTCAAAAAGAAAAAAAAAACAACAAAACAAAAGACAATAAAAAAAACACGACAATAAAAAAAAAAGTAAAGTAACTGAATTGAAAACTAGAAAATTAGTTTTTAGTCTTAAAAAAATGTACTTTATATATGTACCATTAACTGTTAAACTATTATTTATAATTTAATAAAATAACCTAAATCCCAATTCAAAATTTTTAACAGACCAAAATTTTATTTGTAAAAAAAAAAAACTTATTTAATCACTTCTCGAAGATTTACCAAATTAGTACTATTAACTAATTGAAATGTTAACAATTGTTTATAAATTACAATGCTCACAAAACAATAAATAAATAATTATCAATACAAATAAATCATGGGCGTGTTAAAAATTTTGGAGAGAACAAAACAAAAAAATACATTAATAAATTTGTTTAAATTCTATTAGGAATATTGATCGATCAAATGGTCAGACACTATTTACTAATTTTATTTGAGTTCTTCTATTTGGAACAACTTGACTTTAACCTAACATCAATGGTTGAAAAAAAAATTGATCCAACGAAACAAATTACGTAATTAGAACAATAAAATGAAAACAAAAACTAAAAGATGAAAAAACAATTTTCATATTTTACAAAAATCAAAATTATCTCCAATTTCAATAAAATTGTATTATTTTGATTGTTTGTAAGGTTTTAGCTGTGTGGAAAATTTTGAATTAGAGTTTATTTCATTTGACTTATAATCAGTCAAATGTTCTGAACATTTATTAAAACAAATTAAGGTTGACGATCCAGCTTCTTTGACATAAAAGGAAACAACTACATACCAATCTAATAATAAGGGTGAAAAAAATTAACTTTAAATTAAAAATTTTCCATTTTATTGTGATTTTATATTTCTTTTATTTCTGTATTTTTTTTTCTTCACTTTGTTTTCATTTGTTTTCTATTTTTTTATTAGAAAAAATATCCTATACTTTATCAACTAAATATAATCATAGATTCTACTGTGGATAAATATCAAATAAATACGACATTTCTAATAGTTTGGATGTAATTCTGTTTTTCCATACCTCTTCAATATATGTATATATATAAGATTTTTTAAAGATAAATATTTTCATCTTTTAAAAATATACTATAGCTTCAATTTTTCATATATGAATTTGGACTTTCTAAAAAAAATTTTCTTCCAACTTGATCAAAAAAAAAAAAAAAAAATAGAAAAAATGAACAATAAAGAAAAAAAAGTTGACGAATTAGAAAAAAATAATTATAATATATAGTTTAAAATTTATTTTGAGAGCAAAAATGGATTAAAACATGTGACATTTATATTATTTCCCCAATTAAAAACAACTACTTCGAATCATGAAGTTTTATTACTGATAAAATTTACTTCGGTTTCTATTTTTTTATGAAAATTTTTAATAATAATAATAATATATATATATATATATATATATATATAAATAATTTTTCTCTTTTTTGAAAATATTGAATTTTGTCATTTTAAATCCAAATAATCTTCTTTTCTTTTATTTTTTTATTATACGGGTTATTGTTTGTTTAAGTATAATCTGCCAATATAAAATAACGTATTTTAACCATAATTGTGAATATTTTCGAATCTCGTGATTCTTCACCTTTAATGTTTTAAACTAACTTTTTAAAGTTGAATAAGTTTAGATTATATTATTCTTTATCCGGATGACTCATCAAGATAATTATTAAATAGTAAAATAACAATCATACATTGGTAATAATATTATTTAGTATCTATGGTAACTTTTTTAAATTTGCTTGTTAAAAGGTATTTAAGAAGTTTTAATAATTTTAAGTAAAATAAAGTTAATTACATAATAAAAGGAACAAAATAAACATTCAGATCTCTAAAAAAAAAACAAAAAAATCACAAGAATTCAAATAAAACTCAAAAGCAAGATATCCCCAAATAAAAATAATAGAGGTTTTGATGGCCTCTATGCTTAAGCTAGGATAAAGTTATAAAAAATATTATTACCCTATCAAATCGTGATATTGTAGAAAATCATAATATTCAATTTTATCGTTATAATATTACAAATCTTGATATTCTAAAAAAATGCAATAATTAAGAAAAAATCACAGTAAATGCCAAAATATCACGATTGAAAAGCAATCGCGATATAATAGTTGATAGATTTTTTATGTTAAGACAGTAATATTTTTAAAAATATTTTTTTTTGATCAAAAAATAAATTATGTGATTAAACAAGTAATTCTTTGTAAAAAAAAAAAAAAATAGAATAAATGATCCAATCAAGGCTCAGATCAAAAACTTTTGTTGTATTTTCTTTCGATTTGGTTGTCAAACCTATCGATCCTTTAAGATCAACAACAATAAGAAATAAAGATAAATACATATTTTTTCAGTTAATGGTGGAGTTGAAAATTGTGTTGAATAAAAAGCCCTTCTAAAATAACCAAATCCTCACCCGTTATTAAGAATGTTTTCTTTGATGATAACATTTCAAAATTCTCAGGAAGCTGGAAGGGGTTGGATAACTTTTCAAAAGCTTTCACAACAACCTAGCCAGATGATCACCTATTATTTAGATTTTAGTTTAATGGTTCTGTTGTCCTCTTCTTATTCTTCTTCTTTGAATATCTTTGCAATCGAGAGAAAATAGATTTAAAGCTTAGAGGTTTTTGTTTGATCGATCACCAATAAGAAGGAAAATTACTCTTTCTTCTTTTTACTTATTTCACTTGTGAAGAAGGTAATAATTTCATTAAAATAATAATTATAGTTTATAGTCAAGTATATCATATAAATGGGTTATTATTAATATGATCATAAATTTTGTTTGAGATTATATATTATGTTAAAAAAAAATGAAAAGAATATTAAAAATTTTTTCCATAACAAATAAACAAACTCATTTGGTTTATAAAATATTGATGAAGATTGTTATTCTATTTTTTAAAAAAAATGATAATTATTTTTGAGAATTTTGGACTTTGATTTTTCCAAAAACACAATTCTGAACAAAAAAAATTGATATTTTAAACAAATGAAAAAAATAAGAAAAATCAATAATAAATTAAAAAACGAAACCAAAAAACAAAAATAAAAAAAAAAATAATAATAATTAGTATTAATAAGTGAAAATTCAAGATAATAAATAATTTAAAAAATGACACATTTATTATCTTGATTTAAAATTTTTTTTTTTGAAGAATTCTCAAGGTATCTCGTTAAAGAATTATTTGGAGACAATTGGTAATAATCTATTGATTCTCTCAACAATTTGATTTCTTTTTTTTTCTTTTTTTTTAAATCAATTTGATCATAATATAGCCAATGAACAAAGCTTTCAAATAAAGAAGCAGAAAAGCCAAATTGTTCATGGATCTGATTATCGTTTTCATTTATTGCAAGGAACATGCCTCGAAACAAACCGGAACGGATGATTAAAATGAGCTTATGAACCTTGATTAGGGAATTATTGATGACGATTGTAAAGTCCTTTGAGTCGTGGTCAAGATACCAGTGGTCTAAAGAATACAGCAATCCCTTTTTGCCACACTTCTTCTCAAAATGGGGAATCTCAATTTGGCTTGCGATTTTTAATACTTGGCGACTCTGAACGGATCCTGTATACACCCAATCCAAAAATTGATTTAAGTCTTCCTCTTCAACATTTTCAAGAATTTGGAGAATTCGTTTATTGATCGGCTTCCCGATCCTCAATTGGAACCAATTGAGATGAACCTTTGCATTTTTGATTTCAAAATCAGCAAAATCTTTGTCCTCTCTGAAGAGCTTAAAGGATGCAAGCAAATCTGTTTCGCTTGTTAGAATGTTTGCAAATTCCTCGTCTTGGATCATTTCGACGGGCGTGACGCCTCTGTTGTCCTTTGAAAAAACATCTGCACCATGATCGACCAACAGCTCGCAAATTTTGATCCACTCGTCTGTAATTTTAACTCTCTTTTGCTTGCTTAATGGGGTGAGGAGCTTGTGTAGGCACGTTTGGCCATTGGTGTTTTTTTTGTTCACCTGCACACCCGCACTCAATAAGGCAGACACTCCTTTGTAAGTCGGTGAAAATTGGCAGATCAAATGCAAGGGTGTATTTAAAAACCTATTAACCAAATTTAAATTTGGCCCAAATGACAAAATTGTTTTGATCGCTTTGGAATCAGGGTTGTTCCCATAGCACGCTAAATGCAGCGGAGTGTATCCCATGTATTGTTGCGCATCAATGTCGCAACCTTGCTCGATCAGATATTTGATGATATTTGATGGGTATCGAAAGGTACATGCAATGTGAAGCACAGTACGATCCCGTTCATCTTTTTGTTTTAAATCTGCTCCTTCCTTAATGGCCTTTTTTATGGCTTCAAGGTCTTTTTTTTTCACAATAGCAAATAAGTCCATGGAGTTCTTTTTGTTTATCGGAAAAAAGGAAAGATCTTTGATGAAAAACTTTTGGAAAAATAAAGAAGAAAAATGATTTCACAGCCACTTTTTCAAAAACAATTTTCAATTAGTTTTATTCTTTTTAGTTTTTCCTACATCAACTCAAAACGAATGTGTAATCTCATTGACTACAACTGTTATTGTATTAGAAAAAATTGCAAAAATGGAAAATAATTTTCAATCAGTTTTTATTGGAAAATGGAAGTTAAAATAGCATTATTTTTCAAGAATAATATTCTACTTATTTTTTCGCTGATCAACAAAGATCTCTGAAATTGAATAAATCAATCTGAGATAATACTCTTTGTTTACTCTGGAAGCCAATTTCTAAGAATAGGAAATCATAACAACAAAATATCCAAAAAATTCACTTTTACTACGTTAAACAATTCAAATCTCAAATTTTAGAAATTGAACATTCTTAAATTTTAATTTTATTTGATATTTTAAATTTTCTTTGAATTCGAAAAACCAGTCTAGTTTTTCTTTTTTTGTTTTTTTTTTTATGAAGGGACTAATCTCTATTAAATTTTTAGACCTAAATTTGGATGAGATCGAGAAATTTTTTTGCCAAATAATTGGATTTGAAACCGTATTTATTTTCAATATTAAAAATATTTCTAGATAATAAATCCTTATTTATAAAATTGGTCACAAAAAAAAAATAATAGAGACTAGTCCCTTAAATAATATTTGAAAAATATAAATTTTATTTCCAGTTTTAATCTTAAATTGATTTGACAATTTTTTTCTAATTTGTCACTCTTTAATGGGGTATAGTGTATTAAAAGTTAAATTAGCAAATTTTGGGTTTTAATTACAGTCTAAACGAGAATCCTGAAATTTTGGCAACTGGTGAGATTATTTTTTTATATCAATTGAAAATATTAGTAAACATTTCAAAATTTATTTTCTGTGACAATTATGCTGCTTATAGTGAGTAAATAATTTCCTAGAATTTAGTTCCAATTTGAAAATTGGATTAATTTATCAAATTTTAGATTGTTATTAAGTATAGTTAATGGTTTGGTATTCATGATCGTTTAAAATTCATTTACAAAAATATATAAATTTTAAAGCAAAGTCTAAAATCGTATTTCTTATTTGTAAAAATAATCGGGAAACTTGGAAATATTTTTAAATACCTAAATATATTTTAAATATATTTTAGTCGAATGACTGTAAAAAGTTTTAATAACAATAAAGGGTTATTTTTTAACTTTTAAATTTTGTAGTTTTTTTATCAAAAAATTTAGTTCAAGGACAATTGAGATGCTTGCAAATATTTTCTCTCTTTCAAGTTTTTAAATATAAATTTGAATATGTTAAAAAGTCTTTATCAAAAAAAAATATTTTGTTCTTATTTGGTACTTTAAGGAGTTTGGAAGAAAAATATAAATTACTTTGTCAGATTTAATTTTTCTAAGAAACTTTGTCCTATTTTGTTAAAATTTTGAAAAAAATGAATCTTTGATCTGATATACAAATGGGATATTGTGGTCATTTATTGGTAAAAAAATTAACAAATTATATAAACTGAATTTCAAAATGTGGGGCATAATTTTTTTTTTATGAAATTAAACTTGAGAAATTAATTAATGATTGTATCATATTGGTATTAGGATTATCAAACATATTTTATCTTAATTTTCAAAAATAGTCTTCTATTTTTCAAAAATTTAAATTTTTTTCGTTTTCATTTTTTTATTTTTTTCCCCCTTTTTAAAATGAAACAAATTCAGAAAGAAATAAATGAAAGTATCAACAAACTCAAAATTGTTCAACTTCGAAATAGAGGCATTTCAAGAAGTAAAATTGCACAAAACTTGGGAATAACAATAAAGAAAGTTCGATATTGGGAACAAAAATTTGAAATGAAAGGGTATTTAATCCTTTTTTAATTCAATTGTTTTGATTTTATTTTAATTTTGTTTTTAAATTTTTTTTAGAACACTAGACTTTACAAAATCAACAGGTAGAAAAAGAATAAAATCTGATGAAATTACTGATATTGTCGAGAATGAAACAAAAAAAAAATAGAAAATTGAGTTGTGAAAAATTAGCAACATTTTTAAAAGAAACACGAGAAATTGAAATCAGTGCAACATCAGTTTGGAGGATTAGGAAATCTTTAAATTTTAAATATAAAGCTCCAAAAGTTAAACCAAAATTAACAGAACAAACAAAACAGAAAAGATTAAATTTCGCACAATATCACATAGAAAATAATACAGATTGGAAAAAGGTTGTTTTTTACAGATGAAACGTGGTTTTATTTAGAAAGTCTCAATGGGTTTATTTGGAGACAATGGGGGGGAAATGAAGGTTATCTTTTTTTTTTTTTTTTTTTTTTCAATTGGATTCTTTAGTAAGATTCATAGGTTGTGGATCACATCATTTTAACTACGTGATCACGAAAAATTAAAATTGTCTAAAAATGACTTTTTTGATGACAACTTGTAAAACAAAGATCCAAACTTCTCAATCTTAATACCATAATTGTTTTTTTTTTTTTTTTTTTTTTTTTTTTTTTTTTTTTTTTTTTTTTTTTTTTTTTTTTTTTTTTTTTTTTTTTTTTTTTTTGTTTTTTCGCGAAAAGGAAAAGTATGGCAAAAAAAATTATGTTTTTTTGGTGGAATTAACTATAGTTGGATATCGACTTTAATTAAATGTCCAAAAATTGTAAATTCCGAAAGCTATCAAAAAAAGGTAATTTCGCGTTGTCGAGTGTTCACAGATATGGATAAAGAATTTGGAAAATGGAATTGGATATTGATGCAGGATGGTGCTCCTGCACATACATCGAGGTCCACAAAAGAATACTTATCAAAGAAATGTTCAGTTTTGGAAAATTGGCCTCCCAATTCGCCGGATCTCAATCCAATTGAGAATCTTTGGGGAATCATGGGAAAAAGAATTAGTTTAGAAGCACCCAAAACTGAAAAAAAACTTGAAGCGATTGTTAGAAGAGTTTGGAAGAATATCGAATGGGGGGTTATTGAGAATTTGGTTAGTTCAATGGAGAAAAGGTTAAGATTAGTTGTAGAACACAAAGGAGAATCGATAAATGGACATTTTTAAAAATTTTCCATTTCAAAAAGAAGGGCAATTTTTTTTTGCGAATTTTAAATTTTTTTTCTTTATTCTTTCAAATAATAAAATGATTTTAATACATACGTTTATATTTCTATTTGTTTCTTCTCTTCTATAAAACAGTTTAATAAAATGAATTTTATTTTTCAAAAAATTATGATTCGATGATATTTTTTCTCGAAAAAAATCTGCCCCAAATTTTGAAATTCAGTTTATTTTTTGTAAATTTTGGAGTAAATTAATTTTTTTTTAACATAACTAATCAAATACAAATATTAGGTAATAGTACAAAAAAAATTAGAAATGTAAAACAAATAATAATGAAAAAGATAAATAAAAAATTACACCCATTCAAAAACAAAATAAAACATACTAAAACCTTTGGTCCTAAAACACTCAAGAATTAAATTTATAGATAATGTAAAATTTTTATCTTCTTATTGTATAAATATTTTTCTAGGAAGTGATTTATGTTGTTTTTTTTGTTTTATTTATTTTTTTTTTCTCATAAAAGGTTGGTCTTAAAAAAAATGATTTTTGGATCTGATTTACTCAGTAAACAACTGAACAATGTTTATTTATTTGAATTAGTAAAAAAAAAAAAAAAAGTTCTGTGAACATAAATGTTGTTAATAAGCAAATTTACACCCACACCATAATTAAATATTACCTTTTTCTTCTTATTGATGATATTTAAAAATTAATACTGACACTTACTTGGTTTTGCAACAAATATTCTGTGTAGTGTTACAGAGTATTTGGATAATATTCATATTCTGAAAATCATAATTTACTAGAAAAAAAGAAATACTTAAAAAAAAATTTGTTTTTTCATTTTTTTTTTCATTTTTTTTTATTTGATATTTATTTCATTGTTCTGATCCATTGGCATCTTTATAGTGTTTATATAGTTGGTAGGTTGTGATGTTTTTCTAATAGTAAAAAAGTGTTATATTCTTTTCTAATTTGATTATTTGTATAAGAATAACTTATAAATCAATGCAAATATAATGTTTTTTTATTAATATTAATTTTTTTAAACTGTTTAAAGAGTTCCTTATAAGGTAAATATGATAATAATAAAACAATGTGATAGTTTTGAGAAAAATAATTTTATACTAAATATTTATAAATAATTCCTAACTTTTCGCATTATTTTAATTTCTTTTGATATTCTTTTCGACAATTTTTAATAATTTTTTTGATTATTTTGAGAAAAAATTCAATTGAAATCAAAAATAGTGGAAAAAGATATAATCCTTCAACAAAAAGCGACTATTTATTTTGTGAATAAAATTAAAAAAAAATAAATTTTACTCATAAATATACAATAAAAATTATATATATATATCGTATCTTTTTTAAATAAAAATTACAGAGAATTTCAAGAATTGTTCATAATCCAAAACAAAATAATTGCAGTATCATTCTAAAATATAAGAAAGTTTTAAAACCTAAAAAAAAAAAAATCAAAATAAATATATAAAAGTCATTAAAACAAAACAATCAAAATTAAAATTCAATATTTACAAATTGATGTGCAGTTTTATATGAAATGAGAAATCTTTGTTCTATAAATTGGATCTGAAAAAAAAATATAAAATCAATAAAAACAGTTGGACAAGGTGAATTGATAAAGTTTTTTAAATTTTATTGATAATTTTTTAGACAGCAATTGTTTTTTTCTTTTAATTCCCATTTTAAAGATAAAGCAGAACTCATCTGAGTATTTTTTTGGAATTGTTTTTTTTTTATATTAATTTTATCTTTTCTTTGTTATGTACATCAATTCAATAATGGTATTCCTTAATTTCTAAATATTTAATTTATTTAAAATAAAACTTAAAACGTTTCCATTTTTATACTGAAACAATATTTCCAAATTTTTTTCTTCTTATCTAGTTTTTTTCATTCTCCAACTGTTCAATATCCATTTATAAAAAACCAAAAAATGTAAATATGAAAAAATCAATAATTAACATGAAAACCACCAATGAGTAATTATCTTATTAACAATCAAATTCAATGGTATTGGTGATTCGGGGTATGCACCCTTTTGTTTGAAATAGATTTTAAATATAAAAAATACTTTGCTATATTTTCCACTGTCTTTTATAATGTATATTTTTATTAAATTTTGTAAAGTAAAAAAAAAACCTTATAAACATTATTATTATATCAAGTAATTTTAGTTTTCTTTTAAGGGGGTTAGTTGTAATGAAATAACAATCTTTTTAGTATAGATAGTTAATTATCAAGAATTTGAAACCACAAATAAAATATAAAAAAGTATAAAGTTTAAAAAGATTTTTTAAAAAAAAATTAAAAACTTTGATTCGAATTAAATCATGATACTCCCGTTGATTTCATCATCTGAGATAATAAAATATGTTTCCAGAATCTTGATAATGGGCAGTAAATCGTCAAAAGTATTATCTTTTCGTTTTTTGCAAAATAAAAAATATGATAATTTTATTTTTATTTTTTTATTGAATACAAAAAGAAATATTATTAAAAAAATACTCTATAACCAAAATTCATTTTTTTAGCACAGTTAAAAAAAAATAAAAGAATAATAATAATCCTATAATAATATTCAGATTGAAAATAATTTTGATTTTTTGTAAAATATTTTTTCAATTTTTTTTATTGCTTTTTTTTTATTTATTTTAATTTCCTTTTTTACTGTTACATGACCTATTTATCGGAGATCATTTTTTTTTTTTTTTTGTTTTCACAACTGGTTGAATTTAGTTTAAATTTGTGTTCTTTTAAATAGAAATACATCAATAAAATCAGCTGGGGGTCTTTAAATTTCCAGTCTGTCAATAATATGCCAATAAAAATTTAACCAATTTATGAATACTTATTGTCATATTCTCACTCCAAAATTTTAGACACAAACATTATTTTTAGTTATAGAACTGTATTTTTTTTCTTTTGTGGTATATCATATATTATAAATAATTATTTATATTTGAATTTCATGGTGATTCTAATTTAGAATTTATATATGTATGATTTAAGAAAAAATAATTTCCAAACTTTGAATTGTGGGCAATGACTCAAGATGTGAAAAAATTGTGAAAAATTGGACATTTTTATCAATAGTATTCTCTCATTATGTGTGGAAATAATAGGAGTCTTAAACGTGTGTTGTTTCCATGGTAATTACTTAACAATATTAAAAAAAGAGAGAATAAAGTATCCTTGTAATGACAATTATTAATTATTTAAAATTATTGAAAATTATGAAATAAACTTTTGTAACCCCATAAAACTTTATTTTTAGGTTTATTCCTAATGGTGGTATCAAGATATGTGTGAAGTAAAGTTTTAGGTATTAGTGGGTAAATAATGTTCTTTTCAAAGTATTTGTTGCCTTTTTAGTATATTCGAGAATGTTTTGTATTTTTAATTAAAGTGAGTATTATAACATTGTTGCGTAAAAATTGTAAAACATTACTAGAGTTCGGTAGGGCATGTAGATGGGTTCTTTTACGTTTAATCATTACTTTTTATGAAAATGAGGTTTAAATAAGCTTTGGTTTGATTTTTCTTGTGTATTTAAAATTTTATATTCTTTTTGTTTCGATGTTGACCAATAAAAATATTATTTGGCAAACAAAACGCCATATCATAATCTTCAGTAATGCTATACAATGAAAAATTGTCATTGTAAAGTTATTTTTTGTCCTTCTCTTAATATTGTCTATGAATGGTCAAAAATGATACAGATATTGAAGATACTAATTCTTTTCAAACAAAATGGGTAGAATAATATTGAAAAAATTAACAATTTTTCGTAGATCACAATTTTTTCACATTTTGTATTTAAATCCAAATTTTGAATTGGAGTTCCGTTTAGAATGTTTAAAAGGGGCCCAGTATAATAATTTGATAAATTCACCATCATTTAAAGAGTTCATGTTCAAAAAAGTTTGGGATTCTACAGTGGCCAAAATAAGTAGTGTGTAACAACTCTAATCTGTGTTTCAAAATAAAATCCATGCTTTTTTTTCTTTTTATTCCAATGTAATATCCAATTAACTACCCAATAACATAACTAAGTTCAAATCAATTTTGAAAGTAAATCCCTTGATATTTTCAGTGAAATTTAAATTAGGAATGCAATTTGTTGAAAATTTTAAGTAATTTACTCAATTTTTTTGAAATTGTTTCTTTTAAGGATAAAAATTTTTCTTAAAAATTTACTCTATTTTTTGAGATAAATTATTTAGCAATTTGATCCTTTATTTTTAGGATTTCTTTTTAAATAATAGAACTTTAAGAAATCAACGCCATATTTAATTAGAGTTTATTGTTGGTTTCTTTTATCCGTTGAGGTATAGTTCTCCTATAATAAAAAAAACACGCTTTTTATTTGGAAACAGGTATTAAACTTTTCTACACGCTTTATTTTAAAAACAGTACTTGTCAATTTATTTTGGCATTTCTTTATAAATTTCCAAAGTTCCCAAGTAAGAAGAAGACAAAAAATATGGAGTTTTCTTTTTTCTGTATCTTTTGCTCTAAACAATGTTTTTTTTTTTTTTGATCTGCTAAAATATAAAATAAAATAAAAATTAAAACAACACCTGAAATATTATTTTTCAAAATAATAAAGTAACAAAAATTCTGGATTAAAAGGCTTTTTTAATTTGTTTTTGGAATTGTTTTGAAACATTTTGATGGTCGAAAGTTAAAACATTTTTCACTGAACTGGCAAAGCATTTACAGTTATAAAAAACAATACCTTTTTTTTTCATTACCTCGTTGTCAAAAATGCAAACAAGTGCGACACCATTGATCACCTGAAGAACATAAATTGTTTGCCCCGATTCTAAAGTGACAATACCCTCTGGTGGCTGTTCTTCAGTTTGATTTGAATTATTTATTTCTAATTCATCAGAATCCAAATCTAAATCAATATTTTTCTTCTTTTTTTTTTTACTTTTCTTTTTCTTTTCATTTTTGCTTTTGCTCTTGCTCTTGTTCTTTTTCTTATTGTTGCTATTCTTAGCCTCATAGCCATATAATTCTGAAAAATCTGAAACTAGATCTATTGTGTCGCTGCAGATTTCATAGGAGGTCAAATCAAATTTAGCAGTATCCGAAGCGATATAGATTTTGGAATAGATATCAAACAAAAATGCACGATCGATTTTACAACTATTTTTAAGCAAATCAAGCAAGCTAATTAAAACTTTGTTCTCTTTGATTAATTTTTGAACCACTCTTGAAAATGCTGCAAAAATTGAAGGATCATAAATTGATGTTAAATAGAGCTGAAATTTTATTTCTTGTTCTTTTTCATTCTCATTTTCATTTTCTTTTTCTTTTTCGTTTTCTTTTTCTAATTCGTTTCCATTATCCTTTTCTTCAAATTGTGATTGTAATTGTTCTTTTAGCTCTTTGTTTATTTTTAATTTTAATTCTTCTTTTTCTTCGTCTTTTAGGGTATCGGTCTTATGAAGGAAGATTTCATAAAATAAATTTTTGTTTTCTTGGTGAGATTTGTTTATGATTTTTAAAAGTGACTCGATTTCAGTCGTTAGATCTTGAGAAACGTCAACGACATAAATGATTGAGTTGGAATTTTTGAATTCTTCCAATAAATCAAATTCAGTTTCAAAAAAATCAATCGTTTCAGGTGCCTCCATCACTTGGAAATTGACAAACGGGCTTGTTTGTATGGTTTGCCTTGTTATCTTTCTTGTGGACTCTAATGTTGGTGTTTCTTGTGGGTGCATTCGTTGGAATAATACCTTTTGAATGGAAGATTTGCCACATTGCTTATTTCCTAAAATTAAGATCTTTGGCAAGTCTTCCGCTAATTCTTCTTCTCCCTCTAAATCATAATTTTGAATTTCGGATTCTCCATAAAGATTGCCTATCGTTTCTTGGAAAGTAAGATCGTCAAGGTTCATTAAAAATAACTCAAGTAAAAAAATTTAAAAAAAAATGAAAATTTTGAGAATTTCAACAAGACAAAAATCTCATGACTTTTATCAAGCTTTCAGCCTTTTCATACTTTCAAAAACTTTCAGACTAATGTACAAACCTTTCAAACACTTTTCAACACCTTTTAAGGGGAAATGTGTTGCAAAGTTGATAAGCTTGGTAAAAGCCACGAGATTGTTTCTAGTGAACATCAAAACCAAAAACTAAAAACAAAGGGAACCTTGTTCTTGATAAGAGGAACAAAGGTTCTTTAAATTTAAGTAATGAAGAGAATCAAGTTAAACATTCACCCACATTTTTTCAAGTCATTAAGATTAAAAATATAAAGGTTAAGGATATTAAAATCTTTTATTTCATTTTATTTTATTTATTTTTGAAGAGAGATAATTCAACAAAATTACTCCTGTGTGCCTTTAAGTTTTCTCAAATTTAAAAGAATTTAGTAAAATCTTTGATTTAGGTTTAATTCCTCAATTCTTTTAAATTTTAGAAAACCTAGGCACTCACAGAAACTCTAATCTTGTAAATAGAGTTTTTTATACCTAGCTATAATTTAGGCGGGATTATAACAAAATCTTTTATCTCTAATTAAAACCTATATTTCAAAGAAATACTTGTTCTTTTTTTTTCTACTGGTTCTACATACAACTTTTTTAAAAGGACTCAATCGTACACCTAAATCAGATCACTTTTGGAGTGAAATTCTTTGAATTATTTGTTACATGTTAAATTATTGACCTATTTTGTTAAAATATGCCAATTGAAGTTTCTCAACTCTGTTATGGACAACAATAAAACTTTTTTCTCACACTTTTTCATAAATTGATCAAGGTATATTTCACCAAGAGTACAATTAATTTATAATTAGACTAGTTTGATATTCTGAAGAATAATAACACTTTGCTTGATGATTCATCGACCAAACTTTCAAAGTGTACCATACCCTTGAATTACAAGGCAATTAAGAGTGACACCAAAAGAAAGTGTCGTTATGTTCTCATTGAAATTATATTTTAACAACTTACTTCTCCAAAACAAACTTTAGGAGAATTGAAAATCCAAACCAGAAAAATGGTAGTAAAATTTTAACATGTTTTTTTTTTTTTTTGAGGATAAAGTGAATATAATAACACAATTAAAACCCAAAACAAAGAAAAGAGACTAAGAACTAAGAGTGTTATTTTCCCAGTTGCGCAAAGAATTCTTTTTGTTGTAATAAAAAATCACAAAATTTGATCCTTTTTAAAAAATCTTTGACCAAACAGATATTCTCAAGAATAGAGATCACAAATGTATTAAAATTCCAACTTTTTTCTTCCATTTTAGTTAGCAAGGTAATTTGGAACAATCACTTTGTAAATTCTGAATGGTTTTTATCGTTTAATCATTTTTTCTCTTTTTGTTAGAACCCTTTTTTTATTAAAACCAAACACAAATATGAGTGAAGGTAAATTCTTTTCTATTTGACTGTTAACAAAAAAAAACCAAAAACGCTTTCTCTTTTTAGAACAATCTTCTTTATTTTTGCTTCTTCAAAAAAAGACTCTCACAAAATATAATATTAAAATTTGAATTTTAAAGAAACAAATACAAACAAAACTGTTGAAATTTTGACAGTACACCAAATAATCCAAAATTAAATCTTGAATAAAAGAAAAAAGAAAGATTTTTGTTGTTTTTTTTTTTTGAAAAATAACAAAACAAAAAAATTCTTTGTTTTTGATATTTTTAAATGGTTTTGGAAATTAAAACTTCATTGCCCTCATGTTTTTCTTTTAAAAATTAAAATCAATAAAAAAAAATAATCTAAAAACAAAAAAGAAAAAACACAACTCACCCAAGAAGAAATTCTTGAAAAAAAAAATAGAAGAATTCAACAGAAATTTAATGTCACCTATGAAATTCTCGAAACAGAAAGAAATTATGTTGGAGGGTTAAGGATTTTAAAAACGTTATTTATTGAACCACTCGAAGACTTCATTAAAACAAATAAACCAATTATCACCAAGAATGATATCAAAATAATCTTTTCAGACATCAGTGTCATCTTGTCTTTTCATGAAATCCTATTAAGTGATTTTGAAAAAATTGTCGACGAAGAAAAAATGCAACAAATTCCAAACACAAGCGTTGCTAAGATTTTTCAAAAAAATGTATTTATTTGTTTTTTTTTTAATATTTATTTATTCTAAAAATAAGCTTGTTATTGAAAACTCAAAACAAAATTTACCCCAAACAGATCTTTTTGAACACTTTTTATTTTGATTTATTAATCCTCTTGCATCGTAAATTGAAATCAAATAAACCACAAGGATAACTTGCAAAAAAAAAATCGAATTTTTCGAAAAGTCCTCTATAAAAATTCAAGAAAAAAAATTTTCAAAAGTGACACTCAAACTATTTGGATCACTCTTTTAAACAGTTTGACAAGCAACCTTTTAAAGCCAATGGTCATCATTTTTGTAAATTGGCTTTACTAATAACTACTTGTGGATTATAAACAGTTACAAATAACTGAAGATCAAAAATTCATAAAGAGACTATTTAAAAGTATCAATAAAAAGAATATTCGAGAAAGATCGAATGATACATCCATTTTAAAAAAGTGTTGATGCACAGAAGTTTTTAAAAGTGTCAACTAACCAGCTTAATGGAATGAACCAAACAATTTGACTAACACTTTTCAAAATTTTTTAGACTTTACTTTTTTTCAAATAACTGTAATTTTATTTGAATCACTTTTAAAAAGAAAAAGTTATTGTTGGCATTTTCTGAAAACCAAAACTCAAAGATTTTGAAAAAGGTTTAACAATCCCAGAGAACGGTTTGGTGATGAATTAATAAAAACCATTTAGTTTTTCACTTTTTGAAAATGGTTTTTGAAAAAAACTATTAATTTAAATGAACAATAACAGGGAAAAATATAATTCCCAAGCCGGAAAAATAGGATAAAAACACTTTCGCTCTGCTAAAGATGAGAAAAAATATGCCACTAATAAACTTTGTTTTTGTCAAAGTGGACCAAAAAAAATTCCGAATATAAATTTAAACTTTGTTTCAGTCCAAAAAAACAACATTTTTTTCAAATATTCAATTATTTTGTAAAATTGAACTTTGAAGAATAAATAAGAAATAAGTAGAATGGAATACACAATAAAGAATAGTTGATACCTGTATGGAGTAAAACTAATAAATCAATAGATTTTCTAAAAAATCAAAAAACCCAAATTCTTAATGAAATCACCATTGAGAAAAACAAGAAGGTTCGTTTTGATCTCCTATCGAAGATCCAAAGAAATCACAATATAAACCAATACGATTTCTCTACAATCATTTTTACTGTTTCAATAACAATAGAATAACATGTTTTTACTTTGTGACTATAAATCTTGCAATAAAAAAAATTTTTTTACAAAGCAATTAATTAAAATTAAAAAAAATTGAACAAAAGAAAAAAGCAAAAATGTGAAAAAATGATTTCAATTTTTAAATTTCCAAAAATAAATTTTTTTCTTCTAATATCATTTCGAAACTCTTTAAACACATGTAATCCATTCATTTATTAAAACTGGACCCCTTTGACTGGGAAATAGTTTAGCTGATAATTAGGTAAAACTGTTTTTCCTTATTTTTAAATTAAATTACAAGACTCATCAAGTTTAAAAAAAAAAAGAACTATAAAGTTTCTATTTAAATAGAATGATAATGGTTGTAGAAATAATTGATTTTCACTTTATATCATCATTTATTTAATTTCTCATATTCCTTTTTAATATTCATCTAAAAACAAATATAATTTATCATTTTTTTTTTTTTTTTTGAAAATGATAACAAATATTAATTACAGAATGAAAATGTTTTATGATATATTTTTAATTTCGATCACTTTATTTTTGAGAGTAATTAACTTTTTGATTCTCTCAATTAACAACGACTTAATAATTATATTAATAAAAATTACAAGAATGATAATATATAAAATTCTTGTTAAACAAAAATTCAAAATTTTTAGCATAGTTAAAACAGTTAAAACAACCACAAGAATCCAATTTCATTGAAATTTCCAAATAATTTTGATTTTTGGAATAATATGACAAACATTTTTTCATTTTTTAGTTTTTTGTTTTCGTTTCCATTTTTTCCCCAATTACATAATCTATTTTCTTCGATCAAAAAAATTTTCGATCTTTTAATATTAGGTTAAAGTTATGCTACTTCAAAATAGTTAAACTCAAATAAAATTAGTTTGTTGGTCTCTAACCATTTGATCGATTAATAATTGTTAAATAAGATTTCAACAAATTTAACAATATATTATTTTTGTTTTTCTCTTCCTATAAAATTTTTGAGACACCGATAATTTATTAGTATTGGTAATTATTTATTTTTTTTTTTGTGGATATTGTAATTTATAAACAATTGTTTCACATTTCATTTAGTTAATGATTACAATTTGGTATTTATCATATAATTGATTGAATAAGATTTTTTTTTTTTCAAATCGAATTTTGGTGTGTCAAAAATTTTGAATTGGTATTTCGATATATCCCTTAGCATCTCGTATTTGCCTAAATTTCATCAAGTTTAAAAAAAAAGGTTTAAAATGATGTTCTAATATATTTATTTTCTTATTTGTCTTTAATCTAGATTTTAATTATAATAAAAAGTCAAAATAGTTCAAAGATAAAGTAGTTAATGTTATTGTGTTTTTTTTTGATATTGGAAAAAAAAATTATACATTTTTTCAATTTTTTTCGAAAGTGCTTTATTTTTTTTTTTAATTTTTTAAAAAAGAAATTTTATTACAATAATAGTAATATTTGTTTTATTTATTTTTTTTAATCATAAAACTATCAACTTTGTTAGATGGTTATTATTAATAAATCAATGTATTGAGTTTTGAATTACTGAGAAATTTTCATTTTTTTTTCAGACAAAATTTTAATAAAAATTAAATCCAGAGAAAAATGAAATTCATTTCTTTATACCAAAATTAAAAGTTTAAGATGAATAATTTTCTAAAACTTCAATTTAAACAATAGAAAATACTTGAAAAAAAAAAAAAATTGTCAAATAATTTCATTTATTACATTGGAATTAAATCAATAAAAACTTTTTTAATAGATAAATTAATCAACCCTAATTTTTAAAAAAAAAACAAAAAAATAACTTTGAAATATTATACAAAGATAATAAAATAATCTTAGAAACCAATTAATTTTTTTTTGAATATTGTTATTAGTAAAAATTTGAAAAAACTATTTATGAAATTTGAATTTTTCAATTTAAATGAATCCAGATCTTGGAAAATTATTTTTTGATTTATGGTCTCTTATTCAATAATCTTGTTTATTTTATATCTAGATTTTAAAAAAGTCAAAAATTAAAAAATAGTAAAAATTAAAAAAAAAAAAATCAATTATTATCCTGACCACAACTATTGGCCAAATCATTTAAATTTGAAAAAAAATATTGTTAAAAAAACTTTCCAAATTTTATAATGAAAAAAAATATTAGTTTTTTTTCAATTTTAATTTATATTTTTTTTTTTTATATTTTTTATAACCAAATATATAAATTCCCATTGAATAGTAATCAAAAGATAAGCCAATTTTTCTATTTGATGTCAAAATATCTTTTGTAATGAATAAAGTATTAAAGTGTTTTAGGCAATTTTGAGGTACAAAGGGCCCCAAAAAAAAATCCAGTAAAGTATTATGTGTTTTAATCATTAAAACTAAGAAGTTTTTTATGTATAGATAAACTTTTCAAAAAAAAAAAATAAAACAAATTTTTTTGACAAAATTTCGATTGAAAAATAATAAAATCACAATAACCTAAAAAAATTCCCAATGTTGAAAAATTTTTTTCAAGTTATTTTTTTATTGTAGGTAATTATACAATTTTTAATTATAAAATTTTCTTTCTAAGATACTTTTTTATAAATTCTAATTCTTATAATCCTTTCATAACAATCCAAATTAAAATTTTTATTTCAAAGGTAATTAGGATATTTGGGGTTCTATGGGATATATTCTTTCGATACAATTTTGGTATTTTTAATTTTTTCTATTTTTCAGTTAACAACATCAATAATAATATTAACTCTTATTTTAAATATTAAAAAATGGATGGGAATTGTTAATTAATAAACTAATAAAGAAAAAAAAAATAACAAAGATAATAAACTGAATGATTTTAACTTATTTTGGGAACACTAATGAAAAACATATTGATTTGTAATTGAATTAAGAGTAATAGTATAAATTTGAATTTAAAAAGCTTAAAAATATTTTAGGTAATCTGTTTTTCGATCATAAGAAATTTACCCAGAATAGATTTGTATTGAAAAAAAAAGGATTTTGAAATACTACAATCGTAAGAAACATAAGAAATTATTTATTTTTTTTGAGATAATTTTTTTGAAAACTCTCTTAACAATTTCAAATTATAAAAGATAAAAAACGTTATTTAGCTTAGAGTAATACTGGAAAACAGTATTTAATTGCTGTTTTGAAATTGAAATTTTCTTTAAAAAAATTAAATTTTCGACAGACATTGGGATTTCGTTACTCATTTTCATTAATGAGATTTTACTTTTTGAGATTATTTATTTCCAAGTGAGTCTGAAAATTTACAAATATACTCTGAAAAGAAAATCATTTATCACTTGAATATTTGGTAGTAGTTAGATTTTATCTTTATTAGGTTTTTTTTTTTGATTAAAGAAAGTAAAAAAAAGACAAAGATAATACCTCAACGCATAAAAAGAATAGTTTAATTTCTATTTAGATTTTAAAATTGTTTTGTTTTGGTTGGATATATATATATATATATATATATATATATATCGACTTGTTATAGAAAAAACGGAGTTTTATTTTTTCAGTAAAAAGGGCCATAATTAAATTGATTTTTTTAATGTCTACAGTTCTAAAAAAAAAAGCAAACAATATTTACCCATCCCAATTTTGACTAATCTTTAAATTCTTTCGATTTTAGAAACTAAAAAATAATATAACGTTGAAAATATTTTTATTTTTTCAATTTTCAGCAAAACATTCTGAAGATTTATTGAGTCAAACAGCAAATCAAGAGTTGAATCAAACGGTATTTTTAATCAAATTTAGGTGTTTATATTCATTCAAACAAATTCTTCAAAAAAATATATTGTCTCCATATATTAATACATATTTAATATATGAATTGAAATTTCTCTACAAATAACTTATACTGCAAATAAATAAATAAATCTAATTATTTATTTTCAAAGATTTTTTATCTGGTTACAATTAACATCTCGATTATTTTTTGAAAAAATTACATTTCAAATATAAATTATTTTTATTTCTTTATTATTATTATTATTATTATTATTTATTTGTGTTATTTTATATTTATTTATAGCTAAAATGGATGAATTTTCATGGTTCTTATGCAAACCAATATCCAAAATCACTTCTTCAAATCAAAACATGCAGAAAACAAAAAAAATTTCGAAATTTTATTAAAGTAATTATTTTTATTCTTAATTCTTTTTTTTTAAGAAATGTAATTCTGAGTTAGTAATCCAAAATTTAAATCAGTCATAACTTTTTTGAATATGTGATAATAGATAAATATTTGACTCTTTATTAAAAATAAGTAAAATTATCAAAATAATTTACTTTGTAGAAATAAAGATCATAATTAATGTTAGAATCACAAGCCAAAAGTTTCAAAAAAAAAATCAGAAATTTAAAATCAATTAATAATAAATTATTTTTTTCTGGAACTGCCCAGCCTATGAAAATAATCGTAAAATCTGGATATCTGAATTAAAAAAGATTAATATATCTCATATATTAAAAAACAATAATATTCTTAATATTATTGACAGAAAAGATTCCATAACTTTATTAGCCCTAATGGAAAACAAAAGTATATGGAAATCTTTAAAAAAATTTCTAAATCACAATTTAGGAATTCGGGCAAACAAGAGGAACTAAAAACACCTCCCTTAAACAATAAAAAAAAAAATAATAAATTATTTTTTTGTGACAAAAATGATTTGAAAATTTTTAATTTTAATCTTTTTTTGAAAATATAGTCGAAATAATTAATGATTATCAGGTATTAATCCCCTTATATATATATATATATATATATATATATTATCGTTGTGTGTCAACAGAGAATTCTTGAACATTTGAGAAAAAAATCTACAAAATCAATATTCTGAAAAATAACATACATTAAGAATTCCGCAAAATATCTATAAATTTATTTTTATTTTTTTCTGACATTTAATATATAAAATAAACAATTTTAATCATATTCATAGAAACAAGAAACAAATAAAAACTGTAAGAGATTGGGAATTGAAGATTTCTTAGTTTCACCTTTACAAAGAATTCCAAGATATAAACTTTTACTAGAAGTAAAATTTAATTTAATTTTCTTTTTACTTTTTACTTTTTACTTATTACTTTTTACTTTTTGCTTTTTACTTTTTACTTTTTGCCTTTTTTCAATATTCTTTTAACTTTTTGCTTTTTACTTTTTGCCTTTTTTCAATATTTTTATAACTTTTTTCTTTTTAATTTTAACTTTTTACTTTTTACTTTTTATTTTTTTCTTTTTACTTTTGACTTTTTACCCCTTACTTTTTTCAATATTCTTTTTTCACACTAATTTTAATTTTAAATTTAATTCAATTCTAAATTAATTATTTTTATTTGAAAAATTGTTTTAGAGATTATTAAAATACACTGATGAAAACACAGAAGAATTTTCAAATTTAAAAGAAGTTTTTGATCAGATTTGCAAGACTGCAACTAGAATAAATGAAAAAAAAAGAGATGCCGAAAATAGCTTTAGAGTTTTTGAAATCAGTGAAAGCTTAATTAATGATAGAGGAGAAGATATTGTAAATTATTTTTATTTTTTTTTCCCATTCTTTTATAATCATTTTTATTGTCTTTAAAAATTAAATATGAAAATATTTTAATGATTTGAGTTATTTTATTTAAAATTTGTTAAACAATTTAGCAATGAAAATAACAATAATAAAAAACTGTTTAAAATCAAAACCTTTTCAAAAAATGTAAAAGTTCATATTTAATAAAGTGATTATATTCTCATTTATATTTATTAATGAAAATTCAAAATAATTATTTATTTCCCTTTAAAAAAAAAAAAAATAAAAAATAAATAATCAACAATCAATAATACCAATAATAAAAAAAATAATATCAATCATAACAAAAATATTATTATCTACTTCTAAAATAAAAAAAAAAACCACCATTTTTTCATTAGAATATTTTTCAATGGTATCGAAGAATAGTTCATGAAGGGCCACTAACAAGAATGATCAATAAAGGGAAAAAAAAACAATTATTTATGGTATTTCTTTTCAATGATTTTTTATTATTAACAAAAATTCGAAAATCTTTAACGCTGGGGAGGATCAAATACAGAGTTAAAAGAATGCATCCCTTATCGGAAGTAAGCCAAGTTAGTAATGTTAGTGAGCAACCGACATTATTTAAATTACACACACATACACATAAGTATACCTTTGAGGCAAAAGATAAAGATGAAAAAAAGAAATGGATTGAATCTATTAAAAAATCCCAAAAAGATTTAAAAACAATCTCCGATTCAAGACTCCAACCACATTTACAAAAGCAATCTAAAAACCTTATTCAACAAATTGGTAGGATGTATTCTGATCCAAATCTGAAAAACGATGAAAATAATAATGTAGAAGCAAATCATAACGAAAAACAAGTCAACCAAACAACCAAAAATGAGAATGAGAAATCAACAACGACTGGGAATGAAAATGAAAAACAAAATAAAAAAAAAAATGAAGCCAAAACAAATCTAAAGGGGAAAGGCGAAAACAAACCAAGAGTCAGGAAATTTGCAAGACTGAGAATGGCCCAAAATTCATCCTTTTCTGGCGGTAGCCTTGGTTATAACTTTAATTTCCAACCAAAAATTAATCAAACCTCGACCTCAATGTCTGGTTCAAAAACATTAAAACCAACCAGTTCAAGCAACTCATCTGAAACTAAGCCACAAACAAAAACAAAATCTAAATCTAAAAATAAATCAATATCAGACATTAAAACTAAATCAAAATCAAAATCGAAATCTAAAAATAAATCAATATCAGACCTTAAATCTAAATCTACATCCAAACCCAAATCTAAATCAAATTCAAATGGTA
Source organism: Anaeramoeba flamelloides (assembly GCA_027625915.1). NCBI lineage: Eukaryota > Anaeramoebidae > Anaeramoeba > Anaeramoeba flamelloides. Next base: position 2,069,416 of record JANTQA010000045.1, read on the forward strand.
AAAAAAGGGTAGTTCACAAGAAAAGAAGAATTAAGGTTAATAAAACTTTACCTTCAGCACTTAATCTTGATAAAACTAAAAAAAAAAAATTCTAAAAAATAAATTCTCTTCTTCTCTTCCATTTATATCTAGCCCGAAATTTTTATCAATGAATGTTTTTAATCAACTTATAGACAATAATAAACTTCCAAATAAAGGAAAGAAAATAGAATATTTTTGAATTTTAAAAAAGATAATAAATACAAAAGTTATTCTAAATAAAATAAAAAAATAAAAATAAGAATTATTCTTTTCTTATTTATTATTTTGATTTTTCTTTTGGTATTGTTGCAATGATATTCATACATCACCAACTTTCCCCACTGAAATGTTTTTTTTTTACTTTTATTTTATTTTTTCAATTGTTATATTTTATAAACTCTTTAGAAAATCTCAAAAAAAAATTAAAAAAAAAACTGTATCGAAACCATTATAAAATTTTCTTTTAAAAATTTTAAAAGATCCTAAAACTATTCAACTCATCAACTATTTATACAAATCATCTAATACATATATTAATAAGGTTTCAAGAGTCCGATGATATCCACTTAGATTTTCTGAAGATCAAATTTATCGTCCCGTTTGAGATATATGTCCCTACTTCCCAAAAAACACTAAAAATGGAAAACTGATCAAATACCTTTCAATTTAAAAAATTAAAAAAACTAAATGAAAAAATAAAAATAAATAAAGTTTCAATTTAACTTTTTCTTGAATTCATTTTTTGCTAAAATCATTGAATTTAGAGTTGAAATGATGTATATTTTTAGATACAATATCTTATTTTAACTCATTTACTAAAACAAATTCTAAATTATGGGAATTTTATTTTCACAAAAGGGATTAATTTGGTATTCAAATGTTTTTTTATTTTTAAATGGTAAAATTAAAAAAAAAATCAAACTAAAAAGATAAACTCCCTGGAAAAATATTCTAATTTAATATATTAGCTTATTCTTTGATTTCAAAATTTTCTCAACTCCAATTTTTTCAAAAAAAAATAAAAAAGTTCTCAGTTATTTCAAAAAATATTTTTGATATTCACAAGTTGAGTGTTTTTATTCTAAAAAAAAATGTCCCATGGGTTAATTGAATTAAGTTATAAGGCTAGATTTCGAAAAATATTAATCATAAAAAAATAGTGCTTAATTTTATTAAGGACATATATCCCATAAATTAAAATTCTTGTTTCTGGCTAATATCAAAAGTGTGAATTTTCTTCATATTAAAAATATGGATTACTCTTTATAAAAAGTAAAGTAAAAATAGACTTTTCTTTGACTAGAAATTGAGAAATCAAAAAAAAAATTCAAAGGATTATAATACATAAAAATACAAATTTAAAAAATAATCTTTTCCTTCTTTTCTGTTTTATTTTTATACTGATTATTATAAAATTGTTTGTTTTTTTTTTTTTTAGAGTAAAAAATAACCCAGTTTACTTTCTAATTGTTCAATAACCCCTATATTAACTAAAGTGATTGTTTTGTATTTTTCTTTCTTCTAAAGGAAACAAATTTAATAAATTCTTCAGAAGAAAAAAAAAAAAAAAAAAATCTTCAAATTTAAAATTTAAAAAGAATGATCCAGATCTTAAATTTTACATTCTTATCTTCAAAGTTATCACATACAAATTTAAATTTGAAATTGACTCAATTCACTTTAACTTTTTTTGAAACAAATTTAAAAATTTTCTTTGTTTAGTATTAACACTTTTCATATTCAAGTAAGCATATTTTTTTTTATGTTAGTTAACTTGAAAAAAGTTAACAGGTATCTGAAGATGGTAAAAATATTAAAAATAATACTAAGAAACAAATCCTTAAATTTGGTTTCTAACAGAAGAACAAATATAATTTCTAAAATTAATATATTAATTACAAAACGAATATTTGACTAAATGATATGATAATGTTTTTCAATTCTTTATCTTAGACTATTGAATACTCAATATTGAATTGAAATTTATTTCTCTATTTGTTTATTTGGTTCTTTTTTATGATTTCTTGTGACAAAAAAGAATCCTGAACAAAATTAATTTCTTTTATACAATCATAAAAAAATTATTTCAAAAAAAAATTAAATATTTGTTAATTTATCACTTTTTAATAACTTCCTTCTAATAAAAAAAATTGGTTACTAATAAAAATTTGATTAAAAATTATATTTCAAGATATTTTACAATTAAAGTTGGAAGATCCAATTTTCCAGGTTCTATTAAGATTTTTTTCTAATAAGATTGTAAAAAAATTGGAATTTTTTTTTCCTTGTAGTTAGATAGTTATTTTATAATCATTCAAAAGAATTTTCAATTTAATAAATATCTTACAAATAGAGAATCAATTATAGTGACTATGATTGAATTAATTATTGTTTTAATTTGAAATTTTCATTTTGTGTTGAATAATCTGTTATGCTTTCCAGAATTCAAGAGGATCGAGCAAAAATTCATATTATTGTACTCTTTTCTTTTAAAAATTCTTGAAGCCTGACTTATTTTTTCCATTTTTTAAAAACAAATTGAGTAAAATCAAAGGTTTTAATATATTCTTTTGAATTCTAGAAAAAATAAAGGTTTTTTTTTAATTTAAAAAAAAAAGAGACAATTTATTTAATTTTCTATTTATTTCTAAAATTAACAAAAAACCTAGGCACTCTATGGAACTTGACTGGAAATTTCTTTAGGTTTTTATTAATTTTTATAAAAAACAGAACATTTAATAAATTTTAGGTTTATTTCAAAAAGTAAATAAAACCTAGTACATGAGATATTTTTCAAGAGTATTTTTTTGGTTATTTTGGTTTTTTTAGATGAATAGAGTATTTTTAAAACTATTGGTTATTGTATATTCAAGTAAATCTCTCAAAGTTGAATTAAACTTATATATATATTCACATTTAATTAAAATGTTGACCCCAAAATAGACCTTATTCTCGGATATGTAGTTATTAAAAATCCAAGTACTGACAAACAATAATCAGTACAATAACCAGAAGATAATTAAATGATGAAATTTTGATTATATTGGAATTAAACTCTATTATTAAAAGATGAAAGGTTAATAAATTGAGTACTTTTGTCTAACTCGGAATTTTTCAATTGCATTTTTTCATACTTTATCAGAAAAAGATAATTAGCTTCAATTTTATCTCTTTTATTATTCAAAAATCTGTAAGCTAGTTCTCTTTTTAAACTTGTCATCTTTTTGATAATGAAAATTATAACATTCATTCCAAATAAAGTAAAACTCTCTTAGCTTATCATATTTTTAAAATAAAATCTATTTGTTATTTTTTTTAATTTTTACTTGGGTGCAAAGATTCGATTTTTGAACACTTTGTTGCCGATGCAAAAAAAAAAACGATCAAGACAAAAAAAAAAAGTGATGGTTAAAAGATCGCTTGGACAGCCAATGACAACAAACTGGGCGTTTCTCTCACAAGAGGATGAAAGAATTGTAACAGAGCAATTAAAAAAAGTTTGTAAAAAAGAAAACCAAAACGAATTGTTTCTTGGCATTAATACCGTCACTCGTTCGATTGAGAAAGATCTTGTCAATGTTGTCTTTGTTGCAGTCTCAAATACACCAGAAATAATGATTTCACATTTCCCAGTTCTATGTTCTTTAAAAAATGTAAAGTTATGTGGGTTACGTATTGATAGCGTATCTTTTGGGCAAACCATTGGATCGAAATCAACAGCAATATGCCTAGCAATTAAAAAGGATCAGAAAAAACAAGAAATTTCACGTTTACTACAATTAATAAATTCTGTTTCTCCTCAGGTTATTAGTTGGTTTGATCCAATTCTGAATAAAGGTGGAGAGTGCTTATTTAATGATTTGGTAGTTAACGAAAGAATAATTGAAAAAAATCCTAAAAACCCAAAAAAAACAAAAAGCACAAAAAGTAATCAAACCGAAATAGACAGGCTGAAAATGGCTAAAAAAAGAAAAAGAAAAAATCACCTAAAAACAAAAAATAATAATAAATAATCTTTTTTTTATGATTAATTTTTAATTTTGAATGTTTTTGTGTAATTTGTCAACAAAACAAAAGGAAGTTGATTTAAATTTATTAATGTTTGATGCTTTTCTTTGAATTTTGGTTGAAATCAAAAAAGTCATAGAACACAAAAAAAAAGATTTTAAAATAAATTGTACAACATATCATGAAAAAATAAAGTGAAAAAAACAAAGTTAGACCAAACTACTACGTTCTTTTAACCTTGCATCTTTTAATAATAGAGTTTATTCACAATATAATCAAAATTACAGAACCTCAAATTCATGTGGCTATTGTATTTATTGCTGTTAGTATAGCCACCTTTGTTAAAAGTATCTAGCCAAGATAAAAAGGTGTGTTTTTCGCGTTTAAAATTTCAAATAAACTCAAGTATGAATTTTAGTTTAATTCAATTGGAGATATTTACTTTGGAATAGATAATAACTAATAGTTTTGAAAATTCTGTACTCATCTAATAAAGCTCAAATAGAGAAAAAAAATAGTTTTTTTAATGATTTTCCCTGTCCTGAGTGCCCATGTTTTCCACCGTTCAATAAAATGATTAAAATCATATAGAGTTTACTCTATTCTTTTAAATTCTGGAAATGTCGGTAGAGTTCCGTAGAGTGCCTATCTTTTCCAGAATTCAAAAGAATTGAGAAAAATCTAAGATTTTACGCTATTCTTTTAAAATTCTGGAAAACCTAAAATAAGTGTCCGTCAAGTGTTGTAGAGTGCCTAGGTTTTTTTTAATTTAAGAAATAAACAGAAAATTTCAGAAATTTTCGGTTTATTTCTTAAATTAAAAAAAACCTAAAAGCTAACAGTAGTTTTCTAGAATTCAAAAGAATAGAGTAAACTCTATATGATTTTAATCATTTTATTGAACGGTGGAAAACCTGGGCACTAAGGACAGGGAAAATCATTAAAAAAAATATTTTTTTTCAATTTATATCAATAAATAATTCTTTAATTGTCAAAAAAAAAAAAAAAATGGGTTGTTCTTTTAAAGGATATTTATTAAATTAAAAACACAGATAAAATAATTGATTATAAAATCTTAACTGTGAAAAAAAAAATCTTAATAGAACCTGGAAAATTGGATTTTCCAACTTAAATCGTTAAATATACTGAAAAAGGATTTTTGGTACAAGATCATATATTAACAAATAGTATTTATTATTAGTGAGGTTATCAAACGTTAAAAAATTAGCAAATGATTAATTTTTTTTCAAAAAATTTTTTTGTTATCGTGAAAGCTACCGTCTGACAGAATTTGAAAATTAAATCTGAAAAAATCTCCAGTTAATGATTTTTTTTTCTTTTTTAATTTTATTGCCAAAGCTAAATTCCCAACTTAATACATATGAGGAATTCTTTAATCCATATTAACAGTCGATAATGAGTTCTTGAATTACAATGTATTAATAAAAAGTGATACATCCAGTAACAATTTTAAGGCAGAAAATTTTTCAAATTGGGGTAAAAAAATTCGGATTCGACTAAAATATTTTTTAAAAAAAAAAATTCCAAAAAATGTACCTTAATTTGAGCTTTTTTTCTGTCTTAATGGACTAATCTCTATTAAATTTTTTTGTTAATTATTTAGATTTAAAAGAATCAGTCGATTTTTCATATTAAAAATATTTGTAAATTAGGAATCTTTATTTAGAAATTGGTCAAAAAAAAAAAAAAAAAAATAGTGACTACTACCTTAAACTTCGTTGACTATTTATGTATTAATGTGGTACTAAATGTATCATTTATTTTAGATAGATCATTTGTAAAGGGAAAAAATTAAAAGAGCAGTTAATTTTTTCAAATTTAAATGAAAATATCATCAAAATCATAATAATTTATTTTATGTTCTCTTTATTGTTGAAAGACCCCAAAAAAAATGAGCCAATATTCGATTTTTAGTTAAATTTGTTTTAGTCTTACTTCTTTATGAAAAGTTTACGAAGACTTATTTCTCTTTATTTACATTCAATCAAAATACAGATGTTGTTCAATTGGGTTGATATTTAAATTAAATCAAGAATGATTTTATAAAGTTAACATAGAAAAAACATTTTATAGTCTGATTTTAAATTTATCTATAATCTCTTTTATTTCTAATCCCTGTTTTTTATTTTCATTTTTTTGGAGAAAAATTTGGTTGTTTTTCTTATTTTTTTTTTTTTTTTTTTTATTTTTGGGAGGGGTATAAGAACAATTTTATTAATGTGTAAAATGAAGAAACTGTTTGGGGTTGGATAATATTCGCATTTATTTAAAGGCTTCCAAATAGTCATCAAACTAAACGAAGAATTTAAACCCACCTAAAATAATTATTATTGATCTATTTTATTCTTATTTTGGTAATATCTTGATGATTTTTAATAATTAAATCAGAAAATTTCATTTTTTTTTTTTTTTTTTTCTGATCCTAATTTTTTTTTTGTTTGTTAATTTAAAACGAATCACATACTCTTGAAATTAATTCCTCAATCTCAAAATAAATAACCATTTTTTTGTCTATATAAACTCTTTTTCAGTTAAAGGGGTCCAGTTTTATTGGGGAAATAGAATACATTCTATGATTTTAATTTATTATCGTTCTCAAACTAAAATTTCAATTTTTAAATCAAAATCATTTTTTCTCATTTTGCATATTTTTTTTTTCTGTATTTGGCTTTTTTTTTTTTTTTTTTCTTTTTTATTTTGTTGTTAAAAAATTAAATTTGAAAAAAAAAATGTTTGAAAGTCTATATTAACATTAAGAAAAGTTCGTATATGTATGTTTTTTAAAATTCAAGCAGTTACAAATAAAAAATATTATTGTCAACAAGTTTAATGTCCAAAAGAAATTGAGAATTTTTCACTAGATGTTCCAATGAAAGCGGGCCCAAAAATTTTTTTAACATTTTTTTTTGAAATTTATGGTTTGTTCAGGCTTTACTTTTATGATTAATTGACTCGAATACGAAGTTTATTATTTCTCATATTTCTAACCAATCTAAGTTGGGATGATTCTTAAAAATAAAGTGACTTTTTCATTTTTGGCTTGGCACCTTTGAGTGAAATGGAGTTTATATATAAACTCCTTTTCGGTCAAAGGGTACATGTTTTATTGAAGAAATAGAATACATTCTATGAGTTTAATTTATTATTCTTCTCAAACTAAAATTTCATTTTTTAAATCAAAATGATTTTTTCTCATTTTGTAAATTTTTTTTTTCGGTATTTGGCTTTTTTTTTTTTTTTTTTCCTTTTTTATTTTGTTGTTATAAAATTAAATTTGAAAAAAGAAATGTTTGAAAATCTATATTAACATTAAGAAAAATGAGGTTTTGTGATTTATTTTAAAATTCATACATCTACAAGTAAAAAATATTATTGTCAACAATTGGAATTTTTAGACATTACCTTCCAATGAAAAGGTCCAAAAAAAATTTAACATTTGTTAATTATTGCCAAATTTAAGGGAACACGATTTTAGGTTGCTTTTTCTTGTATAAACCTCAAGTCTAATCCAAAATTGATTATTTGTCTAATTTCTTAACAGTGCTAGTTTGGATGATTCTTAAAAATAAAGTGACTTTCTCATTTTTAGGCTTGGCTCCTTTTTAATGAAATGGAATTTCTTTTTTAATTTCTATTTAATAAACTTTTTTTTTATATTTTAACCAATAACAATTAGTCCAAAAAAAATAATTCTAATTTTTTAGAGAAAAATATTATCTTTCACTGTGCCTTTCGAATTGGCAAGACTTTACCAACTCAATATAATATTACTTAAACTAAAATTAGAATTGTTCTGAAGAAAAAAAAGAAAGAAAAAAGAATAAATAAAAAATATTAAAAGGAAAATATTGAATTAATTTTTTATTAAATCTATAAATTAATGCGAATTAATTAATAATTTAAAGAGCTATGTTGAAATTATTTTTTGGATATATTGAAAAAAGATAAGGAAAAAGAAAAAGAGATAAATTTCATAACAAGAAGTGGCAAGTAAAGTTAATTTTAGTCAAATAATTTTAAGCTTGACATAAATTAATATCTTTTAAAAATTTTTGCAAGTTTTTCGTTTGGATCACCGCCAGATGCAAGTACACAACAAGCTATACAACATCCACAGACGCAGCAAAGTCCAACACTGCAAAGAATAATAAGACAATCAGTTAAAACTATAGTATACAGAGTACCACATTTTTTATCTTTAGTGGCCCAAACTAATCCAACAATTATCCATCCAATCATAAATAAACCTAATAAAATGAAAATAGAAAAAGAAAAAGAAAATGGAAGAAAATGGAAGAAAAGGAAAATAGAGGAAATTAATATAATAAACAAATGGATGAGAATTTAAAAAATTGATTTTATTGAAACAAAATTATTAATTTCTTTTGATTTCCATTGATATCCTTGAGTCGAAATTCAAGATGAGTAACTTCACCATAAATTGTATAAAAAAAATCAAATAATTAAATAAAATATACAAAAGTAAATCGCTTTCTTATATTTTTAATTAACAATTTTTTTTTGTGGTTTGTTGAAGATTACACACCAGAATGAATTTTCTATTTTTATAAAGGCATTATTAAAGGATTGGTATATAACGATATAGTGCCAAAATATTGAAATATGTAATTGATAATATAATTTAAATTACATAGTTTTTTATATTAGAGGCTCTCTAAAAAAGTAAGGCTTTAGAGAAGAAAACTCATAAAAAAGAGAATTATATTTTTGAAAGATCAATGTTTTTTGTTTCGGGAATTTTTAATTAAAAGAGATCATTAATTTGATTTTATTTATTATAGGGCAAATAATTATATTATTTAGTTAATTTGTAGTTACATTATCAATTAACCATGAAATTGAAGATATCATTATTAATATTAATCGAGAGAGATTTTTTTGTGTGTGTGTATTTGTATCAAATAGTTTTTTTTGGTAAATAATAAATATTTATTGGAATTGTTTTGAAAAAAGTAATATTATTTTAATAAAATAGTTTGAGTAAATAAGTTTATTGAAACCACCTTTAAGAATTTATGATTAAATTGTGTTTGTGTTTTGCCCAAATATAAGATTTTCTAAATAAAAAAAAATTTTTTCCGTATTTTTAAATTATGTAATTTAATATTGAAGTTTCAAATTCTTTCTTTTTCTTTTCTTTTTTTTTTTTTATTTTAAATAGCATTGGGATAGTTATAGAAGTTAGTGTGATTCATGTCAAACAATTTTTATTAAAAACATTTTACAAATCCAAAAAATTTTTTTTTTGATATATTTTTTCAAAATTTAAGGAAATTAGAAAATGTGTTTGTTAAAATTTTTAATCTTGATTTATGAAGTAAAACAATAGAGTAATTAAAAAAAAAAAAATTATGAGAATAAAACCACATACCGACTAATATTAAAAGATCTTTGAATTTGCTCACTTTCAAGAAAAGGGTTGGTTTAAGCATTGATAGAACAAAAATAATTTGAATTGCTATTTCCCCAATAATCAGATAAATAAATACCTAAATAATAATAAAATAATAATAATAATAATAACAATAAAAGAGAGGGATTAAATTAGAAATTCATGCAAGTAAAATGGGAAAAAATGAATTACAAAAAAATAATTTTAAAAATTTCGTATTGAAAAAAAATAAATAAAAATATTATGAAAGTTGGATAGTATATTAGTATGATTGGATTTATATCTTAAAACTTTTATTTAGTATTTGCGAGAATAACAAAGATGAAAATTTTTATTTGATTATAATAATTACAAGACTTTTACAAAAAAATACAATTTTTATTTCTCAAAGTAAAAAAAAAACGCCGTTAGCTTTTCCAGAATTCAAAAGAATTGAGTAAAATCTTTGATTTTTCTCTATTCTTTTGAATTCTGGAAAAGCTAGGCACTCTACAGCACTTTTCGTAGGTTTTTTTTAATTTTTGTTTTAGTTAGAAAATCAATAGATTGTAGAACCAAAAACAAAAAGTAAAAAAAAAAAAAGCCATTAGGTTTTCTTGAGTTTTCTATTTAACTGGGAAATCAATGGTTTTTCGTTAGGTTTTTTTTACTTTAGAAATAAACAGAAAATTTTAATAAATTTTCGGTTTATTTCTAAAGTAAAAAAAAATCTAGAACACTTCACAAATCAAATAGAAAACCTCAAAAAAACCTAGAACACTTCACAAATAAAACATATTCCGTAATTGATTAAATGGAACGAAAACAAAACAGAAAAGACAAAAAAATGATAAAAATATTTTGTAAAAATAAAAATTATTTCCAAATTGAATAAAACTTTAATATTGAGATTCTTTATAAACTTATTTTGACGTCCAAAATTTAGGAATTTACTTTTAGACTCAAATTAAAAAAAAGCAATTTTATCTTACAGTCAGTTCCGCTTTTGAGGCAAAAACGTATCAACAAAATTTTAGGTACAATAAAAATCTTAAAATTAAAATACAAAATTTGGATGTAGGCAAAATAAATTGTCTAAAAAAATTCCAAAAAATGTACCTTAATTTGAGATTTTTCTGTACCTTAAATTTCCTTTCAAAGTTTGTGCTTTAAAAGTGGAACTGGCTGTATAGAAACAATAAGAAAGTTTAATTATATTTCTCAAGATTTACATTTTACAATGGCTTGAGAAGAAGATCTTTTGTTTACTGTTCACCAATTATGAGGAAAAAAATATTTTCTTACTTTTAAAGAAAAATTTTCATTTATTAATTGGAAAATGACAGTAGTTTATTTTCTGTGTTGTGATATTCAAATTATAAAAAATACCGAAATTGTAGAGAAAGGCATATTTTTGTTTGGTTAAAATCCACCAATTTGATTTTTATTTTTGAGCGGAAAGTTTTTGCATTTAAAAACTCACAGATCTCCAATCAAAAAAATGTAGAAAAAAAAAAAACGCAAACTATTGGTGGTTTGGATTATTCACAAATGAAATATTTACCTTTTTTAGATGTTAAAGTACACTCTTTTGAAAGTCAAACTCTTTGTTCCCAAACTTGAAGAAATCTAACAAAAGATTTTTTCTACAGATCAAAATTTTTCCGAGTTTGAGAAGAAAGAGTTAACGTTCCAAAGAGTGTACTTTAACATACACGAAAGGCAAATACAAATTTAATAAAGTTCGTTTTTGGAAAAAAAAATTTAAAAACTTACTTGAATCCATGACCATAATCTGGCAGGGCATTCCTTATCTTTGTTTCTGTTTCCAATTATTAAATTTGGTAATACCCATGCACAGCCAACTGCAATATAGCAAAAAACTTGAATAAATAAAGCACAGCCAACAGCCCTAAATTTTTGAATTGGTATTAATCGGTTTTTTTAATTTGATAACATTTTTTTAGTCAAAAGAGATATTTGGAATTCGAAGAAGAAAAAAGGAAGAAAAAAAAAAAAAAAAGTTGAAATTTACTTTGAGGGTTTAAAATCCAGTTGTTGAGGGACATGTTTCGTTTCTGGTACATATTTGGTAATTGGTTCTGATACTTTTTCGGATCTATCACTTGAGACTTGATCAGCTTCGTTCATTAGTAAAAAAATTTATAAAATTGAAAAAAGAATTTTTTAGAAAAAAATGATTTTTCAAATTGGATTTATTCTTTTGGGTTTTACTCACAATTTAAACATTAACGACTTGAACAAAACAGGTCCAAGGCGGGGTGTGTTGGGTTATATTATATGATTATCTTGATGAAATGACCAATTTGATTTTGAGAGAAACCCAACTAATAAAAGAATTTTCTTTAAGGATAACTGAAAGTAGATAATCTCTGACTAACCTCCTTTGATAATAAGACATTACTGTAGCCAGATTCTGATTTTACTTGTGGTTATTGGTATAGAACCATCTAAAAATCACTCTACAGTATTTTTTTTTCCCAAATTCTTTTTTTTGTAGATTTATCAAGTGAGAAAACAACCTGATTGGAGAGAACAATTAGATTTATCTTGAATAAGATTTGTTTTTTTCTCTAAAGCTTGTTCCTTCAAGAATAAGTTGAACTGAAAAAATTTCAAAAAGATCCACTTTTAATGTATAGTCAGGAAAAAAATACCTTACATAAAAAAAATACCTGACATGATTTTTATTTGTGAGTATTAGTTAAATTTTTGTCTAATTTCAATGAAATCCTTATTATAAATAACCAATTTTTTTTATGAACCAAGTAATAAACCTACCTAAAGTCCATCAAAGTAAGGTGTCTCTAGAATACTCAAGTAATTGTTTGATAGCCTAATGATGATCAACTTTTTTTGAAAAAAAATCGAGTTTTATACTGGTATTTGAATTCTAAATGGGAAAGAATTTTCACTTCCTTTTCCATATTTTTTTTTTATAAATATAGTTCTTAAAGAAAGAGGTTCTCGATCTATGTTCTCTTAAAAAAGAGAAATTAAAAATGAAGTGAAAAAAAATCCCATTTATTATTCAAATACCAGTAGAGGTTTGTTAGAGTTTGGAAAATGATAATTTTTCTTGTTTTTTGATTGATTGAATGGTGTTTTGAACAAGTGTGATTTCATCAATCATCATTCGAATAAGTGGGGGGGTTATAATTGAAAATGTTCGATTCTTAAAAAAAGGAATTTGATTGTAAATAAATGAAATTACACAATAATTTTACTAATATTCACAATTAATAATCTTGTCAGGTATTATTTTCATGTCCGGTATATTTTTCCCTACTTTATATACATTTGCACAAAACGAATTTATTATCACCACAAATCAAAAATTAAAAGACTTTGTAGGATAGTTGTGTACTATTTTAAAGATTTTTTTGCCAAAGTTTGTAACTGATCATGATTTTGTCAACTTTTCGTTTATGAAATAAATATTGCAAAATTTTAAAAAAACTTTTCTCTTAATTTTTATATTTAATTGATAAAAATGTTTAAATCTGGATTGAAGTGATAGTTATGATAAATATAATACCAAACGTTTGAATCAATAGAATTTCCAAAAACCTTACCTCTTAAATTTTGTAAACATATAAAGATCAAAAAAAAAAAGAAAAATTGCGTTTTTTTTCTGAAATTTCAAATAAATGAGAAAAAATTTTCACTTCAGGATTTTTCTGTTCGAAATAGAGTTGAAAATCGATCACATTTCATTCGAAAAGTGGTCTGTTAAAGAAAGATTAGCAAATGAAGTGAAAATTAGGTAAAAATTGTTTTCTTTCCATTTTTCGAACATATATTACTAATAGTAGTTAAAAAAATTAGTCACAAAATTTGATAATCGGATCATTAAGCAACCCAATTTGATCATTGTCAGCATGACGAGATCGAATTTATTAATCTTTTTCGCTCACTTTTTTTTAAAACAGCTGTGGGTGTGTTTTCACTGACTTTTCTTGCTTTTTATTTTTTTACTTTTTCTATCAATTGATGACGTATAAACTGTTTACTCTTTTTTGCCGCTTTCCCAAGTGTTGGTGAAGAGTCGAAGTCTTGAATTGAGTATTTTTTTTTTCTTAAAAATTAACTTTTGTGTAAATCACTAACTTGAAAATATTTTTTTTTGATTCTGTTTTTTTCGTTTAAAAAATGATAGAATGAAACAAAAAGTTACATTTTGGGGAAGTTTATTTGTTCAATTTGAAATTCTATTAAAATCCAAAGTATAATTTTTTCCCAAAGTTGAATAAGGGTGTTTATTCATATTTCCAAAATTTTCGTTTTTCATCGGTTTTGAGAAAGTCTTTGATTTGATTCAATCTATTATTAATTACTATAAAAAAACCCAAAATTTTACTTTAACTTTGCAAAAAAATCACCACTGAAAACGGAAATAAATCATCAAAGCTCCCAATTCTAAAAAGGTGAATTAATAATTTAAGTTTATTCAAAGTTTTTTAAAAATTTACTTTGTTTCCTTTTTTCAATCTGCTTTTTTGGTAGGCTGAATGAAAATTTTGTTTTAGATATCTTGAATCAAATAGTAGAGTTCTTGTAAAAACTGTAAAATTGAAATAAAAATTTTTCCTTTCTTGATTCAAAAATTAGTAATTTACAAATCAACCATTATTTTTAAATACTTATGAGAATTCAAATCAGAATTGAATACCTTTGATCTGTATAGATATCCAGTTTCAATTTGCAGGATTCCATTCATCAAGATCCTAAAAATACATTGTCTACAGTGATCAAAATAAAGCCTACCAACGACTCTAATCCATGTTTCAAAATATTATCCGGTGCTTTTTTTTATTCTTGTACCAAGGCAACATCCAATTTACTACCAAATAGTATACCTGAGCCCAAATCAATTTTGAAAGTAAAGTACTGGTTATTTTCAGTAAAATTTCAATTATTAATGCAAATTGTTGAAAATTTTCCATAATATTCTCAATTTTTTCTGAAATTTTTTGTTTTTTTGTTTTTTTGATAAAAATTTTCATAAAAACTTAATCTATTTTTTGAGATAAATTTTGCAATTTGATCCTTTATTTTTAGAATTTCTTTTTAAATAATAGAACTTTAAGAAACCAATACTATATTTTTTTCGGGTTTATTATTGATTTCTTTTATCGGTTGATGTATAGGTTTTCTATAACAAAAAAACACGCTTTTTATTTTGAAACAGGCTTTATATTTTTTTGCATGCTTTATTTTGACTACAGTAAAAATTACAAATTAAGTATTTATTGAAATAAAGCAATTATTCAATAAAGAAAGAAAACTTTTCGTGTAACCCTTATCTTGATAATAGCAACAATAAGAATAAAACATTAATAATGAGTAAGAATTGGTAAGTTCTTAATTGAGAAAACTTTCTTCTTATGAAGGGCTAGTACATCTAATCTCTTTCTTTTCCTATACCGATAAAAAAAATAATTATCACAATCGTTCGATTATTCTTGATAATGAAACAGCAATTTGTCGTCTTTAATGATTTTGATAATCAAGTAGATTTGGATTGTTTTTGATTAAAAATAATATATAGAATCATTATTTGGTGTTATTTTGTTACTTCTATTAACAGATCTTACTTTTTGTTTTCAGTTTCTATTGTTCCCTAAGAATAATCTATTCTATACCTTTTTTTACCTGTTTCACTTTTTAAAGTCAGGTAAAAAAAAAATTGGTTACTTTTTTGGGGAATTCACCAAATCAAATAAATACTTTTAAAATGGAATAATATTAAACTTTGGTGATTTTGGTGATCATAAAAAAAATTGCATTTTTTTATATATTTTCAAATGTTCATCATCCAAATAAAAATCCAATTAGATAAGTATTATTGAAAAAAAACTTTTATTGGGTTAAATCCTTCGTTTTGTATTCAATCTTTAATTTTTTCTGTTATTTATTGATCTTATTATTGGTTTTACTGTTTCTATTAATCTTCTCAATTAATAACTGTGCTTGATTTTTTTACAAGTTTCTTTTTTTTTTTTCAAAATGGATAATTCGAATTTATAATTAGAAAAATGAAAAATGTAGAATTTGTAAAATAGTTCTGTTTCTTACGCAAACCATAATTTTAGAAAAGTGTTCTGAAGAATAAATGGATCAAAATTTTCCAACGACTGTCGAAAAAAGATTTTAAAAGTTCAAAGTTTTAAATCACAATTATGTAATTCTATAAATACAAAGAGATTATTTTCACTTTTTAGAATTGCAAAATTTTAAGTTTTTTTTTGAATTCTTTGGTTTTGATTTTTAAGAAATCTAAATGAAAATTTTGTTCATTTTGATTAACAATTTAAAGTAATGTTTTAATGTTTATGTGGATAAATATCATATCCAAATCAGATCTTTTTTTAAAAATAAAAGAATAATAAAAAGAGAATAGAATCCTTTTGAAGAACAGAAAAAATTGATCATTTAGTATATCAACAGTTCCAATTAAACGACTCACCCTTTCAATAAAATTTAAGAAACAAAAAAATCTCACTTTAAAGTAAATTATTAGGAATTTTTTTTTACATAAATTATTTCTGAAGAATCTAAATTTAGTGTCAATTTGAGATTTTTTTTTGTGCCTTTAATAATCGTTGAAAGTTTATGCCATAAAAGAGGAACTTGCTGTATTCATCTTTTTTTATTATATTTATTGTAATTTAAAAGATTATATGACGATAACTGTTAATTATACTGAAAATTCAGATAAAAGTAAAATACTTTTTAATTCAATTTATTTTTTTGAAATTCATCAACTTTACTTTCATAACAGTTCGTTACAAATAACCTTCCAAAGGGTAACTGGCTTTATCAGAATTTCGAACACTTAAATCAAAACAATTGCTTTAGAGATTTTTTATTCTAAAGTAGTCAAAATAAAGCGTGCAGAAAAATTTAATGTGTGTTTCAAAATAAAATGCGTGTTTTTTTGTTATAGAAGACCTATACAATAACCGAACAAAGAAACTGATAATAAACCCTAAAGTAAATTTGGTATTGGTTTCTTAAAGTTCTATTATTTAAAAAGAAATTCTAAAAATAAAGGATCAAATTGCAAAATTTATCTCAAAAAATAGATACAGTTTTCAAGAAAATTTTTAAAAATGAAAAAAACAAAAAAATATAAAAAAATTGAGAATATTATGGAAAATTTTCAACTATTTGCATTAATAATTTAAATTTTACTGAAAATAAGCAGACCTTTACTTTCAAAATTGATTTGGATTTAGGTATACTATTTGTTAGTAGATTTTATGTTGGCTTGTCACAAGAAGAAAAAAAAGCAGATATTAATATTGAACAACACAGATTATAGTCTTTGTGCACGCATTATTTTAATCACAGCAATTTGAATAAAAAATCTACAGTGGTGTAAATAACCCATGTTGACTACCTTTAAACCATTACAAAAATTTAACTCGTGTTTTTTTTTCAAACTTTGGTACCTGAAGACCAGAAAGCACACATGTATTATCGGTTAAGATTTAAATTGACTTTAGGGGTTAGATCTTTGATTAATCAAAATGGCTCAATTATATTAAATGATTTTGTTTTCAAAATTTTCATCAGATTTACACAATTATTGACTTTAAATGATATTTTTATTAAAATTTAAAAAATGAAATTTTTCTCATTTTTTTGTAAAAAAATTACATTTTAATCTTCCAGTATCTTCATAATTCTTTTTTAAAATTTATTTAAAGAACAGTATTTCTTGTTTATATACTGTTTTCATCACATTTACTTGTTTCTTTTCTTTCTACAGTCAGCCAATATTTTTTGCATAAGTTAAATTTCAGTAATGGGTTTAAATAAAAAACACGGGTTATTTATACCAATGAACCAAGAAGGAAATTGAAGTAAAAACTTGGAAATGTTTTTTGGAATTTAAAAGTAAAATACTGTTAATAACACAATTAAAGCATCAATATTTTCATTCAACTTTTTTAAAAAAGTCACATCCCAAGAATTAAAATAAACCATAAAAGTATCAAATTCTAATTGTTGAATTAATAATTTAAGTTTGTTTATAGAATTAAAAATTTGAAAGTTTCACAAATCTATAAAAATATGTTTTTGGGAAAGATGAATATAAATTTTGTTTCATGAATTGTGTTACAAATAGTTAGTTGTAAAAAAATTGTTGTAATTAAAAAAAAATTAAAATATAAATTTTTAGGATATCCAAATGCCAATTCAAAACAGACGAGCCCTTATGCACGGATGATCTAAAAACATCAACACCAAAAAAGAATGAAGATTTAAATCAAAAAGTGTCAAAGAAGGAAACTCGATTACTAATTTAAATTGTTGTGAAACATTATACTAGATAGAAACAGGTTGGTTTTGAAGTGCGTCCAATTTGTTCTTTTATATATCTCTTTGATTGTTTTTTTCATTTTTTACATTTTTTCAAATTACTGTTGTCAAAATAAACATGTGCAAAAAATTTAATCAGTATTTCAAAATAAAAAGTGTTTTTTATTTGTTATATAAGACTTATACATCAACAGGTCAAATAACCCTACACTAAACCTAAATTGAGTATTGCATCAAAAAGTTCTATTATTTAAAAAGAAATTCTAAAAATAAAGGATCAAATTGGAAAATTTATCTCAGAAAATAGAGTTAATTTTTTAGGTAAAATTTTTATATCATCCAAAAAAATCGAAAAAATTTTACAAAAATCGAGAATATTTCAAAAAATTATCAATCAATCCCATGGATAATTTAAATTTTACCCAAAATCCCAAGATGTTTACATTTTAAATTGATTTGAACGCAGGGATACTATTGGGTAGTAAATTGGATGTTGTATTGGAACAAGAAGAAGAAAAATCAGAGACTATATTTTGAAACATGGATTATAGTTGTTGTTCACTCATCATTTTGATCAGTGTGGATATTTATATATAAAAATTCTGATAAAATTCCTACTCTGTAAAACATGAGTGTTACCGAAACAACCACAAATTAGATTAAATAGAATCAAATCGATTTTATACTGAAAGAATACAATTAATTTCAAATTTAGGAAAATCAAGTAAGTCAGTTTCACTTTTAAGGCACACTATCAACAGAATTTAAGGTCAAAAAAATTCCCAAATTAAGTATTTTTTTTTGGAATTTTTTTTTACACAAAATATTTTACTTGATATTGAAATTTGTACATTAATTTGAGATTTTTTTTCTGTCTTAAATTTCCTTGATAGTTTACACCTTAAAAGCGGAACTAACTCTAGTTGGAAAAAAAAAAAAAAAAACAAGAAAAGATGAACATTTTTTTCAAAATTTGATTTTTTTTAAATTGAACACACTTTGTATTTTCTACAATGTGATGTAAAATAAATGTAATAAAATTTATATTCAGCTTTCCCAAAAAAATATTTTTAAAATCATGAAACTTTTCGAATTTTTAATTCTTAAAAGAAACTTAAATTATCAATTTGTTTTTAGAATTGGTGCTATGATGATATATTTTAATTCTTTGGTTGGTGATTTTTTTGAAAAGCCGAATTATAATTTAATTTTATTAATTTTGAAAGTAACAGTATTTATTTAATTGTGTTTTTTTTCATTAGAATTGTCTGAAGTTTGTGATTATTTATTATTGGAATTTTAACATTTTCATCATGTTACTAGTTTTTTTATTAACATATTGGAAAACAACATTGGATATTAAAATAACCTCCATACAATATTAAATTGTTATTTTAAGATTAATTGTTATCTAATTGCTTGTTCCAACATTCAAAAACTGCTTGACAAATGGCTATATTCCATGTTTCAAAATATAACCCATGCTTTTTTTTCTTCATGTTTCAATGCAACATCCAATTAACTACCCAACACCATACCTAAGCTGAAATCAATTTTGAAAGTAGACTCTGTTATATTTTGAGTAAAGTTTAAATTATCCATGGAATTGAATTTATTGATATTTTTTTGAAATATTCTCGATTTTTGTAAAATTTTTTGATTTTTTTGGATGATATAAAAATTTTACCTCAAAAATTAACTCTATTTTATGTATAAAATTTATCAAATTGATCTTTTATTTTTAGAATTTCTTATTTAATAATAGAACTTTAAGAAATCAGTATCATATTTATTTAGGGTTTATTGTCAGTTTCTTTGAACTGTTGATGTATAAGTCTTATATAACAAATAAAAAACACTTTTTATTTTGAAACACGGATTAAACTTTTATACACTAGTTTTATTTTGACAACAGTAAATAAATTACTTATCTTCTAAATATGAATCAAAAAAATATTCAAAAAGCCCGAAGAACTACTCAATTTTCAAACAAGGTGTTTTTACAATCAATCAAGATCTCACATCAATAACAAAAAAAAAAAATTAGTTAACCAATTTTGAATTTAAAAATTCATCAAAAATGAAAAACTCTTATTCAAACATTTTAAGTTATTAGTTCTGGAAACAAACAGAAAAAAGGTGAACCACAAAACTTCTGTGTTATACTAATCTGTAGATCTAGATTTTACAATCAAATTTAATGTTAATGTTTTTTGTTTCTGGGAATAAGAAGAGATTATGAAATTATAAGAAAAAATCATTTTTTTAAAATTTCTTTTATTGGATCATTTGAAAAAATGTTGAACACAAACAAAACAAAGTAAATTTTTTCTTTGACTTCTCTTTTTTTTTTTCTTTAATATGATTACTGAAGAATTCACAATTAAAAAGCAAAAACACCAAAAAACTTTTGTCATGAATAAATTTGTTTTGTTGTTTTCTTTCTTCACTTTACCAAGGCGAGATCCTTTTTTTCAAAAAAAAAAAAAACAAATAAAAAAACTAAAAAAAAAAAAGACTATTTCTTCTTTTCTTTACCTAATCCAATTCCTTCCTTTTAATCGAGATCAAACAAAATTTTACAACAAACAAAATTACGTAACATCAAATTAAAAAAAAAAATAATTTTTTTTATTAGTTTGTTTGGTAACTTGTTTCCATTTCTATTTCCTTTTTGAAAAACCCTTCTTTCAATAACAGCAAAAATGCAACCCTAACAATTTTTTATTCTCTGTTGTTTTACCAACAAAAAGTTCTTTTAAAATTGAATCTTTTGAAATAATCTGCTCTCACATGTCCAAAAAAAAGAGTGGAAAAAAAACTTTTAAAAAATATCACTTAAACATCGATAGACTTGAACAGAAACCTATTTCCAGATCTATCTTAACTTTTTTTTGACACATTTTTTGAGCACCACTATTGTGAAAATAAAATTTCAACACGATTTTTAATTGTAAACATTAAGAGGGATCACACAAACTTGAAAATTAAAAGTACGATCAATTAATAAAAGAAAAAAGTAGAATACTCAATGCAAACTAAAGTTAAAATCACAAAGTCAATTTTTTCAATACCATCTTTTAGTCAAGGTTTTTTTTCAGGAGCTTTGACTCCTTCTTCGTTCTGAAAAATTTGAATGAAAAAATTGAGATATTTTTGAAAATCAAGAAAAGTACTAATCTGGATACCAAATAAAAAGGAGATCTAAAATCCAATTCAAAATTTTAACACAAACCAAAATTCAATTTTTGAAAAAAAAATCTTACTAAATCAATTCTATAAAAAATACCAAATTAGAACCATTAACTAAATGAAATGATAACAATTATTCACAATTAATTACAAGATACACAAAACAACAAAATAGATAATTAGCAATCAAAATAAAATAAAATGCTGTGTCCAAAAATGATAAAATGTGCACAACAAAAAAATATATTACTAAATTTGTTGAAAAACTATATTAACAATTATTGATGGACTAAAGTTTAGATACTACCAACTAATTTTATTTGAGTTCTTCTATTTGGAACAACAACTTTAACCAAACCATTGAAAAAAAAAAATTTAGATCAATCGAAACAGATTATGTAACTGGAAAAAAGGAAATTAAAACAAAACAAAAAAGACAAAAAATGAAATAGTTTGTAAAATCAAAATTTTTTCCAAATTGAATGTACAGTGTATTATTGTTATTCAATAAATTATTTTGACTGGGTTAAAAATTTTTGGAATTTAGTTTAGTATTTTATTGATTTTATAGATTCTAAATTAACAATATCAAGTATCATTTAATTGTAATTTAAAAGTCATTTGAATTCAAAAATTATTAATTTAAGACTGAATTCAAAATTTTAAATTCGTACAATAGCTCATTGAAAAATTAACCTCAAAAATTTTTTTTAAAAAAATTAGAAAACCACAATATAAAAAGTATACTTGGGTGTAAAATGTAATTTTTATTTTTTTTTTTTTTTTTTTCATTGAATTATTCAAATATTAAGGTTTACAATCCCTGAAATTTGAAAAAAGATTATCTTGTGTCGTTTGTTATCACTTGTTAATTTGGTTCTTAGCTGATCTATCTTGTACTTGGTAGGGATTTTAATAGTGGTTCAAAATGGCAATTTTTGACAATTTATTTTTTTTATTTCCGAAATCCAAATTGAAGAGTTTAAGATTAATTGGCTAGAAGGTAAGTAATAAAAAAATGTGGTTTGTAGGTTGTTGATTGAAATTTTTCATTTGGTTTGGTTTTATTGGGAGCTTTTAAAAAAATTTATTTTTTCATTTGGTTAATTGACAAAAAAGTAAATCAAGATTCTTTTCTACAACACAAAATTCAAAAGTTATTCTTGAACACCTATCAATCTATCAATCTTACATTCTTCAATTTGGATTTCCGAAATAAAAAAAATAAATTGTCAAAAATTACCATTTTGAACCACCATTAAAATCCCTACCAAGTACAAGATAGATCAGCTAAGAACCAAATCGACAACTCGCTACACCCTACACAAGATAATCTTTTTTCAAATTTCAGGGATTGTAATCCTTAAAGGTACACTAAATAGTTAATTAATAATTTCGAAAAAAAAAAAAAAACAGAAATATAAATGAAAAAATATATTGAATTGCTTCCAACAACATAAATAGAAATGAAATCTTTAGTTCTGAAAAAAAAAAACATTTAATCTTGTCGTTTTATTATTGCTAATTAAATTATATACTGCTAAATTTGAATTTAAAAAAAATTAATTTTAACTCGAAAGTTCAAGAAGGAAGATCCAAATTAATATGAGCCAATTCTTCATTTTATTTGACTGTAATTTAGTGTTTTTTATTTAATTGTTAAAAAACACTATTTTGGGAAAATTGAACTAGAAAATTTTTCATTTATTATTTGGAAAATAACAGTCCAGCTATTTTAAAAAAGCGAGGACTTTTTTAGAATTAAAACTTTTCAAAAAAAATTAATGTTTAAAAAAGTGGGAGTTCAACATTTAGATTATAAGCTAGAGGTTGATGTGAGAAGAAAAGCACTTTTTAAAAATTTGAGTCTTTAATATTTGAAAAATTAATTTTTGGAAAAGTTTTTAATGATATGAAATCCAAAAAAAAAAAAAAATCAAAAAACCTCACTTCTTTAAAAAAGCTATATTGCGATAAAAAGAACAAATTTTAAAATTAAAAACAAAAGTTCAATAATAACGATATTTTATTTGAGTTGAAGTCAATTAATTAAATTTAATTTAAGATTATAATTATATCTGTTTGAAAATTATTATTATTATTATTATTATTTATGCTTTAAAAAAAACCAACGAGAAAAATAACCGTATCAATTGTTGCTTCGTAATCTATCATCTTGTCATAAATATCGCATTCTATGATTCATTAATAGGAAACTTATTAAATATTTATTACATTAAAATTTATTATCTTAATTTTGGTTTCATTTATTTTTGTAATCTAAAAATATTTAAAAATGTCATTTTAAAAAACAATAAATTTGAGATAAAAAATATTCTTATAATAGGTTTAATAATAATAATAATTTTTTTTTTTTTTCGTTGTTTTTGCAAAAAAAAAAAAACTTTACGTTTTAATTCAACTCACAAGTGTAAAAATATTCTGTATTTTTGTTTTATCATTTTTTTTTTTGCTTATGTAAAAATTACTTTAATTTTTTTTTCAAAGTGAACAAGATTGATAATTGTTTTTACCAAAAGCAAAAACTGTCTACAAGTATAAACAAAATTAAAAAATAAATTCATAGCATTCTAAAATATCTAATTCATAAAATTCAACAATATCTAATTCATCTCTTTTTTTTCAAAAAATAAAATTAACATTAAAAAAAAATAAAATTAACATTAAAAAACAATAATATTAAAAAAACAAAAGAAATGATGAAAATCTTGTAACAATTTCTGTTCCAAAAAGTTTCCATACCTCCAGTACGTTGGATCCTTATCTTTTACATTTCCCTGTCGGGATACCCCAGGTATTTGAACAAAACCAGCCCGACTTGACATTATATTCCCAGCCAAGAAAGCGTAAAAGGCCAAATTATGCCGTGCGTGCATCGACAAAATGGGTCGATCATATTGGCACAACATCAACAACCAATAGCAGAGGATTAGGCTCACTTCGTTATGACAAATATTATATTGGTATTCGAAGAGATCAAAGAGTCTTAATTTATCCCATTTCAAATCTGGTCACGATGCAACAGGATATTCCACGATTAAGATTAAACACATTAAAGAAATTAGAGGAATCTAATTTAAATTCGAAAGAAAGCGAATCAACAAGAAATAGCACACGCCAATTAATCCGTGATTTTGGGTCGAGGAAGCATAAACGGCGTTTGCAAACAAATGAGCAATCAAAGGTTACGAGCGAACGTATTCTATCAGCCGGCTATTTAGAAAAAATTTTTGAAGAAAAGGCTGATCAAATAAACATCCCCAATCAGAAGATCTCTCTACGATTGATTCCCCCAGTCCACATGGACGCAGAGGTGCCAAAGGATGCCTATAAGGCCAAGGAAGTTGTTGGGAGTTTCTTATGGAAGGCCCTAAATGTTAAGCCATTTGTTGGTGCAATTCAAAACCCTGAAAAATTTGAAAAACTCAAAGAAAGTGGTGTCTTTGATGAATATGTTTTGACTCGAATGTCCAAATTGGCACAGATCTGGAAAAGACTTTTGATAAAGCATAAACAATCCACAAACCAATTAGATTCGACAATTCTGGGTAAAAGTAACTTATTGGATAATAATGAGCAATCAGACGACAATGAATTAGATTTCGAGTTGGATGAAGATGAAGATGAAAAGGAAAAGGGAAAAGAAGAAAAGGAGAAAGATGAAAATGAAGACGATGAAGATGTATTAAATTATAACGATGATGACAATGACGATGATGATGATGATGATGATGATGATGATGATGATGAAGATGAAATTTTGAAAAAAATGAAAAAAAAAATTGCCAAAAAATTGAAATGTTTATTAAAATTACAATTATTAATTAGATTTAGAAGTTGCCCTAGACGAATGCTTTTTAATTCTAAAAAGGTTGCGGACCATTTAAAAACGACCAAATCAATCGCGGAATACATAATTAAAAATTTTTCTCAGACAATCAAAGAAAATAATCGAAGAAAAGTACTCATACCTAAAGATTTAGAGCAGAAATTAATTTCCTACTGCTGTGTACTAAGTTTAATTGCTCACGGGTTTGTTCTTGATCCAGATCCATTTGAAAGAGCCTTAAAGTTAGATTATACAACAAGCAGGGATTATTTCAGAGACTTGGGATGTGTTACCAAAAAGGCAAACATGCTCGAACAATTCCAAAATAACCGTGATGTTTCTGGTTCAGTACAAGTTAAATTAAAATGCCCAATAGTTTTCCCAGATTTCTCGAAAAAAGGAAGGTTCAGAAGAAAATAAGTACAGAAATTCTTTTAGTATTTTTAATTTTTACAGTGATTTTTAAAAAAAATAGATTTTATATTTTTTTCAGTTATTAAATTTTTTTTATTTTGCCTTTTTTTTTTTTTTTTTTATTTTACTCTTTTTTTTGTTTTTCTTTTTTTTTATATTTTTTTTATATTGCCTAATGGGTTGGTACAAGCCGAAAAGTATAATACTAATTTATGAAATATAAAACACCATTTTTTTCACTTTATTATTTTTAAAAAATTTTTTTCGTTAATAATAAGATCAAATGGATTTTCAATTGAATTATTTATGAAATTAATTATATATTTGTTATAAACTTTTTTTCAGTCAAAGGGGTTTAGTTTTATTGAAGAAATAGGGTATATTCTATGATTTTATTCCATTATTCTTCAAAAAATAAATTTTCAAGTTTTAGATCAGATCAATTTTTCTCATTTAGTCAAATGTTTGTTTTTTTTTTTTTCTTTTTGCATTTTGTTTTTTTTTTTGCTTTTCTTTTTTATTTTTTACGAAAAAAGTCAATTTATAATAAAAAAAAAATGTTTTAAACTCCAAATTAACTTTAAGAAAATTGATTCTTTGTAATTTCTTATAATATTCAGATAGTTACAATTTGAAAAAAATAAAATGATTAAAAAAATTTGTTACCCTTTCTTTTGAACATCTTGTACAAAAATTCTAATTTCTTTGGAAAAATAAAATGGGTAACAATAAGATTTTTAACATTTTATTTTTTTTGTTCAAAAATTAAAAGTTTATTCAAGTATTTCTTTTATGAATAACCATTCTGTTCTAAAGTTATTAAATTCGATTATTTCTAAACAATTGTATATATCGTTGATTCTATAAATAAAAAAGGTGAATTTTTCATTTTTAAATGGGATTTCTAGGTGAAATTGGGTTTATTCTAGTTGAAAAAATAGTTCAAAACTATATTTAAACTCCATTCCAAAAATTTTACAACACTCAAATTAAAAAAAAAACAGAAAAAAAAAAAATTTTTTTTTTTATATTTTGAAAAATCTTAATATTAAATTTCCCTTGATATACTTTGTATTATTTTTTTTTATGTGTAACTCCTTTTTATCAAAATAAATAATAATAATAATAAAAAAGTACAACAAATAAAATTTATCAATTGTAAGTAAATCTATTGAATAGTATATACTACATTTTATATTTAGATTCTAAATAATTATTCGCGACATTTAAACCAACTTTGAATGAAAATTTTGGACTTCAATTTACTAAAAGAGATTTTTATATTTTTTTATTAATTTATCTGAAAAAGAACCAAAAAAAGAGAAAAAAATATCTTTATAAAGTTTTCTTTTCTATTAATTGTTTTGTTTAATAATGGAAACAATAAACAATAACTAAATTGAAAAGACAATTAAATTTTCAAAAGATTACTGATAGTCTACCAACGATGGAATTACTAAAACAAAAATAAAATCAATAAAAATTGAATAATCATGACAGGGAATTTTTTTAAAAAAAGTTTTTATGAACTCCAACTAACTCAAACATAAAAACCTCTTATTTATTGAAACGATCCTAATTAGAATAATCTTTTAAAAAAACAAAAAAACACAACAAAAATAATAAAAAAAAAATATAATAATTTGCTTTGTGATGCAACCATTTTCTTATTAGGCTAACTTTGTTTGTGCCAATGATCTTGGTTTTACTTTATATAAATAATATACATATTACATTTTCTCAGTGGTTTTAATGATTAAATATTCTCTACTTCGATGGTGTTTATTGTTTCATTAAAATCATAATAGTCTATAAAACTTTTATAATTGACACATTGGAAATCTCTAAAAGAATAAAAGCTATAAGCTCGTAAAAAAAATTTTTATACATTTTTCCAGAAGAATAATTCTTTTTTGAGTTTTAATTTTTAAATTTTGAAATCGAAATTTTTTTCGCTACTAATCCCAATATTTATCAGAAGCAAATTAAATATGATCATTTTTACTAGAATATGAGCTATTTAAAAACAGCCATCTTCTTGTGAAAATAATCAATATTGGTAATATTTAAACTTGATTTTGTAAATATTATTTTTATAAGTTAAAATATTTTTTAAATGTTTTCCTTCTTAAATAATCTTCTCATAAATCAATGACTTGTAATGATTTAATTTATTATTATTTGAAAAAACCCATTTGATATAATTATCATATCAAATTTTTATGTCAAATAAAAAAAGAAAAAAGAAAAAAAAATAAAATTTAAATTTGTTAAATTGTTTTTATTCTGAAAATTTCAAAAGTTTGATGAGATCTTTAAAGGTCTAATTAAATTTTGATTGTTTTATTAATATAATTAATTATTTAATTTAATATTACATTAATCTTAGTATAATTAATAATTTTGTTTTTTCAATGCATCGACAACATCATCATAAATGTCAGTATGTGCATTAATTCCCCATACAAAATCCAGGTGAGTATAATGTGAAAGATATACGGGCTTTTGGTAGAAAAGTTCAGGATTTAGATTTGGAAGTAAATAATGTTCTACGTCAAATGGGTCAACAAGTAAATCCTTTCCGCCATAATAAATCATGAATTTAGGTCCTAAGAGTGAGATTTTATTCAAATCGTATATTGGTGGTGTGTTTTGTCCATAGTGATAATAATTGTCATCGGCATAACCATAATCGTATTTTTTAAAAACTCCAGTATTTTTTACTTGTCTAATTTATTTTTTATTATTATTTATTTTTAATAAATTATAAAAATATTATGGATCGATAAAAGTAAAATGAATAATATAAATGGGTTAAAATAAAAAAATTTTTTGAAAAATAATAAAAGAAATATTGCAATTTGAAAATATTTTTAGGTTAATAATTTCAGATTTGCATTAAATTTGAATGTTAAGAGTGAATTTTTTTTTTTTTTTTTTTTTTTTTCAGAATGCTGATTAAATTAAAACAAAAGTAAAAACCTTTTTAGTTCAATTTTACTTTTTATTAATTTGTTAGTTCTCGACTTGAAAAAAAATTCCTTTCAAAGAATATTTTCAAAGATCAACAAATTTTTCAAAGCTTCTTTATATTTAAGCCAAAACCAATTTTTTTTCTTCATCGTTATTCAAAGTCGAGTTGTGTTAAAAATTATAAATAAATGAAATTGAATCAAATATTTTTTTAAATTGTTTTTAATTTGAGTTTGGTATTAACTAAAATTTTAATCTATTGTTAATTGTAAAATAAAAAAATTAAAATTTTCAGTCAGCTTTCCACAAGATAAAAACACACAGCCAAATAATTAAAATAAATCATCAGTGATCCCAATTCTTAAAGGATAATTAAAAATTTAAGCTTCTTTTAAGAATTAAAAATTTGTAATTTTTAAATGATTTATAAAAATCTTTTTTTGGAAAGCTGAATGAAAATTTTGAAAAATTTATTTTGCAACAAATAGTAATTAATTGTTTCATTCATTTTAATTCTAATGATCTTCATCATTCAAATCACCAATCTGTGTTTTTTAAAAAAGTGTGTCAAAAAAGTCTTGAAAACTGATGAAAAAATAGTTCCTAAATAAATTTATCAGTAGAGAAATAGAAATTTTTTTGAAAAGCTTCATTGTCATACTTTTTTTAAGAATACTTTTAAAAATTCAAAAATAATACTTTTTTTGAATTCGAGCAAAAAAGAAGAATTAAAAACTTTATCCTTTAAGAACCTAAAAAAAAAAGAAAATAAATAATAGTGAGAATAAACAATTAATCAAAACTTACAAGCCGTGGGTCAAATCTCTTATTGAAAATGATTCTGGGTGCCCTGCATATACTGGTAAACGGGTTTGATTTAGATTGGAAAAGTCCCAGCCACTGATCATGAAGAGAATATTTTCACAAACCAAGGGTGTGATTTCACATACTCCTGAAAACATCAAGTCTAAATATTTGTTTCCTGCACTAATCGACCAAACGCCAAACATTTCAAAGAGATCTTTAAAATGGAATTTATTCCAAAATTCGTCAGTTAGTAAAATTATTGGAGAATTAGAATGTGACACATAAACTGGTGGTGCAAGTGCAACAAAGAGATTGATTTTCTTTGCATATTCTGGGTTTGTTGTTAAAAGACAAAACATCATTGTTGTGCCCTGGCTGTGTCCGACGTACCCTAATTTTTCAAATCCAGTCTTGTCTAAGATAAAATCAAAGGTTGCTTCAAGATCATATGGCATGTTATCAAAATCATATTGATTCCAATAGTCCTTAGGATCCTTATTTGGATCATACAAGGAACTTTTTTTTGAATATTTGGTACACCTTGAGTTCCCTAGATAGACATCAAAGCCTTGATCGTACAAAGAATAGACCAAATCTTCGCCTGGGAAATTGGAAGTCCAAGTGGCTGCATTTTGTACGAACCCATGCCACAGAAGAACTGGCTTTCCTCCTGGGTTTGACATGTGTTGAATACCTATTTCAAGTGTAATTGGATTGCAAATTATTGAAATTATTGTTATTTATTATTTTTTTTGGAATTAATTTTTTAATATTCTGTTTTGTGAATTTTTGAAGAAATTGTTTTTTTTTTAGTATTAAATACTAGAATTTTGGAAAAGTCATTATATTTGGTGAATATTGAAACTCTTTTCCAATAATTGTAACCCATTTTTAATGATGAAAAAAGAAAATTTTTTTTAGTAATGTTTTTAAAATTAGAAAATATTTTATCTTGAAAATGAGTAGAGTTAATATCTTTTGATACTACAATAATCTGAAATTTTTTTTTTAAATAAAAATTTTTTAAAAAAAGTGGCTATAATTTTACAATAACATTTTTCAAATTATTACTGGATAAAACTATTGCAACATAATTTCGTTTTTCCAAAATCATTTTTTTTTTTTTTTTTTCAGAAGGTTTTATGAAAATTATATATAATTTATTTTTCATTTAAAAGTATCTTGATTAATATTCAAATCATTTTTTTTTATTATATTTTTTTTTTCTCAAATACTAGTTAGCCATAAATTGTACAAAAATTTTATGTATCTATACCAAATAGACAAAATGGGTATCAACTAAAATGAAGTACTTTCTTTATGAGAAGTGATTCAAATAAAATTATATTGAACAATTTTTCTTAAATAAGAAATGCTTTGTTTTTACATTTTACCATAAAAAAATTTGGAATATTTTATTTTATTTCCTTTTGGATCATACCTAACCAAAATAAAAGAAAATAAAATCCAGCTTTATTCTTTCAATTATTTTTTTTATTAACATATCGTAAAGATCTTGAAAAAAAAAAATATATTTTTGATCTGATCAATTAAAAAAGTTTGATTTATGATATTTAATTTAAATCTTGTAAAAGTTTAGATTTCAAAAACAATTGAGTTTGTGAAATTTCTTATTATTTTTTGAAATCGAAAATGTTGAGAATATTTCAATATCTAACGTGATAAGTTATTCTCCTAATTTAATTGTTTTTTATTTGGTTTCTATTCAAGACAATACCTGTATTAAAGAGTATAATACTGCTAAATTCAAATTACAAAAAAAAAAAAAAAAAAAAATACAATTTTATCCCAAAAGCACAAGAAAGAATAACTAAATGAATCTCAAAATTTTCATTATCAAACATCATTTGTGAAGATCTTTGGATTTTTTGATCCGACTTGAGTACAAAACAATTGAGAACTTGAAAATAAAAATTTCATCTAATTAATTGGAAAGTATAATACTATTACAACCAAATTACTCTAATTAAAATTTTATCCCAAAAATTATAAAAAAAGAAAGCTATTTGAAATCTCTAAAAATATTTATTTATTTTTTATGTCCGAGACTGAATCCAAGTCCATTGCCCTTTTATGAATGCATTTTTTTAGAAACTTAGTCTTTGGTTTCCAGATGTATTTGTAATTAATGTTAGCTATTAGAACCAAAGTGTATTTAAATCTCTCAAAATATCATTTTTAATTAACTTTGAAAAGATCTTTTGGGTTTTTTCAACAAATAATTAGTTAATTATTTCGATAACTTGAAATAAAAATTTTCGTTTATTAATTGGAAAATAACAATAAATTAAACTTCCTTAGTTAACTCTAAGACAAAAAGTTTTACTATGCTAATTTGATTGTAGCAGTAATCATTAATATTCATTATAGAACTTGAAATAAAAAATTGTTTCTTGAATAATTGGAAAATAACAGTATATATCAGATTGAGTCTTGCTTTAGAAAAATGATCTCTTTGTAAATTACTTTTTGAAATTCACAAGCTTTTTTGCAGACACTCAAGTATGAGATCAAAAAAATGCTTGGTTTTTAATTTGTTGGTATTGGAATTGTAAATGGGAAAAAAGTTTTCTCTTCATCTTCTAATTTCTTGATCATCGTACTCAAGATCTTTAATTGAAATTGGTGTTTTATTTTATTTGGGTGTGAACTTTTTCTTGTTTGTTTTGATATAACTTGGATTAAAAGACGGTACTAAATGTCGAGAATACTGATAAATCCAGATAAATGTTTTCAAATTTTTTAATTCAATTCCATTTTGGAAATTTTTTTAACTCAGCTTTGAATAAAGAATTTTATTGGAACAAATGTAAAGAAACTTTGAAAAAATAGATTATCTTCAAAATGTTCATTGAAAGGAAATGTTTTGGAAATGTAGGGTTAGTAGATTTGTCAAAAGGGCATCGAACTAAAATTTATTTTTGATTTTTGGAATCTAGTCTTTATGAATTGGAAATATTCGAAGATGAAAATACGATCCCATTCAAATTGTAAAGACCACAAAGGAAAATTTGATCTTATTAGTCGAATTAATTTGATAATTTACCATATTAAATGTTGGTATTTGAATCAGAAAAGGTAAAAAATTTTCACTTTATCTTCATTTTTTATTTTCTTTTTTCAAAAAGAAGTTATTTTCAGGAATAGAATGGGATTTGCGTTCACTGTTTATGTGGTTGGTTCTTTTTGCCTAGGAATTTTGGGGTGAACTAAGAAATCTAAATGACAAATTCTTAATTGAAAAATCTGAAAACCAGGTGAAATTTTGTCCCATTTAGAATTCAAATACCAGTATTTGTTGAAAAATAAATTAAACAAAATTTTCATTCAACCTTTCCAAAAAATGTTGCAAAGATCTTGTAAAGTCCAAATTTAAACTCTTTAACATACCCACAAGTAAGTTGGATTATGGTAGTTCCTTTTAGAATTAGGTTTTTAATTTTTGGGATTATTATTTTTCTTTTAGAAAGGAGAGAATTTGATGATTAATTTTAATTCTTCTTCTTCTTTGGATTTGTTTTTTTTCGGAAAACAATCTTGGAAAATTTGTTGCTTTTATTTTTCAATCGACAGTAAAGTTATTTTCAAAGTCACAAAATATAGAAGAACTTGCTCTTATTTCTTTCAAGACGGAAAAAATGTTTTGTAATAAAAAAAAGAAGAATATTTTTATAAAAAAGGATTTTTTGTGTGATTGAAGAAAAATTAAGATATTTACCAATTGTCCACCCGTCTTTGGTTTGTGTGTTTAATAATTCACATGGGTACCCTATTTGAGAAACAAAAAAAAGATTTGTGGAATAAAGACATTGAAAAATTAGTTGGAAACTTTGTTTATTTTGTATTGTGGATTTTTAGAATTGAATAATCAACCTTTTGAGGTTACCATTTGGCAAACATCTCTATTTACATCAGGATCAATACAATGAGTACTGAGAATTAAAACTGAAAAAAAGAAGAAAAAGAAGATTTTTGGAAATTTCATTTTTCGTAAACAATAAAAAAAAAAAAATGAAAAGTTAATTTTTGCAAAAATTCTAATTCTTATCTATGTTTGTTTAAAAATTCGGTGGTTGGTAGAAATATAAATTTAATAAAATCAAAAATATTCCACCTATTTTATAAAATATTTTTTTCGCAAAAAAATCACTAATATCGAGATTTCTGGAAATTATTCAAAGTGTTGGGGTATAAGATTTTAACCTTTTTAAATTTATTATTTAATTGAAAAAAAAAAATAAAAAAATAGAATTAATAAAAAAGGAAACCTTTTTAGATTAACAAAATGGCTTTATTGTAACAAACAAAGTAGATTAGTTTTCAAAAGAATTTGATAACATTAAAAAGACAATAAGACAAAATAGATCCCAATATATTAAGAACATGTTTTTAGATTGATCCAAAAGAACCATTTTTACAAATTCAAATTGTGAAAATGGTGCCGTTTTAAAAAGCTGGAATATGATCTTAGATTAGGGTATAATTTTTTGCTTAATCTTTGATTATGCTATTTTTGTTTTTCTTTTTGATTTAAATCTTTTTTAAATACATCGTCAGTAAGTAAAAAAAATTGACACATAAACAGCAAAGATTTACAAACATCTCATTAAACCTCTTAACAACACTATTAATTGTTATTTTTTTCCCTTTTGCGATTCAACTTGAAGTTTTCAGAGTGTCTAAAAATCTTAATAAAAATCTCGGTTTTGCAAATATTATCAATTAAAGAAAGAGAAAACACAAATTGCGTAAAAAAAGTTTTTCTCGTTTTTTCAAT
This sequence comes from Anaeramoeba flamelloides, assembly GCA_027625915.1. NCBI lineage: Eukaryota > Anaeramoebidae > Anaeramoeba > Anaeramoeba flamelloides. The sequence continues at coordinate 2,103,244 of JANTQA010000045.1, forward strand.
TTTCTCTTTAATCATTTAATTTGTTAAGGGGGTAGCCACTATAAAGTCAAAGTTTTCACTTTATAATATTTAACCGAAAATTTGAAAACAAGATTTTTTACTTTGGTTTATATCTAGTTTGCTTTTTAGTATTCAAAGTATTTTTAGATGAATAATTTTTAATAATTTTTTTCACAAGATAAAATTAAATACCATAATAGAATGCCAATCTGGATTTTCTTCTTCACCTTTGGAAGTGTTAACTCGTTTACCTTTTGTTCGTATCTCTACATTCTATTCTAGTATTTTATTTTATGTTGAAAAAGAAATTGATCAATTGGTTTTAAGGCAGGGTCTTTAAATGAAAACAATCAAAAAAACCCAAAACTAAAAAAATAAGAGCATATTTGGATCCAATTTTTAAATTAAGAAAAAAGTTTGTTGAGTTTGGTATTAGATATTTACTCTAATAAGATATACGTTGGAATTCAATTGGATACAAATATAAAAGATTAAAAAAAGAAACAGTAAAAAATTTTACAAAGAAGATTGGATATAATGAACAGTACTCTTTTTTTCTACCCAACCTATTATCTTAAAAAAAAAAAAAAAAAAAGAACCATATGCCTTATATCGTAAGAAATGTAACTTTGAAAAAAATTATGTATCTGGCTTATTTGATTAATCAGTTTAGGTACTTGAAAGATCAGTGTGCTTTAATAATTTTACTATGTTATTTTTTTCCTATCGTAACTAATACATTAATTGTTTAAAAGTTGAATTTTATCTTGGTTATTTCAACTTTTATTAAAATCTGATTGAAAATATTAATCAATTTATTTCTCCATAAAAAAAAATAAAAAAAAGGGATATGTTCTGTCAAAACATTTTAACTAGTTCAATCAATACTTCAAACTAAATTAAACCATTACAATACTTGCCATTTTTTTTTTCTTCGGGAACATGTTTAGTAAAAAAAAAAAACAAGGTGTAGCCATTGAGAAAAAAAAGAGTTACAGAAAAAAAAAAAATTAAGCATGTTTTTAAAAAGGAAACAATTAACAGGCCATGAAAAAATAAATAAAAAAAAAAACATAATTTGAACACCACTTTTCGGAGTCGTGGAATACCAATATATTAATCACAGTTTGTGGAATCTTATTATTAATAATCTTTCTATCGGATTTTTACCCCCCCCCACCCTGTTTCAGGACATGGATAATTTTTAATTTAGTCATGTAAATGATATAATATTTTTTTACTTAATTTTTTAATTATTTTTCTTCGTCCCTTTTTTATTTAGTAAATTTTCTTTGATTACTCCTTTCTCGCAATAAATAAATATAAAAAAAACATAATTTAAAAAAAAAATCACAATAATTAAAGACAAAACGGAGGGTTACACACAATAATATTTTTTTTTATAATACTACCATATAAAGCAAGTGTTTTTTTAATGAGAAGTATATTCCTTTTATGTACTAATTAAGTAATGAAAATTTTTCTTTCAAATTCCCAAAATATGGGACTAATTATTTTTCAATTGCAAACCTCCATAGTCTTTCCAAAAAAAGTGGAATTAATTTTTTACTTGTTTGGATTTGAAACTTCCTTATACTCCACTAATCTAATTTATTTTGTTAAGGTAATCTGAACTCCAGGATTATCGAAAATAAAGCCACCGCTGTGCTGCTGAGTGACAAAGTTTTTTTAGATTCTTCTATTTTTCTCTTCAGATTGAGAAGAACGATAATTTTTTTCAAAATTTAAGGAATTTAGAATTTTATAATTTTAATTCTTTATTATAAGTAGGTAATTCATCGTAAACATAATTTTGATAAAACTTGATTTTTTCTAAGGTTTTTTCTTGTAAAAGAGATACTGATAAAGTCGAATAAATTTCAATAAATTTTTCGTTCAATTTCCATTTTTATAAATCTACGAACTGTTTTCACATCTAACAGTCCAGGACCAAGAATATTAAAAGACCAACTAATTTTACAGAATTTCTAAACACTTGATTTCATAAAATTCTTTCTTAAAAGTTGAGAACAATAATTTCAAAAAGGAAAATCAACAAAAAATTTCAAAACATAAAGAGCAATTTATCAGTAATACTCTACTTTGAAGAAAAAAAGGGGGGGTTTAAAACATTATAAACTTAGAATTAAGAATTTGAAAGTGGTACAGTGGTGTAACTAACCCGTGTTTTTTATTTTAACCCATTACTAAAATTTAACTCATGCAAAAAATATTGGCTGACTGTAGAAAGAAAAGAAACAAATCAATGGGGCGGCAACAGTATATAAACAAGAAATAGGGTTCTTTAAATAAATTTTAAAAAAGAATTATGAAGATACTGGAAGATTAAAATGTAATTTTTTGACAAAATAATGAGCAAAATTTCATTTTGTGGAATTTTTATAAAAAAATCATTGAATCTCACAAATTTTGAAAATATGATGAAATTTTTGAAACAAAAGCATTTAATATAATTGAGCCATTTTGATTAATCAAAGATCTAACCTCCAAAGTCAATTTTTATCTGAACCAAGAATCTATTAGTGTCTTCTGGTCTTCAGGTACCCAAGTCTGAAAAAAAAACACGAGTTAAATTTTAGTAATGGTTTAAAGGTTGACTGAACGGGTTATTTCCACCACTGTATAATTCTAAATTCCTTAAATTTTGAAAAAAAATTATCGTTATTCTCGATCTGAAGAGAAAAATAGAAGAATCTAAAAAAAATTTGTCACTCAGCGTCACAATGGTTACCTTATTTTGGAGAATCTTCACATTAATAAAAAATTTGTTCCAAATTGACTCTTTTTGAGATTTCAAGAATAAACTGATCGGATTGTTGAAGAAAAGTTGATTGAAATTGTTCTTTTGGTTTGGATAATATAAAGAATTAATGAATCATTCTTTGGAGCGAAAATGTTTCACTTTTAAATAATCGATTTTAATTTTTAATTTTCAGGTTTAATTACTGTCTCCAATTTAAAATCGTCTTAAACCTTTATAGCTCGTTTAACTTTTTTTCCCACAATACAATACTATTTAACACATACAAAATTCATCAACCTTTCTTAAAAAAATTTTTTTTGGAAGAGAAACTACTTAATTCACATAAATATGAACTGTGGACAGTTTTAAACCTAAACAATATTTTAGAAAAAGGTTGGAACAATTAAAAAAAAAATTTTGAGAAAAGAAAAATAAAACAAAAAAATAATTAAAATGTGAATTTAAATTTTTATTTTGTTGGCTTTTAGTTTAGATTCTTCATAAAAAAACCAAAAGCGAAATCTAATAATCTTTTTACAAAAAAGAATTATTTTCTTTTTTCATTAGAAAAAAAAAAAGTAGGTGAACCGTTTAAAACCCAACACCACCTACTTCATTTTGTTTCTCTGATCAAAAAAAAATAATAAAAAAAAAGAAAAATTCAAACAAAGGTGTATTGTTTTGTGTTGTTTGTTGGATCTTTTCACAGTCATGGTTGTAAAAGAAAATATAAAAAAAAAAAAAATGACAAAAGAGAAGTCCAAAAAAAGTGTACAAAAAAGAAAAAAAAAGAAAAAAAAAACGAAAAGAAAAGAAAAAAAAACGAAAAGAAAGTAAATTTTTTAGAGGAAAAATTGGAGACCAAACAAATCAGGATCGTTGATTTCTGATTTGGAAACACTTGAGGACTCTAATTCATTTGCCCAATCGCTAAATTGGTTTTGCTGGTTACTGTTTTGTTGGTCCTCATCGAATGGGAAGTCAAAGGCTTCATCTTTTTGGAAAGAAGAAGGAAATGGATCATATAATTCGTCGTCGACAGGAGAGCTAAGGTCGCTGATGAAATCGTCGTTATCGTTGGAAACTTCCTCTTCTTTTTGTTCTTTAACTTGGTTGTTTTCTTTTACAGGCTCTGTTTTGGCAATCGTGCTGCTTGTCTTTTTCTGTTCCTCTGTTCCGTTCTCGTTTTCCATGTCTCGTTTTAATTGTTCGATTTGCTTGCGGAGAAGCAAATTTTCTTGTTGAACTTTATTAAGTTTATCTGTTAATGAAAAGTTTTCTGTTTTCAGTGTTTTTGTTTCTTGTTCAAGTGTTTCGACATATACCTTTTTCCTTTCACGGAATCTTCTTGCGTTGATTCTGTTTCGTTCCTTACGAAGCAATTTTTTTTTTTGTTGTTGGTTAACAGGTTGTTCTGTTTCATTGGTTTGTGGGTTGGGCTTTGTTTTGGTGCTGTTGTTTGATCGAACAACCCGGCGTCTTATTTTGTTATTGGTGTTAGTTTTTGGGTTATATCTTCTTTTTCTTTCTTTGGTCATTGTAATAAAAAGTCAATAAATTAAATAAAAAAATATAAAAAAAAAAAAAAGGTTTTAAAGGTAAAATATCTGCACACTTTGAAAATAAAGAATCTAAGAAAAAAAAATGATTTCTTCTGTTTTTTTTTTGTTTTATTGTAGACAAAGTTTCTAAAGAGATCAAACATAGAAGGAACACCATTTTATTGAAGGTGAAAAAAGTTTCTGATAAAATTTTTTTGAAAGTTTTTTAATCAAAAATTTTCTTAGTGAAAGTCAATAATAAAAGAGCTTTTTAGGAGTGTTTTTGGGATTTAAAAACTGTTGAATTTATTTTTCAAAACATCTAAAGTACCGTTAATTTTCAGCCTTAATATTCTTTTTATAATGTAACTCTTTATACACATAACAAAACTATATATTTTGAATGTTGTAAAAATCTTGAGATTTAATCACCTTATTCTCTGAAATATTTTTTTTAGTTTTACAGAATCCGTAATCTTCAATACTTTTCAAAAAATCAAGACAACACAGCAAACGTTTGAAAGACCCTTCTAAGAAAAAGAGAGTCTATTCATTTAGAAACTAATCAGAACAAAAATTATGCAAATTTTTTGTTATTTTAAAGAAATCATTAATCATAAAAAAAAAAGCATAAAAGTTAGAGTCTTTCAGAACATGTTGTAAAATTTTAAACCGTTTTATAAGTGATCTTCTGTACTTATCCTTTTTGTGTGTGCGAAGAGTCGTACAATTATTATCGACTCAGAAACCAAGAATAGTTATTTTTTTAGTTAGATCATAATTTTTTTTTCCATTTTTGTCATAAGAAAAAGCAAATGTGTTAAATTGATTAATTTCTGTCTATATAAAAAATTATTACCACAGTTTATGACTATTTCCAGAATTTCATTATAACACAAATAACCTTTATTATCATGAATTTAAATAAAAAAAATTTTATTTCTTTTTTGAGATAATAAACTTGGTTAACCAAAAAATTGATTTATTTCGCCTATTGAAAAATATTTATCTTATTTTAATAATACCATTTATAGCCATTGTATTTTTCAACCACTTAAAACCATTATGACATTTTTACTCAGAAATTCTGATTTTATTTTGATATAATAACGATCTTTCCAAGATAAAATTTTCTTATGATATTTATTGGAACAAGTAACCTTTAATCTCAAAAACAAAACAATAAATTTTATCCCAAAAATGATTTAAATGTTAGATCTTTTTTGGTATGTGTAACGTGACTATTTGTTCAAAAATTTTTTTGTCATTTTTTTTCGGAAAATAAAAATCGTATAGAGACATAAAAATTATAATAGATAAAGAACTTCTGTGATATTTTTGTACTTATCTATATCATAATATTGTTTTATTACACCCCCCCAATCTTGGTGTATGTGGTGACTTTAGGTGATATTTGAACTATCATACCGAGTGTTATGATGCTAAAATCTTTTACACGTAGCTTATTACAACCAAAGTGCTGTGATGGTTTGTTATTTTATTTCCGTTATTGAGCTGATCTACAGGATTCTTTAAAACACTTTTTGTTTAAAATTCCTTTTTGAATTCTAATAGAACTTAGCTTTTGTATATCAGAAATAACCAATTATGTTTGCAAATTATTGTCAAAAATATTCTAACTGGTGGAGTATTGAAAAAGAACCATCTGTAATTCAATGTTACCCCCCCCCCTATTTTTGATAGGATTAATAAATACCCATTTTAATAACAATTGTATAGTTTTCAACATATATATTTTATTGAATTTTTAGAGATTTTATGTCGAATTTCGACTAATTTTAAGTAATTTTCTTGACAACCTCTTTTTCTACCCCCTTTTGAGTCTTTTCTGTTTAGTTAAATTTTGTCAAACTGATTGTTAGAATTATTTTATATCAATTTTATTTTTTCTTAAATCCCCTCTTTGATGTGATGTTATAGGAAATTTAAAACCCTTTGAAATAAGTTTTCATATTTTCATTTCTTTTAAAATTTTTATTTCATTATATTCTAATTAAGTTTATAAAATTTAGATATTACTTTACGAATCCATTTTCCAGTTAAAGAGATCAAATTATAACAAGTGAATTAAATATTTTCAAATGGATTGAATGAATATTGAAAAAAAAAAAATATTTTGGAACATTTGAAATTGAAATCATTTTTTCAGAGTTTGAACTTTCTCTTTTTTTTTTATTTTCAATTTTTTTTTTAAACCGAATTCTTTTGTAAAAGTTTTTTTATTGCAAAATCAATAACCTCTTGGAAAAATATACTATTTAAGGTTATTTAAAAATTATAAATGATTGTATAGAAATCATGTTTATTACGATTGGGATTATATTTTGATTTCCAATTGGAGATCAAAATGAACATTTTTTTTTTTCATAACCATGAAAAAGAATTTGAGTTTTTCATTTTTTTTTTAGAAAATCTATTGATTAATTAGTTTTATTTCAAATTTATAAAGAACTAATCTTGTATGAGTATTTTTCTACTTATTTATAATTTACCCTTCAAAGAAAAATTATAAGAAATGATTGATATTAGAAAAAAATATTGCCCTCCACCTTTGACTGAAATATAGCTTATTTTTGTTATATTTTTGACCATTTTATAATTAGAACCCGAAATTTGATTATATTATCACCACTAGTTAATAATATCGAGTCTAAATTTATATTATCAACTCCTTTTCAAACAAAGGGACACACATCTCAAATCATCAACACTATTGAATTTGATTGCTAATAAGATAATAACTTATTGGTAATTTTCATTTTAATTATTCATTTTTTCATTTTTTAGTTTTTGGATATTGAACAGTTGGAAAATGAATAAAAAAAGATAATAAGAGAACAATTTGTAAATAATCTGACAGAATAAAAATGGAAATAGTTTAATTTTGATTTGAAAAGAGCTAGATATAGGATTTAAGAAAAGTGATTGCTGGACTGATGCATGGAACAAAGAAAAAAGAAAATAAAGAAAAAAAGAATCCCAACAAAACACCCAGATGAATTGTGGCTTTATCTTTAAAATGTCACTTTATAAAAAAAAAGTTTGGCGTGTAAAGAGTTATCAAGGTTTTTTCAAGAACCCCCACCCCCAATTCAATGTATTCTTCTGTTTTAACAATTTTATATTTTTTTTAATTTTATAATTTATTAAACGAGATTTCTCATTTTAAATAAAAGTCCACACAAATTTTCAAAATATTCAATTTTAATTTTTATAGTTTTGTTTTAATAAGTTTTAAAGATTCAGTTGAGTGTTTTTTATGTTTAAAAGCATTTTTTATATTTTAGAATGACACCACAATTAATTTGATTCTATTATGAATAATTCTTGAAAATTTATGTGCCCTTTTATTTGAAAAAGAGTTTATTTTTTCTAAATTATATCTCCAAATTTAGGTTTTTTCCTTATTAATTATTTTTTTTTACTTTTAAGTTTAAACTTACTGATTGACCATTTCAATGATGAGACAGATATTGAAAATCCTTCATATTACACTAAAAATTTCCATTTAATATAGAAAATAAGATCTATACCTAATACTCGCTAGAAAAAAAAAAATATTATAGGAAAATTTGAAAATAAATTGAAAAAATCAAATTTATCATGAAAATGAAAAATTAAATATTCAGAATATTTTCTAAAATTCAAAATTTTCCACACAGCTAAAATGTTTCAAACAATCACAATAATACAATTTCATCCAAATATGAAATAATTTTGATTTTTGTAAAATATGAAAATAATTTTTTCATCTTTTTGTTTTTGTTTTTATTTCATTTTTTGAATTATCTAACTTGTTTCGTTTGATGAATTTTTTTTCTACAACTGATATTAGGTTATAGTTGAGTTGTCCAAAATAGAAGAACTTGAATAAAATTAATTGGTAGTATCTAATCACTTGATTGAGTAATAATTCCTAATAGTATTTAAACCAATTTAACAAAATATTTTTTTGTTTTTTGCTCTCTCCAAAATTTTTAACACACCCATGATTTATTTGTATTGATAATTATTTATTTTTTTGTTAAGTGAGTATTGTAATTTATAAACAAGTGTTAACATTTCAATTAGTAAATGGTTCTAATTTGGTATTTCTTCTAGAATTTATTCAATAAGATTTTTTTTTGAAAAAAAAAATTAGCAAAAATTTAATAAAAAAACGTATATAAAAATGTTTTCCGTAGGAAAAATACTCAAAAAAAATCTTTAATCCGGCTAATCAAAATTACAAAATTTATTGCTCTTGTCGAGAATTTTTCATCAAAGCTATTATGGTTAGAAAACTTAAGGTAATAAAGAAAAAATGAAAATAAAAAAAATCGAAATAAAAAATTCCTAAAATGTTAAAAAAATATACAAATTCGGGTACATAGTTCCCCGCTTTTTGGAGTCGTGGGATACCAATTTATTAATCACAGTTTATGGAATCTTATTTATTACTAATAAACTTTCTATCGGGTTTTTACTCATCCTGTTTCAGGAGTGGTATAATTTTTAATTTGGTGATGTAAATGATATAATATTTTTTTTACTTTTATATTTTAATTATTTTTCTTCTCTTTTTTATTCAGTAAATTATCTTTGATTACTCCTTTCTTTCTCATAATAAATAAATAAATAAGATTTTTTTTTCATAAATCGAATTTTGGTGTGTTTAACAATTTTGAATTGAGGTTTATTTCAATTAATTTCTTCCATAGATACATCTTGAGCCAATTAAAAAAGCCTTTAAAGAATATAATTAGCTACTTTTCTTTAGAACCATCACCCAAACAGAGAAAATTTGATGATAAAAGTCATTAAGAAGATCTATTTTGTCTTGATTATCTAATTAAATTTATTAAAGTTCTCAAAACCTTTTTTTATAAAACTCATAAAAAAAAAGTTTCTAACCATTCATAAAAATCACCTGATCATTTTAAGGGGATATTTTTCAAGAAAAAAAAAAAAGATCTGGATAAAAAAAAGATCTAGAAAACAGAAAGATTTTAAAATGAAACTAAAAAGAATTAAATATTAAAAATTTATTGAATTTATTGAAACAACTTGAAATCTAAAAATCATCAAATTGTTTGTAATTATGAGAAATCAATAACAAAATAAAAATTAAATATAATTAAATATTTATTATTTATTAACTAAAAAGCAAATAAAAATTTTTTATATATAATTTTAAAACACCCAATTTTTGAAAAAGGGGCTAATAATTTTATATAGATAAACTCAATTAATAAAACCAGAGAAAAAAAATTCTATTATTTCAAAAAAAAAATATTTATAATTTTAAATATTTTTCAAAAATATTGATTTCATAATATTTATATTTCTAGGAATTGTTGGTAAAAATAATTGTTAATTTTTTTTTTTTTTAATATATATATATATAAATGATATTTTACAATTATTAATTCGAATATTTTAAATAAAATTTAAAAAATATTTTGAGTATTTGTGAAACAATAAAAAAAAAAATAAAAAAACATGTATTTATAATTTTTAATATTGTTTACCGCGCCTTTTTTTGAATTTTAAACCATAATATTCGTCTTTAATTTTATTTAATTTCCCCAAGCACCAAGGATGCTTTCTTATTTGTTTTGCCGTTAATCTACCCTTCGGATTACGTATAATTAATCTACGAATTAAATTTTTGGCCGACACACTGATTTTATCAAATTGTGGCGAAGGAAATGAAAATTTAGCGCTTGTAATTTGTTGAATTATTTTCATGTCTTTTCTTTTTTTCTATTTGGAAGGAAAAAAAAAAAAAAAAAAAATTGAAAATTTGTATTGTAAAAAAGGCAATTAAGAATTTTGGAAAAAAGTACATACATGAAATGGAAACAACCCAGACAGCCTTTTATTATTTGAAACCAATAATGTATATTTATGAACAGATCAATAATAATAATAACAACAATAAATACCAAATGATAATAAAAATAAAAAGTATAAAAAAATAATAAGGATAAAATAAAAAAAAAAAAAAATAATAAGGATCAAAATAATAAGGATCAAAATAATAAAGGAAAGGATAATGTTAATAAAATTATTTGGATTATTGAAAATTTAAAAAAAAAAAAGAATTATTTTTGTGTTTAGAAATGTTCTCGATGCTAAATCAATTTTTTTTTTTTTAAAATATATATTTTTATCAAATCAAAAAATAAAAAAAAAAAAATAAATATCAAAAAATCATACATATAATATAGCATTATTCCAAGAGACCACAAATCACAAGCCTTTGAATATTTTAAATCTGGTATTAAAATTTCAGGCGCAACATAATTGATTGTGCCGACCAATGTTGACATTTTCTTTTCATTTATTAAAATCCTTGAAAGACTAAAATCCGATAATTTAACATTAGTGTCTGAAGTTTTATCCATTAATAAAATATTATCTGGTTTAATATCGCGATGCACTATATCCAAATCATGGATATGCTCTACAGCCTGGGCGACCTTATTGAAAACAATTCTGGCTTTCTTCTCTGAATAATAACCCCTTTCTAAAATTTTTTGCGATAAAGTACCACCCCTTGCATATTCTAAAATAATAAACAACCATTCTTCAGTTATAAAAAAGTCTTTGTTCTGTATGATCAACGGATGGTTGATTCTGGAAAGAGAATTAACTTCATCAAATAATGGATTTCTGTTAGAACGGAGAGAGTTGATATCTTTTTGGAATTTTTTTGAGTCAATTATTTTGACTGCCAAACGTTCATTTGTATTTCTATCTTTTACATAGTACACCTTTGAAAATAACCCTCTTTTTTTGATATTTAAGAATAGAATTTAATTTTTTAGTGATTTTATTTTAAAATATTTAAAATCAAGAATAGATTGTGAGTGTTTTATTTTTTTTTTTTTAAAAATGTTTTTTTATAAAGAAGAAGATAAATAATAATAATAATAAATACAACACAGTAAGAGTAGTATAATAAAAACACGCACATCAAAATTAGCAAATAAAAAAATATCATTCTTTTGAATGATAAATTCTGAAAATTATTTAATTATTCTGAAAAAAAAAAAATTTTTTTTTGAGACGTTATAGGGTTTACATTGATTTCAAAGACATTAAAAGAAATTAAACAGAAGTAAAATTAAAAGGAAAAAAAAATTAAAAAAAAAAAAAAAAAAAAAGAGATTTCGCAGAGTTCTTCCTCAATTCCCCTTTTTACTAAACTTGAAATAACCACTATTAAATTTATAGACTGATTTTAGAGTACATTTTCATTTATGAAAAAAAGTTCTATCTACTCCTTTTCAGTAAAAGGGGATCCAATTTTATTGAAGAAATAGAACAAATTCTATGAGTTGTATCCAATATTCTTTTCAAAATAAATTTTCAATTTTTGGATCAAGGTCATTTTTTCTAATTTTGATAAATTTTTTTTTTTTTTTTTCTTTTCCTTTTTGCTTTTTTTATTTATTTATTGATTTTTTTTTCATTAAGAAAGCCAATTAGAACAAAAAAAAAATGCTTGAAAATCAAATTAATTCTAAAAAAATTGGGGCTATGTAGTATCTTTAAAAATGAACATATTTACGATTAAAAAAATCTTATTGTCAACACTTTTAATTACCCAAAGAAATTATGAAAAATTTCATCATTGCTCCAATGAAAGTGCCCCAAATTTTTTTAACATTTTTTTTTTTTTTTTAGGAAATTTATGGTTTGTCTTCAAGGTATTTCTTTTATGATTATCAACTCAAATCTGAAGTTTATTATTTCTCTTATTCCCAAACAATCTTGTGTTAGCGATTCTTATAAAAAAAATTGAATTTTTCATTTTTGGCTGGGATCTTTGAGTAAAATCTTTTTATATTTTGAGCCCTTGCTTTTTTTAAAAACAACTGTATTGTTTTTTTGATTTGTTAGTTTTTATTTTTTCATTTTCAGAACAAATAAAGAGAAAAAGTTGATAAAAAGAAATTATTTTTACGAAATAATAATTATTCGTTCATGAAGAAAAATTTTTTTAGTAATCGTAAGCTTAAATAGTTTGTTTTTGAATTTTCTTTATACTAGGAAGAAGAGTTACAAAGGAAAAAGATCAAGTGGTTACTTACTAATACTATTACACTGAAACACATGAATATGGACACCTTGAAAATTATAACGAAAAAGCAAAGACAAAAAATATCAAAGGTTTAAAATAAATCAGATCAAAAAGAAAATTGAAATTACAACAATTAAATAACTATTCCCAAATGAACGTTCATGAATAATTACCAAATCAAATTAAATTAATCAATAGTATCGTGACTGTGATTTTTGGGTGTTTTTTATTTAAAAATAGGATTGTTTTGTTTTTTTTTGATTTTTTACCTATTTTTTCTTTTAAACTCTTTTGAAATTTCTTTTTTTTTTGCTTTTTTCTTTTTTCTTTTTCAATTTTTTGTTTTTCCTTTTTAAACATAAAAAAAAATTTGGATATGTTTTTCCTTTGAATAATCGTGAAATCTAGGATTTTACGCTTAAATTACCTTTAAGTAAATTTAAATAAAAGAGCATTTAGAGTGTAATTTACACTTCTTCAATAATGTGAAAACAATAACCCCCCCATTTTAACAAATAAAATTATATTAAACGTTTTTCAAAAACAAAAAAAAGTGTGACAAATTTATTGTAAAATACCTATCTTAAACTTTGTTTCTAATATAACCATTTCTTTATATATACGCAAAATTTCAAAATTAGTGGCAAACTTTATATTATTATTTTTTTCATTTGTCTTTCAAAAAATAAAATGATTACACCATATTTTTATTTATTACTCTATATTGGCTATTATATCTAAACACTTTAGTAAAATACCTTATTATTCAAAAAAAAAAAAATAATTAAACAAATTTTTTTACGATGAAAAATCTGCCCCTATTTTTGAAATTTAGCTTATATAAACTAAAATTCAAAAATTTTCACACAGCTAAAACAGTTAAAAGAATCACAACAATACTCTTTCACGAAAATTGAAAATAATTTTGATTTTTGTAAAAACTGAAAAACATTTTTTCATCTTTGCGTTATTTGTTTTCATTTTATTTTTTGAATTACCTAGCCTGTTTCGTTAGATCAAAAAAAATTTTCGAACAGTTGATATTATGCTAAAGTTGAGTTCTTTCAAAATAGAAAAACCCAAATAAAATTAGTTAATGGTATCTAAACCTTTGATCGATCAATATTCCTTAATAGAATTTTAAGAAATTTACCAATACATTTTTTTTGTTTTTCGCTCTCTCCAAAATTTTTAACACATTATTTATTTATTAGTCTTGATATTTATTTATTTTTTTTTGTTTTGTGGGTTTTGTAATTTTTAAACAATTGTAGGCATTTCAATTTGTGAATAGTTCCAATTTGGTATTTCTTCTAGAATTGATTAAATAAGATCTTTTTTTCAAAAATTGAATTTTGGTTTGTTAAAAATTTTGAATTGAGGTTTATATATATATATATATATATAATTGTCCTTGATCCTTAATTATTCTTCGTAATAATTCAATTTGTTTATTCGTTATACATTACTTTAATTAAAAATACCAAGGTTTCTAATCTCAATTTTATATTATATTTTTGAGGTATGGAATTGGTGGTTATTTTTTTCTTTTTGATTAGTAAATTCTTTCCTAGAGGTTTTAATCTTTTTAAAATTTCAAATCGAAGGAAAAGCTGATATAAACTTTTTATTATTTAAAAAATCAATTGTTTGGTATCCTTATCATATTACTTTTTTTTTTTTTTTATTAAAATTAACGGTAAACCGTTTTCTCCAAAAAAGTTTGCAATTTTTTTCCATTTTTTGGAAAAATTTTAATGAACATATGTTTGAAATACAAATCATAGATACTGATTCAGTTAGTATTAATATTCTTCTTAATTTTAAATTACCAATTTACAAATAGAAATACGTTCAAAGAAAATATTTTATTTGAAATATAAAAAAATTCAACATTTTTTTGGAAATTCCACCAAGAGAAACCAAATTCTTAAAAGTATTAATTTAAAGATTTTTTAAAAAATTTTATAATTTTAGGTTCTATGTTTTTGGGTGAATAAGGGTGAAATTGTTGGTAAAAACACTCTTGACAGAGTTCCTTAACCTAGTTAAATTTACTAACTGGGAATTCCTCTTACATAAAAAATATAAGAAATTTTCACAATTTAAACAATTTTAATCCCTTTTTTGATCATTCCAAAATTTTATTTTAAGATTTGATAATTTCCATTTCAAATCTATGATAGACACATAAAAATTTCCTCAAGGTGTTGTAAATATTTTTACAGTTGCTATTGCAAGTTGTAATTGTTTTAAAATTTGAACTTGAATTGAAAATCCCCTTAAAATCATTTATTTTTAAAATTTTTCAATAAAAGATCTATTTGTTAATTTTTTTTTTGTATTTGTTTGTCTTTTGAAATTAGGATTTTTTCATCCAATTTCTTCAGAATGAAAATTCTTTTTGAGAAGTGAAAGTAAAATAACACAATAACTCAACACTCTCCAAGGCCAAAACGTAGTCCTTAATATGTTCAATATATTTGAATATAATACATTATTACAATTGCTCAAAGTGGTTTTGGATTATTATTTGCTAGCTTTTTATAGATTAAAAAAAGAAAACAAAAAAAAAAAAAAAGTTCAAAATTTTAAGATTTACTCTCCGATTGCTTTCTTGAAATGGTACCTTTTTTCAATTTCGTCCTATAATTAACAAGATTATTAGAAAGAAATTTCAAAAACTTTATTATTGAATGGAAAAAATTGATCCAAAGCAAAAAAAAAAAAAAATAATAATTTACTTCTGTTGTGATTTTAATGATTTTTAAATTTTGGAAATGAAATACAACGGCTATGTACAAAAACAAATGTCAAGGGTAGTAATGGAAATTAAAGAATAGAAATTAAAGGGAATAAGGATTATTCATTTAGGGACAGTATTTACGTGGATTTGGTTTATTATTTGATCTGGTGCTTATAAATGTTATTTCATCCCCGTAATTTAATTGTATTTCTTTTCCTTTTCCAATTAACTATAAGGATTCATGTTGAAAAAAATATAAAAATAAAAAAAAAAAAAATATTGGTTTGCTTTAAAAAGTGTTGAATTTCGATCAGGATTTTGTTTTTCGATCAGATTGAAAAAAACACATTTCAAAACCAAAAGGCAATTGAACTGAAGATTTGTTCTCTTTCATGGTGGTGTGAAATACTGTTTTCAATTCGCCGAATGGAGTGAAAAATAAAAAAAAAGTACTGATCGATAATTGATAAACTACAGACAGCGAATAAAACAAATTATTTACGATCCCATTTACAAATGTCCCATTAAGAGAATTGTCAAGGAGATAAACAGGGTGGACTTTATGGTTGGCGCTCTTTTGTTTTTGTCGTTCAACTTTTCTCTTGATTATGCAATGAACAGAAGATATTTTTTCAGAGTACCTTACACAAACATGGCAACTTTTTGAACGCCCAATTTTGACTTGATTTATTTTGTGCAATTAAAGTTTATTTATGTTGATTTTTTTTTGGGTTGGTTAAAGACAGGGTTAGGTTTCGGTAGGACCGGGTTAGGTTTTGGTTGGTTAGGTTAGGTTAGCATTTTGAGGATACAAAAATTTTCTGTAAAAAAAAAAAAACACAGTTACTTTCGCTTTCGGTTAATTCAACAGGCTGAGCTGATTTGTTTTGAAATCTTAAAAGGCCCCAAACATCGCTATCACTGCTCTCAGAACTTTCGCTTTGAGAAGAGTCAGAACTGGACTCACTTGATTCACTTGATTCACTTGATTCACTTGATTCACTTGACTCACTCTCTGATTCTGATACAGTTTCATATTCGCTACTTGAAAAACTCATTTATGGGTCTTTGTAAAAAAATGAAAAATACTTGCGAACTTTTTTATAAAAAATCTTGTGACTTTTACAAAGAAAATCTAATTTGCAAGTATTTTGTCTTCAAAAGTGTTAGAAAGGATTTGTAAATGGTCTGAAATTGTTGAAAAGGCTGAAACCTTGATAAAAGTGATAAGATTTTTTGTAGTTAAGTTTTAAAGACAAAGTTCCTCCCATAGAAATTTGCTTTTATAATACAAGTTTTAAGAACATAGTGAAAGGATAAAAAAAGGATTATAGTAAAATTTTGAAAACTTCTGTTTGGATTTTACTTTTTTGTGAAGTATTAGAAGTTAAGTAGATTTTTTGAAATATTCAAAAAAGAAACAGATACTTTTTAATAAATTGAGCTTTTTTTAATATGTTTTCTATTTTGAGATTTTATTAGCAGGATCTTAAAAAATAAAAGATTTTTTTTTTTTGATTAATAACCTTGATAAAATTTTGAAATACAAATTATTGAATATGTGAATGGTTTTGTTCAAGATTCTTTGTTATACCTCTTATTTGGACAAAATTGACCATCTTTAATTGTCTTTTATTTTTACATGTCCAAATTCTACTTTGTGTAGGCAAACAATTGGGAATATAGTAAAGTAACAGGGATATTTCAATTTTCCAATCTCAATTACAACTTTACCAAAAGGATACCATTTTAGATTTTTTTCCAACAGAGGGTCAATAGTTATCTTATTAATAAATATTTTTTTTAGTGAAGATTTGTATAATTTTCAAAAAATTTGTTCTAAAACCCCTTCAAAAAATTATAACTTACTGTTGTGGAAAAAAAGTGAAACTGAAAAAAAAGTGAAGCACAGTTTTTAATTGGGAACCTTACTGAAAATTCAAAGTAAGATCAATGAAAAAAAGAATAAATTAATAAATAAAGACAAAATGAAGTATTCGTCACAATAACAGTTTTTTAAATACTACCTTTTGGTATGGGTTTTTCTTTGATTGATCAATTATTAAAAATTTGTTCAAAAAATTCGACTTTTTTTGAGGATCTCCAAAACCACACAAATAATTTCGATAAATCAAGTAGATTTAAATTGTATTTGCTGGGTTGATTGGAAATAATATAATGGGTTATTATTTGAAGTTAATTGGATTGTTCATTTTATTGATTTTACTTTTCATTTTCAGTAATGTTCCCAATTAAAAACCGTGTTTAACTTTTTTTCCATGTTTCACTTTTTTTCCACAACAGTAACCTTTAAAATTTAAACAAAAAAAAATAATAATAATCTTTTGTGGTATTCAAGAAGAACTAATAATTGAATCTTACTGTTAATTGTAAAATAAAAAGATCAAAATTTTCATTCAGCTTTCCATAAAATCACATTTCACAAGAATTAAAAGAAGTTTTACAAGTCCCCAATTCTCAAAGGTTAATTAATAATTTAAGCTGGTTTTCAGAATTAAAAAATTGAAATTTTACATGAATATAAAATTATAATTTTTGGAAAGCTGAATGAAAATTTTGTTCCATTTATTTTAAAACAAATAGTATTAATAATTTACTTTCCAATCATTACCAAATAATAAAAACCTTATATTTTTTGAATTTTTCTAAAGATTTTAACAAAACTCAATTATTTTTTCTAAATATAAGCTATTTCCAAAAAAGTGGGACAAATTTATTTTAAAATATATTATTCAAAATTAATTTTCAAAAAAGTATTTAAATCTACTAAATTTTTAACGAGGATTTATTGATTCATTATAATGATTCATTTTTTTTTCTTTGTATTGTATTACAGAAATAAAAGATATTAAATTTTATGTTCTCTATTTTATCTGATATTTTTTAGGGGTGAAAATTGGTGTTTATTACATACCTTTTGATACAAAATCTCTTTTTCATAACTTGTTTAATCTCAAAAAATTGTTAAACAGAATTAAAAACATATAAATGTTTTTTATTGTTTAAAAAATCATTTGTATCTTTTCTATATTTCCATTTTTTTATTGAAATTTGTTGTCCATTGGTTTCACCAAAAAAAGTGATATTTTTTTTTTTTTTTTTCATTTTTTGTATATATTTTATACAACATATTTTGAAATAAAAACTTAAGACATTGATTCAATCCGTATTAATATTAAACTTAATTTGATTTCATCAATTTTAGAATACTTTCACTAAAAAAGATGATTTTTTCTGAAATATTAAAACAAATGTTCCCACTTTTTGGAAATACCTTAATATAAAAATTATTTTCTCAAAGATTCAATCAATTTTATAAAAAAAAATTTACCTTATCAACTTTTGAGAAATATAATATCAGATTTGGAGAATTTTTTTTTTTACAATTAAAGTTTAGTAAAAACTATTATTATGTTTACTTTTTTTGTTTTTTTTTTTGGATTGAAATATAAAAAGAAAAATTTGAAAAATATTTTTATTTTTATGAAATTAAAATTTACAATTTCTGAGAGTTGATTGTATTGATAAGTATCTTTGGGAATTTAATTTTATTAAAAATAAATAAAATAAACTAAATATTTAATCCTTCAAGATTTGGAAAAAATTCATTATATATTTTATTTTTAATTCAGGAAATTTCTTGCAATTTATAGAATTGGGTAATATTATTTTCATGATTTTTGGAGATAAATTATGAAAATTTTCCTTGAAATCAATTATTTGGTCATATAACTATATTTTTTTGTTATTATAACCATTAAAATGAATAAATTTTGCTTAGTAATTTTTAATTTAATTCAAAAAGATTTCAACACAATAGATGTTTGGATTATTAAAAAAGTCAAAAAATTTTTTAAAATTAATCAACATTCTTTAAGAATTATTTATAAAAATGAAGCAAAAATAGAACAAGTAAGAACTTCAATATATAAAAGAAGATTTAAACTCAAAAATAAATTAGTAATTCTTGGTTTTGAACAAATATCAAAAAATTTAACATTTTAAAAAAAAAGATGATGAAAATATTAATTGGGAAGTAGAAAGTCTAAAACTGCTCGATATGATTCTTAATCAATTTAGAGTAAACTTTATAATAATAATCCATGAATGGATAGGTTGGGGAATATTTAAAAATTATTAGGTATGATAATAATATCAACAAACAATCATGTTGCAAGTGCGGTATAGTGCCGTCAATTGCCTAGGTTTTCCAGAATTCACAAGAATTGAGTAAAATAGAATATTTAACTCAATTCTTTTAAATTTTGGAAAACCCAATGGCAGTTTTCTTGAGGTTTTCTGTTTTATTTGTGAAATCTATCGATTTTCATTAGGTTTTTTGAGTTTTCTATTTATTTGCGAAGTGTTCTAGGTTTTTTTTTACTTTTTGAAATAAACAGAAAATTTTACTAAATTTTCGGTTTATTTCAAAAAGTAAAAAAATCCTAACAAAAATCAATAGATTTTCTAAATAAAATATAAAACCTCAAAAAAAACCTAGAACACTTCTAAAATAAACAAAAAACTTAAGAAAAGCTAACGGTATTTTTTTTAATGTAAGAAATAAATAGAAAATTTTCTAAATTTTCGGTTTATTTCAAAAATTAAAAAAAACCTGAAGACAAAAAATATTTAAAATGGGAGGGCTCTACTTCCATCTCACAACTAAGAAATTTGACAAATTATATAAATAGATATTCTTATTTTTATAATAAGAATAAAATAAAAACAATATCATGCAACTTAAACTAAAATTCAAAATTTTCCACACAGTTAAAACTCTCCACACAATCACAATAATACAATTTTATTCAAATTGGAGATAATTTTGATTTTTTTCAAATATGAAAATCATTTTTTTCATCTTTTAGTTTTTGTTTTTATTTCATTGTTTGAATTACGTAATTTGTTTCGTTGGATCAAATTTTTTTTCAACCATTGATATTAGGTTAAAGTTGAGTTGTTCCAAATAGAAGAACTCAAATAAAATTAGTTGGTAGTATCTAACCTTTTGAATAGATCAATTTTCCTAATAGAATTTAAACCAATTTAGCAATGTATTTTTTTGTTCTGCTCTCTCCAAAATTTTTAACACGCCCATGATTTATTTGTATTGATAATTATTTATTTATTGTTTTGTGAGTATTGTAATTTATAAACAAGTGTTAACATTTCAATTAGTAAATGGTTCTAATTTGGTAAATCTTCTTGAATTGATTAAATAAGTTTTTTTTTTTTCTCAAATCGAATTTTGGTGTGTTAAAAATTTTGAATTGGGGTTTATGTAAATAATATTTAAACCTAGAATCATTGAATATATCGATCATTTTTTATGGGACTGCCCATTCTATGGAAAAAATCGAAGAATTTGGATAAAAGAACCAATTTAAATTAAAAAACAATATGAATAATATCTTTGATATTATTCGTAACAAAGACTCATTATTTGTCTTATCATAGGTTAATTATAAAGAAAATTATGATTCTTTATTAAAATTTCTAAACAAAAATTTCAAAATTTGGGAAGTGCTATGTTTTCCAGAAATCAAAAGAATAGAGAAAAATCTTTGATTTTACTCAATTCTTTTAATTGCTGGAAAACTTAACGGTTATAAGAAGAAATTAATTTCCTCCCTTCAAAATAAAAAAAAAAAGGAATAAATTTTAATCTTTATAAATATTTAAAATAATTAATATATGAAAGTAAATCTTTGTTATATTTTTAGTTTTTGGGTAAGTAATGAACTGATTGGAATAATGAATATTAATTATTTCATTGTAATTCTGAAATACTGAAATTAAAAATTATTCCTTGATTTTCGATGTTGAATTTTCAAGATTCTAGTAATTATCTACAAAATTTTAATATTTTAGTTGATTTTTGTCATATTTTTTTTTTCAACAAAAAGAAAAAAGTCATTTTAAATAAATCCCAATTCAAAATTTTGAATAAATTAAAATTCAATTTTTGAAAAAAAAAATTTTTATTAATTAATTCCTGAAGAAATACCAAATTAGAACCATTTCACAAATGGAAATACCAATATTTTTTATCTAAATTACACTATCTACAAAATAAAATATAAATCATTATCAATACCTATAAATTATTCTGTTTGTTAAAATTTTTGGAGATAGTAAAACCTAAAAAATTATTGGTAAATTTGTCTAAAAAAATATTAGGTATATGGAACCATCAAATGGTTAGATAATAACAACTAATTTTATTGGGGTTCTTCTATTTTGAATAATTCAACGTTTTAATAAAAAATTAATTGTTGAAAAAATATTCCGATCAAAAGAAATAGG
This sequence comes from Anaeramoeba flamelloides, assembly GCA_027625915.1. Classification (NCBI taxonomy): domain Eukaryota; family Anaeramoebidae; genus Anaeramoeba; species Anaeramoeba flamelloides. The sequence goes on from JANTQA010000045.1 coordinate 2,124,717, forward strand.
TTACATAATTCAAAAAATAAAATGAAAACAAAAAACAAAAAAGTCAAAAAATGATTTTTATATTTTATTCAAAAATCCAAAAATATTGGCTATTTTCAATGAAATTGTATTATTATGACTGCTTGGAACCTTTTTAACTGTTTGGGGAATTTTGAATTTTCGTTAATTTACATTGAATAAACAAAGTATATATTTTTGTCAAGTTTAAAATAATGATTGTATTTTTTTTCAAATCAAACAAGATTTTTGAAACTGAGTAATTCCAGAACTTAGAAATTTTGTTTTTAAAGTATAATTTTTGTACACTTCCTCTACTTATATCAAGATTTATTTTTTCTTTCAGAGAAAAAAAATTTTTTTTAAATAATTCAAAAATCCGTAGAGAATTTGAACTTTTTAGAAAATGAGAAAAATGGATCAAAGTTTTCAAAACAATAATTCCTTTCTGAAATTAACACACAAAGTACGTTTGTCTTATAATACTCAGGTTTTTGTTTATTTTTCAATTTCAGAATGTTGCCAACATTTTTTTAAGAATCGATAAACTAATTTATCAGTGGAATTTTTTTTTGGTTCTTGTTCCCTTAAAGTATGAATTTTTTATACACCCAATAATTACATCTCAATTTTGGAGATTTTGTTAACAAAACTAATCTCTTAACCAAAGTATTGATAAGAATACAAATTTGATGTAAAGAATTCACTCAACCATTAAAAATCTATTCCTCAAAAGAGTGTTTTTTTTTTCTCTTCCTTTTGGATCATAACAAAAGAAAGATAAAATATGCAACTTCAATCAAAAAGAAAAAGAAATATTTTCTCATTTTTTCTTACTTTTTTCTCCTTTCTTTATTATTTCCACACTCAGTAAAAGCAAAATGAATTTCCTTGAAAAAAAAGAATCCTTAGCCAAATTATTTACGCATTATGATCGATCCAACAAGCCACGATCACCAAAATGGTTTCAAAATAAAAAAGGTGAAGATAGTTTATTATTTTTAGGAACAAACACAAAAAACAAAGAAAAGCCAGACTCGAATTTGTTTACACTTGATTTACAAAGTGGCGAATGGAACAATCAATATGAGGGATCGTTAACTGTGAAACAAACAGAATTATCAAAAGAGGAAATCCTTTTAAAGGAGCGAATGAGGGCATCCAAATCAAAAACCTTGGGCATTAGCAAATACATCTTGGACGACGAAAGCGGAAAGGTTTTGTATCCCATTGAAGGGCAGTTATTCCAAGACAATTTGAATGAGGATCTTGAGAACAAAGACATTAACAAAAGGCTGAAGGAAATCCCAAAGGTCAACGACGCAGCACGTATGCACTTAACCTTATCCACCGATGGCCACCTAGTTTCCTTTTTACGCAAGCGCAACATATGGGTGATCGACTTGGCTACTGGTGAGGAGTACCAATTAACAACCGATGGGAAATCTGGTTACCAGCCATTTGTGATGCAAGAAGAGTTTGATCTCTATAAAAGCTTTTGGTGGTCAAGTTTCATTGAAGAGAACGAGAACGAAAGGATCTACTCCATCGTTTATTTGGTGACGGACGAGTCCATGTGCACAAAGTATCCGATCCTTAATATGAAAGAGCACACCTTTGAAGTAGAAGAATTTTTGTACCCATGGGAAGGCACAGAAAATGCAAAGCAAGAATTAAGATTAGTCAAATTCAGTATCCCCAAGAAAAAGACAAACAATTTTAACATTAAGGAAACAGTCCAATACCTCAAGCCACACACACCTTTAAAAACTGCCTTCCAAGATCTAGAATATATTATTCAAGTTGGGTGCCATTTAGATTTTTGTTGGTTACAATTTATCGACCGTTCTCAAAAGCATTTAAAGATGATCAGATTAGAAATTAACGAAGATTTTATCGAAATCAATAATGAAAAAGAACAAGAAAAGGAAAAGTTAAAGGAAAAGGAAAAGGAAAAGGAAAATGAAAAGGAAATTAAGGATTTACAAAAATATCCAATTTTAGTTCAAGTCGACACAGAATATTGGATCAATTCAACCGAAATTATTTATTGGTTTAAAAACAACAGAAACAAATTTTTATTTGCAACTGAAGAAACTGGCTTTAGACACCTATACCTCTATGAAATCCAGGAAAGTCAAGAGAAAAAGATTCAAAAAGTTGTATGCAAGGCGATCACAGCGGGCGACTGGATTATATATGATACCTCAAAGCTTTTTGTTGACGAATCAAAGGAATTAGTTTACTATCTTGCTAATCCAGAAAGCGCACTTGAAAAGCATTTGTGTGTCTCTTCTTTTGCAGATGGCAATGATCCAAATGTCTTTTATATGCTAACCAAGCAAGGCTTTACACATGCAAATATTGAAATGAATAAAGATCGCACACTGTTTTTCTGCTCTTTTTCGAATATCGAAACAGATACAGAATACTCTGTCTTTAAAATTATCCAAAAGGAATCTCAAATGAATAAAAAATTTGAGCGGCCAAGTGTCGAAAAGGTTGTTGAATGCTATTCGACAAGGCAATTAAAAGAATCCTTCCCAGGGAAAATCAACCCTCCAAAAATGTTTTCCTTTGAATCCAAAACTGGTGAAACAATCCACGGCTGCTATTATGAGCCCGTGAACGCGAAAAGGCCATACAAAACGATTTTGAAAATATACAACGGGCCACATGTGCAATATATCACCAATAGCAGAATGATGACGATTTCCTTAAGAACACAGTTCCTTGTTTTGGAAGGTTATTGTGTCGTCTTGATCGATGGCAGAGGATCTTGGAATCGTGGGCTGAAGTTTGAAGGATATCATAAATTAAATATGGGTGGCTTTGAACTTGAAGACCAAATCCAAGGCTTACAAATGCTAATTGATAAAGGGATCGTACACAAAGAAAAAATTGTAATATATGGTTGGTCATATGGTGGATATATGACAGCAATGGCTTTAGCCAAATACCCTGATTTCTTTTCTTATGGAATATGTGGCGCGCCAGTGACACATTGGTCCATTTATGATACAGGTTCGAATTAATTTTTTTATTTTATTTTTTTTTTATTGATTTTAGATCTCTTTCAGAATGTATGTTCCATAGGCATTCTGGAGATACATACAACACAAATGCTATCCTTTCCGTTTTAGATTGGATAAGGTGAATACGATCTTTTATCCTACAGATTAAAAGATAACATTTGTAATGTACATTCAGAGTTCATTTAAGCTGTCACCCTTAAGGCACCATTGTGTATTTTGAAATTCAAAAATATTTTTTTTTTTTTTTTTAATTTCTCCAACAGGAATTTGTCTGTAAAATCCTATAGAATATCAAACCAGACTCTCATATTATGTGTTTTGCTATTAACAAAAGAGAAAAAATGAAGAAAAAATACCCTTTTAGGATTCAAGAATTGTATAGTGTTTCTTGTTTTCTAAGAGTTAAATTAAAGGGTTAAACTGTTATTTTCATTTGTAAAATCATCTTTAAAAGACAAAATTGTTGGTTAAACCACAATTAATTGTTTTATGAGATTTCTATTTGTATACAAATACATACTTTTTTAATTTGAATTATTAGATTTCTTTTCACCAAAGGTCTAAACTTTTGTTTCTGTCAAAAGGCGACCCAAAAAAAAATTTTCCAAATACCGATTATTTTATGATAATTAACCTTTAAAGGTTAAATAAAAAATAAGTAGGATAATATATATTCAGAGAATAGTTGATAACCTTTTGAGGCAAATCCAATTATAAAATATATTTTCTAAAAAATTGCAAAAACTCAAAATTCTTAGGGAATTCAATTAAAAAAAATAACAATAGAAATTTTGATCTTCAAAAGAAGATCCAAAGAAAATTTCAATAGTAGTAAATATCATTTTTCAACAAGTATTCTTACTGCTTAAATAACCTACGAACCACATTTTTTGGCTTAGTGACGATAGATCTTGTAATAAGAAATTTTTTTTTACAATAAATATCATTATCAGAAAAATGACAAAAAAGTGAAAAATCCAAAATGTGTAAAAATGATTTCAATTTTGAAATTTTCCAAATAAATTTTTTCTTCGAATATCCATTCAAACCCTTTAAATACATGTAATTCCCCTATCACAACTGGGTACCTTTGACTGGAAAATAGTTTTGTTTTGTAAAGATTCTAAAGTTATTTGTATGTGTTTTTGGCTTATAATTTCAAATCAAATTGATGCAAAAAAGGATACAGCAAAATGGTTGAAACTAATAATGTTTTTTTTGAAAAGAATTTATTTTTTATATTAGTTTATCAAATTGAATTCACAATTTTCAAGAATTTCATATTTTGTAGAGAATATTTCAAGATTATACAAGAAAATAGGAAATTCAGTATGGAAAAAATGCAAAAGTACCTGAAATGGAGATTGTCTCCTATACTTTTAAAATTTAGAGTATTCGGTAATAGTTTACACAGATTTAACTATATGTTTAACAGATTTAAAACAGATAAATGTTTGTTCTGTGATACATTAATCGAAGATATACCTCACATGTTATGGGAATTCCGGACCTATAATGAAGCGAGATTAGAGTGGTTAAAAGACTTAGTCAGACTAGAATACCTCAAATTTACGAAAACTAAATAAAAAAAAACTAGAAAACAATGAAAAAATGAAAAAGAAAATAATAAAAATAATAAATCAAAAAACAAAAGAGAAAAACACTTATGCTCTACTAGCTAACATTAATTACAAATACATATTCAAACATACTACTAAGTTCTTAAATAACTGCTTCCACACAAGGGTAATAGGTCATAATTCAATCACGGCCATAAACAATTAAAAAAAAAAAAAAGAATTTCATATTTTTTTTCCATCCAAAACATACCCATTATTTAATATAAGCGCATAGAAAATAATAGAAAATTAAAATCAGTAATACAATTAAAAAAATATAAAAAATTTATTAACCGTTGTGGAAAAAAAGTGAAACATGGTTTTTAATTGGGAACATTATTGAAAATGAAAAGTAAAATCAATAAAAAGAAGAAACCAATTAACTTCAAAGAATAACCCATTATCTTATTTCCAATCAACCCAAAAAATACAATTTAAATCTACTTGATTTATCGAAATTGTTGTTGTGGTTTTGGAGATCTCAAAAATAGTCAATTTTTTGAACAAATTTTTAATAATTGATCAATCAAAGAAAAGCCCATAAGAAAAGATAGTATTAAAAAAACGGTTATTGTGACGAAACATTCATTTTGTCTTTATTTATTAATTTATTCTTTTTTTCATTGATCTTACTTTGAATTATCAGTAATGTTCCCAATTAAAAACTGTGTTTCACTTTTTTTCCAGTTTCACTTTTTTTCCACAGCGGTAAATGTTTTTTTATTTTGAAGAAAAAATTCTTTTTTTTTTTTAGTCATATCTTTTTCATCCTAAAATTTGAGAAATATGTCGTACTACTGAAAATATTATCTACATTTAAATAATTTTTAATGATCGTGATAATTCAAAATTATATCAATTTTATTATATGTACCTACGACCCAAAAAACACTAAAAATGGAAAAAACTGAACAAATACCTTCCATTAAAAAAATTAAAAAAACTAAATGAAAAAATAAAAATAAATAAAATTTCCAATTTAACTTTTTCTTGAAAACATTTTTTGCCAAAATGATTGAATTCAAACTTGAAGTTATGTATATTTTTATCTACAATATCTTATTTTAACTCATTTACTAAAACAAATTCTAAATTATGGGAATTTTATTTTCACAAAAGGAACTATTTTGGTATTCAAATTTTTTTTTATTTTTAAATGGTAAAATTAAAAAAAAAAGTTATTTAAAAAAAATAAACATTCTGGAAAAATATTCTAATTTAATATATTAACTTATTTTTTGATTTCAAAATTTACTCAACACCATTTTTTCAAAAAAAAATAAAAAAAGTGCGCAGTAATTTCAAAAAATATTATTGATATTCCAAAATTGAGTGTTTTTATTCTAAAAAAATTTATCCGAGTGGTTAATTGAATTAAGTTATAAAGCTAGATTTCGAAAAATATTAATCAGAAAAAAATAGTGCTTTTTTATATTCAAGACATATTTTTATTTTCAGAGAGGTAAATGTTATAATTTTTTTCAGATGGAAAAACTAATGAAAGTGATTTTTAGCATAAAAGGGGAAGGAGAATGAATTTTCCATTTAATTAAAAATCAAAATGCATTCAATGCTTTTTAAATTATAACTTTTTGTTTAGATACGTCAATATTTATTTTGCACTTTTTAGAAATTTCCAAATTTTGGAAAAATTCTTGAAATTTTAGTATTAACCTTTGAGTATGTTCAAAATTCTGAAACATTTTTTAATAATAAAAAATAACCATTTAAATGATGTCTATTTTTTTTTATTTTATTTTATTATTTTAAAAATTCTTATTTTAACTTTCATAAACAGAAATCTTTCTCAAATATATTTCTTAATTTTTATAAAAATAACAATAATGATTTTTAAAAATTTATTTCTATTATTAATGAATATAGGGTATACTGAAAGATACATGTCTAATTCAAAATTAGAAAAGGAAGTTTATGAAAAATCTTCTGTTTTAAAATATGTTCCAAACATGAAAAAAGATAAAGCACGTATGTTCTTAATCCATGGGTTAATAGATGAAAATGTCCATCTAACAAATAGTACAAGATTAATACAATGCATGTATGATAATTCAGTTCCATTTGAATTTCAACTTTACCCCAAAGAAAGACATGGAGTTGGTAATTATAATTCTTATTGTTTCTTACAGGCCTCAATTCTAAATTTCCTTTCCAAAAATTTATAAATTTTTTAATAACCTATCTGAGTTATTAAGTTAATCCTTACAATTTTTTTTTTTTTTCTCACGCTTTTATTCTTTTACATTTACATTTTCTTTTTTTTTTTTTTTTTATTCATTCATTTGAAATCTACAAAAAGGAAATAAATTTTGGATCATTTTCTCTTAAAAAATTAAGATCATTTATTTATTTAAACTTGATTACATTTTGTATTAATTTTTTTATTTTATCCTAAACAAAAATTATATAATTAATCAAATGGGTTGTTATTTATTTTTGTTTGAAGATTAAAATATAAAGTAAGTTATTCTTAATTAATTCTATTTAGCAAACAGAAATATTATCATACTCAATACAAAAAATTATATCCTTAAATTTAGTCTCGTTTTTTATCTGCTTTTCGTATTCAACTTTGATTTTAATTAAAACCCAAATCAGATGTTTTTTTGACAGTCATCAGATGTTTTTAGAAACAACTTAATTTTATTTTAACCAAAATGCCATCAAGTAAAAATGGGTTATCATAATTTTATTGAAAGTGTAAGAAAGAATTATGAAAAAATCTTATTGATTTAAGTTGGAATTTTTTTTGATATTAAATTGTGGATTAAATTTATAAATAAACCAAAATTCAAAATTTTACACACAGTTAACTAGTTCAAACAATCACAATAATATAATTTCATTTAAATTGGGAAATAATTTTGATATTTGATTATTTTTTCGTCTTGTATGCTTTTTATATTCCTTTTATTTTTTGAATTAGGAAACCTATTTTGTTTGAGAAAAAAAAAATTACAACAGTGAATATTAGGTTAAAGTTAAGTTTTTTTTAAATAGAAGAACTCAAATTACATAGATGGTTGTATATGACCTTTTGATCGATCAATAATTCCAAAATAGAATTCAAACAAATTTACCAATGCATTTTTTTTTTTTTGCTCTCTCCAAGATTTTTAACACACCGATGATTTATTTGTATTGATAATTATTTATTTTATGTTATGTGAGTGTTGTAATTTAGAAACTATTGTTAATATTTCAATTATTAAACGGTTCTAATTTGGTTTTTCTTAAAGAATTTATTACACAAGGTTTTTTTCAGAAAGTGGATTTTGGTATATTAAAGTTTTTGATTTGGGGTCTAGTAATTATTATAAAAAATATTACTTTAAAGATTTTCTTAAGATAATTCTTTTTGTTTAGACAAAATATTATTTTTTTCAAATAAAATTTCAATTCAAGATATTTAAGAATTGTATAATTTTATTCTACAAATCCAATGCAAATTTTTTTTATTTCAAAAATAATTTAGATTATTCTTAAAGGTATTGTGAGTAAAAGACTAGGTAATTAATAAAAAACAAATTTAATGAATTTGAATTTTTTTCCACTTTTATGGATTGAGAAAATAACTTTTTAAAAACGTAAACAATTTCACAATTTTAAATATGGTAAACTAGATTAAAGGTAAAGATTAGAACCAAAAATTAAAAATTGTATTTTTTTTTTTTTTAAGAATCAAATAACAAACAATTGTTTAAAAATTAGTCAAATAATTGTCTTTTCGAGTGGAAGTTGATATTAATAAAAGAAATGCCTGTAAAAACTATAAGATATTTGATAAAATAAAAAAGCTCGGAAATTTTTTTGGTACTTTTAGTTGAAACAAATTGTCTAAATTTTCACAAGGACTTTAGGAACATAAACTCCGAGTTGACAATAAGATTTGTTAATAGTAAATATATACATATTAAAAGAAATTACAAAGCATCGCTTTTCTTCAAATTTATTTGGAGTTTCAGACTTTTTTTTTTTTCAAATTTGATTTCTTGAAAAGAAAAAAAAAGTAAAAAAGGGTAAATTAAAAAAACAAGAAGCAAAAAGCTCTAAAAAAATGTGCAAAAAATTTGAATAAAATTAGAAAAAAAATCAAATTATCAGAACGAACAATTGGAAATTTATTTTGAGAAATATTCTGAATTAAACTCATAGAATATGCCTAATCACTTCAATTAAATGGTCATCATTGTGCTGAAATGGATTTTAGAATATTGTCTCGGAATATTTTTCAATGGCAGAAAACATCTTTTCTAAAACTTTAGAGAATAATAATTTTTTTTTCTTAAATAATCTTAATTTCATTGAAAAAATCTTTGTTAAACTTGGAATAAATTTAGAATTTTTTTTTCTTTGGATACCTTGTCTTCATTATTTTTATTTGTTAGTATTGAATTGGAATATTAATAATTGAAAATATTAAAAATGATTGTTTTTTTTTTTTTTTTTCAGAATCAATACTATCCAATATAAAATATAAAGTATTATTTTCACCATTTTCAAAAATTAACTTTGTTGTTAAAAAAAAATAATATTATTAATTTTTTTTGTTTTTATTTTTCAAATATGTTTATTTTGGAATTCAAAAAATGGTTTCAAATTACTAAATTGTTTAAATGATGTTTACTACATCTATTGAGTAAACATAAAATACGAATTATAAAAATAAAATAAAATTAATCTTGTTATTTGTAATTTTTGTTTTTGAATAAAACACAAGTTATTTTATTGATATTATATTAAACATTTTATCAAAAAACGATAAATTTTACATTTTTCACAATAAACTTCTGATAGATCTTTTCTAAATATTAAAAAAGGAGATTGTCCCTTTCAAAAACGTATAAAAATCAAATGTATTTACAGATCTAAAAAATTAAAAAAAGAATTAAAAAACAAATAAAATAGTTCTAAAACAATTAAATTAAAACTTTTTTTATTAATTTATTTTGGTTTTTATTTAAACATAAAGAAAGAGTTATTATTGAAAACCAAGAAATTAAGTTCATGGTTTTAATAATTAAGCAACTAAAAGAAAAAATAAAAATTTTAAACGATAAATAAACATCTAGTTTATTCATTGAAAAAAAATATATTGATTGTTGATGGATTATAATTTTTTTTTTTCAAAAAAAAGTCAATTATAAGTAATTTTGTATAACAATTATAAATTACAAAGTGTTATGTTTGAGACACTACCAAATGAGCTATGTTGGTATTTTCTTCTGGTTGTTAAGGGTGCATCGGTATCAGTTATATCGTAAGAAGAGATTTCAGAAATGATTTTGTGTATACCCTTAATTGCGTCATACAATTCAATTAATTTGAAATTGGTATAATGCTGAAGGGTGGGTGTCCAATACTTTTTGTTGTTCTTAATAAATTGCATTTGTGAAACCTTCTTTTTTTTTAAGCTGGCCGAATTTTTATTCTTGGATTTTAAAGTTTTGAGTGCGAGAAATATTGCTGCGGAGGCTAATTGGGAGGGCTTAAATTTGATCATCTCGATCCTTGGGATGGTCAGCTCCAAATAATAATTGGCCAATAGTTTTAATTTGAGATATTGCGAATTACTAAAATGGGCACTGATCGCGGCGGCTTTTAAATACCGGGAAATGAAGGAATATGGGGACACAAATGTCACCCGAAAGCCGAGCATATTAAGGATCAAGCTTTCGGCTTGCAAAATCTCTTTTTTGGAATAGGTCTTATCAGAAATGTAAACAAAGTCATTTACCTCTGGTGGGTATATTTCTTCGTATTTTGAAGCAATTAACATTGCAGTGATACCAATTAATTGTAAGAGTTTAACAGGCACATTTCTTTTTGCCAAAAATTTGTCGACTATTTTACAGGTTAAATATAGCACCTCGGTTTTTAATTCAAACTTTAAATGGACCCCACACAGCCAATCGAAAAGGATGCCTCTCATCTCATCAGTTACCCGGTTTTGGGCCGACAGAAAGTCTAACGGTGTCATTTGTTCTATTTCCTTCAGTTTTTTGTTGTGGTAAATATCTTGCACAAATTCTGTGACATATTGTGGATTTTTCCCAAATGGTTTATCAATATCATATATTTTTGGTTTTGATTTTTTTTTTTGTTTTTCTTGTTGTTGTTGTTGTTGGTTTAATACCTTGATGGATAGTGTTTTTTTAAGTCCACTTTTGTGGCTCAATTTTGATTTTTGTTTCTTTTTCAAGAGCCTTTCGTTCTTCCTTGACTTTTTGAAAATCCTAGTGTCGCCATTGACTTGGTTGTTGGAAGTCTTCCTGATTCGTACATTCTGTGGTTGATCTTGTTTTGAGGAAAGGCCTAGCTTTGTTGATTTTGATCGTTTTTGTAAAATTGGTTTTTGACTTTGGTTTGTGATCTTTCCAAGAACTGATCGTTCCTTTCCATAGCCAAAGCCTTGTTTCCCAGACTTGCCTCTTTTTAAAACATTTTTATTGTTATTGTTTTGTGAGACTAGGAAACTTTTTCCCTTCATCCTGTTTTCGGAAATATAGCTAAATTGATTTTCATTTTCATTTTCATTTCTATTTGAAAATGTGTTTGTTGGTAAGTAGCCGATCTATAAATTTTAAGAATTGAATGTTAGAAAAAGGAAGAAAGTGATTTGGTGTGTTGTTTGATTTAGTTGGGGTGTTATTTCTTTTCTAAAAAGGAGTTAGAACAGTTTAAAAGAAGAAAATTCTTACCATTTGAAATTAAAAATAAATGAAAAAAAAATAAATTAATTATTAACGGAAAAAAACGTTATTTATTCAGAAATGAACGTTTTTACAATTGTGAGATAAGTCTTATAACATGAATGTGTAAGTAATCAATAAGTCGATTTTGTTCATCGTTTTATTATTTTAATAGAATTAGTTCCAACAACGGTAACTTTCAAATAATATTTTTTTGATATCTGAGTTTAAAGAATGACTAACATTTTGAAATTTCAGAACAATTTATAAATTACCTATAGAGGTATAGTTTGGAAAATAATACTTTCTAAACCAATTTTGACTTTTATTTTTAAAAAAATACAAAGGAGGAAATAATAGAAAATATTGTCACTTTTTATTATTTTGGTGTGCTCTTCCACTGGAAATGATAGATTAAATATTTTAAAATAAAGTCTTTGAATTTAATTTCATTCAATTAATTTGATTTTCAAAAAAATAGTTTAAAATTATTTTTTGAGTTACTATTGCAAAATTAATCTCCAAAAGACTAATCTATGTTTCAAAATGAAAAAGTAATTTCTTTTTTCAATAAATTTTTCACCTTAAATGATCAAATAAATAATAAGTAAATGTGATCTTGCTTTCCAAAAGTATTACTCTGAAATTCGAAAAAATGAATTATAAGATTAACAATGAAACCATTTTTCTCTAAAAAGAGATAAAATTTAAGGCTTACAAGTCCTGAAATCTCGAAAAAAGATTATTTTGTGTAGTTTGAGACCAGTTGTTAATTTGGTTCTTATCTGATCGATCTTGTGCTTGGTATGGATTATATTAGTGGTTCAAAATGGCAATTTTTGATAATTTATTTTTTTTTTTCTGAAATCGACTGTCGTCAAAATAACATGTGCAAAAAAATATAATGTGTGTTTCAAAATAAAAAGCGTGTTTTTTTTTGTTATAGAATACCCCTACATAAACCAATCAAAGAAACCAATAATAAACCCTAAAAAAAATATGGTATTTGTTTCAAAAAGTTCTATTATTTAAAAGTAAATTCTAAAAATGAAGGATAAAATTGCAAAATTTATCTCAAAAAATGGAGTAAATTTTTTGAAAAATTTTTATCAAAAAAAAAACAAAAAAATTCAAAAAAATTGAGAATATTATGGAAAAATTTCAACGATTTGCATGAATAATTTAAATTTTACTAAAAATAACCAGACCTTTACTTTAAAAATTGATTTTAATTTAGGTATACTATTTGTTAGTTGATTGTATGTTGCCTGGGTACAAGAATAAAAAAAAAGCACGTATAATATTTTGAAACATAGATTATAGTCTTTGGGCACGCTTTATTTTGATCACTGTAATTAAAGATTTTAAGATTAATTGGATGGAACTTAATTTATAAAAAAATGTGGTTTGTGGGCTGTTGATTGAAATTTTTAATTAAGTTTGGTTTTATTTAGAGCTTTAAAAAAAATTTTTTTTTTCTGTTAGCTAATTGACAAAAAAGTAAATCAAGATTCTCTTCTACAACCGTAAATTCAAAAGTTATTCTTGAACAACTATCAATCTATCAATCTTACACTCTTCAATTGGTATTTTGAAAATAAGAAAAAATAAATTGCCAATAATTACCTTTTGGACCAATATAACAACCCATTTCAAAATCCCTTTGAAGCAGAACAATAATTAGATAAGAACCAAAAATCACAAGTCACCATACGAAATAATATATATATATATATATATATATATATATATATATATATATATATATATATATTCTTGAAATTCAATAAGATTGTAGACTGTGTGCCAAGAATAGAAAAAAATTTAAAAAGAAAAGTAAAAAAGGAAAAAAAATAACAAACAAATTATTTTGTCGGTTTCAAAAAACATATTTTGATAAGTTATGTGATAAGTTTGTGAATTACCACAATTCACATCCCAAATATCAAGATTTTTTTTAATAAATATTGAACTAAAACTGTCTTGTTTACATTACACCCATTTTTAACAAGCCCTAATTACCCATCACCATTATTTTACCAACCGTAACACACCCAATACATTTTAATTGCTATAAAACAATAATATTTACTGTACACTTAGACAAATATTTCCTTTTCAAGAAAAATCAGCACACACTATAAGGTTTTCACAACTGTAGCTTCTTCCAACCAAAGAAAAATATGATCTGAATTTACAACTCCAGTATGTACCCCTTTCTTGGAAGCGTCCATCTTTGTGATTTTTTTTTTTTTTTTACTTCTATTTATCCACCAAGTTTGAAAATTTAAGAAAATATCAGCTCTTTCATTTTTTGTTTTGAAATTGTGCTAAAAAATGAAAATTTCGATTCTTCTACCTCATTTGTAGATTTACTTTCTAAATTCTACTAATAAACACACTTTTTATAAAGTTATGTCAACAATTCAAAGTTTTATTAATATGCAAAAATATGATAAAGTATTTTTTCTTTCAAAGAATGAAGAAAAACAATTTCAATCGAAATTTAAAGTTACATGTGTTTTTTGTTGTTGTTTGGTTGTTAGTAAACCCCGGCAACATTTCTACAGTAATATCTAAAAAGGAAAAAAGATCATTTGTTTTCTCAAATTAGTCTTTCCATATATCTAAAAACGCGAAAGAAGGTTTGGATAAATCAAATTTTTGAGAAAACTTCCTAATGTATAAAAACGAAAAAACATGGGAAATTGTTGAAACGTTTTTATTGTTTATTTTTAATTTTTTATTTAATATAAGAGAGTCAAATTTTCATTTTAAGGTGCACCATTCAGAAAAAACTGTTAAAAATTCTTGAATTATTCTTTGTTATTTACTGAGTGGGTTAAAATTTTATATAACCTTACAAATATTTGGTCAGAAAATGTAACTCACCAAAATTCCAATTTCTTTTAAAGGAAAGATAATTTTTTCCATTTTATTGACAAATAAATATTTTTTTATAAAAAAAAAACTATTAATTTTTCTGATTGAATTTTCATTTAGATCTTTGAACACAAAATCCCACAAAACCTTTCACACAACACCTCGGCACATTTTTCTTTAAACAATCCCTTCTTTTTTAGTCGAGAAACGAGATAAACAAAAAGGATTGTAACTGCGACATAAATCTAATATTTTTGGTATTTGGTAGTTAAGATTCTGTTCAAAAATTCAAACAGAATAAATCTATCTTGAAAGAATTGTTATTAAGAAGCCTAATTAAAAAAAAAAAAATAAAAGTATCAACACAAAAACTAAAAAAAAACAAAGAGAAAGCTCCAATTTCTATATAAGAATTGTTTTGATCTATGGTAACATTGGAACATCTCAAGTAATCCAATGTTCAAAACTCAGATACAGTATGGACCTCAAAAGTGGGTATTATTTATTGAAAATGTTTCAGTGATCACCTTTTTTTAGGAGAGACAATCGTGATTATTTTGAGTTTTTGTTCGAATTTCTTAATAAGGGTGATGGTTTTTATTTCCCTTAAAATTTTTTCTAAATTTTTCTTTATACATTACTCATAAAATGAAATTGTGATCCATATAGAGAATATTTTGATATACATGAATTCACTTTATAAATAAGATGTGATCAAAAGCTTTAAAGATAATTTTTGTCAATTTCCAACACAGAGACATAATCAGTTAGACTTTTAAGAAACAAACCGTCAACAAAATTTAAGACACAAAAAAAACGCTCAAACTATCACACAAAATACAAATTCAAGTAAAATAATTTGTAAAAAAAAAAATTCCAAAAAATGTACTTTAATTTGAGATTTTTTTGTTCCTTATATTTAATTGATATTTTGAAACCTAAAAGTGGAACTGAATGTAGAAATTCTTTCAATTTATGAAACAACTCATTAATTTATTTTAAATTTAGTAATACTAAAAGAAAAGTAAAAAGGTCTTTTACAACATTTTTATGAAAATTTTTTACAGTAAAGCCCCTAAAGGAAATACAATCTCAAAAAACAAATATTTTTTACTTTCGAAATACAGTAAAAATTAATTGTACTAAAGTTTTATTGTTCTTTTCAATTACTAAAGAAAGAAAACCCCCTTAATAGAAGAATTTAGTATGAAAAAAATTTTAGGGTTAATCATTTTTTATTGTTCGATTTTTTCCAAATTTTGCTGATTAAAATTACTTTGTGAATTGCTATGTCAAAACAAAGTTTTCAAGCAATGGTAATTTATGATTACGAAGCCCAGGACGAAGGTGAGCTTGATTTAACTTCAGGGGAAGTTATTGAAGTTATTTCCGAAGATGCTTCTGGTTGGTGGACAGGCAGGCATAATGGCATTGATGGTGTTTTCCCCGGTAGCTATGTTGAATATATTGTGGAAGACGAAGAAGAAGAAGAAGAAGAAGAAGAAGAGGAACAAAAAATTGAACCAAAAAATTCCCAAACTTCTCTTCGTAATCAAATAGTCCAACAACCAAAAACACAAGAAACACAAACCGTCAAACAAAACTCATATAATTACCCAAAAAAACAAACCCAAACCCAAACATCCTCAAATTATCAACAAAAATCCTTCACACGAACAACAACAAACACAAATACAAATACAAATACAAACACAAACATAACTTCAAACATTAGATATTCACCAAATTCTTTTTCGATTGACAATACAAAAAAAATTTCTAATTCAACAAATTCAAATAATTCGCATATAACAAAGTAAGAACATTTATCTTTTTTTTTTATTTGCTTTTTTTTTTGTGTTTATTCAATTACTTTTTTTGTACTACTTGTTAAATAACAAATTTCTTTAAACAGGCCACAGTCTCTTTCAAATAAGACCCAACAAAAAAAATTAAATCAAGGAAAAGAAAAACCAAAACCACAAACACAAGGTGCTCGTTATATTAATGTAAATATTTTCCTCTTCTTTTTTTACCAAACAAATTTTTACACTCTTCATTTAGTTTCTTGGGGTTAAATAAAACAAACAAAAGTAACAGTTGAATACTATTCACCTAATCGAAGAAAAAAAAAAAAAAAAAAAAAAAAAAAAAAGAAACCCTTATCCAACTTCATTTTTTAAACTTACACAATTAAATCCAAGATAATTCAATTAACAGACCCATTAGATTCTGAGATTTTTGAAAATATTTTTTGAATAAATGGGTGAAAAACTTGTTTTATCATTTGACCAAACAAGTCATAAACAAGCAAACAAAAGATTGAGATTTTCAGTTGTAAAAAAGAAAAACAGTTTTTTTTTTAAACAGATCAAGGACCAACGCTGTTTGTCAAAGGGAAGAACCATTTCATAAATAAAGATCTTCAAACTAAATCCAAAAAGGGCTATTTTTCGTTTAATGCCCTTGGAACAATTTGAATTCTATGTCAATACCTCACTCCAATTGGATTGATATTAGATCTCTTACATTTTTTACTCAATAAATTTTTTATAAATCAGGTGGAAAAAAAAAAAAAAAGATTACAACTTAAAGAAAATCTTTTTAATATCGTGGCAAAAAGCAAATTCCAAATTAATAAAATTAGCCTTCCGCTGTTTTAATAATATTATGTATACTAACCAAATGTGATTTTATATTTACCAACCAATTGACATTTATTCACTAGCCCTTTAAAGTATATAACCGTTCTGGAAAAAAAGTAAAACAGGGAAAAAAAGTTCAACACGTTTTTTAATTGGGAACATTAAGAGAACCTCGAAAGTAAAATCAATAAACAAAAGAAAAAAAATATGATTAAAAACAAAATTCAGGACTAAAAACGTTAAACAGTTTTTTATAATACGGTCTTTTTTCGTATGGAGTTTTTCTTTGATGATATATTATTAAAAATTTGTTGAAAAAATTAATTATTTTTGCGATCTCCAAAACCACATGGACAATATCGATATGAAAGTAGATTTATTATTGGTTCATTGGTTTGATTGAAAATAATATAATGAATTATTCTTTGAAGTTAATTGGTTTCTTCTTTTAATTGATTTTACTTTTCGTTTTCAGGTTTCTGTGATTCTATTAAGGTTCCCAATGAAAAACCTTGTTTCACTTTTTTTCATTGTTTCACTTTTTTTCCACAACGATAATATCAAATTTTAAAAAAGTTGTATCAAATTCTAACTTTTCAATTTTTTTGTTCAAAAGTCGAAAATTAAATATTTTATTCTAAACTCCATTTCAAAATCATTGGTCGATTAAAAATCAAATTTTGGAAATAAATATTTTTATTAATTGAAGTTATCTATTATAAATCAAAAAATTACTATTTTAATATTCAGTTCTATACACTAGAAATATTTTTTTTTCATCTAAAAATAAAATAAAAAAAAGTCAAAAAAAAAATAAATAAAAATTGTACCATTTATTATGAAATTTAGTTTATTTGATGATTTGTATCTAAAAAGAAAAGTCCCACCAAAAAGAATATCAAAAAACAACCTTAAGGTAAATATATTTGAGATAAAATGATTTTAATTTTGCTCAGGAAAAATTTAAAATCTGTTAATTTTCATTTTGGAAAACTGGTATTTCAATATTAGATTTTATATTTTCATCCCAATAATTTGATCTTTAAATAGATTCTATCTTTGAAGTTGGTTACCTAAAATAAAGGATAATAAATCGAAAGTTAATTTTCCAAAAGGGTTTCAGTTTAAAATAAGATGAGAAAAATTAAAATTAGAATTTTACTTGTCTTAGAACATGAAATAACAAATAAATGTGAAAAGTCCTGAATCCTTTTTCTGATTTGATCTCAAATAATCTGACTCATTATTTTAAAAATAAAAGGAAACTGCAGACGAATTAAAACCACCTTTTAAAGAAAATTCAACACAACTCCTTTATTAATTAACTTTAATTCAAAACACTAAATTTGAAAAAGTATGAAGATCTACAAAAAACAAACTTTGAACAAGATTTAAAGAAGTTAAGAAAAAACAAAATTTTTATTGTTATTCTTTTAACACGTTTGCTTACATTGATAAACCAACCTTTTAAACAAAAAAACCAACAAGATCTTTGATCCTTCGTTCCATATTTAAAAAGAATTCAAAACATTTGATTTCTTTTTTTGAAAAATCAAATCATAGAAACCATAGAAATCACAAAAATCACAGAAACATGTAATCTCAAATTTCGATGACTTTTTGATTTTTATTTCTTAAAAGTCAATTCTGCCACTTTGGCTGTTTTACTAATTCTAAATTCATGATAAAAGGTGTACATTAAAAATGATAAACTTTGGAATCGTATTAAAAATTAGAAGATTTTAGGAATCGAAAATAAATCGATTTTCTATAAAGACGTTTTATTATACCTAAAATATGGCTTTTTCATACTTTATAAAATACATTTTTTAACCAAAAATACATGCTTATTGATAACAAATAAAAGTCAAACCATTTTTTTTTTGAAAGTTTAAGAAGATCTAATTGAAGTGAATCGACATAAAAGTCTTGTATCTTGGAAAAAAAATGATCTACTACAAAAAAAATAAAATTTAATTTTATAAACCTTTCAGCCCAGACAATTGCCTTTTCATAATAATTAACAAAAAGAATTCAAATAGTTTAAAAATAAACCTTTTAATAAAAAAAAATATATATATGAATCTTTTCATTGTGAAGATTGTACAATTTATTAACTATTAAAATTAAAATTTTCACTTTTGATAAAAAAACAGACAATAATTTCATGATCTAAATTTATTTTGATTTCTGTTTTTTGTAACAAATCAACGAATGAAAATTATCAGGTTATTATTAGTTCTTCAAAGTATATTCTTGAAACTATCTATACTTATTAAATATTGAGAAAAAAATTGAAAAGTTTGAATTTCAAAATCCTGATTTAAAAATTAAACAAAAAATGTAAAATAAATTCCGATCAATAAATCAAATCCAAAAACTTTTTGGAATAGAGTTTAATGATTTTATAGCTTATTGTTGTTCAAAACTTTAACAAAAAAAAATCTTACCTTCTTTTTACTTTTTTTAGATTAAAAAGCGAGTACTACAAGTTCACCCGTTTAAGGAATTAGTGTCTACCAACGAGAAGTCCAAGATTAAAGTAAATTGTTATTGGGTGTAAATCACATTAGTGCGTCCATGGTTCAAATGTCTCTAAAAAATGGATTAGTAAAGTAGTACTATTTGTTGATTTCATCAATATTAAATTATATCAATGTATTAGTAAAAAAACCCAACAAATTCAGTAAAAAATCTATCTTTTGCCACAAATTTAAAGGTTGAAACATCAATTTTCAGACTCCAAAGTTGCAAAATATCTTTCTTAAATTTTATGGTGAAATGTAGATTTACAAAAACGAAATTTGATTTTTTTGAAAAAAATTAAATAATTAACAAATAAGATTATTTTAGACAAATTATTTCAGAAATATTGGAAATATATTGATGTTACATTTAACTGTAGAAAAATAAAACAAAACTAACCAGTATTTGGGTTTTTATGTTAATGATTATTAAAGTTAATCTTTGAAATTAAAAAATTAAAAAAAATATTTACTTTTGCAAGTTCTAAATACTGTTTTTTTCCGATTTGAATTATTAAATCCAAAAATACTATTAATTTTGAGTTTCTATTTTAAGATTTGGAAAAATAATTAAAAAAAAATCTAAAATAATTTTTTTAATCGAGATAATTAGTAAAAAATCCAAGAATTTATTGTGTAATAATAATTATAATAGATTTTTTAGAATTCACAGAAACCACGTGAATCATGCAGCACTAATATCATTTACACCCAATTCCATCATACTTTCATTATAGATGAATCTATGGTCAAGTTAATTGCTTAAAGTTGTTTTTTTTTTTGAGTTTTCTGTTTATTCCGAAAATAATTAGATTTTCGTTAGGTTTTTTTTACTTTAGAAATAAACCGAAAATTTTAATAAATTTTCTGTTTATTTCTAAAGTAAAAAAAACCTAGAATACTCCAAAAATAAAATAGAAAACCTCAAAAAAACCTAGAACACTTAACAAACAAAAACTAAAGGTCTCGAAAAGCGCTTTTTGCTTTTCTTAAATTTTGGAAATTAGTAGGACAATTTTCTTAAATTTTCTTTTTATTTCTCAAATTAAAAAAAACATGATTGCACCCCACAAACCCTTAATGCCGAATTCAGAGATATTATTTAACCGAGCAAAAGTTCGAATCCGGCCCCCCCCCCCCCCAGAATCAAATTTGTTGCATAAAGAGTGAGGAATTGTGTTCCAATTCACATTCAGGTTCAATTTTTTAGCGAAAAAATATTTAAATTTGTCACAATAATTTCTTCATAAAATTAATGGTTCTATGAAGCATAACCACGATTTTTTTAATTAGAAATCGCATCTATGTGGTATTATGGTTTTTGTAACTTTTTGAGAAAATTATAAACAATCATAAATAATGCGGTTATTAGTACTCGAACATTCTATTCTTCAGATTAGTATTGTAAGCTGAATTCTTTATCACATTATTAAATCTTAAACGTTTCATTTTTTACAATTTTGTAATTTAAATTACAAAACTGTAAACCCTTTTTAACAAAAACAAACATCTAAAAAAGATAAATTTTGTTTACAGATGATTTGATTCTAATAATGGAAGGACCAATAACGGAAATTGATCAAAAATTAGTAAAAATATATAAAATTATTCAAGAATTTGGAATGAATCCAAACACTGACCAAACTTTTGAAATTTAACCAATTATCCGAAATAAAATATTTAATAGGAATTATGATAGAAAAGGAACATTATTAACAAAAAAATATCGAAAAAGTTAAAGATAGTTTTTAAAAAAATATAACTTGATTTTTAACCAAAAAAAAAAATTAGCTAATGGTGTAAAATTCCAAATGTTTAAATCGATTTATATTAGTCAATTATTCTATGAACTAGTTATTTTTAATTTGATCAACAAGATTTCAATTTAATCAATCTTTGGGTAAATAAAAAAAATACAAAATTTTTAAAAAATAAATCCATATTCCCCTAGAATAATTTATTAAACTGAAGCAAAAATTGATAAAGGCAGATTTTCGATCTATAAAAGAAGATATAAACTTAAAAATAAATTAAAACTCAAAAAGAAATTTTGGGTTTTGGACCTATATCCAAAATTTTAAAGTTTTAAAAAAAGATGAAAATATAAATTATTTAATAGAAAACGTGAAATTTTAGAAATGCAAATCTAAACGATTTTAGAGAAAATTTAAATATAAATAGTTCTGGATGGAAAGGCCAATAATATTTAAAAATTATTAGATATAATAATAATAACAATAAACAGTCGTGTGGCAGAGCTTTGTGGAGGGCTGTAGAGTATCTAGTTATTTTTTTTTTTTTGGAAATTAAAAAAAAAAACAAAACCCAAAAAAACAAACCAAACGAGCTTTTCGCGTGAATAATACTTTATTAAGAAAATTGACCAATTTTACGAATTAACAGAAAACTTGAGAAAAGATAACTCAATATATTTTAATAATTTAAGAAATCAAAATGAAAATTTAGTAATTTTTCTGTTTATTTCTACAAATAAAATAAACTGAACAACAAAAAACTATTTACAATTTATGTAAATAATATTAAAACTTAGATACAGATGAAGATACCGATCATTTTTTCTGGGATTTTCCAGTCTATTAAGAAAATCGAATAATATAATTCAAATTAATAACAATAAAAAAAAAATAATATCTTAAATACTATTCAAAATCAAGAATCATTATTTATCTTGTCATTATTTCAAGATAAAGAAAATTATGATTCTAAATCAAATTTAAAAAAAAAAAAAATAGAAGTGCCGTCAAGTGCCGTAGAGTGTCGAAAAGTGTCCAAGTTTTCCAGAATTCAAAAGAATAGAGAAAAATCTTTGATTTAACTCAATTCTTGAATAATGGAAAACCTAACGGCGGTTTTTTTTTTTAATTTAAGAAATAAAAAAAAAACCTAACTAAATTTTCGGTTTATTTCTCAAATTAAAAAAAACCAAACGTAGAGTGTCGTAGAGTGCCTAGGTTTTTTTTAATTTTAGAAATAAAAAGAAAATTTTTGAAATTTTCTTTTTTTAAAATTAAAAAAAACCTAACGGCGGGTTTCTTGAGGTTTTCTGTTTCATTTGTTAAATCTATCGATTTTCGTTAGGTTTTTTTGAGTTTTCTATTTATTTGGAAAATCAATAGATTTTCGTTAGGTTTTTTTTACTTTAGAAATAAACCGAAAATTTTTTAAAATTTTCGGTTTATTTCTAAAGTAAAAAAAACCTAGAACACTTCACAAATAAAATAGAAAACTCAAGAAAAGCTAACCTGCAGTTTTCCAGAATTTAAAAAAAAATAGAGAAAAATCAAAAATTTTACTCTATTTTTTTAATTTAAAAAAAACTTACCGACTTTAATATGAAATTAATTTCCACTCTTTAAAATAAAAAAAAAAAAAGTTAAAAATTTAAAAATAATAATAAAATTGATTTTTAAAAGTTTACAAAGACTATATTTGATGTTTAAATACCGTATAAAAATGTGTGTAATGATTTTAATTTTAAATTGATATTCTATAGTTAAGCATATTTTATATTCATTCTTCTACTTCTTATTTATTTTTATGCATTTATATATAATATAATAGAATAAATATCTTTGGGATGAACAAGGAACGAAATTTACTGTTACTGTTGGCAATCCAAAAAAAGAAGGAAAAATCAGGAATTTCACAACATATCAAATAGCAAGCCGCGGCACAAGTGTACCTAAAAGATATTCAAATTTTGTCTGGCTTCGAACCAAATTAGTCTCTGAATATCCAAACTTATTAATTCCACCCATTCCTGAAAAGCAGTCAAACAAATTTGATGAAAAGGTGATTAAAAACCGAAAAATTGGATTAGAAAATTTTTTAAATTGGATCACAGCGCACCCGGTACTACGAACGTCACCTTTAGTGACAAACTTTTTAAAAGAAAAAATGGATTCGAATCAAAAAAAATTTTCAAAGAAACTTGGGAAGCGATCAATACCCTTTTCACAAAAAATTGGTTACCAGTCTGGCTTATCCTCAACTGAAGAAACAGAGGAAGTAGATCGATTCATAGAAGGAATAAATTCATTGACAGAACATTTAAACATTGTTTGTAAATCAATAAAAAATAATTTAATAAAAAACAGAGTAATGATAGCTAACGATTTGAAAAAACTCGGAAAGGCCTATCAAGATCTTTCATCTAATGATGGCAAGGGAATCTGTTGGAAAAATAATTGTAAAAACTCCAGAAAAATACAAGATGGCTTAAATACAATTGGAAGAAATATGACAGCAATCTCACAATCTTGGATGGATTTATCCGAAATTGAAACGTACAAATTATTAAATACATTTAAACAATATCAAAAAATTAATACATCCATGATAGATTGTCTTAAGCCCAGAAACGAAAGCTGTGATAAATTTAATTATACTCAAAAAAAATTTATACAGTTTTCAACAAATTCAAACCCAAAATTAGATGAGATTAGAAAGCAAGTCGAAATTACAGAAGAAAATAGAACTCTAATGAATAAAATTGCTTTAGCTGAAATGGAATTCCTTCACCTACAGAGACAAAAAGATTTTAAAAAAATGTTGACAGAATATGTTAAACAACAAATTTCATTCCATACAAATATTTCCAAAAAATGGAAAGACACAAAAAAAATTTTCGATTCAATAGAAATTGAGAGAAATTCAAATAATTAATACATTAATACGCCACTCGATTTATTAATTTTGTGATCATTATTGTTTTTTTTTTTTTTTTATATTTTATATTTTTATCATTTTTTTATTTTATTTATTTTTCTTTTTCTTATTATATTAATTCGTTTATTGATTAACTCGTTAATAAATTATTAATTTTTTAAAAAATAATTAAAAATTCAAATACAGTTATTATACAAATGTGTGGAAATATATCTTTTTCGAAATCGATCAGAAAGCAGTTCTAAATTCTATCTAGAACTTTTTTTATTTACAATTTTAAATGCCTTTATTTTATAATTTGTTTTAAAATTATTTTGGTTATTAAACATGAAAAAATCAGAAATAATTTTACACTTCACTAATATGAAAAAATAAAATTGAAAATGCCAAGTGAGACAAAACTATTACTTCAATTATCATTTCATCTTGTTAATTGAGTTTATTAACAATATAATCAACATTCCAGTTCTTAAAAATCTTGGGGATGTTGTATTTATCGTTATTAATAGTACTGCCTTTTTTAAAAGTCTCTAGTCTAGAAAAAAAGGTATATTTTGGGGTAAAAAATTTTAAATGAATGTGAAAATGAATTTCCCATAAATTCAACTTTAGGATATTTTTTTGAAGAGATAATAACAAATAGTTTTTGAAACACTCTACTCTTCTAAAAAAACTCAAATAATGAAAAAAAATTCCTGATGATAAATATTGCAATGCCGGTCAAGTACCGAGCTTTACTTGAGGTTTTTTATTTCATATGTAAAATCTATTGATTTTACACATAAATAGAAAACTCAAGAAAAGTTAACGGAAAGTGTCCAGAGAGTGCAGTCAAGTACGTATTTTTTTTTAAAAATTAAAAAAAAGCTAACGGTTTTTTCAGAATTTAAAAGAATTGAGTAAAATCATATATATTTTACTCAATTCTTTTAAATTTTAGAAAGGTTAATGGTGTTTTTTTTTTATTTTTGGAATAAACCAAAAATTTTGTAAATTTTCGGTTCATTTCAGAAATTAAAAAAAGCCTAATGGAGGTTTTCTTGCTGTTTTCTGTTTTATTTGTAAAGTACCTATCTTTTCTTGAGGTTTTCTGTTTTTTTTTGTTAAGTATTCTAGGTTTTTTTGAGGTTTTCGATTTTATTTCGAAAATCTATTGATTGTCGAAATAAATAGAGAACTCAAAAAAGCAAAACGAAAATCTATTGATTTTCTAAATAAAAAGAAAACTCAAGAAAATATAAGAGCAGTTTTCCAGAATTCAAAAGGATATAGTAAAATCTTAGATTTTAATCAATTCTTTTAAATTCTGGAAAAGCTAAAGGAAAATTAAAAAAAAAAATATTTATACAAATTTCAAAAACAAATAATTCCTTAATCATCCAAATAATTGATTCCGATATGATAGAACAATTAATTCATTAATAATTACAAATAATTGATTACTTATTTAAAAGAGATTCATCATATTTAAAATACTTTTAAAATATAATAAAATGACTTCTTTTCTGTAGAGAAAAAATTCTTCAATTTTTTTACTATTAAATTTGAAGAAAACTCTTAATAAAACCATGAAAATTAAATTTTGCAACTTAAATTGAAAAATATATTTTTAAATATTTTTTTGATCAGTGATCTTTTATTAACCAATTGTGTTTATTATAATTGAAGTTATGAAAAAGTGTAAAATTAGCCAATATTTAATTTTTTTTTGAAAAATTTTTTTAATGATCATGCTGTGTAATACCTGAAATAATTTCTTTTCCATTTTTTTTAAAAATTTATTGGTCTTTAAAATAGAAAAAAAATATACACTTCACACCGTTTTACTCAAATTTCTCAAGTAATAACTTGAAATTGTTAATTGACTTTTTCTATGAATCGATGATTTTTAATTATTTTTACACCAGATATTTATGTTTATTGACAATTGTACCTTGGTGTATTTTTTAAGGAATATCGGCACCCGATACTCTTCTATAATTAAAGTATGTTGTAATTGGAATTGAAAACAATTATATTAGTCCTCTGTATTTTGAAAAATGCTCTAAAAAATTCATTAGAACTATTAGTATATAAAAAATTATTGGGGTTTTTAATTTTTGATTATAATTAATAATTATCATTTAGGAGAATTTTTTTTTTTACTTTTTTAAATAGAAAATTTATAAAACCTAAATAATAATATTCCAGGAATTTAAAAAATTAATATTTAGAAACCCACTATGTATTTATTTTTTCAATTTTTCCAATTTCAAAACGACTCAATAACCATCAATAAAAAAAAAACTCAAACAATCATATTAGATGTATTTTTTTTTTTATAAAGAAAGTTATATTTTCTTATATTTTCATTATTTAAGAAATAATTAGTCAAAAGAATCTCTGAGTCAATTAGCCAAATATCAAAAAAATAGAATTTTTTTAATAAATTAATTTATCTATGGAGACATAGTTATGAAAAAAATACCTTACACGAAAATAATTTCTTCAAGCAATTTGTATCTTCAGAATTAGTGAAATTGCTTGAGAATTTCTTTTATTTAATCATTATCCCTTAAAAATTATAACTCATCACTTATTAGAATGGCTATTCATAGTTTACACATATTAAAAACAATACCCAAGAAATCAAAAACAATAAAAAAACTTTGATTGGTCAAATTCATAGTAAACCCTGATAAAAAATAGATTTTTTTTAATAGGTAGATCTACTTATTCCATCAAACAATTAAATGTTTCCTCCATAGACATATCACTTTCATGAACTTTTTTTAGGTTTATTGACGAGTTAATAAAAATATTTATTTAGTTATAAAAATTATTTGATTAAATGATCCTGATATTAACATTAAAACTCGAACCCGGGATAATTTTCATGTTCTGCATTTTTTTATTCTATATCTTTAATAAAAATATTTTACAACTTTAGAATATTAAAATTGATTATTCAACCTTTCTATTTTCCAAAATTCTATGGGTTTTTACTAAAATAAACACAATTTTTAAAGAGATTTAATTATTGTTTTTTACCAAACATAAGAGTTTGGAATTTTAAACTTTAAAAAATAATTAAACTTAACTTTGCCCTAAATTTAATCCTCTAGATTTGTAAAAGTTTTGATCTGAAAATTATCAACTTGCTTTTTTTCTTAGCTACTTAATACCTAATAAAGTCTCATTCCCTTTTATAAGCCTTTCCATTTGAAATTATTATTTAACTAAAATCTTTTTCAAAAATTGCTACTCACCCGAAATAATAAAATGAAAAAAAAAAAATTCTCCTTTAGTATTCAAGAACAATTAATAACTAAATATGATTTTTAATTCACTTTTAAATCATTCTAAATATATAAAAGCCTGATATACTAAAAATTAAAAAAAAAAAAATAAAACCAAAAACTAAAACAAAGTGAGCCACAATTTTTAAAATGAGCATTATGGATTTTTTATTACTGAACTTTCACTCAAAAAAAGTTGAACAACAAGATTTTTTATGAATAATTAAATTCATTTTCTAATACATTACATAGTTACAATTTTCATAGTGATCATTGGTATTTTTGAAGATCTTTTTTTTTTAAAACACGATCTTTTTTTTTAAAAAAAAAAGAAAAAGGAAAATTTTTCAAAAAAAAGAAAAAGAAAAGAAATTAAAAAAAAAGAAAAAGAAAATATGAAAAAAAAACAATAGAAAAACAAAAATTTGAAAAAGCAAAACCAAAATTTGCAAAATTAGAAAAAATGATTCTGATCCAAAAATTTGAAAATATTTTTTTAAGGATACTGGAATAAACCCTCAAAACAGCTTCCATAAATATTATAAAGCGAGTCAAAATTTTTGTAAAATAGTTTATTTATTGAAAAATTGTTCTTTTTTTATTTGACCAATCATCCAATTTTAAATAGAAACTGTTAAAATTGAAAGTTGTTGCAATAATTGTAGTTTATAATGAATACTATAAGTGAACAAGAACACACAAAATAATCAAAATAAGATACAAAAAAACCCAATTAAACACAAAAAAAGAATTTCCATTATAACCTAAAATCTTTTTTTTTTTAAAAAGAAACAATTTTGAAAAAAAAAAATATGTGTCTTTTATTCAAGATTGTGACTTAAAGTTCGAGTGATTACTGCAAAAAATAATTGTTTAAAATAAAAAAAAATACCTTTTAGTAATTTTTATGAGTAGCTAAAACTAATCAATAACCAACCTATCTATGATGTGGGATCTATCTCCAAAATCAACAACTAAGAATGAGGAAATTTTTCGAAAAAAGTGCCCAAGAGCGATACTCAGTTTCCAAGTAGAATGGTTATGAATTCTTATCTTGAAAATAATTCTGTATATAATTTCAAGTATTGTTCTTTGGACTTTTTTTGAGATTTCGATGATTTTTTTTCATTTCATTTTTTAAATGAATTATTTTTTATCCCAAGAATATTAAAAAATTCCCACCCTGTCAAATTTAGAGTGTTTCAAAATAAACACAAGATTAAAATAAAATAGAATTAAATTGATTATGTATTGAAATATATCAATTGGTTTTAAATGAAAGAAATTTAACCCTTCGAAAATATAAAATAAGAAACCATAATTTTTTTTTTTGAAATTTGATTATTGAAATTGAGAATGTGTTTGAACTTTTTTTTTTGTAATGTAATTTTTTGATTATAGAGAAAATTGATTAAAACTTTTTTTTGTTAATTGAATTTTTTGTACAATCAAAAGAAAGACAATTTCAACAATACCCTTTTTATTTTAAAGCCACTCCTTGAGTGTGAAACAAATCTATGTTAAGTGACATGAACCTTAAAAAAAAATTTTTTTTTGTTGTAATTTATAAATTAGAATTTCCTTTAAAAAGTATACAAACTCTAATCTTTTTTTCAATTCTTCAATATGATTACCATTCGTCACTATTAGTTCACCCAAAATATTTCAATTATTAGATTAAAAAATGGATCAAATAAATTGAATATTGGCATAATTTCAAATTACATTTGACAGACTCAAAATTCCTAAGATTAAAAATGAAGTGAAAAATTTATTCCAATTTATGAATAATATATTAGTAATTATCGAATTGAATTTATAAAATAAAACCCAGTAACTCAATTGCAAACAAACATGAGGAAACAACTTTTAACAACATTGCTGTCCGAATTACAAAATTTAAAAAAATAACAATTTTTGCATTGCAAAAGATTCCAACAAAAATGGATTTTCTTTTGTTCACTGTTTGTGGAAAAACAATCACAATTAAGAGAATATAAAGATCCAAGAAAGTTTAAAAGAGTTTTTCTTTTATTATTTATTCAATTTTATTTCTTGGTAATTAATTCACCAAAATTTACTTTTTTCATTCTTCTTTTTCTTTTTAATTGCTTCGAAATGGGATCTTGATTTTTCTTTGAAGGTAGATCATTTTCTTTTTTTATTTTAATTGGGTTGTTGTAAGTTTCAAAATTTGTAGGTGTTGAATTTTTTTGTTGAAAAGATCTTTCTTGTTTGATATTTATTCTTGTTTGATTTTTTGCTTGGATTTTCCTTTTCCGAGATGGTGTTTGATCCTTTTCTATTTTTATTTGAAGCTCACCAAGTTGGTTGTTGTGTTTGTTTATTTTGTTTTTCAAATTACTCTCAATTTCTTTTTCTTTTTCGTTTTCTTTTTCTTTTTCTTTTTCTTTTTCTTTTTCTTTTTCCTTTTCTTTTTCTTTTTTGTTCAAAGTAAAGCTACCATCCAAAGGAGGCTGTTTAAAGAGTTCAGGAGATACACAGCGCTCAGATTCTTGATCAGTTTCCTTTTTTTGATCAAACTTTTTTGTACGATTTAATGGGTAGACTTCAAAAAGATCGATCGAATCCTTTTTTGTTAATTTGTTGGGTGGATCGCGATTATTTGTTTTTTCTTTTTGATTTGAAGCAACTATACCTTCAATCAAATACTGTGGTAGATGATCTTGCTGTGAATCTGGAGTTTCTTGTAGATTTAAAGTCGTCGTTTTTTTCTTCTTGATCTTTTTCGTGGTTTGTTGGTAATCAGTTGGTAAACTGAGTGGATATTTTTTTTGGGTCATATTTGAGAAAAAATGTTTTTTGAAAAAACCTTTCATTTTTTAAACTTTTTTAAATAAAATAAATGTATCAGAGTAACCCAAGCCAAACTCTGTGTAATGAACTTTTAAATTCTTCAAAAATTAAAATTTCAAAATAAAGTGTCGAAATTTATGTTATAAAATTTTTTAAGTGTCTGTGATATTGAAACTTTGAAACCAAAATAACATTCACTAGTCTATTTGTGAAAAGATTCAAAGTAATTCAGGGTTGAATCTTTCATTTTTTCTATTTTTTGAACATATTTTTTTGATTAAATTTTGAGAGTTTTTATGAAATTTGGTTTTGGATCTCGAAATGTGTTAATATGAATGAACAGAAATTAACCAAATCGTAAACCAAAAAAATAGACACCTAAGGGTGTATTTTTTACACATTTTTTTTCTTTTAGAAAACCAAACACAACAGATCACCATACCAGATAAATTTGTTGAAATCAAGAATGAAAAAAAAAAAACAACCAAAGACTATTTTAGATTTTCGTCTTTATCTTCTTAATTTGGAAGAACCAAAAAAGTCTTGCCCGGGAAATCCCACCACATTGATATTTATTATTATTTTTTGAAAAACACAGTTTTTTCAAATTTGTTTTCAATATTCTTTTTTCCAATATTTTTATCAAAAAATCTAAAACAAAGAATACTTTATCAAAAGACTAAGTAAGATCATTGAATAATCAAAATCAAAAAAGAACTACAAAAAATCCAACCCAATAAAAAAAGAAAAAGAAATTTTTAGAACAGAATGAAAACAGATTCAGAATTATTTTGAATTTTAACAATTGGATGAAAAATAAATTATTATAAAATCAAAACAATATATCCAATAAATATTTTTTTTTTTAAATGGATTCAAAAAATAACCCAAATCCTTAGGCCTTAACCAGAATATGATGAATTAAATGAAAATAGGAATAAAAATTTATTTTGGGAATTTTTTTTTGAAAATAAATAGTAATTTATTTCTCAAAAATTTTACAAACAAAAGTTTTTCCTTGAAAAAGTAAAAACAAAAATCACTAAAAAAGAAGTAATTGTATCAAATCTAAGAGATAGTATTACTAAATAAATGATTTTTTGGATTTTTTCTTGATCAATTTTTATTTTTTTTGAGCTCCATTTTTTAAATAATATTTAAAAATATATTATATCAGGATATCAGACACTCCCATTTTGTAAAAAATATTAGTTAATTTGATTTTAAGTTATTATTAAATAATTCAGTTTCTAAAAAATGTAGTACTCAAAATTTAAAAAAGTACATAATCCATAAAATTTTGGAAGAAATACAAAATTTAAATCATTTATTAATTGAAATTTTAACACATTGATAAAAAATTACAATACTCACAAAACAAAAAATAAAGCTTTCTCCATACTGTAGGTTTTGTTTAACTTTAAGTCGAGTAAAAAAAAAAAAAAAAAAATTATTTTTATTGAGTTAAGAACTATTTCAACAATTTATCGATTGATCTCAATACCCTTTGATCCAATCCCATTTTTAAGTGTGAAGCTATTATCATTAAAATATTCTCCAATTAGGATCATATAATTATTCCAAGTATATATTTTTAATAAATAATCCAATAAGAAGTTTTGAGAGACGTGGACTCGAACACCTTGTTAAGGAAAATGAAAAATTAAAAGAAAAATAATCAAAATTTTATTATCCACAAGAAGAAGATCATTTCAAACATTATCAGCAAACACAGATAACCTTTTAAAATCAAATTTTCTAAGTTTTTTTGTCTTGTGTCACTTGGATTGCTTCATTGTATTCAGATAACAAAATAATACTTACAAAGAATTGTCATTTTGATTTTCTAGTATTTTTACATATGTTTCAGTTTTTGATTCTTTTTTTTCTCTTAAATTAAAGTTCTACAATAATTTCAAGGATATTTTTTACTCTAACTTGATATTTTGAACAGAATACCCCGTTACAAACATACAAAACATAATTTTTCTTTCAATGTGACTTTTTTTTTTATTTTGATGATTTCTCTGAAAAATATATTGTTAGTTTGATGAAAAATTTTGACTGAGGATTTTTTAGGGAAATATTTTTAGGAATTTTGCAGACAAGTTCTAATAGAAATTAAATATACTAAAATCAGTCAATTTTTTGTAGACCAAAAAATGTTTTTTTTTATTCAAAAAATAAACTATGATCTTTCTTTTTTAGCAAACGATTATTTTGATGAAATCAGTTCAATACCAAATACAATGCTGTGTTTATTTGGACCTTTATTTTGTTTTGAAAATAACAAATAATGAGTCATCAAAAATTTCCAACACCTCCATTATTACCTTCAGGGTAATTATTTCATAACCTCTTCGATTAACTTGAATCGAAAAAAAAAAAAAAGCAGAGAAACTTCTCAAAAAGGTATTCAATATTTTAACTATTGACATAGAAGAATTTTTCACAAAAAGTTTTTTTCCCAAACTTCTTTTTCATTTTTAGAAACGAGGAGCACAAATTTATTAAAAATATGAACTTTTTTAATTCTTTGATCTTGCTGAAGAAATATTTGTGAGATTTTAACAACCACCAAATTATGATAAAAATACAAAATCATTTAAATTTCAATTGCAAACATACCCCTTAAATTCTTATTTCAACCTGTAAATTTATCTGACAAAATTCAGATTTTTTTACTAATAATATTGAGTTGTTTTATTAATACAATGATCATTTTAATTGAAAACCTCTTTGGTATGATTTGACTGAATTGAATTTTGTTGAGACACGAGAATTAAGGTACAAGAATCTGGTTTGACTTTAATTGCAAGTAATTTTAATTTTCGATTACTACTTGATAGTGTACTCTAATCCCTTAAGAGACTATCCCTATTAATTTTTTAATTGACCAATTTCTAAACAAGGATCCCTATTCTAGAAATATGTTTAATATTGTTTATAAACAGCATTTTGAAATCTATGTAATTGGTAAAAAATTTTATCCTTCTCTATTAAATTTTGGTCAAAAAATTTAATCGAGATTATTCCCTTTAGGGACTAGTCTCGATTATTTTTATTTTTTTTTAACCAATAATTAAATAAGGAATACTTATCTTGAAATATGTTTTAAATTGAAAATATACAGGTTTTTTCAATTTTAGAACTTTTAATTCTTGTTTTTTTAAAATTTTACAATTCTGTCAAAAAAAGTGACTTTTAAAATTTTTTTAAAAACAATTTCTTTAACTGATGAGAATTTTTTGATTAATTTTGGATTTAATTATTTTCTCAAAAATAATATTTATTCTCATTTTTAAAAACGAAAAAATAATTTAAAACTAGTGAATATTTTCTCTTTCACTTCTGAACATCCAACTTGACTCTATAAAGAACTCAATTTGTTTTATCAATAATTACTTTTTTAAAAAATAGTTCTTATTCTTTTCTTTGATTTTTTTTTGACTCTGACAAAAACTTTTGGAATGGTAATTTGGGAATACTTAAAAAAAATTCAAATTCAATAAAAATAAAAGAGTGTAAACTCAAAAAGTAGATTCATGAAAAAAAAGAATTGTACAAGATATTAAAGAAAATATTTTATTTTGAGTAAATCATATATTGTATATTTTTTTCAAATCAAACTGTTCATGCAAATCCAAAAAAAACCTTTCAGGTTTATTTTTCAAATTATTTTTTTGTAGGTCTTAGACAAACACAACAAGGTTTTGCTTTCTTGCTTATATTTTTATTATTTTTTGTATTTTTGCGAAAAGTTGAAAAAAAGCAACTTTTAAAAAAGTGAAAAAATGGAAAATTTTTTTATTTCTATAAAAAAAATAACTAAATTTAATGAATGTCATTTATCGAGATTTCATTACTAAAAAAAGAAGTTTTTCACTTTGATTTCAATTTAAGTAATTGGCAAAAAAAATTCTAAATCTCTATTAAATTTACCTAAAAAAATAATAGAGACTAGTCCCATAGAATGTAATTAAAAATTTTTTTTTGGATTACAACACAAGTTTAAATAAGGAATGTTGTAAAAAAATAGAGTTTTTTCAATTTTAGAGATAAATAAAGAGTTCCATTCATTTATCCAAATTTTCGTCATAGTAAAAAAATACCCGTTTTGATTTTTGATCTCAAATGTGTTTTCAATATAAAATCGTTTGGCAAATACCAATACTTTGTATGAAATTTTTTTTTTTTTTAAATTTTCAAGATTGTTGTGTACCAAACGATTTTTTAATTAAAATTTTCTTAGTCTATTAAAATAATCAGATATTATATTTACTATTACCAAAATTTGGATAAATGAATGGATCTTTATATTTATCTTGAAAATTATAAAAACTCTATTTTTTAAAACATTCATATTTACTCTTGTGAATGAGTTAAAAGAATAATAAATAATACTGGTATTTCATTTCGGATTATTATTTAATTTACTAATAAGAATTTATCTCAATATTTAATCTGTTTTCCTTTTTTTTGTGCTTTAACTTTTCTCTTCTTGATTCATTTTTATTAGCATTAATCAATTTGTTTCAAATAGTTCTTATGAGTGATTCTGATATATATATATATATATATATATAACCATTCGGACCCAACCTTAAAAATTTTATAAGACGTAGATATTCATGTTCTATAACATAAAATATGTTTTATGAAATAGAAATTTTAATTTCCATCATATCATATTATAAAAAAAACTCATTTTCATAAAAAAAAAACAAGAATAATTTTAATCATATGATCCTTCAATTAAAAATTTAATTAACTATTTGTAATTAATTTTTTTTTTTAAAAAAAAGTATTTCTCATCTATGAAATATTTTAAGTAATCATGAGGAATTAAATCTAAATTATTTTTAATTAATTTCTAAAAAATTTATTTTGTAAAAATGACTCTTCAGTAAAAGAATTTTTAAAATAATAATAATAAGCTCAAAAAAAAATGATAATTTCAAGAAAAAAATTTGTTTTCAAAAAATTTCGTAATGAATATATATATATATATATATATATATTTATATATTGCTTTGTTTATTTTGTATGTAAAAAAAAAATTATATATTTAAAACTATCATTTAATTCTTATTTTTAATATCTCATAAACCCTCATTTTTAAATAAAAGATGAATATTATTTTCATAAACTTTTACTAAATTTAATTCTTTTTTTGTTTTTTCTGATGGAAAGACTTGATTTGTTTTATGTACAAGAATATATTTTATCTGATTTTTTTTATAGAGATCATCAATGATTTCTTTTGATGTACCTTTATTAATTCCATATAGCATTGAATTTGATTTTGTTAAATAATAATTAACATCTAATCCATGATTATTTAACCAAACCCACCACCCCATATACATCTATATTTGTAAAAAAAAAGTTAAATGAAAAAAAAATAAAACACAATATAAAATAAGTTTAGATTTTACAAAATATTCTTCAAATATTCAAAAGTATTGCAACAAATATGATAAAAAATTGAAATTTTTTAAGAGAGTACCATAAAAAAATGAATTGAATTTTTCTAACAAATCAGTGTTGTACAAAATGAGATATTCATGTAAAAAAAAAATAATCACAAAACATTTAACAAAGCTAAAATATTTATTTTTTGTCTTATTTGATTTATTTTTTTGTTCATACCCGAGAAATTCATCAATTTATTTTTTTTTTTACTAAAAAAAAATGAGATATTGAAAATTCAGCTGATTTTCAGAATTGGATTATTTTCACTAACGAAAATAATTTTTATAAAAATATAAATTATTTAATGAAAATATCTAAAATCATCTAAAACAAATAATTAAAACACTGGTTACTAGATTTTTTTTTATTAATTTATTTAATCTTTATTGAATATTTAAATCAGTGTTATAATAATAAATTTAAAATAAAATCTGGCTCAATTGAGTTTTTTCCATTATTTTCTGTGGACAAATTTTCTTTATATTGGAGAGAAGAGTTACAAAGGAAAAAGATCAAGTGGTTACTTGTTAAAACTGAAATACCTGAAACAAGGCAGTCTGGATAACTTGAAAATAAATACAAAAACAAAAAAAAATAACAAAGGTTGTAAAAAATCAGATCAAAAAAAAAAAAAAGAAATGACAACAATTAAACAACGACTCCCAAATGAACATTCATAATCAATAATCAAATTAAATTAAATTAACCAAAAGTATCTTGTCTGTAATTTTTTGTGATCTTAATTAAAGATAACATTTTGTTTTTTTTTTATTATTTTTTACCAATTACCTATTATAAACACCTTTTTAAATTATCTTATTTTTTTTTTGTTTTTTTCTTTTTTCATTTTACCCTTTTATTTTTAAAATAATTTGAGTATGCCTTGCTTTTGCTTTTTAAAAAATAAAAAAAATTGGGTATGTCTTTCCCTTGAATAATCGTGAAATCTAGGATTTTAACCTAAATCACTAAAAAGAAATCAAAATAAAAGTTCATTTAGAGTATACTTTACACCTTTTAAATAATAATAATAATAATAATAATTTGACTCAATTTTTTCCGCATTTTATTTGTAGATTATTGATAATTTATAAACTTTCCAGAAATATTTAATAATTACAGTAAAAAACAAAAAAATTGGTGATTGTCAATATAGTTACCAAAAGATAATATATTAGTTAATCCATTTATTTGTTCTTAAAATTCTCATATTGATGACTTTCTCCCACATATTTATCTTTTAAATTTTTATTTCAAGATCACACAAGTTATTTCTAAAAAAGTGGGAAATTTTTTTATCTAGTGTTTGAAATAAAAAATCATCTATTTTAATGTATTTATATTTGTACATTATTAATAAAAAATTTCAGAAAATATTGTCTCTAAATGAACAAGTGACTATCATTTGTATTTCAAAATATATTCATTAAATTATTTCGAAAAAATGAAAAAAAAATTAATTCAACAATTTTTTTTCTATCAAAGGAATTAAGGCCAATTTCAATAAAAAATTTAATATGATCAAAGTTTCCAACCAATTTTTTAAACCATAAAATATATTTAGAAAATTTTCCCTTCTATTGGAAATTTCTATCTAGATTAAATCCCTGTTAGGAAAAAAATTTATGAACAAAAAGAACAAAATAACCTATCAGTTTTCACTATAAAAATTATATCATGTAAAATTGAGATCAGAAACTTTTATATCTTTTATTTAAAATAATGCTGAAAGAATAAACTAATTGGGATTATTACTAAGAATCAATCAATGAGGAATATCAATTCTGGATATTCAAATAATTAAATTAGAATTTAGTTTAATAAAGATTAATTACAAATAAATTTGCCCTGTTTTTTTTTTTTGGAAAAAGCTTACAATTTTTTTTTTTAGTGATTTAAAAAGAGAAATTTTAATTTTATACAAATTGGAACATAATGACATGCATAAATTACTCATTTTATAATTATTAAGTTACTTATAAACATTATTTCATATTTTATTTCTTTGGATTATTAGTATTGAGATTTAGTTTCAAATTGTACTTTTGATTAAATCATTCAGAAAGTAATCCAATTTTTTAAACTTTGTAATAAGCTAAATTTTAAAAATAGGGGCAGATTTTTTATCAAAAAAAAATTTCTTTAATTGTTTTTGTTTTTTTTTGAATAATAATGTACTTGACCAAAGTTTTTAGAGATATTAACCAATATAGATTAATAAATAAAATTATAGTGTAATCATTTTTTTTTTTTTTTAAGACAAATGAAAAAAGAAAAACATAATAATAAAGAGATTTAGCCACTAATTTTGAAATTT
The DNA here is from genome assembly GCA_027625915.1 of Anaeramoeba flamelloides. Classification (NCBI taxonomy): domain Eukaryota; family Anaeramoebidae; genus Anaeramoeba; species Anaeramoeba flamelloides. The sequence goes on from JANTQA010000045.1 coordinate 2,162,707, forward strand.
TGCTTACAATTCCTGAAAATGATATATTGAATAGTGAATTCCATTAAATGGAAACACTTTTGGTTAATGTATTAGTTAATAATACAAATCAAATTATTTCTCAGTTATGAAAAAAAAAAAAAAAAAAATCATGAGAGGTATATCTAGAAATATTTGTTTCGTAAACCATTAAATTTGAGAAAATTTGACAATTCAAAGATAAAATTACAAAAAAAGGAAAAACAAAAGAAAGAAAATTTTCTACCTGTCTACCTGATATTATGTTGGGTGGGATCAAAAATTCACGATAATTATTATTACCAACAGCTAGGAAAACGTCGTCAGCATTTGTGTTTAATAACACCCAGTTTCCAAAATGTGTATCTGCTTGGGATATAATTGGGCTTTTTTGAAGGAATGAATGAGAAATATCTAGAATTCCTGTAAAGGAAGCTGAAAAAAGCAAAAGGACAATGAACACAATAGAAAAGAAAGAAGAAAATTTCTTGATTGATTTTTTAATTCGAAAAATGAGATTTGCGGAGATTGTTGAGGAATAAAATAAAAAAATTTGGATTAGTTTTAAATTATCCAATTCCCATTTTTGGAATTTTATTATTAAGGAAATAAAAAAAAGCAATAAACTCGGCAAATAGATTTTGATTTGAGAAAAATTTAACAAGGAAATACCAATAATGCCAAAAAGTGGGTTGATTCCGAAAGAAAAAGTTAAGTAGTACAATAACGAAGTTGATTTTGGTTTTATATTTTTGAACAAATCAAAAAACGTTATTATTTGATTTGATTTGTATCGCTTGACAAATAAGAATAATTGGGGGGTGCTACAGACCAGCACTATTATGAAGCAAATAAACCAATTTCGGAAAAAGCGTTTTAAAAGAGCTTTTTTGTTCTTGTTTTTGTTATGATCCAAATTGAAAGAGAATAAATTGAAACAGAAATGGAAAGCTATAATTACCGACAACCCGATAAAGGAATGGGAGTGTGCCATTGGCAACAAGGAAATTAAAACCCCGCATATCCAAATGTAATTCATATTTTGAATTGATTCTTTTAATATTAATAGGATTGAAATAACGAGAGGAAAACCTAACAAACTTGACAGCTGAGGGGTTAGGATACCCGTAAGAGGGTTTACCCAAAAGAGATCGAAATCAGGTATTGGGTGCATTACAAAATCTGTGTTTTTGATTTTTATTTGATTTCTTTTGAGAAACAAATAGACAAACCCAAACCCACCAGAGGAGAAATATAAAAAAAGCGCCAGTAGCGAGATTTTCCTTTGATGAAAAAATCGAAAAGAGGCTCGGTAAAATAAATGAATCAGCGAGAACATTAAGAGCATGGAGACCAAAATCAAAGCTGATCGTAGATTTAATTCGCCACTGGCAACCAGCACGGCAATTTGAAAATCGATGAGAAACGGGTACCTTAAGTTCACACCAGAAGCAAAAGGTGTCTTTAAAGTTGACAAACTGTAGATCTTTTTGTTACATCCATGAACAAAGGAGTTGATCAATTGTAAGTGGAATGGTAGATCAGAATAGGTGTGGTGGCTGGAGAAAATCCAAGGCCCTTCTTGGTTTAAATAATGGTGCCCAAACCAATAAAAAAATGAGATTAGCAAGGGCACAAAAAGAATGATTAAGGGAAGATCATTTGTAAACTCTTTCTTCAGCTGTTGGTGAAACAAATTGAAAAATATTGGTCTGTCGTGTGGTGTTTTTTGTTGTTGTTGTTGCTGTTCTTGTTCTTGTTTTCGATAAGAGTGCTTTTTGCATTTAGATTTATGAGAAATTAAAATTGCAATTAAAAGCAAACAAATAAAGACTAGTAAAATAATTGTACAAAGATCTAAAACATGGATACTGAGTTCCACCGACAAAGAAACACAAATACAAAATGAGATCCACGAACTAATAATGAGCCCTAATGGAATCGAGATTGTTATTGTTTCAAATAAGGTGAGTGGATGGTATTTTGTGGTGATGTTTAAAAGGATAAACGGCAATAAAAAGAAGAGAAAAAAGTAAAAAAAAAGAGAAAACATGAAGATAAAATGATAATTTTGGACTTTTGAAAATTGTTTTTTTCAGAAGGAAGTGGCTAACAAGGTTGAGTGTTCTAAGATTTCAACTTGTTCTGATGCTCAAGCCTTTTATTTTCAATTAATTTAATTCGAACTCTGCAATACTGTAGTCAAAATAAAGCGAGTAAAAAAATATAATGCATGTTTCAAAATAAAAAGCGTGTTTTTTTGTTATATAAGACTTATACATCAACGAATCCAAAGAAACCAATAATAAACCCTAAAAAATATGGCAATGGTTTCTTAAAGTTCTATTATTTAAAAAGAAATTCTAAAAATAAAGGATCAAATTGGAAAATTTATCTCAATTTTTGAATTAAGTAAATTTTTGAAAAATTTTTATCTAATCTAAAAAACAAAAAAATTGAGAATATTATGGAAAATTTCAACTATTTGCATTCATTATTGGAATTTTACTGAAAATAACCAAACCTTTACTTTCAAAATTGATTTGAACTTAGGTATACTATTGGTTAGTAAATTGGATGTTGCCTGGGTACAAGAATAAAAAAAAGCAGCTATTAATATTTTGAAACACGGATTAGAGTCGTTTTGGCATACATTATTTTGATCACTGTACAACCAAAAATAATTATGAAAGCTTCTGAAATTGCAAGGAAAACAGAAAAATTGTTAAAAAGAGACAAGTGTTCAACAATACCAATTGTAAGAGTTTAATACTCGTTTTTCAAAGTAAATCAAAGTTTTTTTATTCTACTCTTCCTTTAAAACAAATATTTCTTTACTCGATCAGATAATAAAGACCAAAAAAATGTTAAAGGTAAAATAATTGATATTTTTTAAAAAAAATTTAAATTTTGAAATATATTTGTGTACATTTGTTTGCATTTATTATAAAATTTGTGATTGTTTTTTTTTATATCAAAAAAATAGTTCTCAAAAATTAAATCTGTTTTATGGATAAAATTTTGCAATTTGATCTTTTCATATGAAAATTTCTTTTTTAATAATAGAACTTTCAGAAAACAATTTCATATTTGAATATTATTTGAAGGTGTTTTCTTTGACACATTTGTTACAGAATTTCATGAAAAAAGAAACACAGATTTACCAAGTTTGGATAGATTATTTTTATAATAATAATAATAATCTATAATTTATAGTAATATATATATATATATATATATATATACTCGTGTACCTTGTGCCCAAATCTGAGTGGTAGTGTCTAGTGTTTTTTTTTGAATTTTGAAGAATTGGGTTAAATCAAAGATTATACCCCATTCTTTTAAATTAAAAAAAACCTAACCAAAGTGGAATACCAATTATTAATCACAGAGTGTGGAATTATTATATATAATCAAATATCGTTCTACTGGTTTTTGATTCTCAGGTTATCAGAAGAATGGCCGTCAAGTGCTGTATAGTGCCCCCGTTTTACTGGGGTTTTCTCTTATATTTGTACAATCTATCAATTTTACAAATAAACAAAAAATACAAGAAAAGCACTTTAAGTACCATAGAGCACCTCAGTTTTTTTTAAATTTGAGAAATTAAAAGAAAATTTTTGATATTTACTTTTTATATATTAAATTAAAAAAAAGATAATGGCAGTTTTCTAGAATCCAAAAGAATAGATTAAAATTGTTATTTTATTCAATTCTCTTAAATTCTGGAAAAGCTAACTGTGTTTTTTTTTTAAGGAAGTAAGTACATTACATATATTGAAAAATTTTAATTGTGGAAACATTACTGAAAAATAAACACCATTTCAAAAATTGTAACTCACCATAAAAAATAAATCAAAAAAAAAAAAAAAAAACAATGAAATTCAATTTATTTTTAAAGTTCTTCAATATTTTAAATAATTTTCTAAAAATTAAAAGCAAAATAAAAATTTCAAAATGTGAAATATTCAAGTTTTTTTTTTGGGTTCAAAGATTAAAAATAATTTCTCGCATTTTTTATTAAATTTATTGAGAATTGTTTATTTTTGATAATAAAATTTGATTACATTCTTCAATAAAAAATTTAGAGATAGAAAAATATTATTATACAAACAATTTAATAATAATAATAATAATAATAATAATAAAAAAGGTAGATACTTTGAATCTTGTATAGTTTCCAATTTTTTTTTTTTTTTTTAGATAAGATTTATAAAGATCAAATTCCAAAAATTAATATTTTGCTTCTTAACAATCATTATAAATTCTTAAAAAAGCACAGAAAATATGCAAATATTAATTAAAAATTTCCATTATTTCTTATTTTGTAATTTTTTTAAAGTTTTTTCTAATAAAGAAATTTCTTGTTCTTGATTAAGGAATTTATTATTATCAGATTCTAATTGTTTTTGTAATTGAACGACATTAATTTGTATTGATAAAATATTTTTTTGAGAAATTTTTTTTGAAATCAAAGCGTCTTGATGTTTCTTTTGTTGTTTGTTTATCTCGTCATCTAATTGTTGAGTTTTTTTCACATTTTCAATTTTTTTTTTTTGATAAAAGATTTTGTCTAATTTTAGAATTTCAATTAATTCAAGAAATTGCTCTTTAATGAAATTTATTTTTTTTTCTGTTAAAACGGATTCAATTTTTGCTTTTTTCAAATATTGATTCATTAAAAATAATTCATTTTTGGCTTGGTGTAATTTGTGTTTTGCTTTATTTTCCTTTTCGGTCAAATGAGTATATTTGACATTCAATTCATCTCGTTCACTTTCTAACAATTTTGATGTTTCTATTAAATTGATTTTTTCTGTTTCAATTCGTTTGATTTCATTTTTTGATTTAAGAATTAATTCTTCGCCTTGATTAGTTTCCTTTTCTAGCTCGTTTTCAATGCCTAATATGTCGTTTTTTGTTTCGTATATCTCCTTTTGTTGTTTTTCAGCTAGTTCATGTTGCACTTCATATTTTGTTTGTTGTTCAACTATTTGATGTGTGAATAGATCAAATTTTTCTTCAAATTCTTTTCTTGTTTTCATTTTTTTTTGAAAATTTATTTTCATTTCTTCAATTTTGGAATCAGATTGATCTGCTTTTTGTTTTAAATCAATTGAAAATTCCTTCAATTGGCTCTTCATATCAGAGTTTTGTAATTTATAATAGCACAATTCTTTATGCAAGTATTTTAATATAAAAATTAATTCTTGAGGATTTGTTAAATTTGAAGATTGCTGTTGTTTGATCATTAAATTAATATCACTCAGCTCATTGTTATTTCCAATATTAGGAAAAGTATTTTCATGGATTTTGGTGTTGGATTTGTTTATGAGTTTATTATTATTATTGCTGCCAGTGCTATTATTCTGATTCTGATTCTTATTGCCATTATAGTTATTGTTTTCTGTATTATTATTATTATTATTATTATTTTGATTGTTTTGATTATCAGTAGTCTCCTTATCATCATCATAATCATCATCATCATCGTCGTCGTCATCATTAGAATTATTATTATTTTGATAATTATTTAAATCTTCAATTTCTTCACCAGTAATTCTATATGTAAAATTTTTTAATAAAAAATTAATTGATTGGTTAAATGGTAATTCATTTTGTTGATCAAATGAAATTTGTTGAGATATTTCTTTTGAATTCTGAAAAATAATTAATCCAAGTTCTATTAATTTTTTATTAATATTTAGAACTTGAAATGTTTTAAATTCTTCTTGTGAAATATAAAGAATAGATGGACCAAAAAAAAATGACAAATTATCGTAATTCATTTTATTATTTTCTTGGTGATCGTTAATATCAGAAAATAAACCTAAAAGTGTTAACAATAAAATTTGATTTGCAACAGGTATTAATCTTAATAATGAAATTAATTTTTCTAATTGCTCCTCAGCGACTTTAATCTCTATTGGTTTTTTTATATAAAGATTTTTTGATAAATAAATTAATGTTAATTATGATCTTTCTAAAGAAAAACTTTTGTATATAATCATATATATATGAAGAAAATAAATATTTTTTTTTTTTGGTAAATAAGAGGAATAAACAACCCCTTCATTAAATAATAAGAAAAAAAAAAAATTTGTTTTTATTTTTTTTTTTATTATTTAAGGGAGGAGTTATTGACCCCTCTTATTTGCCCGAATTCCTAAATTTTTATTTAGGAATTTAATTAAAGACTCAAAAATAAGTTTATTACCCACTAAGGCTAATAAAGAGTTTGAATCCTTTTTTATAATAATATTAGAAATATTATTATTATTTAATATATTAGATATATTAATTTTTTTTTAATTCAGATATCCAGATTTTGCGATTATTTTCATAGGCTGAGCAGTTCCATAGAAAATGGTCTAAATCTTCAATAATATCTAAATTGTTTATTTTTTTACATAATTCACATAGTTTTGATTTGTTTTTATTCATAACATAAGAGTACCTGTTAAGGTAATTTGTAAAATTTCTGAGTTTTAAAATTGAAGTTGAGCCCTTCCATTTTAAATATCTTTGCTGCTTATTTATAGTATTATTGATTTGTACTATTTTTAGATATTCTTGAACTTTCCAACTTGGACTATTTTCTAAGTTTTTTATTTCTAAAATTTTCTAGTTCATTTTCCAATTGTTTTAAATTTTTGGAGTACCAATTTATATTTTCTGATTCTTTTTTTCTAAAAGGAAGATAATTAATTAATTCATCATAATGGAGGATTTTTAATTTTTGAATTAACTTAAATCTTCTTTTATATATCGTTATCCTTACGGGATCAATTTTTGCTTCAGTTTTATAAATAAGCCTTGGTGAGTGTGGGTTGATTAATAAAAAGTTTGTAATTTTTTATTAATCCAAGTATCAATATCTTTAAAATCTGTTTTTGTTAAATCAAATATTTCTAAACCATATAATAATTGGCTATGTAACACAGCTTTAAAAAATTGAATTTTTAATCCATTAGAAAAATTTTTTTGTTGTAAGATATTGATTAACTTTTTAAAATTGACCTTAACTTTATCAAGGTTAAATTTTAAATGAGTTTTTTTATCTAGCCAAATACCAAGATATAAAATTTCTTTTGGAATTAAAGTTTTTTTAGTTAAAAAATTTGTTTTTATAAATACAATTCTGATCAAAAATTATTTGATTTAGTTAGCCAAAATTAACAGTGATCATTTATTTTTCAAGTTAAAAACTTTTTAAAAAATATTTATTTCTAGCTTAAAATCTTTTTTTTTGTTTTTTTTGGTTTTAGGCTGTTCTGGGATTAGTGTGTGTCTATGAAGAAGACTAAAATTAAAGTATGTTGGTATTGGGTGTAAATTTATATTAGTACTCCATGGTTCACATGTCTCTAAAAATTCAATTAGATAAAATTGTTCAAAAAGATGATCACATCAACTAAAAATAATCCTTATATTCGAAAAAAACCCACAGGATTTTGAGAAAAAACTCTGCATTTCGCCATAAAATTTAAAGGTTGAATTATCAATATTCAGACCCCAAAGTTACAAAATACCTTTCTTAAATTTATCTTGAAATGTAGATCAGTTGCTAAAAAATTCAATTGTTTTAAAAAAATTAAATAATTAACGAATCGATTATTTTGACAAAATTATTTTACATATATTGGAAATGCTTTGAAAATATAAAAATTTTTTATCAAAAGGAAACAAAAAAAATAAAGTAATCAATCTTTTGGCTTTTATGTTGACGATTATCGAGTAAAATCTTGAAATTAAAAAAATTGAAAAAAGAGTTACTTTTGGAAGTTCTAAAGAGGAATTATTAAATACTGGAAATACTATTATTTTGGGTTTCTATTTTTAGATTTTGGAAAAATTACAAATTTATTTTAAAAACTTTTAAAAAATAAGATATCAATTTTTAACAGGTATATAATAGAAACTTTTTTTAAAATAGTTTTTTGGTCAGTCATTTTTGGAATTACTTTAATAATTTTTATCTGAACTCATTAAAACATTTTGAATTTATTACAAAGACACCAAGAATTAATATAAATTCATATTAAAAAATTGATTTGTCTTAAATTTAAGTTTCTAGTCCTTATTGTGAATTTGCTCCATACTCAAGTGGGGGCTTATCACCACAAAGGGTATTGTAAAATGGACCTTCTTTTAATTAATAAAATTCAAAAAATTTGATTCAAAAAAAAAAAAGATTCGCTAGATCCAAATTTCAAAAAATTTAATTAACAAAAAAAAAGTTCATAGGATCTTCAATTTCAGACAAATTCAATTATCAAAAAAAAAGTTTAAAACAATTTTCATTGACAAAGAATTCAAATTAAAAAAAAACGTTTAAATGCATTCCTAATTTTAACACAATTCAAACTTTTAAAAAAAAAATTACTCGTTTCTTATTATAAATTTCCAAAGGGTTGTTTTTTTTAAATTTAAAACAAATTACTTTCTTGAAGTCAGCAAAAATTAATTTAATTCAATTTAATCTAATTTGTGTTTATTTTATAATTCCTCTATATTTGACCAAATAAGGATCTTGTAAAATTATTCTAATAAAAAGAACTCATTTTGGAAATAAACTCCCTTTCATAATAATTGGCCCATTAAAAATCAAATTTTAAATAAAAATATTTTTAATAATTGAAGTTATCTATTATAATATAAAAATTTAGATTTTAATATTCAATACTATACTCAAAGAGATATTTATTTTTTGTCTAAAAATAAAAGAAAGAAAAATAAAAAAAACTTTTAAAAAAAATTGGGCCATTTATTTTGAATGAAGCATTACATGAAAAATAGACTATTTCAATAAGTAAAAAAACCCATTTATCGATTCTCCTTCCATTTGAATAACTAAATCTAATCTCTTTTTCATATTTGAAACCAAAATTTGCATTAATTCATCTGTTACTTCTTTCAAATTTTTCATTTTCATTTTCCATTTTAACAAAACACTTTTGAAAAAATAAAAAAGAGAAAAAATGATTTATTTGCAAACTTTTCATTGTGAGAGGAAAAACTTCAAAACGATACAAAAGCAATCCATTATTCAAATGTAAGGTGGGCCATTTATTATGAAATTTAGTTTAGAAAAAATCAAAAAAAAAAATCTTCAAGATCTCAAAAATTGCCAAAGAGCGACACTTCAAAACTAAAACAGTTGTTTTCAAAATTATATATTCTAACCATTCTAATTCGAAATTGAGTGTCGCTCTTTGTATCTTTTTTCTAAAAATTACCTCTTTTTTGATTTTTGATTTTTGGAGATCGACCTTACTCCTAAATGTTGGTTCGTTTTTTAATTGGTATTAGGTAATCGTATAAATAACAAAATATTTTTTTTCTCCATTTCAGAAAATTATTTATAAGCCATAATGACCAGACCTTTAAACAAAAAACTTTATCCAAATTTGAGAAAAAAAAAAAAATCAATTATTTTGGTTCTTTTGATATTAATTTCAAGTACAATATGTTCAATAACCCGTGATTTTGTATTTTGTTATTTTTCAAAAAGGATTCAAATGTTGTTTTGGAAATTATGTTGAAATAATTGTTGTTTTTCAGGATTTAACTTTGTGGGTGTTTGAAATAATTGTGGTTTTTTATTGTGGTACTGAAGATCTTCTATACTTTTAGAGTAATGTTTGAGTTTTACATTTTCTTGGTTGCTTTATCTGATCTAAATAAAAAAATTTTTAGGGGAAAAGAGTTTTTGCGATTTATAAAAAGAAAATTGTATTAAAATTTTTTTTTCTTTTTAAGTTATTTCAGATTTTTGAAAAAAGTTCATTTGACAAACAAAGGTTCAGAAATATGTAATCTCAATTTAGAGTTCATATTTTTTGTTAAAACACAAAATATATATTTTTTACAATACTTTAAAAAAAAATCAAACTGTTGCTTTAATGACTGCGTTTGCAATTCAAATTCAAAGTATTGTGTGTTTTTATCAGGGTTTGGTGGTTGTTAAATCTCACAAATTTCTATTCAGCGAGATCTAAGAAGTGAAAAATGTCAAAATTTTTCTAATAAAATTTGTCAGGTCTCTTTTCTATGATTTCTGTTATATCTGTGATTTCTGTGATTTCTGTGATATCTCAAAATGAAAAAGAAGGTTGGCAAAAATCGACTTTTGGAAAAAATTTTGCTTTAAAACAATTTTTAGAACCTTTAGACACTGTAGGCCATTTTCTATCTTTTTTTTTGGATTGAGAGTTAAGTTAAGAGTGTTCTAAAAATTATTTTCAAATATCAAAAAGGAGAAAAGTGTAAATTTTGGATAACGATACCTTTGTTATTTTAAAACAAAGATCTTTTTGAATAATCACCGTGTAATTGATTTGGTATTGTATTAAATCCACTAAAATTCCCATTTCCAAAAATAGAAAGATCATTTTTTCTCAACTTACAACAAAATATTTTTTTTTAAATAAAAAAACTGATTGACTAATTTTTGCAAATTTAATTCCCAGAAAGATCCTTTAAAAAAAATTCTTCAAAACCTACCCTACACAACCCCAACCCAATTTCTCTTGATACAAAAAATTGTGTTTGGGTGTTTGAAATATCCTTGAAAATACCCGAAAATTGAAAATATACGAAATTTTTTTAACCACATAAAAGCACGTTATGGACAACTCCGAAGATACCCTATTGCCAATATACTAAGTTTAATGGTAAAAGAACAATTTTACTTTCAGACAAAATATATTTTTTTTTGAATTTTCTACTTTAAACTACTCTAAAGAGGTTTTGGTACCTTTTGAGTATATTTGAGTAATTGTTGGCATTTATTAGGATACGTGTATGGTTATTTCAGGGTATTGGTATGGGTGTGTATTGTACGATTAGATATTACTCGGTTATTTTTGGATTGTATTTAAGATTACAAAATTATGGGTAATGATACACACTATTAGAAATTTTCTTTTCAAGTACATTTTCTCTCATTTTGATAATACCATTTCGAAATGATCAGTGATGTTAGTCATCCAAGATGTCAATCCCTTTCACACAAAATGGGCTGAATACTATTCCCAAAAATTTAAATTTTTTGAATTATGATATTTTCTGAAAAAAAATTTTTCTCTAAAATAAAATTACAAATTTAATTTTAAACTGAGTACATTGACACTAGAGTTTCTTAGAAGTTGTTTAAAAAGTGTTTTTTTGTGATTAAAAAAATTTTGGGTATTTTCGATTTTCGGGGATATTTGAGAGATTCATTGTGTTTTGAGAGAAAACGATCCAAACAAAAAAAATTAAATCAAAAAAGTAAAAAAAAAATGTGAAGTACGTTTGGGATGGATCATGTTGTTCCACAAACAATTTGAGGAGACCCCCTCCTCTTAGTTGTATTGGGGGATTAAATTCAAGGAAAAACAAAAAGAACCAAAAAAAATAAGGCAAAATCGCACTGTTTTTGTAATAATCGATACAGTCGTTCCAGCTCTACCATGCAAATTTATAAGATCCTTAAATTGATTTTCTCTTCTGAAATTTTATTTTGTACAACAAATCGTAAAAGGGTTATTAAAGTTCATCATAAACCATAAAATTTAGAATACAAGATTAAAAAATAAGTTATCCATTTTTTTGGTTTTGGAAATTGTCAAACAAATTCATTAAAATAACTTACATTAATGAGGATCTTCAATTTCCAAAATTGTTAAAATCTCAGCTTTAAACAATTTAAAAACAATGATCGAAAAATACTTTCAAGTTTCCATGGTTTCTGTGATTTCTGTGGTTCAATAGTTTCTGTGATTTCAAATTTTCCAGGGCTTCTGTGATTTCTAATCTTGAGAAAATTTAATTTTTGTCTTGGTTTTTATAAAAATAAGAACTCTAATGAAGTAAGAGAAGTTGAAATTTTTAGGTGATGATATGAAAGAAAATGAATTTTCGATTTCATAAAACACAATTTTATAATAGAAAACCAATTTCTATGTCGAATAAATTTTCACAGTAGGGTTGGAACGGTTGTATGGTTTGTGGAGATAATGTAACAATTCAAAGTAACTCAATGATCAAAAATCATGTGCAATATGATCATTAAGCTTAAAAGTTGTTTATTGAGAGTGAGTTTTTTTAAAGTTAAAAAATCGTGCTTATTTTTTTTTTTTTCATTTTCCCGTTCCTTTACAAGGTGTTCGAGTTCACGTATCTCAAATTTCTTAGTGAATTTTTTATATAAAAAATGTATAAAATGATTTTTTGATCCAAATTGGAGAATATTTTAAAGATCATTCATTTGCATATTCCAATGCAATTGAAACAAATTGTGTTGAGACAAATTGTTGAATTGCAAATGTAGTCCTTAATAATAAAAATACTACTTAATTTTTTGACAACATTTACATTTTATAAAAACACAAAGAAATCACAAAACACACGTTATTTCACAGACTACAAATCAATTAATTTTCAAACTTTCAAGTTTGATCTGTTATAAAGAAAAGTCCTTTTTTAAAGTGTCAAATAAAAGTGGTAATTGTTTTTTCAAAAAAGAAAAGATCGAAAAGATTAAAAAAATTAACAAAGAAAAGGTTTTTGGGATACTCCAATCTTAGGTTGTTGAAAATTTTGCAAAAAGAAACAAATAAAAAAAAAAAAGTGATTCAAAATTACCTGGTATTTCAATAAAATCTTGAAAAAGGTTGTTTGTCAGGAGTGGTTCTGGTAAATCACGAAGGTATTGCTTAATCAAAGAAGCAGCCGTGTGAACGTCATATTCTTGGATATCGACACTGATTCCCTTATTAAGATCCTTAATGATCTTTTTGACGACAGTTGGACTTGGTGATTTCCTAAAAATGCCATGTTTATCAAGCCCAATTTCTCTTATAAAATCAACACACCGTTGAATAAATGGATGAACTGGAAGTAAAGGACTTAGTGGTGCATTAAAAACTTGCCGAGTACTAAATTTTCTACTCTTTTTTTTAAAGACAGAAAATTTAGACATTATGAAAAGTCCAAAAAAATGAATTTTGTATTGATTTTTTGTTAAAATGAAGAAGATTTGTATTTAGAGCACTGGAGAACTTTGTGGGTTTCAAAAAAATTAGTTTGTGATGCTGAGTGTTTGGATCTTTTTGTGATAGTTTTCTGAGATAGACTACTGATCAATTCAGAAAAAATAAAGTCAACAGTACTTTTAGAAGTTATCAGTCACCCAAAATGTTGGCTTTAAAATATATTTGTAAGGTATAGTATCTCAGTTTTAAAACAGATTCTATTTTGGAATATTGTTCTCTAGGGTAGATCTTGAAATAACTGTTGAGGGAAAAATGTTGGACAGAGAAAAATAGTTGGACAGCATTTTTAATTGGGAACATTACTGAAATGATTTTTAATTTCAATCGTTTGTGAAATAATGAAAAGAAAATAAAAATAATCTACTTATTAGAATAAGGATCAATGTAATTCTACTTTTTCAAAACCTTATCTCTTATAATCTAAAGCAAGTTTAAAGATTACCATTTTCAGAATCAATAGTAAACTTTACTAAAACTTGGATTTTTGTTAAAATTGCAAGATCTACTTAAGTTATCAACCATTCAAATTAGTATTCTACTCACACCACAGATTAATAAACTTGTAACACATTTAAACCTGGATTTAAATAAAATTCACCTAGTTTCAATAGGATTTGATTTTCAATTTTACTAATGTTCGCAATTAAAAATGGTGCCCAACCATTTTTCTGTTTCCAACATTTAACTCTCAACAGTTATATCATTAGAGTAGTTTCGTAAAAGTATAATTGATTTGTGTAAAAGAAACAGTGGTTACGTAATAAAAAATTAATATTGTGTAATATATTTTCTATTGCGAAATAAAAATAATTTACACAATTGATTGTTTTATTCACAATCAATAGATAAACTGAACAATTCCCACAATTATTGAGCAATTAATAAATCATTTGTTTAATAGAAAGAACATATTTCATAAAATTGAACTTATTCTCCATAAATTCAATTTTATTCAAGATTTTTTTTTTAAATTTAAGATTTATTAATAATTTTTAGTTAAATAAAAATTTTTTTCTTTTAGTAGTTCTCAATTTTATTGGATTATTTGCCAATTTTTTCTTTTTTTGAATTTTACAACAAATCAAAACTTTAAATAATAAAGAAGCTAAAGGATAAGAGAAACTTTCATTCGCTTTATTATGGGTAATAAAAATTTTTAAAATTTATTAAAAATGTATTTTACTAAAATCATTTTTTTACAAAACATTAGTTTTTCTTTTTGGGTGTTTTTTTTTTTTTTTTTTTTTTTTGTTATTTTGTTATTTAACTTTTTTATTTGAGTATTTTGTAACTATTCTAAAAAATTTAATAATTAGTTATAATTGAAAAATAAATAAATCTTTTATGAGAGATATAAATTTAATATCTATTGGATATTATTTTATCAATGAAAAATTAAAATTTGGAATATTGATCAAAAAATTTTTTAATTTGAAATGTTTAACATTTTTGAGTACATAATAGTAAATTTTTATTTTTTTGATTTTTTTAAAATGATTCTTTTATTATCAATTTTTGGATATTTGTTGTTTTACAAAACACTTTCTTTTTATAAATATATTTTTTTAATTGTTTACAATATTTTCAATCTTTTTGCTTACATAACATAAAATTGTTTAAAATATTCCAAATTAGGCAATAGATATGATTGCCTAAAAATATTTCTTTTGAAGCAATACATTTTTTAAATTAAGCAATTTTTTGTATTTTTAAACAATCTTTGTTATTAATTACACAACTACTCTATTTTTCTGGTAGGAACTTTTTTCGAATAATTTAAGGGGGTAAGTACATTTTACAAATTTTAAGTGCCACAGTTTATGAAGAAACAAATCATTTAAATCATTTCCTTAACTAAACACACTAATATTTTTATTGTTATGAGAGTGTAAGATGTCGTTATATAATATTTTTTCAGTCCAATTTAAAAAATGGAAATCAAAAAAATTATAAAATTTTTTTAAGAATATTTTCAAAAAATTCTAAATTTCAAGCTCTTATCTGTAACATTTGATATAATTACTTCTTCTTTACTTTATTTTTTTTTTTTTAATTCTTGAGGGAAAAATTTTTGTTTGTAAAATTTTTGATTAAGGAATTAATTTTTATTTTTGAAAGTATTTTTCCAAAATGAAATTAAAAATTCTTTAAATAATTTAATTAATCTAATTCTAGTTTTGTTTATAAAATAGGATATTTATTGAATTCGTCACCAGAAAACAAGATGAATTGGATGAATTTATTTCAT
Organism: Anaeramoeba flamelloides; assembly: GCA_027625915.1. NCBI lineage: Eukaryota > Anaeramoebidae > Anaeramoeba > Anaeramoeba flamelloides. Next base: position 2,177,992 of record JANTQA010000045.1, read on the forward strand.
TGGATAATTATTTATTTTCCTTTAAAATGAGAACTAAAAATAATTATGAATCTGATTGAAATTTTTTTTAAATTTTTCTTTTTCTTTGGGTTGAAATTTTTATTGTTGTTTTCGTTATAACGATAATTTATTTCTTTTAATTTATTTTCTAAGAACAGTATTCTTTTTTTGTATTGGCTTTTTTTGATAAAATATTTGAAAAAGAATTTTGAAAACAAATTTGGAAAAAAAGGTTTTGTAAAATCATAATAAATTGTAATTGGAATAGAATTTCAAGACAAGGAATTGTTTGTATTCATCGAAATTAAGAATATTAAGAAAAAAAAAAAATTGCTAAAATAGACTTTAGTTGAATTTTTTTTTTTTTTTTTTTCATTCTTGATTTCAATAAATTTATTTGGAATAGATGATCTTTTGTTTATGGGATTCTAAAAGAAGTACTTGTTTAAAACTCACATACTTTCCATTTTTTTTTTTAATTTCTCATATTAATTTAGAGCATTCATATAAACACATTCCTCGATCCAAAACTTAATTTAATGAAACCAAAAATCAAATAACAAAAAATTTTCAAAAAAAATGAATAATTAAGTATTTGGCTCTGTATTACTTTAGTTCTTTTTCGGGAGTAGTGAAGTGAATAATATTTTGGTTTCAGAGGATGGTATCCCATTGCACTCAAATAATATTTTTTTCGGTAAATATTGTAACAATTAAAATTTTACAAAAAAATAAAATAAACATACTTTGTAAAAATAACATATTTGAATATATTATTATTTCTACAATTGTTATTCTTGCTTTTATAAAATACATTTTAACAAGTCTGAGTTGAAATTCTAAGATGTTTTCAACAAAAATTTTAAATTTTTGTTTTTTTTTAAATCAGATAATTAGTTTCCTCTTTCATCCATATTTTCTAAATTTTTTAATATAAAATTAAAAGAAAGAATCAGAATTTTTATTATTATTTACCAATGATAAAATATATAAGGAATAATCATATTATCTAATATCAATAATAGTATTCTTTGTTATTTTTGTTTATTTAGATTAATCTATTAAAAAAAATTATTTTCTTTATAGTATAAATAATCCCAAAAAATAGATTGATATCTTTAATAATTTCTAGACTCGAATGGTTTTTTCACAAATTGAAATAAGACATTTTTAATTTATTTTTAACCTAACTATAAGAATATCTGTTCAAGTAATTTGTGAAATTTCTTAATTTAAATATGAAAGTAAAAAATTAATTTTTAAATATTTTTTTTGTTAGGTTTTTTAAGAATTATCTAAATTAATTAAAAATTGATTTAATTTTTGGCTTATTTTCAAATTTAAAAAAAAAAACCTCGTTAGTATTATACGAATTTTAAAGAAAATCTTATGGTCATTTGATTTTATTCAATTGTTTTGAATTCTGAAAAGTTATATGCTCTGCAGAACTTGAATTTACTCTGCAAGAAACCAAATGTGTTAGATAACATTAACTTTGAAAAAAAATCTAATAGATAAGGAGATTGCTAAAACTATTTTATTGTTCCAAATATCATTTTTGATGCAAATATTATTGCCTTTTTATATTGAAATTGTTAATATTTTCTTCAAAAAAAGTGCTACAATTTTTTTTTTTCATTTTTTTGAAATATTTTAATAATCATATTTAAAAATTAATAACCTAGTCATTGATTCAATCAGTATTAACTTTTAACTTTTAAGGGTATTCATAGTTTTGATATATATAACCACTCACATAAAGAATTTTTAAAGAAATGTTTTAAAAAAAATTCATGACTTGTTTGGAACAACATTACATCGACACAATTTCAAATTAAGTGAATGTATTAGTTTAAAAAAGGAAACAGTTAAAAAAGTTGAACACGGTTTTTAAATGGCAACTTTAATAGAACCTGAAAACGAAAAGTAAAATCAATTAAATGGAAAAAGAATCAAATAAACTGGAAAGAATAATTTATTTTCTACCTATAAACGGAACCAACAATTATAATTAAGATCTTATTTCTTTATAGAAATTGTTATAAGTTATTTTTTGTGATCTCAAAAATATTCAATTTTTTCAATATATTTTTAATAATTGTTCAATCAAAGAAAAAAACCATATTAAAATATAGTATTAGAAAAAATGGTATTGTTTTGAATCATTCATTTTGTCTTCAATCTTTTATTTTTTCGTTTATTTTTATGGATCTTACTTTTCTGTTTGTCTATTAATGTTCCCAATTAAAAATTGTGTTTAACTTTTTTCATTATTTCACTTTTTTCCCCAGAGGCAATCTTTAAATATGTTGTAATTGAGTCAACTCTGATCTTAATTTCTCCTTCATTATGTTAGATAATATTAAAACAGGGTCTAGTATTAAAGAGGATTCAGGTCATTTATTTTAATCTCGATCTATTAACGAATAACCGAAAGAGAAATATAGACAACTACAAGTTTTCGTTTAAGGGACTAGTCTATATTAAATTTTTTTAGGTAAATTTAATAGAGATTTAGATTTTTTTTTGCCAATTACTTAAATTGAAATCAAAGTGAAAAACTTCTAAGTATATTAATGAAATCTCTGTAAATGACATTCATTAAATTTAGTTATTGTTTTTATAGAAATAAAAAATTTTTGCATTTTTTCACTTTTTTGAAAGTTGCTTTTTTTCAACTTTTCGCAAAAATACAAAAAATAAAAAAAAATATGAGCACGAAAGCAAAACCTTGTTATGTTTGTGGAAGACCTACAAAAAATAGTTTGAAAAATAAACCTGAAAGGGTTTTTTGCATTTGCATGAAAACATAGTTTGATTCGAAAAAAATATACAATATATGCTTTACTCTTAATAAAAGATTTTCTTTTTTTATATTGTACCATTCTTTTTTTTCATGAATCTACTTTTTCAGTTTACACTCTTTTGCTTTTGTTGAATTTGAAGTTTTTTTTGGGGTTTCCCAAATTACCATCCCAAAAGTTTTTGTCAGAGTCAAAAAAAATCAAAGAAAAGAATAAGAACTATTTTTTAAAAAAGTAATTATTGATAAAACAAATTGAGTTCTTTATAGAGTCAAGTTGGATGTTCAGAAGTGAAAGAGAAAATATTCACCAGTTTTAAATTATTTTTTCGTTTTTCCAAATGAGAATAAATATTATTTTTGAGAAAATAATTAAATCCAAAATTAATCAAAAAATTCTCATGCATTAAAGATCTTTTTTTTAAGAAAAATTTTTAAAAGTCACCTTTTTTGACAGAATTGCAAAATTTTAAAAAAACAAGAATTAAAAGTTCTAACATTGAAAAAACCTGTCTATTTTCAATTTTAAACATATTTCAAGATAAGGATTCCTGATTTAGTTATTGGTCTAAAAAAAAATTAATAGAGACTAGCCCCTTAAAGGAATTGAAGTAAGAGACAAGAAAGTAAATTAAATCTACAAACAATTTTTCGAATTTGCCAAGATGATATTCAAGAGACAAAATGGCACACACTTACCCAGATCCACCATTGGTTCATATTTGTTATAAAGTTTTATTGAAGAACAAGTCTAAATTGTTTTTTTGAACATATCAAGATAATCAAAAGAAGAGAATACACTAATACCCACAGATTCCATCAAAAGATTTTCATTAAACAATCAATAATTGTTGTTTACAAATCACTCTTTTAACTTTTATGTTTTCATTCCATTAATCCTTTGTATTTAATTGAACAGATGGTTGTTTGTATAAAATAAATTCATAGTTAGTTGTCAATTTGGAACCACAGTAGGCACTATTGTTTTTCTTTATTGATTTCTTCAAGAAATGGTAAAAGTGATTTGTAGATAATTCTTTTCACTTTCAAATGAAATCGTGAAAATTAGGTTTGAGATATTTCAAAAACCTATAAAAAGTAGAAAAATAATGTTTGACTTTCTGAAACAAAACTGAGATGAAATCTTTGATTTTTACAATCTTTTGTACCCAAAACTAAGAATAGTAATTCTTGAGTCTTTTATTCAAAACAAGAGAAGTGGATTCCTTTTTACAATTATTTTTATTTTTCAAATTATTTTTTCATTTTTCACCACTTTTGATTTAAATATTATATTGACAACAAAAATCAATACAAACAACAACAAATGTATAACCAATACCAACAACAACAAATGATGCAACAGCAACAGCAAATGATGCAGCAACAACGAATGTTACAAGAACAACAAAGACAACAAAAACTTTTACAATACTTTAACTTTGTTGACAAAGATAAATCAGGAACAATTGAAAAAGAAGAACTTGCACTTGCCCTTAAACAAGGAGGAATGGTTTTTAGTTACGAAACTTGTGGTCTTTTAGTGAAGTAAATATCTTTTTTTGAAATTTTTTTTTTTATTTATTTATTTCGAACAAAAAAAAAAATCAAAAGAGATTTGTTTTTTGATTTTGGTTGATCCGTTCTCAAAATAAAAATTCTCATCCCTTCGAAATAACAAATCCAAATAAAAAAAAAAAAAAACCTTTCAAACTTTGACTTCCAACAAAATAGGCTTTTTGATTCAGAAAAAAAAAATGGAGTCAATATTACAGAATTTTACCAATTGTACAATTTTGTTGTCAATATGAGAAATTCCTTTTTACAAGTCGATCAAGATAAAAGCGGCACAATTGACGCAAACGAATTAGCAGTTGCACTTAAATACTCTGGATATAATTTCCCCAATAATGTGATCCTGATGCTGATCAACAAATTTGGAAAAAATAACCAAATCAAAATCGACGATTGGATCTCTCTATGTACCTTTCTGCAACACTCGAGAGCAGTGTTCATGATTTACGACAATGATCGTGATGGCAAAGTTTCTCTTGATTTTAATGCATTTCTTTCAATTAGTGCTTTACTCAAATAAAGCTTGAATTGAGTATGCTGAGTTTTCAATTAAGCTCCAAAATTATCTTGTTAACAAATTTAATCTCAAATAAAAAAAAAAAACAAAAAAGAATTTCAAAATCTCTCCTTTCTCAATTTTTATTATTTATTATGAATTAACCTTGTTTCTTCTTTCTTTTTTTCTTTTTTATGATGTTATTTTTTACCTCTTTTTTTTAACTTATTATTAACTTTTTTCTTTTTTTTTTTTTCTTTTCTTTTCAATCCTGCTCAAATCTTTTTTTTGTTTTGAGAACAATAAATTTATTTCTTAAAATCAATAAATATAAAAGACATCCAACAACACTAAACAATAAAAATTATTTAACAAGGAAATTTCTCTTTACTTTTCTGTTTGATAATACTTTTGTTTTTTGTTTTAATAAATGAACTCTGAAAAAAATATTTGTTTTCTCAAGAGTTTTTTTAAGGTGAGTTCAATTTTATTCAAACAGATCTCACTTCCAGAATTACTTTCAATAGACACAGAAGTTTTAAACGAGTAAGAACTTTTGTAAAACTTTTTTGAAGTTTTCTATTTGAAGGAAATAGGTATATTTTATCTTTTTTTGAAAAAATTTTAATTACTACATTCTTATTATAAAAATGATTTTTTGAGTGCCATGGGATATTGAAAAATTGAAACCAAAATATCACTCACAGGTTGGTTTATGAAAAGAAAGCGAACCTAAAGTAATCGAAAGTTGGATCTTTAATTTTTCTATTTTTGGTGTTTATTAAATTAGGTTTTGAATCTAGAGAAATGTGTTAATGGACGCTTGAAATTAATCAAAGTGTGAACCAAAAAATAAATAGACAAGGGAAGATTTGAAACATATCTATTTTTTTAGAAGAGCTAAAAAAATAAATAAATCTGTTTAAATCAAAAATGAAAAAACAAGAATTCGATCGTAGTATATTTTTAAAGAGATTTCTTTATCTTCTTAATTAGGATTAGTCCGAACAATTTATTGCCTTGAAATTCTCTTCCCGTTCACTATTTATTATTATTTTAAAAAATATTTGTTTACAAATTGGGTTTCAAAATTCTTTTTTCAAATAAATTATGTTTTAATCAAAGTGTCCCAACATTCTTTTCAAATATCATTAATTTTTTATAAATGAACTTTTGGGATTAAAATAAAAAAAAAAGAATAATAAATATCAACAGTTATGGATTTTTTGACAAAAAATATCAAATATATTAAATGATGTAGATCTGAAAAATATAACATCATTTTTTAAATTTTTTCCAATATTTTTTCTCGAGTAAAATAACAAAAATTATAACAATACATTGATGGTTGGAAAAATTGTTTTCATTTTAACTATACTGTTGTTTGCATAATAAATGAATAAAAACTAAGTCATTCCTTATTTATGTTATTAAAAATATTTGTTGCAGTCTTTAATATCCAAACAATATTTAATAATCAAAAATTTTGAAAAATTGAACTTCAAAAAAAACCATAAATATTTGCTAATTTTTCTCTTTAATTAACCAATAATGTTTATTAAAAGTGATCTTATCAAAAAGTAAAAAATTAGCAAATATTTAATTTGTTTTTCAAAAATTTTTTTCAGGATCGTGATGTTTAGTCCAAAATAAGATACGGTTTGTTTGTTATTGTGTTGTAAAATTTTTTTCATGATAGTGGATCATGATGTGCAAAAACTGGTAACTTTATATATAATGTTTTTTATTAAATTTGTCATTTTCCAAAAACTATAATACTTTATCAATGTGTCCACAATGCACAGATTTCTTGTCAAAAAAACAAGAGATGTTCAATAGCAAAAAAATTGATTTAATAAAACAATTAAAAAATGTTTGGTGTTGAAACAGAAATTTACAAATCAAACATAATTTGTAGAAATCAAAAAACAAAACAACACCAAACCTTTTTTATTTGTTTTATTAAATCAATTTTTTTGCTATTGAACATCTCTTGTTTTTTTGACAAGAAATCTGTGCATTGTGGGTACATTGATAAAGTATTATAGTTTTTGGAAAATGTTAGATTTAGTAAAAAAACTTAAAATATTAAGAAATCGGTTTTTTCACATGTGTATTTGATTTTTAATCATGTGAAATTTAAATGACTTGGAAACCACAATATGAAAACAATCTTTTATTTAAAATATTGATTTAAAACTTTTCCATAATATTCAAATTAACCTCCTCTTCTTTCCAATAATTCAAAAATTATTGAGATACAAGTAATTTTTAAACAACAACTATTAATAAGTTCTTGAGGAAATTTTACATGAAATCAAAATTTTGATTTCAAAAATTATCTAAATATAATTCATTTAGAATGTGAATTTTTAATTTTATTTTTATTAAATATCTCTAATTAATTATTATATATTTTATTATCGGGATTTTCAAGTAATACTTTTAATTTAAAATCGTTTTTTTTGAAATAAGCTAAATTTCAAAAATATAGGCAGATTTTACATTAAAAAAAAAAACTCTTTAATTGTATTTTTTTTTAATAATAATGTATTTTACTAAAGTGTTATGAGACAATAACCAATATAGATTAATAAATAAGAATATACTGTAATCATTTTATTTTTTGAAAGACAATTGAAAAAAGAAAAAAATAAAACCAAAAATTTTGCCCTTAATTTTGAAAGTTGGCTTAGTTAAAATAAGGTATTTTAAATTCTTCTTCTCAAATAAATATTTATTGGATGCATTGGTTTGGTTTTATAATTATTTATTTTCTAGTTCATTTAATTGAAAAAAAAATAATTCAGTACAATGTAGGAAATTTTTTTTACCATTTTTTCTTTTTATTTGTGTTGAAAAATTTGTAGTTGATTTTGATTTCAAGAATTTAAACCTATTCCATTAATCTTTGAAAACAAGATTCTTTGTTTTTATTTTTTTTTTTTTTTTGATAAATATAAACTATTTTCCATTCAAAAGATCTCAGTTATGAATTGTGAATTACATTTTCCAGGGGGTTTGCATCGATATTAGAAGAAAAATATTATTTCAGAAATTCAAAAATTAAAAATCATTTTTTCGATTTTTTTTTGAAAAGATATTCAATTGAAAAAATTTTTTTATTGGAATATCAATAATCACTTGGTAAAAATGTTATTCTAATGTTACTGACAAAGTAAAAATGATTGTATCGAAATAATATTTATTTCTTTTGGAGATTTTATTTGGATCTTCAATTGGAGATCAAAATGATCTTTGTTATTTTTCTAAAAATAGATACCTAAGGATTTTCATTTTTTCTATTTTTAAGAAAATATATTGATTTATTAGTTTTATTTCATGCAATTATCAACTATTCTTTGATATTGGTGTTGGTGCTCTACCTTTACGAGTTATTAATTATAATTGTTTCGAGTTTTATTATTGTTTGTGATGACTTTACTGTTCTACTACAGCTACTTTGTTGGATCTTTTAAACGCTTAGTTGGATTGTTGAATTGTTTGAATTGAATTTGGAGTCTTTTTTGTTGTTTCTATAGTCGATAGATTACTTTTTTATCAAATAAGAAAAAAAAAATTATAAATTTTCACTTTTCATTCCTTCATAAAACCAAATAAGTTGAGTACAATTGAAAAACAAGAAAAGGATTAACTAATACACAACCAACAATTTCCATAACCATTGTGGAAAAAAAGTGAAACTGGAAAAAAAGTGAAAAATGGTTTTTAATTGGGAACGTTACTGAAAATTAAAAGTAAGATCAATTAATAAAAGAAAAAAATAAATGATTTAAGACAAAATGGAGTATTCAGCACAATAATAGTTGTTTTAATACTATCTTTTGTTATCGGTTTTTCTTTGATTGATCGATTATTGAAAATTTTATATAAAAAATTGACTATTTTTGAGATCTCCAAAACCACATGAACAATTTCGATGAGAAAGTAGATTTAAATTATATTTGTAGGGTTGACTGAAAATAATATAATGGATTATTACTTGAAGTTAATTGATTTCTTCTTTATTTATTGATTTTACTTTTCATTTTCAGTAAGGTTCCCAATTAAAAACCGTGTTTCACTTTTTTTCCAAAATGGTAAGATTAATTTTTTGTTACATTTTAATCTGCCTCAGAAACTTCATCGAAAATCCACCATATTTTACTCTTGGTTTTTATAAATAAAATTCGTTCTTTCTTTCAAAGTAAAATTTTTAAAAATAGTTTCTGTTTTAATTAACAAAACTAAAACAAAAGTCAACCTTTTTAATAACTAGAAAAGAAAAAGAAAAATTTCGCAAATAAAAAGAAAAAAAAAAAATCAGTTGAACTCCATAAATGTCGCGTCACATTTTGTGTTTATTGCTAAACTATACTATAAGTTGGTGTGTTATTGAGTCAATTAAAAAGTATTTTTTACTATAATCTCTTCTTGAATGTGATACTGGTATTTGAAACATAAATGGGAAAAATTTTTCACTTTCTATTCCATATTATTTTCTTTATAATTAATGTTCCAAAATTAGTAGGTTGTTGTTTGTGATTTTGTTTTTTTTTGTTTGGTTCTCCTTTAATGTAGTCTTTTGGTTTTACATTAGGTGAACTTAGAATACCTAATAAAACCTCCAAATCTATTTGAAAAAGGCAATTGAAAAACGAAGTGAACATTTATCTATTTTATTATTCTGGTACCACTCTTATTTATTCTTATCTCTCTAAATAGTTTTGTCCTTTTAATTTTGTTTTTCTCTCAAAAATAGTTTTACATTAATCTCCCAACTATTTCTTGATTTAGATATTAAGTCTAAAGGAAATTATTTTTATTTGCTTCTCAAATAATTGATTAATCAATAAAGATACATTTACCTTACTAGTGTTTTCGACAAACAGATACACAACTCTGAATAGAACCTAATTTTCGACACCTTAGGAGAAAGAACTTAAAATAAGATTTGATTCAAATTGATCTTCAGAATTGAATTATTTATCCCACAATTACAATAAGAAGGTATACCAATATTTTCTCTTTAAACTTTAATCTTTAAATTCAAAAATCACAAAGTTTTCTTGTTTGGAGACCACAGAAATATTTTCAAAATTTGAAATTATTTTTTCCTTTTTTTCTGTATGAGTTTTTTTTTAAAGAGAATAAGATCAAAAAAAGAGGAAAAAAAGACAACAAACAAAACGAATGAACAAACAACGAACATCCACAGGAACATTGATCCAAACGTTCATCCTTTTCGTAATGATCTAGAAAAATTATGGCTCAAAGTCCGAGATCTGAAGACGATCGAACAAACCGATTCAGGGAATGTGATTCAATTTTTTCACATGTTTAATTGTGAATATAAAGATTGGATGACTAATGAAAAAACAGCAACCCTATTGGACATTACAAATGAACATTGGAATTATTGTGTTTCGAAGAATGAATTATTTCCAAAACCTATATTAAATTTAGCGTGTCAAGGTTTAATTAAATTAAAAAACCATTTACTAGATCGTAATTTTTTTCTTTTTTTTTTTTTGTTTTTCTTTTTTTAATTCAAAAGATTTTCTTTGACAACACAATTCTTGGAGATCTATTTTCTTGTTATGTTTGGTTTGGCTTTTGTTTACACAACACCCATTTTAATTTTGGTTTCAAACCAACATTAATTCCAGCTCAATTTTATCATTTTAGAAATCTGCAATCTGCTTGCGAATGAAACTATCCTCAAAAAGCACACCCAACAACTCAGATAAAACCATTGATTTTTTTTGTTTCTGTTATCCTAAAAAGCTGAGAAAGAATTCAAAACATAATTGTTCATTTGTTATGATAAAAAATCAAATTTGAACTTTATTTTTTGAAATTTTGAAGATTAGTTACTTTTATTTAACGAATTTGACTTAAATTATAGCAATTTTAATCAAATTGAAGGTTACCTTGTTTACTTGATCTCTTAAAATGAATAAACAGTTTGTCGTATTTTCATTTTGGTTGTTACTGTTGAGAGAAAAATAGTTGGACAGCAATTTTAATTGGGAACATAACTGAAAATGATTTTTAATTTAAATCGTTTGTGAAATAACTAAAGAAAATAACACTAATCTACTTATTAGAATAACAATCAATGTAATTCTACTTTTTCAAAACCTTATCTCTTATAATCACTTGCAAGTTTAAAAATTACCATTTTCAGAATTAATAGTAAACTTTACAAAAACTTTGATTTTTCTCGATAGATATTTGGATAAATAAAAAAGTAACAAAATTTTTAAAAATAAATCTACACTCTCCAAGAATAATTTAGAAAACTGAAGCTAAACTTGACGAAGCCAGAATATCAATCTACAAAAGAAGATATAAACTCAAAAAAAAATTAGAAATACTTGGGTTTGATCACATTTCACAACAATTAAAATTTTCCAAGAAAAAAGATGAAAATATCAATTGGGAAATAGAAAACTTAAAATTATTAAATGCAGATCTAAATAATTTTAGACAAAAGTTATTATAAATAGTTCTGGGTGGAAAGGTCAAGAATATTTAAAAATTATTAGTTATAATAACAATATCAACAAAAAACAAAAATATTTAAAATGGGTAGGCTCAACTTCCATTTTAAAATTAAGAAATTTCACAAATTATCGGAACAGATATTCATATGTTTATGATAAAAATAAATTAAAAACAAAATTCTGCAACTCATGTAAAAATCATTCTAAACCTAGAATAATAGAAGATATCGATCATTTTTTTTGGAACTTTCCAGTCTATTAAGAAAATCGAAAAATTTGGATTAAGGAATTAATTCAAAAAAACAAAAATAATAAGCAATTAAAGAATAATATTCTTGATATTATTCGAAATAAAGACTAATTATTTATTTTATCATTGATTAATGATAAAGAAAATTATGACTCTTTATTAAAATTTCTAAACAAAAATTTAGAAATTAGGGCTGTAAGAGGAAACTAGTTTCTTCCCTTCAAAATAAAAAAAAAAAAAAAAAACTTTGATTTTTGTTAAAATAGCAAGATCTACTTTAGTTATCAACCATTCAAATGAGAATTCTACACAAAGCCCAGATTAATGAGCTTGTAACACATTTAAACCTGAATTTATATAAAATTCACCTAGTTATCAATAGAATTTGATTTTCAATTTTACTAATGTTCCCAATTAAAAATGGTATCCAAACTATTTTTCTGTGTCCAACATTTTTCTCTCAACAGTTAACACAAAAAATATTCATAAAAAAATCATAAAATAAAAAAAAAAATAAATTTGATTTTTTTTTAAAAATTGATAACACAATAACCTTGACCACTTTCAATGGCTGTTCAATTTTTTTCTGAATTTTATTTTCCCAATTTACGAATTATTGTGAAAATCTTGTGAAAACAAGAGTAACAAATAAATATTTTATACTGATAAATTCAAATTCCATTTTTGTAATTCAAATAATATTAACTTTTAAAAAAACTCAAAAGAAAGAATTTTTTGGTGTCAAACAAATTTTACAAAGTTTCTAAAAATTAAACCAATAAAATACTTTATTCAAAGCTAGAGTAAAAAAAATTTCTAAAATGGAAAATGAAATAAAAATTTTTATTTATTTATTTGAATTTATCAGTATTGATTCAAATACACAACTAAACCGCAAAGAAGTAGTCAAGAAATTTTTTCACAAAAATTCACGTAAATTATTTTTGTGAAACCATGTGAAAAATTGTCTGTTTTTGAAAATGAGATCTCAAAGTGTATCATATTGCGAGCTAAACAAAAAATAAAAATGTTTTTTCATAGTAAATATTTTATTACTAAAAGAACATAAAATTGTTTTTTTCAAGAGAAAAGGATGGTACCCTTTTTTTTTTTTTTTTTCTTGCCATAAGAACATGTATTAAAAGACATTAAACATTTTAAGCTTTCAGGTTCCATGTAGAGGATTTTTTTACAACGTTTGTATGATAGAGCATGCAATGAAAAAAGACATTTTTTTTAATTTTTTTTTGTTTCGCTTATCTACAAGCGGTGCCAAAAAACGATACATATTATACATGTGCATTCACAAAAACAACCATTATGCGATATATAAGCACCCTCCGGATCGACACCCTTCTTATCTACCCCTGTTGTTTTTTATATATGAAACAAGAGAATGATTGATTGAAGTACGAACGCGCATAGAGATATAAAGTGAAAAGGGATATGTAATATATAAATGGCTTCACGTTCTAGTCTAAGATTACCCGACGTGATCATTACTTGGTATAATTCTTGAGAGATGTTTTATTATTTTTATATTTAATAGACATTAATCATTGCTTTTTTAAACCTAAATGTATTTATGGGTATGTCCTTCCTATGAAAAAAATAGATTAATTTTTCAAAATAAATTAAAAGAAATAAATCTTAATGAATTGATTTTAAACTGTGATAGTTTGAAATAATTTTCATTAATTAATAATCGTGAAATATATGATTTTACGATTAAATTTCAGAAATGGAATTTAAGTCTAAGGCCAACTAGAGTGTAATTTACACTTCTTCAATAATAAAAAAAAAAATTGATTTTTCTTTTCTACAAAATTTTTATTTATAAATTTTTTTGTTAATTTTTAGTGTTTCTTCGTTAGGTAATAATTCCTATTAAGTTTGAAATTTTTCAAAACTAAAGCAATATTTAAAGATGTAAATTGTTATAATTGTTGTTGATTATGAGTTTTTGAGATTATTTTTATTGGCTCTCTTTGAAAAATTTCGTTTCTTTTCATTGCTTTATTCGTCAAAAAGTTGAAAATATGGTGTTCCCTTCTCAAATAATACTCTTAATTTGAAAATAAAATTATCAATTTGAGTTTTTTTCTTTTTTATTATCAATTGTTTTTGGAAAACTTTTGGTTTTTTTTTTCTTATTCTTAAAAATACCTTTGTGGGTTGATCTTTTTTAATTGGTATATAATTAAAAAATTTTCTACGTTTTTTTTCTCTTGTTTATTTATAATTTAGTTAAAATGCCAACTGAAGAATGTGAAAGTTTAATTGAATACCAATATATCATAATTTTTGAATCTTTAAGAATTTTATTTCGCTCAAAATTGCAACAACTATATTTAATTAAGAATGGTTTAATTGAACATTTGACAACAATTTTACAAACTATCCTAATCTTAAATACAGATATTAACATTGTTATAGAAAAGAAACTCAAAAAAATACAAATAAAAAAAAATCAAAATCAAAACGAAAAAAAAATCCAAACAGTAAAAGAAAAAAACCAAAACGAAAATAAAAATAAAAATGAAAACGAAAAGGAAAAACAAAAAGAAAAAGAAACAGAAAAAGAAAAAGAAAAAGAAAAAGAAACAGAAACAGAAAAAGAAACAGAAACAGAAACAGAAACAGAAACAGAAATAGAAAAAGATATTAAACAAGAAAAAAATAAAGAAAAACAAGATAATGATCTAAATTTACAAAAAGAAGAACTTATTATTGAAATCAATGAATTCCTAAAATACAAAATAATTTTAATAAAAATTCTTTTTGAACGTTTTTGTAACATTTTATTAATAATTTTCAAAACAAATCTTGAATATAATGTTAATACAAATAATAACAAATCTATTAACAATTCAAAAATTGATTTATCGATCTGGTATTTATTATATGAATTATTAAATGAAAATTTAAAATTACAATCACAGATTTCTTTAAATTTTGCGTTTTCAAAAATACAAAAGCAATTTTTAAAAGTTTATCAATTCATTATTAACCAAAATTTGAAGATAAATAAAAATTTCCAATTACAATGGCTAACATTATTTTCCAAAATGATTTCTTTGCCAAAAAATAAATATCGTCTTCAAATGAATATAAATAATAGCAAAGGGATATTGAATAAATTATTAAAAAGTAGTAATCAGAAGCTTAATATTATGGAAAATAGTGAGAGTTTAATATCTAATTTGCAACTCAAGGAATTAAAACAGGACATTTTAGAGAAAACATTTTCTTTATTAGAAATAATCAAATCAATATTATTAAAAAATATATTAACCTTTTCAAAAATATCAGAAATATTATCAATGCTAAATATTGCACAAACAATTTTTTGGTGTTTATATGAAAAAGAAATGAAAAACACTTTACAATCGGGAATTAATAAAAGAAACAACACTAACAATCAAATTAATCAAAGTACTAAAAAACCAAATAATGATTCTGATTTTAATTTTGAATTTATTAATGAAATTGAATTTAATTCGAACTTTCAAATGGAATTGAATAATTTAGAAAGAAAAGTAATAAAAAAAAAAAAAAATTTAAAAGGATCAATAGGATATATAATGATTGAATTTCCTCAAAGCAATAAATTATTAGAAAATATTTTTCAATTATTATACCAAATTTGTGAAATCACTTTTCAAACTTCTCAAAACAAGATCAACCAAAACAAAAACAACCGAGAAGAGGAAAAGAACAATAGAACAGGGCAAAAGGAAAACGAAAATAATGAAAATCAATTCCCAATTAGTATTACATTTATTATTAGATTTTTAAATCTATTTTCTCAAGACCAAAATTTTCAAAACAAAAATCCAAAATTGCAATTTTCGGTATTACAATTAATATCAAAAACTTACTTGCATTTGGAGAATTATTTTGATAAATTTCTTTGGAAAACTTTATTTAGTAATAATTTTTTTTTAAATGATCCTTTATTGTTTTCAAAGACAAGTAAATATTTAGATAATTATCAATTATTATCAAAAAAAGTTCTACAATTTACTGTAGAATCAGCTATTTTTAAAAAACAATCAAATTGTAATGAATGCCAATCTTTATTGAATGCTATTTTTACTTCCTCATTTCCAATTAGCATTAATTGCTTAAATAATTTTATTATAATTATTCAAAAAAATTACGATGTAACAATTGATTCATTATTGAAAATTGACGCAATTAATCAATTATTAAATTATTTTATAAAATTGAATTTTATTTTTAATAATATAATTACAAACATGATAACCCATAAAATTGATAAAAATGAAAGTGAAAATGAAAATGAAAAGGAAAAGGAAAAAGAAAAAGGAAAAGGAAAAGGAAATAAAAAAGAAAAAGAAAAAGAAAAAGAAAAAGAAAAAGAAAAAGAAAAAGAAAAAGAAAAAGAAAAAGAAAAAGAAAAAGAAAAAGAAAAAGAAAAAGAAAAAGAAAAAGAAAATGAAAAGGAAAAGGAAAATGAACATGAAAAGGAAAAGGAAAAGGAAAAGGAAAAGGAAAATAATGAAGAAAGAAAAATTAAACTAAAAAATATTAAATTAATATTAAATAAAATTTTATTAATAATCAATTTAATTAACGGTAATAAGAAAGTATTAAAACAGATTTTAAACCATGAAAGCTTTTTAAATTTATTAATAAAGTATTTACAATCAAATGAAAATAATAAAAAATTTATCTTTTCTTTAATCACATTATTTATTCAAAAAATCGAAATTAAGAATAATAATAAAATGAAAACAAAATTATTTTTCTATTTAAAGCACTTAATTGAAAAAATTAATAGTCAATTAAAAAGCAAAATAAAAAACAATGAGGGTAATGAAGAAAAAGAAAAACTCAGAAAAATGTTAGAAAATTTATTAGATTTTTTCCTTCAATTATTATATATTAACCAGGTATTTACTTACGAGTCGATATACACAAGTAAATTACACTATTCAATAATTAATCTCTTGTTTATAAAAGAAAACACAAAATCGATAATTGAAAAAATTTATCATTTCTTTCAAATACTATTTATCGATAATCCCAAATTGATATTAGTTGAAATCGAGGAACTTTTAATCAAAAATTTACCAAAATTGATATCAAAGGAGAAAAATAATAACGAGAAAACCCAAAAAGAGAACCAAAATATAATTAATAATAACGAAATAACCAAACCAAATAGTCATAATATTTTAATTTTTAACAAATACTTTGATGGATTATTCTCATGGATTTTTTTAAATTCAAAAAAATTTAAACAATCACAAATTCAATTCCCAAGACCCATATTAACAATTTTTCAGATTGTGCAATCAATTGAAGATCCTTTTTATTTTAATCATTTGATTGATATTTTTATAAAAATATGTAATAACTCATCCCATAATTTAAATTATTGTTCCAAGTCTGGTTTAATCTTTATTTTAATTCAACAATATTTTAAGAATGAAAATGAGAAATATAATGAAAAAATCTTCAATTTTTTGGTTTTACTTGGTTCACAATGTATCAATTCTAAAGAATTAAAGTTAATATTAAAAATCATTCAAAACGATTTTTCTCAAAATGTTGTTACCAAAAACTGCTTAAAGGCTGTGCTATTCTTGGAAACCATTTTAAAAAACCGCTCAAGAAACACGCCGCCAGCGATTTTCGAATTTGATGGATTATCTTCTCATTTACTTTTACCAAATTTGACATATCCGAAAAACGGATTTACATTTACAACTTGGCTAAAAATAAAATCTATCAATAACAAGGGGGGCAAGGAAAATAAGGAGAACGCATTTAATAAACAAATTATTTTTAGTTTTTTAGATCCAACTTTTAGTTCTGGGATACAATTAATGGTGACAAATAAATTTATAAAATATAAAGTTAAATTATCAAAGGAAAAAAAATATGAAATTAAAATCAAATATCAAAAGGATAAATGGTTTTTTTTTGCTTTGTCACATGAAAAAAATCAAAAAAAAATTAATGCTTCAACTATCAATTTTTTTATTAATAAGAAAAAATATTTTAAAAAGCTTCAAGTTTTACCTTATTTACCCTCAAAAATAATTTTAGTAAATAATACCTTTGGATGTGCAATGAAATCTTTAAATAAAAATGTTCATTTTTTAAATGGTTCATTGGGTACAATATCAGCTTTCAAAGATTCTTTGCCAAACAAAAAAATCTTAAAAATTTTTAATAAAGGTTCAAATACTTTATTTTTGGATAATTTTTCTCACATGCTCTGGTTTTCATTCAATTCTCTTGCATACAAAGAAAGATATTGTTTAAACCAAATTTTTAATGAAATAAAAAACGCTAAAATTATGAGGGTTTCTCTTTTGGCTCGAAAAAACATTGAAGATACTTTGGCATGCATTGGTGGAATTAAAATTTTGTTTTATTTATCAAAAACTTTGCCCATAGATTCCCAAAATTATAATTTATGTAAGATTATTTATTTATTATTATTCTTTTTTCCAAAAAAAACAATCCAAATTTTATTTTTCTCTAAGAATATCGAGACATATATATATATATATATATATATATATATAAATTAGGAGATTTTCAGCAAAAATAATTTTATTTTTTAAAATTATCATTTTTTTGAGTTTATTAATATTATTTTAAAAATTAGTTCATAAACACCTGTTTTTTTGCAAAACAAATTCTTTAGAAATTTTTTCAAAATATTTCATATTTATCTTTAATCCCTTAAGATTGTTAAAAACAACTAAAGACTACGAAATCATAATTGTAAAAAAAAAATAATTTCAAATATTTCATAAAACTTTTAATTTTAGTTATTTGTATCTTATTCTTCTTAATTTACATTTAAATTTAAATCAGATTTTTCACATTTCTTATTTCGCAATTAGTGATATTTTCATTAGAATAATGTTTCATTAAAGTAAGAAAAATCAATTTTTTTGTCGTTTCATTGCTCAAAATTATAGAAAAAAAATGCACTATTTATCAAACCAAAACTAACCCATTTACCAGCAAAAGGGTGCCCAGTTTTAATGGAGAGTTAATTATATTTAAAGAGTTTGAATGGATATTAGAAGAAAAAAATTTACTTTTGGAAATTACAAAATTGAAATCGTTTTTTCTCATTTTACATTTTGGTTTTCTTTTTTAATTTTTTTTTTGATAACCTAAACAATTTGCAATTTTTTTTTTACTACAAGATTGATAGTCACTTGGTAAAAATGTGTTATTCTATTGTTATTGAAACAGTAAAAATGATTGTAGAGAAATCGTATTGATTTCTATTTGGAATTTTATTTAGATCTTCAATTATTGATCAAAACAAACATTGTTGTTTTTCTTTTCAATGTTACCCTAAATATTTTGAGTTTTTCTATTTTTAAGAAAATATTTTGATTTATTAGTTTTATTCATACAGATACCAACTCTTCTTTGATGTTTATTATTCTAATTATTTCTTATTTAATCTTCAAATGGTCAATTATAAAAAAATAAATGACATTTGAAAAAAATATTGGGAACTTTGACAGAAACAAAGTTTACTTAAAATACTAACTTCAAAGAAAAAAAAAAAAATAGTTTTATTTTTTCTCTATAAAGTTTTCAATTTAATTATTGAATAAATGAACCAAGCAATTTTTAATTTTATTTTATTTTTGAGAGTTTTTCTTTGATATTTGCGTCAAAATATCAACATTTGTTGAGAAAAAATTTGAATCCAGAATCAATTTTCCTATTTCCAACTTCTTCAACTTATAATTTAGTATAGTTTACTTAATTGGAATTATTTTGTATTTTTTGGTTTTCATTTTTTATCATTTTCTTTAATCTTATCGAAAAGTAAATATGAGTAAATGAAATCCATAAATTATTCATCAAATACAAGTTAAACAAGTTACAAAAAAAAACAATTAACGATATAAGATTCTAAAAGACTTTTCACCAAACAAATCATTTTTATTTTTTTGAAGAATTTCCCTTTTAAATTTCAAACTAGAACAAAAAAAATCTTCAACTTATTTACATTTTTTTTTTTCCAAGAATTACCGCTTTAAATCACAACAAAAAAATCTTCAACTTCATCAATTATTTTTGATCAGTTGAAAATTAGACTTTAAATTGATAAAATTGAAAAATTTAAACGATTTTTTTCGCATAGTAACACAATTGTAAAAAAAAATCAAAAGATCACACATATATTATTTTTTAATTATCCATAAAAAAAACAAATCAGAATAATTTTAAAAAAATTTCTCAATTTTTTAATTATTCACTTTATAAACATAATTTAATTATAAGTGATATTTTCCCAACAGTTTTAAATTTCCAAATTTCACTTAATTTTGATGTTTAAATTTGAAATTATTTTCAACTTTTTTACTTCAGGAATAATTTAAAAATAATTCTAGAATAATTTTCATTTAATAGTTCATATTTGAACTGTTGGTAATATTTCATTTTAAGGTTCAAAAAAAAAATAGATTTTTTGAATGAAAATTCCTTCTTTAATGAAGAAATAAATTAAAATAGTAGTTTTTTTCATTAATTTTAAAATTTATTCATTAAATGCAGAAAAAAGTCTTTTGGAAATAAAAGATTGAGATGAAAAAAAAGGCAAATATATTATTATTATTTTCTTATTTTGAAGTGAAGAAATTAGAATTCCTCTTACAGCCATTTATTTTTTTTAATTTTTGAAATAAACCCTAAATTTATTTAATTTTCTGTTTATTTCAAAAAGTAAAAAAAACCTAGTCATTTGACGGATACTTCACGTAAGCTTTTCTTGAGTTTTCTATTTATTTGTAAAATCAATGTAGTTTATTGATAAAACAGAAATAAAAAAGAAAACTCCTGTTATATTTTCCATAAATTTAAAAAATTATGCAATATCTTTGGTTTTTCTGAAATTCTTTTGAACTCTATGGCACTTCCTCAATTTCTATATAAAATTTTAGAAAATTCAAATATATTATTAGTTGGTTCATCTCATTAAGGAATTAGAGTCACTATATAACTGGAACTATCTCAAATTGTAGTATTTTGTATTTATTGTTAAGTTTTAAGTGTTAAAGAACAGCACTGAATCTGGAAAAGAGGGAATTTTTAAAGTGAGTAAATTCGTGAATTCTAATTCAAAAAATTAGTGACTTCTAATTTAAAGAGTGAATAAAAACAATTAGAAGTATTTTAAACTTGTTTGAGTTTTCTAAAAAGAAATGAAGACTCTATAAAAATAAATAAATAAAACGAGAAAAAAAAAGTCTGACAAAAAAAAAAAATTTTAGTATTTTTTTTTAAAAACAAAAATTTTCAATAATTTCAAATAGAAAAACCAAAATTTTCTTCATTTTGAAGTAAGATCATGTTTGGAATTTTTGAACTGTTCAGTTCGTTTTAAATTAGCATTTTAAATAGATTTGTATTGATAATTAAAAAATAATTTTTCTTGTGAGAGATCTTTTGGCCAATTAAAATTTTTAGTAGAAAAAAAAAAATTTTTTTTTTAATGTTTAAAGTTTAGATTGTCTTATTGAAATTTAGTTTCATTTATCTTTGTAAAAAAACATATATTTGTATTGATCTACTCTGGATAGGTTTTTGTATGAATAAAAATAAATATTTTGTAAAAAAAAAAAAAAAAAAAAAAAATCTAAAATTAAAATAGGAACAGAAATTAATTATGAAATATACATTTAAAATAAGCATTTCAAATTGGGTTAGCAATTACTTTTTTCTTTTGAAAAAAATTTATTTTTGAGTTAACGTATTGTGGTTTTGAAGATTATTTTTTTACATTAAAAAAAGAATAAAAAAAATCACTTGACGTATGATCGATAAGACGTCTGTTAAAGTTCAATAATATTATGATTTGTAACCAAGCTGATGAATTTAAAGTTAGAATTTTTGAAAAAATAGTCATTTTGCCAAGATATTACCTATAATTATTTATTATTTTTCTTGTTTGATTTTTTTGTTTTAATATTTTTTCTAAAATTTAAACAGACATTTATATTATGTAATAACAAATTGGGTATCTAATAATAATAATATATATATATATATATCAATTATCTTTATAAATTAAATGGCAAATTATTAAAAAAAATATTAGTTTTGTTTGTTTTTCAAAAAATATAAAAGCACAATTAAAAAAAAAAATTCTTAAATAAAATAATTACAAAATTAATTTTAAATTTTTTTTTCTTTCTAAATATTATTATTTTTAATTAAATTAATAATTATATAGTTGATAATTTCATTTTTATAATATTTGAAATTTTGAATTCAAGTGAATCGACACAGAATGATTTATTAACATTTAAAGGGTTTAATTTACTGGGCTACATTTTAAAAAAAAACCATCAAATTATTACAACAAATACGATTAACATTATTTTAAATTTTTTTAAAGAAATAAAATACAATAAATTTTTTAGATCTATGATTTTGAATTTAATATTAGATTTTCAAATCTGGATAAAAATGAAATTTGAAATCCAAAAATTCTATATTGAATCGCTAATAATAATATTACAAAATTTAGAAAATAATTTACCAAAAAAAAAAATTTCAACAAATAATTTATATATTTAGAATTGAATTAATAATTGAAATTATTTATTTTTATTATTCGAAAAACAATGAAGAAGATAACAATAATAAAAAAAAAAAAAAAAAAAAAAAAAATCTCAATGAAGAACAAAGATTTTTATTACGGAATAGATTGATATCTCTATTAAAATTCATTATTAATAAAAACCAAAAAATCAAAGATCTAAAAAGATTAAGTGGATTTTGCATTTTATTTGTCAAAGATAATAAGCCAATCAATGATTTATTATTAGTATTGTCTGAAAATTTAAAAAATTCAAACTTTTTAATCGAAAATAAATCAGTGGATTTGTCTCTTCAAATAATTGATAATTTAATAATTATATTAAAACGATGTAATAAAAAAATAAAAATAATTGTATTAAAAATAATATTAAATCTAAATTTCCCCAATATTGTTGATATCAATAAATTTTTAACAAAAGATCAATATGAACAATTTAATTCAAGAATTTCTATTATCCATCATTTAATTATCAAAAATAAAAAGATATTTGATTCAAAATTTATTACAAATAAATTTAAAGAAACTAATTATCAAAATATGTTTTTATTTTTTACAATTATTGAATTATTTTCAAAAAATTCATTAATTGGAGAAAAAAAAGAGCAAAAAGAAGAACAAGAAAAAGAACAGAAATCACTAAATGGAAACAAAGAAAATGAAAATGGGAAAAATAATGATCAACAAGAAGAAATTAAAATCGAAGTGGTGAATCGGAAAGAAGATAAGCCAAAAGAAGAAGGTACATTAATTAATTTAAAAGCATTCGAATTTTTAAGTCCGAAATCAAAATTAAATATAACGATGCTATTTCAGCAATTTGGTTGGCAATACAAATGTTTACAAAGTATCATTTGTATTGAAAAAAAATATGAACCAATTAAAAATTTAGTGATCCAATTTTTTGGACGGATACATTATGAGAATTTATTTAATAATAAAAATGGTCTTGATTTCTTTAAAGAAACAATGCAATTTCTAAATTTAGATTTTGTATTAAATAAAAGAACTTTAAATCAGAAATTTGAATTAATAACTATCCTCTTAAATTCAATTATCAATTGCATTGAAAATGATTTAAATATTATATTTAAACAAATTAATTTCCAGAGTGAGAATTATAATGATCTACTAAAAGTGATTAATAAAGTACAAAATTTGATCAATTCAAATATTGGAAAATTTTTCTTGAATAATTTTTTAGAATTGATTATTGAAATTTTTTGGATATTTTATGAATTTGAATTTTTTTCCAAAAATTATAAATCAATTAAAAAAAATTTAAAAAATAATCAATTTCTTGAAAAAAAAAATGATAGTAATGAGTGGGTAATAATTGATAAAGATCAAATTGGAAATGATATTAATAGCAAGGAAAAAGAGAAAATTGGAACAGATAAAGTAAGTGAAACCGAAGATGAAAAAGAGAAAAATATTAAAAAGGGAAGTGGAAGTGGAAGTGGAAATGAAAATAAAAATACAACCAAAAAGAAAGATGGAAGACGGGAAGGGGGAAATAATGGGGAAGGTGAAAATAATGGGGAAGGTGAAAATAAAGGGAAAAGGGTGGAAAAAGGGAAAGAAAAAGAAAAAGAAAAAGAAAAAGAGGGATTACAGAAAAGTAAAAATGAAGAAACAGAAAATAATTTAGAAAAAGAATATCTTTATTCAATTATTAAAACAATGAAAAGAATAATGAATATATTAAAAAAATTACAACTTTTTAATCCAAAGATTTCCATTTTTAATAAAAGTAAAACAAAACAATTATTTGAACATTTACCAACATTTATATTAATTTTTTTTTTCCAAAATGAAGAAAATTTACAAGAAAATTTAGAAATTATTAATTTAATAATGTTTGTTTATTCAAAGAATTTTAATTTTATACCATTTTCAGATTTGGTAAAAATAATTTTGGCATATTATTTTAAAATATTAAAATTACAAAAATTTGAAAAAAAGAATAGAAAACTAATTGTGAAAACAATAAAAACCATTCTTTCAGAAAACAAAAATATATTTACATTTTTGTCCGATTTTTTATATTCTGAAAACACTTTGGATTCAAATTTAACCATGGCGCAATATTTTAAAATAATTTCACAAGATCAATACCAACAAATTTTTAATGAGCTAATTAAAAGTATTGAACAATTTAGATTAAAAAATTTGCAAAAAAGATTTTTAAATCAAAAGGAAAAATGGAAAAAAACAATAATAAATGATTTAAAGGTGCAGTTTTTCTCTCTGCATTACCAAAATAAACAAAAAGAAAGATTTAATAAAAAATTGGATCAAAAATTATTAAAATATACTTCTAGAATTAAAAACAAACTATTTAACCAGCTTAATTTAAATAGCAGAACTGAAAAATTTTGGAATATAATTAAAATTAATTTAACGAACGAAAAGTCCATTTTTTGCAATCCAAACCAAAAGACCTTTTGGAAATTAGATCCCATGGAAGATTCATTGAGAAGAAGATTGAAATTAAAAAGGCATTATAAATTTAATAAAAAATATTTTGATAATGCGTCTGTTAGACAGGATCATCTTTATGAAAATAATTTAATTAAAAAAGATGATATCGAAAAGAACAGTGATAATGACAAGAAGAATATAATTGAGAATTTAACATTTAAAAAATTAAAAAAGATATCAAAAATGGAAATTGATTCAGATATTTTTAATTTTAATTTAAATTTGGAAAAAAATATAACTAAAAAAAACATAAAAGATGAAATATTAATACAACAAAAATGTGATATCATTAAACCGACAAAAATAATAAAATGTTTATTTATTTTAACAAACGAAAAAATTAAATTATGCTTTCAAATTAATAAAAATAATTTAAAAAAAAAACAAGACAAAATTTGGTTGATATCATCATTTAAAAAAATATTTAAAAGAAGATATAAATTTCGTAATACGGCATTGGAATTTTTTTTAATTAATAAATTAAATTTCTTTTTAAATTTTGATTCAATCAAAAGCCGAGAAAAGATTTATCATTTAATTATTCAGCAACGGCCAGAAAATTTGACAATAATTGAAACGGGTAAGCCAAGTGATTGGTTTAAAAAATCTGGATATGCCAAACTGTGGCAAGAAAGGAAAATTAGCAATTTTGATTATTTAATGAAATTAAATACCCTTGCCGGAAGAACTTACAATGATCTCAGTCAATATCCCGTTTTCCCCTGGATAATTGCAGATAATACAAGTAAAACTTTAGATTTAAATAACCCCAAGACTTTTAGAAATTTGGCCTTGCCAATTGGCGCACAGACTATACAAATTCAAAAAATCCGAAAAAAGAAATTTAAAACTTTGAAAAAGATCGGTTCAGAAGTTCATCCTTTTCATTATGGTACTCATTATTCAAGCCCTGGCGGTGTTTCCTTTTTTTTATTAAGAGTGGAGCCCTTTTCTACTCTTTCTGTTGAAATACAAGGTTTGATTTATTATTTTTATTTTTATTTTTATTTTTATTATTATTATTATTTTTATTATTATTTTTATTATTATTATTATTATTTTCTTACAATTTTTTGGGTATAAAATTTTAAAATTCAATATTTTATTCGATTTGAATTCTGAATATAAAAAAAAAGTGGTAGTGCAATTAAAAAAAAATATCAGAAAATAACTATAAGCTATATTCATTTGAGTTAATTAAGCTTTGATGCTGATCGGATAAATGAAAAATCTGTTAATTCCAATTTTTTAGATTGTTTTTTCAAAAAAATGATATTTTTTCTCAATAATTCGATCTTTAAATTATATTTTATCTATGGTGACAAAATGTTAAGATAATAAATCAAAAATTAATTTTTCGAAGGGATTTTTTGAAATTAAAAAAAAAAAATGATATGAGAGTATTTTTAGCATTTCTTAGAGTATAAAATCATCTATTAAAACCTTTTTGTAACATTATTTTTATGTTTATGAAACTTTTCACATTAAAAGTTAAAAGGTAAATCAAATTGAAGATTTGAATGCGCTTTTCAGATAATTCCACAATTAATAATCTTCACCAATTAACTTTAATTCATAATATTAATTTCTGAATGTAAATAAAGATCTAAATAAACAAGGTTTTAAAAAAGTTGAAAGGAGTTAAAAAAACACAATAATAATAATTTTTAAAAACAATTTTTTTTTTTTTTTTTTTTATTTATTATTTGTTTATAAAAGGAGACGGAGTTCAAAGATCCTCTTTTAGCACTTGATTATTAATAGTAAATTAGTAATTTAGATAATAAAAAAATAAATATAAACCCCTTTTCAGTCAAAGGGGTCCAGTTTTAGAGTAAAAATAAAATTTTCTAAAATCTTCACAATCTAAAAATCTTCTAAAAAATTTTTATTGAAGAAAACTATCAAAAAAAATGCTTTTAGAAGATGTTTTGGGATTTAGAAACTTTATATTGGAAAAATTAAAGAATTTATGATTGGATCTGAAAAAATTATTGTTTATTTTTCGTTTGTAAAATTATTTTTCAACATTTGCTGTTATTAGAATGGATTTGGTATAAATTTGAAATTCTGGAAAGAAAAGTCATACTCATATACCAAAGAGAATATTTTTAAGTTAAAGCTGTTATAAAAATGAGGAAAAAAACTACGGACTAATGATTTTGAAATCAAAAAAAATTTTCACTTCATTTTCAATTTCCCTATTCAAAGGAACGGAAAAATTACAACCTACTTCTGAAAACTCTATTTATAAAAAGATAACTGGAAAATGAAGTCAAAAATTTTCATATTTATAATTCAAATACCAGTAAAAGATTTTCTAAAATTATACAACGAGTAGAACTCAAACAAGTTTTTAACTTAAATGTAGACAAAAATTTAACCCCCTGAAAAAATATTGATTAACTGTCGAAAAAAAAAGAAACAAATGAAATGGATGAAAAAAATACATATAAGCAAGAAACAGGGTTATTTACATTAACTTTAATGGCGATTTATATAGATCTTGAAAGATCAATTAATTTTGTAACAAAAAAAAACAATAAATTTTACAAAATTGGTAATTATGATGAGATTTTGGAAACAAAAGGTATAAAATATTTTTGTAAACATTTACATTATTCTAAACCTAATCTCAAAATACAATTCAAATCCAAACCAATTTTGTCTGGATGTTTTGCTGTTTTCCAATACTCAAATCAGAAAAAAATATTATTTGTGAAATCTAGTAATCCGTTAAAGTTTGACAACACATGTTATTTATAACACAATACTATTATTGTGAATTGTAAACCAATAGGAAAGAATTTTTGCTTAAACTTGTTACAAAAATAAAAGCAACTCATAAATAGAAGAATTTAAATAAATCATCCAAAAACACAATTCTCAAAGGGAATCCTCAATCAAGTGAATTTCCAGTTTAACTAATTTAAATTTGACTTTCATCTTTTAAAATTTTTAGAATAAAGATGATGAAGTTATTTTGCTCTTTATTTTTTCAAGAACTATCATGAATCACTATTTCAAAACAATTTCATCAGTTTAAAGTTGCAAAATTTTCAAAAATTCTTGAGAGTTTTTAGAGAATTCTTTATTTTTTTTGAATTAAATCACAAATTATTCATTTTTCCAAAATCAAAGTTTTTAAAGACCAAAACATCATCTAAAAACATTTACTACTTGATAGTTTTCTTCAATAAAATTTTTTTAGAAGATTTTTAGATTTAGAAGATTTTAGAAAAAAAATCATGTTCTCCCAGTTTTATTGAAAAAATAGAGAACATATTCTATGAGTTTAATTCATTATTCTTCGCAAAATCATTTTTTCTATTTTTAGATCAAAATCCTTTTTTCTCATTTTGTAAATTTATTTTACTTTTTTTAAACTTTTTGCTTTTTGATTTTAACTTTTTTTTTTTTTTTCTTTGTAAATTTTTTTTAAAAAATTAAATTTGAAATTAAAAAAATGTTTGAAACTCAAAATTAACATTGAGAAGAGTGTGGGTTTGTATGTTCTTTTAAAATTCATATATTTACAAGTTAAAAAATTTTATTCTCAACAATTTGTATTTTCCTAAAGAAATTGATAAATTTTGCACGAGATGTTTCAATGAAAGAGTAC
The DNA here is from genome assembly GCA_027625915.1 of Anaeramoeba flamelloides. Classification (NCBI taxonomy): domain Eukaryota; family Anaeramoebidae; genus Anaeramoeba; species Anaeramoeba flamelloides. The sequence goes on from JANTQA010000045.1 coordinate 2,206,352, forward strand.
CAAAAATTTTTTAACGTTTTTTTTTGATCTAAAATTGATAATTTGTTCAGAATTTTGATTTACGATTATCGACCCTAATCCGAACTTTATTCTTTATCTTATTTCTAAACAATCTAAGTTTGGTTTGATATTTGAAAAAAAAAGTGAATTTTTCATTTTTGGCTGGGTTCCTTTGAGTGAAATGGAGTTTATTTTGGAATCAGACAAGTTAGAAGGTTTTTAATTAGTTTGAAATAATAAATAGAAAAAAAAAAAAAAAGTTTAGTTGCAGATTTTTATGGGGTGTAAATAAAGTTAAAACAGCTCAATAATCAATGAGTTAAAATTAAAATTATGAAATAAATTTTTATAATGTCCAAATATACACTCTTAAATTAAACAAACAAAAAAAAAAAAAACATTAATTTATTTTAATTTCAATTATTTGCTTTCTTATTTAAATAATAAATAAATAAATATAATTATTTTAAAAAAAAATAGATCAATCTTTTGATAGACCAGATAGGTTATTTCATTCGTTAACCAACTGTTGGAACAATTTTAATTCATTGTTAGCAGATGTTAGTGAATTAACCCCAGAATTTTTTTATTTACCAGAATTTCTAACAAATATTAATAATCTAAAATTAGGGGTTAAACAAAATGGAGATTTGGTTAATAATATTCATTTGCCGAAATGGGCAAATGGCTCACCACATAGGTTTGTTCGAATGAATAGAGAAGCATTAGAAAGTGAATATGTCAGCGAGCATTTACATGAATGGATTGATTTAATTTTTGGGTATAAGCAATCTGGAGAGGAGGCCGAGAAGGCGATTAATGTGTTTTCCTATTTTACTTATGAGGATAATATAAATTTAGATAAAATAGAAGATGAAAACGAAAGGAAATTACTAGAATTGCAAATCGAAAATTTTGGGCAATGCCCATCTCAATTATTAAAAAAGCCACATCCAAAGCGATTGACAAAGGAGCAAATTAACATAAAATTTAATAGTAATAATAATAAAAGGTTAGGGAATATCGATGATTGGGGGAGAATTAAGGTAAAAAATTTTGTAATGAATTTAATTGATTACCCATTAAAGTTTATATTGCTGATTGAAAAGGAATCATATTATAGGAAGATATTGGGTGAAAATAATTTAATAATGACATTTCATCAAAATTTCCAAATTGGTTTACACAAATGGATTCCTGAAAGTAAAAATGATGAAGGCGGCGATTTTGAAATGGATATAAATCTAGAAAAAAAGAATTTTTTGAACAAAATTAATATATCTTTTAATTTGTCAAACATGAATTTAAATAATTGTTTTAGATTATTAAATGATGGTAAAACTTTAATTAGCTGTGGTTATTTTGATTCTACTTTTAGGCTATCTTTAATAAATAATTTAAGCCTATCAAAAAAAATTCTTTTCCATAAAGAAGTGGTAACTTGCATTTCCATCGATAACCAAAATTCAATTTTAGCTACTGGTTCATTAGATTCAACTATTTGCATATGGAAAATTAATTTATTGAAAAATACTAAAAATAATAATAACAAATTTAAATCGAAAAAAAAAGTTCAAAAAAAAAAATCAAAAAAATTAAAGAACAAATCTTTTTTATTTAATAATTTTCTATTGAAAAAGAAAGATAAAAATAATTCGTATAATGATCATAAACAATTATTTCCTCAATTAAAATTGCAAACAATTTGTTATGGTCATATTGACCAAGTTACGTGTATAGATTTATACAATGATTTGGATGTAATTGTTTCCGCTTCAATAAACGGTTCAATTTTAATACATACTTTATCCACTGGTAGCTTAATTAGAGAAATATCAATCAAGTTTAGTAATCAGGTTATTAAAAATAAATCTAATAATGTTAATGTTGATGTTGATGTTGATGTTGATGTTAATTTGAGTAACAATGGTGTGTGTGATGAGGATGAAATAGATGAAAAGGTGAATAAAAATGAAATTTCTTCTAATGTAAATACAAAAATATCATTAATTAAAATTACTTTCAATGGTGAAATTTTTGTTTGTAATGAAAATAAGATCCATATTTTTTCAATAAATGGGGAACATTTAAATTCTTTAGAATTAAAAAATAAAATATATGATTGGATATTTACCTCTGATAATAAATATTTAATTGTTGCTGGTGAAGGTGGATTGTTACAAGTTTTTAGTTTATATGATTTAATATTAGTTAAAAATTTGAAATTTTCTAAACATACCATTTTTACCGTTCAATCAACAAAAAATAATTCTCATTTGATTTTAGGTTTGGAATCAGGACAACTAGTTGTATTAAGATTTATGACTGCTGATATTAAGAAGAATTAAAAATGCCTAATATGATTCTGATCTTGATTATTTCAGTTAAGAGTGAAATAATCCAAATTTTATATTAAAAAAATGTTGTTTTTCTTTCTTTTTTTTTTTTTTTGAAAAAACAATATTCATCATAATAATATGGATTGATATTAATCAAACCTTATAGTTAAATCCCCAAAAAGGTTCAAAAAAATTTCTATATTTAGGAACTTAATCCTCAAAAAATCTTTTTTTGATTAAATTTAATAAAATTTTATTCTTATAAATCTATTTTTTTTTTACTAATCGACGATTATTTAAAATTAATATTTTCTTTCTTTTTTTTTTTATTTTGAAGCGGTGAAATTAATTTCAAGATATTTATATTAAGGGTTTTTTTTATTTGAAAGAATCAAGTAAAACCTTTGATTTTTACTAAATTATTTTAAATATTTAAAAGGAACCATTGGTTTTTTTAATTTAATAAATGAAAAGAAAATTTTAATTTAATTTTTTTAATTAAAAAAAAACTAATGTGGAGTGCCGATGTTTTTTTTAATTTGAGAAATAAAAAGAAAATATTCAATTCTTTTTATTTCTAAAATTAAAAAAAACCTAGACACTCTACGATACTATAAGACACTTCTCGGCACTTCCCTAATTTCTAAATTTTTGTTTTGAAATTTCAATAAAGAATCATAATTTTCTATATTAACTAATAATAGGATAAATAATGAATCTTGATTTTAATTAGCATCAAAGATATTATTCTTTAGTTGTGTATTATTTTTTTTTTTATTTGAATTAATTCTTTAATTCTATTATACGAATTTTTTCCTAATAAGATGAGCAGAAGCTTAAGAAAATGGTCTATATCTTCAATAATTTCTACATTAACAGCATTTTTTGCATAAAATCCAAAATTATATTTTTGGCAATATTTCTTTCAACTACATATAAAAACATCTGTTTAGATAGTTTGTGAAATTTCTTTCATTTTAAATATAAAAGTCATAAACTTTCATTTTCAAATCTATTTTGTTGTTAGGTTTTTTTTTGATTTAAGAAAGAAGGAGAAAATTTAAGAAATTTCTCTTTTATTTCACTTATTCAAAAAAATCACCTTTAGCTTTTCCAGAAATTAAAAGGAATCTAGCAAAAAATTCGAAGATTTAATGTATTTTTTTTGAATTCTGGAAAACCTAGGTACTCTATGGCTTTCTACGGCACTTCAAGTTAGATTTTTTTTAATTTTTGTTTTTATTCCACAAATTAATATATTTTCAGATTAAAATAGAAAATTCAAGAAAAACGTCATTATCTTTTCCTGAATTTAAAAGAATTGAGAAAAATTAATGAATTTGACTCAATTCTTTTAAATTCTAGAAAAGTCTGGAACTCCACGGCAATTGATGCCATATGACAGTATTTGACGACATGATTATTTATTGATATTATTATTATATTTAATCATGTTTAAATAATATTATCCTTTTGCCCCAAAATCCATTTATTATTAAGTTTTGTTATAATTGAGTAAATATTTACATTTAATAATTTTAAGTTTTCTATTTTCCAATTAAGATTTCCAATTATCTTTTTTTCAACAATTTTAATTTGTCTGATATATGTTCAAAAGCCCATAAATTCTAATTTTTTTTTGAAGTTTATATCTTTTTTTGTAAATTTAAATTCTGCCTTGATCAATTTTTACCTTCAGTTTTATAAATTATTCTTAGAATGTGGGTCGAATTTTGAAAAAATTTGTTACTTTTTTTATTAATCCAAACATCAAACGATAACAAATAGAATCCTGATAATCGAATATTAAGTGTATTTTTAATATTGTTCCTCATTAGATGAAATAGCAAGAAATAAATTTAATAAATTAAAAAAATTGGTTTGTCAATAATTTTAGGGAGGAGTTTGGACCCAAAAAAATAATATTTATTTTTCATTTTAGGTTCTTATTCAAAAGAAAAGTATTTATTTTTTTAAACGTTGTTTGAGATATTCTTGATAATTTTTATGAAGCTCTTGATAATATTCGTCAAGTTTCCTTTGCTGTGTTCGATTTAATCCACTTGTTTGCACTTCTGGTATTTTTTGGAGTAAATAAACTGCGAGTAACATATAGCTAATATCAGTTGGTGGTTTTCGAACAGCTTCTCCAACATTCATCTTGTAAATTTGTAAATATAATTATAGTTGAAGAAAATTCAAAATAATGTAAATAAGGGATTAATTGAAGAAAAATATCATTTTTAAAATTGATTTTATTTGAATGATTTGTTTATTTTCAATGAGAAACACAGAAAAAGAAATCGTAAAAAGAGTTTAAAATTTTTTTTAATTATGTTCATAAAATAGTTCTATTTAAAGTACAGTAATTACGGGTTTAATTTTTCTTTTTGAAATCGATTTTTTTTTTCATCTTTATTTATGGGATTCATTTGAATTGAAAACAAACCAGTATGTATTGTATGATAGATTTAAAAAAAATCAACAATGAAAATCAATGTCATTTTTTGAAAAAAAGTCATTGTATTATAATTCAATTCCAAGTTTAAATTGATGTTACTCTCAATTAAAAATACAACTGTGTCAGTTTTAAAGTGTTGTTATTTGGCACTTTTTCAGATCCCAAAGATTTTTTTTTTTTAATTATTGAATGAATCAACTTTAAACTAAAAAAAATTCTTAAAAACACGAAATTTGGCAAATACAAAGTGTTGTAAAATATTCCAATTGGATTTAACTGATTTGAATTGATTTTATATTGAAAAAAAATGATTTGTTTTTTTATTTTTTTTTATTTATTGAGGGAGAAGTGTAGATTACACTCTAAATACCCTTATACTTTTATTTCCTTTTAGAAATTTAATCGTAAAATCATAGATTTCACGATTATTAATGAATAAAAATAATTTCAAACTTAACACAGTTTAAAATTATTTCATTGAAGTTTATAATTCTTTTAATTTGTTTAGAAAATATTAATCTATTATTATCATCGGAAGGACATACCCATAAAAAATGATCAATGTTTTCTATTATTTCCTTTTGTTTATTTTTTAAACATAAAGTGCAAAATGTGTTTGCATTTTTTTTTTATTACATAATAATATCTATTTAAGCAGATTAATGTACGTTCTAAATTATAAAATTGTTGAACTTGAAGGATAACTTGTATATTTTTGGGTTGCAAATAAAGAATTTTGGTTTTTTTTTATTATTAAAATATTCTTGAGGAGTGTCGTCAAGTATGGTCAAGTGTCGTCAAGTGCCATAGAATACCGTCAAGTACCTAGCTTTTTTTTGTACCGAACAAAAATATACCAGAAAAAAAACAATCAAATTAAAAATTCTCCTAAAATACTTTTTTAAAACCTGGAAAATTCCTTTTAAAAATCTATAGAAATACTTTTGAATTTGATTGTTTCAAATCAAGAATTAATAACCGAATTATTCCAGTGGGTTATTAATAACCCAAAGACTAAAATCATCAATATGATTTACTAATTTCTCAATTTTTTAAATATTTCCAAACAAATAGAATTTATTTAAAATTAATAATTCTAATAATAATAAAAAAAAATAATAGATATTCTCAAATAATAGATTTTAATAATAGCAGTTTGTTGTTTATACTCTTAATATTTAAAAGAGAATATTACATAATATTTTAAATTTCAAGAAATTAAATAAATATTTGTGAATAAAAATACAATGCTCAATTTTTTTCGATCTATCGAGGAATCAATATTTGAGTTATTTTTTCTTTTATTTTTAAAATATTATTTAAATTTTCAATGTTATTTATCTCATACAAACTCTCAGAAATTACTAAAAGTGAGATTTCTTCAAAATAAAAATGCTTTGCAAAGTTTTCTTTTTCTTTTTAGAAATCCTAAAATCCAAACCAAAAAGAATCAAATACTTCTGACCGGAAATTAAATTGGAAAAATGAATTTCTTTTCCAAACAATAAACCCATTTTCCGGAAGTTGTTTAAAAGATTTAATGTTACCCTAATATGGAAATAATTACCCTATTACCATTCGGGGAAAGAATATAAATCAATAAGAGTTACTACTCCACCAATTCTAAAAATGTTGATGTAAACTTTCATTCTTCAACATACTTGGATTTTTCTTTTTGTTTTATTTAAAATTTTTGTTAAGCAAAAAGGAAATAATTAAAAAACAAAAAGAGAAGATCAATTTGTTTTTTTTGTTTTCTAAAAATAATTCTTTCTGATTTGAAAACGAACAAATTATTTTTTGTTTTCTTTTTGAGAGTCTGCAATAAAAAAAAATTTTGTTGTTTGAAATAAGAAAAAAAAAATATTCAAAAAACAAGAAAATTAAAATCTTACAACTCTTCCTTTGTGAGGGATGTGTTCCATGGATTGAACTTTTTGTGCATCTTCGACTGTTTCAAATGTTACAAAGCCAAATCTTTTTAAAATAGTTATTTTTACATCCATTTTTGATTATAAAAGAACGAAAAAAGAGAACAGAATCAAATTCGTCAAACATAAAAATAATTGTACAAAGCAGGGATCTTGAATCAAAAAAAAAAAAAAAAATAATAAAAAAAAAAAATAATACTGTTTTGACTGGTTGTTGTATTGATCCTTAATTACACGGGTTGAAACAACAGTACCAAATTGTGAAAAAACTTCTTTTAAAAATTCTTCGTTGTCCTAAAAAGGTATTAAAAAAATGCAAGCAAACATTGAAAAGAATTCATTGAAAAATAAGAAGGAATTCCTGAGAACAAAAAAGGAATACAAACTTGAGGATTTAGACCACCAACAAATACAATTGACTCTTTATTTGTCATCAAAAAAGAATGGGATTGAAAATTAATTAAAAAAAATGAAACAGATTCTTCTTTGGCACAATAAAAATAACACAAAAATTATAATCACTTTTTTAGCTTTACAACATTTTCTATTTTTTTAGAAATTGTTCCAAATTTTGAATGAAATTAGATCACAATGCAATAACTTTTTGATTTCAATTTTTTTACAAGTCAAACTTTGAAAAACTTACAATTTGGACAACTTTCCACTCTTCAGATTTTCATAAAAAGAGTTTCAGGTTATTAATGGGAACAAGTATTTTTTAATTAGATAACTTTCAAAAATTTCAATTAAAAGTTATCTTTTTTGTTATTTATTATTTTTTTACCCTTTTTGGGTTCTAAAAAAGTTTGTATCAAGTATTTGAAATTTGAACATATACGAAAGAATATCAGAGTCTTGAAATCTTTAGACTGTAAGTTTGAAAGTTCCAAAAAAGTTTTTAGAGTATAAATATAGATAATACTATTCTTGTTATTGGATATTCTATATCCAGAGAAAATCCCTTTAAAACAGGGATAAAAACTTTTTTTAAACGAAGTCGAAAAAATTGCTCTACTGAAGTTTACCAGCTGCCCAATCAATACTTTTCAAAACTTTTCTGGTCGTACCTTTTTAAAATGACTTTAAAATTGAGATTTATCTTTCATATATCCTTATTTGAGTACGATTGGAGAGAAATCTTTCAACCAAGGTGTTAAAGTTTTCGCTAGATAAAAGTTAATGTAGTAGTTTGCTTCTAATTCATATCACAATGGGTTTTTATTTGAATGGTTTAAACTATTTAATTGAATATTTGTGCTTTATTAACAAACAAAAACCAAATCCAAAAAATCAGATTGATTATTAAAATCAAAAAAGAATTAAAGTCATCAAATAAAATCAAAATGTAAGAATATTCAATTTTACTAAAATTGAGATGTAATTGTAAAACATCAGTAAAAATAAATTTTTTTTGTTTTCTTAATTCTTTCCTATTTGCATGAATATGGAATTGGATTTAAGATTTTGAAAATAAGTACTATTCTAGTTTGAGTAATTTTAGTTTCAGATAACTTCATTGATTAGTAAAAAATTAGTAGAATAATAATTGAAAAATTTTTTCATTTTTATTAACCATTTTATTTTTCAATTAAAAACGATTTTTTACAATTTTTTTGATTTGAGAATGTTTTTTCCTTAAGAATTATTCGATTTCAATGATGATTAAATATTACTTTTATGACTAAAAACACACATATTGTTTTTAAGGAATGTTGAAAGGAAAGAATCTTATTAAAATTTCCAAATTATATATATATATATTTGGATATTTATATTTTGAATATAAACCTTCTATATTCTAGATTCAAATTGAAATTTTACCTTGAATTATTGGAATAATCAGAATCCTCATGCTACTCACATTTATACTTAATTTAATAATATAATATAATTTACTGAAACCAAATAAATATATTTTCATATTAAGTGTAAAGTAAGAATTTTCCAAAATCAAATATTAATTATTTTTTTTTTTTTTTTAAGAATTTACAATGTGTTTGATATCTATAAATAATTATATTCTGAAAAAAAAACCCAAAAAAAATAGTAATAATATGTTTTTTTTTAATTGGTGATATTTAAATCATTTTTATTGGCTAAAATTTTGAATTTCCTTATTCATAGAATAATAAATTAGGAGAATACTTTGTGAGTTTTATATTTTTTTTTCTCTCTTATTTTATATCAGGAGTGGGCTATCTACCATTAATTAGAATCAAAAAAAATATACCACTATTTGAATAGTAAATTGAAAAAAAAAAATTTCTACATTTTCCTTGCTCTTCTCTTTCACGAAAAGAGATTAATAAGAAATAGATTGAAAGAAGTGATTTCAATATTTGTTCTTTATTTTACTGATAATTTTAATTATATTAAAATCACTGAAGAAGCCTCTAAGTAATAAAATTCTAGTGTTTAAAATAAGGTTAAACCCCTGTGTTTATCTCTCATTGAATTTTCAACTAACAGGATATTCTTATCTATATTGTGTGAGATAAGAATCTGAAATGTGGGAAATATTTGGGAATAAAAAAATATAAAAAATCAAGTGAAATTATATCTTATTTTAAATTCCAAATATAGGAATGATAAACCTATTGGGTAAGATAAAACAGAATGATAAAAAAAGTTCTAATACAAATAATCTAACAACTTGTAAATTTTTGAATTGATTTTATTTGTATATCAGTAAATAAATTTGATCTCCCAATTCAGAGAAAAAAATTCTCATATCAAAATAATTGTAAAATATCGTTTTTAATTGAAAAATTACTTGGAAATAAAAATAAAAGAATTTTTAATTATTTTTTTTTGTCAATCTATAAAAGATATATGAAACTAAAATTCCTCAAACTGAAATAATGAATGTTGTTAAAATTTAAAAACAATTCCACATGAATAGTAAAAAATCATAACAAAAAATTCAAAAAAAATCAACTTTTACTAATGTTTACAATTAAATCTCAAATTGAGTAAAATTGAATATTCTTAGATTTTGGTTTTATTTGATGACTTTAATTCTTTTTTGATTTTAATCCTAATAATCAATTTTATTTTATAGATTTGGTTTTTGCTTCTAAAATGAGAAGATAATGGGAATTTTTATGTCTCTTTTTCAATTAAAACCCATTTGACAATTTTTTTTTATTGTATTTTTCTTTTCAGGGAAGGCTTTGGCTTAAAGAATTTTTATCGTAAAATTATGAACCAATTTACTAATTACATCAATCGTAAGAAATTATAATGAAATTAATGGCTATTTACTGCGTGTTAGTATTTAATACTTCTGTGTTGTCGACAGACAACAATTCAGAAATTTCATAAGCAAACATTTTCATATTTTTGATAATCAAGTCTTAAAAATCCAACCCCAATTCAAAAACAACTATTTTTTGAAATACAAAACTTACAAAAGATCTCTAAAAGGAGAATAAAAAATCAAGATAAATTTCATTTTTTTTTTCTTTTTCGCTTTTTAAAAAAAAATAAAATTGATTAAAACAGATTTGACATTTTCGATACAATGAAATTATTAGATTTAATTGAACACCATAAAAGAGTCAATAAAAAACTCCAAAGAAATGATGTGTTTTATTCATTTGAAATCTACCCCGCGAAAACAGAAAGAGGAGAGTTAAACCTACGAAAGACTATGTCAAAGCTTGCTGATCTTGAGCCACTTATTTTTAACATTACGTATGGTGCTGGAGGATCAAAAAACAAAGACTCACTACAAGTCTGTAAAAGAGCACAGCAATTGCATGGGTTAAACACGATGTTACATTTGAATGTAATTTCAAAGACTCGTAAGGAATTGAAAGAATTATTGCAACAAGCACGTGATTCTGGAATCCAAAACATCCTTGCGCTCCGCGGTGATCTTCCCAAAGAAGGGAAAACTGTTGACAATGGCCTTGAACACGCGTCAGATTTGGTCACATTTATTCGTGAGTTACATGGGAACTATTTTGGGATCTGTGTTGCAGGTATTTTCAACAAACCAAACAAAGAACAATTTCTTTTTACAAGAGAATTTTTTTTATTGATTTTTTTTTTTGAACATAATTATTTTATGAAACAAACAAATATTCAAAACCATTAATTTTATTAGGCTACCCTGAGTCTCACCCTGAATCAAAATCTATTGAAGAGGATCTTAAGTATTTGAAATTAAAAGTTGATTGTGGTGCAGATATGATAATTTCTCAACTGTTTTTTGATCCCCAAACGTTTATTGACTTTCGAAACAATTGCAGAAAAATAGGTAATTAAACTCATTTTTTTTTTTTTTTTTATCTTTTCAAATGGAGGATTTACAACAATCCATCAAAACAAGTTAAATCAGAAAAAAAAAAAAAAAAATATAATAACTCTCAAATGTTTTTATTTGGTTTTTTTGAAGAAAAAAAAAAACTGTTGAAGGGGTATGGTTTGCAAATTTTACAATTTTTTTTTTGATATTATTAATCCTTTTTGGTACAGTCATTTTAAAACAAGTGTGATTAAAAACTTTTCAAAAGTTCTAATAAACAGTTTTGCAAATGACAATTAGCAATATTTCCAGGAAAAAACTTCTTGGCGGAAAGACTCCTGTATTGTTTTGGAAAAAAAATAGTACATCTTTATTTTGAGATTAATTTAAATTAATAAAACAAAAAGAAAAAAAACAAGAAAAAAAGAAAAAAGAAAGCGAAAAAAAAAAAAAAATGAAAAAGAACAAAGATAGTATTACTGTTGTGTAAAAAAGTGTTATGATTATTTTGTCAAAAATTGTAAATTTAATTGTCAACATTAGTAAAACTTATCAAAACCACCTTAATTTTTTGAAGATAATAAGAATCCAAATGGAGATTAAAGCCTTTTAAGAAGTATATAATCTAACTTAGATTTTCTTCATTCCAATTACATCAAGATTCTTCAAATAGAATGCCTTAAAAATCAAATTTTCATTAATGATTGGAAAAAGTGGCAAAAATGAGTAAAAAGTACATTTTTTGGAAAATTCATATCAGGCAAATTACGACTTTTAGAGATAATCTTTAATATTTAATCTGAATTATTTTGTGAGTACTTGAGAAAAATTCGATTTTAGTTAAGATACAGCAATTGTGAAAATCGACCAATTTCTGATTTTTCGATTTTTCATTGTAAATCTTAATAGAACCTGAAAACTTTATTTTTTAAAAAATAGCAATGAATATCAAGACTAAGGGTTAAAGGCGCAAAGGAATCGATTTAAAATTCAAAAGGAATAACCAAGAAAAACTTTATTTCCAAGAAAATACTTATTTTTAAAATGGAAAAGATAAAAAATAGTCATTGTCTTCATTTTCAGTGAATACTTTGTTCTTATCATAAGAATTTGATCTTTACAGCTTTCTTCTTTGACTATCTTGATGAAATTGAAATCGCAGTAAAAGAAGTTAGATAATATACTTCTTAAAAGGCTTTAATCTCCATTTGGATTCTTATTATCTTCAAAAAATTAAGGTGGTTTTGATAAGTTTTACTAATGTTGACAATTAAATTTTTAATTTTTGACAAAATAATCATCCCATTTTTTTTCCACAACAGTTAAATGGACAATTATAAAAAAAAAAGTATTTGTTGTCAAGTCATATATAAAAGTATTCGAAAAAAACACAACGATAAAATTTGAGTGTTGAGGTTTATTTCGAAGGATTCTAAATTATTTATAATCCAAAAATCCAAAATTGACAACAATTTCTTGTGTTGATTTGATTCTAATCATATTTCAAGAATTAAATTACTTTAAAAATCAAAAAATGGATTCAAATTCAATCGATAAAAACCATTTCAAGATTTATTTTTTTATGAAAAAATAGTTTTTTTTACCAAAATAAAACTGCTAAAATTAGAATAGCAAAGTTTCAAATTCTCACTCAAATAAAAACAAATTACCTTAGACTTCCATGTTATAATTATGTTGGTTCAAGATTTGATACCATGTATTTTAATAATTGGAATTTTCATTTGAAAAAGGTTCTACAAGAACCGGTACCCATAAGGTATTTTTTTTAATCAGACAAAGGAATTTTCAACAAAAAAAACACATTTTAAAAGTTGGGCCATTATTAAAAAAGTTTTTTGAGAGTAGATCAGAGTTGTAAGTAATGATTTTTTCTCAAAATACACGATTTGTCATCAAAAAGATCAACAAAGATTTTTTATCACACTGTTTGATAACGACTTTATCCTTTTTAATTAAGAACGAGAAACAACTAGACTGTAGTTTAATTTCATTCACTAAATACATGTATCTTTTTTGATAATTTGGAAAGTCCCTTAATTAGGAAACTCTTTCTTTTCTACAGCTGCTTTAAAAAAGTGTGGAACAAAAGTTTTATAAAAAATGTTGTAAATATGGTTTGATAAATTCTTTTAAGCAGTTTGAGTAACACTCGATAAAAATTTTATTCAACACTTTTTTAAAATGGCAAACGATTAAATACAAATTTAAAAAAAATACAATTTTATCATTAATTTCAATACTTAACTAAATTCCAAAAATTTGAACACAGTTTAAACAGTTGAAAGAATAAAAATATAACAGGGAAAATTATTTAAATTTCAAATTTGGTCAAATTTCAAAATTGGTCAAATTCTCATTTTTTTCAAAATAGTTAATTCCATTTAAATATGTTGAGTATAGGTATTTAAAAACCTCTTTACGGGTAGGTTAGGGTATGTTAGGGTATGTTAGAGTATGCTAGAGTAGGTTTTTGGTGTTTGAATGGTATGCTAGAAAATTTTGGCAAGGATTTTAAAAAAAAATTATTAACTGACCAATTAGACTTTTGCAACTTGTTTTAAGGGGAACAAATTTTACACTTAACTTTGGTGGTTAAAATTGGATTTTAAACAAATTTTTATAAATATTTAGTATTGATGATTTCAAAATTTTGAATATTCTACAATTTAGGTAATAAAATACTACCAATCGTGTAATAATCGTTTTGCTTTTTCCTCCCACAACTATAAAAAAACATTAAAAACTTTCATACCAATGATAATAATCAAGAAACTCTTCAAAAATATTAAAATTTTCAATTTGACCAATTTTGAAATTTAATAATATACCCATATAACACTTTATATCTAATTTGGAAATAAATTTTGATTTTACAAACTATTTCATTTTTTGTCTCTTTTCTTTTGTTTTCATTTCCTTTTTTTCCAGTTACTTAATCTATTTCGTTAGATCTGGAATTTTTTTTTTGATGGTTGAAAGAAGGTTAGTATTGAGTTTGTTAAATAGAAAAATCACACGCAATTGTTGATGGTATCTTATTATTTGATCGATCAACAATTGTTGGTGAAATTTCAACAAATTTACCAAACATTTTTAGTTCCGTTCGTTTCATTATTTTTGATATATTAATTTTTTTTTTCATTTGATATTTTTTTCTTTTATTTGGTTAAAAATGATTATAGATAAAACCACTAATACTCTGTAACTTAAATGTGTTTTCATATTAAGTTTGGAAAAATATAATAAATTGAGGGTTTTTTTTTGCCTATTTTTGATTTTGGGTGTGTCCAAATTTTTGGAATGGGGTTTAGTTACTACTAATAAAAATAAATTCACAATACATTTATTAATTCATTTTTATTATTGTAAAAAAAATGTTGTTAAAATTTGATCAAATTTATTCTTGAGATCGTTTTAATAACTATTTTTTAATGTCGTTTCTTCCTGTAAATAATAATTTTATATTTATTTTTGTTATTCGATCTTAATTTGAAATTATATATATATATATATATATATATAATCCTGTCTATTCTGATTCTAGATGAAGTAAATAAGTCAGCAGGAAACTTACTTTAAATTAATCCAATTTTTTTTTAAAAATTTATATATTTAATTATTATCACAATTCTTATTATAAAGGTATCACTTGCCCAATCATTCCCGGAATTTTACCGATAATTAATTATAAAGGCTTTAAAGCGGTCGTTGAAATGGCTAAAGTTCATGTACCAAAAGAAATATTAGAAAAGGTCGAAGAATTGAAAGATGATAATATAAAATTAGTTGATTATGGGGTAAAATTATGTATTGACATGTGTCAAAAATTAATTGAAAAGGGAACTGTTGGATTGCATTTATATTGTCAAAATAGATTCAAGCCAATCAATAGAATTATCTATGGTTTAAATTTAAGAACTTTTCGTTGTAGAAGACCATTTCCATTTAGAAAAGTAAGTTTTCTTAAATTTGAAAATTCTTTTTTTACTTTACTTTTTTTGAATAATAGAATTTATTTCTTTCTTATAATATTTTTCAATGTTTAGTAATCCCCCCAATCATAAATCATTAAGATTAAATTTCTAATGTTTCACAGAATCTTTTTTCTTCGTATTAATCATTTCAAATTATTCATTTTATAAACAATCCAATTTCATTTATATAAAATTTTACAAAAACTTGTTTTTTTAAAAAGTATTAAAATATTTTTTTTTTTTTTATTATTCAAAAAAAAATATTAACCAACACACAAGTGTAAATTGAGGAAACTCTATTTTTTTAATAAAAGTTTTAAAAAATTTTAAAAAACACTTATTACAATTATTTTTGAACAAATTTTTAAAAATAAATCTTTTATCAAGCCTTGATTGTTGATTGAAATAAAATGATAAAATCAAATATTTCTTTAAATCAAAAAGAATATCCAAAAATAACCTTAAGGTAAATATATTTGAGATAAAATGACTTTATTTTTGATATGACAAATTTAAAATCTGTTAAATTTTGAATTTTGGGAATTATCTTTTGAAAATTTTATTTAAATAGAATCTCAGTAACTTGTTTTCCCATTATATTCTTACCTTTGGAATAGGGATTTAATATAAAGGGTTAACATTTACTTTCAAAGAGTATTTATTAAATGATTTCATTGAAAATTAAATGAAATAATCAAATTAGTGTTTCATTTTTTGGAACATAAAATAAACTATTTTTCAGTCAAAGGGGCCCAGTTGTAATGGGTAAATTACATGTGTGTAAAGGGTTTTACATGGATATTAGAAGAAAAAATTTATTTTGGAATATTTTAAAATTGAAATCATTTTTTCACTTTTTTTTTTTTTTTTCGATTTTTTTTTTTGAAAATGTAATTCAGCTGTAAAAATTTTTTTTATTGCAAGATCAATAGTTGTTTGGTAAAAACGTGTTTTTCTAATGTTATGGAACTGTGGAAATGACTTGTTGAGAAATCATATTGATTTCTATTATAATTTTATTCAATCTTTGATCCTGATATTTGAATAATATATGTGAAAAATTTTCACTTCATTTTCTTTTCCATCTTCAAATAGAGACCACAAATCCCAACCTACTTCGTTTGGTGACTTTATTTCTAAAAGAAAAGTATGGAAAATGAAGTGAAAATTGTTTTCCTATTTATTATTCAAATACCAATTGAAGATCAAAATATACATTGTTGTTTTTCTCGATAATGACTAAGAATTTGAGTTTTTCAATGATTAAGAAAATCTATTGATTAATTAGTTTTCTTTAAGACGGATATCAACAATTTTTTAATGTGTATTATTCAGATTTATTTTTTATTTGTTCTTCAAAGGTCAATTATATAAAATAATTGATATTTGAAAAAAATGTTTTATTTTGGATTTGTTTTGAATGAAACAAAGTTTAAATCTAAAATGTTAATAGTAAAGAAACTTTTATTGATCTAAAAATACCTGATAATATTCTTCTTTTTATTTTTATTTGAAGAAGTGTAAATTACACTCTAAATGTTCTTTTACTTAAATTTTCCCAAAGGGAATTAAGTATAAAACCATAAATTTCACAATTATTCAAGGGAAAGACATACCCAAATTTTTTTTTGTTTTAAAAGCAGAAACAAAAAATCGAAAAGAAAAAATGAACAAAGAAAAAAAAATTGAAATTTAATTGTAAACATTCCTGAAATGTTATAAGCTTGTTTACTGTTATCAAATAATATATTAAATTGAATATAGAAGTATATATATATATATATATATATATACATATATACATAAATATTAACATAATGTTGTATTCATGTTTAGCTTGATCATAAATATATTGTTTTAAAAAAATCAAATTCAATAATCTTTAAATATCGATTTTTTTTTATTTTAAAAAATTTTACAACATGATTTAAATTGATATAAGTATCAATTTTAAATTTAAAAACAAAAACAAAAATCCATTTACATAAACCGTTATCAAGTTAAAATCCAAAATAATCCTTAAAAAAAACATATAAAATGTATAAGATAGGATATTTTTAGTCTTTTTGTTTTGATAGGAACAATTTGAAAAAAAAGATCATAAATACAATTTTTTTTTAAAACTTTTATTCAAAGATGTTTTAAAAAAGTGAAGAGTCAAAGTCTTTTTAAAAAAATACTGACACAAAGTTTTAAAACGTTAGTCAACCAGTTTGTTTAACACTTTTGAAAAAATATTTTACTCACTTTTTTAAAACAACCGTAAATAATATTTTCTAATCAAATTCTTTTTTTTTAAATAAATATATATATATATATTGAAATAAATATAAATATTTAATTATTATTAATTTTTGGTTTTTCTCTATTATACTGTTTCTTATCAATTATAGTCCACAATTAAAAGTAGAAATAACAAATCTGTTAGACCTGTTTCTTGGGTGTATAGACCCGAATCATATATTTATCTTTCTGATAAATGGGTTAAATATCCAAGAAAATTTTGGAATGATGGGAAAATTGGTAGAAGATTTCGTAAAGTGAAACATGAAGTTATTCAGAATTTGCATCCATGGATTAGTCCCTCTCGAACAAGAGAATTAAATTCGATCAATGATGTTATCCAAATTTTCAAAGATCATTTGACTGGTAAAATTAGTCAAACACCATGGATCGATAAATCATCAGAGATCATTCTTGGCACTGATAACCAAAAATCAATGAAAATGGTGAATAATGGATTACTGTTAATTAATTTACTTCCTCGGTTAAACGAAGAGGTTTCAGAGGATATTCTAGTGGGCTTTGGAGGCCCCGGTGGATATATTTTTCAAAAAAGATATATGGAGTTTTTTATCGCACCAAACAGAGTCAAGCTTTTGGTTGACGAATTGATTTTATCTGGGAATAATACTTATCATATTACAAATGTTGATGGTTCAGTAATCTATACAAATAATAAAAAAAAGGAAGTTATCCCTATCACATGGGGTGTTTTCCCCGGAATGGAATTAAAACAACCCTTGGTCATGGATCCAGAATCGTTCCAAGATGTTTGGAGAATTGAAGCATTTGGATTATGGATCTGTCAATGGCAAAATAATTTCAAAAAGAATAGTAAAAGTTGGAAAATTATACAGGAAATACATGATACCTGGTTCCTTGTCAGTATCATTGATAACGATTTTATCCATCCTTCTGCAACTACTGATTATAATGCGTGGAAAGTTTTGGATAAATTATTTATAAAAGAAAAAGAATTATCCAAAACTGAATTTCAAAAGAATAAATTGCATAGAGTTAGACAAATTAAAAGTTTGGAAGAAATTGGCACAGAATGGTATAATTCACAATTTCAATTCAATTTGTTAGAAAATCAAAAAGAAATCAAAAAAGATGAAAAAAACGAAAAAAACGAAAAAAATGAAAAAAATGAAAAAAATGAAGATGAAAAAAAAAAAAATAAAGAAAAAAATGAAAACACTGAAAATAAATAATATATTTTTAGCTTCATTATTTATTGAAAATTTTTCTAAATCCACAAAATTGAAATTTACAATCATTTTATTAGTTTATTTTTAAATTCACTAACTTTTTTTTTTTATTATTCTTTTTATTTTTATTTGTTTTTTGATTTACTTCTTTTTAATAAAAACTATTTATTTTTCAAGAATTAGTAAAAATAATTCAAAAATTATTCTTATAAATATACAAACTGAATTTATCAAAATAAGCTTTAACTTTTTTTTATTTAGGCTTATTCAGATTTTTTTTTGTTAAAATAAAAGAAAAAATATAAAAATTTTTTTAATAGGGATAATATGGTTTTTTTATTCAAGAAAAAATAAAACAAATAAAAGTCTCATATTTTTAGAAATTACAATTTAGGTTTAATTCACAAAATTATTTAAAAATCCAAAATAAATTACTTTCTATGAAACTGTTAATGTCGTTATTAAATCTTGGATAGCCCAATCTGTATTATTATCAGAGTTAACATTTTGATTCTTTTTTAAAGAAAAAACAAAAAATAATTCTTTTTTTGATTCCATCGAAACAAATGATTTTTTATTTATTTAAATGATTAGTTTCAACTTATTTCTTCTTTAAATTTGGTTTTTGATATAATTCTTTGGTTAAATTTATTAATTAATAAATCCAATCGAAAACTCAAAATTTTCCACACACACCAAAACAGAAAAAATCACTACAATAATGCAATTGCATTCAAATTGGAATTAATTTTGATTTTTGTAAAATATGAAAATCATTTTTTCATCTTTTAGTTTGTTTGTTTTCATTTAATTTTTTGAATTACTTAACTTGTTTCGTTCGAACAATTTTTTTCTGAAAGATTGATATTAGGTTATAGTTGAGTTGTTCCAAATATAAGAACTCCAATTGAATTAGTTGATGGTCTCTATTCATTTGATCGATCAATATTTATTCAAGAGAATTTAAGCACATTTAGCAATATGTTATTTTATTTTGCTCTCTCCAAAATTTTTGACACATCAATGATTTATTAGTATTGATAATTATTTATTTTTTGTTCTAAGAGTAATGTAATTTATAAACAATTGTTAGAATTTTTATTACTGAATGGTTCTAATTTGGTAAATCTTGTTGAATTGGTTAAATAAGAGATTTTTTTTCAAATATTGAATTTTGATGTGTTAAAAAATTTGAATTGGAGTTTAGTTTAAAAAATATATAAATGAATATCATATTTCATAAAAAGAATTGTAAATATTTTAGGTTTTTCTTCTTGGTGTTTTAGTTTAAATTATATTTTGTTAATCCTAATGTTTTTATGTTTATTCCCCAGAGTAAAATAATTTAATATTGATATGTAATCAATAGAATTTTTTTTTTTTTTAATAGACATTTGTTGAAAACTCAAAATATCTTTTTTTGATTCTATATATCCAGAATAAAATAATTATTAATATTTTTAAAAAAAATATTATAAAAGGGACTTTCACAAGTAGAAAATGTTGATAAAAGCCAATTCTATTATAATATTTTTACATATAAAATTATTATATAATGAATTTATGTTATTCTAAAAAATGTAAAATAGAATTTTTTAAAAAAAATCTGATTATTATCTTTGAATAATATTATTTTTTTTTTTTATCTTGATCAATTATTATCTAATAAAAAGTTATTTTTGAATTTTTCCTTTTTTCAACTATAAATTTTATTTATTTCAAAATTTGAAAGTTTGTAAATAATTAAATAGGTAGAAAAAACAAATATTTAAATAAAAAAAAATAATTAAAAAATGAAAACTACAATTCAATTTTTAATATTCAACTCAAAAGTTAATATATCTTTCTATTTGATTCAATAAAAAAAATAACGAATTTAGACGATAAATCACTAGTAAGAAAAAATAAAATTGGAAATTGCAAGATATAATTAATACTTTCTTTAACATACCATCCTTGTTAATTGAAATTATTCATAATATAACCTAAATTTCAGAACTTCAAATTCTGGGGTTATTATATTTATTGTTGTTCATAATGTCACATTTTTTAGAAGTCTTTAATCTTGAGAAAAAAGAGTTGTTTTCAAAAAATTCCAAATAAATTTTGAAATGAATTTTAGTTTCATTCGGATTGGGGATATTTACTTTGATACATGTTAACTAATAGTTTTGAAAATGATGTACTAATCTAATAAGACTCAATTAGGAAAAAAATTCCTTGTGGTAAATATTGTGTGTCATACTCTGTTTCATAATTTTAAAATTTCTCAAAACATCAACAATTTATCTTTAAAAATTGATTTGAACTTAGGTATAATATTGGAAACTCGTTTAGATGTTATATAGAAACAGAAAAAGAAAGAAGAACAGTACTTATTTGATATATATATATATATATATATATTATGTTCTAAGTATGGGTATTATTTATCTTCTGAACTAAAGGTATTATTATCAACTAATTTTTACAAAAAAATGAATTTATTTTTTTTTTTCAAATTTTATACAATACAATTCCAAAATAATTTTAAATTAATGTTTCTCTTTGTGATATAAACCATATACTTTTTTTAAAAAATTGTAATGTATTAAAGAAAATTATTGCCATATTTGTTTATTTATGATTAGAAAAAAAGTTGACTATTAAAGATTTTATTTTATTTATTGTTTTTTTTTTTAATAAAAAAATCAGTTTCATTTTCAAAGAGACAGAATATAAATTTATTAAAATTTTTGATAAAAACTTGTAATAAGTTTTTTATCAATTTCCGTTTCCGTAAATTCTATTGCAAAGAAGTTTTGTAATAAGCCAAATTGGCATTTGATTTTGATAAAAAAACCACTAACTAATTAAGATATTGAAAGCTGGTATTCAAAAAATGATAATTAATTAATTTTTTTTGCCTGTTTTTTTTTTATTGGGGTTGTTTCGAACTCTTTTTGAAGATCTTTAAAAAGCAGCTGCTCAGAGGAAGCCCATTGTGCAATATTTTGATTAATTTTTTGGAATTTTTCATTTAGACTTAGATCAAGGAGTTCTAATGCTTCCGTTGGTTTCACAAGTTTATGAGTTTTTTTATTCACGCAAACAACTTTTGGGATAAATACACTAGCAACTTTACCTTTGTAAATAAAGATTTGTCTGTAATAAAAAAATTTGTCATCGTAGCAATGGAAATCAATAATCTTTGTATATTTTGCAAACATTGGGATTTGTCTACGGAATGTGATCATTGTCGAACCCATGACCCAATAGAATTGTGAGGTTCTTACACTCATATTGGCTGAAAACAGAAGCAAAGCACGAGAGTATTCTGTTTCAGATAATTGTGATGATGTGTTCAAATGTAGATTCCAATCTAAATTAATTAATTTTGGATTTGTTTTTTTGAAATTATTACAAAAAATAAAAAGTAATTAGTCAAAAAGAATTGTTGTTTTACAAGTAAAAGTGTTTTAAAAATGACAATTTGCCAAAAAATAGATTTTTTTTTCCTTTTTTTTTCCATTTTTCCCCTGGCTGAATTGTATTTATAATTAGGAAGAAGAGTTACAAAGGAAAAAGATCAATTAGTTGCCTACTAATACTGAGATACTGAAACGCGAAAGTATGAGTAACTTGAAAATCAAAAAGAAAAATCAAAGACAAAAATATAAAAAGTTTATAAAGCAAATCAGATCAAAAAAAAAAAAAAATAATTACAACAATTAAACAACTACTTGTCCAAATGAACATTCATGATCAATAATAAAATTAAATTAAAAAAACCAAAAGTATCATGGCTGTGGTTTTGGGTGTTCTTAATAAAAGATAACATTGTTTTTTTTTTTTGGATTTTTTACCAATTGCTTCTTATCAAATCTTTTTAAATTTAATTATTTTTTCCTTTTTTTTCGTTATTTCCTTTATCCTTTTTTCAATTTTTTGTTTTTTAAACATTAAAGATAATTCGGGTGTGTCCTTTCTATGAACAATCGTGAAATCTATGATTTTTCATTTTAATTTCTTAAAATAAAATTCGTGTTTTAGATTATCTAGAGTGTATTCCAACTTTTTCAATAATAATAATAATAAAAATCATTTTTTTTTATTCGAAAATAATAGCCTCAAATAGTAGTGGATTAATTACTAAAATAAAAATATTTATACAGCCATTTTGAAAAAAGTGATTACTTTTTTTTTTTTATGTGAGAAAATAAAACTTTTTTATCGAGTTTACTGTTTAAATAAAGAGAAACTTTTTTTTAAAAAAAAAGTGCTTTTCCTCAGACTCCAACCTCAACAACACATTTAAAGGTTGAGTCTTCACTTTATTAAAATAGAAAACCTTCAAAAAGTTTTAATTCTGACAAAGTTTTCACTTTTGTAAAATAGATTAGCATCGACCAATCGAAGTCTAAGATTAAAGTATATTGTTATTAGGTGTAAATGATACCGAGTTTACATGGTTTCAAATAGCTAAAAAAAAATTATTCTAAATATTATTGAACAATAAATTATGAGATTTTTTACTAAGGATCACAATCTAAAATTTGTTATATTTTGGAAATTGTTTTTTAAAATTCTCTTTTCCAAATCTAAAGATAGAAACCCTAAATAATAGTATTCTGGTATTTAATAATTCAGATTTAGATATTCTAAAAGTAACTATTTTTATAATTTTTGAATTTCAAAGATTAACTCAATAATAATCAACATAAAAGCACAAAGACTGATTAGTTTTGTTTGCTTTTGATAAAGATACTTATATCATCAATATATTTCCATGATTTGAGAATATAATTTGTCAAAAGAATCTATTGGTTTTATTATTTAATTTTTGATAGAAAAATAGAATTTTTTAGCAACGAAAATACATTCCGAGAAAAATTTAAGAAAGATATTTCACAACTTTGGAGTCTCTGAATATTAATTATTCAACCTTTAAATTTGTCTCGAAATTATAATTTTTTGGGTTTTTTGCAAATACAAAGGATCATTTTTAATAGATCAGATCAATCAATGGCACATTTTTTTAAAAAGGAATTGAAATAGTAATTTAAACCACGCAAAACCAAGACGATTTACATTTAATGGTAACACACTTTAATTTCGGCAACGTACTCATGGAGTTATTCCATAAAGATCAATTCATTGATCATATTTTTGTGGATTTGTTTTGGTTTCTATCTCTTTGGAAGAGAGAAATATAAAACTTGTTTACAACACAACCAATGTGTATTTTGAAACAAAAAGCAACCCAAAGATTTCTGATCAGGAAAAGTTACAACTTTTAATTTGAAAAAGAAAAAAAAACTGTTTTTGTACACTTGATTCTTCAACATTTTTACTTTTTTAAATTTAAAAAAAATAATCATAAAGTCATAGGGTGTATACAACAAATGAATTCTGCTCCAATACAATATAAAAATTTCATTCTTTCAAATTTAGATGTAATATTTCTGATTTTATCGAAAGTTGAAAAAATGGTTTTTTGCAAAAATGGAGTTTTTTTCGTTTTTATTTATTGTTTGATTCGAAATATCCACCAACAGAAAAATTAGAAACAAAAGGTGTGTTAATTAATAGGAAAAATTATTTCACTTAATTGGGTTATTAGAATCAAAGTATTTATAACATACTAAAATGAAGAACTAATTCAATAAACGTCTTCTTGGGTGTACTTTCAAGGAAAAAATTTGACAAAAAGATAATCTCAAAAGAAGAATTCTTGATGGTATTTGAATAATAAATGTTACAAAATTTTCACTTCATTTTCAGATTTTTCTTTTTTTATAAATAGAGTTTTCAAAAAAGTATGATTGAAATTTGGAATCTTTGTTTATTGTTTTATTCAATATTTCGTTATACATTTGTGTGAAACCAAAATCCTTAATGAAAGTTTCTGAAGAATTGTAAAACAAGTAGAAGATGAAAAAAGTTCCCATTTATAATACAAATATTGGTTTTTGGAAAATGTTTGTAGAATGAAAAAAGATGGATCTTACCACAGAGCCATGGCCAAGCAATTGCTGTTTCTTTTTGTGGTTTTAAATAAATGTCTTCTGGTTGGCCTTTTTTCTTGAATAGAGACAAGACATAAAGGTATAAATATCGTAACCAATACCTAAAAATAAAAAAAATAATAAAAAAAAAAAAAACAGAGAATTTCATTTGGTGTGTGACTACTTGTTGTGATCGTTCGATTAGTGGTCAAAATAAATTTAATACTTACCAAAGAAACATTTGTAAGATTTTTAAAAGTTGTTGAGGAAAATAAAAAAAAAATGATGTTTGAGAAAAGTACAATTTTTTAAATTCTTGTTAAAATGGTTAATTAGATTTGGTGATTCCCCATAAGATATTTTTTAGAATCGGGTTGGTTTTAAACTTTGGGAATATGTTCTAATTGTTTTGAGAAAAGGCATTGGTTAATACTTGTATTTCTGTTACAAAAAGTAACTATTTTCAACTTCTTGTTTTTGATTTCATCAGATTCCATGATTTAATTAGGTTTTTTATTTCAAAAAGATTAAACCAAACTTTTGAGATAAAAAAGAAATAGAGATCCCAAACTCCAACCTATTTCGTTGAAGTTTGTTATCAAAAGATAAAGGCCAATAATGAAGGGAATTTTTCGTGCATTTGATAATTCCAATACCATGAAAAACTTTTATTTATTTTAGTTAAGAATCAATTAACAAAAATAACACCCAAAATAATTCACTTTTCCGGTACCTCTCTAAAGTTGAAAAGCTTTTATGAATGATTACTTTTGAGTTTTTGTGATTTGAAAAAAAAGCAAGATCCGTTTTTTCAAATCAGATTAAATTCATAATTCGCTAGAATTAAATAAAATTGATGATCAAGTCTCATAAGATCTTGGATAGTTTGGGAATTTGTTTTCTCCAATTAATTTTATGAGAGAATTTGGTCATTCTTTTCTCTTTTTGAATTGATTAAAAAATACGTTTTATTATCGTGAAAAAATAATTCTGCGAATTCCATACAAAACAAAATTAAATTACAAACGCTTCTCAGAGACATTTTGATCCACTATTTGAATTTTCAGTTGCTATGTTAGTAGGTTCAAAATTATATTATCGACCAAAAAACTATTTTTACACAAAATTCTTAATAAGAAATTGAATTTTCTTCTTTTTTTGATTCAAAAGTATCTCAAAATCAACAAATTTTCAAAACAAAAACCAACTCGAAGATTTTTGATCAGGAAAAGTTACAACTTTTTGAAAAAGAAAAAAAACTGTTTTTGTACACTTTATTCTTCAACATTTTTACTTTTTTAAATTTAAAAAAAATAATCATAAAGTCATAGGGTGTATACAACAAATGAATTCTGCTTCAATACAATATAAAAATTTCATTCTTTCAAATTTAGATAAAATATTTCTGATTTTATCCAAGCCCAAAAAAAATGGTTTTTTGCAAAAATGGAGTTTTTTTCGTTTTTATTTATTGTTTGATTCTAAATATCCACCAACAGAAAAATTAGAAACAAAAGGTGTGTTAATTAAGAGGAAAAATTATTTCACTTAATTGGATTATTAGAATCAAATTATTTATAACATACTGAAATTAAGAATTTACAGTAATAAAAATAAGATGTGCAGAACGACTATAATCCATTTTTCAAAATATTATCCATGCTTATTTTTATTCTGGTACCAAGGCAACATCCAATCTACTATCAAATAGTATACCGTTGTTCAAATCAATTTTGCAAGTAAAGGTCTGGTTATTTTCAGTAAAATTTAAATTATTCATGCAAATAGTTGAAAATTTTCAATAATAATCTCAATTTTTTAGAAAAATTATCATTTTTTGTGTTGATATAAAAATTTTATCAAAAATTTACTCTATTTTTTGAGATAAATATTCCAATTTGATCCATCATTTTTAATATTTCTTTTTAAATAATAGAACTTTAAGAAACCAATACCATATTTTTTTAGTGTTTATTATTGGTTTCTTTGATTGGTTCATGTATTGGTCAACTATAACAAAAAAACACGCTTTTTATTTTGAAACATGCATTATATTTTTTTGCACGCTTTATTTTGACTACAGAACTAATAACTAAATGTCTTCTTGCGTGTATTGTCTCGGAATTGATCTGTGGACTTTTAGAATAGACCATAGGAGTGTTGTATTTAAAAAAGTTGTATAATGGCTGTAATCTGTACCGAAAATTTAACCCATACTTCATTCATTGGATTACTGAAGAGATCAGAGAAACAGACAAATATTGAATTTTTGAAATATGAAAAAGAAATTTTTTTATATAGTTGTTTTTGAATAAGGAGTAAATTTTTTTTTGAGATTGTTCTAATTTAAGGACAATTCTTTCAGGTGAAAACAGCGAAGTTATTGAATACAAACGCCCTTGGATGTATTCTATGATCACAGTCATATTTATAGATTGAGAATTATTTTTTCAATAAAAATTGGAGATTTTGACAATTCCGACTATTTCAAAAAATTAACCAACTGATAAATTGAAATAAATATCTATAAATTTTATCAAAATTTTCCATTTTATAAATGTTTTTACATTAGCTTTGAATTAACTATTTTATTGGTTAAAAAGTTTATAAAACTGTGAAAATTTGATTTCCCTTGACAAGATTAATTCTTTTGAGTTGTTTAGAAGTTAAGTTAATTGGGATTAAAAACCCACAAGAAATTGAACGAAAAAATATATGAAATGTATTTGAATTTATCAGTATCTACAGTGATCAAGGTAATACGAGCCAAACAATTACAATCCGTGTTTCAAAATATAAACCGATCTTTTTTTCTTCTTGCTCCAATGGAAAATCCAATTTACCATCCAGTAGTACACCAATATTCAAATCGATTTTGAAAGAAAAGGTCTGGTTATTTACAAGTAAAATTTAAATCAGGAATGCCATTAGTTCAAAATTTTCGTAATATTCTCAATATTTTTGAAATTTTTTGGTTTTAAATGCTAGAAATTTTCAAAAAATTTACTCTATTTTTTGAGATGAATTTTGCAATTTGATCCTTCATTTTTATATATTTTTTTTTAATATTAGAACTCAAAGAAACCAATACCATATTTAATCATGGCTTATTGTTAGTTTCTTTGATTGGTTGATGTATGGGCCTTGGTATAACAACAAAAAAAAAACACAATTTATATTTTGAAACACGAATTATACTTTTTTACACACCTTATTTTATCAACAAAACAATACTTATAAAATCCAATTTAAATAAAACATACTTTCCATTTTAAATATATCAACACAAAACATCCCCCTTATTATTTCTATTTATAAACCAAATTCCAAAAATTTAGAAACATATAAAATGAAAAATTGGCAAAAGAAACTCAATTTATTATATATTTCCCAACTTAATATGAAAACAGATTTAAGTTACACAGTATCAATGTTTTTAGTACTAATCATTTTCATCCAAAAAAAAAGAAAAAAAATCTAAAACAAAAAAATATAAATTTGTGTCTCCAAATATTAATGAAAAAAGCAAAACAAAAAATGTATTGGCAAATTTGTTTAAATTTTACTAACAATTATTGATCTATTAAACGATATGATACCATCAAATATTTGTATGCGATTTTTCAATTTAATAAACTCAACACTAACCTTATACCAAACCATCAAAAAAAATTTCCAGATCTAACGAAACATATTAAGTAACTTGAAATAATGGAATGAAAACAAAATAAAAAAGATAAAAAATAAAATAGTTTGTAAAATCAAAATTATTTCAATTTATTTCCAAATTTAATCTAAAGTGAAGTAACCTTATTCGTTCAACTTTTAAAAATGTGTACAAATTTTTTGAATATAGTTTTTATATATACAACCAGTTCAGCTTTTAATACCCAAACTTTAAACAATATTTTAGTTACAAAAAAAATCTTAAATTGACCCCATTTTTTGAAAAAAATTTTTTTACAAATATTATTTTATAACTTTTGAATTTTGTGACTTGGTTTGAGATTTTTTCTGCCATAAAATTTTTTTTGAAAGTTTAGGTATTCAAAGTGGAACTGACGATAGATATAAAAACTCTTTTTTAGTCAAAGGGGTTAAGTTTTATTGAAGAACTTGAATAAATTCTATGAATTTAATTCATAATTCTTCCCAAACTAAAATTTCAATTTTTTGATCTGATCATTTTTTCTCATTTTTTGCTTATAGCTTTTTTTTTTTTTATTTTTTTTTTATTTCTTTTTTAAAAATTAAATTTGAAATAAAAAAAACTTAAAAACCCCAAATTAACATTTATAAAAGTTGAGGCATTGTATGTTATCTTAATTTTCTTAAATTTACAAGTAAAAATTTTTATTGTCAACAATTTTAATTTCCTAATAAAATTGAGAATTTTAGACTAAATGTTTCAAAGAAAACAGCCCAACAAATTATTTAACATTTTTTTTTTGAAATTTATTATTTTTTTCTGCTTTTCGTTAATGATTATCAACTTTAATACAAAGTTTATTATTTCTCGTATTTCTAAACAATCTAAGTTTAGTTGACTCTTAAAAATTAAGTGACTTTTTTTTTAAATTGTTGAGCAGAGGTGATTCAACAAAATTATCTCCTTTTGGCCTGAAATTCTTGAAATCGTATTTCAGGTTTTTTATCCTTAATGTAACTTAGACAGGATTATAGTTAATAATAAAGTGATTTTTCTTTTTTGTCTGGGCACCTTTGACAGAAATGGAGTGTTTATCTTTATTTATTAAAACTCCCAAAATTTCATTGGGCAAATTGTTGGAAATTAATTTTTGATAACTATAGATAAGAAAGGGATAAGAAATCTTCATGTTTAATTTATTAATTGAGTTCAGTTTGAAAGATTTTTTTTTTTAATAATTTGATCATTATACAAAGGAAGAAAATTTTGGTATAATATTTCTTTTTTGGAATTCAATTTGGGTAAAATAATTAGATTTTATCCAATAAATATAATTTTCTAAATGATAAATTACAATTATTTGAACAGAAAGAAATTATTTTTTTTTAAAAGATGAATGCAATACATACATACATATACATATATATATATATATATATATATATTTCTCAATTTTTAAAACTTTAAGGGTCTAGAATTTCGGGTTAAAATAATATATCTTGGTAAAAAAAAACAAAATAATTGAAAATTTTAGAACTACCTAATACCAATAATAAATAAATCAAAACAATATTTACGCTCCATCCCAAAAATCCAACAACAACAAAAAAAAAATCGGACACTTTTTAAAAAAATAATGAAATAACCGGACTCAATTTCCAATTTGAATGGTTATGAATTATAATTTTGAGAACAACTATTTTAGTTTCGAAGTGTAACCCCTTCAGACTTCTTGGTATCTGAAAGATTTCTTTTTTGCTTTTTTTCATTTCTCAAATGTTTTATTTCCGTCCCAGGAATGTGTAAAAAATCCTTACTTTGCCAAATATAGAGTTTTAAAAAACAACTCAATTTGAATTAAATCAAATTAAATTCATTATACACTTAAAGAAAACAATTGTTCTAAATTGAAGAAATTTAATATTTTTGAAAGTTCAAATAAGAAACTGATAATTGTTTTTTTTTTTTCAAAATTTGTTTTTTTTTTAAATTGAGATTCCTTTGGAACTTTTTTTTTTTGTTCTTTGATTTTTTGGTGCCTGAGATTTGGTTGAAAAAATAATATTATTAATTTATTATTTATATAAGGTTATCATATTAGTTATTTTTTCTAAATTTGAATCTTGTCAATCAAAAAAAGTTTATTTTCTCAATATATTTTAAGTGGCAAGGTACCATGTGTGAATGGAGTAAATCTACAGTAAAAACACTCGACCCTTAACTCATAATATTATATTTTGTTGATAATTAAATTTTTGTTCCAATTGGGCTTTGATTGATCTTTGAATAATTTAGAAGGAAAAATTATCACTTCATTTTCCTTTTTTATTTTTTACAAATCAAAATAAGTTTGTATAGAAATCAATTTTAATTTGTGATCTCTATTTCCCAGTATGGCAATTTTTTATTTATATATAGACACAATTAAAAATTCTAAATTAAATTCAGATTTCAAAATGTAAAATTGAGAATAATGTTTAATTATTTAGTATTTATATCTCAAACACCAGTAACGAAATAAGGATTCTAAAAAATAACTGGTTGTTATTTCAAGAATCAATAAATCGATCAAATTACATTTCTCAAAGATAAAGAGAACCATTGAGTAACAAGAAAAAAAAAAGAAAATTTAATGCACCTTAAAAAATAAAAAAAAAAAATGGGAACTATTTTGAAAGGCTGATAACAATTTCTGGATCAAACATTAACCGCATACCTTGACGAAGAACAAAACCCAAAAACCCCAAATTAAATATTTACTTTAAACTTTTTCTTTGATTTTTTACAAATAATTTATCATTTTTTTATTTATTCAGATCGAGACTTATTTAACTTTTGTTCAAATTCAATGTGTAAAAATTTCCCTTTATTTGGAATAAATTCAAATCAAATATTTTTACTTTTCCAATCTTTTCAACGATGATAATTTTTATCTTTTTTGTTTTTGCAATATTATTTTTTTTTTTCAAAAAAATAAATAAAACAAATCTTCTTTTCTTTACTCTTCGTCGTAACAAACCCTTTTTTATTTTATTTTTATTTGGTAAAAGCTGTTACTCCAACTAAAAGTGGGTTTAGTAAAAATAAAATAAAAAAAAAGAAAAGATCGATCGATCAAGACAACACGCCGGTAAAGAAAAAAAAATCCAAAAATCGGCACCGATCAAGAAGTACCCACACGAGATCTAAAATCAAAAATAACACACTGGATCGAAAAAACTCCTACAACACCCCCCCAAAGATAAAGATAAGCAATAGTAATAGCAATAGCAATCATCATACTTATCGAAAGAAAAATAATAAAACACCTCCCACAAAATTTGGCACAAGATTTTCGCCGCGTGTCAAAAACTCTTCTCCGACGGCTAGGATTGAAACAATCCAAAACCTAAGGCATTTTTCTGACCAATTCACCCCCATTAATGAAAAAAAAAACAAAAAGTCCACCAGTAAAATGGTTTCATTGTTCAACCAAGATAAGCCATACCAAATTGAAAAGCAAAGTTTCAAATTGGTAATTTGGACGATCAACTCTTCTTCGGCGTTAGAATCTGAGATGTCTTCTCAACAATTTTCTACAAGCAGCTATAGCTCTAAAAATTCCCTTTCCTTTTTGGAAACAAATCTTCCATTGCTCATGTATGAAGAGGAAGAAGAAAGATACAAAATATTTCGAAATTTTTCTCTCAAGCAGCGTTCAATCCTAATCAATTCTTTAGTTAATTATTTAGTTTCTATTGAATTAATGAAATTAATCTCTCCTATAAGAATAACTCCTAAATTTTCTCAAATGAACACAAATTTAGCGGAACTTTTACGGTAAATTTTACATTTTCCCTTGTTTTTTTTCTTTTTCTGTTCTTTTTTCTTTTTTCTTTTCTTTTTATTATAAAAACCTAAAAAAAAAAAGGAAAACAAAGAATAAACTAACACCAAAAACCGAGTAAAGTATAAAAACATAAGTTCAAATATTTTATTATCATTTTAAGGTCAAGTGCCTATTAAAACTTTTGAGTGCCTCAGTTTATAGAAACTGAAATTTAATCATTAAAATCCTTTCTTGAACTAAACACATTAATTTTTAAAAAAAAATCGGGTGGTGGAATATATACCCTAGTATATCATATTTACAAACAAATTCAAAAAAATGAAAATCAAAAAAATGAAAAAATTGATCCAAGAAAAAATAAAAAAAAAGATCATTGATTTATTTCTTAATCTTATATGAAATATTTGATACAATTATTCCATTATGTCTTGGTTTTATTTTTTATTCTGAATGAAAAAACTTTTATTTTTTTTTTATTCAAATTTTTGAAATTTTCTTTTTATTACTTAAATTAAAAAAAACCTAGGCACTTTTCCAGAATTAAAAGAATTGAGCAAAATCTTTGATTTAAGTTAATTCTTCTGAATTCTGGAAAAGTTAGGCACTTTATGGCACTTGGTGGACACTTCTCGTTAGATTTTCTTGAGTTTTCTATTTATTTGTAAAATCGATAGATTTTCGTTAGGTTTTTTTTATTTTTTGAAATAAACCGAAAATTTATTAAAATTTTCTGTTTATTTCAAAAAGTAAAAAAAACCTAGAACACTTCATAGATAAACAGAAAACCCCAAGAAAATCGCCGTTAGCTTTTTTTCAATTTTTGTTTTGATTAGAAAACCAATAGATTTAAAAAACAATAACAAGAATTAAAAAAAAAAAACCTAGGCACTTGACGACACGACTGTTTATTTATATTATTATTATACCTAATAATTTTTAAATATTCCTGACCTTTCCATCCAGAAATATTGATTATTAGATTTTCTCTCAATTCATTTAGATTTTTCTTCTAATAATTTTAAGTTTTCTACTTCCCGATTAATATTTTACCCTTCTTTTGAAAATTTAAAATTTTTGATATATGTTTAAAGTCAAGAATTTTTCATTTCTTTTTGAGTTTAAATCTTCTTTTACATATAAAAATTCTGACTTGACCAAGTTTTTCTTCAGTTTTTTAAATTATTCTTGGAGAATGTGTATTAATTTTATAAAATTTTGTGACTTTTTTCTTTATCCAAACATTTAACGCGTTGAAATCTTTTTGAGTTAAATTAAAAATTACAAATCCATAAAATAATTGAAAAATGCATATATTAATTTGAACATCTGTAATTTTACTCCATTCCACAATTTTTTTTTTTGGTTAAAAATCATTTTGATTTTTTTAAAAATTACCTTTTACTTTTATGAGGTTTTATTGTAAACTACTTTCGAAAAATAAGGGCCCAGTTTTTCAAATTATACTCACTAAACTAATTATATGAGGAACCCTGTAAATAATCATCAATAAACTAGAAGTTGATGGATAATCATCAGAAGATTAAATACTAACAAGGTGTCGTCTTTAAAAAAATTTTTATACGTTGAAAAAAATCTATTTCATTTTTTGTACAAAAATTTGGCTAAAAAAAATCATCCAAAATTTTACAACATCTGGATATTATCGATTTTTTTTTTCGGTTCTAAGAGTAATTTGATTGAGAATTAAATTGAAATTTTTCATCATGTAAAAATATTAAATGTAAATCAGTGAAGATATATTGACATCTGAAACTATTTGATTGAAGAAACTAACAAACAAAAAAAAATCAAATTGTCATCTGATTGTTTGAAAAATTTTTTTATTTTCTTCCAATTTTTCAGTCAAAAGTTTGGTTAATAAATTATGAAGTAGAAAATTTTATTTAAATTACATCATTAATCAACTGCCCAACATCATATTGAAATCCAATAATTCTAGAACGAGATCTCGAAATTTGGGCCCCTATTTTTTGAATTTAGTTTAAATGTTTCTCTTTTTCAAGCCAAATTCCTAAAGATTTAATTTCTGATAATTGGTTTGATTTTAAAATTTTATTAAAATTTGGATTCATTCCAAATTCTTGGATAATTTTATATATTGGTATTAATTTTTTATCAATTGCTGGAATCAGTCCTTCGTTATTAAAATCAAGTCATATGCAAACATTTGAACATGATGAACTAAATCTTTTATTTTTCCAATTAAAAAATGGCTAATAAATCCAAACATCAAAATGAGAAAGAGGATCTCCTTGATAAACTCCTGTTCCTTCTTTTTTATAATATTTTTGTAACTAAATTTTGATTTTTTTCATTTTTAATATATTTATCGAGAGCATAATGTACTAATATATGACTAATCTGTTCAAATTATTTTCTAATATCAATTGTAACAATAAAAAATTCTTTATTTTTATTTTTCCTTTTGATTTTTTTGAGTTCAAATAATAAATTTAGAACATCTATTCTTGCATCTAATTTTTTTATGGAAACCAAATTGAGAATCTGATACTAGATTCCAAAGAGTTTTTTCTATTTCTTTATAAATGAGTTTTATGAAAAATATTGCCAAAGTATTATTAATTGAGATTGGTCTATAATTTAAAGGAATTCCTCATCTCCAGATTTTAGTATAAATAAAACATTTCATTCTTTAATAAAATTGTAATTAATTCTTCACTTGGGTTATCAATTCAAATAAAAAAGAAATATTTTTTGAACATTTTTTCAAAAAAGTAGATATTCTTTCGATTCTTTTTTTTTTTAGGTTCCAATTTATAGAATTGAATTTTATCAAAATCTTTAACTGATTTATTCTTTTGATATTTTATTAAATCATAAATCTTTTCTAAATCAAAAATATCTGTTATATTATTTGGTTTTAAATTTTCAAATAGTTTTCAAAATAATATTCCTTAATTAATTTTATTAATTTCATTTCAGGTTTTTTGCTAATTTCTCGACAATAATTAAAATATATATTTCCAAAATTTTTATTATTTCAAATAATTTTTGTTAAAGATTGTCTATTTTTATTTATTAATTTCTAATATTTTTGTTTAAATTCAAATTCAATGTTGATTCGATTTATTAATTTATACCATTTTTTTGAATTAATTTTTTTTAATAAAATGAATTAATTTATTATCCATAAATAAATATTTAATTAAATTAAATAATTCTTCATTTTCTTTATTAATTTTAAACACTATTTCTTAATTTGATACACTACTCTTTATTTTGGTAAAAATTATTTTTATTAAATATTTTATTAACAAAGAATTCATTAAATTTTCTCTGAAATAAATAAGGACTTTTAATGATACAATTTTTTTTTTTGGTTATGTGAATAAATTTTCACATTTTTATTTGTTTTTTTTTCTTTTCAACAATTTTTAAAAGTAGAGATAATTTACATAAACATCCTTCCTATATAAATTCAGGATTATATTTGATCTAGTAAAACTAGATCAGAGATTCATTGATCTGATGATTATCCATTCAAAAACGATTATTTTTTTTTAATAATTTTTTTTTAAAACATATTATTTTTTAATCTATAACTAAATATAATATATTTATATTAACCTTGATTATATATATATATATATATATATTTAAATTAACCATTATTATTATTATTATTATTATTATTATTATTTAACCATAGAAATGCACTTTCGAAACAAAAATTGAATGATTTTGATCCAATGTTATGTAAAAACGTTTTAATCGAAATAATTAAAACAATTCCAAATGATAGTACATTTTTTTTCAATTTTTATTTTATTTTCTTTTGTAAACAAGAAGTGGTAATATTATTAATAAATACAAAAAAATAAATAAAAAGGTTTTTTATTTATTTTTTTATAAAATTATTTCCATTTTCCAAAATAAAAAAACAACTTTAAAATAAACAAATAAGTTCTTAATTACAATTAAATATTCAAAAAGAAATGAAATAAAAAAGGGATTTCTCTATCACCTAAACAGATTCAAAATTTAAAAAAAAAAAAATTTATAAACTATTAGAAAGATTCAAATAATTAATTAGAATCTTTTTTAAATCATTCAAAAAATTTAGGAAACAATTTATACCTTACTTTGAAAAATTTATTTTTTATTTTTTTATAATTTCATTCATATAGCACTTTTACCAATAGACTTCCTCACTGATATTCTCCTTGATAATGATCGAAGTAGGTTTGAAGATCTTAAACCATTTTTAAAAAATAAATATCAATTGTCAATTTGGAAAGATTTTGTAAAATATTGGAAGCATTGCTTTGAGGCAAAGCTAGATGATATTACGGAAATTAGCTCAATTTTTGGAAGCGCTATTTCAAATTCAACCTTAAATAACCCAGAAAAATTAAGTAAATATTCTGAAGAGAGTGTACTTTCAGAACTAACCGATCTTGAGCAAATATCTGATCAAGAAAGCGAAATAGAAACAGAGATCAATTTCCCCATTATAGAAGGAAATGTCTTAATTACTACTGAAAAGCGCCGAAGGAGATTACTAAGGGAAGAGAAACTAAAAAGATTTATTCATAATAATACAACCAACAAAAATAAAACACACCCAAAAAACAAAAAGAAAAAGAAAAAGAATAGAAAGGACAATAAAAATAATAAATCAACAGAGGATGATTCATTATCAGACATTTCATCCAAAATTAACGATGAGAATGAAAACATTTGGATCAAAATTTATTTAAAATTGACCCCAAAAAGAATTGAATTCTATCAAACTAAAAACAGCGAATTGATTGGTTCACTTTCTCTTAATACTTTAAAACTATACCAAAAATCACACAACGTTGGCGACATTTCAAGAACAGGTGGCAAAATCCAAGAAAATGAAGAAAATGAAGAAAACAACAGTAATCAAAAAAAAGACGTTGGCAATGATAATGTTAATGATAAAAATGAAAATTTAAGTAATTCTTCTTCAATTCTGAAAAATCAAAGTTCAATCCACGAAACTGAACCCTCTCAATCAGAAGATCATATCTTTATTATTGCAGAAAACCAAATTTATAATTCTGTATTAATTAATGTAGGATCAAAACAACAGGTTAATAAATGGACCTCAAATATTTTAATAAGGAAAAGATCAATTATTAACGATTTGCCATTTATTTCAAAAATGCTATCATTAAAAGACC
This sequence comes from Anaeramoeba flamelloides, assembly GCA_027625915.1. Classification (NCBI taxonomy): domain Eukaryota; family Anaeramoebidae; genus Anaeramoeba; species Anaeramoeba flamelloides. Next base: position 2,243,481 of record JANTQA010000045.1, read on the forward strand.
ATAAAAATCAAATTCTTCATTCCTTATTAGTTTCTAAAAACATGTCATTAGTTGCAGCCATTCTTGAAAATTTTGATACCAGAATTCATCAAAATAATTTTGAATCAGGTGAGGCAATAGCTCGTTCTTTAGTGATATCTTTCCATTCCAAAAATCGTGTATTAAGATTATTAAGATGGATGATTTTCCAAGAAACAGTAAATGGGAAAAGTAAAAAATTTGTTTTTTTTTTTTTAATTTTTTTAATTTTTCTTTTGGGGTTTTCAAATAATAAAAATTTATAACTTTCATGATTCCAAAAAATCTTTTGATTTTCTAATTAAAACTCAAACCCGATAAAATCCAATGTGAAGTGCCGCCAAGAGTTGTGCAGTGCTGTGGAGTGCTGTGGAGTGCCGTAGATAACGGCGCTTTTTTTTATTTTAAGAAATTAAAAGAAAATTTCAAAAATTTTCTTTTTATTTCTCAAATTAAAAAAAGGCTAACGACGGTTTTCCAGAATTCAAAAGAATAGAGAAAAATCAAAGAGTTTACTCTATTCTCTTAAATCCTGGAAAAGCTAATGACAGTTGTTTTTAATTTTTGTTTTTGTTTGTGAAGTGTTCTAGGTTTTTTTAGTTTTCTATTTATTTAGAAAATCAATAGATTTTCGTTAGGTTTTTTTTTACTTTTTGGAATAAACCGAAAATTTATTAAAATTTTCTGTTTATTTCGGAAAGTAAAAAAAACCTAGAACACTTCAGAAATAAAATAGAAAACCTCAAAAAAACCTAGAACACTTCACAAATAAATAGAAAACTCAAAAAAACCGAACGAAAATCTATTGATTTTCGAAATAAACAGAAAACTTAAGAAAAGTTAATATTAAACAACAAAGATTAACAACTTTAAATAATAATAATAAAAAAAAAATTCATTTTTAGGGTAGAAAAAAAAAAGTAACTCAAACAAAGTAAATGGGAAAATAATATTAAAAATAATATGTTTAAAAATAATTTAATTAATAAATTTAGTTTTAAAATCCTTGTAAATCATTTATTTTTACATGATTACTTTGTGAATATCTCATCAGAATATGTAACTCTTGAGTTTTTTGTTTTTTTATTAAATGGAATTTTTTAAACTATTTATCATTCATTTAGATTGCTTTGTTTATAAGGATATAACATCATTAATAATATTATTTTAACTTTATTATTTTTATTTTAATCTTTTATTTTCAAAATATTTTTTTAATTTTGTAAATTAATTCTATTTGTTTTTTTTTGTTTTATTTTTTTTTTTTTTAATTTTATAACATATCTATATCTTTGAACAGATAATACAAGAACATTATTTAGATCAAGTTCATTATCAGCAAAATTAATTCCAATTTTTGCTCATATTGTAGCACATGATTTTTTAGTCAAAACTCTCAGTAGCACAATTGAAATGGTTTCCAAAATCAAATCTCATTTAGAGGTAGACGAAGATCGAGTGGGGAAACAAATGGCAGAAAAAAATAGAAATGCTTTAATTTTGTTAACGAATGAATTTTTAGCAAAAATTATTTTATCAACCAGAGAAACACCACTACCTTTTCGGATCATTTGCCGAGCAATGAAAAAGGCCGTTAGTCGAGTTTTCCCTGAAAGCTCTTATAAATCATTAAATAATTTTTTATTCCTTCGGTTCTTCGTTCCTGCAATTGCGACACCAGAAGCATTTGGGATAATGGAAAAAAAAGACATCGATATAACCTTAAGAAGAAATTTAGTATCAATATCTAAGCTTATTCAAAGTGTTGGTAACCAAAGTGAGGGGTTAAAGGGAACCCTATCCTGCCTTAACGGGTTTGTGAAACAAAGCGCCACAAGGATACTTAAATATTTTGAACAAATCGCTGAAATCCCAAATGATGATAAAAAATGGAATTTTAATTCTTGTCCTTTACCTCAAAACCAAGTTGAAGAAGCATTAGTAATGCTGAAAAATCACATCACGACCAACTGGCAAGATATTAAAGATGTTCTGACACATTCAGATTCTAGATCAAATTTTAGTGTTTTTGTAAGTGATTATATTGAAAATTTAATCACTTATAAAGAGGGTTTAAAAATTTGGAAATAATAAAATGTATGTTTACAAAAACCTTGTTTTATTTTTATTTTTTTTTTTGTTTTTTTAATCTTTCCAAAAATTGTCTATTTTGGACTTTTTTTTAATGTTTTTTTTGTGCTGAATTTATTTGCTTGAGTTAATAGTGAGTAAGTATTAATTAAAACGAATGTTTTAATAATACTTAAAAACAAATTAAAGAAAATATTAATTTTGAAGACATTTAAATTTTAATATTGTTGAAACAAATGGATTCCTTAATTCAGTTATTTTAAAAAAGTGAGGTTTTCTTTTTTTTTTTAATTGTGAGAATCAAAACTTTTGTAAAAAAACATAATTTTAATACTGATAAAGTTCTTTTTAAAAAACGTCTTGTACTTTTTTTTTATTTTTTGAGATTGTCAGAATTAAAACTTTTTTAAAATTTTCTGTTTTAATAAAGTGAACTTTTTTGCCCACTACAGTCTCTACCTCATAGTTAAAGGTTGATTTCTTCCCTTTTTTCGAATTGAAAACTTCAAAACAGTTTTAAAAAAGTCCTCACTTTTTTAAAAAGACTTACATTTCATTTTTTTTTTATTATATAAATTTTTTTTTTCTTTTCAGTATGAAGGTAAACAAACAAATAAACTCTGTTTCAGTCAAAGGGGTATCCAAAAAAAAGCATTTTTTTTCAAATATCAATTATTTTATATAATTGACCTTTGAAGAACAAATAAGAAATAAACAGAATAATACACATCAAAGAATTGTTGATATATGTCTGAAAGAAAACTAATTAATCAATAAATTTTCTTAAAAATTGAAAAACTCAAATTCTTAGGGCCCTATTGAGAAAAACAACAATGTTCGTTTTGAACTTCTACTGGTATTTGAATAATAAATACGAAACCATTTTCACTTCGTTTTTCATACTTTTCTTTTAGAAATCAAGTCCCCAAACGAAGTGGGTTGGTATTTGTGGTCTCTATTTGAAAAAGGAAATGAAAATGAGGTGAAAATTTTTCACATTTATTAAAAAAATATCAAGATCAAAGATCGAATAGAATTCCAATAGAAATCAATATGATTTCTCAACAATCATTACCATGGTTCCAATAACCTTAGAATAACACATTTTTATCAAGTGACTATTGATCTTGCAATAAAAAAATTTTTTGCAACTGAATGAAGTTTTAAAAAAAATCGAAATAAAAAAACAAAAATGTGAAAAAATGTGAAAAAATGATTTCAATTTTGAAAATTTCCAAAATAAATTTTTTCTTCTAATATCCATGCAAACCCTTTAAACACATATATTTCACCCATTACAACTGGGCCCCTTTGACTGAAAAATAGTTTAAAATACCTAAAAATGTTTCCATTGGTTTTTGTATAATCTGTTTTAAATATTAACTAAATTTCCTAATAAATAACCCAATTGTTTTTATTTTATTTTTTTTTTTATTTTCTTTTATAATTATTTTTAGATAAAAAACAAATATTTCTTGTGTATAGAACTGAATATTAAAATAGTAATTTTTTTATTATAATAAATAACTTCAATTTATAAAAATATTTTTCTTCAAAATTTGATTTTTAATGGGCTAATTATTTTGAAATGGAGTTTATATTCAAAACTTTTGGTTAACAATTTTTAAAATTATCCAATTAATGATTTTTGTTCAAAATTCACAATCTCTAATTTTTCCAACTCGGATTTTTCGCTTGCTTCTTTTTCTTTTTCTTTTTTTATTTCTTTTTTTCTTTTCTATTTCCTTCGCCTTCGCATTTCGACTTTTGCCTTTTGCCTTTTCTTTTAAATTTTGAATTGTCTGTTTTTTACTTGAAAATAATATTTAATTCTTTCTTCCTTGCTCATTACTTTTAAATCTTGACTCTTGAGGTTTGTCTTTATTTTTATTTTTTAATTTTCCTTTTGTTTTTTTCGATTTTTCTTTTGGTGTTTATTTTGAAATAATTTTGAATAGTATTCCCTTCTTTCTTCTTTACTCATTCCAATTAAATGCTCAGGAACCTTTGTTCCACCACTTTTACAATTCTTTAATTTCTTGTTTTTCTTATTGTAATTTATTTTTTCTTCTTCTTTCTTCTTCTTCTCATTTTCATTTTTGTTCTCCCGATGAATTTTCATTTTTTCAATCATTGTTTCCTTCCCTTTTCCTTTTCCTTTTTTCTTTTCGTTATCATTTTTTTCTTCTTTTTTATTATTATTGCCTTTTTGGAAGACACGATCATTTATTTCTTCTTCTTTTTCTTTGTCGTTCTCCCGATGAATTTTCATTGATTCCGTTTCTTTTTCCTTTCCTTTTTTCTTTTTGTTATCTTTTTTTTCTTCATTTTTTACTTCTTTTTTATTATTATTGCCTTTTTGGAAGACACGATCATTTGTTTTGATTTCTTTTTCTTTTTCTACTTCTTCTTCTTTTTCTTCAATTTCTTCTTGACTAACTGAGGAAAGTAGATTTTTGGTTTTTGAAATTTCATTTGTTTGCTCTTTTTCTTCGGTTTTTGTTGTGCTTGATTCTTCATTTTTTTCTTTATTTCTTGGATTAGAAATGATATTTGGGCTTGACTTAATTTGAATACCACTTTTGGTGAGGGGTTTGTTCGGTAATTGAACATTATTTTTTTTTTTATTTTGTTTCTCCAGGTATCTTTGATAATAAAACTTCCTTCTTTCTCTTTTCGACATGTTTTGAATATGTTCTGGGATATTCGAACCTTTAACTCTTCTTTTTGATTGATAATAATTTTTTTTTCGGGGCTTCTTTTCTTTTTTTTTTTCTTTTCTTTTCTCAATTTTTTCATCCACTTCTTTTTGATATAAATCGGGATTTTCTATTTTTAATTGTTGCTTTTCTTGTAGTCTTCGGAATTTTGCTCTTTGTCTTTCTCTTTTTTGATAAAATTTGTTTACAAAATATTTTCTTCTTTCTTCCTTGCTCATTACTTTTAAATCTTGACTCTTGAGGTTTGTCTTTATTTTTATTTTTGAATCCTTAATTTTGTTTTTTTGTTGTTGTTGATTTTTATTTATGTTAGTATCTAGATTCTGATTTGAAGAGAAGTTAGAATTTGGGTTTTTGTTTTTGTTTTTTTCATTTTCATTTTCTTTTTCTTTTTCTTTTTCTTTTTCTTTTTCGTTTTCTTCACTTTTATTATCTTTTTTTAAATTTCTTTTTGTGAGTTTTGGTGGTCGTGGGATTGTCAAATGTAAAGAAGGTCTGATCTTTATATTTTTTGATCCTTCTGGTATAAAATAATGAAAGTGGATCAGTAAATAAAGAAGGAAGAAAAATAAAACCACAAACAACATTTTAAAATAACTCTCAAGGATAAATTTTCTTCTATTTAAAGAATTTTTTATAAAAAATATCGAGAGATGAAACAAAAAAATGAGAAAAAATAAATGGATATGTTATAAATTGGCGAAAAACGGCAACAGCGAAATTTGGCAAATTGAACTTTTATTTTTAAAGTTAAATTTCAATCAATTTATTGTATTGTTTAGTTGATTATTTGAGATATATCTATCGTTTAAATGAAATTTCGATAAAAATCCGAGAAGTAATTGTTGAGAAAATAAATAAAATAAAAACGCACAAGTCGGTTTTTACATGTTTTTTGCCAAAGATTTTCTAGTTGGCGAAAACTAATTTTTGATAATTCCGATTTTTTCTCGTAAATTTTGATATTTATAAGACTTTCTTGATTTCAATTAAGTTAAATTCTGAATATTTGGGAATTATTTTGATCAAAAATTAATTTACAAGCAATATTTTATCAAAATTTTTCATAAATAATGTAAAAATATTGATTAATAATTTGATAATTTTGATTTTTAACATATATTTAAGACTAGTAAATTTAGTCAATTTGAAATTTTTTTAATCAAAATTATAATTTATATTTTAGATAACTCAAAAATATGTAATATTTGTCAAAATTTCGTGAGTAAATTTTAATATTTTGTATATTATTATCATAATTTGAGTGATATTTTGATCAAAAATCAATTTTCAAGCAGTAATTTATCAGAATTTTTGGATATAATGTAAAAATATTGATTATTTATTTGATAATTTTGATTTTTAGGGTATATTTATGACTAGTCTATTAATATTTATCAAAATATTTTGATAAATATTGAAGATTTTGAGTTTTCTAAAATATAAACTATAATTTTGATTAAAAAAATTTCAAATTGACTAAATTTACTCGTCTTAAATATATGTTAAAAATCAAAATTATCAAATAAATAATCAATACACAAGTATAAATTGAAAAAAATTGAATTTATAAATATTGGATCTCTGGACGAATTACTCATCGTTCCAAAATCAAAATAATCTGAAAAATTGATTTTTCAAGTTTAGAGCTCTTTATCTCCTATATTTTAGAAGTTATTCTCAATTTTCGATTTTTTATCAAAAAAAAAATTTTTTTGAAATTTTGAATTTTTCATTTTTAAAAAAGGTACATTTTAACACAAAAATAATTTTTTTTTGGTATTTTAAAGATCATCTTACTAGGATAATTTTTGATTAAAAATGTGATTTTGGTGAAAAAAATTGAAAAAATTAAGGTTTTAAAAAATTTTTTTTTTTTGAAAATTTTTTTACTACTCTTTTGATTTTCCCATTTTTGAATTACTCAAATTTTATATTTATAATATATTTTCAACTACAATAGTTATAAAATTTTTAATTTTGAAATTTTGTTTTTAGATTAAAAAAATTTTTTTTTATTTTTTTTTCACTTTTATCCAAGTTAATTATAAAAATACATAAGTTACTGTGAATATTAGTTGATAAAATGAAATATAAAAATCTATTTGGTATAGACGAAAAATTTTTTTCAAAAATTTTTTATTTTGATTTTTTTTGTGAAGTTTTTAAATTTAAACTTTATGAGGTTTAGATGTTTCGAAAATAACTAGTATTTAAAATGGGTGTTTTTGACTTTTTTCAAAATTGAAAATTTTAAAAAATGTATAAAAAAAATTTTTTAAAAAATATTTTTTAAAGTACTAAAAATTGGAAACTTTGAAAAAAAAAGTTTTTTTTAAACATCTCAAAAAAATTATTTTTATTTTTATTTTAACTGAAAAAACAATGTTTAAAAAAAAATTTTTTTTAATTGGGAAACTCTAGTAAATTTTCATTTTTTTCTAATTTATCATAAAAAAATTCACATTACCGATATTTTGAAAAAAAAATTATTATACCTCATCTTATTTTATCTAAATATTCATTTTTTCAAATTTTTGATAGTGTAATCACTAGAAAAATATTAAAAAAATGCTAAAGAATTAAAAACAAATTTTTACTAGAGTTTCCAATTAAAATGATTGTTTTCAAAATAAAAATTTTTTATTTAACTTTTTTTCAATTCAATTTTAAATTTTTTAATTTTTTTACAATGAAAAAAAAAAAAATATTTTTTTAATCGTAAAAAACTTGAGGTTTTTTTTTTCAAAAAAAAATATATATATTAAAAAAATTACTCAATTAAAAATTCAATTTTATTATCTTCATATTTTATATAATTTTAAAATATCCAATAATTACTCATTAGCTCAGCGGTAGAGCACCGAGATCTCAAAATTTGAAAAGTGTGTAGACGGAGTTCGATTCCTGATAAGATCAATTAAATTAATAGTTTTTTATTTATTTTTTTTTAAATTTTTTATATATAATTTGATCAATTAAAGTGTACATGTTTGCTACCTGAATTTACCTTTAAATCTTTTAAAATTTTTTTTTCAAAAATTCAAATCCTCTTAAGGTACCCAAATTCGGATAAATGCTGGTAACTAAGTATTTTTTTCTGTATGGGGAGTAGTAGATTTTAAATTATTTATTTATACTAATATCTACAATTAAATTTTTTTTTTTTTTTCAAAAAAAAAAAACTTTAAAATTTATTTTAATCTATGGGGGTCACTATTTAAACAATATAAAAACAATCTCAATTTTTCATTTTTTTGGGGGTCTTATATTTTTCGAATTATTACCCAAAATAGCTGTGAAAAATCACAATTAAAAAATTTGTATATAAAAATCGATTTTGGACAATATCTCGAAAACTAGACCTCCTAGAGACTTCTAAACACAAAAAATCGAAATTTAAGAAAATTTTTAATTTGTTATGCAATAAAAAAATTTTTTGATCCCAATTTTATATTTACTTTTGTGTATTTTTACATTATTATGTGAAATTTTGACAAAATAATGCTTGTAAATTAATTTTTGATCAAAATAATTCCCAAATATTCAGAATTTAAATATACTGAAATCGGGAAAGTCTTCTATATATCAAAATTTTGTTAAAATAAATCGGAATTATCAAAAATTAGTTTTCGCCAACTAGAAAATCTTTGGCAAAAAACATGTAAAAACCGACTTTTGGCGTTTTTATTTTATTTATTTTCTCAACAATTACTTATTGGATTTTTATCGAAATTTCATTTAAACGATAGATATATCTCAAATAATCAACTAAACAATACAATAAATTGATTGAAATTTAACTTTAAAAATAAAAGTTCAATTTACGAAATTTCGCCGTTGCCGTTTTTCGCCAAATTCAATATTTCTCAAAATAAATTAATATTGTTGAAAAAAAGTTAAATGTGTTTTTAGAAATGGAAACTTCAGGAGAACCAAACCAAAGTCACAAAAAACTGAAAATTTAATAATATAAAAAGTCAATTCATTATGATATTCTCAACAAATCAATAAAAACAATTTAGAGTACCAACTCTATTCGATACAATCATTACTTTTTTTGAGAGTAAATAGGAGTTACTTATACCAAGAAATCTTTGGAATTTATTAAACAAAGAAAAATAAGGGTTTCTTATCAGTATTTCAACAAATGCTCTAGTGACAAATACTTTTTTCTCAAAAACTCTATTTTTTCTTTTCAGGGTATAAATTTCTTATTGAAGTTTTTTAATGTCCATTTTTATTAGCCCATTCATTTTTTTCTGAAATAGTTATTTTAAAACCAAATAATACTATCAAAAAATTGATTTTGTTTTTTTTTAAGGGACTTTTATTATAAAAAAAATCTTCAAGTAAATTTAATTGCCAAATTGAAAAAAAATTTACAGCATTATGAAATTGTAAAACCAAGTAAAAATCTTATTACTCAAAACCAAATTTATTTTAAATGCTATTTTCAGAAATGAATTATTATTATTAAAAGTTTGATCCATTTTTCTTTATTTTTGAAAAAGTTTCAAATTCAATATATTTCTGAATTATATAAAAAAAAATCTTTTTGCTTTCTTTGAAAGAAAAAAGAATTCTTATTGTTTGTAAAGGAAGTGTACTGAAAGAAACTTTAAAAATAAAACCCATAAGTACTAAAATAACCCAGTTAAATAAATCTACTTAATTGAAAAAAAATTACCATAATAATTTTAAACTTAAAAAAATATAATTTTTTGATTCAAAGAATAGTTCAAATCAATTTTTTCTGTTAATTGAATAAAAAAATAAGTTATAAAAAAAACCAAACCATCAAATTAAAAATTTTCCGAAAATACTTTTTAAAAACCTGGAAAATTTGAATTATAAAACTGAAATACTTTTTAATTTGATTCTTTATGATCAATAATTAATTAACCAATCTTTATTATTTTAGTGGGGTATTAACAACACAAAGATTAAATAAATTAATAGAATTGACAATTATTTCTCAATTATTGATAAACTCTTTTTCAAATAAAAGGGAACAAAAATTTCAAGAATTATTTATAAATGAATCAAATAAATTGTAGTATCATTCTAAAATCTAAGAAACGCTTTCAAACATTAAAAAACACTCAACTGATTCTTTAAAACTCATTAAAACAAACCAATAAAAATTAAAATTAAATATTTTAAAAATTGGTGTACCCTTTTATTTGAAATGAGAAATCTTGTTTTGTAAATTGTAATGAAAAAAATTATAAAATTGATAAAACAGAAGAACAAGGCGAATTGGGAAAAAGTTCTCAACATTTTATTAATAATACTTTATACGTCAAACTTTTGTTCTTTAAAGTCTCATTTTCAAGATAAATAAGCAATTCATCTGGTATTTTGTTGGAATGTTTTTTCTTTGTTTCTCTTTTCTTTGTTTCATGCATCAATCCAATACAGTCAGTTTCACTTTTAAGGCACAAACTTTCTACGAAATTTAAGGCACAATCAATATCTCAAATTAAAGCACAAAATTCAAATTCTAGTACAGTCAGTTTAACTTTTAAGGCACAAACTTTCAACGAAATTTAAGGCACAATAAAAATCTCAAATTAAGGCACAAAATTCAAATTCTAGTAAAAATAAATTGTAAAAAAAAAAATTCCAAATTTTGTGCTTTAATTTGAGATATTGATTGTGCCTTAAATTTCGTAGAAAGTTTGTGCCTTAAAAGTGAAACTGACTGTAAAAATAAATTGTTAAAAAAAAAATTAAAAATTTTGTGCCTTAATTTGAGATTTTTATTGTGCCTTAAATTTCGTTGAAAGTTTGTGCCTTAAAAGTGAAACTGACTGTAATGGTCTTTTTTAATTCCTATTTATAGCTCATTTGAAATCAAACTTAAACTGTTTCCATTTATACACAAGTAGATTATTTCCAAATTGGTTTCTTCTTATCTTAGTTTTTTCATTTTCCAACTGTTCAATATCCAAAAATAAAAAAAAGCAAAAAATGAAAAAATGAATAATTAAAATGAAAATTACCAATAAGTAATTATCTTATTAACAATCAAATTCGATAGTATTGACGATTTGAGAGGTGTGTCCTTTTGTTTGAAAAATAGTTTATATTGTGCAACAAATAAAACGAATTCAAATAAATAAATCTAATAAAAAATATGGATAGATATTATGAAATATCATTATTTTAATACTAATCATTCATTATTTATTCTCTTAATATTTGAAAAAGAATTTTACCGAATCTTTTAAATTTCAAGAAAATTGAATCAAAACAATGAAAAGATCTTAAAATCAAAATAGTAATCTGAAATAAAAATATTTAGAAATTTAGTTAGAAAAAGAATAACATCAACAAAAAAACCTCCAAAAACTGTAAAAGATAAATTTTTAAAAATTTCAAAATGATATTTTTACAGCAAAATTTAGCTAATAGGATAAAGTTATAAATATCTAAACACTATATATGATTTAATTATTTTATTTATTTGTGATTTTGAACTTAAGGAATTAGAGGCTAACCAGGAGAAGCCTAGGAACAAAGTATGTTGTTATTGGACCTAACCACATTAGTGATACATGGTTCAAATCTATCTAAAAAATCGATTTGTAAAGTAGTCCAATAAGTTGATCTCATCAATCAAAAGTAATTGATGTATTAGTAAAAAACCCAACAATTTCAGAAAAAAATCTGCATTTGGCCACAAATTTAAAGGCCGAATCATCAATATTCTGAATCTATAGTTACAGAATATCTTTTTTAAATTTATGATTAAAGCTAGATTAGTTGTTAAAAAATTAGTTTTTTTTAAAAATTCAATAATTAACCAATAGAATTTTTTTGACCAATTATTTCTCAAATCTTGGAAATATATTGATGTTACAATTAGATTTTATAAAAGAGGAAAAAAAAACTTATCTGTCTTTTGGGGTTTTATGTTAATCGTTATTGGGTTAATCTTTGGAAATACAAAATTTAAAAAATAGTTACTTTTGGAAGTTCTAAAAATGAATTACTAAGTACCATGAATACTATTATTTGGAGTTTCTATTTTTAGATTTGGAAAGGAAATTAACTAAACTAAAATTCAAAATTTTCCACACATTTAAAACGTTCCAAACAATCACAATAATACAATTTCATTGAAATTGGAAATAATTTTGATTTTTGTAAAATATGAAAATCATTTTTTCATCTTTTAGTTTTTGTTTTCCTTTCCATTTCATTGTTTGAATTACGTAATTTTTTTCGTTCGATCAAAATTTTTTTCAAGCATTGATATTAGGTTAAAGTTGAGTTTGTCCAAAATAGAAGAACTCAAATAAAATTAGTTGGTGGTATCTAACCATTTGATCGATCAATATTCCTAATAGAATTTCAACAAATTTACCAATGAATTTTTTTGTTTTGCTCTCTCCAAAATTTTTAACACACCCTTGATTTATTTGTATTGATAATTATTTATTTATTGTTTTGTGAGTATTGTAATTTATAAACAAGTGTTAACATTTCAATTAGTGAATGGTTCTAATTTGGTAAATCTTCTTGAATTAATTAAATAAGTTTTTTTTTTCACAAATCGAATTTTGGTGTGTTAAAAATTTTGAATTGGGGTTTATTATGGAAAAAAAGTGAAAGACGATTATTAATTGGGATCATTACTGAAAAAGAAAAGTAGAATAAATAAATAAAAAAAAAATGAAGTATTCAGCACAATATCAGTTTTTTTAATACTCTATTTTGGTATGGGCTTTTGTTAGATAGATCAATTATTAAAAATTTGTTCAAAAAATTGAATATTTTTGAGATCTCCAAAACCATACCAACAATTTTGATAATCAAGTAGACTGAAATTATGTTTGGGTTGATTGAAAATAATATAATGGGTTATTATTTGAAGTTAATTGATCTCTTCTATTTATTTGATTTTACTTTTCATTTTCAGTAATGTTCCCAATGAAAAACTGTGTTTAACTTTTTTTCCAAAATGGAAAAAAAAAAAATTCCAAAAATGAAAATTTTTAATAGTGATCATGAGTAAAAAATGTAATAATTATTTGTACAATAAGATTTAAAATAGATTTTTTAGAGACACTCGAACCATGGCACACTAATATCATTTACAGCCAATTACAACATACTTTGATTATCGAGAAATCTATGGTGACGCTAATCCCTTAAAGAGAATAAAAATAAAAATCTCCTTAATTCTCATTTTTGAAACAATCATTTCTCTTTCTGTGTTGAGAAAAGATCGTAAACACTTGAAATCAAAACAAAAGGATGAGATTTGTATTTGTGTGCCAGAATTCATTTTTAATGTATCAATTTATTTGGTATAGGTGTACTCACGAATGTTTGAGGTAGGGATTAAAAAAACAAAAAGTTGATCTATCAACATTTACCAAAACGTCCAATAAAAAGAAAGCAAAAGAAAAAGAAAAAGAAAAAAAAGTAATTGAATTGAAAACGCGGAAAATTTTTTTTGGGATGAAAGAAAAAAAAGGATCCTTTTATAAAAAGTTTTTTCTTTAATTCGTTGTTTTTTTATTGCTTAACTTTTTCTTTTGTTTAAATTGTAAGTGTTTGTTTCGATTTTGTTTTTTTAATTAGTGGCAAGTCAACTGAATATTGTAATTATATCTTCTCGGTTGTTAGTGTAGTGTCCATCATAATTAAATCACTCACAATTGGTAATCTTAGTTATTTTAATTATAAGATCTTAATGTCTCGAGTGTGCTCTCAACATAGATTTCAGCTTCCTTAACTATCCTTCTTAAAATTACTAAGATTCCCAATCGTCCGATACTAAATTAGATTGAGCACCACTACGTCTGTAAAGTATAAGAACTGAGATTGTATTTGCCTCAATTGTTTATTAAACACAATAAAAACAACAAATAGGATGTCTTTGATAGTTTCTTCGGAATTGAAATTAAGACGAATTATTCCCGAACTAACCACTATCACCACCAAAATTATTAAAATTCCTTCAATAATTTCTTAAGAGGCACATAAAAAGATCGATAAAAACGATCTTTTACGATTTCTTGTTGGCCCATTTTTGGTTTAAATACAATGTTTAATTGCTTTTTAAAAATCAAAGCGAGTTTGTGTAAAGACAATTGCTTTTCGACGATCTTTTGAACTATTACTATTTGTTGATCAGTAAGAATTTTATATTTCTGATTTTCAAAGATTTTGAGCCAACCGAGGACTTGCTCGATGATAAGTTCATCTGAAAAGTGCAATTTCAGATTTGTTTTGATAAATTTTGAAGTAAGGTAAAGCTGTAGCTTTTTCTGATAGATCTGGTGTGAAGCTGTGTCTCCTGTTAAATCGAAATTGCACTCATACCACAAGCTTAATTGGTATCGAAACGACACGTTTGGATCGATGACATCCCTTTTTTGATTAAGCTTTTCGAGAATGGGGCCGGGTTCGCTGTTATCCCTTTCCATAAAGAAGGCTATAAGAGCGGTTGCGCTTCTTGAAACGCCTTGGGTGCAATGAACAAAAAGGTTTCCTTCTTCCTTTTCCAGGAATTGGAAAATATACTTGTTGATTGTAGGGAAAAAGCGTATGATTAATTCGAAAAAGGTGTCCTCAATATCAATCTTTAGATAGTCAAATTCCTCGGGAAATACATTCTCTTGCCCACACAAATTGACGATATGTGTGATCTATGATGATTTGTTAATTTAAAAAGAAAAAATTGGAAATTGGAAATTAGTGTTTGATTATTCCAAGAAGCTTAACTGTTCTGTTTGTTTACTTTGTTTTGTTGAAGCAGATCAAGATCATTGGCTGCAGAAAAGTTTCCTAGATAAACCCTTTCTTCAATTTGATTAATTGCATTACCCATAAGAATACGAAACTAATTCTTTTGTTTTTTGGGGAATTATGATATAAAAATGATTTTTTCATTGATACATTTTTAGAAATCAATTATAAATCTATGATTTAAAAATATTAACCTTCTGAGATACTTTCCTCAGTAAACACAATTTTCAAAGTTACTAGGTTTTTAAACTTGAAAAAAAGAATTCATTTCAAAAACCCATTTGTAATTTAAAAAAATAATAAAATGGATCTAATTCTATTTGAAATTATCATTTTTGGGAGATGAGCAAAAAAGTTTTTTAGAGGTTTTAATTGTTCATTTGGTTTATTTCTGTCAGATTTGAATTCATTTTGAAAGTGTTTCTTTGGCTAAACAGTGCCTTATTTGTTGTTGCAGAGAAGGTTGTATCAATTTTTTTGACTTTGGGTTTTTCAATTATTAACAGTTTAATTGGATCTCCAATGATTTTGATTAACCTGGGTGAATTATTACTCAGGGGATTTAGGCCTGGATCTCAAAATATTAAAGTTACAATCAGGACTTAAATTACTATACTGATTCAAAAAAAAAAGTACCTAATATGTTTTTAATACGATAAATTCAAAAAGATAAAATATAATTTTTTGTTCAATTTCTGATTTTATAATCTCATCTCTCAACTTTTAAAATAACTCAAGAGAAAGAATATTTTTAAAGCACAACCAATTTTAAAAAGTTTTTTCACAGTTAAAAGAATATGTGATTTATTCAAAGTTGTGTAAAACAATTCTTAAAATGGAAAATGAAGTGAAAATTTTCAGATATTTATTTGAATGTATCAGTATTTACGAATTGATATTAAAAATTTCTTATTTTTTTTTATTATTTAGTTTTTTCTTAAGGACTACATTCCCACCACGAGTGGGGTTTTGTAATAGTTTTATTTTACATTCACTTCTTAAAAAGATATTTTCATGCCAAGGAAATTGAAAAAGAATAACTAAATGCAAAATTACAATCTATTAACAACACAAATAATATAACAAATAGAGTTTTGATTGAAAATTGTAAAAAAAAAATGAATTTAACGGATTTTCAAGTCTAAGTTTAAATTCCAAAACATTTCAAAGTTGTTAAAGTAACTCTTAAAAATATTTTGAATAACTTGAGGAATTGATTTGTTTTTATGTTTTGAAATTATAAAATTATAATCATTGTGGAAAAAAAGTGAAACGCTGTTTTTAATAGGGAATTCATTAAGAGAAACCAGGAAAAGAAAAGTAAGATCAATTAAAAAAAGAATAAATAAATATAGACAAAATGAATATTCAACACAAGAAAAATTTTTTTAATACTATCTTTTGGTATGGATTTTTCATTGGTTGATCAGTTATAAAAAATTTTTTCAAAAAATTGACTATTTTTGAGATCTCAAAAACCACACTTAAAATTTCGATAAATAAAGTAGTTTTAAATTGTATTTTTTGTATTGCTAGGAAATAATATAATGGATTATTATTTGTCTTTATTAATTTATTTCTCCGTTAATAAATTAATAGATATTACTTTTCTTCTTCAGTAATATTCCCAATGAAAAATCGAGTCTCGCTTTTTTTCACTGTTAGACTTTTTTTCCACGATTGCCATATTAAATATTGTTAAGATCAAAAGGATAAAGTTATAAATTAGAAAAATAGTTGGAATTGTTCCAACTCTGAAAATTTATTATATTTTTTCCAAGTGAAATTCATAGTATATAAATTTAAACTGGATTAGAGAATATTATCAAAAGCGTTTTTATCAACAATTTCGCAGTTTTATCCAGAAAATGCAGTCCTTCAAAACTGTTTAACTATTCACAAGTAAGAAAAAATAAAATTCAAAATTTTAAGTAAGACAAAACTATTACTTTATTTAACCTTTTTTTCTTGTTAAAAAAGTTTATTTGCAAAATAGTCAACATTCCAGATCCTTCAAATCTTGAGGCTATTAAATGTTTCGTTGTTAGTAATTCCATATAATTTTAAAAAGTCTCTAGTCTAGAAAAAAAGATGTTATTTCAGGTAAAATTTTTTAAATAAACGTAGAAATGGATTTTATTTAAACTCAACTTGGGGAAATTTAGTTGAATAGATAATAATTAATATTTTTGAAAAAAATCTATTCATCTAATAAAACTCAAATAAGGGGAAAAAATACTAAATGATAAATATCCCATGTCCTAACTTTTCTAAGATTAATATTAATTTATTAAAATCTATTTGATTTCACTATATTCTTTTAACTTTTTGAAAAAAGAGTTGTTAGGATTGTTTTGAATTTTGGAAATTAACCAAAAAATTCTATAAAATTTCGGTTTATTTCAAAAAGTAAAAAAAAAACTAAAAGTAATTGTCTGTAAAGTGTCGTACTTTTTCCAGGATTTAATAAAATTGAGTAAAATCAATGATTTTAAACTATTCTTTTAACATTCTGGAAAACCTAACGAAAGTGTCAGGAGTTTTTCTTAATTGTTGAATTAAACTGAAATTTTATATAATTTTTTGGTTAATTTCAAAAATTAAAAAAAATCCATCTTAAAAATAATATATCAATATGACCCTTTTTTGAAAAATTAATTAAGAAAATTTTAGAGGATATAATTATTCTGAAAATATACCCTTTTTTGAAAACTTTTATCATTACCTCTTTTTTACAGATCTTTTTTACAGACAAAAAGATCTTGTACAATTAATAAACTTGGAATTTAACAATAATATATCGTTATATTTTACACCTTTAACTTTTTTTTTTTGGTTAAAAAATGAAAGTTCTATATTATTAGGTAGCTAATTAATGTGCCGACAGGGGTATTATCTCAAAAATAAGTTTTTAATAATTAATAGTATCAAATGGGATATAAAGAAATTTTAAGAAATATAATGTAAGATGTGTTCTCTATGTATTTGTTTAAGTTCTTTCTAGTCTATATATTGTTAAAATTTAAATTCAAAAAGAAAGCCAGATTTCAAAATTGAAAAAAACGAAAAGCAGTGAAAATTTTATCCTCTTAAAATTTCAAATACAGGCTGAAGTGTGAAAGCAAAATATATATAAATTTTATTTATTATAATATATATAATGGTATTACAGTTGGTTCCACTTTTAAGGCACAAACTTCCAACTAAAATTAAGGCACAATAAAAATCCCAAATTAAAGCACAAAATTCAAATTCTAATAAAATAATTTGTAAAAAAAAAAAATTTCAAATTTTGTTATTAATTTAAGATTTTTTTGTGTTTTAAATTTGGTTAGGTTTGTGCCTTAAATTTTGAAACTGACTGTATTATCACTTAACAAATTTCCTGATCGTTTTTAAAAGATTACTAAAACTCCAAAAACTCCGAATAAATAAGAAGAAGTACAATTAATAACATTTTTCAGATTTAATACTTTTATGTTTTTGAAATTTTAATAGGACAAAATTTTCACTGCTTTTCGTTTTTTTCAACTTTCCAATTTTGACTTTCTTTTCGCTTTTTAAGATTATTGATTCATAGAAATCTAAAAAAAGTTCGAAAACAAATAAATTGAATCCACAAATCAGATTATATTTCTTCAAATTCTATTTCTAAAATTAAAAATAGGAAAAAAGAAAGAGAAAAATTTTTAGATTTAAAGATAAAAACCAGCAACGATAAGTTTATTTGAAACATAACTTTCTACTTTTATCTTGATCTAACTAGTCAAATTGTGAACTCCAAATTCCTAATAATTAATTTTTGAACATATAAATGGCAAATTTTAAATAAACATCCATTATTCCAAATATTTTATAAAAGTAAAAGAAAAATGAACAAAGAAACTCATTTTTTTCCATTTTTTTTTATCCACTTTTTCTTTTTCCCAACAGTCTCTGATAATTTTCTCAAACCAATTGTTCTCTGTGCAATTTTGATATAATTAAAAAACTGATTTTTGTTGAAAACAAATAATGAAAACAACAAGTGATTCTTCGACTTCGGGCACAAACACAACAAATGAAGAAGAAGGAATAGATTTACAACCACGGAGAAGAGTCCAAGCAAATTCAACGAAAAAGAAATTCAAGTTTCCTGGTCGTTTTTATTTTATCTTGGGGACGGAATTTAGCGAAAGGTTTTGCTTTTATGGGATGAGGGCGCTGTTGGTCTTATTTTTAGTTTCTTTTGGCTATACTGCCAACAAAGCAACATCCATTTTCCATTTTTTTGTCTTTCTATGTTATTTTCTGCCTGTTGTCGGCGCGTTTCTGGCTGACTGTTGGCTGGGGAAATACCGTACAATTTTTTATTTTAGTGGCTTCTATTCCGTGGGGTGCTTTCTTTTATCGCTCTCTGCCAAGATCTCTTCAAAGACTTTTGTGTTTATCTCTCTATTATTGATCGCAATTGGATCTGCGTGCATCAAGCCAAATGTGAGTGCGTTTCTGTCCGATCAATTAACGGACATTAGCGAAAGGCTGTTGACACGCATTTATTCTTTGTTTTATTTGTCTGTAAATATCGGATCTGTTCTGTCAACGTTAACAACACCATTAGTTGAGATGCATTTAAATTATTGGACGGCGTTTGGCATACCTGCGATTGTGATGTTTATAGCTGTTACCATTTTTCGATCAGGCAAAAGTTGGTATATTATTGTTCCTGCGACAGATCAATTATTAAAGAAATTCCTGAATGTAATCTATACGGCTCTTCGAAACAAATTCTGGTTGGGCAAATCTCAAAAATGGGACAAGGACCATTGGCTGGATTGGGCAAAAGAAACAAACGAAGGCAACCCAAAAAGGGGAAGAGAAGCGCAGGATAATGAGATCCAAAATATGGGGATGGGTAAATATAAATTACACTCTAAAAATAATACTGATTCGAATTCTGGCTATGACTCAGAGTTAAATACCAATTCTAGTGGCAATAATAATGGCAGTACCAACAACAATATTAATATTGGTTCGGATTCCAATTATCTCCAAAGTAACAACAATAAGAATAAAAAAAAGAAAAAAAAAAAGAAAAAGAAAAATAATAAGATAAAGCGAAACGAAAATGAAAAGGGAACCGACAGCTCAAATTCAGATTCGAATTCAGACACTAATAACCAAAATAAACCAAGGGCACATCATAAAGTGCAATATGTAAAAAGTAATTTAGAATTTATCGCCGATTTAAAAATCTTTCTCCATGCTATTCAAATCTTTATCCCCCTCCCTGTATTTTGGGCTCTATTCGATCAGCACTCGTCCACATGGGTACTTCAAGCAAAGGAAATGAAATTAGAAATTAAATTAGGATCATGGAAAGCAAGTATCCCTCCGGGGCAAGTCATGGCACTAAACCCTGCATTATTGATGATAATGATCCCACTTTTCGATAAGGTGATCTATCCCTTGCTTCATCGCTTTGATATAAGATTCGCGCCATTGAAGAGAATTTCGATAGGATTGCTTTTCACAGTGTCCAGTTTCCTTGCAGCTGCCATATTACAAATTAAAATAGATCAAGCAGGCTACGGCAAGGTGCATTGGACTTGGCAAATACCACAATATACTCTGCTATGTGTTGGGGAAACTTTAGTCTCAATCACAGGACTGCAATTAGCAATTTCAGAATCCCCCGGATCGACACGATCCCTGATGCAAGCAGTGTGGCTGCTAACAACCGGGTTTGGCAATTTGCTTGTGAGCGTTGTTGAAGAAATTGACTTTTTTCAAAAGGAACGAGATCAGTTTCTTTTCTTTGCTGCACTGATGCTATTGTTTTTTTTTATATTCCTTATTGTAGCAAAAAGATATACCTATTCTGAACAATGGAGATTGAAACATGCCCCAAATTATCACCATCACCAAAGATCGTCTAATATTCGAAAAAATATAAAAAATAGAACAAAATATTCTGAAATGTCAAATTCTGACCATTTACTCCTTGACAATTCATCACAAGATATTTCATTATCAGAAAAAGTTTGAGTACTTTTTCTGTTTTTTTGTTAATTTTTAAAGAACATTTTTTTTAAAAAATAAGAATATAATAATAATTTTTTTAAAAATAACCCTTAATTTATTTTATTACAAAGTTTTTCGTTTTTTTTTTTCGATTATTATTTAATGTTGTTATTGTTCTATTATAATATTATCATAATAGATGTAATGAATATGGAAAGTTATGAAAAATTAGAATTTTGGCTAAATGCAATTTTCATTGTGTTAAGCTAATAGGAACTATTTTTTTATGAAAGCTAAAGAAAAAAGATAAAAAATAACCATTTTTCAGGAGATATTTATATTGGTTATTTCTAAAAAAAGATCTTTATTAGATAATACTCTACTGATTATGGGTTTGATTTAATTTTACAATTTTTTTTTGTTTTTAACATTTAAATGGCTGAATTGTACAAAAAATTTTGTTTATTAAAAAAAGGAAGATACAAAGGAAGAGGTAGTGAAATAGAAGAAATGTAAATTTTCACTAGATCTTAATTAAACAGTTATTTTTTATTAACTACTGGTATTATTAAATCTATTGTAGTTAAAGTGTTTCATTTTTTTGGACAGTTTAACAAGGTATGCTGAAATAACTTTTTATAAAATGTTGCTTCTAGTAAAGAATATTTTTTAGTTGAGAGTAATTACTTTGTAAACTTTCATTAAGAATTCTAAAAATTGGTTGGGTTTAATAATTCAAAATGAATATAAAAAGTACAAAGATATTTTTTTCTATTTTTTTTTTTAATTGTTTTTTGTTTTTCAGTAAGATCCTAACCACTTCAATGAATGATAACTCATGCAATTTGACTCATTGTTTCGAAAAAGAGATATAAATTTATCTTTATAGGTAATATAAATTTCACTTTATCAATAAAAATTGATTACTTATTTTCTGAAATTTCTTCATATAACAACATCTATTATTTGAGTTGATGAAAAAGATAGATAAATTTACTAATCAATTCAAAATAAAATTTAGTAATTATTTTGATCTTATCTTGATATAATTTAATATAATTTTTTGTTTATTTTTTAAAAAATGAAATTAATATCATTTTATTATGAAAAATAAGTTTCCAACTTAGAAATATTATCTTAAATAAAGATCATAATTGAGATAATGACATTATAATTCTGAAAAACTCAAAAAATTTCAAAACAAAAATATTCTGTTGAAAAAAAAAGATTTTTTTTATTTCACAAAATTATTAATTCAAATTACTTTTTAGAAAGAATTGATATTTTTAATAAAAAATCTTTTTGAAGAATTATTTAATTTAATTAAAAATATATTTATGGATAATAAATTAATTCATTTTATTATCAAAAAAAAATATAATAAATATTATAAATTAATAAATCAAATTAATATTGAATTTGAATTTAATCAAAAATATTAGAAATTAATAAATAAAAATAGACAATCTTTAACAAAAATTATTTGAAATAATAAAAATTTTGGAAATATATATTTTAATTATTGTCGAGAAATTAGCAAAAAACCTGAAATGAAATTAATAAAATTAATTAAGGAATATTATTTTGAAAACTATTTGAAAATTTAAAACCAAATAATATAACAGATATTTTTGATTTAGAAAAGATTTATGATTTAATAAAATATCAAAAGAATAAATCAGTTAAATATTTTGATAACATACAATTTTATAAATTGGACCAAAAAAAAAAAAGAATCGAAAGAATATCTACTTTTTTTAGAAAATGTTCAAAAAATATTTCTTTTTTATTTGAATTGATAACCCAAGTGACAAAATTATTTCAATCTTATTAAAGAATGAAAGGATTAATTTATACAGAAAGCTGGTGATTAAATAATTTATTTATATTATAGAACTATCTCAATTAATAATAATTTGGCAAGATTTTTCTCAAAACTCATTTATAAAGAAATAGAAAAAAAATCTTTGGAATCTAGTATTAGCTTCTCAATTTGGTTTCCATAAAATAATTAGATACAATAATAGATGTTCTAAATTTATTATTTGAACTCAAAAAAATCAAAAGGAAAAATAAAAATAAAGAATTTTTTATTGTTACAATTGATATTGAAAAATAATTTGATACAATTAGTCATACATTAATTAAATCTGCACTTAATGAATATATTAAAAATGAAAAAAATCAAAATTTAGTTTTAAAAATATTATAAAAAAGAAGGAATGTGGTGTTTTTCAAGGAGATTCTCTTACTACTTTAAACTTTGGAATTATTAACTATTTTTTAAATGAAAAAAGAAAAGATTTAGTTCATCATGTTCCAATTTTTGAATATGGCTTGATTTTAATAACGAAGGAATGATTCCAGCAATTGATAAAAAAAAATACCAATATATAACATTATTCAAGAATTTGTAATGAATAGAAATATTGATAAAACTTTAAAATGAAATAAATTATATCAGAAATTAAATATTTGTAAGGAATTTGGCTTGAAAAAGAGAAAAATTTACAATAAAACCTCGTTTAAGTTAAAGACTATTTTTAAAAAAAATCAAAATTATATAAAAAAAAATGTGTTATTGGTGGCAAAATTAAAGATGTTCAAATTAATATACATTATTCAATTATTTTATAGATTTGTAATTTTTAATTTAATTCAAAAAAATTTCAACACATTGAATTTTTGGATAAATAAAAAAAGTCACAAAATTTTATAAAATTAATATACATTAACCAAGAATAATTTATAAAACTGAAGCTAAAAATAGACCAAGTTAGAATTTCAATATGTAAAAGAAGATTTAAACTCAAAAAGAAATGATAAATTCTTGACTTTAAACTTATATCAAAAATTTTAAAATTTTGAAAAAAAGATAATGAAAATATTAATTGGGAAGTGGAAAACTTAAAATTATTAAATGTAAATCTTAACCAATTTAGATAAAACCTAATAATTAACAGCTCTAGATGAAAAAGCTAGGAATATTTAAAAATTATTAGGTATAATAATAATATAAACAAACAGTAGTGTTGTAGAGTACCTAGGTTTTCTTGAATTAAATAGATTCGAGAGGAATCAAAGATTATATTTGGTCTCTTTTATAACTCTATAAGAGCTAACGGTGGTTTTTATTAAATTTAGAAATAAAAAGAAAATATTTCAAATTTTCTAATTATTTCTCAAATAAACAATAAAATAAAAACAACAAAATGTTTAAAATGGAAGTATTCTACTTCTATCTTACAAAAAATAAGAAAATTTACAAATTATCTAAATTTTTATTCTTATGTATATAGGAAAAATAAATTAAAAACAGAATTTTGCACTTTTTTGAAAAACTATTTCAACCTAGTAACTGATGAATGTTTTGATCATTTTTTATAAAAATTTCCATTATATAAAGAAAATAGAAAGAATTGGATTATAGAATCAATTCAAATTAAAAATAAAATAAGAATAATATCTTTCTCATTATTCGGATTAAAGATTAATGATTTATATTGACATTGGTTAAGGATAAAGACAATTATGAATCTTTATTAAAATTTCCAAACAAAATATAGAAATTAGTGCGGTGCCGTCAAGTATCATAGAGTGACTTAGAGTGCTTATGTTTTCTATAATTCAAAAGATAAAATAAAATTAAAGGTTTTCTATTAATGTTTATATAAAAAAAACCTAATGGTAAATTTCCGTGTTTTTTTGTTTTATCTGTAAAATTTTTATATATTTTTTTTAAATAAAAAGAAAACTCAAGAAAACCTAACGGTGTTTTCTATAATTATTGAAATAAACAGTAAGTTAAAGAAATTTTTGGTTTATTTCTTAAAGTAAAAGAAAAACCTAATGAGAAAGTGCCTAGGTTTTCCCGGATTCAAAAGAATGGAGAAAATCTATGATTTTACTCTATTCTTTTAAATTCTGGAAAATCTAACGGCGTTTAGAGGAAATTAATTTCTTCCCTTCAAAATAAAAATAAAAAAAATAAAATACCTTATTATGAAAAAAATTTTTATCCACAAAATATGGGAACATTTGAACAAAAAAAAATTCATAAAAGTGTATTTTAGATTTTTAGATGAAAAAGTCTAATATTTTATATTTACTGAATGTTCAAAAAAGCAAGATAGATCTAACATCTTTTAGCTGTTCTTTAAATTATTTTGTTTTTAAAAAAGAAAAAATTAATCAAAAATTGACAATATTTTTTGATTTCCAATTTTCAATTTTCAGCTAAAGATTCAGAAGGTTCATTGAAAACTCAAACAATGAATCAATAGATGAGCCAAACTGTATTTTAATCAAATTGGCGTTTTTATATTTTATTAAAACAAAATTTACAAAAAAATACATTGTTTCCATATATTCCTACACTTAAAAAGAATACGAAGAAAAAAAAAATTAGAAATATATAAAAACTTTGTTTCTTTCAAAGTGTATCAATAATTTTTTTCAAATTTCAATTATTTTATATAATTGACCATTGATAGAGAAATAAGAAATAATAGATTAGTACACATTAAAGAATTGTTGATCTACCACCTGAAAGCAAAGTAATTAAAAAATCAATAGACTTTCTTAAAAATTGAAAAACTCAAAATCTTAATGAATATTGAGAAAAACAACAATAATTATTTTGATCTTTAATTAAAGATCCAAATAAAATTTCAAGAGAAATAATTATTATTTCTCTACAATCATTTCGACAGTTTTAGTAACATTTGAATAACACGTTTTTAATAAGTTACGATCGATCTTATAAGTAAAAAAAACAAATTTGCAATTGAATTATGTTGTCTAAAAAAAAATCAAAAAAAAAAAAAAGCAAAACTATGTAAAAATATGAAAAAATGATTTCAATTTTTAAATTTACAGAATAAAGTTTTTTTTCTAATATCCATTCAAAACTTTTAAATACAGGTAATTCGCCCATTACAACTGTGCCCCTTTGACTGGAAAATGTTTTATATATAAATCATTTCTAAAAAAAAAAAGATATTCCAATAGATATATATATATATATATAAGATACTTTCAAACAAATGATAATGTTAAATAATAAAAAAAAAATAAATCCAAGAAAAATTTTCTTTTTTTATGAATTGATCTCTTTTTAAAAAATTGATTAATTTTTTCTTATTCTTCTTTGTCTACTTAGCCTCCAATTATCTTGGTTTTGAAGTTTTCTATCCCATAGAGGCTGTAGTATTTGCTGTTTTTTCCTTTGGGTAATTTTCAGAGGGTCTGCGACACGATAAAAATTGGGTGCATATTGCACTAGCCATTTGGAGTCGATTGCACATACGTTTCTCATGTATTCCTTGGAAGTCAAAATTAATTCATGATAAATAACCCATTGGGGTTTGGATTGGAAAAGGCAGGAGCTGGGGTGCACGTAGACTGGCTGCCCCTCGACTAAGGTTTTGTAGCCTTCCTGGGGGTCCTTTTTCGCCGCCCTTGTGAAAAATCCAGCAACGAGCGCCTTTCTAATCTTGGTGTAATTCCTGCCGCAGGAGATCACATCCAATTTCAGTCGATCCATGATTGCCAATAATTGCTTTCGGATGTCTCTCGCCTTTTTCAGAGTCCTGTTTTGCAAAAAGTTTTCGTAGCACCAGGAATTTGAGTAACTGTTTCTTTTCCAAGAATTGTAAACCGTGAGTAATGATAAATGGTCGCCCTCGGGCATATGGAATTTCGCCTTTTTATTATCTGCGAGCGCCTGCTTGTCCTTGGGCCTATAAAAGACATTTTCCACACTCAGCATGGACACGACCGTTAAAATTTCATCTGAGCAGCTTAGATCCACGGATGTGATTAGTGTTTTGGAAAGAGGCGGGTCCAAGGGAAAGTTGGCCATTTTGCGCAAGAGCGCCGTCAGGAGCCCATCTTCGTCGAGTCCCCTAGCATAAACAAATTTTTCATTGCGGCGATCAGGGATTGAGGAGAAGGGGGGTCCATAAAGTCAAAGCTAATAAGGTCGTTGATGCCCATTGCCTTTAATGTTAAAAGGGTGTTGCCCATGTTGGTTCTCTGTATTTCTGGCACCGAAGAGTTGAACATTTCTGACTTGTAGGCCTGCTCCGTGTACAAGCGGAAGCACATCCCTGGCCCGGTTCTATCGGCCCTGCCGGCTCTTTGGTCTGCGGCGGCTTGGGAAATGGGCACGACAACCAAGGAATCCATCCCGAGTCTGGGGTTGTAGCATTTTTGCTTTACAAACCCCGGGTCGATAACGTAATATATTCCGTCGATCGTCAGACTAGTTTCTGCAATATTTGTAGCGATTACACATTTTCGTTTGCCCTTCGGGGTAGGCTCAAAGATCCTCGTTTGCATTTCCGAGGGCTGCGCTGAATATACCGGTAAAATGATCAATTCTGGCACATTTTCATCAAGCTGCTTCATTCTTTCAAACAGAATTTGGCAGGCTGTGTCAATTTCCTCCTGCCCGGTCAAAAACAGCAATATGTCACCAGGCGGCCTCGTTAAATGGATCTGGAGAATGGTGATCAAGGAGGCATCCAAATAATCATTTTCGGGCTCCTTGGGATATAGAATCTCGACTTTGTATGTCCTCCCGGGAATTCTGAAAATTGGGCAGCCGTAGAAGTATTCTGAAAATTTGTCTGCCTCAAGGGTGGCAGACGTAACGATCAATTTCAGTGAGGGTCTTCGAAAGAGGATCTTTTTCAGGAGGCCAAACAAGACATCGGTTTGTAGCGACCGCTCGTGTGCCTCATCCAGCATGATCATGGAATATCCCTTCAGGTCGGGATCCAAGAGCGCCTCGCGCATCAGCATACCGTCTGTCATAAACTTGATAATTGTGTCCTTGGAGGTGCAGTCTTCAAAGCGGATGCAATACCCGACCTCCTGGCCCACACGGCAGCCAAATTCCTCGCTGACCCTTTTGGCAACGGAGATGGCCGCCACTCTTCTCGGCTGGGTACAGCCAATTTTGCCCCTTGCGGTGTAGCCCGCCCCGGCGAGATACTGTGTGATCTGTGTTGTCTTCCCTGATCCCGTCTCCCCAATGACGATCAGCACCTGGTTTTCCTCAACGGCCTTCATCAATTCGTCCTTAAAGCGGAAAATTGGCAGGAACTCCCTCTGCTCCTTGATCGACAGGGTTGTTTTTTTACCGTAACTGATCGCCTTCCCAAAGGTGGATTTTTTCCATTCCGGAATCAATTTTTGGTTTGACGCCGACTTGTTAATCCCCACAATGCCAATGCCGCGGAAGTCCTGTGCAAACTTTCGATCCTCCTTTTTCGATAGCGGATCTGCCCAGGGCCTATTGAGATTCTTTGGGATCGAATCAATTAGATCATTCCTTTCCTGCGTCAGTATTTCCCTTCTCTCCTTTGAAATTGCGGATTGCGTAACTGCTGCTCTTTGCAATGAACCATCTGGGTTTTTGACGATTTTAATGGGGCTCAGCGTGATTGAATTCTGGGTCTGCCCCTGCAAAAATAGCGGTTCTTCATTGGTACGCTCAATTTCAATATCTTCAGCGACTTCTTCATATTCTAAATCTAGCCCACCAAGTTCGTCATCATAATTCACAGATTCATTTACATTGAAGAATCCTGCTTGCTTTAGTTGCTTGTTCTCCCATCTCTCTGGGCTTGAAATTTGCCGATATCGCGTTTGGGTAGACTTCCCAATCCCGAGGCCATTTATGCCCAGCTTTTCATTGCCAATTCCAAAATGCTTCTTTAATGCGTACAATCTCTGGATATTCTCCCGTGGGTCTTGCCCCAATTCAATGGCCGTTCGAATGTCTCTTTGGAGATCTTTACTCAGCGATTGTAAAATCTGCTCATTGATTTCTTCTTCCATTTCAAGGGTGCTTTTTGGGTTGATAGCCATAACTTTCCCCTGGGGGTCTGTGGGGTTGCTTCTGTTTTTGTCCAAAAATGTTTTTCTTTCCTCGATTTGGAAATTATTCGATTGAAAATTTCGTTGGTTGCTTTTATTGCCATTGCCATTGCCATTGCTATTACCACCACCATTTTCATTGCTTTGAGTGACTAAAGCAAATTCATGAGCGTTATTAATCCCATTATTATCTTCTTCTTGCGAAACTAATCTTCCAGAAATTGGTGATCGCGGAAATAACACTACAAGGAAAATTTTTTCAAAAAAAAATCTCTAAATTTTGTATTTTTGAAATACACTCATAAAATAAACATTATTAAACATAACAATTTTCAATGAGGTTTACAACTTTAATAGGTATTAATAGGAATTGAAAAAAAAATGAAATTTTTCAGTAATATTTTTTTCATTTTTAATTGTAAAATTTTTGAATTTTTTAATTGACTTAGTAGAGAGATAATTTTCAAGTATTTTTTTTAATAGTCTAAAAGGAAACATATTTTTTCAATTTGAAAATAGCACAAAATATTTCAATCAAAAGATATTACTAAATTAAATTGAAAATCTGATTTTTTATCTGTTTTTGGAATATTTTTTATCATTTTATTTTTTTCCATGTTTGAGTTTTTATATACGTTCCCGGTTGTTTTCTGCAAATTGCTTTAACATTTATTCTTTTTTCAATCTTAATGTTCAATCAAAAATTAATTCATTTCAACTTTTTCCAATAAAAAAATACCCTGAAAATAGGTGTTTTTTTCAAAAGTCGGTATTTTTGAAAAGGGGGGTATTCAAATTTTCAAGAGTTTAATAGCTATCCTTTTTTTATTACATAAAATTATGATAACTTTGAAAAAATAATTTATAAAAGAAGTATAACTGAAATCCAATGTATAGTTTTGGCTAACTTTATTTTTATGTATTTAAATTTTCCTTGTAGTGAAATCTTGTCCCGTTTTTTGATCGACTTCTTTCATAGACAATGCAACCCTTTTGCCCGCTGATGCAAATACTTTTACCCATACTTCTTGATTTTTTTTAACCAAGTCAGTCGGTTCTTGCTTGCCACTATTATTCTGATCTTCGTTGCTTATTGGGAATTCATCGTTTTGATCGCTTTCAACTTTACACATATTCTTGACATAACATAGCCCGACAAATTTTCCTTTCACACCCTTCAGTAAAATAAAACACCCAAACTCCTTGATTGAAGTGACAATTCCTTGATAAATTTTAAATTGAACAGGCTCGTCATCTAGTTCACCCTGATACTTTCTTTGCTGATTCTGACTATTAGTATTGCCATTATTAGTATAATATTCGACCAAAGACGAATATTGTCTTTTCCTTTCAAGGGTAAATCCAAATTAAAATTTCTTAAGGAATTAATTGGTAAATATTTATGCCTTGGGTGAGTTATATCGAATGCTTCTTCCTCTGTTTCTTGGTTTTTGTCTTGTCCTTGGCCATTGTCAGACTTTAACTTTTTAGCTTGTCCTAAATCCCATTTTGAAGTAAACCCATATTTTTTATTCTATAAAGGAATGGGCGCAACATACCCGACACTTACCATAAATCGTTTATGATCAAAATCAATGTCCCATCTTGACAACCTTCGTCTTCGATCTTTATGTAATCTTTTAAAGGTCTTGACTCGAGTATCCATTGGATTACTCTTGGTTATAGATCCAGAATTTGTGTCTACTACTTTTTCACTTTCTTTTTCTTCTTCTTTGTATTCTTTATTTTCGTTTTTGTCTCCATTTTTGCTTAATCCTTGGTTTTCCTTTTCTTTTATTAATTTCTTTTTCATTTTCTTTTCTTTTTTCTTTTGTTTTTTTTGTTCTTTTAATTTCTTTTTCATTTTTTTTCTTTCTTTCTTTTTTTTTTGTTTAAGTTTTTCCTTTTCCTTCAATTTTTTTAGTAACTTTTTTTTTTTTTCTTTTTTCTTTTGATGGTTTGTTAGTTTTTTTTTTTTTTTTTCAGGATCTGTTAAATCAGATGAGTCAGTAGAACTTGACAAATCTGACGAAGAGCCAGTTGTCGAACTTTGGTCATCAGAAGAATTTACTTTTTTTTTTTTTTTTTTTTTTTTTTATTAGATGAGGAATCAGAAGAGTTGGAGCAGTAGGAGGAGTCGGAAGAAACAGACAAATCGGATAAATCAGACGAATCCAACGATTCAGAGGAGTCAGACAAATCTGAAGAATCTGAAGATAATGATACAGATGAAGAGCTTGAGCTTTCTTTTTTTAAAGATTTTTTTTTTTCTTTTTCAATTTCAATTTCTCTTTTCTTTTCTTTTTCCTTGTCTTTTTCGTTTTGTTTGGACTGAAGTGTTGAATTGTCTTGATCTAATTTTATTGGTATTGCGTTTTTTTCTTTTTTAAGAACACTTTCGTTCCCTTCTTTTTCTTTTTCGTTTCTCGTTTCAATTTTTATTGTTAATAGTTTTTTTTTAACATCCTTGTTTTCCTCTGTCTTATTCCCAAATTTGCTATTTGGGTCATCAGAAATTGCCAACCCTGGGAAAATTAATCGATCAATACTCGACTTTTTTGTTTATGTGGTCTCTTCTTTTTTAATTTTGATATTCTCACCAGAAGGTCGTACTTCTTGGATCAAATTATAGATCTTTTCAATAAAACCAATTTCAAAACCACACTCTATTTCAACTAACTTGCTTTCAAAATCTTTATAATTTTTAGATTTGTCAGACA
This sequence comes from Anaeramoeba flamelloides, assembly GCA_027625915.1. NCBI lineage: Eukaryota > Anaeramoebidae > Anaeramoeba > Anaeramoeba flamelloides. Next base: position 2,274,688 of record JANTQA010000045.1, read on the forward strand.
AGTCCAACAGAAATTCAACATAAACAGGATCGTCAAGAGACGCAATGTTTTCAAGTTCGTTTAATAGTTTGTTTTTGAGGGCTAATAAACGTAAACGTTCCATTAGTTTTTTTGCTGAATAATTTGTTTAACAAGAAAGGTTGTTATTGTTTTTGTTTTTGTTTTGTAAGGGTTCAGAAATAAAGAAACAAAAAAAAACTAATTTTTTTAAATAGATTAAAAAAATAAATTCGCTTTCAAATAATATACTTTCCTATGAACCTGATTTATAAGAAAGTATTAGATTTAATTGGTTTTTTTGACAATACTATTTGTTGCAAAATAAAAAGATCAAAATTTTCATTTAGCTTTCCAAAAAATGATTTTAAATCCTGTAACTTTTCAAATTTTAAAGACCTTAAATAAGCTTAAATTATTATTCTTTTCCCTTTTAGAATTGAGGTCTTTCTAGATATATTTTAATTCTTGAGAGGTATTTTATTTTTTGAAAGGTGAATGAAAATTTTGTTCCATTTATTTTACAATTAACAGTATTTGATAAGTTGGTTCTTATTTTTGTTTTTTCAATGAAAATTTGTAATATTATTTCACCATATTATCTTATTATTAATTTCATGGTTACTTCAACAAAAATACAAATAAAATAAAACATATATACTCTTCTTTTGTAAAAATAATCAGTTCAGAAAAGTTTCTTCAGTGTTTCAAAATTAAAATCCTGTTTTTTTTTTTTTGTTATAGAAGACCTTACTATATTGAAATTAAAAACAATTGTTCTAAATATTCAATATAACTGATCAGTAAAATATCCCTCATATCAAATTTTTTGTAAAATTAAAGTAGATCAGCATAAAACCAAATAATTTAACTTCTATTTTCAAGGTTGTTTTTATTACCAAAATTATATATTCCTTAAAAAATAGGATTTTATTTTATTCTTTTATTTATTTTTGAATAGAGATAATTGAAAAAAACATCTTTCTATTTGCTGTCAGATTTTTTTTTGAATTTTAGAAATAAAATGAAATTTTCTTGAATTTTGGGTTTATTTCTAAAATTAACAAAAACATATGCACTCAAAGGCACTTTATAGCACTTTTATAATACTCTAAATTTGGAGTTAAAGTTTTTTATACTAGATATCATTTAGGCAAGATTATAACCCATAGGATATCTTTTCTTTAAATCATGAAAAGAAAAATCTTGTTAAACAAAGACGAGAAAAAGATTAAGAAAGATAAGAAAGGAAATAGAATTAAAAATACAAAAAAAAAAATGTAAAAGTCACATTAAAGTGTTTAGTTTGTATCCCAAGTGTTGAATGAGTTAGTAGTTGTTTCCTTTTAAATTTTGGGATCGTCATAACCATTTTAATTAATAAAGTCATCTAAATATTTGAATAAATATAGATCGAATGAAAACAGTTACTTTATTAAGTTTTACTTTTTAACATTAAAGATGGGTTGAATCTGAAAAGTTTTGTGGTTTTACGAATAAGATTTAGTTTTCCAAATTTCTTCCTTGGGTTCAAGATCTGATCATGAACAGGTTTGTTTAATTAGTAATGATCAATTCTACCAATTCTAATAATGATTTTTATTCTTTTTACCTCACAAAATCCTAAAAAAGATGAGAAAATCGAAAAACTTAAAAAAGGGAAATTTGGAAAATGTTTAAATTATAAAAAAAATAGGAAATAGGAAATTAAATCATGGTTAACTTATTATAATATAGTTTAAAAATCTCTGTGTTTGAAGCTACTCATCAAAAAAAAATAATAATAATAATATAATAAGATGATATTTCATACATTTTTTTGATTTTCCCTCGTCAAGAATACCTGTGAAGCGAATAAAACCCGAATTTCGATTTATAAATATTCTAATTTCTTCTTCTTATTTAATTACACTATTTAATTCATAATTCGGTAATATACTCAAGGAAAAATAAATTTTGAAGTAGAGTCCGTTATTTTTTAATTTTTAATTTATTAATTGAAATATGCCATAGATTATTAATTTTTTCATTTTTTTTTGAAATTTTAAGTCTTATAAAAGAAAAATCGTTCTTGGGAAAATTAAATTTATTTTTTGAGATAAATGATATATTTGAGAGCTCATTTAATGTATTTCTTTTTTAATAGTTGAACATAAAAAACTAAAATCATATTTACCAATTGTTAAATATATTTTCTTTGATAATTAAATGTTTAATCCTTTTTGAAAAAAAGTAACTTTTGTTTTTGATTTGCTTTTACAAATTAAACAAGTCTGTACTTGTTATTTTTCCAATAGTAAAATCCCAAATCAATTTTGAAAATCGAACTATTTTCTGTTATTATAGTATAATGATGTACGTGAATAAATTTAGAATCGACATTTCGCATATCTCCCTTAAAAAAATCAAAAAATTTTTTATTTTTTTATTTCATTCATAAAAAAGAGCTTTTTCTTGATGAACAACAATTTACACAAACAAGAACTTGAGAAAGGTTTAAGTTCAGTTCGTGAATTGTACCGACTTCAGTCTGAACAAATCCTGTCTCTCGTTCATAAGAACCATAATTTAAAAAAAAAATTGGAGCTGTTCGAAAACGAATTACACGAATCCAAAAACACAATCGCTACAAAGGATGAAGAAATACAATTTTTGTCTTTTGAAAACCAAAACCTCAAACTCCAATTAGTTAGAATGAAAAAAGAAGTGAATTCTTTAATGTCATTCAAAGAAGCAATTTTACAAACAACACAAGAAAACTTCATGGAAAAGAAACACAAGAATTCAAAGAAGAAAAAAAATAAAACAAGCACACACAACGGAAATATTAGAACAAACTTCTTTGAAACAGAAACAACTGTAAGTCTTTAATTCAAAGCATTTACCTTTCTATTGTCTATCAAATTTAAAACACCTATTCAAAGAATTTCAAGAAAAAGAAAGAGAATCAACAAAACAAAAAAACTCTTCTTTTTGATTTACCTTTCAGAAGATCAAACGAAAAAGTAAATATTCAGATTTGGTATACACTTGAGAAAAACAAAGGTTCTGAAAAAAGCTTCTGTCTGATTTTCTTTTTGTTTGTATATTTATGTGCTGAAATGGTTTTATTGCTAATAATTACCAAGAAAATTCTAAATAAATCAAAAAAAACCAAAACCAAGTTTTTCAAATCAAAAAAACAAACAAACAATTACAGCCGTTCCAAACATACCATGAAATCTATGATAATCAGAAAATTCATTTTCTATCTCACACTTTTCTTTTTATATAACAAGATTTTATGGTTATGCGATAGCTAATTACAAACCGTGAAATTTTATAATAGAACTAAAATTTCACATAGAGAAAATATTAAAATTTGAATTTTTGACTCCAAACCTTCTAAATGATCAATAATTTATAAATATTTTCAGGTTTTTGGTTGATCATTAATTTCTAAATACCTTAAAATCAAGAGATATAAACCATTTCAAAGTGATTATTAAATTCTATCTCCAATCTTTGGAAAATATTTGCTTTGGATTTTTGGATTTGTTTCTCACGAGATTAACGTCTACCAAGAAGAAGTCTAAGATCAAAGTAAGTTTGTTATTGGGTGTAAATTGTATTGGTTTGCCATGTTTTGAATATCTCTAAAAAATCTAATTCGTCAAGTAGTACTATTTGTTGAACCCATCAATTAAAAATGATCTCTGTATTAGTAAAAAACCAAAGAATTTCAGAAAAAAATCTAAATTTCGTCCAAAGATTTAAAGGTTGAATAATCAATTTTCAAATACTCCAAAGTTGTGAAGTCTTTCTTAAATTTGTCTTGGGATGTATATTAGTTGTTAAAAATATCAATTTTTTGAAAAAAATTAAATAATAAACTAATATTGATTCTTTTTATAAAATTATTTCTCAAATCATGGAAATATATTGATGCTATAAGTAGACTTATCATAAGCAAATAAAACATATCAGTCTTTGTACTTTTATATTAATGATTATTGAGTTAATCTTTGAAATTAAAAAATTATAAAAATAGTTACTTTTGGAAGTTCTAAATCTTAATTATTAAATACCAGAATACTGTATTTTGAGTTTCTATTTTTAGATTTGGAAAAGTAATGTAAAACAAAATTTCCAAAATTAAATTTTTAATAGAGATCCTTAGTAAAAAATGTAATAATTTTTGTGCAATAAGATTTATAATAGATTTTTTAGAGGTGTGTGAACAATGCAGCACTAATATAATTTACACTCAATTACAATATACTTTGATCTTAGACTTCTTCTTGGTAGAAGTTAATCTCTTGAGAAACAAATTCAAAACAAATATTTTCCAAAGATTGGAGATAGAATTTAACAATTAATTTGAAATGGTTTATATCTCTTGATTTTAAGGTGTTTAGATCTTAAGGATCAACCAAAAAACTGAAAATATTTATAAATTATTGATCATTTAGAAGGTTTGGAGTCAAAAATTCAAATTTTAATATTTTCTCTATGTGAAATTTTAGTTCTATTATAAAATTTCACGGTTTGTAATTAGCTATCGCATAACCATAAAATCTTGTTATATAAAAAGAAAAGTGTGAGATAGAAAATGAATTTTCTGATTATCATAGATTTCACGGTATGTTTGGAACGGCTGTATTAATTTTTTTATTATGAAAAAATTGGTATTTTATATATTTAGAATAATTAAATTGGTAATTATGAATAAGATTTAATAATTGGTTGTCATTAAACACAAAAGAAAGATTTTTTTTATTTTCAATTTATTATTTTAGGTGAGTTGCAATTTTTGAAATGGAATATATCAATATATAATCAAATCACCATTTATCAAAAGGTAAAAAAATATTTTAATAAAAAAAAAAGGAAAAAATCACTCAAAATTATCAAAAATTGATATTGTGATCAAAAATTTATGGTTCTTTTTCATTTTCTGATCTGTTCAAAATAAAAAAAAAATTTCATTTTGTTTTTTTAATGATTTTAACTAAAAAAGAATTTTTTATAGAATCTTTCAAGAATTTTCCAAGAATCAACAAAAATATTAACAAAAAGAATTTTTATTGGATAATTGAAAATAAAAAAATTAATAAAAATTAAACTATTGAAAAAGGTTTTATTTTGATTATTTTTTATTTATTATAACAAATTTAAAAAAAAAAAGCTGATTTCAAACAATCTAGAGTATGTTTCTGATTGTAAATTTATTCGTAAAAGTGTTTTTAAGTAATTATTGCTCCTTATTGAATAATTAAAGTTCTCTTAAGTTCCAAATAAACATCCTTTTCTTGTGTTTTTTAAACACAATAGTTTGTGTGAGTTTTTTGTTTCTTTTAAATTTTATCATTCTTTTTGAAGGATTCGGATCTAGTTGTGTGTGTATGTGTGTGTGTGTATGTGTGTGTGTGTGTGTGTGTGTGTGTGTGTGTGTGTGTGTGTGTGTGTGTGTGTGTGTGTGTGTGTGTGTGTGTGTGTGTGTGTGTGTGTGTGTGTGTGTGTGTGTGTGTGTATGTGTGTATGTGTGTGTGTGTGTGTGTGTGTGTGTGTGTGTGTGTGTGTGTGTGTGTGTGTGTGTGTGTGTGTGTGTGTGTGTGTGTGTGTGTGTGTGTGTGTGTGTGTGTGTGTGTGTGTGTGTGTGTGTGTGTGTGTGTGTGTGTGTGTGTGTGTGTTAAGACCAATTGAACTTAGCTGTTTATTTATTTTTTTGATAATTTCTTCATAATCTACAAATTTTTTAAAACTGGATTGATACTCTGGACATTTTTTCTTTTTCTTTTTTTGCTGAATTGTTTTTTTTTTTTTTTTGGTTTTCTGTATGTTACTAAGAGTCTTTCACTTCTCCTTTTTTTTGGTTGTTCTTTGTCAATTTTTCTGTGATGGTATGTTTTAACTTTTAATTCATTATTTAATCGTTTTCAAGTTCGAAAAATCTTTTTTTTAAGAAACAAAAAAAAAAAAAAAAAAAATGATTTTTTTTTCAAGTAGAATTTTCTAAATCGGAATTTTTACTCAAAAAAATTTCAATGATTCGAATTATGATTCTATTTTCAAAAAAAAAACAAATATATTATATTTTTATCAAAAGTAAAATTTTCTCAAAGTTTGGGATTTCCACCAACATTTTTTGAAATATTAAAAAAAAAATACTTTTATCTTTGAAGTGTTAATTATTATATTTTTTTACCCCAATCTCTAACCAAAAATAAGAAAATGCTAATGAATTTTTGTAATCCCAAATTTTGGGAAACTGACTTTTTGAAAAAATTTAAAAAAGTAAAACAAAATCAAAACTAAACAAAATTCACAACGTTTAAACATTAAAATCCCATTTATTATCAAATATCTATGAAAACATGTTTATTTCATTCTCAAATTCGGATTACAGTAACCAAATTTTTTAAAAAAAATCATTTGTTAACTACTAATAAAATTCATACTAAGTTGTAGATTGATCAACTGAAAATCAAAATAACAAGTCTTTAAAGTATATACCTAAACTAATCTTTTTTTTAACCACTTCAAAGTACATAACCCTTCAGTTATTTTTCATCTAAAAAAATCTGATAGTAAATTTAATAGTAAATAATTGTATTTGAATTTCAAATGGATCAAAAATTTCATTTCATTTCATTATTAATATTGAAAAAGTACAAACTGTTTTTTTATTTATTGAGAGAAGGGAGTTAATTAAAAAAAATTTATAAAAAATAAAAAAAGAGAAGAAGAAAAATAATTAAAAGATGATAATAAAAAAATAATAATATCATTAAAAAAAGTCTAAAATATAGTCTCGATGCTCTTTTACTTAAATTTCCAAAAATGATTTTAAGCATAAAATCATAGGTTAAATGATTATTTATGAGAAGTACATGATCAAGTTATAGTTATTTTTTAAAAGACGAAAACAAAAGTTGAAAATATAAAATAAAGAAAAAAAGAAAAAAAAATTATGGTTAATAAAAAGGGTTTATAATAAGCAATTGGTAAAAAATCAAAAAAAAATTTCCATTGGTTTAATTAAAAATATAATAAATCACAGACATGATACTTTTGGTTTAGTTTGATAATTGATCATGAAAGTTGATCAAGAATTTTCATTTGGGAGGTAGTTATTTAATTGTTTTAATACCTTTTTTCTTATTGTAATCTTTTTTTTTTTTTTTTTAACACTTTGGTATTTTTTACCTTTGATTTTTTTTTTTTTTTTCTTTTCGAGTTACTTATACTGTCATGTTTCAGTATCTCCAATATTAGCGAGTAACCACTTGATCTTTTTCCTTTGGAACTCTTCTTCACAATATTAAGAAAATTCAGCCCTTTAAGAAATGGAAAAAAAATCAATAATTTCACGGAATTTTCTTTTGATTTGATACACTTCTTTTAACTTTCACAAAAAGTGACAAAGTAAGTTACCTTGGTATATTATTTGAATAAATCTTCTTTTAATCTTATAAATTGATTAATTCTCTTGAGTTTTTATTATTACTTGAAATAATTTCTAAACAATATAATTTCTATTTTAAAATTTATTTTTTTTAATTTGATCTCATAACATTTATTCCCAAAGCCAAAAAAGATCCCATATTTTCAAACAAAGCCAACATCATCATTAGGAAATTTTGAAATGAACTCAAACGACTTAGAATTTTTAGAACAAGAAGAAGATATCCAAACAGCAAGCAATAAGAAGCCTACAACAAAGAAGCAAATTAATAATGAACTTAATTTATTGAATAAACAATTGGAAGAGATTGACAAAGACTTTGAAGAAGTTATCGAAACACAAAGAGAAGATCAAATTGAAAAAAAAAAAAGAAATAGAGATATTTACACACCAATCACCAAATCAAAATTTGAGACTAAACGCCTTTACAAACGTGATTGGAAAACAGAAAAAACAAAAATTCCATCTCGTTCAAAAGGATCTACATCCGATTTATTAACAAGAATTTCAAAAAGTATTAGGCATACAACAAAAGTTAAACAAATCTAAAATTTTTAACATAATCCTTTATATTTCAAAAAAGAAAATTGAAATAATATTATTATTCATCATAATCTATAGCACGTTATAAGTTTATATATGTGTGTGTATGTGCATGTGTGTGTGTGTGTGTGTGTGTGTGTGTGTGTGTGTGTGTGTGTGTGTGTGTGTGTGTGTGTGTGTATGTGTGTGTGTGTGTGTGTTCGTGTATGTACATACATGTATATATTTATTTATTTATTGTTTAGTGGATTTCTTTTACATAAAAGGATGAATTATTTTAACAATTTGTTAACTTAAATTCCATCATAATAAATTCTAAATTAATTTTTAGAAAATTTTAACCGATTATTATTCATTTTAGTACAAATATAAATATGTTTTTTCTTTCTTTTTTCTTTTTTTTTTCATGAAATTTTAATATTTTTATTCAGTTTTAAAGGTAATTTTTCAATAGATTTGTAATGTATAAAACATTTTCTTAAGGGATAAGCCACTTATGGTGAATTTGTTACATACTCAATGAGTGACTTACCACCAAAAAGATATTGTGAAATTGCATTTTTTTTTCATTGATAAAATTCTAAAAATAAAAAAAAAATTTCCTCAAAGACCTATTGTAGGAAAATTTAATTAACATTAATTAGATTTTAGAGTACTTATTTACAAAAATATAATTAATTAAAAAGTTTAGAAAAGGATCTCATTGACAAAAATTCAATTAACAAAAAAAACAATTTCGAAGATACTAAATTACAAAAAAAAATATATAGAAAAGTAATTAATTAATATTTCATAAACAAATAGAAAAGTTTTTTTGAATTTGTGGACATCAGAGGACGAAATCTCGATTTTTTGATCACCAAATTAATTTTTGATATTTTTTTATATTTTAAAGCCCTAGTATCAGTATAAAAGCAAAAAATGACCATTTTTTTTGTCATTTTTTTTTAAATAACTTTTTTTTGAAATCTTATAGTTAGAGTTTTGAACCAAGTCTTTGGCTAGGTTTGAATAGTAACAGTTTTACATTTCAGGCAACATTTTGTTCCTGGATTTTTTGAAAACAGAGATTGAAAAAAATGCCCATTTTTTGCTTTTATACTGATACTAGGGCTTTAATAATAGTTTTTCAGTTAAAATATATTGTTCATCATTATTTAAGGGGGTGGGGTTCAAAAATAATTATTTCGGAATAATATGAAAGATATCCTTTCATTTTGGTTAAGGATACTTGAATCTTTCATTGAAAGATTAAAACTAATTATTTGTACAAAAAAAATGATGTTTATTTAGTATTTTTTTTTTGTTGATATAGTGATCCAAAATATGTTTTCCCAAAACCAATAATCTCTGCTACAAAAGTAAATCATTAATTTTTTTTTCTTCTTGTTCCAATTTAATAACCAATTAACTACCCAATAGATGACTATGTTCAAATCAATTTTAAATTTCTTGATATTTTGTGTAAATTTCAAATTATAAATAGAATTTGTTCACCATTTTTCAATATTGTCTCATATTTATATTAAATTGTAAAAAATGTTGTAGATTTGTTGAAAGTTATCTATTTTTTGTGAAATAATTTCCTATTTTATCCTTCATTTTTTAGAATTTTTTTTTAACAGTTGAACTTTAAGAAATCAATACAATATTTACTTAGGGTTCATTGTATGTTTCTTTGATCGAATAATGTATAGGTCTTTGAGAAAATATGAAACATGATTTTATTTTGAAACAGAGATTAAACTTTTCAGACGAGTTATTTTGATAATAGTATAGTAAATACAAATTAACCACCCAGATAATGAAGAATAGTCTTTATTTATAGGAAAGTTATTGAATTGTAATTGGTGAATCATACTTTTGTCCGAGGGATTTATCAGAACAATATTTAAAGTATTAATCTCTTCTTAGGATTCTTTCTAATGGTTTTACAGATATATCTAAGAGTAAAGCCCAAAATAAAAACCAAAAAAATACCTTCTATCCCAAAACCAATTAATTTTTATATGTGGATAATAGACTAGAAGAATCTTTAACCAAAATCAAAGATTAGCTTTTGTGGTTTTTCTGAAAAATTTATTAAGAACACCCATCCTTAATTATGGACTGTGACAATAATCAATTGTTAGGTTTTGCTACACAAAACTAATAATCTTTATATTACAGATTTCCAAAACCATTGCCTTAAAGAAAAGCAAATGAAAAAAAATGAGTTATTTGTATTTGAAAATAAAATGGGATAAAATATCATCTGATTATCTTCATTTTTTGATTCCAAAATATCGTTTAATTTTAGAATTCTTAATTCACCCGATGTCTACGAATCTATAACAAGAAGTAAAGAACCTAGAGAAAATAAATAAAGATTACAAATTACAATGAATTTCTTCAATAACCCATCTTTATTTCTCAAAAACATAAGCAAAAGAAAAATCAAATGAAAAATTTTTTACAACTTATTTCACAAATTTCCGTCTGCGTGTATTACCATATTACTGTTAGTATTTCAATTTTTAATCAGAAAAATATTCACATGTAGTCAAAATTCTTTTTCAAAGAGAAGACATAAATTCCAACCAATTAGTTTTCTAAAAACTTGATTTGTCAAAGAAAATTAAAGTAACAATTTTTTCCTATTTATTTTTCAAATACCAGAAATATAGATTTGTTAACAATAGACTTTTAAAAAAGTATCTAGATCATGTTTGGCCAACAACAAACAGTTGGTTTTAAAAACAATTCCAAAATAAGAAAGGGAAATTTCTTAGTAAATATTGCTTATTCACTGAAATTTTTTAATCTTTTAATTTATTTAGTTTTCTCTAACGAACAAAAGAAACCATAACATGTTTGGTATTTTTCGATCTATATTCTCTTTTATTTCCTAAAGTTAATAATAATTTCGAAAAAGTGATTAAATATTCCTTTTCCAAAGACCAACTTTATTTTTAACTTAATTTTTTTTTTTACCAAAGTTAGAATGGTGTGGTTTAGGATCAAGGCCTCTTCTACTTTCTAAATTACAACAAAGAATAAAGAAAAAAAATTGTGAAAGCATTTTTCATTTTTTCTTTTTTTCTTTTTTTCCAAATTGTTTTCTCAATGATTTTTCAACAAATTCAAAACGGCGATCTTGATGGGATTAGGGAAACAATAAAAAATGGAGCAAACATCAATGAAAAATATAACCAGGCAACTCCACTCCATTTTGCATGCTATAATAATAGTTCTTTTGAAATAATTGAATTAATTGTGTCTGCAAAACCAGAAATTGATAGCTTATCACTTAATAATTTTACTCCACTTCATACTGCTTGTAAATTTGGTTGTTCTTCGAAGGTTCTAAAATTACTACTTTCAAATGGCGCCAATCCCAATGCTCGTGATATTGAAGTAATTATTTTTTCCTTTTTTTCATTTCCAAAACAAAAACAAAACATTAATACGTGCTTTCTCACCGATCTGCGATCTTGAAAGAATCACTTTTTTTACCTTGAAATGATTGATTTAAAATCTTTTACATTAATTTTTGAAATTGAGTGCTCTCTGTTTCAAGTCCTTCCAAAAATCCAATTTCGAAGTGAAAATATTAAAAAATTTTAAAAAAGAAATAAAAATAAAAGTATTGTTTGAAAAAAAAATTTCTCTTTTGAAATATTTTCTTTATTTTTTTCTTGTATCTTTTGGTTGAGTATTTGACGTTTTTTGTTTTAAAAATACAAACAAAAATTCCAAACATTGAAAATTTTTCTTCTATTCCATTAACAACTCTTCACAAACTTGATCGAAAAAAAAAAAAAAAAAATCAATACAATCCAAAAGTATAATTGTCCAATTCATTTCCTATGTGAATCCGAACCTGATCTAGAAAAAATAAAAACCATAGTGGAAGCAGGAGCTAATGTTGAACTAAAAAATGGGGATAAAAGGAATTGTCTGCATCTGTGCTCAATATGCAGTTCGCCAAAAGAAATTTTTGAATATTTGTTAATGAATGGGGTAGATCCATCCATGGTTGATTCGTTTAATTTAACACCACTTCACTATTCTGTACTACACGGGACAACCAATGAGACGATCCAATTGCTTCTTGCCTATGGCTCTGACCCAAATGTTTACGATCAAGTAGGAACATCACCCTTGTTACATGTCTGCAAAGGAATTAAAGGTGGTGTTGAGATTGCAAAGACTCTCTTATTTTGTGGTGCCGATCAGTTTCTTGAGAACAATAAAAGAGAAAATGCAAGAAAAATTGCTCAAAGCAGCAATCAAACAGAAATATGCACACTTTTAGATCAATTTAAAGACTTTCCAAATTCTCTTTTACAGCTATTCGTTGAAGAAAAGGGATGTGATCTTGAAATCAATGTGTCAAACGACCAAAAAATTCCTGTTCATTCCCAAATTATAAAATTAAGATGTGGAATGGCTTTTAAGAGAACTGGAAATGAAAATGAAAAGGAAAAGGAGAAAGAAACTGAAAAGGAAAAGGAAAGTGAAAATGAAAAAGAAAATGAAAAAGAAATTGATGCTTTTATGGAAAAATTTTCTAAAGAGCTTTGTTTAAATTATGAAAAAGATGAGATCTTCAAAGTTTTAAAATGTTTATATTATCCCGATATTGAGTTATCAAAGCAATACACGGATATAGCCCAAAATATTGGGTTAAAGGATTTTGTTAATAGATCCGAAAAGAAATTATTTTTTAAAGACTTATCTCAAATTTTTCGATTACAAAATAGAAAATTCTTAAATCTTTTATAATAAAAAAAAAAAATAAAATTCTATTATTTTTTGAAATTAATCTATCAATAATTTTCCTTTTTTTTTTTTTATTTTTGATTTTTTCTTTTTGGTGAACTGATATTTGAGTTAAAAATGAAAATATAGACGTTTTTGTTGCTATGTTGACAAAATAATTAAATAGTAATAACTTTCAAATCTAAAATCCAGCAAATTTCAAAATCCGATGAAATTCTAATTTTTTTGATCAATTAAAAATATTACTAAAAATTTAAAAAATATATAGACTTTTTTATTGATAAAGATATCAATTGCCGACCACTGATTAACAATTTTAAATGTGATATTGATTAAATATTCAAAATCTATTAATTTTCTTGGAAATTCTTTGCTCTCATGATTGATGAAGTAAACAAAATTAATGAGTTTGTTTGTTAAATTAAGCAATAAGATTTTTTTTTTTTCAATTTTTATGAAATTTTATTCATCACTGGATATATTTAGTACCAAACTCAAACTATGGGTAAAAATATTTTTCTTCTTATTTCTTATTTATTCTTTATGGGTTTATTATAAAATAATTTATATTTGTAAATTTTTGGGTTCCATTTGAAAGAAAAAAAGTTTACTAGTTAAATTGGGAATTTTGTTTTAAGAAAAAAATATATAACTTAAATCTAATCAAAAATTTGATTAGAGCAGTGAAAAAAATACCGGACATGAAAAAAAACCCGGACAAGATTTTTAATTGTGAATATTAGTAAAATTATTGTGTAATTTCATTTATTTACAATCAAATTCCTTTTTTTAAGAATCGAACTTTTGTAATTATAACTCCCCCACTTATTAGAATGATGACTGATGAAATCACACTTGTTCAAAACACAATTCAATCAATCAAAAAACAAGAAGAAAAATGATCATTTTCCAAACTCTAGTAAACCTCAATAAAACTCGATTGTTTTTCAAAAAAAGTTGATCAACATATGTTATCAAACAATTACTAGAGTATTCTAGAGACACCTTACTTTGATGAACTTTAGGTAGGTTTATTACGAATCTCATAAAAAAATTGGTTATTTATAATAAGGATTTGATTGAAATTAGACAAAAATTTTACTAATACTCACAATTAAAAATCTTGTCCGGGATTTTTTTCATGTCCGGTATTTTTTTCCCTACTATACAGTTTTTTTTTTTTTTTTTTTTTTTTTTTTTTTGGGGGGGGGGGGGGATTGTGGTTTGACTATAAACATAAGGACAAATATAATCTTAAAACAGGGTTATAAAATATATTTTGATGAATAATTTAAAACAAATTTTGAACATTTAAGAATTTATTATTGAATATTCTGAAAAAAAATAATAATTTTATCATTATTTCGTATGTTGATATTTGAACTTCAATTTTTATTATTAAAAATATATTATTTAAAAAATTGTTATACAATGATCAAAAATATATATAAAAAGTCAAATTGAAACCCCCATTTTTTCAAATATAATGTTGGTTTTATTTATTTTTTTTTTTTACTTGTTCCAGTTCAATATACAATTCAATGCTCAATAGTAGTCCAAATCAATTTAGAAAGTAAAGGTCTGGTTATTTTCAGTAAAATTTAAATTATTCATGCAAATAGCTTATATTTTTCCTAATTTACTCAATTTTGTTGACATTTTTTTGTATTTTGTAATTTGTCCAAGAATTTTTTGTAAAAAATTAATTACATTTTTTGAGAGAAATTTAAAAATTTGATCTTTCATTTTTAGAATTTTTTTTACAAATAATAGAACTTTAAGAAACCAGTGTCATAATTACCTATTAGTTTGATTATCTGTTTCTTTGATCAATTAAAGTTTAGGTCTTCTAAACTCTTTTTCAAATAAAAGGGCACACGTCTCAAATCATCAATACCATCGAATTTGATTGTTAATAAGATAATTTCTTATTGGTGATTTGCATTTTAATTATTCATTTTTTTATTTTTTCATGTTTTTTTTTATTTATGGATATTGAACAGTTGGAAAATGAAAAAGCAAGATAAGAAGAAACCAATTTGGAAATAATCTACCAGCGTATAAATGGAAACAGTTTAAGTTTGATTTCGAATGAGCTAGAAATAGGAATTAAGAAAGACCATTATTAAATTGATTTATGGAAGAAAGAAAAGAGAAATAAAGAAAAAATCTTCCAAAAAAATACGCAGATGAATTGTGTATTTATCTTGAAAATGAGACATTAAAGAACAAAAGTTTGACGTGTAAAGAATTATCAATAAAATGTTGAGAACTTTTTCTCAATTCGCCTTGTTCAAAGGTTTTTATTGATTTTATAATTTTTTTTCTTTACAATTTACAAAATGGTATTTCTCATTTCAAATAATAGGGCACATCAATTTTTTAAATATTTTATTTTTAATTTTATTGTTTTGTTTTGATAAGTTTTAAAGATTTAGTTGAGTGTTTTTTTATGTTTTAAAGAGTTTCTTATATTTTAGGATGATACTACAATTAATGTGATTCAATTATGAATAATTCTTGAAATTTTTTGTTCTCCCTTTTATTTGAAAAAGAGTTTATATAAAAAAGAAACGCGCCTTTTATTTTGAAACGTCGATTTATTTTTTCTGCAAGAGTTATTTTTAAATAGTAATTCTGAATTAAATTTGTTAGTAATTTTTTAATTACCAACCAAACCATAAAGATTGAAAAAATGATATTCAAATATTTATTGTTTTTAAATTAATAAAAAATAATAATAACTAATGGACACAGCAATTATAAAAAAGTGTGAAATAAAAGTTTTCTTAGTGGTTGGTATTTAAAACTGTCTAATACACATGTTTTAAACGGTTCTATAACACTTTTTAAAACTTTAAGTCCTCACTTTTTTCAAACTTTTGATGATTAAAGTTTTAAGAAAGATTTATCTTTGAAATAAGTTTTTTATCAAGCTATTTTAAAAAGATGTTTTAAGTACAATTCACAAAACAGTTATATTGGAGTTTTTCAACTGTTTGTTAGATATTTATTGAAACCTTATTTGCCTCGCCTTTTTAAAATAACTCGGAGAAATGTTTTATTTTTAGATTCATATTTTTGATTCCGAGAACGAAAGAAATCGAAAATAGAACTGTACTGAAAAAATTCAGGTAAGCACAATTAATTACTTTTTTGTTTTCGGTTCTGAATTTTTTTCATTATTTGTTTGATCAAGAGACTTTCTTACTTTTCTTCTTCTTTTTCTTTTCTGAGATTTTTTTTTTCCTCTTCATCTATTTCCGGTTCCTTTTCCTTTTCTTGTTCCTTTTCATTTTCCTTTTCCTTTTCCTTTTCATTTTCCTTTTCCTTTTCCATTAGTTTTTCTTGTTTTTTCTTCTTTTTAGGCTTCTTTTTTGATTTGGATTTTTTCAGTATTTTTTTATTTAAGCGAGTTTCTTGATCTGGATCCCAGCCAGTATTTCGTAAATGGATAATTAAATGCATATTAACTTCTTGCGGGTTGGAAAGTTGAGGAAAATCCCCACCAACTTTCACCTGTGCATATCTACAATCAGGGAACTTTGTAACAACCTTTTTGCGTACCTTTCTAGGTACATAACCTTTGTCTGTGGGGTCAATTATTGTGACAAATTGTGGATCAAAATCGATTGTACCAATAATGGTTTCTGTTGAGATCATTGTAAGCCTTGAAGCGAGATCGTCGTATGTCATTTTTTCGACAACTTCGACCATAAAGTCTAGCCCTTCAGCAATCGACAGAAGCACTTCCTTTTGAGGAAAGGTTTTCAAGAGCTTTCTCTTTAGCCAGAATTCTGGTGCCCAAGTGATCATACCACCGCAAGTGTTAAGTCTTGTAAAGAACAAAGTGGAAATAAAGCTGTTACATAAAATGACAGATTTTATTCGTTGATCTTTTTCTTTTTCTAAATATTTCATTATCAAGAAACCTCCATATCCTAACCCAAACAAATGTACTTTCTCTAATTCAAGTGAAGAAACAAACTCTTTGAAGCTTAAACAAAAGGTTCTGTATGACCAAAAAGGTGGGTATTGGACAGAAATCACCCTATAGCCCCGTGAGGACAACGCTAATAATTGTTGAAAAAAGACATCACAAGAACCTGGGACCCCATGAAGACAAAGAAGTGCCTCGTTGGTTGAACCACCTAACGAGTCGTAATATTTCCAAACACCTTCTTCGTTATCTGAATTAATAGAGATAGTGTTTAAGGCCACATCACCAACAAATGCTTCAAAGATTTTGCTTATTTTTGATTGTTCTTCTTCTTTTTTCTTTTTTTGATTCGACATAGTTTTTTATTGTTTTGAAAGTGATCTAAAGTCAGTTTTAAAAGAAAAAAAACTTTAAAAAATAAATAATTTGTTTGTTTTATTAACAAGAACTATTTGTGGTTGTAGATCGAAAAAATATGGTTCTCAAAACGAAATATAATTTGTTTATGTTGAAAATTTTTAATCTCAAAAATTATTCTGAAGGGGTTAGTAGACTAATCTCCAAGTAAAACCAATAGCAAAATTAAAAAAATTTTCCCACAACTTGAAATTGAAAAACCAAGTAAAAATCTGATTACTCAAAGATCAGACTAACTTTTGAAGCAATTTTCTGAATGAATTATTATTATTAAAAGGTTTTCCAATTTTTCTTCATTTTTGAAAAGATCAAAATTATAATATGTATTTAAGGGAGTAGTCATTTTTGAAAATAAATTGAAATCTTGTCCAGATCTTGAAAATTTTTTTTTTTGTAATTTGTGTTTCGATTTATGAAATGGATGAGTTAGCCTCATTTAAACAATTTATTGATTTTGGTCTCTTTTTTGAAATTCAAAATTTGCATCTTTCCAATATAAAACGAAAAAAAGTAACCTATTTTTTTGTTTAAGAATTAAGTTAATTCTTGAAAATGGGAAAACATATTTTTCGTTTTATATTGGAAAGTATTGATTTCGAAAGCAAATTTTTTATTTAGTTTCTATTTCTTTGATTAATATTTCAATTCAAATCTCAGCCATTAAAACTATTCGTGGTTTAGGTGATTAAAAAAATGAATATTCGGTAGAAACTTAACACCAGTTTATCAATTAAATTGAGATCTATTATGCAAAAAATTTTTTTTCTTTAATGTTTTGAAAAAGTTGTTTTCTGGTTTTCAAAAAATGAAAAAAAAATGCAAAAAAATTTTTAATTTTTAAAAATTTTTTTAACAAATTGTTTGGTCTTATTCACAAGAATCCTTATAACAATTCAAATCATTTTTGGAAGAAAAAAAATGATTTTGAATTTTGTGGATAAAATTAACTAATTCTCAAATATCTTCAAGAAAATTTTATTTTGTAAAAGCGATTTTCATCTTAAAATAAAAACAAAATTTCTGAGTAAAATTTTTAAATGACCACAAAACTTTGATTATTATAACTATCCTTCTTAAAAAAATACAATTATTTTTTCATCACTTGAATATATCATTTTTTTGGTTAACCAAAAGTTTTATCTTAAAGAAGAAAAAAAATATTTATATTAATATTACTGGTAACAAAGAAATTTTATGGTCTAATAATGATCAGAATGACAATAAACGGGGTAAAAAATTGTTATAATGTGAGAAATAAAATGAATTTATTAGTTTTCTTTTTCAGAAAAAATGGAAAAAAAAAATTGATCTAACTAAACCAATTTTCTTTTATGGGTTTCTTAGTCGATCAGAATTTTTTGACACTTGGGATCTACAAAATACGAAAGTAGAGAATACCACCAATAACATATTTTAAAATTTTGCCTTGTTGTCGTAGAAGACTAGTCCCTTAACAAAATTAAGCACTATTTTTTTCTGATTAATATTTTTCGAAATTAAGAACATAACTTAATTCAAAAAAACACTGTGATAATTTTTTTTAGAATAAAAACACTCTCAACTTTTGAATATCGAAAATATTTTTTGGAATTAGTGTACACTTTTTTATTTTTTTTTGAAAAATTGGGGTTGAGAAAAGTTTGTAATCAAAGAATAAGTTAATATATTAAATTAAACTATTTTTCAGTCAAAGGATCCCAGTGGTAATGATAAAATACACGTGTTTAAAGGGTTTGCATAGATATCAGAAGAAAAATTTTATTTTGGAAATTTTCAAAATTGATATCATTTTTTTACATTTTTGTTTTTTTTTTTCGATTTTTTTTTTAAAAACGTCATTCATTTGCAAAAAAATTTTTATTGCAAGATCAATAGTCACTTGGTCAAAACTTGTTATTCTAATGTCATTGAAACCATGTAATGATTGTTGAGAAATCATATTGATTTCTATTGGAATTCAATTTGATCTTTGATCTTGATATTTGTTTAATAAATGTGAAAAATTTTCACTTCATTTTCATTTCCTTTTTCAAATAGAGGCGACAATTACCAATAAACTTTGTTTGGGGGCTTAATTTCTAAAAGAAAAGTATGGAAAATGAAGTGAAAAATGTTTCCTATTTATTATTCAAATACCAGTAGAAGATTCAAAATGAACATTTTTGTTTTTCTCAATGGGGTAGCTAAGAATTTGAGTTTTTCAATTTTTAAGAGAAGCTATTGATTAATTAGTTTTCTTTCAGACATGTATCATCATTTCTTTGAGGTGTATTATTCTCTTTATTTCTTATTTGTTCTTCAAAGGTCAATTATATAAAATAATTGATATTTGAAAAAAACGTTGGGCCCCTTTGACTGAAACAGAGTTTAGAATGCTTTTCCAGAAAGTTTATCCTTTTAGTTTAAGTTTTTTTTTATTTTACCATTTAAAACTAAAAAAAACATTTGAGGACAAAATTAGTGCCTTTTGTGAAAAGAAAATTCCCATAATTTAGAATTTGTTTTAGTAAATTTGTTAAAACAAGATAGTGAATCTAAAAATATCCATAATTTCAAGTTTGAATTCAATCATTTTGGCAAAAAATGTTTTCAAGAAAAAGCTAAATTGAAACTTTATTTATTTATATTTTTTATCATATGTTTTTTTAATTGTTTTAATGGAAAGTATTTGATCAATTTTTCATTTTTAGTGTTTTTTGGGTCGTAGAGACATATATTGCTGAATTATTTCCAAATGATATATTCTTTGTAGGAAGATTAAAATCAAATGATATCTGTTTATGAAGTGTACCAAACTGTACTTTAAAACCAAGCCATTAAGTTCTAAAATAACTCAATTTGAAAAATCAACTTAATTTCCAAAAAAATACAATAATTATTTTAAACTCATTAAAAACAAAATTCATTAATCAAAGAATAGCTCTCGTCATTTTTTTTCTTTTTGTTGAACAAAAAAAAAAAGTAAAAACAACCAAATCATTAAATTTAAAATTCTTCCAAAATACTATTTTTAAAACCTGGATACTCCGACTTATAATAAAAAAAAATACTCTTTTAATTTATGTATTTTTGATCTTTTAATTAATAACTCAATCTTAATTCTTTCAGAGAGTTGGTAATAATCCAAAGATTCAATGTATCAATATTTTTTACAATTATTTCATAATTTTTTAAAGATTTTAAAACAAATAAAATTAGATTAAATTAACCTTTATCAGAAAAAGAATTAATTAGCATTTTCTTATAACTGATTTTAATAATAATTATTCATTGTTTTTACTATGCATATTTGAAAAATTATATAACCTAATCTTTTTATTATCAAGAAATTCAATAAATATTTGTGAATAAAGTATATTATCTATTTATTTGTTCTTCTAAGGATTCAAAATTCTAATTTAGAAAAGTGTATTTCAGATCTTATTGGTGTTTCTTATCTAAATTTTTATTTAATACTATCAAACTATAAAAAATCTGCTCATATTATTTGGTCAAATAATTTTAATATTATAAAACATTTTTTTTCTTTATTGATTGTTTTTTTTTACTTATCTTGAAATGATATAATAAAGTATTTATTATTGATAAAATAATATAACGGCTTTTTTTATCTTTTTAATAGAAAACACCTTAATATTTTCTAGATAATTCTTTTAAATTATCATAAAAAAATCCATTTTTTTATCACTTTAAACTATTATTTATTTGAACTTTTTTTTAAATATTCACTCAACTTCAACTCAGTGATATAAATATATATCTATATATATGAAGTAAAAAATCAATAAAAATCTTTTTCTATTATTTTCCCCTTCTATAAAATTCAGTAATTTTGTGAATTTTAAAAAATACTTGAATCCATAATAATTATTCTTTTTAATATAGGTTAGATTAAGTGCTACTGTTTATTTCGGTTACTTATCAATTTTAATAAAATAAGTAATTATTAGGAATTGTGGGATTTGATTGGATAAGATTTAAAGTGTAATATATGATAATGATCTTATATTATTATGAAAAATTAATTCTGATTTAATATTTTGAACTTTTCAAGTAATTTGAGCATATTTTGGAAACTAGAAAAATAATAATTTTATAAATCAAAAGATATTCAAAATAAAAAAAATTATTTTGAAAAATAAAAATCAAAACAGAGAAATTAAACCAATGATCAGATTAAAATATAATTATATTTTGGTTTTAGAATTGGTAGGCTGGGTTTTAAAATGGGGAATATTTATCTATTAAGTAATATTTCCTTGGTTATCAACTTGTAATTATATTGAATTTAACTAGCAATACAAATACATGGGGTTATAGATATCATTAAGAATGTTCTTTATTTTTAATTCTCTTACGTAAAAGCAATCATTCTAGATAATCATTTTTTAAAAACAGCAGTTTAAATTCAAATTATTTCATAAAAAAGTTAAACATTAAAAGAGAGTTCTAAAAATTGTTTTGTTATTTCCTTTTTTTTTTTTACTGATCAAGTCAATATTTTTCCTTATAATATTTAGAAGGGGTTCAATTAGAATAAGAGTATTATACCAGAAGTTAACGCTTTCACTTTTTTTGAAATTTTCAATTGGATCTTAATACTGTCTTTTATGATTTAGTTTTAGTTTTATTCCATTTTTTATATTCAAAGTGTCTACTTTTATAATAATCAATAAAATTTTTTTCACAACATAAAATTTAAAATGCCGCAATCTAATCTTGACATAAGAACCAAAGGACAGTAATTTAATATTTCTCAAAGTAGATACAATAAATCAACTTAAAATTCTCTTGTAGTATTTAATTTTACCTTTGATATAAAAATTAAATAATTGTTTTTCAATAGGTACTCTAAATACAAAAAAGTCACGAGCAACATCCAAAGTAAAAAAAGTTTGTTTTCCAATCTTCTTTCAAAATATTAAAAAAGCTTAAAAATTTTGACTTTATGGTAGCTACTCCCTTAAAAAATCTCCCAAAATACTTGTATACTTTGTAAAAAATTTTACTTCAAACCAAATCCAAATAATTAATTACCCAATCTCTAGGATTTTGATGAGTAGTTAAATGAATAAACAAAAAAGGGATTCTGTTAAAACACCACTAATTTCAAAAATTTGTTACTGAAAATAACTAACAACAAGGGTATATCAAGTTTTGCTGTTTAAAAGAAGGTCACAATTAAAAAACTTTGTCTTTGTTATTGAAAATTAATCAAAGTAAATGTTTTTTTATTTTTATGCAGAACTGAGAAAAAAAATTCTAAATAAATCAAGCTAAATTGACTTAAATGAAAAGAAATTAATAATATGAAATTATTTAAAATGCATACAGTTGATACCGAGACGATTACATTGATTGCACGTTGCTGTTGTCGTAAAACCAAAATTTTTTCTTTTCATTTGAATTCAGAAAAGAATAAAAAAGATTTCAAGTTAAAAAAGACCAAAACGGATTGTATGGAAATAGTATTTCTGACTTTATCAAGAATTATTTTGATATTTATTAAGAATTTGGAAAAAATTAACTTTTTTACATAAAGGAGAAAAAAAACTTGTTAATGGTAAAAATCATCTTCTGTTTACTATTGAGCACTTCAAGTCAATTCAAATTCAATTCAAGAGCCTCTAAATCCTGTAATTTACAGTTTTAGGGATAATAGGATTCGAATTAAGTAGTTTTACTTTAAAATAATAATTTTATCAATCATTAAACATTTTTTTTAATTTTTCTTTTTTAAAAGTTTGTTTTTTCCTTTTTACTTTTTTTTTTTTTTTTTTTTTTTTTTTTTCTTTTTTTTGCTTTTCCTTTTCCTTTTTCACAAAAACCTTGTTGTTAATTTTTTTTCTCTTTATATCTACTTCCTCGATCTTTTTTACAAATTAAATTCCCCAATAAAACACAATTCGACATAGTATGACCAACCGAGACAACATTAATGATGTATTAACATCACTCATCAACAACAAAGAAATTGCTGATGTCAAATTCATTATTGGAAAAGATAAGAAGGAATACTACTGTAACAAGCTTTTCCTTCAAAACTGTTCCCCAGTCTGGAAAGAACAACTTTATGATCCTGAATGGAGAAACAAAACCCAAGACTTTGTCACCCTCGAAATTTCCGATGTTGAATCCGAAATTTTCTTAGTGATCTTACAATACGTCTACACCCGAAAGCCTGTTCTCACCGACAGAAACTGTCTTCGTGTCCAAGAAGCCGCCGACAAATTCAAAATTGACGGGTTAGGTGCCATGGCAATGTTATTTATGACCAAGAACATTTCCCCACAAAATTGCTTCGATATCTTGAAGAAGGCCCAAGGATACAAAGACGCACTCCTTGAATCAAAAGTGTTCGACTTTTTGATGAGAGACGAAGGTGTCTTCAAGGTAGCCAACATCTTGGAAGGTGTCAAAGAAGAAAACATCAAGACCATCCTTGGATTCAGAAAGTGTAGTTCAGTCGAATACGACATTTTCCAAAGAGTCAACGAATGGGGAAAATGGAAACTTAAGGAAGCCGGTATCGAAGAATCACCAGAGGCACTCAAGGACGTCTTATCTGGACTCTTACCATTGGTCAAGCTCATCCTTATGGGACCAGAACAATTAAAAGAAATCAAAGCCCTCAAGCTTTATGAAACCAAGGTCATCTTTGACTATTCCCTCAACTTAATTGACAGATATAAGGGAAGATCCTTCAAGACATCCCGTGGTATTCCAGGGCTCTCCAAAGAAACCATCCAAGTCTTACACTTGAGCGCTAACACCGACAACTGGATCAAGGATCTTAAAGAATCCATCCTCTGTACAGGACTCACAAACTACACATACATTTCTGCACAAAAAGCAACACCATCCGTTGAAACTTTGAAAAAATATCACGTTGTCTGGGTAAACTCAGGAAACTCATTCCAAAACCCAACACAACTTGGAGACAACCTCGCCAAATATGTTGACGCTGGTGGTTCAGTCGTCATTGGAGGTATCCATACCTTAAGATCCGATAACGCCAATTGGGTAATGAAGGGTAAATTAGCCACAGGCAATTACTTACCATTCAAAAAAGGTACCTTGGTCCAAAACAAAAGATGTACCTTAAAAACAATCGTCGAAAAAGACCACATGGTCATGAGAGGTGTTAAAACCTTTGATGGTGGAAGATACTCATCACATATCAACACTAGCATGAATTCTGGTGGTATCCCAATCTGTAAATGGTCCGATGACCAAGTCTTAATTGCAGAAAAACCAAGAGACATGGGAAACACCGTTGTCGCTATTAACATTAGACCAGCAAGCTCGAAGGTTGACGGTTCTTGGTGGGATGTCAACACCGATGGTAGACTCTTGATCGGTAACTCTGTTGAATATGCAGGTAAAATGTCCAAAATTGAATTAAACCAAAAATAAAGAAATTTTATTTGAAATGAGCATTGATATTAGATACTTTAGAATTCTTCTTTATTTATATTTTTCTTTTTTTTTTTTTTTATTCTGTCTAGTGTAATATGTCTGTTGATACATTTTCTTTTCCTATCAATTTGATATTTTCCCCTGAATTACAATATAAATAAATTTATTAATCATCACACCAATTTGTTGTTTTTTTTGTTGTTTTCTTCATATATTTTCTTGTGGGATTTTTTTGATCTATAGATTTTATATTTTTGACCTTTAGTAAGTTTCCTATATAAAAATTCTTGAAATCAGGTAAAGAAGATCGTTCGAAACGGTTTCAGAATTGAAAAAAAAATTAATAACAACAGTATTACCTATTTTTTTCAAATTCTTTTTTTTAAAAAAACTTTTTATTAACATTTCAATTAAACAGTTATATTTAAAGTAAATAAAAGAATTTATTTGTTTAAGGGAGTTGTAATTTTTGAAAATAAAATGAAATCTTGTCAAGATCTTTAAAAATTTTTTTTTTGTAATTTGTGTTCCGACTTATGAAATGAATGGGTTGACCTCATTTAAACAATTTATTAATTTGAGTCTCTTTTTTGAAAGTCAAAATTTGCTTGTTTCCAATATAAAACGAAAAAAAGTAAACTATTATTTTGTTTAAGAATTACAGTCTGTTCCAGGCTACCGTAAATTTTTTTGATATCAAATTTTGATGTTGATACAGTCAGTTCCACTTTTAAGGTACAAACTTGCAAGGGAATTTAAGACACAAAAAGAATCTCAAATTAAGTCACAAAATTCAGATTCTAGTGAAATAAATTGTAAAAAAAAAAAAATTCCAAATTTTGTGCCTTAATTTGAGATTTTTTTGTGCTTTAAATTCCCTAGCAAGTTTGTGTCTTAAACGTGGAACTGACTCTATAGATTTTTAAATTTAGGAATACAAGAATAAATAAGCTCATATTGATAAAAAAAAAAAAAATCGTTGATATGAAAAATAAACTGCTGATGTGATTTAAAAAAACTTTATTTTTTGAAGAGAAAATTTTATAAAGTTACTCAATGAATTTTCGATATTTAGAGTCATTTTAGGTTCTGAAAATTTATTTTTTGAAAATCACAAAAAATTTCATTAATATTGACTTATTTAGGAATTTTTTTTATCATTATGAGCTTATTTATTTTTATATTCAACTTTTTAAAAATCTATATCAACATCAAATTTTGATATCGAAAAAATTTCACGGTAAATTTGGATAGACGGTAAGTTAATTCTCGAGTTTGGGAAAAAATATTGTTCGTTTTATATTAGGAAAGTATGAATTTTAAAAGCAAAATTTTTTATTTTGGTTTCTTTTTTAATAATTAATTGTTCAATACACATCCCAGTCAATAAAACTAACTGTGGTATAGATGATTCAATAAATGAATTTTTAGTAGAAATCTAACCATATTTTATCAATTAAATTGAGATCTATTATGCAAAAATTTATTTTTTTCTTTAATGTTTTGAAAAAGTTTTTTTCTGGTTTTCAAAAATAAAAAAAATCCAAAAAAATTTTTAATTCATCAATGCAAAAAAAATTTTTTTAACAAATTGTTTGGTCTTATTCACAAGAATCCTTTTAACAATTCAAATCATTTTTGGCAGAAAAAAATTGATTTTGAATTTTGTGGATAAAATTAACTAATTCCCATGAATATCTTGAAGACAATTTTATTTTGAAAAATCAAATTTCATCTTAGAACAAAAACAAAATTTCTTTGTGAAATTTTTAAAATGACTTTAAAACTTTGATTATTATAACAATAATTCTTAAAAAAATACAATTATTGTTTAACCAGTTGAATATATCATTTTTTTGGTTAACCAAAAGTTTTATCTCATAAAAGAAAAAAAAAATCTTAATTTTAATATTACTGGTAAAAAAAACTTGTTATAGTATAATAATGATCAAAATAGCAAGACAGGGGTAAAAAATTGTTATAAGTGAGAAATAACATGGATTTAATATTTTTCTTTTTCAGAAAAAATTGAAAAAAAAATTGATCTCAGATAAACTAATTTTCTTTTATGGCTTTCTTAGTCGATCAGAATTTTTTGACACTTGGCATATACAAAATTTGTAAATAGAGAATACCACCAATAACATATTTCAAAATTTTGCCATGTTTTTGTAGATGACTGACCTCTTAATCTCTTATTGAGAATATACCGAGAAAAAAGTATCTTTTTGATTTGGATTAATTCTTGATATTTCTTTTTTAATTGTTTTTTCTTTTTTATTAGAAATTAAAAAAGATATTTTGGTCATAAAAAATAGATTTTATCAAAAAAAAATAATAACTTTCTACAATCCAGATTTAAAAAAAAAAAACTAAAAAACATTTTTCCCCCTTTATGAAAAATGGGACTTTTGTACTTTTTTGATTATAAAAAACTCAAAAATTAAAAAGTTGACGTTGATTATTATCTGAAAAACCTAATAAATACAAATTAACCTCACTAAATAATAGTAATTTTATAAAAAATAACTAATTTTATACTTTTGGGAAAGGTTTTCTTCAAAATAAGATCATTTGATTGTTTAAAATTTGAATATTTCATTTTTTTAATCTTCAAACAACCCTCTTCGTGCTTACAACTCCTAAAATTTAAAAAAAAAAAAAAAAAAAAGGGGGGGGTATTTAGTAGTGTGGGGGTAGAATCAAGCAAGTATTTATTATTTTTAGTTCTTATGCGATCTATCTTCAACTAAGAAAGGATAAAAATAGTTGTTCAAAAACACAATTTTTGCAATCTATATTCTTTTCATTTTTTAGATATTGTAAATATTATTACTACATAACTTGTATTCTTTTTTTTTCAAAAAAAGAATCATAAATTTGTTTTTTGAAAAGATACTTGCATAATTAGCATCATTATACATAATAATTTTGAATTATATTTACAAGTTTTTTAGATACAATCAGTTTCAAATTTAAGGCACAAACTATCAACGAAATTTAACGCACAATAAAAATCTCAAATTTTGGCACAAAATTCAGACACCCTAAAAATAAATTGTAAAAAAAAAATTATTATTTTTGTGCCTTAATTTGAGATCATTTTGTTCCGAAATTTCGTTGAAAGTTTGTGCCTTAAAAGTGAAACTGACTGTATTAACGACAATTGAAAAAAATATGAAAGTTTTGAGTAATATTTTTTTAATTAAAAATTCGAAAATATTTTAATTTTTTATTTGACTAGTGGAGAAAATATTTAATTTTTTTTTTTTTTAATAGTCTTAAAATTATCTTTTTTTAAATTTAAAAAATAAAATCAAATATTTCTTTCAAAAGATATCTCTAAATTAAATTGAAAAACTGATTTTTTTCTGTTTTTGGAATATTTATTTATTTATGTTTGGGTTTTAATGGATATTCACTGTTTTTATTTTTTAAATTGTTTTAACATTTATTATTTTTTCAACAATTTTGAATATAAAAGTTCATTCATTGTAATGAATTTCAAAAAAAAAAATATACCCCAAAAATTGGTGTTTTTTTTCAAAAAATCTGGAATTTTTGAAAAAGAGACTATTTGAGTCTTGGTTGGGTTAGTGGGTATCTTTTCTTAATTCAAAAAATATCATAACTTTGAAAAAGTAATTTATAAAACATGTTTTTTTGAATTTCAATAAGTAGTTCTGGCTAAATTTTAATTTCAGGAATTAATTTTTTATTTGTAGTGTGGAGACAAACAAAAAAAAAACAGGAAAAAAAATAACAGGAAAAACAATTTTAATTCTACTGTATTCAAAAGGGGAAGATTCAAAGTTGGTTAGTTTTTAAAATTCAATTCAAAAGGGTGAATTGTGAACTAAGTCAACACACTTATAAAACTTTCCTTTTGTACTTTTTTTAAAAGAGATTTCTTCCAATCTGATGTTTTGTCATGTTTTTTGAAAGCAAGTTAGACGTGGTGATTTCTTCATGTTTTCAAATAATTGTATTTTGATCTGTTCAAGTGTTTTGTAAAGGGTGTATAGGGTATTTTTTTAAATATAAAAATATTGAAAAAAAAAACAAGTTTATTTTTCTTCTTTTCTGAAGGGAATAATTTCTATTAAATTTTTTTACAGAAATTTAATAGAGATCGAGAAAATTTTTTGCCAATTACTTAGATTTGAAAACCCTGTTTATTTTCAATATTAAACTTATTTTTAGTTAAGGAATCCTTAATTGAAATTGGTCAAAACAAAAAATAATAGAGACCGATCCCTTAATTATTCTCCTCTTAAGGGGCATGTGACTTACACTGAGAAGTGAATAATTAAATTATGTTGTTCTCGGGTGTAAATCGTCTTAGTTCAGAAAGGGTTCATTTTCCCTAAAAAATCGATTCGTAAAATAGTACCCAAGTTGAGTCTCCTTAATAAAAACGGATCAGCTTATTTTAGTAAAAAAACACAAATAATTTGAGAAAAAAATCCGCCTTTTAATACTAATTTAAATGTTGAATTAGCAATTTAAAATATTAAAAGTTACAAAACATATTTTTATTAATATGTCTTCTAATGCAGATTAATATTTAAAAAATTTAGTTTTTTTAAAAAAAATTAATAATTAACTTTATTTTTATTTTGACAAATCAATTTTCGCATATTGGATATTTATTGAAAAACACAGCTTGCTATATAAAAAAGGAAACAAAATTAGTTCATGTTTTGGATTTTCTGTGGGTTCCTAATAGTTACTTTTAAATTTAAAAATAAAAAAAAATAGTTAATTTTGGAAAGTTCTAAATATGAATTATTAAATACAGGAATATTATTATTTTGAGATTCATGATTAAAATTTCAAAAGGATGTGAACAGAGTGTTTGTAAAGGTAAATTGTTATTTGTTACCATTTGTCAAAAAACTATTAATTTATTGTCTAATACTAATTATAATAGATTTTTTAGAGCTATTTGGACCATATAAAGTGCACTAATAACATTTATCCTCTCTCACAACATACTTTAATCTGGGACAAATCTATAGTGTCACCAATCCTTTACACAACTACCAATGTATCAGATTTTGTTTTTTTTTGAAGTACATAATTTGAAATCTAGTTTATCAAGAATAAAATGACAAAAAGGTGAAATTTATTTGTGGAAGACTATACAGCTCATTGAAACAACAAATCATAAAATTTTTCTTCATTTGTTTTATTTCTCATTTTTTTTTCCAAAAATTTTCTCAGAAAAGCAACATTTCACAAAATCCTAAAATATGTAAAACTGTTCTTCAGTTACACTTTCACTAATTAAAAAAGTTAATTAAATTACTTTTTCAAAATTAACTTTATCAAGAAATAGTCCTTGAACTTATTTCAGGCATTACTATATCATTTTCTTGGATTTATGTTCAAACATAATTTGGAAAATTGTTTTGAAAACATCCAAAAAGTTGAAATCTGAAATTTGTTCTTTTTTGTAAAGTTAAAAGTAACTCTTTTAGAAGAGGTTTTATACCTAATCTTGTTTTTCAAAAGTTATTATTTTCTTGTTTTTGTCTTTAATTTTTTACTCATTTTTTTTATTTTTTTTTTCTTTCTAAAAACCAAAAAAACCCAACCAAATTTATATTCTTTTAAAAAAATTTGGTGTATTTTGTGTTATTAATGAGCCAATTAAACAACAGCAATTATTTCAACAAACAACCAAAAGAAAAGAAATATTACAAAATCGGAAAGCTCCATCACGAAAATAATGAATTACTACCAAAACCAAGGCTATTTATGAAGGTCGCAAACGACGGGAAAACGGACATTTCAAATTTACCTTACCCAATTCCAAGAAGTAATTTAAAAAAACAAACCAAGCCTGTTCCTGTTCCCAGAAAAAGAACCATGCTGAAAAGAAAAAATACAGTTCAAAACCAACAAAGAATTGCAAAAATTGAACAAATGTTGATCGAAAGATCGAATAAAAGCAAAGAAATTTTGGAGAATGGGAATGGGAGTGGAGGTGTGGAAGTAAATGAAATTCTTGAAAAAAAAGAAAATGATAATATTAATAACGAAAAAATCCAACAGGCAAAATTACACAACGATCATCTTCATTCAAAAGCAAACACGAGTGAAAACAAACAGGAATTCAAAAAAAAACAACAACAAGAAAAAGAAGAAGAAAAGGAAAAATTGCCAAAAAAACAACTAACAAATTGGATCAAAAAAAAAATCCAAAAAGACAAAGCAAAAAAAGAAACCAAGATTTTTGGAGTACCCCTGAATGTAGCAATTGAAAGAGAAGGAAGAGACGAAACATCACCACCTTCAATCATTGAGCAAGCAATCATGTATTTGGAAGAAAAGGGCAAATTCGAAGAAGGCATTTATCGGCTAACGGGGTCCATTCTTCAAAGGGAGCAGTTGAAACAGCAATACGATAATGGCGAGCAAGTGACTCTGGATCACATCAAAAATCAAAACACAGTCGGGTCCCTCATTAAATTATATTTCCGAGAGCTCCCAGAGCCGATCCTAGGTGAAAAGTATACCCCCAGATTGCCAAAATTGGAGTCCAGAAAGCCAGAAATAATTAAAAAACGTTTGATCCACGTTTACAACAACATACCAGAGGTCAACAAAGCGGTGCTAAGATGGCTGTTGCCCCATTTGCATCGCGTTTCCTTACAATCGAA
The DNA here is from genome assembly GCA_027625915.1 of Anaeramoeba flamelloides. NCBI lineage: Eukaryota > Anaeramoebidae > Anaeramoeba > Anaeramoeba flamelloides. The sequence goes on from JANTQA010000045.1 coordinate 2,305,883, forward strand.
AATCAACAAAATGGATACCCAAAACTTGGCTTTGATTTTTTCACCCACCCTACAAATACCTTACGGGCTAATGGATTTCATGATCACAAATTGGATGGATATCCTGTGTGATGATGAAAATGAAAAGATTCAAAAAAAAAACCGTTTTGAAAGGGAATCCGAAAAATGAGTGAAAATTGGGAAACACATGATAAGAATAGCACGTAAATTGTCGTCACTTTTTTTAATTCACAACACTTTTGATGTTTTGAAATTATTTCTAAATTTTGAATGCCAAAAAAAAGATCAAAAATTCACAACTTAGAATTCAAAAATTTATACAATTCAAAACTCTGAAAAACTTTTAATTTAAACGACCTTCCGCTTTTGGATTTTCATAAAAACAGTTTCAGGAATTTGAAATAAACCAAATTTTTAATTTGAATAACTTTAAAAAAATTTCAAACAAATTCCAAATGTTATCTTTTTTCAAATCAATTTTTTTATCCTTTTTGGGCTTTAAAAAATTTTAATAAAGTATTTGAAATTTTGAAAAAATATGAACGAATATCGGAAACTGAAATCTTGCAGACTGTTCGGCTGAAAGTCCCAAAAAAGGCCTTGAAGGCTTTTTATATGAATTGTGCTATTCTTACTGCGTGAGTAATAGACAATGGGGAATGGGAATTAGGAACAACTTTTTGAAACATTTCCTCAGAATTACCATTTTTTACTTTTGATTTTTGAAAAAATAATCACACAAGAACAAACACATCAGTGTTATCAACCAAGCCAACTTTATCTTCGAATATAGCTTATCTGATTGATAGTCAAGCCTTACGTATATAGATTATTGATGTGATTTTTTTCAGAAATTTGGATGCTAATTATCAAGAAATTATTCATACTTTGGGGCAAATTGGATTTAAATTCACTAACCAACTTAAAAAAAACAAAAACTTGGATGTTAATTTTTATTCAACAAATTTTGGACTATGGTTACTTATATGAAAATGAAAAAACATGTACCAGAAAAAAAAAAAATCTTTGACTTTGAGGTTCACAAAAATGAATATTTATTGTAGTCTCGATGTCAGAATAATCTCCAAAACAGTTGCCAATATAAGTAAAAAAATTAAATGAAATTCATAGAAATCACAATATTATAGATTTTATGTAATACACGTTTGTAAAATGTATTAAAGATTAAAATTTTAGGGATTTGTATTTCTGAAATATCTATTACAGAATAGGAATTCCTCAAGAAAAATAATAGAAAAAATTTTAAAAAATTAAATAAAAATAAATAAAATAATTAATTTTTCATTTTCAGTTGACAATTTTTGTGTTTTCTTGATGAGAGTTTTCTTTTATCAAAATTTGATAAAATACAACAAATAATAAAGATTTTTATTTTTTTTTTCTTTCGCCCAATGGCCGAATCTTCTTTATACTGTGTAAGAAGAGTTACAAAGGAAAAAAATCAAGTGGTTACTTTCTAATACTGTGACACTGAAACACAAACGTATGAGTAACTTGAAAATAAAAACAAAAAAGCAAATGTTAAAAATGACGAAAGGTTTAAAGCAAAACATATCAAAAAAAAAAAAGAAATTACAGCAATCAAATAATGATCCCCCAAAAGAACATTCATGATCAATTATCAAACTAAACCAAATTAACCAAAGGTATTGTGGCTGTGATTTTTGGGAGTACTTAATTCAAGATAATTATGTTTTTTTTTGTTTTGATTTTTTACCAATTACATCTTAAGAACCCTTTTTAAATTTCAATTTTTTTTTCTTTTTTCTTTTCAATTTTTTCCTTTTGCTTTTTAAACATAAAAAAAATTGCCTGTGCCCTTCCCTTGAATAATAGTGAAATCTATGATTTTAGGCTTAAATTACCTTTGAGGAAATTTAAGTAAAAGTACATCTAGAGTGTAATTTAGATTTCTTCCTTAGATAATAATAAAGTTTTTTTTTTGACATAATTTTATAAATAATAGCTCAAATAAGAATTTTGTATTTTTTAAGATTTTACCCTTCTTTTTCTTTGAATTTAATTCATTACTTATACACTGTTTACAGATTACATATTATAGAATTAAATCTAATTCAAAAATAAAAAAAATTAAAAAAAAAAAAAAATATTAAAGAATTAAATCAGAAAAATAAATTTAAATTTTTGCCGATTCGTTTAATTAACAAGATGTGGAATAACGAAATTTCTTGAAATACTTTTTATTCTTTTTAATTTGTTTTTTCCAATCAAACTTGAGATTTTAAATAAAAAAAATTATTAATTATTCTAAGGTAAAATTTACTTGATCAAAATTTTAAAATGAAGTTATTAAAAAGTTGTTTAAAAAACTAATTGAAGAAATTTAGATTATAAAAAGTAAAGTGTTTAAAATATTCAATAAAATAGCGAAAATTGGGAAAAGTTTGAAACACTTAAAAACACTTTTTCGAAGAACCAATAAATGAATCTAGTTTTCAGAGATAATTGTTAATTACAAAATATCAATTTTACTTTTTTAATTTTTTTTTGAAATAAATCCTATAACACTTTCTATTTTTTTTTTCACTTTTTCAGTGCTCTTGGTAATTGAATAAGTTAGAACAAGTTTATGCGAATACCGTACAATATTTGGATTTGTTAAATTTATGTTTGAGTATAATACATCGTATAGTTGAACTAGGCTATTTATCCGGTGTTCAATTAGGTTGAGTGTTTTTGATTAAATTAATCCCTTTTCCTGAATGGACACTTTAATATGACTTAGTTTGTATTACTTTGTGTAGTATGATACGTTTGAGCTAGTATAGATATTAAAATCTTTTTCAAAAATTGTGACTCACCCGAAATAATAAATTGAAAAAAAAATTTATCCTTTAGTATTCAAGAACAATTAATAACTAAATCTGAGTTGTAATTCACTTTTAAGTCATTCTAAATCAATAAAAGCCCGATATATTAAAAATTAAAAAAAAATAAAACCAAAAACTAAAAAAAAGTGAGTCACAATTTTTGAAATGAGCATAACGGATTTTTTATTACTGAACTTTCACTAAAAAAAAGTTGAACAAGAAGATTTTTTATGAATAATTAAATCCATTTTCAAAGACATTACATAGTCTCAATTTTCTTAGTGATTATTTGTCTTTTCGAAGATCTCTTTTTTTTTTATCCGCAACATCTTTTCAAAAAAAAAATCAAAAGAGAAAAAAAAAGAAAAAGAAAAAGAATTACAAAAATTTGAAAAAGCAAAACTAAAACAAAAACTAAAATTTGCAAAATTAGAAAAAATGATTCTGATCCAAAAATTTGGAAAATATTTTTTGTAAAGAAGACTGAAATAAACACTCAAAACAACTCCCATTAACATTATAAAGTGAGTCAAAATTTATGAAAAATAGTTTATTTTGTTTTTTTTTTTTGATTGTCTTTGAGACGAAAAAAATTTCTTCTCAAAATTTTAAGTAAACCTATACAATGAAAAATATTTCTAAAAAAACATTATGAAACATTTGTTCATACCACCTAGTAATGGCAAGGAATGTTATAAAATGACAAGTTACTAATTCTTTTCACACTAAATGAGTTGAATATTATTCCCAAAAATTTGTATGTGTGAAATTCAATTTTCAGCTCAACAAAATTTTGTTCAATAGTAAAAATACAAGTTTGTCCCTTAACTCTTGGGTTTCTTAATAGTTCTTTGAAAGATGTTTATAAGTTGTTTTAAATTTTTCTAGTGATATAGCTTTTTATAACTTTTCAATAATGTTTGATAGATTCAAAAAAGTATTCATATCTTATTATTTTATTTGATGATATTTTTAATTCAATTTTTTTAATTTTTAAATTCGATTTTTTTTTTTTTTTTTTTAAAAATCAACATTTAGTAGCGAAAAGTGAACATACCAATTTAATAAAAATCTAAAATTTCATCTTGAAATAATCGAAACCCCAATTAAAAATTTTTAATACACCAAAATTCAATTTTGTGAAAAAAAAAAATCTTATTTAATCAATTCTAGAAGAAATACCAAATTAGAATCATTATTTTATTGAAATGTTTTTAATTATTTATAAATTACAATACCGACAAAAAAAAAAAAAAAAATATGAATACAAATAAATCAAGATTGTATTCAAAATTTTCGAGAGAGCACATCAAAAAAATACATTGTTAAATTATTCTAAATTCTATACACTAGTGTAAATAGATCAAATGGTTAGAAACTGTCAGTTAATTTTATTTGAGTTCTTATATTTAAAACAACACAACTTTAACATAAAATCAACTTTTCGAAAAAAATTATTGATTGAACGAAATTCATCAAGTAATTTAAAATAATAGTATGAAAACAAAAAACTTGTGGAAGAAAAAATATATTTTCATATTTTAAAAATAATTTATTTGATCAAAAGATAGTATTTGTATGTCAACAAAAATTCAAAATTTTCCACATAGTTAAAACAGTTAAAAAAATAACAATAATAAAATTTCATACAAATTGGAAATAATTTTGATTTTTGTAAAATTTGAGTTAAATACCAGTATAATATTTTCATAAAATAACGAGTATTAATATCTTAAATTAAATCCCAAAAACAACATTAACTGTAAGAACACAAAACCAATTGAATGATTATTTGAAATGATAACAAAATATTTAAATTTTATTTATATTATATAATAATTAAGAAAAAAAAAAAAAAACTAATAAAAGATAAAAAACAATATAATAATCCGATCAAGACTGTAATTATTTTTTTATTAGCCCGCCACGATTTACCCAAAATCTACAAAACCGTTCATAATCTTCGTGCGATAAAAAATAAATCCAATATTTTGTTGGTATTAAAAAATTAATTACCGACAATTGAACCAATGAAATTTTTTTTGAATCAAAAGTTTGTAAACCACTTCCAGCAATTTTAAATTTTAAATTTTTACTCTTTTGCGCTAGTAAGGTGAGAGTCAAAACGCCAGATTGAAAAATACACTTACAATTGGATTCCTCAATTATATTAAAATTATTAATTCTTTGGGTATCAATTTTGACAAAAAATATTTTTTTTTTTTTGTTTTTTGATAATCTCTTAAAAAATTTTGTTTGGTATAATTGAAATTTAAAGCCAAATTGTTCAGCTTTTATTTGATTTGGGAACTTTAATAAAAGCCATTTATCTTCAACCTTTAATAAAAATTCTTGTTTCGTTTTATATTTGTCATAAAACAATTGTGAATTAATTATATAATTCCCAATAATGTATGAAGACGAATTCTTATTGTTTTCAATTGATAATTGGAAAGCATCTTTTCCCATTTTTATTTGCCCATATTGGATTGTTTTATTAGTTTTTATCAATTCAATAAAATAATCATCTGGAGTATTATTTTTTGTAAATTTATTATTTTTGTTAATTTGTGTATCATAATTTATTTTTGTATTTTTATTTAAATATAATGTATTTTTATCTTGTTTTAACCCGTTACCCCTATTATTATCTTTATTCCAATTACCATCCCACTTATTATTATTATTTTTATTTTTATTATTTTTATTTTTATTATTATTATTATGATTTTTATTATTAATTTTATTATCACTTTCATCATCATTACTTGTAATATTTTGATAATAATTTTTTTCTCTAAATTCTTTCATTTGCTTAACCGACAAAACAAATTGTTCTAAAATTTCTGCACTTTCAAATTTTAATTTTATAAAATGCTGTAAATTAAATGATAATCTAACCAAGTTTTCAGAAAATAAATATTTATCAACTTTCATTTCATTTGAAAATGGATACACCGTTTCCTTATTTGTTGTTGAAATTATTATCCCATCCCATGTATTTAAATCATTATGAAGTTCCTCCAAATCATCTGAAGAAATCTCATTATTAACATCATTTTCTTTTCCCCTTTCACCATTTTCATACCCCTTGCCCTTCTTCTGCATTATATTCCGAGTAGTGTTGTTTACCTTTTTATTATTTTTCTTATTTTCAACAATTTTTTCCTTTTCAATAATAACATTATCAATATTAATTTTAACCCTTCCCCTGTTTGGTGGCTTTTTATGCTTCATAACAATTGCATTATAAACCCCTAGGGGGAAACTACCAAGTTTCATACTTTTTAATACATCATTTCTTTTACATATATTTTCATAATGTTCTTCAGAAATTGTTAACAATTTAAAAATTCTTGAAAAATTTTTTAATTCTGGGTTATCGAGAAAATAAATACAAAGTTTTTCATTTTGATTATTAAGTAATAATAATTTTTTTGATGGTAAATCTTCAACAAATATTTTGGGTCTAACAAAAATTTTATTCATTGTTTTTGATTTCTTTTTTTTAATAGGAATATTTCTTTGATCAAAATAAATCAACATTTTATTTTTATCATCAATACTATCATCATTATCATGATCAGTCTTCTTCTTCTTCTTCTTCTTCTTCTTCTTCTTCTTCTTCTTCTTCTTCTTCTTCTTCTTCTTCTTCTTGTTTCCATTCGTATTTTCTTTCTTCACATTATTATCTAATGGTAATATCAAAATTTTTAATTGATCAATTGATAATTTCATTTTATTTCCATGAAGAGATACTCGGAAAGTTTTTTTAATTCTAATATTAACCCTTCGAAAGGATATTGGAGAATGTGAAAATAATTTAACCATTTCTTCTTCAGAAATAGTAATTAACCCTTGTGATTTCCTCCATAATCTATAACCATTTCGAATTTTTTTTTCCATTAATAATTGTTTCTTATCAAGCAAATTCGATAGATATTTTTTTTTCTTTTGACTTAAATCTTTTATTTCTTTGATAAATATCTCGAGTTCCTTATTGGTTGCAAATCTTATCAATACATTGAACGTTTTTTTTATTCGAATTATACATGCATTTTTTTTAATTTTTAAAACCTATTAATAATTTTGAATATCCATTATTTGATTACAAAAAAAAACAAATATAAGATTATAAATAATATAAGCTTTTATAAAAAGTTATATATACTAGAAGGCCACAAACAGTGATAAAACCCATTATCAAAAATTGATAAGCACCAGAAAAATTATTCAATAGACATCCGGAATGTAACAAATTTTGTTTAAATAAAAAAAAAATTGATAGATAAAGATAAAATTTATCATATAAAAAATTTTTTTTATTTTTTTTTTTTAACCTTAAGGCTTAAGGGATTAGTGTCTACCAAGGAGAAGCCTAGGATCAAAGTATGTTGTTATTGGGCCTAACCACATTAGTGTTACATGGTTCAAATGTCTCTAAAAAATCGATTAGTCAAGTAGTAATATTTTTTGATCTCATTAATTAAAAATGATCTATGTATTAGTAAAAAACCCAGCAATTCCAGAATAAAATCTGCATTTCGCCACAAATTTAAAGGTTGAATTATCAATATTCGAACTACAAAGTCACAAAATATCTTTGCTAAATTCGTGGCCAAATGTAGATTAGTTACTAAAAAATTCAATTTTTTTTAAAAATTAAATAATTAACCAATAAATTTTTTTTACAAATTATTTCTGAAATCATGGAAATATATTGATGCTATAAGAATCTTTATCAAAAGCAAACAAAACTAACCAGTCTTTGTGCTTTTATGTTGATGATTATTGAGTTAATCTTTGGAATTCAAAAATTATAAAAATAGTTACTTTTGGAAGTTCTAAATCTTAATTATTAAATACCGGAATACTGTATTTTGGGTTTCTATTTTTCGATTTGGAAAAGGAATTAAAAAAAATTTTTTCAAAATGAAAATTTTTAATTGTGATCTTGAGTAAAAAATGTAATAATTTGTTGTGCAATAAGATTTATAATAGATTTTTTAGAACTATTTGAGCCATGGTGCACTAATACAATTTACACCCAATTACAACATACTTTGATTATAGAGAAATCTAGGGTGGCACTAATCCCTTAAAGCTTAATAAACAATTTAAATTTTGTAACCCATGACATTTTTTTTGTACAAAATGCGAAAGTCAATTACTTTATCATATTTGATGTTAGATGAAAAATATAAAAAGAAAAGTTTTAGTAAAATCAAAAAGAATTGGGAAAACAACCTTAAGGTAAATTGCTATTATAGATTGCACGGCTTTTAATTCGAAACTATTTTCCAGTCAAAGGGGCCCAGTTATAATTAGTGAATTGCATGTGTTTATAGGGTTTGCATGGATATTTGAAGTAAAAATTTATTTCGAGAAATTTCCAAAATTGAAATCATTTTTGCACATTTTTGTTTCGATTTTTTTTAAAACGTAATTCAGTTTGCAAAAAATTTTTTTATTGCAAGATCAATAGTCACATTGGTAAAAATGTGTTATTCTAAGGTTATTGAAACCATGGTAATGATTGTTGAGAAATTATATTGATTTCTATTGCAATTCTATTCGATCTTTGATCTTGATATTTTTTTAATAAATGTGAAAAATTTTCACTTCATTTTTATTTCCTTTTTCAAATAGAGACCACAAATACCAACCTATTCCGTTTGGGGACTTGATTTAGAAAAAGAAAAATATGGAAAATGAAGTGAAAATTGTTTCCTATTTATTATTCAAATACCAGTAGAAGATTCAAAATGAACATTGTTGTTTTTCTCAATGGGGTAGCTAAGAATTTGAGTTTTTCAATTTTTAAGAAAATTTATTGATTAATTAGTTTTCTTTCAAACATATATCAACAATTCTTTGATGTGTATCATTCTTCTTATTTCTTATTTGCTTTTCAAAGGCCAATTATATAAAATAATTGATATTTGAAAAAAAAAATTTTTTTTGGATACCCCTTTAACTGAAACAGAGTTTATTTCTATCTTTTTTTGTCTTTTCTGTTTTTTTTTCTTGTCATTTCGTTTTCCCAATTACGTAATCTGTTTTTTTAGATCGGTAAAAATTCTTTTCAATTACCGATAGAAAGTTAAAGTTGAGTTTAGCTAAATAGATAAATCACATAAGATTAGTTGATGGTATCTAATCATTTCATCGATCAATAGTTGTTCTTAAAATTTCAACAGATTTCATCAATAAATTTTTTAGTTCTCGCTCATTCCATCATTTTGGAACACATAGTTTTTTTTTTTTTCTGGTTTTATTTTTCTTTTATTTGAATAAAAAGGATTACAAATATAAAACCATCAAAACTAGGTAACTTAAACGAGATTTAATATTAAGTTTAAAAAAATACAAAACAATTTTGGAATTTATTTTGCCCTATTTTTGATTTTGGGTGTGTTAAAATTTTTTGAAATGTGATTTATTGTTAAGGGTTAAATTAAAGAATAATTTAATTTGGTAATGGGAAAATTTTAAAGTGACTAAATTTTATATTTCGAATTCAACGAGTGTCTAGAATAGAAACAGTCATTCGAAGTATTTGAAACTTAATTTAGTTTTCTAAAAAAAAAGAGGGAAAAATAAAGAGTCGGTATACAACAAAAAAAATGAAGGAGTGTAAAAAAAAAAAGAAGTAGTTAAAAATAATTGATGTGAGAAATCGAGTTTTCTCATATCTTTTACAGTCTCATATGAAGTGATCTACACCATCAATTTTACTTTTTACTGCATTGACATATTTTGGAATTTACTCCCTTTTCCCATCTGCATGTGTATCTATTCAAAACATTACAGAATGATTTCAATTTGAATATGGTAGTTGATGATTTCCCAGTTTAAGTGAGACTGTTTTTCGTTGAATTTTTCTGGGAATTGACTGATTTTGAGGTATTTTTTCAGCTTCCAGTTTTCTTTACCTTGGGATGAGTTAACTTTGTCTTGTATTGTTTTGATGTAAACTTGATGGAGTTTTTTCTTGATTGAATTTTGGAATGGAGTTTAGTAAATCAGAATTGCTATCATAATTTTTTAATATTTTTAAAAGTATATAATAGAGGTTTTGATGATAACATGCTAATATTCACGATAAAGTTACAAAAATCGCGATTATTTCGATCAAATCGCAATATATTAGAAAATCGCGATAATATAACAAATTGCGATATTCTATCAAATCGCGATAATTATTATAAAATCGTGATAAATGCCAAAATATCACGATTAAAAAGTAATCGCGATATAATAGTTGATGGGTTTTTGGGTTAATTAAGAAATATTTTAACAAAACAATTTTTTTTGATCAAAAAACAGTTTAGATAAGGTGTATAAAAGATATTCTTTGAAAAAACAACAAAAAAGATACTTGATTTAATCAAGGATCAGATCAAAGAGTTTTATTGTGTTTTCATTTGGTTTGGTTGTCAAACCTATCGATCCTTTAAGATCAACAACAATAATAATAACTAAAGATAAATAAATATTTTCTCAGTTTATAGTGGTGTTTGAAATTGCCTAGAATAAAAGAGTTTCTAAAACAACCAACACTTCATCTGCTATTTAAAAAATGTGTTCTTGGGGTTAAACATTTTTCAATATTCTCAGAAAGCTAAAATGAGTTGGATAACTTTTCAAAAGCTTTCACAACATCCTTGCCAGATGATCACCAATTATTAAGGTTTTTTATACAATTGTTATCTTCTTATTCTTCTTCTTTGAGCATCTTTGTATTGGACAGAAAACACAATTAGAGCTTGGAGGTTTTTGTTTGATCGATCACCAATAAGAAGGAAAATTCCTTTTTATTCTTTTTGGTTATTTAAAATTGTGAAGGTAATAACTCCATTTTAAGAAAACAAATCTATTTTATATTCAAGTGTATTGTTGAAATGGGTAATTCTTAGTATGATCATAAAATTTGTTTGAGATTTAATATTTTGTTAAAAAAAAAAAATGAAATGAAAAAAATTTTTAGTTAATCCACAACAAACCAAACTCATTCCCTTTATAAAAGTTTTCGGTCTTTCAAAACTTCAAGACAATTTACAACCCTTACAAAAACTTTCAAACATTTTTAAAGGGGGAAAGTGTTGTAAAAGTCTCAAGGCTTTGTAAAAGTCAAGAGATTTTTTTAAAGGTGATTTCAAAAAAATAATTTTTTATTTTTTCGTGATAATGTTGAATATCGCTATAATGTTGATTATTGAGATTTTATGATTTTTCGAGATAAAGTTGGACTAATCGCGATTTTTTAATACTATCGCGATTTTATTGTTAATATCATGATAATATATGTTATCATCAAAACCTCTAATAATTTCAGATTACCCTAAAAAAAAATAATTCCCAATCACTGTGAGATAGAAATGCGATACATCCCTATCATACAAAAAACGTGTGCTAACTCGTTTAAAAAATTAGCTTACAAAGTGTGGTATCTATGGAATATGACACTTTTTACATTTTTTTTTTATTATCAATATGTATCACGTGTGATAAATTTTTATCACATGTGCTCATAAGTGTGTTATTTTTCTCAAGAAAAAATATGAGAAAAAATATAAAAAATGATGCTATATTTTTCAGATCTACATCACTTGTTATATTTGATATGGGTGTGATAGCTTGCCACTTGTGATATAATTTTATCACACTAAAATTTTTATTAGGTTATCAGCAAATAACAAAAAAATGTAGATAATCTACATCAAGGTGAAAAGATAATTTATTCATTAGTATATTGATTTTGCAAGTAAAATTCCTATCTTGATGATTATACAGAATATTTAATTAAATCTCACATATTTAAATTTAAGTTTTGGCGTTATGACGTGGCTAGTTGTTTAAAAAAAAAATAAAATTGAAAACTGTGGAAAAAAAAGAAACTTACTTTTGTATAATTACTAAATGTGAAATTTAAAAAGCCATTGTGGATGAGAAAATGAAGAGAACATTTACCCAATCTTAAATAAGCATTCCTGTATGGGTTTCTTTTTGTAGACAATTTAAATTGGACTAAATAATCATTGGGCTTTATTAAAGGACTGGTTCCCTTGCCAGGAAATTTCTTAAAAAATAACTGTTTCTCGTGCTTTTCTTGTTGATCAACAAAAAACGCATCTTTGTTGAGAGACTTTTTGCGCTTTCGTTTTCCCTTTTCATTGTTCGGTTCGTTTTGGTTATTATTTTGTTCATCGGTTTGTTTCCTAACCTTTCTTGAATGGTTCATAATTTGGATATTATTATTCATACCCTCGAGATTCTTCAAAAAGGGTTTAATATTATTTTCATCATGAAAAGAGAGATCCAAGTAATTCCCATTATTTAGTGGCACTCTTATTGTTTTGGTGTTTACAACAGAAACCTTAGATCGTGAAAATGAAAAAAAATAAAGAAAGAAATTCAAAAAAGGTAATTTGATTCAAATGAGACAGAGAAAAATCACAAAAAGAATGATTCTAAACCTTACAATTGTTAAGCTATTTAAAAAGATCCTTGGTGACTGGCTATTTTGTGTTTGGATTTGTAGAAATTGGTTTGTCAAGGATAAGATCCCTTGTCTTTTTGAATTTTTCGGTGTTTTGAAGTGAAAATTTATTAAATAATGATCCCTCTGAAGAGACTGTTTTTTGGTCTGGCTTTGAGTTTTTTGCTTCTCTTTGGGTATTTTTTCTTGCTTTTTGGGACTTGTTTTCAGAGCCAAAACTTGACTATTTTTCCTTTGCATGTTTGGTTGAATGCGGACTGTTTCTTTCTTTGGATCAGGTTTTTCTTTGGTTTGTTTCAATAATTTATCAAACAAGAGAAGATCTTTTTGTCCTTTGAATTCGATTGAAAAAGGTGTGTCGTCTTCGATGTAGATTTGGAAAGTGTTATTTAAAATTTTTACAATCTATTACGAATTGCAATTAAATGAGATAAATACAAATTGACGAAAAAGATAAGAATATTTTGGAATTTTGAAAAAATCAAAAAGAGAAACCAGGCCGAGAAGCAGAAAAAAAGAAATCAATAAATAGAGGAAAGAGAGTGTAACTTTAACTTCGGTTCGTAAATCAACAACAAGAGACCCCTTTGATTGCTCATCAATTTTCATTTGAGTGTTTGTGATTGTCAATTTTCCTTTTCTTGGAGGTCGCTTCAGAAAATTAAATTCAAATCTAATGTTGGCTTTCTATTTGATTTTTATGAGAAGAAGAGAAAGGAGAACATTTTTTTTAAAAAACCAGATCAGAACAAAACAAAACAAAATAAAAAATATTGGTGAAGAATTGGTACCATTTTATTGTTTTGGTCATAAAGAAGAAAAAATGAAAAAATCTTTTTACTTTCATTTAGGATTGTGTTACGAAGAATACCTCTTAGAGAAAGAAAATTGATCTGAATGGAGAAACTAGTTATTTATTGGATTCGAAGAAGTACAAGATAAATTTTGACGGAAAGGCTCGATCATTTTCCTTTTTTTATTTTCAATTACAAGTAATTTGAAAACGATGTTCGTTGAAGTTGTTAAGTAAAGATTAGTTTAAGTGTAGAATGTTAACCTATGTTTTTTTGGTTTTCAGTTGATCAATTTACAACTTAATACAAATTTTGGAGGTAATTAACAAATGATTTTTTTTATAAAATTTGGTTACAGAAATCCCAATTCAACAATGTAACACACATATTTTCATAGATATTTCATAATAAATGAGATAGAACTTTTTTAAACGTTGTGAATTTTGTTTAGTTTTGGTTTTGTTTTACTTTTAGTATTTTTTTAAAATTTTAACAAAAATTTGGTACAGGAATCGAATGATTAAAATCATGTATAACGAAATTAATAAATATTTTAATAAAAAGAAAAGTAGGGTCTTCCCAATTATAATAGATTTATATGTCAATGAAAAAACGGAAATAAAAATAATTATAAATTTGAACAAGAAAAAATTTGAAAAAAATCCATTTATTTCATGTTCTTCTCTTAATATTTAGTACAATTACACCCTTTTTGACTTAGTTTTTTTTTTAAATTCTTCTGGGGAAATCAATTTATTTTAAAAAATTTTGAGAATGAAATTTATTTTCTATATTGTGACAATTTTCTAAAATGAATTTTAATTTCCTATTTTTATTGTGTCTAATTTAGATTTGGTTCAAGAAAATTGAATTTAATAAATATTTATAGAATAATAATTGATTTCCAAAGGAAAATGAATAATGAAAAAACTTAAAAAACTTTATTTCCAAATGAAATGGGATATCTTTGGTATTTAGCTAGAGAAAAAAACTAATTTAAAGCTGAACCTTGATTAAGTTGAAAGTTATTTCAAAAAATTAATCAATATCTTAAAACAAAAAAAAATTTCCAATGGGCTAAAAATTATTCTGTTTAAAGCTGTTTTATATAGTTGATTATAATATGGACTAGAAATAGTTGATTTGAAAAAAAAATGATCAACAAAGCTAATGATACTTGGATTAATAAAAAAATTGCAAAAATATTTGTTAATCAATGAAAATTTATCTAGACTTATTTCATAAAGTGTAGAGAAAATTGATTTTATCAGAATAAAACTATATGAAAGGAGTTTTAAGTAAATTTAAAAATTATAAATAATCTATTTTGGTGAATTAGCCAGTAATCGCCCATTTTAGAGAGAAAAAAAATTAATTGGAAATCTCAATTTTTTGTAAAAACTAGAAATTATACTAGATAATTATAGAATTAAAAATTTAGAAAATAGTCTGAGTTGAAAAAGTATTTATATTTTCCAGAATTTAAAAGAATTGATTAATCTTTGATTTTACTCTTTTATTTTAAATTCTGGACAAGCACTGTTCGTTTTTTTTAATTATATAAATCAAAACAAAATTCAAGAAGTTTTCTTTTTATTTCTGAAATTAAAAAAAAAAAAAAAAACAACCATTAGGTTTTTTTGGCTTTACTTTTAATTATGGAAATCCTTTGATTGTATAAATAAATAGAAAAATCAAGAAAAGGTGAAGACATGTTTTTAATTTAGGAAATAAAAATCAAATTTCGAAAATTTTCTCTCTTTTTCCGAAATTATAAAAAAAAAATAAAAAAAAAAGTAGTTTACAACACTCAACAGCACATGAAAATGTATTATAAAAATATTTTAAAATAAGTGTGGTGCTCGGAAATAATAATAACTGAATATAAATATGTTTTTTCAGAAAAATTTGAATTTAGTAAAATGAAAGATTTTACTCAAATAATTTGAGCTCTTCAAAACCTAACGAAAAAAGAGATTTTAAAATGGAAGGGTTTAACTATAATTTCAAAACTTAAAATTTTACAAATTATCTAAAGAGGTAATCTTATGTTGAGAATAAAAAAAAATCAAAATATTGCGAAATATCAAAAAAACCTTTAATTTAGATTTCATTGAAGATTTAGAAAAGTTTCTAGAGAACTTCCAAGTCTATGAAAATAATCGTAAAATCTGGACGGTTGAACAATATATATATATATATATATATATATATATGTATGTATGTATGTATGTATGTATATATTTCGAATATATTGAAATATAATAATATTTTTAATATTCTTAAAAAAAAAAAAATTATCATTTTTATTAGACTTAGTTAAAAATAAAATTCTTGTAAAGTATTTAATAAAATTCCTAAATAAAAAATTCAGGAATTCATCAAGAAAATTCAAGTTTTTCGAGGTAAGGCTGAGTGTTGTGATTTTTTTCAATTTAAGAACTAAAAAGAAAATTCAAAAAATTATCTTTTCATTTCTAAAATTCAGAAAAAACCTAACAAAGTTTTACTTGGATTTTTCTTTTTTATTCTGAAAATATCTTGATTTTCATAATAAATAGAAAATCGTTGAAAAGAGAACGATAAACAAGAATGGTTAATAAACAATTGTAAGAAAATAATAAACCAAATATTTTGAGTATTTGGTCAATGGCATTCTACTCAAAAATTGAAAAGAGTGAATTTTATACCTAAAAGTGGTATTGAGAACAACCATACCATAAAAAATAAAAAGTACCTAAAAAACTATAGTGTTTAGAAATACCATACAACATTGCCAATAACTAGTCTTTCTCCAAAAAAACCTTTCTCCCCTTCTTTTTCCAAGCAACATCTAATTCTATAGCTAATAGTAGAACCTAGGCAAAATCAATTTTGATGATTAAACATCTTGATATTTTGAGAAAATTTTTTTATTTTTTTTACAATTTTTTTCATTTTTTTTTGAAATTTTTTGTTTTTTCTGATGATAAAAAGTAATATCAACAATTAACTCTATTTTTAGAGAAAAATTTTCCAATTTGATCCACTATTTAAAGATACCTTTTTTATATAATCGAACTTTTTAGATCCAAATTAATATTTATAATTTATTTCTGATTCTTTGATATTTTAATCTTTCGGTTTTCGATAACAAAGAAAAAAGCTTTTTAATTTGAAAGATACTGTTAACCTAATACTCCTGATTATGTTGGAAATTGTTGAAATATTTTTTGTCAAAAATGGAGATAATTCTTGGAATTTTACTTTTCAATTTGAAAAGAAGTTTTCCCAAAAAGGTTTTTAAGCAACTTGTTTAATTGCAAATGTAGATGTGTATGAATTTAAAAAATTCTTTTGCATTCATAACAATTTATTTTTTTAAACTTATTTTGGTTTCTAGTTCTTTTATTTCCTTTCAAGACAAAAAAAATTTCAAGAAAAGAAAGACTCGTCAACTACAAGAACTTGACTTTTTCGTTTTTTGCTTATGGACGAGTATTCTTATTCCTTTTTCAAATGTCCCACCCAAACGTTTGAAGAATCGGATCAGAATGTCTTGTGTGCTTCATTGCCTACTGTTTATAATATCCCCTCACAAGTCATTCATGTCACGATACCTGAAGAAAACCCTCTCGATGAAAACCATTCGCTCGTTATTATTTACAAACCAAGGCCCTTATCAAAAATGTCTGCAGCTCTGAAAAGTCATCCGCCACGAAGTTACATTGGCCTTCCTAGCACAGACCACGGTTTACTGATAACCTTGGCGGGCTTTTTGATTGTCTTCTTTTTGTCCAATCTCTTAAGCAAGGAATTGCAGTTTGTTTCTGCGAATTGGAGATTGGTTATCAACGCAATGGGCACCTTCTTTCTAATAATTAGCCCCGCAATATACATACGCACAAACTCCTTAAATTTCAAGGCATGCTTTCGGTTACAAAAAGGAACAACAACCCGGGGGCTTTGCTTGGACTCCGTCTATGGCGCTTTAACAATAATACTCGCAATCTTTTCTTTGTCAATTTGGATGCTGTCGTCTCATAGGGCAATATTTGTTCCCGTTGAGTCGATGAGAATTACAAACAAAATAACAAGTTTTCTTGTCGTTATCTCTGTTGTTATTCTTCCTAGTATCTGCGAAGGTATTTACCCTTGGTTTCTTTTTTTTATTATTGTTTTCTTTTCTTATTTTGTTATGAAATTTTGCGTAATCAACAAAAGGTGCTAATTTTTGACAAGTTTTTAAGATCTGAAAGTAACACTGGAATCTGAATATTACAAAAACCTAATTTTTGACAATTTCCGAAATACTGATTTCTGAAGTATCTCTTTTGGGATCACCGAACTCATAGAAATTAAAAAATCAAAATTTGGCTACAAAAATATTATAAAAAAGAACGAATAGGTGTTTGTCAAGGAGATCCTCTTTCCCCTTTAATGTTTGGATTTATTAGCCATTTTTTAATTGGAAAAATATCAAAGATTTAGTTCATCATGTTCAAATGCTTTCAGATGAGATTCGATTTTAATAATGGAATGACCTAATTCCAGAAATTGTCAAAAAGTGTTTGGTAATTTTTAACATTATCCAAGAACTTGGAATGAATCCAAATATTGATAAAACCTTAAAATCAAACCAATTATATGAAATAAAAAAACTTAGGAATTTGGCTTGAAAAATAAAAACATCTACATAAAAACTTTTAAAAAGTAAAAGGCAATTTTTAAAAAAATCAAAATGATATTTAAACAGCAAAATTAGGCTAATGGGGCAAAATTGCAAATGTTTAAATCAATACGCATTAGACAATTATTTTATGGATTTGTAATTTTTAATTTAATTCAAAAAGATTTCTAAATGATGAATGTTTGGATAAATAAAAAAGTCACAAAATATAAAAATTAATTCACATTCCCGATGAATAATTTTTAAAACTGAAGCTAAAAATATACCAAGTCAGAATTTCAATATATAAAAGAACATTTAAACTCAAAAAAAAATTAAAAAATCTTGGCTTTGAACATATATAAAAAATTTTAAATTTTCAAAAAAGATACTGAAAATATTAATTGGGAAGTAGAAAACTTAAAATTATTAGAAGAAAAATCTAAACCAATTTCGAGAAAATTTAATAATAAACAGCTCTGGATGGAAAGGTCAGTAATATTTAAAAATTGTTAGGTATAATAATATATATAAATAAACAGTCATGTTGTCAAGTGCCGTTGAGTTGTAAGGTGTTGTCAATTGCCGAGGTTTTCTTGAATTCAGAAATAAAAATGAAAATTTAATAAAATTTTTTCATTTCTTTCTCAAATTAAAAAAAACCTAACGACAAAAAATCGTTTCAAATGGAAGGGTTCTACTTCCATACTAAAAAATAAGAAAATTTACAAATTACCTAAAAGATATTCTTGTGTTTATGATAAGAAATAAAATAAAAACAAAATTTTGCAATTTATGCAAAAAATATTTCAACCTAGAAATAGATGAAGATATCGATCATTTTTTATGGGACTGCTCATTCTATGAAAAAAATCGAAAATTTTGGATTAAAGATTTAATTCAAATTAACAAAAAAAAATAAAGAATCATTATTTATTTTGTAATTGGTTAATGATAAAGAAAATTATGATTCTTTATTAAAATTTCTAAACAGAAATTTACAAATTAGGGAAGTGCCGTCAAGTGTCGTAGAGTGCCCTAGAGTGACTAAGTTTTTTTTTTTTTAATTTTTGAAATGAAAAGAAAATTAAATAATTTTTTTGTTTATTTCAAAAATTTAAAAAAAACCCAACGAGAAGTGCCGTCAAGTGCCATATAGTTCCGTAGAGTGCCTAGCTTTTCCAGAATTCAAAAGAATGGAGAAAAATCAAAGATTTTGCTCAATTCTTTTGAATTCTGGAAAAGCCAACGGCGAGTTTTTTAATTTCAAAAGAAATAAACCGAAAATTTTTGAATTTTTTTTTAATTTCAGAAATTAAAAAAAACCTAACGGCACTCGACGGCACTTTCTTGAAACTCTAAAATCGTATTTAAAGTTTTTTATCCTAGCTATAATTTAGGCAAGATTATCACTCATCGGATATCTTTTCTTTTAAAAATGAATTGAAAAATTTTTTTAAACAAAGACAAGAAAAAGAGAAAGAAAAGCAATAGATAAAAGAGAGTAGTTTGGATTTATTGGTAAGGGTTAAGTGCTCAAGAGCTCTTAATCTGTTAAAGAGAGTGAGTTTTGAAGTGATTAAATTTGTGACTTCTAATTCAAAGAGTAGTCAAAAGAACCTTTTAATTACAGCCATTAGAAGTATTTTAAACTCAATTTAGTTTTCTGTAATGAAAGAGATTAAAGTAAAAATAATAGTAAAAAAAAAGTAAAAACTTCAAAAAATGTTTTTTTTTTAATTTTTTTCCGATTTGTAAATATTTTTTTTTCTCATTTTCAAATTCTTCGATAACTTGTCTCTTCTCTATTTTTCCGATGAAAAAAAAGAGACCACACGTTTTTTTATTTTTTAAAAATGATATTGATTTCTTTGGAACCAAAACCAAAAACGCTGTTTGGTTTTTGGCATTGTTTTTAGACAAAGATAGAGAATTTATTCAATTTCCAACCTTTAAGGGAAATTTGATGGACTTTTTTTTTTGTCATCTATTGAACAAATAATTGGGTTCCTTGAACCAAATTATTTTTTTCAATGTAGTAAATCCTTGAGCACGGCGATCTTTTGGGATTTATGAGATTAACAACGACGCAAAAAAAAATTGGTTAAACTCTTCTAAAAATAACTTTAAATAACATTTCTAAAGTCGAATTTAATTTGTAAAATGCTTCCTATTTTACCCTAATTGAATTCAAAATTATAAGATCAGAAAATTTTCAAATTTTGCCTGATAACCTCAGGATTTCCCAAAATCTTTCCACAGTGGCTAAAGTACTATCCTAAACTTTTTAGTTTTCTCATCTCTTTCTTATCGGTGGTTATCAAGAATTATAATACTTGTTTTTTTTACAAATAAAAAGTTTGATGTTTAAAAAAAAATACATAGCTAAGTTAAAATTTACTAAAAATCAATATATCTAATTATCATTTTATTTCAAAAAATAGAGTTAATTTTTGAGAAAATTTTAATCATCAAAAAAAAAAACAAAAAATTTCAAGAAAATCATGAAAAAATTTTCAACAAAATTCAATTCCTACTTTAAATTTTACTTTATAATATCAAGGAATTTACCTTCAAAATTGATTTGAACTTTAGTATACTACGGGGTAGTGAATTGGATGCTCCATTGGACAAGAAGAAAAAAAAATCACGAATTATATTTTGAAACACGGATTATAGTCGTTGAGAACGCATTATTTTGATCACTGTAATTGTATTTTATATCGAAAACTCCCGAAATTTTCTTCATTAATAACTTTTAAATATATTTTCCAAATCTAATTTTAACCACTAATATTCATAACAAAATTTTACTGAAAGAAAACGTTTGTGTTTGATTCTGCCAAAACCCATTTTTTGGAAAAATATTAATTTAAATCACCTGAACATACCATCCAAACTACCCTAATCAATATAATCATACTTCGGCGTCTTGATACATACACATGCACCATGTTAATAGTATTTTTCCATTTTCATCTCTTGACTGTTTCCAATAAAGAATTCTCATTACCAAAATAAGTTCGTAAACATTTTTTTATATATTGTTACATTTAACAACTACCCTGTGGAATGATTTAGTTAACATGTGTATCAAAAACTTAGGAGATCTTGGGATTAATGATTAAAATTATGATGAGTAAAATGAAAAAAAAGTACGAAATAAATTTGTTGTAAAGCAGTATTCACTCATAAAGAAAAAATTATTCAAAAAGGAATTTAAAAAAAAAAAACAAAAAAGAGTGTTAAGTGCTGAATGTTAAAAAACAATAAAATTACCAACAGATGATTTGTGATTGAAAACTCAACTTAACAATTAAACTCAATATCATTATAAGATAGTACGCCAATATTTTCAGTTGGGGTTGTTGTCATTCTTTTATTTTGTTTTTATATAGAAACGTTAAAAAAAAATTACCTACTTTTAGCAATTTGAACAAAATCAACTTATCCATATAGGTGGGGGTGAATGTTATACTTGAATATTCGGGAAATCTTTTATGAATCTATAATGAATTTATTTTAATCAAAAAAATAAATAAAAAACTTTTTTGCTTGTCAAGAATTTGGTCTAATCTCTTTCCATTAGACTATTTTATTTTACAACTTTAAAGAGATTTTATAAACAAATTTTTTCTCTTAAAATAAAAAAGAAACATGCTCGATATTGGATAATGCTATTCACCAAGAGAAGTTTTTCTTTGATTGGACAATATAAAAAACAATTAGTATTTGTGCGCTTATTAACCATATGTTTTTAAATTCGATTTTAGAACGCAATCGAACTTTTATTAAACCAAATTTTAAAATATTTAAAAAATAAAAGATATTTGTTTTCTGATATATTTTTTTATATAAAATTTTAAAAAATAAATCCAATCATTCATGATAAATAAAAATTAAAAAAATAATCATTTTATCAGATGACTCATAACCTAGATATACTTCAAACTATTTTCATATAAATTTATAGAATTGGCATTTCGTGGATTTTTTCAAAAAACACTCGAACAAAAATATGATAATAGACTATCAATTTCGATGTGCTCGTTCATTTTTTCATTTGTTCATTTTGATTTCACCTTTTTTGGGTTTGTATATAAATTTTATATGGGGATTTTTTATGGGATGCTTGCAGTTAAAACCGATTCGTGTATACCTTCAATTATTTGTCATATCATTAACAATTCTGTTTCATTAATCCTTTCAAATTTTTCAGAATATTTTGTAAAGCTTTTTTCAACAGACCTTTCTTTAGTTTCTTTATTATTTTATGCAACATTACAAATAATATGGGCTACTTCATTTTATTCAAATTATTCATCAACAAACGATATATCAAAAAAAAAGAAAATTTTAAATCATAATAATACTTCAAAATATACATTTGAGGTATAATGGTTTGTTTTTTTCTTTTCTTTTCTTTTCATTAATATGGTTCTGCAATATTAAATTTACATTTTTTACCCACACCATTATTAAATCAGCCCTTCAATTCAATATTTGATAAAACAATACATCAAAAAATCAAAGAAAATTACTCAAAATTTATGAATTTTTGTTCATAATTGGATTATTTTAAAAGATTTAAACATTTAATATTTGGATTGAATAACAAATATCAACTAAATTTATGAAGACAAAACAGAAATACAAATAATCAACTGGATATCGACCGAAATATACCGACTTACTTTCTTTAATAATTAATTTATATTTATTTATTTAATGTGGGAATGTAAAAAAAAGGCAAAATAATAGAGAAAGGGAAGAAAGGGGTATATATATATATATATATATATTGGATAAAAAATAATACACAAAAGGAAATCAAATTAAAGATGATTCATTGTAATTAGTTATTCTAGACTTTTAGTTTTCATTAGAAAATCTAGAAAAGTTCAATTAGATTTTTCCGGATTTAAAAGAATAGAGAAAAATCATAGATTTTACTCAATTCTTTTGAATTAAAATAAATATTAAACAGAAAACTTCAGGAAAACCTCTGTTAGCTTTTCTTGATTTTTCTGTTTATTTGGAAAATCAATAGATTTTCGTTAGGTTTTTTTGAGTTTTCCGTTTATATCAAAAGGTAAAAAAAACCTAGAACACTTATCGAAATAAAATAGAAAACCTCAAAAAAACCTAGAAAACTTAACAAATAAAATAGAAAACTCCAAGAAAACCACCGTTAGGCTTTCCAAAATTTAAAATAATTGAGTCAAATCAAAGATTTTACTCTATTCAGATAAAATAGTAAACCTCAAGAAAGGTACCATTAGGTTTTTTTTTAATTTGAGAAATAATTAATTTATACAATTGATTAATCTGTTTAATTTGTGAAAAAAATTACAAATAATTAAAAATTCTTTATTTTGGCAAATAAAAATAAAAAAAATGATACTGGCTATCCATTATTTCCAAAGTATTTGGAAATAGATTATTATTATTGTTTATATAAGAAAATATAATGAATTTAAAAAATTAATTTGGTAATTAACTTATAAAAAAATAAATTTAATACAAAAAAAAATAAATCTTTTTAATAAAATAATAAATTTTTATTTCTTTTATTTTATTTTTTTCATTTGCTTATTTCAAGTCCCAAATTGTTCAAAAAAAATAACCGAAATGAGCACTTTTACAATTGAATTTGAAACAATTTATTTATTGGTTACTTAAAAAATATTTTTGACAAGCTTTGGGATTTTTTTCCTTTCTTTTCATTGAGAAAAAAAAAAAAAAAACTGACCATTTGGGAAAAAAAGTGAAAATGGGAAAAATTGATCAACACGGTTTTTCATTATTAAATTGAAGAGAACCTGAAAAATAACAAGTAAAATCAATTCAAAAAAATAATTAAATTAAATTCATAGAATAATTCATTATATTATTTTCAATCAAATCAACAAATACTATTTAAATCTTCTTTATTATCGAAATCATAATGAGTTGTTTTGAAGATCTCAAAAATAGTCGAATTTTTTACAATAAATTTTTTAAAAATTTATAAGTCAAAGAAAAACCCTTACCGAAAGATCAGTATTAAAAACTGTTATTGTGTTTAATCCTTCATTTTTTCTTTCATCCTTTATTTTTTCTTTTATTAATTGATCTTACTTTGAATTTTTTGGTTCTATTATGGTTTGCAATTAAAAAGTTGTATTTCACTTTTTTAGCAGTTTCAACTTTTTTTCTTAAACTGTAAGAATTCTCCAAAAACGTTGGATTTTTTTTTTTTTCTTTTATATCGAAGAGAGATGATTCAAAAAAATTATACCCGGTTTATCTTAAATCCTAAGTTTATTAAGAATTTTTTATTCGTGATATAATGTAGGCAATATTATAACGCACATAATATCTTTTCTTTAAAAAAAGAAATCAAAATTTTTTTTTAAAACAACGAAACAAGAAAGAGAAAGAAATGAATATTGTAATAAAATAAAAAAAAAAGGAAAAATTTTAATTTAAAAAGTTTTATTTATATCCCAAGTATAGAATGTGTTGGTGGGTTGTTTCCTTATCTGCCAAAAAATTCACAATCCCAATAATCTGTTATTTTTAATAAAGAGGTCTACAAATTTGAACAATTATTTATCAAATGAAATAGATTACTTCATTAAGTTTTAAATTAAAACTTGATAAGATATATAAATATCCCTGAAGCGCCGAGTTTTTAAGAATAATAATTCCTTTTCTAATTTTTTTTTTTCAGTTTTTATATTTTTTTTTAATTATTTTGAATTCCCCCTTTTTTTACATTGTTTTGAATACCAATAATTTTTAATTTTTTGTTTTATTAAGAACTATTTTAATATAAATGTTGTGAAGTGTCATTATCGACTGTATCTATTTGACAAATGTATATTAAAAAATTGCAATTTTAATTACTTTTTTGTTTTTTGATAAATTTAGTTGGTTGTAATACATTTCTATTCTCGTAATAGTTTCAATTCGGGTTTTCATAATCGCTAGGTGACGAAGATAGGGTTAAAAGAGACAAATATTAATTGTTTTTTCAAAAATTTTAAAAGATTTGGTGTCTAATCTCAATAGTGCTTAATGGAGAAATTTTTAAGATGATAATACTATCATTTTTTTTTTTTTACAGGAAGTTTTTAATTATAGTATTGAAATCTATGATTATACACTTCTCAAACAATTTTCGGAAAATGTATGCAAATTATATTCATAAAAATTTTTTCAAAACTTTGTTTATTTCAAAAAAATTGAAAAAATTAATTAAAAAAGGATTAGAAGGGGGGTAATTTCTGTAGACATTTGAAGTCTAAACAAGATATTTCAAAATTTACAAATCTGTAGATTCTATAATTTTGTAGATTTGTTCAGGGTGCTTATGATTTTGTTAGGGAACGAATGACCTAGGTTTAATTTCACTATTGTAATTGATTTACTGAGAAAAATATTAGAAATGAAACAAAATTAATAGATTTGCTTCATCAAGAATATCTTTACAAATTATGATTTAAAAATAACTCATAGTCGATGTTTTTTATTTTTGCTTCTTTCAAACAAAATTTGTCATTTTCAAATTGATTGTGAAAAAAATTGGACTATAAATGTTGAGAGGAAATACATATCTACATTTTACAAATACATTCAAATATTTGTATTGTTTAAAAGGTTTGTAAAAGTTTTATTTATAATATTATTATTATCATTTCTCTTCTTCCTTTTTTCGTATTTTTGATAATTTTTTTTTTATTCCGCGTTTTTATATTCTTTTACCCTTATACCTGATTTCTTCAATCAATAAATCAATAAATAAACATTTTTTTTTTGAATTATTTCCTCATATCAATTGAGTTTTTTTGTTTACATGTTTCTTATTTTTCAAAGATCAAAGTTTTCATTATTGTAAATTTCTTTCATAAATTTTTAAAGCTACTAAAAGAAATTATACACCTTACTTTTTTCAAATTAAAATAAAAATTAATATGATTTTTTTTTATACTTTACATTCGAATATTTTCATTTTATTAAAAAAATTGTTGAAATTAAATACTAATTAAAAAGAAAATATTCAAAATCAAATATAAAAAATAACCAATTTTAATGATTGAGTTACTAGAAACAATGAATATATCATGAAAATAGAGTAGAATACTTAAAAATTTTTACCTTTACTTGAAATTGGATATTCAAGTAAATTCTAATTACTACATAATAAACAACTCATTTAATCTTTATTTTTAGAAATTTCATTTTTTTAAAATTAGTTTTATCCATTTTTTTCCAATTTTTTAAAGTTGAAAAACCAGTATATATTCAAATTATTTAAAAAAGTATTTAATTTTTAAAGAAAAAAGAAATCAAATAATTTCGGTTTATTTATTTTTAAATATTTGTTAAACAGCAATATGAAATTTTGAAATTACTCAGTATAAAAAATCGAAGAAAAAACAAAAAAAATATAAACAAAATTTTAAACTGGAAAAAAATATATCATTTCTTTATTCAAAGTACTTTTCGAATCAATTTTTTCTCTATTTTTGGACAAAAAAAACAAAGAGAGAAAGACTACCAAATCGTGAAGTGAAAAATGTTCCAAAATACTTGTATTAAACATGGAAAATTCATCTTTAAATGTCGAGAAATGCTTTTTAATTTGATTATTGTCTAAAAAAAAAAAACCAACCACATTTAATTTTTTCAGTGAGTTAGTAATAAACAAAGATTAAAAGTATAAATAGAATATATTATTATTTATCAAGAATTTTAAAGATTTTCAGACAAATTAAACTATTTCGAATAAGTAAATTAGTGAAAAAAATACCTGACACGAAAAAAATCCCTGACAAGATTTTAAATTGTGAATATTAGTAAAATTTTTGTGAAATTTCTATTATTTACAATCAAAATCCTTTTTTTAAGAATCAAAATTTTTAAATTATAACTCACTAACTTATTAGAATGATGATTAATGAAATCACACTTGTTCAAAACCCCCATTCAATCAATCAAAAAACAAGAAAAAAAATTATCATTTTCCAATTTCTTCTATCAAAACCTCAATAAAACAAGATTCTTTTTCAAAAAAAGTTGATCTACTTCGGCGATTAAACAATAACTCGAGTATTCTAGAGACATCTTACTTTGATGAACTTTAGGTAGGTTTATTACTAATCTCATAAAAAAAATGGTTATTTATAATAAGGATTTTATTGAAAATAACAGAAATTATACAAAAAATTTTCCTAATATTTCACAATTAAAAATCTTGTCAGGGATTTTTTTCATGCCCGGTATTTTTTTCCCTGCTATATACTTTTTCCAAGAACAGTTGGAAACAATTTTTTCTTTTTATCAGACAAAAAAAAAATCCGAGATAAAGAACCAAAAAATCAAATTAAAAATTCTCCCAAAGTACTCTTTTAAAACCTTGAAAATTCAAATTTAAACTAAATAAATAATTTTTAAATTAATTATTTATAATCAATAATTAATAACCCAATTTTAATTATTTTAATGAGTTATTAAAAACACAAAGATTAAATGTCTCAAATAGACTTTACAATTATTTCTCAATTTTTTGAAGATTTTCCAACAAAACAAACTGATTCAAATTAATAATAAACTAAATTCAAAAAATAGGGGCCAAATTTCGAGATCTCGTTCTAGAATCATTGGATTTCAATATGATGTTGGGCAGTTGATTAATGATGTAATTTAAATAAAATTTTCTACTTCATAATTTACTAACCAAACTTTTGACTGAAAAATTGGAAGAAAATAAAAAAAATTTTCAAACAATCAGATGACAATTTGATTTTTTTTTGTTTGTTAGTTTCTTCAATCAAATAGTTTCAGATGTTAATTTTTCTTCACTGATTTACATTTAATATTTTTACATGATGAAAAATTTCAATTTAATTCTCAATCAAATTACTCTTACAACCGAAAAAAAATTCGATAATATCCAGATGTTGTAAAATTTTGGATGATTTTTTTAGCCAAATTTTTGTACAAGAAATGAAATAGATTTCTATCAACGTATAAAAATTTTTAAAGAAGACACCTTGTTAGTATTTAATCTTCTGATGATTATCCATCAACTTCTAGTTTATTGATGATTATTTACAGGGTTCCTCATATAATTATTTTAGTGAGTATAATTTGAAAAACTGGGCCCTTATTTTTTGAAAGTAGTTTACTAATAATAAAAAAGTCATAAATATTATCAAAAAAAATCTTTTTATAATAATATTTCAGTATTTATACTCTTTATATCTGGAATAGAATATTACTGAATCTTTTAACTTACAAGAAATTTATAGAAATTATTGAAAATAAAATAAAAGATCTTTTTTTTCAGATCTTCAGAGATTTAATATTTGATTTATTTTTCTTTTTTTTCATAATAAGATTAAATTTTCAAATAATATTTGTTCATATAAACCTCAGAAATCACTAAAAGTGATATTTCTAATATATATATATATGTTTGGCAATTTTTTTCTTTTTCTAATTATATCCCCCAAATCAATAAAAAGGATCTTAGCTCTTTTGACTGAAAAGTAATTGGGGAAAAATGTATTCTGTTAAAAATGAAAATTCTTTACTCTCAAGTTAATGGATAAATTTGATTTAAAGTTTAATTGAATTACAAATCAGAGATCTTCTACCTTTAGGAAAAAAAAAGTGGGGGGTTTAATACTGTTAAATTCAAAAATAAAGTTTCGAAACATTTTGATTCAACTTCCTTTTTTGATATCCAATACTTGGACATTTTAAAAACATCTTTTTTTGGAACAACAGTCTTGTTTCAACTAATTTACAAGTTTTCTTTGTATTCAGAACAAAAAATTCTTTCTTCAAAGCTCATTAAAACATTTGCAAAAATAGGATAGCAAACCAAAAAGTAAAAAATATTTTTGTTTATTGAAAAGTTTTCCCTTAAGAATATAAATTGATAGATTGATTTTTCTTTTTTGGAATATAGAGATTAATTTTGAATAAAATCACAAGAAAACTTTAAGCTTTTGAGATGAGAAGAATCCAAAATATTTTGTTATTTCATTTTTTTTTTCTTGAATCATTTTTCAAATTAATTCTTCTACTTAAAAAAAAAAAGAGCAATGTCTCAAAAGCTTAAAAAGTGGGTCAAAAATAAAGGATCTATTGTCTCTGCAGAAAATGAAATGGAAGTACGACTGATTAAAGCAACAAATCACGATCACCGTTCACCCAAATTAAAGCACGTTGATTACCTTCTTCAAAAAACAGAAGATGGGCTTGTGACAAATCTCACCATTACCAATAGCATCTCGAAAAGGTTCAAAAAAAAATCTTTTATTTTGATCTTTAAATCTTTGCTTTTATTACATAGGCTATCCAACGAAGGCCATATTAATTTTTTGAAAACCTTTTCAAAATCATATGAAAACTCTGGGTTATTCAAATTGAATCACTTTAAAGATCTGTCTTCCCCAAACGCCTTTGAGTATAACGAGTTTATTCGGAACTATGCTGGCTATTTGTCTGAAAAATTCAATGCTTACCTCCAAACCGGTTATTCTGTGAACCACAACGTAACATCAAAGTCACAGTCAAAGTACTTGAAGGCTCCGATAAAAAAAATTATTGAAGACATCCCAGTGTTCCAAGAGTCTTTGGATTTGTTATTTGTTTGCGAAGTAAGTCTTTCTTTTTCCCATGTGGAATGAAAAATTTCATGATTAAAAAAAAAAAAATTATTATTTTAAAAAATTTTTGCATTAATAACAAATTTCTTTGTTTTTTTTTTTCTTTTAAATAGACCAGTGTAATGAGAAATGATCCTTTATTTGCTGAAGCATTTAGACTCCTAAGCCAAGATATAACCAAGCTTTATAAAATTAGTCATGATTCTTCCTTACAAATTATTGGTACGTTTTTTAATTTCTTTTTTCAATTTTTTTGTTTTTTTCTTGTTTTTGTTAAGGTTTATCTTCATTGGAAAACGAAAAAAAGATTGTTTGTTTGTCTTTTGTAATTTCCAATCAAATACTTTTATTACAAAACAACCATTTCGTAAAAAGGTTCAATAAAATATTTTCAGAAAAAAAAAAAAGTAAGAAATTATTCAAATATAATCAAAAATGTGGTTGGGATCAAAATTTTTTTTGTATTTTTCCTTTTTCCATCTGTTCAAATTAAAAAGCATTTTTCTTTTTGTTTTAGTTTTTATTATTTTAACAAAAAAAGAATTCTCCACAGAGACATTTTAAAAAAGTGTTATCAAAAAGTTTTCAAAATTATCTTTGAATATACCCAACAAACTCCAACAGAGACTTTTTTAAAAATTGTATAAAAACTTTAAAGTACCATTTTTTAAAACGATTTTAGAACCGGAGATAAATTTTCAAGGAAGCAATTAGAATGTTGCTAAATATTTTTTTTAATCATGACAATTTTTTTGAAAAAAATTTGGAAATTAAATATTTTTTACTATTTGGAGACTGATATTAAAAAAAAAAAGTTTCGTCATGGCCAAGAAGAATCCAGTAAAACACCTTAAGGTAAATATGGTTGTGATAACTTGATTTTAATTTTGATGAGAATAAATTTAAAATCCTGATATTTAAATAAAATATCAGAAAGAAATTTCACGAATTTAACAATTATTCCTAAAAGTATCTTTGCCAACTCAAAATTTTCAAATATAATTTTATTCTGTTCCAAAAAAGCTAAATAATAAAGTATTAGTTAGAATTATTTTTACATGTTTTTTAATGTTTACTGACTTGTTAAGGGGAAAATTATTATTTTTCAAATTATCAAATTTCAAAATTGGTCAAATTCTCATTTTATTCAAATTTGCCAATTCAATTGAAATATATCGGCTGTAGGTATTTAAAAACCATTTTTTGGGAAAGTTATGGTTATTATAGGATATTTTAGATTATGTTGAGGTGGGTTTGGGTGGTTTGGATGGTATGTTAGAGAATTTTGTCAAGGATTTTGAAAAAAAAAATAATTAGACCAATTAAACTTTTGTAACTTGTTTTAAGCGGTTATAAAATTTTCCTCAATGAACTTTTTGTTGTTAAAATTGGGTTTCGA
This sequence comes from Anaeramoeba flamelloides, assembly GCA_027625915.1. Classification (NCBI taxonomy): domain Eukaryota; family Anaeramoebidae; genus Anaeramoeba; species Anaeramoeba flamelloides. Next base: position 2,336,744 of record JANTQA010000045.1, read on the forward strand.
ACAAATTTTTAAAAATATTTGGTATTGATCTTTTTAACATTTTGGATTTTCTACAATTTAAGTAATAAAATACTACCAATCGCAAAATAATTTTATTGATTTTTCCTCTCACAACCCTTCAAAACCATTAAAAACTCTCATACCAATGATAATAATCAAGATACTCTTCAAAAATACAAAAAAAATTCAATTTGAACAATTTTGAAATTTGATAAAATTTGAAATTTAATAATATTATCCTTGTTAAGAAATCCTTCCAAGTATTAATTAAAACGTAAGATTTTTCTCAATTTATTACAACTGTTTTTTTTTTGGACTATCGCAAATTTGTAGATTATCACAAGTTTTTAATATTATCAGGAATATTTCGGATTATCAGTAAAAAACACAAATTGATGATAATATGCATTATTGTGAAAAGATAAATAAATCACTAATTTGTCGATTTGTTCTGAAAATTCTAATATTGCTAGTAATCCCTAGTGTACCAAAAAAAAAAAATAAATTTAAAATTAAACCTTTCAGGACATATTATACTACCCTCAAAAATTGAAAGAATTCAAAATTTTTAAAAATGAATCCTTTAATAAAAAAAAATTGGTAATTTTGTTATTTTGTAGATTAGAGAAGTGTTAAGTATTAAAATTAAAATATGATATTGAAAAAAACAGAAAAAATTAAAAGATCAAAATTATTTTTAATTCTGTTTTTACGAACTAATCAACCATTGAATAAACTGTTATCTAATTATCAGATCATTATTATTTATTCAAACTATATTAATGAAACTAACATTTTTATTAAATTTTGAGAAAAAAAATATAAAATTTAATTTGAAAATTAAACAAAAAATAGCAAAATAAATTGTAATGAAAACCAAATTCAAAACAAAGAAATAAAATAAAAAAAATAAAAAAATCTAAAAAATTAAAAAAAAATTTTTTTTTTTAGTCTTTTGAAGTATATTAACAAAATTAAAAAAATGATTTAAAACAATCTAAATTAGATTTCTGAGGAGAAAATTAAAAAATTGAAAATTCAGAGTGATTATGCTCGAATTCTTATTCAATTTTTATAATCGTCAAAAAGATTATAAATCCGTAAGATGACTTCTTCATAAAATTAGTGGTTCTATGAAGCACAAGCTCTATTTTGAATTAAAATTACGAACTTGGTGGTTTTTGTAACTTTTTGAGAAAATGATAAGCAATCAAAAATGATGAATGTGGTTACGAGGATTCTAACATTCTATTCTTAGATTTCTAAGTTGGACCCTTTCACACTGCCCCATTATTGACTCTCTAAAAAGACACTTTTTTTGTACCTGCCCACCTTATTAAAAAAATCGAAAAATATTAGATTAATGAATTAATTCAAATCAATTAAAACAACAAAATTAATATCTTTGATATTATTCAAAATAAAGAATCATTATTAATTTTGTTATTAGTCAATAATAAAGAAAATTATGATTTTTTATTGAAATTTCTAAACAAAAATTTAGAAAATTAGATAAGTGCAGTAGAATGCCAACAAGTGCCAACAAGTGCCAACAAGTGCCTAGGTTTTTTTTAATTTTAGAAATAAAAAGAAAATTTAATGAAATTTCTTTTTATTTCTTAAATTAAAAAAAACCCAAAGGCACTTTTTCAGAATTCAAAAGAATAGAGTAAAATCAAAGATTTCTCTATTCTTTTAAATTTTGGAAAACCTAACTGTGTTTTTTTTTGAATTACAGAAATGAAAAAAAACCTAACGAAAAATTTAAGCAATTTTCTTTTTATTTCTTAAAATTTAAAAAAACCTATCGGCTTTAAGGGGAAATTAATTGACTCCCTTCGAAATAAATAAATAAAAAAAAGAAAAGTTTTTCAAAGTTTTTCAAAATCAAGAAAAAATAATAAATAAACCAGGATTTTCCTGAAATTGATATCAAAATAAATCAAACGCTCTTACCCTAATAAAAAATTTTGGTGTGATATAATTATATCACAAGTTCCAAGCTATCACAACAATATCAAATATAACAAGTGATGTAGATCTGAAAAATATAGCATCATTTTTTATATTTTTTCTTGAGAAAAATAACACACTTCTTATTACGCATGAAAAAAATTTATCACACGTAATACATATTGATAATAAAAAAAAATGAACTAAATGTCATATTCCATAGATTTCACACTGTGGTAGCTAATTTTTTATCTGAGTTGGAAACTTTTTATGTATGATAGAGTTGTATCCCATTTCTGTCTCACTATGATAGAGAATTATTTTTTACAAGTTAACTAAAATAAAAAAAGGTAAAATTATTTGTAACAAATGTTAAAATTTTATTTTATTAGGGTAAGAGCGTTTGATTTATTTTGATATTAATTTCAGGAAAATCCTGGTTTATTTCTTTTTTTAAAAATTTGACAGATCAAAAAACTGCTGAACTTATCACCTAATAATTTATATGAACTCATATACTCATTGATTAAAGAGATCTATTAATGAGGTGCCAAGAGTTGTGTGAAGTATAATATGATTTCTTCAAAATTTGCATTTCCCATCCCAAATGAGATATCAACAAAAAAAAAAATAATAAATATTTCAATTAGATATTAAAAAGAGATTTTTTTTTTATTTATAATTATATTTTATGTCTATTATAATTTCCATTTTATAGATCATTTTTTTTCATTAAGCAAAACACAGGCAAACACATGTTATAAAATTTATAAAATCTATTCTCAACATACAATAAAAATCGAAAAATGGCTAGACATTTCTGAAAATAAAGGGATTTTACCAAATTATGAAGATGAAGAAACAACAGTTGAAGAATCTCTCCAAAAGGTTTTGGATAAAATGAAAAATTATGTAAATCAAATTGGTGGCAACATCAAAAAAAAAAAAAAAAAAAAAAACAACTATTCCTCAAGCTCAGAAGAATCAAAGTTATCAGTTGAAAGTGCAACTTCAGAAACTTCTGAAGAAGACGAAAAAAAATCAGTATCTTCCGAAGATGAAAATACTTCATCAATTCCGATTAAAACATTGGATTTAGATCTAGATATAAAACTGGAAATTAGACCAAAAAATAAAAACATAACCCAAAAAACAAATCAAATCCAAAATCAAAATCAAACTCAAACTCAACCTCAAATTCAAACTCAAAATCAAGAAATTAGCCAAAATAATAATGATCCTTTTGGATTGAATAATATTGTAAATTCTACTTCACAAAACCAAGTTAATTTAATTCCAAAGCTCAATCAACAATCTCAAAATAGCAATATCATTACAAATTCAAATACTAATAATAATGATCTAAATAATATTTTTAATAATAATAATAATTTCAATAGTAATAATTTCACTAATGTGTTTAATAATAATAACAACAAAAATAATAATGATCTCGATGGTTTGTTTGGTAATTTTAATACAAACAAAACTAACCAAACAAATAACATGACTTATACAACACAAAACAACAACAACAACAGCAGCAGTAATACTAATAATAATTTAAATGAGCTAGAAAATTTTGGAGAATTTTTTGTATCGAACCAAAATAATTCAAATAATAATAATTTTCAACAAAGCAACAAAAATTTTAATTTCTCTCAAAAACAAAATTTTCAAAACTTTTCAATTCAAAATAAAAATAATTACTCTAACCAAAATTGGAATTGGCAAACTTCAAATCAAAATAATAGGAATACTTCGAATAATATGAATAATGATCTTTTTTCAATTTCTACACAATCCACAACAACTGTTAATAATCAAGGTTTAATAAATAGAAACCAATTAAATAATAATCAATCACAAACTAATTTTAATTCTAATACAAATACGAATTCCCAATATTATAATCCAAATCAAAATCAAAGAAAGAATCAATTTCAAAATAAACAACAAAACACAAATCAAAATCGAAACAATACATCAAACCATTTTCAACAAATGAAAAAGCCAATTATTAATCAAAGAAAAAAGCAAGATAAATTTTCTAATCTCGTTGATTTTTCTCAATTTTAAAGTTAAAATGTTCATTTCATATTTTAAAATCTTCAATTAGACAGCTTTAAAATTACTAATCCTGTTGATGGGAATTTAAATAGAAATCTAAATAATTTTTATGAAAAGAAAATAAATATTACAAGATTCTTTTAACATTTTATCTTTTTTTTTTTTTTTTTTTTTTTTGGAGAATATTAATAAATTATTCTCTCCCCCTTCTCTTTAAGTTTACAAATACTTTTGATTTATTTTTTCTAAATGAAAAAACATCAAGTTTGCCTCTCTAAAAATAGAATCAATTAATCAATCAAGAAAGTTTATATATTCCAAAATTGACCAAATAACAACATTGAAAGAATTATCCTTTAATAATAATCACTTCATAACATCCTTATTATCTCCTAATACACCAAGAGATACTACAATATCTTATGTAAAAATCATGTTCAAAAAAACTTTTCTTGAAAATTTAATATTGCTAAAAAACAAAATTACAAAACATTATCTAAGAGAAAAATTTTTGATAAATTGCTTGTCATAATAAATTTTTTTCAAGATTTTTGAAATCCTAAATGATGAGGTTTGAAGTTATTTTATATTTGATTTCATTTTTTTTGTTGATTTTGGGAATTTTAACACTTTTACATCTCTTTATCTTTATTTTATTTTTCCAAGAGTTAGAAGTGGGAATTTATTCATTTTTTTATTGTATTTTTCTTCTTTCAATATGTGTTTTTATGAAAAATCCTGTAATTTTAAAAAATAAATTGTGTGTAAGAAATAAATCCTTAATCTAGAATTATTGAGAGAGAAGTGTAAATTACACTCTAGGTGCTCTTGTATTTAAATTTTTGAAGGGAAATTTGAGTATAAAATCATAAAATTCATATTTTTTAATTAACGAAAATAATCTTCAACTTTCACAGTTTGAAATTATCTCATCAGGATTTATTTCTTTGAATGTATTTTCAAATACCAATATATTATTTTTCATAGTGAGGAAATACCCAGAAAAAATGATCAATATTTTCTATTATTTTCTCATGTTGATATTTTAAACATAAATAACAAAATTTATTTCCATTTTATTTAATTATATAGTAATATCTGTTTAGATAATTAGTAAAAGTTATGAATATCAATATTATGGACTTGAAGGATAACTCAAATATTTTTGATGTTTTGTATAAATAACAATTTCTTTTTTTTTTTCTTTTTTTAGTTGACTCCTGTTTATTCGGACTTGTATAATTCAACAAATCATTATATGTATATTTATATATTTTTTTTTGAACAAGTGTCAATTTTTCTGATTTCTAATTAATTTTACGATTGATTGTTTAGATAACTTTTATTATTTTTTCAAAAAAAAGGTAGAGATAAATTTTTCTAATTTATTTTATTATTTGATTTTCTTTTTATTAAAGGGAAATTATCTTAATTTTCAAAATTTAAATTCTGTATTATAAATAAGAATAGGTGTATTTCTGTTTATTTTGTCGATTTCTGTAATATATGGATTAATGTAGAATTTAAATATTTTGTGTTATTATTTGATCATTAGATATTTCTAAACTGAAGTATTTTTCAAGTCAAAGGGGATCATTTGTAATCGGTACAATACATGTGTTTAAAGTGTTTGCATGGATATTCAAAGAAAATAATTTATCTTGAAAATTCCAAAATTGAAATCATTTTTGTACATTTTTTTTTTTTTGACACAGGTAATTCAGTTGTAAAAAATTTTTTTGTAGCACGATCAATAGTTACATTGGTAAAAAGGTCTTATTCTAAGGTTATTTAAACCTTGGAAATGATTGTTGAGAAATCATATTGATTTCTATTGCAATTCTATGAAGATCTTTGATCATGATCTTTGATTAATAAATGTGAAAAATTTTCACGTTCATTTTCGTTTCCTTTTCCAAATAGAGACCACAAATCCCAACCTACTTCATTTGGGGACTTGATTTCTAAAAGAAAAACAGGGAAAATGAAGTTGAAATTTGTTTCCTATTAATTATTCAAATACCAGTAGAATATCAAAATGAATATTCTTGTTTTTCTAAATGGGTACCTAAGAATTTGAGTTTTTCAATTTTTAAGAAAATCTATTGATTAATTAGTTTTCTTTAAGACGAATATCAACAATTCTTTAATGTCTATATATTCTGCTTATTTCTTATTTGTTCCTCAAAGGTCAATTATATAAAATAATTGATATTTGAAAAAAATGTTATGCTCGTTTGACTCAAAAAATAGTTTGTCTTGAAAATAATTATCTAAATTTTTCTGAATCATAAATGGTAGATATTTAGAGATTTCTTTTACAAAAAAGAATCACAAAAATTGTTATAATTTTTACAATTTATTTCACATGAGAATTTAGTTGTAATTTTTTGTCAACATCCTTTCTCTCTACCACTTGCACGTTTAATAATAAATAAAATTTCATAATAAATGGCCCATCTTACATATGAATAATGAATTGCTTTTGTATCGTTTTGAAGTTTTTCCTCTCACAATGAAAAGTTTTCAAGTAAATCTTTTTTTCTCTTTTTTATTTTTTCGACCGTTTTTTGTTAAAATGGAAAATGAAAATGAAAAATTGGAAAGAAGTAACAGATGAATTAATGAAAAATTTGGTTTCAAATATGAAAAAGAGATTAGATTTAGTTATTCAAATGGAAGGTGAATTGATAAATGGGTTTTTTACTTTTTTAAATTTTCTATTTTTTATGTAATGCTTCTTTCAAAATAAATGGCCCAATTTTTTTTAACAGTTTTTTTTTATTGTTTTTTTCTTTTATTTTTAGACTAAAAATAAATATCTCTTGGGTATATTATTGAATGTTAAAATCTAAATTTTTATATTATAATAGATAACTTCAATTATTAAAAATATTTTTCTTTAAAATTTGATTTTTAATGGGCCAATTATTATGAAAGAGAGTTTATGTTTGAAATAATAACAAATTCTAACTTTTATTCTTGTTTTCATGCCGTTTTCACAAATAATTTGTCAATCTGTAACATAAATTCATAAAAAAAATGGAACATATATTGAAAGTTAGGGAAAATTATTGTATTATCCATCGAAAAAAAATCAATTTAAGATTTTCTTAATTTTTTGAATTTACTCAAAAAGTATTTTTTGTGAACAATTAAAATGAAAATGTTATGAAGTTTTTAAACTATGATTAAAAAATTCCTCCTTTTTGTTCGTTATTTTTAGAGATCAATTGACCTCACATTGGATGTTTTTTAATTTATATTAGGAATCATAAATTTTACATCAAAAATTTTTTTCTGTTTCGTTAAATTATTTTTCACCGGAATGAGAATACCCCTAAAGTCACTTTTTTTTTTATAATTTTTTTAAAAATATTGAGGGATATCTGTTACAAAGAAGAAGCTTAAAATGAAATTATGTTGTTATTGGGTGTATATCACATTAATTATAAATGGTTCAAATGTCTCAAAAATCGATTAGTAAAAGTTTGCTATTGTGTGATCTTCATAAATTAAAAATCATCTAATGTATTAGTATAACCCAAGAATTTCTTGAAAAAAAATCTATTTCGCCATAAATTTAACGGTAGAAACATCAATATTCAGACTTCAAAGTTGCAAAATATCTTTCTTTAATTTGTGGAAAAATGTAGATTGGTTGATAAAAAATTCATTATTTTAAAAAAATTAAATAATTAACCAATCAATTATTTTTTTACTAATTATTTTACAAATATTGGAAAAATATTGGAGTTAAAACCTGTTTTATAAAAAGAGTACCAAAATAACCATTCTTTGGGTTTTTAGGTTAATGATTATTGAGTTAATCTATTGAAATTAAAAAATTAAAAAAAAAATTGTTACTTTTGGAAGTTCTAAATTTAAATTATTAAAGACCCGAAATAGCAGTATTTTGAGTTTCTATTTTTCGATTTGGAAAAGGAATTAAAAAAAAAATTTCCAAAATTATATTTTTAATTATGATCATCAATAAAAAATGTAATAATTTATTGTTCAATAAGATTTATAATAGATTTTTTAGAGTCATGTGAACAATGTAACGCTAATATCATTTACACCTAATTACAACCTACTTTGATTATAGACGAATCTATGTTGATTTTAATCCCTTAAGGGATTAGTGTGAATCAAGGAGAAGCCTAAGATCAGAGTATGTTGTTATTGGGTGTAACCAAATTAGTGCTGCATGGTTTAAATGTCTCTAAAAAATCGATTTGTCAAAGTAGTAATGATATTTGTTAATCTTTATCTGATAAAAAGGATCTAATGAATTAGTAAAAAAACCCAACAATTTCAGAAAAAAATCTGCATTTGGCCACAAATTTAAAGGTTGAATAATCAATATCCAGACTCCAAAGTTACAAAATATATTTCTCAAATTTATGGCCAAATGTGGATTAGTCGCCAAAAAATTCAAATATTTTAAAAAATAAAATAAAAAAACTCAGAGAATTTTTTTGACCAATTATTTCTGAAATATTAGAAATTTATTGATGTCAAAATTATCTTTATAAAAAGGAAAACAAAACTAATCAGTCTTGGGGTTTTAATGTTGTGATTATTGAGTTAATCTTTGAAATAAAAAAATTACAAAAAATAGTTACTTATGGAAGTTCTAAATATGAATTATTAATTACTATAATACTATTATTTTGAGTTTCTATTTTTATATTTGGAAAAGGAATTAAAAAAAAAAATTCTCAAAATGAAAATTTTTAATACTATTATTTTCCAATTGATAAATGAAAATTTTGATTTCAAGTTCTCAAATTATTGTACAAATTATTTGATGAAAAGACCAAAATATCTACACAAACCCAATCAGAAATGATACTTTTAAAAATTGTACTAAGCTTCTTTATTGGACTTTGATAAGAAATTTTACAGAGCTTAACTGGATTTTAAACATTAGTGATCATTAGTAAAAAATGTAAGAATTATTGTGTAATAAGATTTATAATAGATTTTTTAGAGCTATTTGAGTAATGTAGCGCTAATATCATTTACCCCTAATTACAAAATACTTAAATTAGTGTTAAATATAAAATAAATGGATCAAAATTTTCATTCAGCTTTCAATAAAATCCATTCCAAGAATTAAATCAATCAGTAAAGGTCCCGATTCTAAAAAATGTAAATTAATAATTTAAGCTTCTTTTCTGAATTAAAAAATTGAAAAGTTACAGATGAATAATAAATTTTTTTTTTGGAAAGATGAACGGAAATCTTGTGCAATTTATTTTCAAACAAATAGTATAGATGAATCTATCGTGAAGTTAATCCCTTAAAGACCAAAAAATTGGAATATAAATTTTTTTCATCTTCTATTCAATAACATTTACAGTTTATGATGGGATCTGATAACCATTTTACGGTTATTCATACTGGCGAAAATTTTTTTAATAGAAAATCATTTTCAATTTATGGTAATTTTTCGTGGTTGGGTTGGAACTTCTAAAATATTAAAATCAAAATTTGGCATGATCTAACAAGGTAAAAATTGTGGAAATTGTGAAAATTTCACATTTTTTTTAAAAGAAATTCTACTTGGACAAATATTTCTTGGATTACATAACTTATTCATTTCTGTAATCTTTTTTTCCATTTCAAGGCAAATAATCACTAAGGGTAACTTTAAAACTGAAAACTCAATCATATATTTATTGAGGTGAATTTTGATATTGAGGCAATATTTGAAAAGTTATGGTTTGTTTGATCTCTTCTGATTACGAAAGTGGTGTCTCCAAAATGAGTATGTGTTTGAAATTTATTGGAAAGAGCGTTTTTTCGGATTGGCCGAAATTAAAAAAAATTTTGATTTGATTCGAAAAAAATAATCAAAACCTAAATCCATTTACAAGCACCTTTAGTGTAAACAAACGAATTTCTTGGAAAAGCGTGCGAATTGTTTTGGAATTTCACATCAAGAACGAACAAAAAGAAAATGGTATTTTCGATTATGAAATACTTGAATGGGGAAAATTGGTTCTTAATAAAAAAAAAAAATAAATAACAAAAAAAGAAAAAGTATCAAAAAGCAAAATAAGTTACAAATAGATGTCTTTTCGAATAAAACTAAAAAGCATAAAAAAAATCGTTAATTAAACTGTTTGTTAATCAAAATTGTTTTTAATCGATGTAATTTTTTTTTCTTGCTCTTGCAAGGTGCTTTGTATTTTTGTAGATCGCCATATCTCTTCTAATTGGTTCTCAAAGTTGTTTTTATTTGCGTCGATCTTTCGTTTTAAAATATGGTTTGTCTTTTGCAGCTCCTGGTTTTGCGTTTCTAACTCTGAATTTTCTTTTTGTATTTCTTTTAAATCGTTTTCCAATGTCTGTGATACTTTTTCGATCTCTTGAAATTTAATTTTTGTTTCTTCGTGGAGCTTTGTCAGTGCTTGTTCGAAAATAATTTTATATTTTTCAAGTTGTGTACTCATTTAGTGTGATTAGTTTTTGTTGATTTGTGAAGAATATTGAAAAAACAAGATTATAAAAAAATGTGTTTTGAGTATATAATAATATTTGTTTATTAGAATTGGATGAGTGTTGTGGGTATGTTGAGAGTTTGTTATTGTTTGTAGGTTGAGTGTAAACATTGTAATAGATTATGTGTTGAACAGTGAAATATTTCAGTAAAGTATTTGTTTTGTGTATCTGAAAGTAATGAGAAGATTGTTATTTGTAAATTAGTTAGAAATTTTTATTAATAAACTTATTAATAAAACAAAATAACTCATAGTTAATGTAAGGGGCGTATAGCTCAGTGGTAGAGCAATTGACTGCAGATCAATAGGTCCGGGGTTCGACTCCACGTGCGCCCTTCTTTTTTATTAAGTTTTTGTTATTTTTTTTTAATATTTTCAAAATAAAAAGAAACTGAAAAAATTAACAAACTTCCTTCTTCCAAACTAAAAAAGTTTTCCTCACTTTTAATTGATTTCCTGATTTAAGATCGAAGTTTTTTTTTAATATGAGACTTTTTTTTAAAAAACAAAAAAACAAAAAAAGAAAAATGATCACTTTGGTGAAAGAATCATTTTTGATTTGTGTAGCTGATAAAAACTAAAAGACAATGGTGGAAAAAACACATTTAAGAAATAAAGGACAAGAAAGTTGATGAGATGATTGATAATAAAATCAATTCAAGTTTACTCGTACATATCACTTTGAAACAATTTTTCAATTATTTGAATAGTTAACTCAAGAAATTCTTCATCCTTGGGGTAAATTGGATTCAATTTCACTTAAAAATCAAAAAAAATAAAACAACATTATCCAATAAAAGGTTAAGGGACAAGAAAACTAAAAAAAATTTATTGGTAAATCTAATAGCAAATTCAAAAAAAAATATATCTCTTGAAATTTAAAAATTATCTAAAATTTCTGATGACTACAAAAAGACCAAACTATCTTTTAAAGAGATTTTCAGAAATGAATTATTTTTTTAAAATTAAGATCCATTTTTCTCGATTTACAATAAAGCCCAAAATCCATCATTATTTTCAAATTATTTCAAAAAAAAATATTTTCTTTGATATAAGAAGAAATGAAATCTTATTGAATTGTGAAGGAACTGTTTAAAAAATATACTTTAAAAATAAAACCTCAAAGTTTTGAAATCATCCATTTTAAAGAATTCTATAATTCCAAAAAATTCAAAAAAATAAAGTTAAAAAAAGTTCCCAATTTCTAAAAATCAAATTCTTATTTTAGTATATCCAAAAATTAAATTTTTGTAATTATAAATTTCCAAAGGTCTAAATTTCTTCAATTCAAAAAAAAAATTGGACTCTTTCAGTACAATTTCAATTTATATGATTTAATCTAATTTGTGGTTCGATTGTAACCCACAATATTTAACTGAGTAAGTGTTTCAGCACAATATTTCAATAAAAAGAACTAATTTGAAAATTGAAAAAAATGAAAAAAAAATCTTTTAGACCTCAAAAAGAGCTAACAATTAACACTTCAAAACTAACAAAGATTCTTTTAAATTTATATATTCTAACGTTTTAAATCTTAAACGAGTGTCGATATTTGGTTTTTTTTTATCTAAAAATGTCCTCTCTTTTGATTTTTGGTTTTTAGAGATTGATCTTTCCTCATATTTTGATCGGTTTTTAATTACTATTATACACTCTAAAAAAAAAAACAAAAAAAAATGTGATTACCAAAAATAATTTTTAACAGTATTTAACATACCCTTAAATTTCTTTAACATACATTTTGATGAAATTTTCAAGAAATAGCCTGAAAAAAAAAATTCAAATTTTAAAGGAAAATTAATGAATGATTTTTCAATGAAATTTTACTATAATATCATTAGAGGAATTTTGATGAAATATTGATAAAAGATCCTTAAATTTTCAATGAAATCCATTAAATGGTTTTTTTGGGAATTGGGGTATAATTATCATTATAATACTTAGTAATATTCATTCGATTTTTATCATCATATTAACAATTCAAATACAATTGGAAAGATGAAATATATTTAGACACTTATTTAAGTGATTTAAATCATCATTTTAAAATTTTAAAATGAATAAGAATTGTCAAAACTACTTTGTTCTTCAGTATTAATAGCAATTAATTCAAAACATCGATTTTTTTATACATTTTTTCTTCTTTTTTTCTGTTAATTAATGCAAAACAAAACATAAAATTTTTAATTATATATATATATAAATATATATATATAGATATAGATATATCTTCGATTTACAAGATTTATTGTTGTTATTTGAACTTGTAATAATAGAAATTTTACTTGATTTTTGATATTTTTAGTTTTCTCTTTTTTTGTCATTTTATTGTTTTTGGTTTTTCTATATAAAAAAAAACAATAAAATCTCAAAAAAATAAAATTGATCTACTAACTTCCAAAATAAAATAATAAATAGAAAGGCCATGTCTTAAAATTAATTTAATCGTTTCAAGAAGCAAAAAAATGAGAAGCAATAAATATTAAAAACCTTTCATCTATTGTATCTGAATATATCTTTCTTTTTACATTTTTATTCCTGCAATTTTTCGTTTATTTTTTCTAAATCTTTGGTAGGAAACCAAATTTCAAAATTAGGAGCAAACTTTTTTTTTAATATTTTTTTCTTTTTTGATTTGCCTTTCGAAAAATAGAGTGATTACACTTTATTTTTAGTTATTAATCTATTTTGGTTAGTATCTCTAAACACTTTAGTAAAATACATTATTATTAAAAAAATAATACAATTAAACAAATTTTTTAAGGATGAAAAATCTACCACTATTTTTGAAATTAAGTTTATATCTTTTTTCTTTTCCAAAACAATCTAATAATAAATATTTCCTTTGAAATTTCAATAAATTTCACTATTTTTCATTTATATTATTGATTTATATTTCAACATTTTTCATTTAATTCCATAGAATTTACAATAGATGATTTTCTTGGTATTTCCATTTAACTTTCATTGGCTATTTCAATAATTATACATTAAATTCCAATATAAATAATTCAATTGATTTTCATTTAGATTCTATTTTATTTTCATCAAAGTTACCTTCAGAAATAATCTCAAGTTCAATTACTTTTTATTCCTATATATCTAGCCATTTTCCCCAAATTTGTGTTTTTATTACCGTCAGTTCCACTTTTAAGGTACAAATTTTCAACGAAATTTAAGGCACAAAAAAAATCTCAAATTAAGGCACAAAATTAAGAATCTAGTAAAATAACTTGTAAAATAAAAAATTACAAATTTTATACCTTAATTTGAGATTTTTTTTGTGCCTTAAATTTCGTTGAAAGTTTTCACCTTAAAAGTGGAACTGACTGTAACACTTTTTTATAAATCACATTACTCACAAAACAATAAATAAATAATTATCAATACTAATAAATCATGAGTGTGTTAAAATTTTAGGAGAGAGCAAAACAAAAAAATACATTAGTAAATTTGTTTAAATTCTATTAGGAATAATGATCGATCAAAGGTTAGATAATACCAACTAATTTTATTTGAGTTATTCTATTTGGTACAACTCAACTTTAACATAATATCAATTATTCAAAAAAATTGATCCGACGAAACAAATTACGTAATTCAAACAATGAAATGAAAACAAAAACTAAAAGATGAAAAAATGTTTTTCATATTTTACAAAAATCAAAATTATCTTCAATTTCAATGAAATTGTATTATTGTGATTGTTTGGAACGTTTTAGCTGTGTGGAAAATTTTGAATTTTAGTTTATATTGAAATTCTGTTGTTATTTGGATACTTTTTTAAAAAAACTCTATTACCAATTACTTAATTATTAATAATTTAATTAAAAAAAAGTAAATCATTTTCAAAAAAAATGTAAACAGTAAAAAAAAAAAAAAAAAAATGAAATCATGATTATTATTTTAATTATTATTAATTTCAAAAATTTAATGACTACATCAATAACAATAACAGAAAAATAATTTTATTTTTAATTAATAATAATTCTTGGATTAAATATCTTTTTTAGATATTAAATCTTCTCTTTTTCTATTTTATAAATTAAAAGTTTTTGAGTAAATAAATCTATAACATTATCAAAATCACTTTCCATATTTACATGGAAAGGTAAAGATTTAATAAGTATGGCATTATTAATTGGTGGCAATTTCACGTCAGAAGGAACGATTAAATAGGTGATCTGCTTACCCGAAATTGGTTCAAATTTTTCATATGAGAATTTTTTAACAATTTCATTTGGTATAACATCCATTTCTAAGGAATTGGTTAATAACGATAAATTTTCAATTGGCATACCACCTAAATCAAAAACATTTACAATATTGTAATATTCTGTTGAGTCAAGAATATATGAAACCGGCCGCAAAGCTAAAAATGTCCTTGGTGGCATATATGTATGGAAGAAAATATAATTGGTTGTAATGTTACTGGTAACAAAAATTACACCATCTTTGTTTGGCGATGGGTAATCGAGTGGCTGGTTAGGATCAAGATAGCCAGAATTTGGGTTTTCATTTTCGTTTTTTAATTTATAGGTTTGATATATTGATGAGTCTGATTGCAAGTATAATAATGAACGTAAAACGCCACCTTGATGAAAGATTCCATAAAAGGATCCCACTAATAGATTGAAAATTATCCAAATAATAAAGAGAATATAAAATATTTTTGATTTTCTTTTTTTATTTTTTTCGTTATCGATCTGTTTGCCAACAAATAATGCTAGCGGTGTAACTAAAGGCAATAAAAAGCGAGGTTCTTGATGTGGTGCAATTGAAAGGAAAAATAAACCAGAAATTAAAACACCGATTGTTAAATAATATATACAATTTGATGGAACTTCATTACTCTTATTACATTTAATAATTTTTTTTTTTGTTTTTGTTAGTTTTTTGTTTTTCATCTTCATTTTGTTTTTTTGATCTTCTTTACCTTTTTTTCCATCTTTTTTTTCTTTTTTGAAATCAGTTTCCTTTTTTTTATGATTTCCATTTCTGTTCCCATTCCCATTTCCATTTCCATTTCCATTTCCATTTTCTAAATTTGATTTTAATGATTTTATCAAAATATGAAAAATTGATCTTTTCTTTGAATCATTCAAAATTTGTTTTATAGATTTTGGTAATGAAAAGAGCAAATATTTAAAAAAAAAATAAAATGTGACGATTGCAATTGGTCCAAAGAGCAGTGGATAATTTACCAATACATGTAAATACCTCGGATGTGTTCCATGCTCAGCTAAATTTGCTGGGTCTAAATTATATAAAAAGCTATTTAAAACACTAAATGTTAAATTTCCAGATAATTTTAAATTTTTCCATGCAGAAGGTTGTAATAAAATCATAAAAAACATTTTTAAATTTATATAAGAATAATCATCATTTTCAAGATCTAATTGCTGTAATTTTAAGGAGCCAAAATAAAAACTATCAAATAAAATTAAAAAAAAGCTTGAAATTAAGATTCCAACAAATGCCTCGAGAGCTGTATAAAATAAATTTATTAAAAATGTCTTAAAACTTGTTGAATATCTTATACATTCCAAAAATAGTAAGACCACAATTGGTAAAAAAAAAATTGTAAATGTAAAACGTGTAAAAATCCCAATTGTAAAAATGATTCCTTTTTTTTTTTTTTTTTAAAATTTGTTTTTTTTTTTATAAAAGAAAGAAAAGTAAAAGAGTATTTCAAAAATAAATAAAAAAATTATTAGAAATAGTGTCGCAGTATGAAAAATAAATAAAAGAAAAATACATTTACAAAAAAATCAATTTTGATTTATCTTCTCTTTCAAAAATCACAAATACTGATGTTCTAATTCCTTTTATGTTATGTAATACTTATCAATCATCAAATTACAAATAGAAATAATTTCTATTGATAAATTCTAAAAAATTTTAAAAATTTTTTATTTCGAGTTGTTTTTTATTATAATTTTTTAACTTTGCTTCGAATAAAGAATTTTATTAAATGTAAAAGTTATGAAACTTTGTAAAATTAGTAGCTCTTCAAAATCTTTGTTGAAATGAAATATTTTAAAAGCAGAGTTATCAGGATTTAGAAAATGAAAATTGAATTAAAAAGTTTTTTACTTTTTTTGGATCTATTGGTATTTTCACAGAAAATAACCTTAATTATTTACATTTATCACTATTACTGTTATTTTCCAAGTAATAAATGGAAATTTTTATTTCTCAGTTCCCAAAATATTTTACTGATTATTTCCCTAATAAAAAAAGTTTTTTATAACATGTTATAAAGGTGTTGTAAAAATGTTATAAACGTTTAAAATGTTATAAAATTTTATAATAACAACTTTTTTAACATAAATGTATGTTATAAAATGTGTTATAAAATTTGTAACATGTTAAAAGCACATTATGAGAATATTTTTTTTAAAAAAATATTGAAAAAATCATCTTATAAAAGGAAATTTTGTTATAGAAATGTTAAATAGATGATTTAAAAAAAGTTTTTTTTATTAGGGTTTGTTGGACAAGAAAAACACAAAGATCTTCTCAAACCCAATTAGATCTGATATTTTCCAGAGATTTAATTAAGCTTCCTTATTTAACTTTTGAAATAAAATTTTAATTATTATAATTTGGTTTTAAAAGTATACCAACATGAAAAAATAAAATTGAAAAGTTTGAGTTAGATAGAACTATTACTTTACTTTAACATTTCATCCCTGGTTAATAAAGTTTATTTACAATATAATCAAAATTACAGAACTTCAAATTCTTGAGGCGATTTTATTTATTGCTGTTAGTATAGCAACCTTTTTTAAAAGTCTCTAATCGAGAAAAAAAAGTTTTTTTGTTGTAAAACAACACAAATAAAAGAATGCGTTGAATTTTAGTTTAATTTGACTTTGGAAATATTTACTTTGATAGATAATAAAGAATATTTTTGAAATTAGTTGTACTCATTTAATAAAACTGAAATAGAGAAAAAAAATCCTTATTATAATTATTTGCCGTTTAGATTTTCCAGAATTTAAATGAATCGAGTCAAAATCTATTGTTTTATTCTATTCTTTTGAACCCTGGAAAATCTAACGAAAAGTGCCCGTCAAGTGCCTAGCTTTTTCAGAATTTAAAAGAATAGACCAAAATCTCAGGTTTATTTTTTTTTTTTTAATTTTGAAAAAAAGCTAACGGTGGTTATTTTTTAATTTGAGAAATAAAAAAAAAATTGAAGAAATTTACTTTTTATTTTTCAAATTAAAAAAAAGCTAACGGAAGGTTTTCCAAAATTCAAAAGAATTGAGTATCATCTTTGATTTTAATCTCTTCTTTTAAATGTTGGAAAACCTAATGAAAAGTGTCGTCAAGTGCCGTAGAGTGTCTAGATTTTCTTGAGGTTTTCTGTTTTATTTGTTAAATCTATTGATTTTACAAATAAACAAAAAACTCAAGAAAAGCTAACGGCGGTTTTCCAGAATTCAAAAAAATGGAGAAAAATCAAAGATTTTGCTCAATTCTTTTAAATTCTGGAAAAGCTAACGGCGGTTTTTTTTTAATTTAAGAAATAAAACGAAAATTTCTCAAATTTTCTTTTTATTTCTTGAATTAAAAAAAACCTAACGAAATTTCCAACTGGTCGAATTCAACAACTCATTTTAATTATAATTATAAATTCCGGTTTGAAGAAGTTTTAAATTCTCTGAATTCCAAATAATTTTATTGTTAATTCTTTGGTTAAATTGTATTAGTTTATCTAGATAAGGTAGAGATAACTTTTTGAATTTATTTTTGAAGTAAATTTCTTGGTCCTATACACGCAATTTTATTTTAATCTTTTTGTTTTAAATTTGTCTGAAATCTGACTTTAAGTTTTGAAATAAAAAAATAAAATTTCAATTTTTAAAACGAAAAATTTTTTATTTTTATCTGAAATTACCAAATTTTCGTCTTTAAATTCAAAAAATCTCTAAATTTTGTATTTTTGAAATACACTCATATAATAAACATTATTATACATAACAATTTTGAAAAGGGTTTATAACTTTATTAGATATTAATGGGAATTGAAGAAAAAATGAAAATTTTCGGTAATATTTTTTTCATTTTTAATTCTAAAATTTTTGAAAATTTTATTTGGCTTAGTGAAGAGATTATTTTAATCTATTTTTTGAATAGTCTAGAAAGAATCATATTTCTCAATTTTCAAAATAAAATCAAATATTTCTTTCAAAAGATATTGCTAAATTAAATTGAAAAACTGATTTTTTTTCGGTTTTTAGAATATTTATTTTTTATCATTTTTATTTTTTTTCATGTTTGAGTTTTAATATATACATTCCCTGTTTTTTTCGGCAAATTGTTTTAGCATTTATTATTTTTTCTTACTTAATGTTAAATCAAAAGTTCATTCATTGTAACTAATTTCAATAAAAAAATACCCCAAAAATTGGAGTTTTTTCATAAGTTGGTAATTTTGAAAAAGGGGGTATTCGTATCTTAATGAGTTTAATCGCTATCTTTTCCTAATTAGATAAAATTATCATAACTTTAAAAAAATAATTTATAAAAGATGTATAACAGAAATTCAATAGGTAGTTTTGGCTAACTTTAATTTTCAGAATTTATTTTTTCCTTGTAGTGAAGTTTTGTAGGTTTTTTTTAATTCTTGTTTTTATTTCGAAAATCAATTGATTTTCTAATCTTTGAAAAATATCAAGAAAGAATAACACGGAGTGCCGTAAATTGCAGTCAAATATTGTAGAGTACCTACTTTTTTTTTTTAATTTGAGAAATTAATAAATAATTCTTTCAGAGCCAAAATTATTGATTCTCTCATTTGAAAAATATTTATTAAATTTGAAAAACTTTTAAAATAACCTTTTAATTGTGAAGAAAAACGATTCAAATTTTTTTACTATTAAATGTTAAAAAAATCTTATTGGAAAATTGGATTTTCCAACTGTAGTACTACGTTTCAATCTCGGGGAGTGTTGATTTATTGTGTTATTTTACTTTCACTTCTCAAAAAGAATTTTCATTCTGAAGAAATTGGATGAAAAAATCCTAATTTCAAAAGCTTAAACCAAAAACGTGAGAACAAAAAAAAATTGTAAAACAGATTTTTGATTGAAAATTTTAAAAATAAATGACTTTAAGGGAATTTCCAAGATCAAGTTCAAATTTTAAAACATTTACAACCTGTAATAGCGACTTTTAAAAATTTTTGAATACAGCTTGAGAAATTTGTTTGGGTTTATTGATTTGAAATGGAAATTATATCAAAATCAAAATCAAATTTTGGTAAAGGATCTATGAAAGAACCAAATTGGTTAAAATTAATGGAATTATGAAAATTTAACATTTTTTCTGGAAAAGAAATTCTCAGTGGTCAAATTTGTCTCAGATTATCGAACTCATTCAACATGTTTTTTAGATACAATTAACCTGTTTCAATCTTAAAACGTAGTCCTTAAATTGTAAAATATCTTTCAAAATAATTTTTGATCAAAGATCTCTTCTTAAGGGCTAATAATGTTTATCATAAGTGTGGTTATTAAAAAGTGTAAAATTAGCAAATGTTTAATTTTTTTGAAAAAAATTTTTTAATGATCGTATATTGTAATTTGTTTGGTTAACTGAAACATTAAAACCTGTGCTTGGTTCTAAAGTATCGTCGCTTTTTTAATATAAAATCTTCTTTTGAATTAAAAGTTCTCTTGAGAAGAAATGCAAAATAAAAGGATGTTAATTCTTACCTAATTTAAAGATTTTATTACCCTTTCCATTTGTGGTACTTAGGCTTGATCTTTCTGTTGCAACCATTAAAGCAACGGCCAAAATAATGGCCTCTATTGTATTAGAAAAGGTACGTGTAAAGAACAATACTATCCAAGAACAAGATATCCACGATAAAGCACCAGAAGCAGAAATGCCCATTCTTTTACAAATTTTCATAATCGCCAGATCTTTTTTGAAAAAAAGTAAAAAACAAAACAAAAGAAAAAAAAAACAAATAAGAGAAGAAAAAGAAATAATAGGAAATAAGGAGGTAAAAAAAAAAAAAAAAGCACGACTTAAAAAGAAGGTGTTGTGAGCAAAAAGATCAAAATTTTACCTATCAAAAGACTATAAATAAACATTATTAATCGAGGCAACAAAATCATTGTTTCTGCATTAACTAAATTGAGGCCTATAACAGATTCTATTAACCGAAGCGGTAGATATGCGATACCAGTCGTTAAATACGGAATGGCTGCACTACGACAAGACCATTCAGGTTGAAATTCCCAGGCACGATGCGCAGTAAATTTAAAGACATCTGAGGCAACGATCTCTGGGTTTTGGAAATACTCGTCTGGGTGGATATAACCTGGAGAGAATATCGTAAAAAGTCTGATAATAATCGTCCAAGAAAAAGGTAATATTTCAAGCATTAGAAATGCCATTAAAATTAGTTTTGTAAAAGTATAAAAAATGAAAGTTTCCTACTTTTCCAATTAAGGTAGTTTTAAGAGTATTGGTGTATGACAAGAATTGTGTTTAAGAACAAGCTAGGTTTCGCTTTTGAATCACAATTATCTCTTGTTTTGGGTTTCTATTTAAAAATGAACAAGAATTTGCTTTAGTATTTAAGGGAAAGTTAAGGATTATTCGAATTTTATGCTCTGCGAGGGTTTGAATACCATACAGTAAATATTTCAAATGGTTAAAAGGTTATAGATTTTGAAAGTCAAAATATTGCAATTTTTGGGAATTATTAAATGTTTTCTTGAAAATTAAAAAAATATTTTGAGATCCAAAATTTAACTGAATTTCCTCAAAAAACATTGCAAATTTTAATTACTAATTTTTTACATATTACTCCTGTGACTTTCCACTTCGTATATTTATATTTCAAGAGTTTAGTGGAATGGTATCAATATACTTTAATATAAAGTGGAAAGTCACAGCAAGTAAGAGGTTAAAAATTAGTAATTAAAATTTGCAATGTTTTTTGAGGAAATTCAGTTAAATTTTGGATCTCAAAATATTTTTTTAATTTTCAAGAAAACATTTAATAATTCCCAAAAATTGCAATATTTTGACTTTCAGCAAAATCTATAACCTTTTAACCATTTGAAATATTTACTGTATGGTATTCAAACCCTCGCAGAGCATAAAATTCGAATAGTCCTTAACCTCCCAAAAATTTTTTGTTAATTAAATATGTTATAACCTCTGAGGCTTGTTTAAGATTGACTCTGTCTTATTCCTTAAAAATATGGAAAAGAAAAATCATTGAATTTCGCTTGAAAAAAGATCAAAGAGAAAAGAATTTTATTAACTATTTCTCCTCGTTTAAAAAATTGTTTTTTTGTTTCATTTATTAAATTTATCTTGGAAATTAGTTTCTCAAGAAATATTTGATTGAATTAAAAAAATTACTTATTTCATTTTAAATTAATAAGATCTCTAAATACGAGAATTTTTTTAAAATTTGTTTATCTTTTATAATTCTTTTTATTTATTCTTCAATGATCAAAATAATAAGTTTTTTAGTGATTGATGATTTCAACTGATAAATTCAAAAAAACTTTCTCAAGTTCTTTATTCAAAGTTATGATAAAAATTTATAAAAAAAGATGAAACTAAACAAAATTATTTTTTGGTTTAAATATTAAGACATATTTAGAAATAAGTTTCTTTTTTGGATATTTCCCAAATTGAACTGTTTTGGAAGTAGAGTTTGAAATTTAAATAGATAGAAAAAATATGAAATTTCTATATAAATATATAACCTTTCCAACTCTACTATGGCAATTAAAGGGACAGAGAAATTTATTATCTATTAGAAAACTTTATTATTTAATAAAAACCTTAAAAGGGTTTTTAAATTCCATCATAAACTGTAAAAATTTATAATTGAAGAAAAACAAATATTTTATTCCTTTTTTCGGTTTTTTGAAATTGGGAAAAAAATTAATAAGAAGATTTACATTAATGAGGATCTTCAATTTCCAAAATTGTTATAATCTCGGGTTTTTATAATTTCATAACAATGATCAAAAGATACTTTGAATTTTCCATGATTTCTGTGATTTCTTTTATCGAGTAAAATAAATTTTTGTCACTTTTTTAACAAATAAAATAACTCTATGATATAAGAGAAGTTAAGGATTTTTTGTTTGTTGATATGAGAGAAAATGAATATTACAGCCGTTCCAACCCTACAGTGAAATTTGACAGACATAGAAATTGACTTTTTTTGTCTCTGTTAAACACAAAAAAAAAAATCTTATGTTATACGCTATTACAGATTTTATGGTCTGACAAAGTTTTTTTTAAAAAATTCCTTATGTGATTCAAACTAAGAAAAAAATCTTGTTGTTTATTAAACAAATTCAAAAATCCAAAACAAAGATTCTCAAGAATGGAGATCCAATTTAGTAATTTCTTTAAAATGGTCCTGCCTTTTGATTTTTAGGTGTTTAGAAATTCAAGATCCTGAAAAAAATTGAAAAATTTTTGGAAATTATTGATTATTTAGAAGGTTTATATTGAAAAATTCAAATTTAAATTTTTTCTCTATGAGAAATTTTTGCTCTCTTATAAAATTTCACCGTTTTTAATAGGCTATCACACGACCATAAAATCCTGTCATAGAAATGAAAGTATGACATAGAAAACGAATTTTCTTTTTATCATAGATTTCACGGTTGGGTTGGAAGGGCTGTATAGAAGACCCAAACATTAACCAATCAAAGAAACTGATAATAAACCTGGAAAAATATGGTATTGGTTTCTTAAAGTTCGATTATTTAAATAGAAATTATAAAAATGAAGGATTAAATTGCAAATTTTATCTCTAAAAATAGAGTAAATTTTTATGAAAATTTTTAATCAAAAAAACAAAAAATTTCAAAAAAAATGTGAATCGTCTATGGTAAATTTTCAATTATTTGCAATCCTTATTTAAATTTTACTGAACATAGCTGGATGTTTACTTTCAAAATTGATTTGAACTCAAGTATACTACATGGCAGTAGATTGGATGTTGCCTTGGTACAAGAATAAAAAAAAACACGGGTTAATATTTTAAAACACGGATTCTAGTCTTAGTGTCGCGTTATTTTGATCACTGTTGAAAAAAATTTCTCTTTTAATTTTCCATAAGAATTATTCTTAACAATCATACTGTACTTTCAAATCAAAAACAGTCTGTGAATTATTTCTTTTCCCTCTAAATTATAATTTTGAATTTAATTTTCTTATTATTTAAAAAAATAATGTAAAAAGATAAAATTGTGAGATACCAAAAGCTGTGTTTAAAAGTGAAGACTAAAAGAATTATCATGTGTGAACCAAATTAATGAAAATGGGTGATTATAAAGTGTTAAGAACCACTTCTAAAACTTTTAGGACACTTTTTAAAGGGTTTTCTTAAAAAAGTTTTTTAATTTTTCGGTGTAAAAATAACTTTTCGCAAAAGAAAAGAACTGATCTTTTTTGTGACAGGTTTGTTTCCTTCAACAGTCATGTAATCTTTCTAAATCACTAAAAACCAGTAAATTTTTTCCCTTTGTGAATTTTCTCATCCATATGTTTTGTTAAAAAGTTATTCAATTGAAAATCCTTCATGATCTTGGGTTTGGTGATCACACCGAATCTTAAATCAGCCCCGAAGTGTGTTTATTGAATTTTCTGAAACCACCGATGTTTCCCCAAAGAGAAAAAATTAAAAAAAAACCAAAACCAAAAAAGATTTTTGTGTCTTAAAAAAAATCCCTCAATTCTTTATTTCTGGTGTGGTTAAAAAGAGAATTGTTCAAACACAAACAATTTTAATTATTGTTTTCGTTGCCGCTGTTTTCATTTTCTATTTCAATTTGTTTCTTATTTTGGTTGTCATTTGGGAAGGTCTTTTGTTCATTTTCAATTTCTGTTTTTTTTTCAATTTCTTTTTCTTTTTTTTGTGTGTTTTCTCCTATTACCTTTTGGTTTTGGTTTTGGTTTTGCTTTTTAATTTTCGAGCTTAGTTGAGATTGGGATTGTGATTTTGAAAGAAACATTTCCATTTCTTTTCTCCCAAAGCTTGTGACCTTTCTCAGCCCACATTTTGTTGTTTTCAAAACTCCTGCTTTTTCGAATTGATCCATGATTGTTCGATTGATCCTTCCACCTGATCTTGAAAATTTCTTATGAAATGATCTTTGATTAGTTTTTGTTGAGTACATACCATTAAAGCGATAAACTCTTGATCTTGAAAGTAAAAATTGATCGTGTAGAAGAGATGCTGCTCTAATATAAAACCTTTTTTTTTTTTTTTTTTTTTTTGTTTTGGTTGGAGAAATTAGGATTTTTATTGTGTAAAAAAAAAGAATAACAAATCAAGAGAATATTTATCAGCAAAAATTTACCAGTCATTATTCGAATGCCCAGAATTGAGTTCTTCAGAGAGTGACCAATGAGGAACTTTAATTTTGCCTCCTTTTTTCAAGTGATTGGCATAATTGGAAATGAAACGATAAGGATCAACTAATAAACTTTCACTCTTGTTTTTAGAACGGTTCGAGAGAACAGAGATCATTCCTCGTGATTTGAAAATTGGTTTTTACAATTTAAAGAAAGTAATAACAAATTATTTATTGGTGGTATGTTAAAATTTATTTAGTTTGAGAAAAGAACGAGAAAAAGTGATATAAAAAATAAAAAAAAATAAAAATTCAAAGGTAAAAAAAGTTTAAGCTAATAATTGATATATACCAAACAAACTTCAGTTAAACAGAATTGAGATATTGATCGATTGAAATATTTGGAGGTTAAAAAAAAATTAGGAATTATTTTTTCAAGTTTCGCACAATTAAGAAATTTAAACCTTTTTAGAAAACAAGAAATTTGATCAAAATATTATTCAATTTTTGTATTTTTTATTCTCAGACAATTGATAAAACTTGAATGTTTGTGTATTTTTTTCCATTAATTCAATTATTTACTTGGAAATAATTTTAGTTATGATTCGATTTTTTATATAAGATCTGGGTAAATTTATAAAGAACTATTTTTCCAACCTTATGATATTTAGTTATTCTATTATATAAAAGTCACTTCTCAAAAAGAATTTTTATTTTGAAGAAATTGGATTAAAAATTAAAAGTTTCAAAGAAAAAAATCAAAAAAGATATTGTAAAATAGATCTTTGAAAATTGAAAAAAAAAAAGACTTTAAGAGATTTCCAAGTACAACTTTAATTTTATAAAAAACATTGCAACCTTATAGAGTAACTGAAAAAAATATTTAGAACTGCTTGGGAAATTGTGTTGAGTTACTAGATTTGAAATGGAAATTATTATTATTGTAAAATCAAATTTCGGTGGGATCGCAGAAAAATCAAAATTTTTTAAAAATTTATAAAATTGTCAAAATTTTGCATCATTTTGTAAAAAGAAATTATTCGTAGGCAAATTTACCTGAGATTATGGAACTTTTTCAAGGGTTATGTTTGTAAGATTATTCCAGTATTTATACCTGAAAACCAAGTTTTTAAGGTTTAAATCACTAAAACTTAAAAACAAGATTATCTTGGATCTGGTCTGGGGACTTGTTATTTTGGTTCTTAGTTGATGTATGTTCAGTTAGGTATTAATTATAATATTGGTTAAAACTTGTAATTTTTTTTTATTATTGTTGGTTCAATTTTTATTCGATAAAGATCATTATTTTTGTTCTGTTTTTTATCATCTGAACTACTTTTTGAGAATCTAATATATAAAAGTTTTCAACTATGAAAATAAAAATGTCTTTCAAATTCCTTTTTTTGTTTTTTTTATTTTAGGGTATATAATATTCAAATTTAATTGGATACTTTACTAGTTCCATTGTAGTTAGAATTTTTTATTGTGAAAAATAGTTCATACTGTAATTATTAATAAATTATAACTTTAAAAATTTATTTTCTTGAAGAATTGTTTTGAAAATTGAAAAAAATATTTTTTTCTGTTCAATATTTTGTTTCCCGAGAAGTATATTACTTACTTTGTTTGTATTCTATTATTAATAATTAAGATTTTTTCTGAAAGTTTTTTTTTCTTTAGAATACTTAAAATATTACATTTTTATACTATGTATAGAAAATTTTATTTCAAAGTAGTGGGCACATTTTATCAATTATGTGTAACTTTTTTTTCAAGAAATTGAATCTAAAAAGCAGTACTTTAACTAAATAGAATATTTTTAGAATAAATATAAGAATTTAATAAATGCTAGTATCACAATTATTGTCATTTTAAAAAAGGAAATTAAAATAATGGAAAAAATGATCTAGAAAAAATATGAAAAAAAAATATTTGAGGTATCTCAAAAAATAACCTGTATTTTTATTCCTAAACTTATTTTCAGAAAGGGGTCTAGTTTAATTGAAGAAATAAACTTTTTTTCAATCAAATAGGTCCTAAATTTCTATCCAATTATCAATTTTTTTATATAATTAACCTTTGAAGAACAAAAAAGTAATAAGTTGGTTTTTATATATCGAAGAATAATTGATATTCGTATCAAATAAAACTAATAATTCAATATTTTTCTTAAAAAAATAATAAATTCAAATACCGGGGCCACATTGAGAAAGGTAACAAGGTTTGTTCAGGATCTTCAATAGAGATCAAATAAAAAACCCAATAGAAATACCTAATGATTTCAATAAAATAATATTCACTATTTCAATTACATTGAAATATCAAGTTGTTACCAGGTGACTATTGATCATCAAATAAAAAAAATTAGCAAACTTTAAATTATCAAAAAAAAATGAAATAATGAATAAAAATGTGAAAACAAAAATTTAAATTTTGAAATTTCTAAAAAAAAATTGTTTTTCTTATAATACCCATTTAATCCCTTTAAAATGAAAAGATTCACTTATACCACTACTGGGTTCATTTGATAGAAATTCTTTTATTTCAAATAATTTCTCTTTCTGTGTATTTATATTTCGATTATTAGTAATATAAAAGTAAGATGTTTATTCCTAATGATTAAACCAATGGATATTATTTGTATTATAAAATAATTTTATTAACATAAACTTTTTTTCTATCCAATTGACTCAAAAAAAAAATCAAAAAATCAATTATTTTTTGTAATTGACTTTCCAGAATAAATAATAAATAATTAGAATAATACTGATTAGAGATAGATTATAATATATTTGAAGTAAAAATACCCCCTTTAAATATTCTAAAAGGGTGAAAATCTAATTTTTAAAACGATTTTAATTTAAAATAAAATCATCAATCATTAAGTTAATCAATTTAAGATTGAAATAAAGTACTAATAGATACCAATATGATTTTTTCTACATTCTTTTTCACTGTTTAAATTATATTTGAAAAAATAAGTTTTTACTTAGTTTGCTAATAGTCTGATAAAAAAAAAATAAAAAAAAAATATGTTTCGATGAAAACAATTTTTAAAGGAAATTAAAAAAACAGATGAATTGAAAAAAACAGTAAAAATGTGAAAAAATTATTTTCATTATCAATTTTCTAAAATTAATTTTTTTTTTTTTTTTCTCTAATACCCATTTAAACGCTTTTTCCATCTGTAATTCATTCTTTACAGCTGGTTTCTTTTTATTTGAACATAGCTTATTTTGAAAAAATGAAAACACAAGTAAAAAAAAAAAAATTTTATTTAGTGGGGGGTTCAATGATATGTTAATTCCAATAAATAAATAATATGCAAAAATGATAAGGATAACATAGATTATAAAAGTAATAAAATACTACTATAAGAATTCTACTTAATATTGCAATTTTATTCTGATAAAAATTAAAATTAAGTTAACTCAATTTTATTTATCTTGACAATTTTATAAATTCTTTCTCATTAAACTGAGACTTTATTTGTAATATCAATACCTCAATATGAAAAAATAATAAATTTTAAATATTTATAGAAAAAAAAAATTAATTAAATCATTGAAAAATATAATTATATATTATATTAGTTGCTGTATAAAAAAATAAAATAAAATTTGTTTTTTTTTGTTTTTTTTTTTTTTCAACATTAAATAGAAGATTTTCAGTTATTAATTAGAAAAAACAATCTTTAAAAAGATTGATAAAAATAATATTATAAATAATTGTTTTTTTTCTTATTTTTTTTTTTTTTTTTTCATTTTACACCGAAAATTCAGATTAAAAAAATCCAAAGTAAACTAAATTTCATAATAAATGGCACATTTTACATTTGAATTTTGAATTGTACTTGTATTGTTTTAAGTTTTTCGCATCACAATGAAAAGTTTGAACTTAAATCATTTTTTCTCTTATTGATTTTTTCCCACAATATTTTGTTAAAATGGAAAATGAAATTGGAAATTTGGAAAGAAGTAATAGATGAATTAATGAAAATTTTGGTTTCAAATCTGAAAAATAAATTAGATTTAGTTATTCAAATGAAGGAGAATCGATAAATGGGTTTTTTTAATTTTTTAAATTTTCTATTTTTTATGTTATGCTTATTTCAAAATAACTATCCCAATTTATTTCAATTGTATTTTTTTTTTTTACTTTTTTTTGTTTTATTTTTAGACAAAAAATAAATATCTCTTGGGTATAGAACTGAATATTAAAATAGAAATTTTTATATTATAATAGATTACTTCAATTATTAAAAAATTGTTTTACTTTAAAATTTGATTTTTAATGGACCAATGATTTTGAAAAAGAGTTTAGGATTTTAAAATTGAATTATGTTCCAATAATTTTTGAGTTCTTTCTTTCAAATGTGAAGATTTATTTTTTTTTAGAATTCCTTATAAATAATAAAGTTGTGAAATTTAGATGAGCTTATTAAGTTCAAATGGTCCAAAAAGAAAATAGTATAGTTTTTAACAAAAGTTGTAAAGGTTTTTATAAAATAGTTCTTATTTTAAAATCATTTTCATACTGTTGCCAAACCAAAAAAAAAAAAAAAATAAATGAAATCTGAAAAAGCCTAGATGATTTTAAAAAGAAATAAATTGTTTTCACAATGATTGGTTTGGGATTGGATTTTGGATTACATTTTGAGAAAAAACGAAAAATAGGAAAAAAAAAGTAAAGTATTATTGTTAATTGGGATGCTTATTGAAATATAAAATAGGATCAATGAATGAAAGAAAAAATAACTGGCTAGAGAGTGCATTAAGGACTCATTACAATAACATTTTTTATAATAAAACCTTAGAGGAAAGTTTATTGTTTAAGATTTATTATTCAAAATCTGTTGAAAAAATTGAGTATTTTTATAATCTCCAAAACGACAAATGGAACATCTGTAATCAAGTATATCCAAATTATTTTTATTGACTTGAACCAGAATGTTAACAAGTAGATTATCATTGTTAGTTAATTTGTTTCTTCTTTTAAAAATGTTTTTTTTTTGATTTCAACAAACCTTTTCTCCGAAAAATCATATTTTACATGTTTTCTCAAAATAATAAACAAGGAATGGTTGAAACAAAAAATTCTAAAATATAGTATATTTGTGTCTTGGAAAACTTTTTCTGATCAATTAATCGTTTCAAGAATTTTCACAATTGGTTGAACAGAATTATTGAAATTAGAAGAATGTTTTAAAAAAGTCTGTACAGAGAAAGATTTTCCAAAAGGTTATGAAAATTAGGGTTATTTAAGTTAATTCTCAAAATTGTTTAGACACTTTTGAAAACAAACAAGTTTGGCTTTTTTCAAACATACTATTCAAAATATAGGATGATTAAAGATCAAAAATTTGAAAAAAATTAAAATTTCAAACAACATTTTTCCAGTCAAAACTTTGAATTCCATTAATTCAATCCAAAAATAGAGTTGGAGAATATTCCAACTTGTTTCTGAAGTAAAAAAGAAAATCAACAATTTTAAAATTCAAAAACCAACACATCACAAAATATATTATAATTAACGAATTTATCTTTGGAAATACATTTGCGTTCAAAAGCTCACAGAGAAACTTAAAAAAAAGGTTTCTCGAAAAGTGGGAAATTGAAGTATTTTTTGCAAGTTTATGAGAAAAATGGGAATAAATCGATTTATTAATTTATCATTTTTAAAAATTTTTTTTATTTTACTTTTTTTATTAGAGGTGAAGAGTGTTGTTGAAAAGAATTTGGTGTAAACCAGTCAAAAATTAAGTATTTTTAGTGAAAGAAATCACCAATTCTTCAACTAAACGGTCGTAAAAATAAAAAAACAATTACTAAAAATTTTTCCAATTCTTTGAGAAAAAGAAAACCCCAAAGAAACAAAAAGCAATTGCAAAAAAGAAAATTCAAATTTTTCTCACAAAAAACAAAGAACTTCAACAAAAACCAAAATAAATAAGCAAACCAAAATAAATGGCTGAAAGTATTTCTGAATTATATGAATTTGTAGAGGTTTCATTAAGCGAATCAATTCTTACTCGCCAAACACAATTAATTCATCGGCTGGGAACATTTGAGGTCCCTGATTTAGTTCATCTAGTGAAGGAGCATGTCACCAAGCAAAACGAATTAACATTACAAGGGTTTTATCATCATGTGTGTGGAGTAGATTTTTCATTGGGCGTAAGTGCTGTTGCTGCGTATTTTGGATCCCTCTTGTCTCGGCAAGAAAAAAGGCAAGGCTTTTTGGATCGGACGTCTTGGAGGATCATCTCTGGGACATTTTGTTCGTATGATCCGTTCAACAGAAGGGACTTGAGGGTGGAATTTTCGTTGCCGGGCAATTTCCGGGTGTGCTGGTTGGGGCTGGATGGGAGAGAGATTGAGATCACAACTGAAAAGCAATTGAAAAGGGCATGGGAGTGTCTGTATGTTGCGTCCTTTGTGCGATCGTCCTGTACGATCCCTGCGTTTAAAGAGTTTCGCTCATTAATCGTGCTGAACGATCTCGTCACAAGCCACCGAACAAGGCTACTTCGGGATGAATCGGCTGTGCTCCGTGCAGTTAGGCATGTGTATAAGCAATATAATCTCACAAAGCTATGGCGAAGGCACGACAACGAGATACCGTCTCAGGCGATCAACGTTTTAACATTTGCGATCACAAAATATTTTTTTGCAGACCGCAGGTACGATCAGTGCGCGAAATTCTTTTGGCCCTTATTAACGAAAAGCTCGGAATTCGCTGTGCAAATTGCTAAGTCTTGGATTAAGGCGGGCCGCCCAGCGCAAGCAGTTTCTCTGTGTGAGACTGCGATCAGAGCAGCAATCAGCAAAAAGGATGACGAAAGTAAGAAGAATAAACAACAATTATTAAATAGGGAGAGGATTATTGAGAATTTTCAATTAAAACAAAAACAAAAACAAAAACAAAAACAAAAAAGTCATTCAGAAACAACGAAAGAATTGAAAAAAAAAACTCCAAAAATGGAAATAAGAAAAGAAGAAATTACAAGACATAAAAAAAAAAAAGAAGCAGGAAAGGCAAAAGAAAAAGTAAAAGGCAAAGAAAGGGGTCAAAGCAAAGGAAAGGAAAAGAACAAAAAAATAGGGAAAGAAAAGGGGAAGGGGAACGGGAAGGGGAAGGGGAAGGGGAAGGGGAAGGGAAAGGGAAAGGTAGATCAAATCAATGAAAAGAAATTATTTAAAAAATATAAAAATTCGATTGCTGTGTCTATACCTTTATTTCGGCAATGGGTGAAAGCAATGTTAAGTGTCGGAAAAATCGCCGAAAGTATTGAGATTGCCACTTCATTATCAGAAGCACTACCTTTTGATATCCGAACTTTTTTGTTACTTTCAAAAATCCATCTCAAAGAGAAGAATTATAATAGGGTGCTTGTAATTCTAAATAATTTGCCCTGTAATAATGAAAATGAATTAGATGAGATTAAAAAAAACTGTTCAACAAAAGCTTCGAAAAGCAAATTAGATAACACAAATATCATAGATAATGATAATGATGATTTTAATTCAAATTATTATAATAATAATAATAATAATACATTATCAAAGAATAATAACGGGGGTAAAAGAAATAACAACTCGGGCAACAGTGGGAAAAAACATAAAAAAAGGTTTGGTTCACTTTCTTCAATGTGCCCCAGTCCTTTACGTATTACCCAGCCAATGCACATTTCGTTTTCTACCCCATATTTTCAAACAGAAGACAATTATAAAAAGGCAAAAAATAATTCGTCAATATTTGGCAATATGCCTGGTGAGCTTATTAAAGATCAAATAAGTTTTAAATTTTATCAGATTTTATGTAAATTATATTCTCTTATTGGTTGGAAGGCGTTACTTCAAGTTAGAAGTGAAGTTTTTGAATTTTTAAAATTTGACTCTTCTGAAAAAACACAACTAAATAAGCCCAAATGGTTTGGACACAAAATTAATAAATTGGATTTATTACAAAAAACAATTATTAACGAAAATAATTTATCAGGTCAATTATCAAAATCCACTGAAAGTGAAATATTTATTAAAGATGAAGATTTAATAGAGAATAGCAATAAAAGCAAAATCCCTAGCAATGACAATACCAAAATATTACATAAAAATAATGGAAATATTAATTCAAATGAAAAATATATCAAAATAAATGATGAAAATTATTTTGATATCATGTTCGAAAATATTGGCTTATCATTTAAAAAAGCAATATTTAATAATCAAGAATTTTCTTATAAACTTGATAAAGATTTGAAACTTAAAAATAATAACCAATATGATCATAATCGGACAAATAGCCTTGATAATAGGAAGAAAATTGTCATTGATAAAAATAAAGAAGATAATCAAAAGAAAAGAAAAGAGGGAAAGGGGAATGGAAAGGGAACAGGTACAGGTACAGGTACAGGGGAAGAGGAAGGTAAAGTAAAAGTAAAGGGTGGGAGAAGGGAAAAAACTTTACAATTGGAGGGATATTTAGCCTGTTCAGAAGATGAAAATAATCAGCAAGATTCAAATAATGAACAAGTTTATGAATGGGAGCTTGAAGAAAGGTGGTTTGAAATGAGTGAATCGGAAATTGAAGATTTCCAACAAAAATCTCAAAAAAATGGACAAACCAGTCAACAGGAGCAGTGGGAAAAGGCGCTCAGTGATCAGCTTGAGGAAGAATTTTCAGGCTCGTTAGTTATTACAACCCCAAAGGTGAAAAAACGGAATAACAAATTAAAAAATAAAAGTAATTCCAACAATGACAAAAAAAAAACAAAAAGGCAACTGCTGTCTTTTAAAGAGCGTAAAAGTGCCCCATTTTGTAAATTGTTTGTAGTCGAGCAGTTCTCTTATGAAAAATGGTTTGATAATTTATTCAATTTTTTATATAAGGAAGTAAAAATTTATACCGAAATCAAATATGAACAAGAAAATAAATTCTTTATTAACGAAGATCGTATATATCGAACAACCTTAGACTGGGAAAGATATGGCGATCTTTGTATACGGTTAAACCAAAAAAAGGATGCAATATATGGCTATTATTGCGCAATCAAATCGTCCAGAAAATTTGGTACCTTATCTTTTTGGATTTCTTTAAAATTATTAAAAATTTTTTCAAAGGAAGGATCAATATTAAAGGTTTTCCAAATTTCTAATTTCATTTTGAAATCAGAAAAAGTCTTTCTGAAAAATTCAGAACAGATTTTTATGATGCGAAGAGTTTTAAAATCTTCCATTTTTGAATTAATACGAAGAAGAGGGCTAAAGACAGTTCAAAAATTTTTGGCAAAATATAAACACGATATTTCAAATGATATTGTAGAATTAATTGAGGCGGGAACCATATTAAAGGTTTATGGTTACGATCGATAGATAATATTTTTTTATTTTTTTTTTTTTTTTTTGTTTGTTTGTTTTTATTGAAAAATTTTTTTTTTTACTTTTTAAATATTTATTTGTTTTTCATAAAAGATAGAAAATATTTTAATTCATTTTGATAAAATAATAATACATGCATATACACAAATCTTTAAAGCTTTATATAAAATTAATTCATCTTTTCTAATATTTTTCTGCAACTTCAATCATTAAAAAGTTTATTTTTTTATTTTTTTCCATTTTTTTTCAGACCAAAATTTCTTTATATTGTGAAGAAGAACTACAAATGAAAATATAGGTTGACTAATTGTTAATATGAAGATAATGAAACATGATAGTGTTAATAATTTGAAAATAAAAACGAAAAAGCATCGGGAAAAAAATACCTAAGGGTTAAAAAAAAAAAAATAAAAGATTTTCCAGTCAAAAGAGTTTTGTTCGACTGGGTATAATACAAGTGTTTAAAGTATTGAATTGATAATAGAAGAAATAAAATTTATTTTGGGAATTTGAAAATTGAAATTATTTTTTCACCTTTTACTTTTTTTTTCATTTTTTAGATTTTTTTATGATAGACATAATTCAGTTGCAAAAATTTATTAATTCTAGATCTATAGTCTCTTGGTAAAAAACTTTATTTTAATTTCATTAAAACATTTTAAATTATTTGAGAAAAAGAATATTTATTTCTATTGGGATTTTCTTTGATCTTCAATTGAAAATCAAAATGAAAATTGTTCTTTTATTTCAATTTGGTCATAGTATTAGAGTTTTTCAATTTTTAAGAAAATATAAAGATTTATTATATTTTCACGATGTATGATACCAACTATTATCTGATTTTTATTATTCTGCTTATTTATAATTTATTATTCACAGCTCAATTATAAAAAATAATTGGTATTTGTAAAATATTTTAGAACTCTTTCAATAGAAATAAAGTATAGGTTAAAAGAAAAAGAAAAAGAAACTGCATGTAATAAGACAAATACCCCAAAAGCAACATTCATAAATACCTAAAAAAATTAAATAAATAAACAAAAAGCGTCTTATCTTTGATTTTTGGTTTTCTTAATTAAATGTTTTCATTGTTTGATTGTTATATTCTTTTTTTTGCAAAAATTGTATTATAAGCCTCTGCTTCATTGTTTTTTTCTTTCTTTTTTTTTTGTTTTTCCTTTATATATATATATTTTTTATCAATTTTTCGATTTATTTTTTGACCAAAAAAAATATAATAATAATGTGGATGTGCCGTTCTATGAATAACGATGAAATAAATAATTTTACCCTTAAATTTATGAAAGGTGATTTGGAATGGTTTAAAAAAAGTGTTAGAAAAAATATAATTCTTTCTTTTTTACACTCATTTTCACAAGATTTTAACAAATAATGTGTAAATATGTAATATCAATTCAGAAGAAAAAAAATGAAATAGATTTGAAAGTGGGAAAATTTTAGTGTATTATCAATAATTAAAAAAAAACTAATTCAACATTTTTTTTTATTTTTGTCAACTTTTATCAAAAATTATTTTTTTGTGAATAATTAAAAGGAAAATGTTGTTAAAATTCCTTATATTGTTAGAAAAGATTGTAAATAAATAGTATGCAATTCACTTAGTAGTTCATTTTATTTCGATAAATGATTTTTTATAA
This sequence comes from Anaeramoeba flamelloides, assembly GCA_027625915.1. Lineage (NCBI taxonomy): Eukaryota > Anaeramoebidae > Anaeramoeba > Anaeramoeba flamelloides. The sequence continues at coordinate 2,372,680 of JANTQA010000045.1, forward strand.
CGAAATATGATAAACATATAAGCTATTTCCAATAAAGTGGGGTATTTTTATTTTAAAATATATCTTTAAAGCTCAATATTCAAAAAAGTATTTAAATATCCAAAACCATTAATTGCCATTTATTGATTCTTTGAAATAATTCAATTTGTTTCTTAGTTTTGTATTGCATAAATAAAAGATATTAAATTATCAGATCTCAATTTTATCTGATATTTTTTAGAAGTTAAAATTGGTGTTTGTTATTTTCTTTTTGATCGAAAAAAGTATTTAAAAAACTTGTTTCATCTCGAAAAATTTTCAAATAGAATTAAAAATATATAACTAAATTTTATTGTTTAAAAAATCATTTGTGACCTTTCCATATTTCCAATTTTTTATTGAAATTGGTCGTACATTGTTTTCACAAAAAAGGTGCTATTTTTTTTTTTTTTTTTGGTAATATTTTATCCAGTATATTTTGAAATAAATACCTTATTTATTTATCCAATCGGTATTAATAATAAACTTAATTTGGTATTGTCAATTAATGAATAATTTCACTAAACAAGATGATTTTTTATGAAATGTAAAAAATAAATACAAGTATTTCTTTGGAAATACCTTATTTACTTTATTGGATTAAGATATGTGCTAGTGTTAAAGATTTTTTTGATCAATTTTCAAAAAAAAAAATTTAAAAACTAAATTAGGTAAAATATTTTAATAATAAAGTACTTCTGTTATCAAAAAAATAATTGATAGCTTCTATAATATGTATTACTTCAATTGTGAATGAAAAACTATGTTGAACACGAGATTTATGATTTTTTTTTTTGAAATTAATTTATTATTTATTGTGGGTGTACATTGAAGTTTTATATATTTTCGATTTATTTATTCAAGTCAGTGGGGATTGAAAGTGGGATAGTGTATAATTTACAGTATTCATCATATTTTTATCAATATTTTCGAAAAATCATTTTGATAAAAGTTTTGTGAAAATACAACACTAAATGAAAAAATATTTTAATATGATGTACATTTAATTTTTATGGTTTAAAGTGTCCAAAATTAGTTCACATAGGTAAAAAATAGATAATAAAACTAAAATATCAAATTCGGAAAATATTTTTTTGAATTTGAATTAATTATTAGTATATATTAGATAAAACTTTGAATTATTAACGAAAATACAATATGAAATCAACAATTATTTTTTTATCAAATTCAAAAATTATTTTTTTTGGCCTAATTAAAACAGTTAAAAGACACACAGTAATTCAATTGCCCTTAAATTTGTAGAAGATTTAGATTTTTACAAAATATGAAAATCTTTTTTTTTTACATTTTCTTTTTTATATTTCGTTAATTCAATAGAGTAATATTTTTATGTTCAGTTAAAAAAATGAGAATCTTGGATATTTTGCAAAAATCATATGCTTTTAAAATGGGTGATTCTATCTATATTTGTTGTTAGTATCTCTACCATTTGATCGATCAATAATAATTAGTGAAATTACAACAAATTAGCTAATTTTTTTTTCAGTTTTACTCTCTCCTAAATTTTAACAGACATTCTTGATTTATTAGTATTGATAATTATTTATTTTTTTTTGTTGTTGTTGTCTATGTTTAAATTTATATATAATTGTTAATCGTTTAATTAGTAAAATTTTAGAATTCAATATTTCTTCCGGGTTTTATAGTTAGTTCGGATTCTGAGTTCTAAGTTTTGAAAGAAATTTAAGGGTCGAGTCATTACAGTGAATTTTTTTTTTTCTAAAAAGGAATATACAATTTATATTTTTCATTGGTAGCCTAATACCAACCAAAAACCAACCAACCTATGGAGTATGATCGATCTCCAAAAATCAATAACTAAAGATTAGAACATTTTTAGAAAAAAGCGCCACGGGGCGATACTCAATTTCCAATTAGAATGGTTAGAATAGAAATTTTGAAAACAAATATGTCAGTTTTGAAGTGTCACTCTTTGAAAGTTTTTGGGATCTCAGTGATTTTTTTTTCTTTTTTTTTATTTTTCAATGAGTTATTTTTATTGTAAGAATATTATATAATCCTTAATTATTCAAATTTAGAGGTTTACTAAAATAACAAAAAATCAGATTAAACCGAATTAAATTGATTGCAAACTTCAAGAAAGCAATTTGTTTTAAATTAGAGAAATTTAACAATTTGAAAATAGAAAATGAGAAAAGATGATTTTTTTTTTTTTAAATTTTGATTTTTGGAAATTGAGAATTCTTTAAAATTTTTTTTTTTATTTGAATTTGTTGTCAAAGAGATTCTTGTTTTAAACTTTTTCATGATAATTGAATTTTTCCAAGAGATCCTTTCATTTTTTTTTTTTTTGAATTTGAATTTTGTCAATCAAAAGAAGGGCAATTTCACAATACCCTTTTTGGTCTCAGGTCACTCCTTGAGTATGGAGAAAATTCACGATAAATTACTAGACTCTTGTTTTACAAAATAATCTAAATTTAAGTTTTATTTTTCTGAATTATAAGACACCAATATTTTTACTGAAATATCAAATTATTTGTCTAAATTTGAAAATCTTCTTGTAAGTTAAATGGTAATTAAAGATTGTGTTTTAAGTGTGGAATTGGTTGTATTAAATAATGTTGTGTTTCAAAAAATACTTTTTGTGAGTTAAAAAGTTTGAACCTGGGTTTAGATTCTCATAACGTTTCTTGGGGAAAATAATATCATATAATTACGTGTGTGTGGGAAGGGATTTGTTAAATATAGAAAGTGTCTCTAATTTATTTCTAGGTTTATTGAATATTAATTAAAACTTCTTCTCTAGCTGCATTCGCGATTTAAAGAAAATAATCATTTCAAAAACAAAAATTAATAAAAAAATCAGAAATAATTCAAAAATTAAAAAATCTACTCTGTTTTATGATTCCAGTTCCTACAAGTAGATGAATTATGGCTATTTTCTCTTAAATTTTTGAATTGTCAGGAAGTGTCTATAAAAATATGAAATCTAGTTACAATTCAAATTTTCAGAATAAAAAAAGATTATTTTTTTCACAAACCTTCCCTTTTGGAATTAGTAAACTATAACTAATCTTCTTGTAAATCTAATAGAAAATACAAAAAAAAAAAAAAAAAATAAGATGTCTTAAAATTAGAAATAACATAAAAACATGTGTTCTGAAATACCAAAAATATCTTTAGAGTCTATTGTCAGAAATGAATTATTGTTTTCAAAAGTTTGATACATATTTTTTTTTTATTTTTAAAAAGTTAAAAATTCAGTATATTTAGCAATTATTTCTAAAAAAATCTATATTCTTTGGGGGTCATGGTATCCGATTGTTTATGTGGGAAGTTGATATAAATACACTTTACAAATAAAATACAAAGTTTGGAAAAACTCAATATACAAAATCTAATTAATTTCAGAAAAAATACAATAATCATTTAAAACTTGAAAAAAAATCTAATTTCTTAATTCATGAAAGATATCGATTTTTATATTTTTGTTGAAGAAAAGAATATGAAAAAACAACAAAAATCAAATAATTCGATTAAAAATTCTTACGAAATACTTTTTGACAGCCTGTGGTTTCCAAATTATAATCTTATGAAATAATTTTTAATTTGATTATTTAAAATCAATAAATAAAAAATCTTAATTCTTTCAGCAAAATCTTCAACAATCCAAAGATTGATTTATCAAAATACTTTACAATTATTTCACAATTTTTTAACGATTTTCAAACAAATAAATATTAATTCCAATTAATGATTCTAATCAATAACAAATAATAAATCTTATCAAATAATTTGTTTATATAATTCCCGTTTGTTATTTGTACTCTAAATGTTAGAAAGGCTATATCATGGACTCTTTTTTATTACAAGATATTTAATGAATTATTTATAAATAAAATCAGCTATTAATTATTTCTGGATCTTCAGGGATTCAATATTTGATTTATATTTCTCATATTTTTAAAAACAAGTTTAAATTTACAATGTTTTTTGTTCATACAAATTATCAGAAAATTACTTAAAGTGAGATTTCATCAAAACAAAAATTGTTTGGAAAATTTTTCTTTTTCTCAAAATTAATCAAAAATCCAAACCAAAAGATCAAATCCTTTTTACTAAAATTATTAGCAATAATGAATTTATCTTAAAAATAATAATTTATCTATCTAAGGTTGATAACTGTTTTTATTTTTCAAGTTTAATGGAATCTTTATTCAAATCAGTACTCTCTTACTTTTCAGTAAAAAAATTAATAAGATTTTCTTTTCACTTAAAAAGTATAAGATAGCCAATTTATTTTTATTATTTAAGGGGTTAGCGTCACCCTAGATTTCTCTATAATCAAAGTATGTTGTAATTGGGTGTAAATGATATTAATGTACCGTGGTTCACATAGCTCTAAAAAATCTATTATGAATCTTATTGCACAATGAATTATTGCATTTTTTACTAATGATCACTATTAAAAAATTTCATTTTGAAAAATTTTTTTTTAATTCCTTTTCCAAATCTAAAAAAAGAAACACAAAATACAGTATTCTGGTATTTAATAATTAAGATTTAGAACTTCCAAAAGTAACTATTTTAATAATTTTTGAATTTCAAAGATTAACTCAATAATCATCAAAATAAAAGTACAAAGACTGATTAGTTTTATTTGCTTTTGATAAAGATAATTGTATCCTCAATATATTTCCTTGATTTCAGAAATAATTTTACAAAAAACTTTATTCGTTAATTATTTAATTTTGAAAAAAAAAATCGAATTTTTTAGCAACTAATCTACATTTGGCCACAAAGTTAAGAAAGATATTTTATGACTTTGTAGTCAGAATATTGATAATTCAACCTTTAAATTTATGGCGAAATGCAGATTTTATTCTGAAATTTCTGGGTTTTTTACTAATACCTAGATCATTTTTAATTGATGAGATCAACAAATATTACTACTTTACTAATCAATTTTTTAGAGACATTTGAACCATGTAACACTAATGTAGTTAGGTTCAATAATACATACTTTGATCCTAGGCTTCTCCTTGGTAGACGCTAATCCCTTAATTTCAAAATGTTTCTAAAATACAATTTTTGTCTTTGAATTAATTTTCAAAAATTTCCTCCTAACATAAAAAAAAAAAAAAAACAATAAAATAGATAAATTGAAAAAACAAGTGAAAATTATTTACTCAAGTTTACTTTATTTTTAGTTATGTTTTTAGTTTTATAAGGCTAAAGTGACTGTATAAAGATACCTTTTTCAAAAAAATTAAAGAAAATTTTTACAAAAAAGAGAATCTTTGATTTGTTTCTAAAAAAAAATAATGAAAAAAAATGAAAAATGCAGATTGTAATCTGGGTAATCTAAAAAGATAAAAATCGGTTCTTCGTAGAAGTGAAAAAAAAAACAAAGAAAAAAAAAAGATCAATTTAGATCATGTTTGATTTGTAAATTTAATCACTTGTAAAATCTTCATCCGAATCTGAATCGGTATTTTCGTCTTCATTTAAGAGTGCGTTAGTTTCATCATTGTCGCTCTTTTTTTCTTCTGGATAGGTGAATCCTGGGATTTGGACAACATTATTGTAAATAAACATACCACACATTAAGAGAACAAAGCCACCAAGTTGCATCCAACTCCAGTTTCCCCATTTTTCACCTTTACTTTTGGTGATTCCATAATGAATAATAAGATCTGTGACCCAGATACAGAAAGTTCTTACTGCTTCAAGAATAGTTCTGTGAACTGCTGTGAAAGTATTTGTAACAAACATACCGAACATGTTATAGAAAAGAATGGCAAAGATATATGCAATGTTAAGACCCAATAAGTCTCCATTTCCGAGCATAATTAAGGAATCAATTGTATCTTCATAGAAACCACTTCCCCATCGTTTTGGTGTATTTCCGACAATTCTATTTGAAATTGAATGAAATAAAAAAAAATAATGTGATTTTAAAATATCATTGATTTTTTTTTTGGAATTTGTTTGAAGAGATCAAAGTGAGAAGAAAAGTAAATTCAAAGAGGGTTAAAGAGTGGGCAAAAAGAGGAAAAAAGCGAAGAAAAAAAAAAAAAAATTTACGGAAGGAAAATTCCAATGGTAAAGAGAGAACCCCATAAACCTTCAAGACCAACAATTAAGAGTGGGTTTACTTTTACGTTATGAAGGAGATGATCTTCGACAATAATTTGAGAGGCTTGGATAACTTGAGCGCCAACAACTAAAAAGATTCCAATAAGTTCATGTGTTTTGTCATAATTACCTGTGTCTCCTTTAATACAAGCAATACCAACAAGAACAAGTGCACAAACAACAATGAAAACACCAAACCAGTGATATCCATGAAGTTTTCTTTTCAAGAAAAGAACAGAAAAAATTGCACTAAAGACAACCATAGATCCTCTAAGCATTTGCCAAATGGATGCTGGAATCCATAGCAATCCAATATTCATGATGGAAGTGGCAATAAGATCAAAGGTCTAATTAATTTTATCAAGAGGGTTTAGAATAGAAAAAAAGATGGAGGAAAAGAAAGGAAAAGAAAGGAAAAGAAAGGAAAGGAAAGAAAAAAAAAAAAAAAAAAAAAAAAAAAAAAAAATTGTCAGAGGAATTAGTTTATATTAATAATTAAAAAATAGTTAAAAAAGAGAAAAGAGATGAGGAGACAATGGAAAAATAAAAATAAAAAAAAAGAAAAACCTACAGCTGGGGCCATTGTTAAATAATAGACTTTTTTATGTGTAACTGCGGCTTCTTTTAATTTTCCAGATTTGAGTCTATAAATTTCAAACACCACCAAACAAAGGAGCATACCAACAAACATACCAATTGTTTGAACTATTCATAATTAGAAAATTAGTACAGAAAGAGATTTTGAAAGAAGAAAAAAAAAAAAATAAAACAGTAAATATTTCCAAAAAAAAGTAAAAATTTGTTCATAAAAGCAATAAGAAGGAAAAAAAAAAAAATTAAAAAAAAAAAAAAAAAAAAAAAAAATAATTACACCAAGGTTTTGCCATCAAATGTACTTTACCGTATCTACCTTTTCCTTCTGTTTCGAAAATAACTTTTCCGAGAACAACTGTAAAGGTACCAAAGAGGCTATTGTGAAAAACGACGAAGTTTTTTAATTAGAAATAGAGATAGTTATAAAAAATAATTTTATTAACATTCTTTTGTTTTTTTTTGTTTATTTTTTTTTAAAAAAAAGAAAAGCAAAAGCTGCACAAAAAACATTGGACGAAAAGGAAATGAAAGGAAAGAAAAAGTTTTAAAAGAAATCATACAGCATTCCTGGAATTGAGGAATATCTTTGAAAAGCTGGGACAGTGTGTTTATTATCGGAGGACATTAAAATTAAGATAACTTAAAAAAAATAAAAAAAAAAATTGGGTTTGGAAATTTTTCCAAAAAAAATCTCAATAATGTTACAAAACCGCGCGGGGTGTTGGATATCTTGTCAAAATTACAAAAGTGGAAAACGCTAAAAAAAAAAAAAAGCAATTTGCTTTTTAAAACGACACAAAATCTTTGACTTGACCTGTAGAAGAATTTTGAAAATTTTAGCTTTAAACCAAGTTTTTTAACGATTTATTTTGAAAAATTAGAAAGTTTTTCAGTCAGTCGCGTTACGTAAAAATGATTCATGATTTTTTACAAAATTATTTTTCAAAAACAAAGGAGATTGGTAAGGCATTGGTTCAAGATTTAACTCGTCAAATCACAAACATTTATTTTTCAGATTTTGTGTTTTAAATTTTTGTAAACATCAATAATTGTGAATGGAAACGATTTGAATCAAAAAAAGAGCAAAGTGATAATTAAACCATTTTCTGTCTTGTTATTTGTTGTAGAGTTTTTCTTAATTGGGGAAACAATAAATATGTGATTTTTCAGAACTTTTGATGATAATCTTGTTTTTGTAAAAGAATCTCTTAGTTTGGAGATTGATTGAATCTTCAAATTTGACTTTAGAATGACTCGAAAAGTGAACAATTGCATACCATCATCCGAAGACGGTTTGTATAAAATTAACTTGGACCTTTCAGGGTAGGAGAGATTCTAAAAAGGCTATTTGCAATTAGATATTTTATTATTGGAATGAACAAAAAACTTTCCATGGTTAGACTTAGACTGCGTGTCCTCTTTTTTTTAGTGATCCGTTTGTTTCAAAATAAATTGAATCAAAATTTTCATTAAGCTTTCCCAAAAAAGATTTTTAAATCATGTAAAATTTCATATTTTTAATTCCGAAAATCAGATTAATTGATTAATATTTCTTTTCGAATTGGGGACTTTGTCGATCCCTTTTTGTCTTGAAAGGTGATAAATGGTTTTTTGGAAAGCTGAATGAAAATTTTGATCTTTTTAGTATGCAAGGTAATAGTCGAGAAGAATCGTATCTAAAAATCAAAAAGAACATTTTTTACGTTCAAATGTCGAACCAACCAAGCTAAAAAGGAAAAAGAAGGAATCCCACGCCTTTACCTTTGGGATATAATTGTCAAATTCGGTTTTTCTATTTTAAATCTCAAAAGGTGAGTTGTACTTGGGGAGTACTGATTGTTGAAAGAGAAAGAAAATCTGAACAGAAAAATCGCATCTAACAAATTTCTAAAGTTTGTAATTTTTTCGCCTCCAATCGGAAGATGAAAAAGAAAAGAGAGTTGGGCATTTGTTTGAAACGTTCACAAGATCATTTTCTTTCTTGATCTTAACTTTAACTCAAGGCTGTTTCGATTTGTTTATGTTGAGCTTGGTGGTTGGCTTTGGTTTTAACTTGTGTTTGTTTTTGATTATCATTTTTAACTCTGATTGTTTTTCATTGTCTTTATTTGTTGATTATTTTGTGCCATTTATTGGATTATTTCATAAATAGTCTTTAGAAAAAAACCGATAACATTAAAATAATCCCCAAGATTATTAATTGTTAAGGGACTAGTAAACAGAAAAAAAATCTTCAAGTAAATTTAATAGCAAAGTCAAAATATTTTACCACATCTTGATATTGAAAAAAAAAGTAAAAAATTGATTCATATAAAAATTCACGGTAGCCATGGAACAGCTGTAATACTATTTTTAGAAATGAGTTCTTGTTTCTAAAAGTCTGATCCACATATCTCATTTTTGAAAAGTTCAAAATTCAACATATTTCTGAATTATTTCAAAAAAATTATTTTCTTTGAAAGAAGATTGAAATCTTATTGACTGTAAAGGAAGTGTATAAAAATACATTTTAAAAATAAAACCACCAAGTTCTAAAATTACCCAGTTTGAAAAATCTACTTAATTCCAAAAAAAATATAATAATTATTTGAATCTTGTAAAAAATATAATTTTTTGTTTCAAAGAATAGACCAAATCAATTTTTTCTTTTTATTGAATTAAAAAAATCTGAGAAAAAAGAACCAAACAATCGAATTAACCCCCCCCCAAATACTTATTTAAAACCTGGAAAAATCAACTTCTTATCTAAAGAAATACTTTTTAATTTGATTATTTATAATCAATAATTAATAACCACAATCTTAATTATTTCACTAAATGATTAACAACCCAAAGATTAAATTTATCAAATAGACTTTACAATTATTTCACAATTTTTTAAAGATTTTTCAAAATAAATCAAATTCAAATAAATTAATCTAATAAAAAAAAAAAAATAGATATTATCATATAACTGATTTTAAGACAAATAGTTCATTGTCTATACTCTTGATATTTGAAAAACGATATTACCAGTCATTTAAATTTCAAGAAATTTAATAAATATTTGGTTATATAAAATAAATCATCAATTTTTTTCGATCTTCAAGGATACTATATTTGATTTATTTTTATTGTATTTTTTAAAATAAGATTAAAGTTTCAAGGTTACTTGCCCATAAACACTCTCAGAAAATAGTAAAAGTGAGATTTCTTCAAAATTAAATTTTTTTGCAAATTTTTTTTTTTCTAATTTAGATCCCAAAACCAAACAAAAAAGAATCATATCTTTTGAGTGAAAATTTCATTGGAAAAATGAAATCTTTTAAAAATGATTATTCATTTCTCTAAAGTTGATAAATGAAGCTGAATATAGGGTTTAATTGTACCCTTATATAAGTGGTTACTCTATTACCATTGGGGAAAAAAATAAATATGAGTTACTAGTTCCTGAAGAAGAAAATTGTTGTGAGTCTGTTTAATAATTTCGTTAATAAAAGAAACAAATATTTTAAATTATAACTTGTAACTTATTAGAATGATGATTAATTAAATCAGAATTGTTCAAAAAAATTATTCAATCGATCAAAAAAACAAAAATAAAAAATTACCATCATCCAAAGTCTTGCCAACCTCTTTAAAACTCTTTTGTTTTTAAGAAATTAGAATATCTTCTTCATTTATCAAACAATTAAATTACTATTCTGTAGACCCCCCCCTGGCTTTAATGAACTTTAGGTCTTTTTTATTTCCAATTTCAAAAGAAATCTGTTCAGCTAAAAAAATAGATTTGATTTAAAATTTTCTGAATACAGATAAATCCAAAGAAATATCATAAAATTTTTAATTCATTTTCTGTTTTACAAATTGTTTGACACATGCTTTGATTAAAGATCCCGATTCTTTTAAATGAGAAAAAACTTTATAAAATTGGTTTTACCTTCAAAAGATATGTCCTCTTGAGTAGTTTTAATAGTTGAGTTAATTGATTACCAAAATGGAAATTGAAATAAAAATTTTATTTAATTTATTTGACTTTATCTGTACTTATAAATTCACATAATAATTTAAATTTTTTGAGGTCAATTTTGATTTTTTAGTCCCATCACCAAACTATCAATCCATTTTTTTTCCACATAAACTAGTGTTATCAACAAATTTAAATTTTTTCTCAGATTTAGATGAACACAATTCTATCTTCAAAACCGATAAAAACATTTTCAAAAATTGGTAACAAACTAAACGGTTAAGTGATCACTCTTCTACAATAACCAGGTAAAAATTTTAAAATATGTTATTTGTGGTATTCTCTACTTACAAATTTTGTATATGCCAAGTTTCAAAAAATTCTGATCGACGAAGAAAGTGATAAAAGAAAATTAGTAAAGTGAGATTAATTTTTTTTTCCATTTTTTCTGAAAAAGAAAACCATTAAATTCATTTTATTTGTCACATTATAACAAGTTTTTACACATGTTTATTATCATTTTGATCATTATTATAGTATAACAAGTCTTTGTCACCAGTAATATAAATAGAAAGATTTTTATTCTTTTTTGAGATAAAATTTTTGGTTAACCAAAAAATTGATATATTCGACGGATTTAAAAATAATTATATTTTTTTAGTAAGAATAGTTATAATAATCAAAATTTTAAAGCCATTTAAAAATTTTATCAAGAAATTTTGGTTTGGCTTGAAGGTGAAATTTTATTTTTCAAAATAAAATTTTCTTCAAGATATTAATGGGAATTAGTTAATTTTATCCACAAAATTCAAAATCAATTTTTTTCTGCCAAAAATGATTTGAATTGTTAAATGATTCTTGTGAATATGTCCAAACAATTTTTTAAAAAATTTTTTTGCAATTTTTTTTCATTTTTAGAAAACCAGAAAACAACTTTTTTTAAAACTTTCAAGAAAAAAAATTTTTGTATAATAGATCTCAATTTAATTGATAAAATGTAGTTATACTTTCACCAAATATTCATTTATTGAACCACCTATACCACAAGAAGTTTTATTTTACTGATATTTGTATTGGGATAATAATTATTGAAAATATTAACCCAATAAAAAATATTCTTTTGATATCAAAGTTTTCGAACATAAAACGAAAAATATGTGTGGGTTATCTTTAATTTTTCAATATTTTCCCGCTCACAAAAAAAAAAAAAATTAAATATTTGTGTATTTTTTCGAAGGCTAAATGCTAATTGACAATATGTCACATATTTTTACAGAGTAGAATACGAGGGAAAACATGGCTAATATTTATATTTTTTTTGTGAAGGGCAAAATATTGAAAAATGTGTGGAGATAGCTTACTTATCAACCATAGAGTGTCATTTTAATTACACTTTACTCAATTTATTAATTGTTTTTTAAAAAATGAGGTAAAAAGGACAATATGGACAATATTGTCCTTTTGGTTTAAAACAGACAAATATAAACCAATAATTATATGATTTGAATTTTTTCAAATTTTTCTTTGATTTTCCTGTTGATAAGTTTTCCCAATTTCAAGAATTAACTTAATTCTTTAACAAAATAATAGGTTACTTTTTTGGTTGTAGATTGGAGACATGCAAATTTTGAATTTCAAAAAGATACTCAAAACAATTAATTACTAAAATGTTGCTAACTCATCCGTTTCAGAAGTAGAAACACAAATTACAAAAAAATTTTTTAACAAGATCTCGACTAGATTTCATCTAATTTCCAAAAATGACTACTCCCTTAATATTATATTTGTGAATTTATCTAATATATTAAATGAAGTAGATCTGAAAAATATTGTATCATTTTTTATATTTTTTTTTAATATTTTTGCACGAGAAAAATAACAGTAATATCAATTAAAAACATGGCATGCTTAATTTACATTTTATGTCTTTTTTTCAATACAATATATCAAAATTTTTAACTGATAAAATCAGATTTTATCATTTTAAGAGTAAATAGATACAACCAACTCCACTTTTAAGACACAAACCTTCAAAAAAAATTTAAGGCACAACTATAATCACAAATTACCTTACATTTTTTGAAAATTTATTTACACAAATTATTTTACTAAAATAAGGATTTTTGTGCTTTAATTTGAGATTTTTTACAAGCCTTAAATTTTGTTGAAAGTTTGTGTCTTATAAGTGGGCCTGACTGCAATTATAAGGGACATTTAGACCAAAGACCTTTTATTCAATATATCTTTAATTATACAATTCAATTTTAGATTTCTCTTTGACAACCACCAACAATTTTAAGAAAGATATTAATAATTTACAAATCAATTATTTTTTCCCAATTTTTAAAAATAATTTAGCAACCCTTAATTGTGTTTTCACCATTTTAACTTTTCAATTCAAAATTATATTTATCTGCTTAAGTTGATATATTTATCCATTTAATTTTTTTATTGTTTTGTCTAAATATGTGTAATTATTACCATGGATTAATGACCTAAACACTTTGATCTTTTATTAATTGAAAATATCTATTTACCACCCACCCCCTTTAAAGTTTAAAAAATCATTTTATTTATTTTTTAATCAATAGAAAAAAGGACATTTTACATTTCTTAAAATATAATCAATCAATATATTTATAATTTTGAAAGTTCATTAAATTGGTTTATTTATTTTTATTATTGACAACTTGAAAAAAAATCCTAATTAAGTACACAAATAAATGAAAGAAGATTGTGTATAATCAAATTAATTCTTCTTCTTCTTTTTTTTTAGGATAAAAATTCAAACCATTTATAATCCTAAATAATTAATAATTTCAAAATAAAAAATAAAATTTCTTATATTATTATTATATTAATAACATAATATATAATAATAATCATTATTAGCAAAAAAATTAGAATATATATATACATATACATACATATATATATAATAGATTAGATATGATAAAATATTAAAACCTAAAAAAAAAAAAAAAAAACAGTTTAAGGATTAATTTTCTACAATTTTGCCAAAAAAAGACTTGATCAGTTTTTTTTAAAGGTTTCCATGTTTTTTAACCTTTTTTGCAATTCATTATGTTCTAACCTTTTTGGCAAAGGCGGTGGCAAAATTTTCTTCTTTTCTTCTGAAGATATATATATGGATTCAAATTTTTTATCATTTATTTCTTCCCCATTTTGATGTTCATTTTCATCATTATTTCTCTCTTTATTAACCCCTTCCATTTTGACACAATTTCCTTCCAGTTGGACACTTTCCCCACCCACCTTCCTAACTCTTTTTAAATTTATTGAATTAATCTGGTAAATTTTTTCGATCCCCTTTTTTTTCACATCATTCTTTAATCTTTTTTTTAATTCATTAGGATCTAATCTTTTTGGTAAAGGGGGAGGTAAATTATTGTCTATATTTTTTACACCAAAATTTGGAGATTCAATATTTTCCACATTCATTTCTTTAACATAGCCATTGTCATTATCATTGTCATTGTCATTTTCATTGTCATTTTCATTGTCATTTTTCTTTTCATTTCTAATTGTTTGATCATTTTCAACATTATTCCTTGTTTCCAGCTCAAAGTTATTTTCAATTTCTTTCAAATTTTCCTTTTTAGTTTGGAAATTCTGAGAATCTTGATTTTCGTACTTTTGTTTGTTCTCGATTAACCGATGTGTATTTATGAATTCACTTCCAGCACCCTGCTTAATTTTGGTAATTTTTTTTAATCTTTTGATTTTTTCAACATTATCTAATTTTTTTGGAATTAGTGGAGGCAAGTTTTTCCCTCTTTTTAATTCATTAAGTAGATTTATAGCAACAGACTGTCTTAATACCACATGACCCTTTCTCTGAATATTAGGAGTGGATGAATGAATTTTCGATAATTTTTTTTGATGCATACCCTCGCTTATTTTCTTCTGATCATTACTATAAACTCCAAAATTAAAATTCTGGCTACTAATACCGACTTTTTTTCTAAGATTTTTTTGAGAATTCCAACCAAAGCCTGAAGGAAGTGAATTGTTACTTTGGACTTTTAGTTTGAAAGCGGACTCACCAAAAACAGAAATATCCGAAATTGCGCCAACTTTAGGAGGAGACAATTTTTTTAAGATTTTAAACATTGACAAATCCACAGCTAATAGGTTTATTATTTTCTTCCTTAATTTGGCATTGACCCTTTCACTTCTATATTTTTGATTAGATTGTGTTTGTGTGTCAACATATTTACTGAATTTTCCAAAAAATAACAATTTGTCCTTTTGTGTAAGGGCACAAATAGTCACTGTTTGCTTTTTGCCAACAATTAAAAACATGTTTGGGAATTTTGGGAATGATGGCATTTCTTGGATCCAACAAGTGTTTGTTGTAATGAATTTTTTCATTCTGAATTTACCCAAAGACTTTGAAGCCCAAATGATCACATCACTAAATAAAAAGAGGTAACGTTTTTGGATCGATCCATACGGATTAACTTTGTTTACGGGCAATTCCAAAAGTAATTTTCGATTGGGCTTAACTACATTCCACCCGAGAACATTTGATTGCAACTCGTATAATTCCCTTTGCGATTCCAAAACATTGAGGTGCTCATTGATCTTTTGTGCTATCTTTTCAATAAAGCCCATCGCTTCCTTTGTGGGCGCATAATCAGGATGAAGAGGATCAGTATGCTTTAAGGCTTCGGACAGTAGTAAGGTGTATCTTGGAAGTCGTTGAATCGGCATAATCAAATACGAAGTGATGTCAAGGTTACCAGCCTCGGGTAGGCTTTTAACTTCCAAGAGCCAATTGCTAAACTTTTCTTTTTTGGCTCTTAAATTCGCTAACAGCTTTAGCCCTTCTTCGTACCCCTCACAATAATCACCATACAGACGCACAATAACTTTAAATCCCTGAAAGCATTTCCCAAGTCTTGTTTTATGCACTAATTCTTCATATGTTAAAGTTTTTTCTTCTTTTTCATTTTGGTTTTCCTGATCACCCTCTTTTTTCTTTGATTCCTCTTTGAATTCATTTTCCTTTTCTTTTTTGTTTTCATTAGTATTAGCTTCTTTTTCCTTTTCTTTTTCATTTTTTTCTTTTTGATCTTTTTTTTGATCTTCTTTTTTATCTTGTATATTATTTTCTTCTTTTTTTTTTTGATATTGATCTTGATCTTGATTTTCTTGATAGATTTTTTTTTCTGGTTCTAATTCTTGTTTTGTGGCCTTGTTTGTGTTTTGATCTTGGCTTTTTGTTGTATCTAATAAGTGACCCAACCTTTCCCTAAGAGAAACCAAGATTTCTTTTGAATGATAATCGGCAAGCGCTTCAATATTTTGGAAGATCGTTCGAAACTCCTGTTCATCAACAAACTTTTTGTTTTTTTTTTTTTCATTCGTTATTGACAAGAACAAGGGTTTAACAAACAATTCAACACACATACTTAACCTTTCTGAATATGTCTCTTCTGTTGATAACATTTCTTGAAGTGCCTTCATTCGAAGTTTCGCCTTTTTTCGTAACTTGATAAGACGCTTTTTCATTAGGTGTCTACGGATTTCACTTTGGACTTTAGTCATTAAATTTAAGTCTATTGAATGGCTTGTCATTTTATTGAAACCGAAACAGCAATTTTTTTTTCCCAATTTATTTATTTTTGGGAAAGATGGTAAAAAATAAACAATATATTTTGGTTTTAACATTTTTTGTTGGTTATTAAAGAATTAGAAAAATGGAATTCAATACTAAACTTTAAAGAAAGCAAGAGATTTGTTTCATTGTAATATTTTTTAGATATTCCAGAAAATAAATCTATTTTTTGAAATAAAAATTTTTTTTTGATCTTGGTTTTAAGGGTCTGATGTTATCCCGTGAAAATTTCGAGAGAATGATACACCACCACCTCCTACTATTAAAATATTTTTGAATTTCAATAATATAAAACCTTAATTTTGATTATTTTTAATAATAATTTATGAAATTAACTGTCATTTTCTTATTAACTTTGGAACAATTTTTTTGGAAAATTAAGCTTACTCGTACACCACACAATAAGTAGAAAATGTGAACAAATCACACTTCCAATTGGAAATGTAATTTTTCAAATAGACACTAACCTCCTATCAACCATTGAAAAAAAATTTCGTAATCTAACCAAACATATTACGTAACAGCAAATATGGAAATGAAAACAAAACAAAAAGACAAAAAATGAAATAGTTTGGAAAATCGAAATTCTTTCCAATTTGAATTTGAAGTGTGGTAATGATGTTCTTTCCACTGTTTAAACTATATCCATATTTTTGGAATCGAGTTTATTTTAATAATAAGTTAAATTTCATTAGTTTTGAAAAATTGTGGAATATAATTAAGGTATAAAAAGAAAATATGCTTAACCTGTTAAAAATCGAAGAATTTTTTATACTCAAGATTAAGATAAAAAAGTTTTTTAATGCTTAATATTATCTTAAAATTTAACTAGACTTATATTCATCAACATTATAGATTAACCAAAATTTCATCAAGTCCAAAAGAATAATATTAAAATGATTTTGATTTGTTAATTAAGATATTTCTTATATAATAGAGGTTTTGATGATAACATGATTAAATCACGATAAAGTTACAAAAATCGCGATAATATCAGAAAATCGCGATATATTCAATAAAATCGCGATATTCAATATTATCGCGATAATATAACAAATCGCGATAATTCTATAAAATCGCGATAAATGCGAAAATATCGCGATTACTTTTTAATCGCGATATAATAGTTGATGGGTTTTTGGGTTAATTGAGAAATATTTTAAAAAAAAAATTTTTTTTGATCAAAAAACAGTTAAGGTGAAAAAAAGTCATTCTTTGAAAAAACAACAAAAAAGATACTTGATCCAATCAAGGATCAGATCCAAGAGTTTTATTGTGTTTTCATTTTATTTGGTTGACAAATCTATCCGATCCTTTAAGATCAACAACAAGAAGAACTCAAGAGAAATAAATATTTTTTTAGTTAATCGTGGTGTTGTAAATTGAGTTGAATAAAAGACCTTCTAAAATAACCATCCCTTTGTCCGTTCTTTAAAGAATGTGTTCTTCAGTTAAAAGATTTTCAATTTTTCTCAGAAAGCTAAAAGGGGTAGGTAAACTTTTCATTAGCTTTCACAACATCCTTTTCAGAAGATGATCACCAATTATTAAGATTTTTTATAGATTTGTCTTCTTGTTCTTTTTCTTCTTTGAGCATCTTTGTATTGGACAGAAAACACAATTAGAGCTTAGAGGTTTTTGTTTGATCGATCACCAATAAGAAGGTAAATTATTCTTTATTCTTTTTTGCTATTTAAAATTGTGAATATAACAACCCCATTGTAAGAAAGCAAATCTATCTTATATTCAATTATACTGTTGGGGTGGGTAGTTATTAGTTTGATCATAAAATTGGTTTGAGATTTGATATTTTGTTAGAAAAAAAAAATGAAAAGAAAACAATTTTTTTCCAGAAC
This sequence comes from Anaeramoeba flamelloides, assembly GCA_027625915.1. Taxonomy (NCBI): domain Eukaryota; family Anaeramoebidae; genus Anaeramoeba; species Anaeramoeba flamelloides. Next base: position 2,390,861 of record JANTQA010000045.1, read on the forward strand.
AAACCAAACTCATGGCCTTTACAAAAACTTTATGTCTTTCAAAACTTCCAAACACTTGAAGACAGTACACAACCCTTACAAACACTTTCAAACATTTATGAAAGGGGAAAGTGTTGTAAAAGTCTCAAAGTGTTGTAAAAGTCAAGAGATTTTTTTAACGTAATCTCAAAAAAATAATTTTTCATTTTTTCGCGATAATGTTGAATATCGCGATAAAGTTGGACTAATCACGATTTTTAATATTATCGCGATTTTATTATTAATATCATGATAATATATGTTATCATCAAAACCTCTAATGTTTAATCAAGATTCTAAATATTTATAGAGATACTAATAGAGATAAATAAATAAATTAGATATATAAACTAAAATTCAAAATTTTTGACACAGCTAAAACGTTCCAAACAATCACAATAATACGATTTCATTGAAATTGGAGATAATTTTGATTTTTTGTAAAATATGAAAATCATTTTTTCATCTTTTAGTTTTTTTTTTCATTTCATTTTTTGAATTACGTAACCTGTTTCGCTCGATATGGAAAATTTTTTTGAAAGGTTTATATTATGTTAAAGTTGAGTTGTTTCAAATAGAAGAACTCAAATAAAATGAGTTGGTAGTATCTAACCATTTGATTGATCATTATTCCTAATAGAATTTAAACAAATTTACTAATGTATTTTTTTGTTTTGCTCTCTCCAAAATTTTTAACACACCCATGATTTATTTGTATTGATAATTATTTATTTATTGTTTTGTGAGTATTTTATTTTATAAAAAGGTGTTAACATTTCAATTAGTGAATGGTTCTAATTTGGTAAATCTTCGAGAAGTGGTTAAATAAGTTTTTTTTTTTCACAAATCGAATTTTGGTGTGTTAAAAATTTTGAATTGGGGTTTATAATTGCATTTTTTTTTTGATATTGAAAAAAAAATAATGATTTTTTTGATAATATTTTTTTTTAATAATTACTTTTTTAAATAAGAAATTTTATTAATATACTCTTATTTCAAAACGAAACACATTGATTTATTATTTCTACCCATTAAATATTTTTATTAATTTTTATAATAACCACAATAAATTATAAAAAGACTATAAAGATATCATTTTTTTTTTTTTTTACAAAGTTTCAATAAGTATTGAATAGATAGCCGATACAATCAATTTGATTTTTATAAAATAAAAACTTTAATCTGAATATTTTTAAACAACACTAATTCTTTTAATATAAATTATCTCAAAAAAAAAAAAATTGTTCAAAAATAATTTATATAATATTTTTATATTAAACGTAGAGTAAATTCTTTATGAGATAAAGTAATCAATTCAAAATGTATAAAATATAAATTATCTTTTGAATAGTATCAACATATATAAAAAATAATATACAGAAACAAATACAGAAATTTCACGTTGTGAACATTTTCAATAAAATATTATATAAAAATTGAATATATCAATCTAAATTAAGTCACACCTCTAAAATAATTTCTGATCAAAGGTGTAAAATCAAATATTATTGTTTATTGTGTATAACCCGAGATTAGTATTTGAAAATAAGAGATATAATAAAATTAAAAAGTTAAATACTATTATTAATCAGATTAGAAATGATGAATAAATAATCAAAAAAAATTCTTGTTGGCGTAATTCTTAAAATTTATTATTTCAAAGTTTGATTTTTTTTTTATATAATTATATTTTTCTAAACTTAATTTTAAATCAAAAATAGATGATAGAATTGAATTTTAACCCAAAGAAACATTTTTTTTCTATATAATATCATAATTTCCCAAGTAATAATAATTACCAATTTAAATATAATTTATTAGATTTAGCATGACATATAGAACTAATAAAAGTTCCATTAAAGTTTGATACGTTTTAATCATTCGTCTTAATGTTTTTTGGTCCCCATACAAACTTTTCATATCTGACAAAAAGAATTTTTTTTGCAAAAATTTGAAGGAAATAATAAAAACTAAGAAAAAAATTTTCAAATGTTGAATAATATTTTTTCAAGATATTTTTTTCGTTTTTATCTAAACTAAAATTCAAAATTTTTCACATAGCTAAAATGTTGCAAACAATCAAAATAATACAATTTCATTGAAATTGGAGATAATTTTTGATTTTTTGTAAAATATGAAAATCATTTTTTCATCTTTTAGTTTTTGTTTTCATTTCATTGTTTGAATTACCTAATTTGTTTCATTGGATCAAAATTTTTTTCGAACAATAGATATTATGTTAAAGTTGAGTTGTTCCAAATAGAAGAACTCAAATAAAATTAGTTGGTAGTATCTAACCATTTGATCGATCAATATTCCTAATAGAATTTAAACCAATTTACTAATGCAAATTTTTTTGTTTTGCTCTCTCCAAAATTTTTAACACACCCATGATTTATTTGTATTGATAATTATTTATTTATTGTTTTGTGAGTATTGTAATTTATAAATAAGTGTTAACATTTCAATTAGTGAATGGTTCTAATTTGGTATTTCTTCTTGAATTGATTAAATAAGTTTTTTTTTTTCACAAATCAAATTTTGGTGTGTTAAAAATTTTGAATTGGGGTTTATATTATAAATGAACATGTTGATTTTTTCCAAAAAAAAATAAAATTAATGAGTTTGAATTTTCATAATTTAAGGTTCAAAGACTAATTTATTTTTTCATAATGGAAACCTTTTATCTAATTTATATAGAATTTATTAGTAATATTTTCTGAAATTATACCAAAAATTTCCCTTACTTCTTAAGAATTAATAACAATTATTCATTTGAAATCTAGAAATTTTCATTTAAAAATTTAAAATCTTTCCTCATCAACTTTATTTTCAGTGATTTTGCCCAAATTCGGAATAAAAACAAAAAAAAGTAACAATACCATAACACCATTAAAATTATATTCCAAAAAGCATTTGGGTGATCAAAAAACTTTTCATCTATTAATAAGAATCAACTAAGACAATAATTAAAGAGATTCCAAAACTTAATTCATGACATGTATTGTTTCCTCAAGATCTAAAATTTCATTCCTAAATGAAATATTAACCATAAATGTTTTTTTATCAAAAAGTAAACTCAAAAAAATGATCAAAATGTAAAAAAATAAAAAAAAAATAAAATATTGAATAATTTTTTTTTTCTATAATGTATATTTAATGAATAAAAATAAAAAAAAAAAGGAAAAGACAAATTAGGTTGGTAAGAAAAAAGTTATCAAAAAAAAAAAAATATAAACTAAAATCTAAAAGTAAATAATTTCAAAAAAAAATTTAGAACATATTTTTATATAAAAATCCATTATTTATATATTAATCAATTATTCCTTTATGTAAATATTTGTTTAAATTTATAAACAATTTTTTTTATTTTAATTATTTTATATAAAAACAATGAAATCTAAATAAAAAAAAAAAAAAAAACTAATTTGGAATGAAATGTAAAACAAAAATTAGTTTTTTTTAAAATCATCAAATAATAGAGATAATTTGATATTCATAGCCATTAATTCTGTCACGAGATATCTAAAAACATAAGGGATTTGTATTTTGATAACATTTTTTTTCTCGCCACAAATGGAGCATTTGGCGAGATTTTCATAATTATTACCCGACATTGAGGGTTTCACAGAAGGAATTACTGACAAGATTGTTGAGCACTTTTTACAGGCATAGGACAAATGTACATCTGAAGAATTCAGGAGTCTGTCTTGTAAAAAGAAGCTGGCGCCGTGTGCTAGTAGGGAATCTCTTTCCATTTCCCCAAAACGAATTCCCCCGCCAACTTTTCTTCCCTTGACCGGCTGATGTGTTAAGTTATTTATTTTACCTGTTGAACGTACTTGGTATTTGTCGCCGACCATATGCCTTAATCTTTGGTAGTAGACCATCCCAAAGAAGATATCTGAGTGGAGGGGCTCTCCGGATATTCCCGAGTACAGGGTCTCAGATCCGTAATAATTGTAACCGGCTTTTCTTAGCTTTTTCCCGAAGAAATCGATTGCGCGATCCTTTTCGCTAAATTGGAAAGTGGTACCGTCTTGCACTTTGCCGTCCATCGATGCAACCTTGCCAGCCATTGCTTCGATCAGCATACCAATGGTCATTCTTGAGGGGAACGCATGGGGGTTAATTATGACATCTGGCCTAAGCCCGTCTTGTGTGAATGGCATATTCTCCTCTGGCCACAGCTGCGACAGGACACCCTTTTGGCCATGTCTACTGGAAAATTTATCACCTACTACCGGGTTTCTCACGATCCTAATTTTCATTGAAACCTTCGTGCATTGGAGCGAGCCGATTGTGTTTGCCATTAATTCAACATATTTGTCTTCATAATCCAAGGAAAGTATTCTGATTTGATCGATATAGCAATCTTCGCCCTTATGGCGCTCGACGATGACTCTATTTTCCTTCAATGAATAGCGAGAATACAGGGGGTCGCCGTGCTTGATAAAGTCACCAATCTCTGGCAAGCCATCAAGGCCAAGCCTTTGGTTAATTTTTTCTTCTGGCTCTGAGGGCAAATAGTTTTGGAACACAAATTGGCATTGCTTGAATGTCTTGGGCCTTTTGCCGCCACTTTTCTCGCCGAGATCAATTACCATCTCCTTATAAATGCAGCCATGTGCAAAGCCACGTTGCCACGAGGCCCTGTTGATGATCATTGCGTCTTCCATATCATAGCCTGTGTAGCTGATTACTGCGATCATTGCGTTGGTCCCCTGGGGGAAATTTTGCATGCCGAATTTAAGATAGTTTTTGTTCCTGACGAGGGGCAATTGTGGCGAAATCAGCCGGTACATTTTGTTATCTGATCTCGTTGGCCACGTGAGACTTGGCGTGCCCATTGTTTGCTTACCCATTTGGCATTGGTACATGTTTCTCGGCGATTGATTAAAATCTGAAAATGGCGTTAAGCTGGCAATTAATGAGAGAATATTCTGCTGTTCCAACTCCAAATGCGTCGTTATCTTTTCCACGATTTCCGATCTTTTGGCGGCGACTGACAAATACATTTGCTCCATGGTGCCAATAAATTCAACTTTATCGAATCTTAAGTTCAATACTGGCCTGATCATCCGCGAATGATTGGTAAACAAAAATAATCCAGGGAAGATATCGCCCAGGGTTCTTGGGATGGAAACGATTTCCAAATTGTTTGGCACGCCCAATTTGCTATTAATTTTCAACCATCGCAATTGTGCGCTGATTGATTCTAATTGATTTTGATAGCATCTATTAATTAGGCACCCATTTAAATAAATTGGCAGCACTTCCTTGTCCTTAATTAAATATGGATCAATGGGGATCACGCCTTCGATTTCGGAAATTAATTTTCTCAAAGTTGTTATCAGCATTTTGTCTTCATATTTTAAATTTGTGACGATTTGGCATGTTTGCGCAAAATGATTCAAGAGCCCACACGGCGTACCATCGGGCGTATGGATGGGGCACACAAAGCCCCAATATTCTGGCAGCAGTTTTCGAATTTCTGTGGTTTTCATATTCACAAAATAGGCGCCCTTATGTATGGCTCTAAAATGAGACAAATATCGAAAAATATTTAATTTCTCTGCCACAATACTAAACCCTGTTGTCTGGGGTAACCCCAGGGAACCGTCATGCACAACATTCCCTGTGGCTAAAAAGTATTGGAATCTTTGGGTTATTGAAAATTTATTTTTTTTTAGCGCCTCTTGGAAAAATTTGTCTTCATATAATAATTTGACATTATCGGGATCTCCTGAATTTTCTAAGAGCTTTTTCATAACAACGCTTTGATAATTTAACCAATTCTGTAATTGGTATCGCAAATACATTAAATATAAATCACCCGGCAATAAGACTTCTTGGAAGGATGGTGTATCAGGGTTGTCCGGTGAAATCTCTCCCAGAATTAGGGCATACAATTTGTGTAGCATATGGATCATTAAATTGAATTTGGAATGATCACTATCTAAATGAACCAAAATATACCTTCGAATAAACTCCCTTCCTGCTTGTTCGTCAGTAATTGTTTTATTTAGTCTCATCCTAACTCGGAATCTGGATCCTAAAAATGCCAAATATTCTGACCTTGTCGACAAATCATACTTGTGCTTTGTGTGAAGCATCATTTCAATCCTTTCAGTGATGAACGAGTCAATACCTTTCTTGAGCTTGTGCTTGCTTTTTTTGTCATTTGTCTTCATAAATGGTTCACATAATCGGTCAAAGATTTCTTTGTCGCTTACTTCGGCAAGACTCTTTAAGAGAATAATTATTGGAACGAAAAATTGCCTTTTCTGCAATGAAATTCTACAGTCTACATCCCCTGTTTTGATATAATGCAATGATATTCTGACAGAACTTTCGTCCTTATGCGTACATCTAATCATCGTTGCATATTTGGTATAGCCGGGCCCCTTCCCTTCAAAAACGGGCCGGATGATGGCTAACGGGTGGTTTCTCCTTTGTTGGAAAATTAACCGAATCAGCCTTTCAATACCCCCAATTATAAAATACCCACCTGCTTCCGTTTCTTCTTCCTTATGCTCTATTAATTGCTTTTTAGTTAAACCATGTAAATTACATAATGTCGATTGCACCATAATTGGTATTCTACCAAAATCATATTGAAAAACTAATTTTAATTAAAACAGATTTTTTGAATTAAATACAAGAATTTTTGTTTTTATTAATAGTTTGTTTATCAAATTATTTAAAGAGGATATGAAAGAAGTGATATTAAAAAACCAATAAAATTATATTTTAATACTGTCATTTTTTAAAAAAGTGAGAGAAATTTACAATTTTTATTTCAAGTTTTTAGCTTTAAAATATTGATTGAACTTTTTGAAAATAAAAAACTTTTTGAAAATAAAAAACTTTTGTTAAAATAAAAACAACTTTTTTAAAAGATTAGAGTTTTAAAAAAGTAAGAGCACACATGATTTTCGGATTTCTTTTCTTTTCTTTGATAAAACAAATACAAATAAAAAAATGATTTAACTTTACAACCTGATTTGGATGTATTCACCCCAAATTTAATATACAATTTTCAAACTAAACCATTCTTTAGTAGAATCTACATTTCCCCATATTATGATTAATTTTTTTTACTAATTTCTATCTAGATTTTGGAAATTCATAGATAAAACTAATACAGTACTAATTTTTTCAATTTTTTCTTTTTTTTGGATTTTTAATACCATAAAAATAATCACAAGAAATTTTCATACTTTACAACACCTGATTTGGAAATTTTTGATTTGATCTACTAATGTACTAAATATTACAAAAGCAATTTTTATAAAAATTTTGTCAATAGCATCGCAACAGTTAAATTAGTTTATTTCGATTTCTAGCAAAATTTATGTGATTCTATTTTGTATTATGTCGATCTTTTATATTTTTTTAAAAAAATTTCACATCACTTCCTTATAAATTGTGTTATATTTAAAAAGATGTGAGATAAAAGTTTTCAAAATTATCTTGTAAAATAGTTGAAAAACTTATTTGAAAGTGTTTTCAGGATTTTATTAAAAACTTTTTTGTTGAATTTTTTTTATAAGACTTTATTAAAATTTTGAATTATAAAAAAGTTTTAATAATGAAAACATTTTTAATTTGATTTTGAATATGCTTTTTACCTTCAATTTTTTTTATTTTTATTGCTTTTTCTAAATTCAAAACATAAAAGAAATTTTTATCAATTTTTTTTATTAAATCCATTTTGATTTTAAACTCAGAGAAAATTTTTTGTAAATAAATTAGATTCCAATCCTGTTATAAGAAATAATTTTGAATGAGTAAAGTTTTTTAGAGATAACACTTCCGTTTTCATTAACGAGAAAGTTTAAATGATATATATATATTTTTTGTTTTTTCTTTTCCCGATTTTTTTTTAGAGACGATTCATTTACAATTTTTTTTTTTTATAACAAGATTGAGAGTCACTTTGTACAAACGCGTTATTCTAATGTTACCGAAACAGTGAAAATGATTGTTGAGAAATCATATTGAATTCTATTGGATTTTTATTTGGATCTTTGATTAAAAATAAAAATGAAAATTGTTGTTTTTCTCAATGGGTACCCAAGAATTTCATGTTTTTCAATTTTTCAGAAAATCTATTGATTTATTATTTTTATTTCAGATGGATATCTAACTATTCTTTGATGTTTATTATTCTACTTATTCCGTATTTGTTCTTCAAAGGTTTATTATAAAAATCAATTGATATTTGAAAAAAATTGTTGGGCAACTTTGACTGAAACAAAGTTTAAAACCAAAATTTAGTCATATCCAATTTTCAAAATTTTGATATTAAAATTGATGAAGTTTAGTAAAATATTGTCTTTTTTTTTTCGAGTTTTAGTTGCTATGATTTTTCTATTCATGCGAAATTAACTTTAAGAGATTGGAAATAGGCATTCTTCAGTTTGGGGAATTTCAGTTTAAGATATCTTTATTGATCAGTAAAAAATAAGTAGAATATTATTTTTAAAATTTTCTTTTTAATTTTTTATTAAATGGAAGAGAGGTAATATCAAAAAAAATAGAACCTCCTGTTTGTCAGAACCACTAAACTTTATTTAGTGATTATTTTTTTTTTCCTCATTAGAACTTTAACAGTGTTATAAACCAAAGGAAAATTTCCTTTTTACTACCATTTTACAATTAGAATTGGTTTTCCAATTTTTTTTGATTTGTCAATTTTTTTTCGGGAATGGGTACTTCATAAAGCAATTAGGATCAAACCTTAAAGATTAGATCCTTCTTTCAAATTCAATTTCAACACCAAACGTAGTTGTTAGACACGATTTCAAAGAAAGTTCTAATACAAAAGCGTTGATCGCAACTGTATAAATTTATTATTTTAAAAGAACAGATTTAAAAATTTATTTTTAAAAAATAAAATAAATCACAGAAATACGAATACAGCACTCGGCCATTACTTTTTAAATTGTTTAAACTTTGTGATTTTTATTATTGAGGAAATTGAAGATTTATGTTAGTGTAAATTCTTTTTTTAAATTGATTGTCCTGAAGTAAGATCAAAAAAAAATGTAAAGTAGAAATTATTTTCCTCAATAAGGACCATTTTTGGTTTGTATTTTTTATCATAACTATTTCTGGTTTGTGCTATTTTCTGTTGAATTTTCAATGGAAAAAATTTTCACAAGATTTCTTTACTGGTATTTGAATTGTAAATGGGAAATAATTTTCACTTCCTTGTCCATATTTTTCTTTTATAAATACAGTTTCTAAAAGAAGTAAGTTGTAATTTGTAATTATTATTGAAAAAAGGAAATGGAAAATGGAGTGAAAATTTTTCGAATTTAGAATTTAAATACCAGTAATTTTTTGGAAAAATAGTTTGGAGTAAATCAATCGAAATTTGTGATCTCGATTCGTTTGAGGAGTCCTTGTATTAACTAATCTATTTTAGGTGAACTAAAAATTCTAAATTATAGGAAAATTGAGTAATTGAAAAAAGAAAACAATACAAATTTATCAAAAAAACATCTTTTTGTGTTCTTGTGAAGATGAAAAATTGTCACTACTTAAATTTCAACGAACAACTATAGACACGATTGATATAAACAAAAAACTCAATTCCAAGATATTCCAAAATTTTATTGTTCGGGTTGGAATTGCTGTAATCCTTGAAAAAACAGACAAAACAAACAATTTTTTTTTGTCAATTTTACACATGCCAAATCCATTCGTAATTTTGAAAAATTGAAAATAAAATCCTTTTCTTTTTCTCACAGCCTTCGTAAATAAAAAAGATTAACCTCTGATCCCTTTAAATACAAATTAATTTTAGTTATGCTTTTAAAAGGTTTTCTTTTCTCTTGTTATTTTTGTGACCATAACACAAAAAAAAAAACAAAGATGATTTTTATCAAGTTTTGAAATGTATAACATTTTCGTGATAATAAATTCTTCAAGAGTCAATTTGTTAGAGTTCTTTTTTACAAAGTAGTTTTTCAATTTGTTTTTTCTTTTTGAGGATTTATTATTGTTGTGGAAAATATTTTTTTTTTTTTTTTTTTTTGAAAAAGATTGTATTCGTAATTTTTGAAGAAGAAAAATTTTGAAAGTAAAAGTGATTGAATTTTTCTTTTGAATTTGTTATTGGTTTCTTTTGCAAAAGAAAGCGTTGTTTAGTGTTTGTGTTTAATTGAAAATTCATACCTTTGGTAAAGCCATTCCCAATTTGATACACAATTTCACCCACGATTTTCCCAGTGTACGACAAATTACGTTCTCTGCATTCAGATGGGTAAAGTGGCTCGTCACCAATTAAATTGTTGACAACTCGTGGCTTTTCGATATCTAAAGATCTGATCCAAAAACGAACAGGTGCATTCTCCCCAATTTGATATTCTTCTGGTATTAAATCAATAACTACATCATTCACTCTTGACATCGCTTCATTAAAAGAACTAACATGTGCATGAACTAACGTTTTAAATGGATTTTCATCTATTTTTGTGGTCATGTCTTGTTTTTATGTTTGTGATTTTAATTTTAGATTAGAATCCAATATTCTAACAAGAAAAAAATGATTTGTTTTTACTTTGCTTTTCATTTTCAGTAATTGAATTTTATTTGGTAAAAGTGAAAACAATTGAGTGCTTTTCTATTTTCAAATACCACCTTCCAAGAACATATTATTGTGTCTTTTGAATTTTTTCTTGAAATTGAATTTTTGTTTTTGTTCAATTGTGTTTAGTTGGTTGTTGAAATTTAAGTGGTAACAATTTTTCATCTCCACAAGAACATAAAAAGACGTTTTTTTGATATATTTGTTTTGTTCCCTTTTTTTAATTCCTGTATTTTACTCATATTTGAAGTAATCAAAATAATGCATAACATTCTACTAAAATCCATGTTTCAAATATAAACGGTGTCATTTTTTTCCTACTTTAAATGTAACATCCAATTAACTAACTAGTAGTATACCTAAGTTAAACCCGATTTTGAAGGTTAATTCGTTGATATTAAAAGTAAATTTTTAATTATGAATGAAATTATTGTAAAATTTTTTCGTAATTTTCTCAAGTTTTTTTGAATTTTTTTATTTTTTTGGTGATTAAAGATTTAATCCCAACAGTAAATCTATGTTTGAAGAAAAATTTTTTCGTTTTAATCTTTAATTTTTCGAATTTTTTTTTCATAATAGAACTTTAAGAAATAGATATTATCCTTTCCTATTGTTTGTTGTCTATCCGTTTGATCTGTTAATGATCTATCTGCTTTAAAAAAAAACTTTAATAAAAATTTCGTTTTGAAATATTGGTTTAACAATGATACTAGGTAAATTTTAATAATAACAGTTTTTAAAAAAAAACGTATCTGATAAAAATGAAATTAAAATTTACTGAATAAATGACCTATAATTCAAAGAGTGAAGAAACATAAAAATTTGGAACATTTTATACATAATTTATTTTTCTAATATAAAAAATTGAATTGAAGGGTTCTTAATTTATATATATATATAAAATAAAGAATAAAAAATGATTAGCAAAAAATAAAGAATTTAACAAACTGAGAAGAAAATAGAAAAAGTTATAGGGATTAAGATGCATATCTGAGTTTATATAACCCAACACCATTATTATTCAAAACAAATTTCCCTTATACATAATTGGCCCAGACTGATCGTAAAAACTCAAAAGCAATTTCAGAAAATTTCTTATATTTCCATTTTACTCACCAATTGGAATCTATCTTCTAATTGAAATTTTTCATTTTTTGAGTTTCAAATAGAATTTTTTTTCTGATTTTTATATATCATATTTTACATCACCACCTGAAGTGATCGGAATAATGTTTTTTTTTTTCTAAAATGAACATATTTTAAAATCATACCCTTTCTGCATTTAAGTGTTACACTACAAAACATACCGGAAAACTTTTTAATTTTAAAAATATTTTTGATAATTTCAAGTTTAGGATTAGTTAATTTTACCAAAAGGTTGTCTAGAAATTATCCCATACTGGGATATCTTTTTAATTTCAAGTTTTATTCACACAACGAAGATTCTAAACACAAAGTAACTCAAATTTTCACAGCTAAAAATTAAAAAGTCGTTTTTTAATGGAATAAACCTAAATAATACTGTTAAGAAATAAGAGAAATAAGAATATTCGTATTATATTTTGAGATTCATAAAAAAAATATATATCAAAAAACATAAATTATCAAAAAACAAAATATTCTCTATTTTTTTTCACTTTTTGATTACCTCACTTATCATAAACAATATTGGTAAATAAAAGATCTTGGATCGGAAAATAGTTTTTTCAAGGTATTTTAACATTAAAATTGAGAAATTCAATTTTCTAGGTTCTATTAAGATTTTTTTCTAATTTAATAGTAAAACAATTGAATAGTTTGTTTTTCAGAGTCAAGAGGTTATAATCATATATTTTAAAAGTCTTTTAAATTTAATAAATATCTCTACAAATGGGTAACCAATTGTTTTGACTATTAAATTTTTTTTTTTTTTTTTTGATTTTCCCTTAGGTTTTTTTAATTTTTGTAATAAACGGAAAATTTATTAAACTTTTTCGTTTATTTCAAAAATTACAAAAAAACCTGCAACGCTTTCCAAAAAAAAAAAAAAACTTCAGTTAGTTTTTTTTTTAATTTTTGAAGAATTGAGAAAAATGTATATTATTTTTCTCAATTCTTTTTAATTCTGGAAAACCTAGGGACTTGACGGAAACTTTTTGTTAGGTTTTTTTTTAATTTTTGAAATAAACAGAAGATTTAAAAAATTTTCCGTTTATTCAAAAAAGTGCAAAATAAACACTTTTAGCTTTTCTTGAGTTTTCTTTATATTTGTGAAATCAATAGATTTTACTTATAAAATAGAAAACCTCATAAAACCGCCTTTAGGTTTTTTTAAATTCTAGAATAGGCTAGTAATCTACGGATACTTACAATACTTACAATAAGGATTTTTTTCCTCTATTTCATTTTTATTAAATGAGTAGATATTTTTCAAAACTATTAGTTATTATCTCCACAAAAAAATATCCAAAAGTTGAATTTAAGGAAAATTCTTTGTTTCATCCATTTAAAAATTATTACCCGAAAAAACACCCTTTTTTATTGATTAGAAACTTTTAACAATGGCTGTTATACTGACAACGATAAATATAATAGTCTCATGAATTTGAAGTTCTGCAATTTTGATTCTATTGTAAATAAAGTTTATTATTAAATATGAAAGGTTAAGGAAAGTAGTAATTTTGTCTAACTATTTTTTTTTCAATTTTATTTTTTCATTCAAGTGATAAGAGTTGTAAAAAATCTAATAATTGATAATTCAATAATATTTATAATAGATTCTTTAGATGAAATAGGAACCATGTTCCACAGATATCATTTATCTTTCTGGCAACACACTTATTTATAAATTAAACTCTGGTAGCACTAATCACTCAAAGAATCAGATCTAAAAACAGAAATTTTACTGAAATAAATTAAAAATTAGTGAGACACCCTTAAATCTTTGTTCTTCTTTAATTTAAATTGAGAAAAATTCAAACAAGTTTGAATCACAACCCATTGTTCAATTTCTTCTGAAAGTCACAATTTTTTGAATTTGAAACATTTTTTTTTCTTTTAACAAACTTGAGGGATTATAATCATCAAGATCAACAATTCGCATAGACAAGTATACACTTTGTTTTTTATTACCTTCAAAGCTTCTTTTACATTAAAATTTTTTTCTTTTTCTTTTTTTTTTTTTTTTTTTTTTTTTTTTTTTTTTTGATTGATTGTTTGCGACAAAAACAAACTAACTAATTTTTTTTTTCCTTTTGATCGAATCCCAAACAACCACAATTAAAACAAACACAAATCCAAAATCAATTTGACGATCTTAGTGAGTATTTTCCAATATAATGGCTCCACGATCGTAGCAATGGCAGGTAAAAACTGTGTTGCTATTGCAGGCGACACAAGGTTTGGTGTCAGGAATCAAACAGTTGCACTTGACTCGAATCGAATATTCAAAATCAACAACCGCACACTTTTTGGAATGACTGGCTTGAACACAGATATTTTAACCTTAAGAGAATCATTCAAATTTCAGATGAACCTTTATAATTTAGAAGAGGAAAGAGAAATTTCTCCAAAGACCTTTGCTCACAACGTTGCACAAACCTTATATTCCAAACGGTTTGGACCATATTTTATCACACCAATCATTGCAGGCCTTGAAGGAGAGGACTACACGCCCTTTTTATGCGCAACAGACTTGATCGGGGCAATGGAGTTCCCAAAAAGCTTTGTCGTTGCAGGAACTGGCGAGGAGTCGTTAATGGGTGTATGTGAAACTTTTTACAAAGAAAATATGGAGCCAGACGAGCTTTTTGAAGTAGTTTCCCAATGCTTGCTTGCAGCAGTCGACCGTGATGCCCTATCTGGCTGGGGTTCAGTTGTACATGTTTTAACCAAGGACGGGATCACAACAAAAAGACTAAGAACAAGAAAAGATTAAATCAAAAAAGGTTTTTTTTTTTTTATTTTATTTTATTTCTTCCTTTTCTTTTAAATTCCCAAATTGGTTTTTACTATCAACACCTTTTTGTTCTTTTTGTTTTTTTTTTTTTCTCTAAATTCTTTCAAAAGAATAAATTTTGGTTTTTGAATTTTTCTCCCTTAATTTCTTTTTAATTTTATTGTGCTTTCTTTTTTACTTCTTTTTCGAATCAAAAAACTCCAGAAAATCATTTCCAAATAGTTTGACAAAAAAAGTTTTGAAAAAAAGCCCTAAAAATAGGTCATTTAAAGTTTTTTAATTGCTTGAAAAGATACTTTTGAAAACTTTTTTGTTTAAACTCAAAAAAATTAACATCACGAGAAAAAGGTGTAAAAATCAAAAAATACATCAAAAAATAAAAACAGGAACAAAAACCTGAATTATAATTTTGGAGTTCTTTTTGAATTCACCTAAACAATTGTTTAAATTAAAATAATAGGTGAAAATTGTTGAAATGAAACTTCTTTTGGAAGAAAATTTCAAAAATTTCTGAAATTTCAATTTGTAGAAAATATATAAATCCTAGACGTATTATTCTTTTCGTTTGAATAAGGCTAGTAAAGAGACAAAACTTTATTATTTTAGTTTATTGATTTTTGGTCTTTTTTATATATTCACATTATTCAATTTAAACTTATAAAAAGTGGTAAAATTCAATAAAAAATTATTTTTATTCAATAATAATTCTTTAAATATCATCAAGATGAAAACGATCAATGTTAAATAATTATCTAAATACCAAAACGTGTTTTCATGAAAAAAGTCTGATTTTTTTTTTTTTTTTGTATTTTACAGAAAAGTTATTAATCCCTCTTTTTTGTCATTATGTTTTTTTTAATTTTAGAAATTAAAAAAAACTTGGACACCTCCATAATTCCAAAAATTTTATTTAGAAATTTTATTAAAGACTCAAAAATCATTTTATTACCGAGTATGGATTATGGCAAACATGTCAAATCTTTTTTTTTTATTGCACTCAAATCCACTTCAAAGCCACCGACTTTCAAAGAAAAACCAGTCACAAAATTAAATATCTTGTTAAAACACATTATTTGGAATATTTTTTTACACAAATTATTTGACTAGAATCAGGATTTTATGCTTGAAATTTATGATTTTTTTTAAGCATTAAATTTTGTTTAAATGTTTATGTCTTTCAAGTGTAACTTGCTGTAAAAATAAATGTTATATTTTATTTAAAATTAAATAAAAATATATAATATAAATATAAACCCTATTTCACTCAAATGGGACCAGTTATAAATGAAAAATTCACTTTTTTTTTTTTAAGAATCAACCAACATAAGATTATTTAGAAATAATGGAAATAATAAAATTGGGATTAAAGTCGATAATTATTAGCGAAATACCAGAACAAACTATAAATTTCAAAAAAAAAAATGTTAAATTAATTTTTGTCCCCTTTCATTATAACCTCTCATACCAAATTTCTTAATTTTCTTAAGGTAAATTAAAATTATTGACAATAAGATTTCATAATGGTAAATCCATGGATTTAGAAAGAAAATTCAAAGTCTCACTTTTCTGTATGTTAATTTGGAATTTCAAACGATTTTTTTTTTTTCAATTTTACCTTTTATAGAAAACAGAAAAGAAAAAAAAATAAAAAAAAATTGCAAAATACAAAAAAAAAAGATTTTTATCTAAAAATTGAAAATACTATTTTGAGAAGAATAATGAACTAAACTCATTGAAAATATTCTCTTTCTTCAATAATATTGAGAAAATTTGACTGAAAAAGAGTTTGTATATATGTTACAAGTATTTAACTTAGGGAATTTAGTGATTTAAAAATGGATTATTGGAAAAAAAAAAATGATATTTTGCTTATTTTCAAGATTACAGAAATATAAACTATATAAATTTAATTTCAATAATGTAATAAACAATTAAAAAAATGGTATGAATTTATTGAAGAAAATTATTTCAAATATTCATTTTTATTATATCCCAACTATTAACAATTACCGATTATTATTTATCCAAATAAAATTATTGAAACTATGATATTTATTAGATTTTGGGAAATAATTACAATTTGAATACAAAACTTTTATTTACAATAAAATGGAAAATGTAAAATACAATGTAAGCAAAATTAAAAATAAAATTTAAATAAAAAAAAACTATTTATGATTGAAATAATATTATCATAAGGTAATAAATTGTTATTGTATTACGGGGTGTAAAATTGATGAATTTTTGTATAAATAGCTTTGTTTTTCACTGTACTTTTACGGGTGAAAAGGCTATTTAATATAATTACCCCTTTAAATCTTTCTTATAACTCAAGGATTAGTGAAAAAAATCACAATATAGTATGTGGTTCAAAAAAACATTGGAGTAATGATTTATTTCTTGAGATCTGGCGGAAAAAAATAGAATTTCAGATTATTGATAATTTTAAATTGTGCCTCGATCAGATCCTTATTTGTAAGTTTTTAGTGTTTTGCGCAAATAAGTCACAACTCTTTTTATTCCAAGACAAGTATTACCCAGTTTCAAATAAAAAAAAAATTGGAAAAAACAAGTTTTGGTAAAAATATTAAAAGTGCAGGTTTACAATATTATCCATCAATTAAGAATTCTGAAAGTGATAAAATTACAAATTAACAAAAATAGAAATATAACAGTTCTTCGGGTTCTCATGAGATAAAGGGCATATCTCAATGATTTTTTGAACAACATATCCCAGAGAAGTTTACTTCATTTTTAATCGTCCACAACAGTACAATCTTTATTGTGAAAAAAATTATTTTAGTAATCGTTCATGGGCTAATCATAGCAATTAAAAACTAAACAACCAGTGATGGTAAGATCTATCTTCAAAAATGAATAATCAAAAACTAGGAAATTTATGAAAAAAGTGTCGAAAATATTGACAGATTCCCAATTTGAATGGTTCTGAATTATAATTTTGAAAAATAATTTATTAGTTCCAAATGTTGATCTTTGGTACTTAATAAGATCTAAAGGATTTTTTTTTAAATTTTTTTCTTAAATCGGTTATTTTTATAAAGAAATAAAACCCACTCCTTACATTTTAAATATATATGTTATACAATAACCACAAATTGGATTAAATCGAATTAAATTGATTTTGAACTTTTATGAAAACAATTTTTTTTAAATTGAAGATATTTGGGGTTGTTGAAATAACACTTACAGACTTTGTTCAATATCTATTTCGAGATAAAAATCCGTATTACTCTTTTCAAGAATTTTTCTACAGTAAAAGATCAAATAAACAGACAATAAATAATAATTCAATATGTGTAGCGTTTCTTAAAGTTCTATTATTAAAAAAGAAATTCTAAAAATTGGCAAATTCAATTTGAAAAGTTTTTTCATAAATTGGAGTCATTTTCAGAATTAAAAATTAATTAATAAAGAGATGAAAAATTAGAAAAAATTTTGAACAAATTCAATTCAGAATTTATAATTTCGACAAAATATCAAGGTTTTTTCTTTCAAAATGGATTTTACCAAAGTATACTACTTGAATTGTGGATTAGATGTTAGATAGGTCCAAATAAATAAAAAAAAAAACTCGATTTTATGATGAAAAACTAATTTCAAACACTGGACAAAGTTTTTTGAACCATTCTGAGTATTAGGAAATATAAATCAGAAGAGTATTATTTTTTTGATCGAAATTTAGTATTTTATAACTTGAAATACTGTGAAATTTTCCTTTTTTTTTGATATTTTTTCTCATTGGGTTTCCTTAATGAAAATTCTTTATTTGTATTTTTAAAATATTGATTTCCAAAAAAAAACTAAAATCTTAATTACAATTTGTTGCAAAATAAATCAAATAAAATTTTCATTCAACTTTCTGAAAAAGCATTTTAAAATGCTGTAAAATTACAATTTTTTAATTCCATTTATCAGTTTAAATTTATAATTTTCTATATATAAAAATGAGACTTTTAAAGATTTCTTTTATTTTGGAAAGCGGAATGTAAAATTTGATCTTTTTATTTTCCAATGTACAGTATTAAAATTATTCATACTACACCCATTAGGATTTTTTTTGGAAAATTTTCTTATCTTTTTGGATTTCAGGAATACCTTTTGGATCTTTTTTTTATTTCCATTTGAATTTGGAATTGAATTTAAAAATTCTCTGATTATTTTTGTTATTTGAATTTCTTCAACCAAAATCAGTTCAATTTTACTGGACAGTTTTTTAGTGGTAATCAGTGCCTGGAGTTTGAAGACATTTCATGTGAAGAAACAAGTTCATTAAATAAGAAAAATTACTTCAAAAAAGAGAAACCAAAACAATCATTGGTTAAAAAAATAACTCGACAAAACATTTTAATTTATTCCCGTGAGATTACACTTCACTCCTTTTTCAATTGCTTTTTTAAAGTAGCAATTTTCCAATCATTTTGGAGGAGCTGAAAAGAAAGAAATAATCCCAAAAACAATTTTTTTAAAAAATGCTCTCATCCTTATTTCATCAGAAACAAAACTTCTAAAGGGATTCCATTCTGAAAATTTTGTAAAGTAATATTTGATAATCAGTAATATTACACATTTTTATGCTATTTACAAGAATTCAACCGTAATTAAAAATAATTCCATTTTCACTCTTTATTTTTTCAAACCTCACCCTTTTATTTTTAATTCTTTTTAACAAAGATTCTTTTTCTTTGGTAACATTGCTGCAGAAGGAGAAATTAGTGATTTGCAAAACAACTTTCATGAAAAGCACATTTTTCGACAAGCCCAAGATGAAACTAAACGCCAACCCAAATGATCAGTGTATTATCCATGCTCAATACCAACCGAATAAAGAAACATGGAACCTTGTTATGGAGAGCAGATTTCAATTTTCAAAAAAATTGCCTTATAGCTTCAAAAAGAACCAGCAGACTCAATTAGAACGGCCAAACACACCTCACAATAGGACTCAAGATTTGGTGGATAAAGCATATAGAACAAATCATTGGTATTTGCAAAAAGAGATTGGGATTCACGAAAATCGAATAGTTGTTGACAATTATGGTTTTGTGATCAATGAAGATGGATCAAATGAAAATCTGAAGTGGTGAACGATTTAAACAATTAGAGTGGTCCTTTTGTTTTGTGAGTCGTTCTTGTAATGTCTTACTTTATTGTTTTTGAGTTTTTTTTAAAATTGTAATAAAATCGAATTATTTTTTTTTGATTTTTTTTTTTTTGTTATTTAAGCCTAAAATATTATCTCCTAAACAAAAAACAAAGAAGGCGAATTTGAAAATTACTTCTTTATATTATATCTTAAAAAATTTGTGAGTTTTTTTCCACTATTTGAGTTACACATTGTTGTAAAGCTTATTTGTTTGTGTTTTAAAATAAATTTCTTTTTTTAAAAAAATATCTGATCCAGGCTTTGGTCAGTAAAAAGAAAAAAAAATCAGACAACAAACTAAGTTTTTTTTATTAAATATTTTGTTACTTAATAGAACTACTTTTTGAATCCTCATAAATAGCTTTTTTTCGGTTTCTTGATTAAGTATATTAATTTTAATCAAAACAAAATTGATGTTCGTCATTTTAAAAATGATTAATCTTGAAATTTTTTTTTTCCATTTCAGAGTACTAACTAAAAGTATAGTAGGGAAAAAATACCGGGCATGAAAAAAATCCCTGACAAGATTTTTAATTCTGAATATTAGTAAAATTATTAGTATAATTTCAATTATTTTCAATCAAATCCTTATTATAAATAACCAATTTTTTTATGAGATTAGTAATAAACCTACCCAAAGTTCAACAAAGTAAGGTGTCTCAAGAATACTCGAGTTATTGTTTGATAGTCTATGTTGATCAACTTTTTTTGAAAAACAACCCAGTTTTATTGAGGTTTACTAGATTTTGGAAAATGATAATTTTTAATCTTGTTTTTTGTTTGATTGAATGGTATTTTGAACAAGTGTGATTCCATTAATCATCATTCTAATAAGTGGGTGAGTTATAATTGAAAACGTTCGATTCTTAAAAAAAGGAATTTGATTGTAAATAAATGAAATTACACAATAATTTTACTAATATTCACAATTAAAAATCTGGGCAGGGATTTTGTTCATGTAGGGTATTTTTTTCACTGATTTACTTCAGTTTGTCTTTGAGTTTTTCAGAATTTAAAAGAATTTGATAGAATCTAGGATTTTAGTAAATTCTTTTGAATTATGGAAAAGCGCCCTTATGTTTTCTTGAGTTTTCTGTTTATTTGGAAAATCACTAAATTTTATATTTAAGGAAGTAAGTAAATTTTTTCATTTTGAAAAATTGTAATTGTGTAAACCTTACTGAAAAATATTTTTTGAATCCCCACAGATATTGAAACTTTGAAACCAAAACACTATTCGCTGCTCTGTTTGTGAAAAGAATTCGAATCCAAAGCAATTCAAATTTGAATCCTTCATTTTTCGATTTTTTGAACATTATTTTTGATCAAATTTTTGAGTTTTTATTAAATTTAGTTATGGATATAGGATGTGTTTATACCGAACAATTGAAATTAATCCCAGAATATCCCAAAAAAAAAAAAAAAAAAATACCCTTAAAGGTGTGTCTTTGAAACTAAATCTTTTCTTTTAGAAGACCAAACACGTAAGATCACCCTTCCCAGATAATTTTTTTGAAATACCAAATGAAAAAAAAAAATCAATAAAAACCTATTTTCGAAGATTTGTTTTCTTTTCTTCTTATTTTTATGAATACAAACTATTTTTTTCATTGAATTTCTTGCCCCATTACTATTTATTAATATTTTACAAAACATTTATTTACAAATTTGCTTTCAAAATTCTGTTTTCAAGTATTTTTATCAAACAAAGCCAAAAAAAGAATATTATTTCAAAAATTAAAATCAACTCGTAGAATTCTTGGAATCTACAAACAGTTACAAAAGATTAAACCCAAAATAATTGAAAAATTTAGAAAATATTTCATAATTATTCAAAATTATTTTGAGTTTCCAATTTAATAGAAAATAAATAATTATCAAAACTAACAAATATATCCAATTAATCCTTATTCTATAGAAGAAAACAAAAAATAACTGATTTTCTGAACTAAAACTTGAATTAAATGAATTATAAAAAAAATATAATTTTTAAATTCATTTTGTAAATTCTTTATAAAGAAAAAGGTGTATTTTTAGGATACTTATTCTCAAAAAATTCGCCTGATATAGCAAAAATGCTTTTCTTTCAAAATGTTTATGTAATTTATGATTTTTATATCAAAATTTTATTAAATTATTTTTCGATAAAAAATGGTATTTTGAGTGTTTTTTTTCGATTTTTCACTTGTTAAATTTTCATTTTATTGTAAAGAAGAGTTACAAATAAAAAAGAACATGCAGTCACTTGTCCGTACTTACATACTGAAACATTACAGTCTCGGTAACATTTAAATAATCAAGAATAAATAAAGTCAGTTCAACTTTTAATACACAAACTTTGAAGCAAATTTAAGACACAAAAAAATCTTAAATTAAATCACCTTTTTTGGAATTTTTTATAAACAAATTATTAGACTAGATTTTGTATATTCTATCTTCATTTGCGTTTTTATTTATGTTTTAAATCACCTTCAAATTTTGCGTCTTAAAAATGGAACTAACTGTATTTAGAATTTTGGTTTTAATAATAAAACTTTAAGAAATCAACACCATATGTACTGTTTTTTTTACAATCGGTTTATTCAGGTGATTAATGTTTAAGTCTTCTAGATTAAAAAAAAAAAAAAAAATCTTTTTATTTTGTAATATCGATAAAATTTTTCGGAGGCTATTTTTTTTGTTATCTTATTGTGACTTAAACAACCTTGTTTTATATTTTTACACATTACTAAAATTTAATTCATGGAAAAAAATATTGACTGGCTGTGGAAATAAAAGAAGCAAATTAGTGGAATTGCAATAGTATATAAACAAGAAATAGGATTCTTTAAATAAATATTTAAAAAAGAATTATGAAGATATTGAAAGATTAAAAACTACTTTTTTTACAAAAAAGAGAAAAATTTAATTTTTTGAATTTTTAGAATAAAATCATTTAATCTTAGAAATTTAGGAAATATGACGAAATTTTTGAAACAAAAACATTTAGTATCATAAATTCATTTCAATTAATCAAAGATCTAACTTCTAAAGTCAATTTAAATTCGAACCAAGAATATATACGTTTCATCCAATCTTCCAATACCCAAGTCTGTAAAAAAACACCAGTTAATTTTTTGTAATGGGTTAAAACTTGTTGAAACGGGTTATTTACACCACTGTAGATGATTTTTTCAAAAAATGTTTGGGTACTAAAAAGCAACCAAAAAGCATAAAAGTATAAATTATTTTTTTTCGTATACTCTTTGAATTTGGTTAAAAGTGAAAAGTGTGATAATAAGGTTGCAGCTCCCTTAAGTGTTTTTATCCGATAGATTTCTCATTAAAGGTTCGTGAAAAAAGGGGAAAAAAGTGAAACATGATTGTTCATTCGGCAACATTTATCGAAACTGAAAAATAAAAAGTAAAATCAATTAAAAGAAGGAATAAATTAACTTCAAATAATAATTCATTATACTATTTTCAATTATCCAACAAATACGATTTGAAACTACTTTCTTATGGAAATGTGATGAGTTGTTTGGGAGATTAGGAGAAATAGTCGAATTTTTTCAACAAATTTTTAATTATTGATCAATCAAAGAAAAATCCCTTAGACTAAAAGGTATTATAAAAAAAACTGTTATTGTGTTGAATACTTCATTTTGTCTGATAACATTTATTTATACATTTATTAAGATATATTATCTTTTATTTTCAGTCAGGTTTAACGTTTGGAATGAAATATATCTTCAACTTTTTTTCCCTTTTGGGCTGTATTCTCAGATGGTTAGAATTTGTTGATCAAATTAATTTTGCTCAGATCTTCAAAAAGACACATCAGATTTCAATAAAAAGGTAGGAAACGGTTCGTGATTGTTGATTCAAGAAAGTATTATCAAAATGAAGGATTTTTTAAAGTTAATATACAACTTCTTTTAATTTATCTGAACCTTTGATTTCCAGATTCCAATAAGGAATCGATTAAAAAATCTTGTTGATCTTTTTTTCTTCTTTTACTTTTTTTGGCTCAAAAAAGATAGGTCTCTTTTGAGATCTTTGCTAAGGGATGTTTTAGGGTACAACAAAAAAAAATAAAAAACTACGAATAACACCATTATTTGCAAAAAAAATTATTTTAGTCTTTGGCAAAGTATCATAAGAGTTGATAAAAATTTGAGCAAACATTTATCAGAAATCTGAAGAATTCTTTTGAAACCTACTCCTTAAAACCTTTTATTGGGTCTCTTTATTCTTGTGTTTTTTATTTGTATTTTCTATTAGTCGATTGTGAAATTTATAAAACAAAATCTCAATGAATTTTGGTTTTATTTCCCTATTTTTTCTTCTGCAAACAAAGTTTGAAAAGAAAGAGATTATAATTTTTGCAATCTTTTTCATTTGTTTGTTTCTTTTTTTGTATTAAATTTGCTTTCTATTTTGCTAACAAAATTTCTAAATGAATGTAAAATTTCAGAAATAAAAAATCGAGAAGCAACCAATATTTCAAAACTTTAGTCTCCTTTTTTTTTGAATATCAAAGACAAAGAGCGACACAAAATGGAGGAAAAAACTTTGAGTAAAAGAAAATAATGTTTGGGGAAACCTATTGAACTAATTTGTGAAGTGCTTTCAAAAAAACTCAAAAATCAATTCACTCTAGAATAATAATTGTGTCCCTTTTAGTCTTTGAAATCTAAATTATAACCTTTTTTGGGAATTGCTGTAAAACTTATTTGTCAAAATTTAATTCAAAGAGATTTTACTTTTGAATAAACCAATTAGTTTCATAATTACTCTTAAAATCCTTAATTTCTTTGACACCACTTTCTTCTTCAGGAGTTAATTGACAAAAAAGAAAATTAGCATTTACAAAAAATCTAAATTAAATTATTCCCTTTAACTTTGTGTGAAGGGAATCCGTAATCGGCAATATAATTGTTCACTTTTTTTCTTATGGCTTTTTAGAATCCTGAAAAAATATAAAAGAGAATTCTGTAATTTTCCTCTTGATAAAAAAAAAACTCTGTATAGTTGTTCCAAATATGGCACATAAAAAAAAATATGAACGATTTTACATTTCTGAATTCATTTCAGAATTTTCAATCACAAAAAACCAAATTCAATTTTTTAATTTATTTTTTTTTGTTTTTCCAAATAACTTTTGCTAACCAAAGAAGAAAAAAAACATCCCTCACCAATGGAAAATTCGAAAGAAATTTCTAAGAATTTGTCTTTGTATCTCCACAAAATTTCTCAACAAAAACAAAATTCACTCGTTTCGTCATCTCCTTTTCCAACTTCCGATTTTTCATCGAGTGGTGGGTTTACAGAAGTTGGAACAAATCCACCGAGTGGCAATCGTTGTATTGAATTATTTAAAAAAAGGAATGACATCAATGTAAATTTATCAAATTCAAAAGAAAAAAAAGTAGAAAAAAAAGAAAAAGAACAAGAAGAAAAAGAAAAAGAAAAAGAAAAACAAGAAAAAGAAAAAGAACAGGAAGAAAAAGAAAAATCAAAAGAAAAAGGTAAAGGAAAAGAAAAAAAAAAAAAAAAAGAAAAAGAAACAAAAAAAGAAAAAGATTTAACAGGAGACATAAACAAAATCATAAAACAGAAAAAGAAGGAAATTAGGAAGAAAAAACAGCGGGTTTCTTTGAAATCGCAACTGGACAAAATTGTAAGTCTCAATACTTCGAATTCCGATCTCAAGCTGATTGAAAAATATCGTAACAACGCGATCACTTTTAATACTCGTATCAAAAAATCAATCTCTACTTTTAGTATAGATCAAAAATTACCAATAACGTCTGACACTGTTGCAACTTTATTTCCCAATATGAAATTGTCAAATAATGAAAAAAGGAGTCCCAAACCTTTAACGAAGAAAACCTTGAAAAATATGGAGCGATTAAACAAAAAAAGGTTTTCTAGCTTTAGTGGGCTCGATGCTAAACAAATTAAAAGCTTAAGGAGCATCCCAATTCTTGCGCTTTCGACAACACAATTACCTGCAGATTTACCAGAAGTTATTGAATTGGATCGGCAACTAAAATCATTTTTTAGTGTTTTAAAGTATTTCTTTGCTTTCCTATCCTTTTCTTTTCTTCTCTTCTCTTCTCTTCTCTTCTCTTCTCTTCTCTTCTCTTCTCTTTTTGAGTCGTTTGATTTGATTTAAAAATTTGAAAATAAAAAATTTAAGATTAACAAAACACCTACTACCTTTCAGGTGCCCACAAACAAAATTTCCAAAATTGAAAGGAAAACTTACCAAACAAAATAAACCGTTTGATTGAAAGAAAATCGAATTGGGTTTTGCAAAATTCAAAATCTTGAAAAATTCAATACTCGTATTTGAATAATAAATAGGGAAAAATTTTTGCTTCATTTTCCTTATTTTTCTTTGAAAAACCAAGTCTTTTAAAAGAAGTTGATTGTAATTTGTGACTTCTATTTGAAAAAGGAAAATATAATGGAAATGAAGTGAAAATTTTTCCCCTCGTTTATTATTCAAATACAAGTAGCTCAACAAAAAAACCGATTCAAAACTTGTCAAAATTGAATGATCCTGATCTAAAAAAAAAATACACCACAGTGGGAACATCACAGTAACAGAAACAAGATGTTGGATTTAACTTATATCTGGGTATTGTTTCTAAATACTGATATTTGAATTTTAAAGAGGTATAAATTGTTAATAAAATCATTTTAAAAAAGTTTTCAAAAGTATCCAGATATTTTAAAAAAGTGAGTAGTTTTTGAAAACTTTTTTCCAATTTTTTTATTTTACAGCAGTGGGGACTTTTAGAATAAAAACTTTTTGAAAAAATTTTTCAAAAACTACTCACTTTTTTAAAATAGCTGTAATGTAATTTTCCAATTACTAAAGGAAAAAATTCTATCTCAATTTCCAAAATTATTCTCTCCTTCACATGCGTTCAATTATTAAAAGCTCTTCACGAATCAATTATAAACCAAAATTAGCTAATCAAATGCGATCTTCATTCTTGAACCTTTGAGAGAGCATAGAATTTGTTTAATGGGGAATTCAATAGTATATAAAACAGCTGACAAACTTCAATAGACCTGTTTTTTTCATGGTTTTATTAAAAAATATTTTTGATCACACTGATTTTGAAAACAACTTTATTAATCCATTTTATTCATTCATTCACTTAAAATTATCAACTAACATATAATTTAAATTTTGGTTTGGTAATTTTATTATAACTAAATAAACCCCTTCGAAAAAAGTTAAAAAAAGAATATTTTTTGATGATTTAAATGAGAATTCCTAATGCGAGATATATTTAAAAAATGAGAATTATCCGAAATGTTTATCCCATTTAAAATTTGAATATCAGAAATAAAATAATAAACTTTGTTTCAGTCAAAGCGGAATCCAAAAAAAAACATTTTTTTCAAATATCAATTATTTTATATAATTGACCTTTGAAGAACAAATAAGAAATAAACAGAATAATACACATCAAAGAATTGTTGATATCCATCTTAAAGAAAACTAATTAATCAATAGATTTTCTTAAAAATTGAAAAACTCAAATTCTTAGGGTGCTTATTGAGAAAAACAAGAATGTTCGTTTTGGATCTTCTACTGGTCTTTGAATAATAAATAGAAAACAATTTTCACTTCATTTTCCATACTTTTATTTTAGAAATCAAGTCCCCAAACGAAGTGAATTGGGATTTGTGGTCTCTATTTGGAAAAGGAAATGAAAATGAAGTGAAAATTTTTCACATTTTTTCTTCAAATATCAGGATCAATGATTGAATAAATTTCTAATAGAAATCAATATGAATTCTCAACAATCATTTCCACAGTTTCAATAACCTTAGAATAACACCTTTTTACCAATGTAACTATTGATCTTGCAATAAAAAAAATTTTTGCAACTGAATTACATGTGTCAAAAAAAAAATCAAAAAAAAATGTGCAAAAATGATTTCAATTTTGAAAATTTCCAGAATAAATTTTTTCTTCTAATATCCATGCAAACCCTTTAAATACATGCATTTCACCCATTACAACTGGGCCCCTTTGACTGAAAAAATAGTTTACTACAGCTATTTTGAGCCCAAATTTAATTTTTTATAATGCCACGAAATTGATTTTCTATTACAAAAACTATGTTCTATTACAAATCTTCTATTTATTATTGGGAGATACGTTAAATTGCAAATTGTCATTGTCAAGTATCAGAATTTATATTTTCGAATTTTTTTGATCTTTATTCTTGAAAAATACATTCATAAAAAATATTTACAAGCTAATAGCAACTATAAGCCATATATACATCTCACATTAAAGGCCGAGTCCCTTAAAAACCTTTAGAAAAACATCCATAATCATTGTTATTGTTGTTTCTTCTTTGACTAGTTGATCAAAGAGATTTTTACAAAAGGAAAAATTAATATTAGTTTTTTTAAAACTAACCTTTCTCTATTGAAAATTAAAAAAAAATGTTTTCTATATTTAATAAAAATTTTGAGTAAATTTATTTATTTATTGAGAGAAAGGAGTAATTAAAGAAAAAAATTGTTTAGTGGACGATAGAACATTTCATTTTTTTTTTTTTCTGTACAAAATTTTAAAATGAAATATCTTATTAAATTAATGTTTGAATGGTTGGTAGAAAAGGCAAAATAAAATATTTCTGCAAAATCAAAAAAGAATTGCGAAGTTAACCTCTGAGATATATGTATTTGTGTTAGTATGTCTTTATTTTTTTAAAAAAATTAATTTAAAAACAGTTAATTTTCAAAATTGAAAATTATCTTTTTAAAATAATAGAATTTAAATTTCGTCTCATTTGATTCTTCTTCCAATAAATTTTGAGCTGCAAATTTATCAGATAAAACCCAATATAATATATCAAAGTTTTATTTTCAGAGAAGGTTTGTTCAATTCAGATGAGAAAAACCCAAGTTATTATTCCGATTTTCTTAAAAATAAATTCCAAAATACCATCAACAGTTTTCCCACACCTCTCAGATCAACATACCCCTCTTATTAAGAAGAAATTTACGGAAATTATATTTCAAATTTGAATTTGCCTTATAGATAAAATTCAATTAATTTCTTCATAAATAAACACAAGCCCAAAGGAATTTTCTTTAATTCAAAACTATAATTCTAAAGAACAAGAAGATTCATCAAACTAGGTCTTTAAAAAAGTGGAAAAAGTTAATAAGAAATAAAAAAAAAATAATTTGAAAAACCTTCTCTGAAAATAAAACTTTGATTTATTATATTGGGTATTTACAAACTATAAAATAAAAACAAAAAAAAAAAAAAAATACAAGATCTTTAGTTCTAATATTTGCAAAGAATGCATTATGTTTTTAATCTACATTGGAAATAACTGGCAATTTGAAAATTATATTTATAATTCTTTCCATTAATTTTTCTACAATAAATAATCCCATTTTGTAAATTGTACAAAAAAAAAAACAACCGAAAGAATCAAAGAAACTTTGGATATATTTTACACCAACCTGAGATATCTTCCTGGAAATGTTGTGTATTTTAGATTTCATAATAAACTAAATTTCATAATAAATAGCCCAATTTATTATTATTTTTTTTTTTACTTTTTTTTATTTTATTTTTTAAAGAAAAACAAATATTTCTAGTGTATAGAACTGAATATTAAAATAGTAATTTTTTTATTATAATAGATAACTTCAATTTATTAAAATATTTATTTTCAAATATTGATTTTTAATGTCCCAATTATTTTGAAATGGAGTTTATTTTTAGGATTAAATGAGAGACTCAAGAAAAATTTAAAAAAGAAAAAAATTACTAAATCTAAAAATCCAAAAAATTTTATAAATTTCAAAAAACTAATATTATTTTGAAATTTTTAATAAAAGATTTAGTCCAAATTCAAATTATTTGGATAAACTGAAATCCAAAGGAATAAAATTTTGATTATTTCTGAATAAATGATCATGAATTTTAAAAAAAAAAAATTCAAACATATTAAAAATTATTCACAAAAAATGTAAAAAAAAAATAAGTTATTATTCTCTTCAAAATAAATCAATCAAATTATTAAATAGGAAGTTAATATCATACCTACCTTTTGAATTGTATCATGATAATAAAATTTACATATATATCTAAATATTCTAAATATTTCAAAACTTTTAATTAATATTAAAATATCTATAGCCTTTCTTCAAAACAAACAAAATTGATTCTTAATCTTAAAGCAAAGGATAAATACCGATTACTTTTATTAATAGAAAATATTACACATAATGAATTACAATTACTATTGGTTGACGAAGAATTAGAAAATCAAAATATTTCTTCAAATACGATTGAATTTTTGACAAATCTATTTGTTACACCTTTAATAAAAAGAAATTTAAATGACGGCAATCAACATCAAAGACAAAAATTCATTACAAAAACTTATCAGAATATTAAACACGACTGGAAATTGTTAATTAATAAAATCAAAAATAATTTTTCGGAAACTGCAATCCTGTTATGTAAACAATTATTAAATGATAATCAATTGGGATTTTTCTTTTTTATCTTCTTGTGGGTTCCAAATTCTCCTTTTGATTTTCTAACTGATTTGTAAGTTTTTATTTATAGATTTTCTTATATCTTTATTTATATTCATCTGTATACATATATTTCTATTTTAAACCACAAGAGATAAATTTTAAGAAACTAAAAAAAAAATTAAAATACTTTAAATGAATTCGAAAAATGATTAACTCTGAAAAAAAAAAAAAAAAGAATACTGATCAAAATTTCTAAAAACTAAACTCCATGACACTCATAGTTTTACCCAGCTAAAAATGAATTTTTCATTTTTTTTTTTATATTGAATCGACGAATAGAAAATTAATTTGAAATAAAAGAGATGAGAAACTTCAGATTAGGGCTGATATTCGTAAAAAGAGATACCTTAAAAAACTATAAATTTACCAAAAAAAAAAAAAAAATGATAAAAAAATTTTTGTGCCCACTTTCATTGAAAACGTCTCATTCAAAATTTTTCAATTTATTTGGAAAATTAAAATTGTTGAAAATAAGATTTTTGAATGCAAAAAAATGTATTCATATTAAAATAAATTGAGTAGCCTCAATTTTCTTAGTGTTTGTTTGGAGTTTTAAAAGATTTTTTTTTTTTTCCAAATGACTTTTACTTGAAAAAAAAATTTAAAAAAGGAAATAAAAAATAAAAAAAGGAATACGCAAAAAACAAAAACCATGGAATTTAGAAAAAATGATTCTGATCAACAAATTGAAATTTTTATTTTGAAGAATAATACTGGGTTAAACTCATAGTATGTGTTTTATTCTTCCAATAAAACTTCCCCTTTGACTGAGAAGTAGTTTATTTGAAATATTCAAAATTCTTTCATGAAATAGTTTTTTTTGTAATTAACCATTTCTATGAGAAGATGATGGATTAGAAACTTACTGTTTTCTGGTAATATTTGCATTCAAATTGAATAATTAATGATATTTTTTCTTCAAAACCTAAATATCTTTTGGTAAAAAAAAAAAATTCTAGTAATAAGAAAATAATTAAAATTTCAAAAATGTGAAAATATACCTCTATTCTTATAACCTTTAAAAAATGAAATAAAGGATATTTTTCATAAAAAATGCCAGTATTTCTTGATTTGTATTCTTTTTATTATTACAATTTATTCCAAGTTCCTTAATTATAATTCCTATTTTTAAAAGAATATATTTATTTCGTTTTCTTTTGATATTTTTCTTGTGATGAATTGTTGAGAAATTTAATGAAATCCAATAATCATATTTCTTTAATGGATTAAAACCATTATCTATTTTATAATGAAAATGGTTATTTGGAAATATCCATAATCAAATTTTTAACAAAACTCCATTTCAAAAATTATGACTCACCTAAAAGAATAAATTGGAATATATATATATACCCTTTTGTATTCAAGAACAACTAATAACTAAATATGATAAGTAATCCATTTTAAAATCATTCTAAAGATATAAAAATCTGATATATTACGAAAATTAAAAACAAATAAAACCAAAAACTAAAAAAAAGTGAGTCAGAATTTTTGAAATGAGCGTTACAGATTTTTTATTACTGAATCTTCACTGAAAAAAAGTTAAATAGAAGATTTTTTACTAATAATTAAATTCATTTTAAAAGACATTACATAGACGAAATTTTCTTTATGATTATTTGTCTTTTTCAAGATCTTTTTTTTTCAAAAAAAAAATCAAAAAAGAAAAAAAAAAGAAAAAAAAAGAAAATCAAAAATTTGTAGAAATTAGAAAAAATGATTCGAAAAATAAAAACAAAAGAAAAACAAAAATTTGAAAAAGAAAAAGAAAAATAAAAACAAAAATAGAAAAAAACAAAATGATCGAAAAATTTAAAAATATTTTTCTGGTAAGAAAATAGAACAAACCCTCAAAACAACTTCCATTAACATAATAAAGTGAGTCAAAATTTTCGAAAAATAGTTTATTTTTAAAAAAATTTTACTCAAAAATTTGAATGATATCATAACTGAATTCATTTTTCAACTTTTTTTATTTTTTATCAAAAAAAAAAAAATCCTCTTGTAATCTAAAATAGAAAAAAAAACACACTCAAGCAGTTAAAAACCTTTGAAATTCTTATTCAAAATGAAGCATTCTTTCAAGAACTAACAAAAATTATTGATCCTCAACATTCAATAAAAATTGAATCCAATAATGTTTTGTACACTATAATTTATATCTTCACTTTAGATATATTAAACCATCACTCAAAATTTCTGTTAATTGAAAAAGAAAACACAAATAAAGAGAAAGTTAGCAAGAAAAGGAAAAAAAAAAGAAAAAAGAAAAAGCAAAAGCAAAATCAAAAGCAAAAATTTCTGAGTTTTCCAAAAGAAATTAAAGAAAATAGAATTGGTGTAAAATCTTTTATAAATTGTTTAAATTTAATAACCACGCCTCAAATAAAGCTAGAATTAAAAATATCTATTGTTACATTATTGGGCCGCTTATCAATTCGTTTACTTGGTAAAAGAAATGTACAAAAATTTCAAGGCGCATTATCCAAAATATTATCCAAATTGGCTAGTAACAGTAAAAAGAAATTAGAAAAGGCTATTAAAAGTGTTTTTGATGAAAAGCCAACAGTTCTTAGATATTCTGATCCTTCGCTAAATTTTTTCAGAAAAGCAATGCTACCTCTACGGATCGTTATTTTTAATGGTGATTTGGAAGACATTTATATACATAAAAGTACAACTGCTAAGGATCTCGTGACTTTTTTTGCAAGTAAGTTATCAGGTGCCTTTGGGGATTACGGTGTTTATTCTTCAACTTTTCTAGGTTCATGGCCAGAATTTATGGATTCAAGTGATTCGTCATCTGAATCGGGTTCGGAATCTAAAAAATCCATTTTAAAGAAAAGTGATAGTAATTCCAACAATCAAATAACTGAATTAAAAAAATTTAACAACAAAAACGACAATAAAAACGACAATAAAAATGACAACAAAAACAACAACAAAAACGACAACAAAAACAACAATGACAACGATGAAGAAAATGAAAATAAAGACGATAAAGAATTTAATGAAAAGAATAATGGTGAAGATGAAGATGATACCAATAAAAGCAATCAATCAGAAGAACAAAGTGATACCGAAGTAAACGTATCAAAAAAATTGAATAAACAGAAAAAATTTAAAAAATATAAATTACTTAATGAATTAAAAAAACTGAATTATCTTGAAAATGGAAGATTTTTACAAGATCATGAAAAAATGTTTGATTTCAGAAATCGAAAATTAATGATTAGAAAATTAATCCCAAGTAATGTAAATATATATTTAGACAATGATTTTTCAAAACTAAATAAATCTTGTATCACCTTTGCAACATATTTGCAAATCAAAAAAATTATCAAAATCTTGAAAAATAGTTATTCAATCTCAACAAATCATTTTGGCATTAAAATTAAAAGTGGAAAATTTATAAACACTAATCGGCCAGTAAATACATATATGAAACATTTAGATAAAAAAAAAAAGAAAAAATCTTATTTTAATTTGATAAAAAAAAATAAAAAACAAACAATATTACAGAATAGAAAAAGGTTATGCTCAATAAAAATCAATAGATTAACAAAGGATATCCCTTGCTGTGAAGTTTCTTTAGAATCAACCGATAAAGAAATTAAGCAAACACTAAAGCAAAATATTGATTTATTTGGTTATATAATAGATCCACAATCTGAAAAAACTATAGGTTATCATTTGGGACTATCTGGGGTAAGTGAAATTAAAAAAAAAAAAAAATTTGTTTTATTTATATATTTGAAAATTTTATTTTTAAAATTGGTCTATTTCAAAATAAATTCAAATTGTACATACACATCGATTAATTTGAATATTTTCCTTATATATATATATATATATATATATATATATATATGTGTGTGTGTGTGTGTGTGTGTGTGTGTGTGTCATATTCTTCAAGGGTTTAACTCCAATCCATAAGAACTAAATTTGAGAATCAATAAAGATCTATTAAAATTTGACCTTTAAAAAGTTTTCACAAGTAAAAAAAGAAGAAAAAATAATTTTTATAAAAATTTTTTTTTTGTCTGTTGCTTTTATCAAATTTAATTAAATTGGAAAATCGGATTTTAAAACACGACAAATAACATGTGAATGTTGGTTCTACATTTTGATAAAAAGACATAATTTTTTTAATGAATTTTTGAAAAAAGTAAATCACAGAAAGATTCTTCTCAAAATTTTGTTAACTTTTTTGATTTTTATTTCTGACGAGCCAATTCAATCAATCCGCTTTGGTGTTTTACTAATTTTAAATTTGTGATAAAAGGTATCTAAAAAATATTAAACTTTTAAAATTATTGTTTTTTAGAAGATTTTATGCTTTAAGTTTGAAATTAAAATGGGTTTCGAAATTTTCCGCAAGAATTTTAATAA
This sequence comes from Anaeramoeba flamelloides, assembly GCA_027625915.1. Classification (NCBI taxonomy): domain Eukaryota; family Anaeramoebidae; genus Anaeramoeba; species Anaeramoeba flamelloides. Next base: position 2,425,562 of record JANTQA010000045.1, read on the forward strand.
GTGGCAAAATTGGCTTTTCCATTCTTGGTAAAATACATTTTTTCTTGTAACCCAAAAATACTTGTTTATTGTTAAAAAGAAAAGTAATATCATTTTTTTTTTTTGGGAAGATTCAGAAGATTTGGAACTAATATAAATTCAAAAACAAAAGTCTTTTCATCTTTGAAAAAAAATATTACTTAAAAAATTAAATTTAATTTTCAGAACTTATATTTTATATTTCAGTACAAAAATTTTTTTTCCAAAAAATTTAGCAAAAAGAGGTCAAATGGATTTTAAAAATAAATTCTCGAATAAAAAATATTTTGGGCTATTTTTGAATTAGTTTGATTTAAAAAGTATTAAATATTGAAATCGAAAACTTAAACTTTCTCGAAAAAAACCCAAAATATTTGATAATCTAAATTGTTTTTCTTTATGTGTTATTAAGGAAGAAATTATTCACAATTGTTGAGTTATTATTATACTTGGAAAATGATAATTTTAAAACAATAAACTTGATTGAATTTACTGAAAAATATTTGAAACTTGATTACAAAATCCTTATCAATGTTTGAACAAAAAATGCAAAATAAATCTCTCGATTAGCAAACTCGAAATGACTTTAACTTTTAAAATAAAAATAAAAAAATCAAATGTGCTCATTAATTTTACCCTGGTTGCTTTAATATTTTGGGTTTGATAAGATATTAAAAAAATATAACATTACCAAAACGACATTCATACTAATATTTTTTTAAAATGAATTTTTAAAAAAGTTTATATTGCCATTTTTAAATTTAAATATTGTTTTTATTGTTTATCTTACGGTTAATTGAAAAAATTGTTAATTGTTGTTTTATATATATATATATATCTGAATTTAACCTTTCATCATATCGAATTATTTTTATAAATTAAAATGATTATATTTTACAAATCTTTATAATTACAAAAATGGAGGGGCATATTTAAAAAAAAAATATAAACTCCATTTCACTCAAATTTGCATAGCCTAAAATGAAAAATTCAATTATTTTTTTTTAGAATCCACCAGTATACGATCGTTTAGAAATAAGAGAAATAATAAACTTCATACTGGAGTTGGTATTCATAAAAGAAATACCTGAACAAACTCAAAATTTTTGAAAAAAAAAAAATGTTAAAAAAATATGTGTACCATTTCATTGGAACGTCTCGTGAACAATTTCTCAATTTCTTTAGGAAATTAAAATTGTTAACAATAAGATTTTTGAATACTACGTGTATTCATTTTAAAAGAAATTACAAAGTCTCAATTTTCTTATAGTTAATTTGGAGTATCAAAAAAAGCAAAAATCAATAAAAAAAAAACCCAAAAAAAAAATTTGACTAAAAATTGAAAAAATGATATGATCGAAAAATTAAAAAATTATTTTGAGAAGAATACGGGATAAAAATACTATTATATGTTCCATTTCTTCAATAAAACTGGTCACCTTTGATTGAAAAAGAGTTTACAGCAATTTACTCTTTACATAATAAAAAAAAATTATTTTTGTTAATTAGGAGAGGCAATTCAACGAAATTATCTCATGTTTGCCGTTAGGTTTTTTTTTAATTTGAGAAATAAAACGAAAATTTATTTTATTTTCGTTTAATTTCTCAAATTAAAAAAAAACGCCGTTAGGTTTTCCAAAATTTAAAAGAATTGAGTAAAATCAAAGATTTTTCTCTATAATTTTTAATTTTGGAAAAGCGCCGTTAGGTTTTCTTGAGTTTTTTGTTTATTTGGAAAATCGATAGATTTTCGTTAGGTTTTTTTTAATTTTTGAAAGAAACCGAAAATTTATTAAAATTTTCTGTTTATTTCAAAAAGTAAAAAAAACCTAGAACACTTAACAAATAAAACAGAAAACCTCAAGAAAATCTAGGCACTCTACGGCACTTGACGGCACTTTTCATTATGTTTTTTTTAATTTGAGAAATAAAACGAAAATTTATATAATTTGAGAAATAAACAGAACATTTTATATAATTTTCGGTTTATTTCTCAAATCAAAAAAAAACCTAGTCACTTTTCGTTCGGTTTTTCGGAATTTAAAAGAATTGGGTAAAATCAAAGATTTTTCCTCAATTCTTTTGAATTCTTGAAAAGCACCGTTAGGTTTCTTTTTATTTCTTAAATTAAAAAAACGCTAGGCACTAGACAGCACCCTACCTCACTATCTTAAAAAACCCTAATTTCTAAATTTTTGTTTTATTTTTTTTATCCTAGCTATAATGTGGGTAAGATTTTAACACATGTGATAAGGTTTTCTCAAAAAAACAAACAAACAAACAAAAAATATTTTTAGATAAAAACAAGAAAAAGATAAATAAAAGAGGAGTAAAAAAAATAAAAAAAATATTTTTTTAATTGTATTTTTCTTTTTAATGATTTTTTTTTTTCTTGTCTATAATAATAAAAATTTTATTAACTAATTTTTTGTATTTAACAATAAAAAATCTAAAATGTTAGTTTAATATATATGCTATTCTCTTTCCAATATTATCTTTATAAATTTATCATTATTTATTTTATATTCTTTATAAAAAATTCTTGATTTAATATTATAGATATTTGGATATGAATATGTAAAATTGGAAAGAATACCAGGGAGAATCACAGTTATTATCCCACCAAAAAAAAAAATTGGATTTCTTATTGATTTTAGTGTCAGTGTGAGGAATTTCATTGAATATTTAAAACACTTTTTAAAATCAAATAATTTAGAAAAAAATGAATACCCATCAAATTCAAAAGTCGTTGAATATGTTCTATTTAATGTTGAATACAAATTGAATAAAAAGCTAGATGATCAAGAAGCATCAGAATTGTTGATTTTGGATTTAAATAAAACTTTAAACGAGCAGGGGATTGTGAAGGGGTCTGTCGTCAAATTGATAAAAATCGAAAAAGAGATAGAAAAGGAGAAAGAGAAGTTGCAAGAGAAGGAAAAGAAAACAGAAAAAAAAAAAGAGAAAAAACAAAATTCGCGTTTAAAGAATGAAATTAACAATTTGTATGAAGATGAAATGAAAAAAATCGATGATCAATTTCCATTTTGGTTAGAATACAGCTCAAACTTGCATAACGTGACTATGGAAAGTGAAGAGTATTGTGAAAATTTAATAAAAGAAAAAAAACGAAAATTATTTGAATATGAAAAATACAGAGGATTAAGTTTAAATAAAATGATTGAAATATTAACGACACCAGAATATTCCCATCAAAGATTTTTGGATATTATAATTGAATTAATTGTTCCAAGAATTGGCTATAAATTTTTTTTTAATAAATTATTTGAAAGGTACCAATATCCAAAAATTAATTTCAAAACAAAACAAAAATTTCAAATAATTAAAAAACAGAAAACCAAATTATTGATTCTAAAAATTATTTATTTGATAATGAAATATAAAAAAACGAAATTATCAACTGAAATTAATAATTCTGTATTAAATTTTGTTCGAAACGTTTTAATTAAAGAGCAGAAAAACCAAGAAATTAAAAATCAGACAATGAATATTGAATTATTAGTCACAAAAAAATATAGAGTAAAGCCTGCACAAAATTGGAGAACTTTTGAAGACATTGAAAATAAAATCAAATATCCATTAAGGAAACCACCAAAAATCAAAATACCAAAGTTTAAAGAATTGGAAGAGTTGACTATTTTTGATTTTAAAGAAATCCATGTTGCTCAATATTTATCCTTATTCGGGCAAAATTTATTATCAAAAATTCAAACTAGTGAATTGTTATCCTGCGCTTGGACAAAAAGTAATAAGCAGCAGATCAGCCCAAACGTAAGAAAATTGATCAAAAGATTTAATCGACTATCGGATTGGGTCACAGGAACTATTTTAAAATGTAAAGACGACAAAGCTAGAGTCAAAATAATTATAAAATTCATTAAAATTGCTTTACAATTGCAAACTTTAAATAATTATAATGATGTGATGGCAATAATGAGTGGGATGGAAGCTACTTCGGTCAGTAGATTAGAAAAATCTACTTGGAAAAAAATACCTAAGAAATTCATGGAAGCATTTCATTTATTAACGCATTTAACTAACGCAAAGGGGGGGTTTCAAGAACTGAGACAGGCACTGGATGAAAGCTCTTATCCTATGGTTCCTTACTTGGGTGTTTTCCTTGCAGACCTTACCTATATACACGAATTGCCAGATAGGATCGAAAATAATTTGATCAATTGTGCGAAAATTAGAAGATATTATGATGTCATCCGTTTCATTAAAAAATGCCAAGCGGTGAGATATAATTTTTCTTTTTTGATGATGGTGAAAGAATTTTTCGAGAGAGACCCCGTTCTAACAGAAAATGAAATTTGGGATTTAAGTTTTGGAATTGAAAAATCCGATTGGTAGTATCATTTTTTTAACTTTTACCATATAAATATATATTATTACTATTGCTATTATTACATTTATTTTTATATTTATTTGATTTTTTTTTTTTTTAAATATTGGGAAAAGATAAAAACGAATTTATAGAGATCTAATTTTTTTTCTATGTAGAGGATTTCAAAAATAAATTTGATCATTTCTGAGATTTTATCATACAAAATGTAAAATAAACCTTTTTCTTTAGTCTTAATAGAATTTAGAAAATAATTTTAAAATCCCTTTTTATTTGAAATTTTGTAATTTTTCTTAATTTGAATTTGTTTTGACAATAAGTTTATAATTAAATAATTTTCAATTTTGGTTGTTTTGTTTTACAAATCGAATTTTAATTCCCCGTTGTGTTAACGTATTTGTAGGTTAATTTTTACTCAAAAAGGTTATACTTAAAACACATGAACATAAACTTTTATTGTTTGTAGTGGTATTTTGATTTTTAGAAGCCTTTAGTCGAGAAAAATTTTTTTCTTTTTTGATAATTATTTTTACATAAAGGGGTAAGTATAGTTTAGATAAATTCAACAAGACAATTTTTTATTGAATTTAGAATAACATATAATTTTTTTTTTTTATTATTATTGTTGAAGTGTAAATTACACTTTAATTGCCCTTAGACTTAAATTACTGAAAGGAAATTTAAGCCTGAAATCATAGATTCCACGATTATTAATTAGTGAAAATAATTTCAAACTATCACAGTTTAAAATTGTTTCATTAAGATTTATTTGTTTCAATTTATTGTGAAAAAATAATCAATATTTTTCATAGAAAGGACATATCCATAAAAAATGATCAATATTTTTTATAATTTCCTTCTTTTTATACTTTAAACATAAATGAAAAAAATTATTTGAATTTTTATTAATTACATAGTAATATCTTTTTAAGCAGTTAGTGAATATTCTGAATTTTAGAATTGTTGATCTGGAGGGATAACTTGTATATTTTTCAGTTTTAAATACAGTCAGTTCTAATTTTAAGGCACAAACCGCTACGAAATTTAAGGCACAAAAAAAATCTCAAATTAAGGCACAAAATGCAGATACTTGGAAAATAATTTGTAAAAGAAATATAAAATTTTGTGCCTTAATTTGAGATAGTTTGAGCCTTAAATTTTGTTGAAAGTTTGTGCCTTAAAAGTAGAACTGACTGTAAATAATTTGGATTTTTTATTATTGTGAAATATTTTTATGGAGTGTTTCCAAGTGCCTCTGTTTTCTTGGGGGTTTCTATTTTATTATATGAAGTGTTCTAGGGTTTTTTGAGTTTTCTATTTATTTGGAAAATCAGTGGATTTTTGGAATAAAATTGAAAACCTTAATAAATTTTCTGTTTATTTCGAAAAGTAAAAAAAAAACTAACGAAAATAATTGATTTTCAAAATAAATAGAAAACTCAAGAAAAGCTAACTGCGGTTTTTTTTAATTTGAGAAATTAAAAGAAAATTTTAGAAATTTTTTTTATTTCTAAAATTAAAAAAAAGTTAACCACGGTTTTCCGAAATTCAAAAGAATCAAATAAAATTAAAGATTCTCTCTTTTATTTTAAATTTTGGAAAACCTAACGATACTTTGCAACTTGTAGAATTCAACAACTCGTTATAAGTGTGCATTTGTCTTTTTCTTTTTATATTTCGATAAAAATCTTTTGAATTTTAATTGATTTTATTATTTATTCTCTGGTTAAATTTTCTTAATTTTTATAAAATGGGCAGAGATAAATTTCCTAATTTCTTTTTGAATTTAAATTTCTTTTTATTGGCAGAAATTATCATATTTTCAATTTTCAATTCTGTTTTATAAATAATAATTGGTTTATTTCTATTTATTTTACATATTTTAATAATACATGAATTCGTCTACAAATTTAAATAATATAAGTTTTTATTTGATAATTATATATTTCCAACCCATATGTCAAATGGCTTATTATAAAAGATTTAAATAATCTTATTTTTAAACTTTTTTGAAGAGGGTTGTTATTGAATAATTGTTTACTATTGTTATATGTTTCTTTCACCTTTTTTAAATCATAAACAATATCTGAAATTTTATCTAAAAAAATGCACAAATATTTAATAGTTTTTTTTTAATCTTTTGATACAACTGTTTTATCTTTATTAGATTTTAATCAAAATTGAATAATAATTCCATATATTGAATTTAATTTCTGATTTAATTAATTATGATTCTCTCAATTGTGTAATTAAAATTAAATCATCTGCCAATATTTCGCAATGATTACATTATAGTATAATTTTCAATAAAAGAAAATGTGAAATTAGACCAAATAAAATCGACTATAAGGTTTCCCCTTGAAAGAAACCAAATCCTTCTCCTATATAATATTTTAATAAAAAATTTTTAAACTTTTTATTTGAAATAAATTTTTTTATTCTTTTTTTTTATGATTTTAATCTAAATTGATTTAAAATATTCTGCTATTTCAATCATTATAATATATTTTTCTGATTTTCTTTTTCATTATTTGATTTGGACTTAGTATAAGTCTAAAAATTGGTTCATTAAAATAGGGATTTGATTTATAATTTTTCTAATATTAAGGACTAAATTTCCTGATGAAAATGATGATACTTTTGATAAAAAATGTTTAAAAGGTTCCATAATGATATTTAAATTTACACACAGGGTATTTCTTTTTTTTAAAAAAAAATATGAAATTTTCAGAATTCTAACAATTTTTCCTTTATTTACAGTGGTGGAAATAACCCGTTCAGACATCCTTTAACCCATTATTAAAATTTAACTCATGTTTTTTTTCAGACTTGGGTATTGGAAGACCAGCAATCACTAATAGATTCTTGTTTCAGAACCAAATTGACTTTAGAGGTTAGATCTTTGATTAATCAAAATGGCTCAATTATATTAAATGCTTTTGTTTCAAAAATTTCGTCAGATTTATAAAATTTGTGAGATTAAATGATTTTTATATAAAAATTCAAAAAATTAAATTTTGTTCATTTTTTTATCGTAAAAATTACATTTCAATCTTTCCATATCTTCATAATTCTTTTTTACAATTTATTTTAAGAACCCTATTACTTGTTTATGTACTGTTGGCACCCCCATTGATTTGTTTCTTTTATTTGTAGAGTAAGCCAATATTTTTTACATGAGTTAAATTTTAGTAATGGGTTAAAATAAAAAACACGGGTTAGTTACACCACTGTAGATCCTCTGAAAAAAAAAAGATTTTACAATTTTATAATGTCCATTTCAAATACATAAACACAAAACAATAACTTAAAGCTGCTCAATTTTATTTTCCAGATACTAATACTGGTTTTAAATGTTTTCAAATTTGAACTTGTACTTGGAAATCCCTTAAAGTAATTTTTTTTTCTAAAATTTTCATAATTCATTTGAAAATTTTGTTCTGTTTGTTGTGGTTGAGTTTAACTTGGCGAGGAGTAATTTATTAGTCCTATTTCTTCAAAATGAAATTTCTTTTTGTGTCATGAGTATAAAATAACACAATAACGAAACATCATTTGCAGAGTAATGTAGTCCTTAATAATTAAAAATTGTGAATGGTATTTTTTTCAAAACTAATTATGATAAAATTTTATCTTATAATCATTTTTTCCCTTCTTCATAAAGTTACTTTCATTTAGAGGCTATTATTTCACCTAAAAATATAAAGACCATTGCACTCAACAATAAAAAAAGTCCCAAACAAATGAATATAGATGAAAAATTACGATCTATTTCGTTTAAACTCTTTTTATAATCGATTAAAAATGGAAAGTAATTTGAAGCGAAAATTCTTTCTGATTATTATCCAAATACAAACTAACAAACAAACTCTTCAATAATACGAACTTGAATTTATTCGAAATTTTTCTAAATGTTTTTTGCTTTTGGAATTGAATATTTTTTTTCTTTCATTTTTTGAAATTCCTTCTTATTTTGCAATTAATTCAAAAATTTACTTTCTCTATTAGATTGTATATCTCTTTTCATATTTAGTAGTGGGTTTTTATATGTTTGTATGAAAATGAGAGTATCACTTAATACAATTATTTGCAAACAAAACATTATTTATGTTTTTCTCAAAAATAAAATTTGTCTTTTTTCATCTTTTAAATTATTCCATATATTTAGAAAAGATAAAAGTTCCCATTTAATTTCTTTTACACAAACCATGATAAGAATTGGAATTTTCAAAACCAGTAAAAATTGGTTGATTTTTGTAAAAAAAATAGCCATTGTTATAAAACCGTTGATAGGTGAAGCAAAATGGACACACCAAGATTTTTTTCTCATTGCTTTTTATTTATTGAATTTCTTAAAAATATTTAATGTTCAGAACTTTGTAAAAAAATCAAAATACCCTTAAAAAGAAAAGAAAATAAGTTTGTTTATTTCCAAAAAGAAGAAAAAAATTTGACAAAATTTATCATTTTTTTCTCTTTATTGAAATTTATTAAAAAATCATGACCGAAGAAAACGAAACCAAAAAAGTAACTATTTCTATTTTAAAATTCAAATATTCCTTTTTAATTCATCACTCCTTTTTTTTTTCAAATGTGAAAAGAAAAAAAAAATGATCTGTTAAAAACAAATCAAAATAAAAATGAAATTTAACTTAAATTTTGATCTTTCATCTGTTGTATCTCATAAATCGACTAATTACCATTTAAAACTTTTGTTTTGCAACTTGAATATTTTTCTTGATTAACAAAACCAAAAAAATAAAAACAAAACCAAAACCAAAAAAAACAAAAAGAAAATCGAAATTATTGAAAATTCATTAGGAAGGAAATTTCCATCATACATCGAAGGGTATGGTGAAGTGATTCCATTCCAAGGAGCATGGAGTAATCTTTATTTAAAAAAAAAGCCAACAACCTTGTCTTTAGGCAGCGAAATTAGGCCACAGGACAAAATGTGCTCTACTCTTGAAGAGGCCTTAAAGAAATGCAAAGTCTTTAACGGGATGACTGTCTCATTTCATCACCACTTGAGGGAAGGCGATGGTATTGTCAACTTAACAATGAAGGCCTTAAAAGAGATGGGTGTTAAAGGAATCAAATTGGCACCTTCTGCATTATTTAATGTGCACTCGGGATTGGTTGACTATCTCAATGATGGCACCATTGAGACCGTTTTAGGCTCGATGAATGGATCGATCGGTGTACAGGTATCGCTGGGGAAAATGCAAGGGGTCGGCGTTCTTCGGTCACATGGCGGAAGGGTCCGATCCATTGTTCAAGACGACATGCACATCGACTTGGCCGTCATCGGCGCACCAACTGCTGACAACTATGGGAACGCAAATGGCATTGATGGCAAATCTGCGTGTGGGCCACTTGCCTATTCAAACATCGACTCCAAATTGGCCGACAAGGTTATCATCGTCACAGACAATTTGGTACCTTACCCGGCTTCACCAATTTCGATTTCGCAGGTCAATGTAGACTATGTTGTTGAAGTCGATTCCATTGGAGATCCCAACAAAATTGTTTCTGGCACACTAAGAATCGTAAGAAAGGAGCCACTGATAACCATTTCCAATAACACAGCAGCTGTAGTTGAGCACAGTGGATTAATGAAGGAGGGATTCAATTTCCAAGCAGGCGCAGGAAGTATTTCCTTATTAACTGTGGAAAGAATTGGCGAAATGATGAAAAAAACTGGAGTGAAGGCAGGATGGGTAAACGGTGGGACCACATCTTTGATAGTTGACTTGTTCCGTCAAGACTATGTTAAAAAGTTAACCACCTGCCAGGCCTTTGATCTTGTCTCTGTGGAATCGTTGAGGAACGACAAAAACCATCTCGAAATCAATATCGACGAATATGCTAACATTTGCAATAAAGGTTGCTTAGTTAATTTATTAGATATCGTAGTGTTAGGAGCCACAGAGGTCGATGTGGATTTTAATGTCAATGTGAACACACATTCCGATGGTTATCTTAAACATGGGATCGGCGGACATCAAGATACTGCAGCTGGCGCCAAATTAACAATAATCACGGTACCATTAGCGAGAAAGGATAACCCAATTATTATTGATAGTGTAACAACAGTTACAACACCAGGCGAATGTATCGATGTTGTAGTCACAGAAGGCGGAATTGCTGTAAACCCATTAAGGCCAAAATTAGAGAAAATGTTGAAAGAAGCTGGCTTGCCCGTCATGGATATCCACGAATTGAAAGAACTCGCAGAAAAAAAGGCAGGTAAAGGCTATGTAAAGCCTGAAACTAAAGAGAGAATAGTCGCAGTAATAGAATGGAGAGACGGATCAGTAATCGATGTTGTCAGAGAAGTTGTTCCAAAAGAAAAAAAATAAGAATTTTTCTAAAATTGATTAACCCTAATATTATATCGAAATATTGTTTTAAAAATAGAATATTCTAATTTTAATATTAATATTAAAAACATTTTTAAATGAGTTATATTTTTAGAATTTAATACCAATAATCACCAAAATGAGTTTTTTTTTTTTTTTTCTACAAAATTTTGAAATATTCTTTTCGTTTACTCGAAATAAAATTCATTTTAAAATTTTAAGATTAGCAATATTTCACGTACCCTTTTGAACAATAAAATACAGTTATAAACGTTTCCTTCTCTGGAAATATTGCCGAGACTAAGCCTATTTGGATCAAATCAATTCTTTTAAACATGATACTCATTTCTCGAAAGTTGAGATAGGAGTTGTTTTTTATTTTTAATCGAATACTTGTGACTCATAACGCTCTATTACTTTTGGAAAAAAAAATTTAATAAGAGTTATTAATCTCTTAATCTTATCCTAATTTAAGGTTTATGAATATAATTTTTATTACTAATAAACATCTTTATAGTTTGATTTGGAAAACACTCACAATGTTATGTTTTGAGTTTTACATTGGAAGAATGAACCAATTAATATTGTTCAAAGTGAAATACCATGATATTGGGTCTGGAAGTGTACCTTAAACTATGGATTATAATTGGCGATTGTTGAACCATTGTAACAATATGAGTTGATCTTTTTTTGGAAACAAATAACAAACTTAAATATCTAAAAAACAAAGTTAAAAAAAAAAAAAAAATGTAAACAAGTAAAAACCAATTTGTTATTTTTTAATAGTACTTTGAAGAACTTAGTCTTCCTAGAACCCCACACACACACACACATATATATATATATATATAAAGATATATAAATAAACCCTTTTTCAAACATAAGGGCACAGCTCTCAAATCGTCAATACTATTGAATTTGATTGTCAATAAGAGAATTACTTATTGGTGATTTTCATTTTAATTATTCATTTTTTCATTTTTTGCTTTTTTTTATTTTTGGATTATGAAAAGTTGGAAAATGTAAAAAATAAGATAAGAAAAAATCAATTTGGAAATAATCTGCCAGTATAAATGGAAAGAGACTAAGTTTGATTTTGTATGAACTAGATATAGGAATTAATAAAAAACATTATTGGATTGGTTCTTGAAACAAAGAAAAGAGAAATAAAGAAAAAACATCCCAACAAAATACTCAGATGAATTATGGCTTTATCTTGAAAACGAAACTTTAAAGAACTATAATTTGACCTGTAAAGAATTATCAATAATTCGTCAATAAAATTTTCCCAGTTCAACGTATTCAAAGGTTTTTATTGATTTTATAATTTTTTTCTTTACAATTTACAAAACGAGATTTTTCATTTCGAATAAAAGGGCAAACCAATTTTTAAAAAAATTAATTTGAATTTTTTCTTGTTTTGTTTTAATGGGTTTTAAAGATTCAATGGGATTTTTTTATATTTTAAAGTGTTTCTTATCTTTTAGAATGATATTACAATGAATTTGATTCAATTATGAATAATTCTTGAAAATTTCTATGTCATTTTATTTGAAAAAGAGTTTATTTAGAACCCCAAATAATAAATATATTTAGATTTTTTTTTTAATTTCAGGGTTTAATAAATAATTCATAAAATAATAACCTTTGGGCTGAGGCCTAATTTATTAAAAATAAGTCAAGTTATATTTTCAATTTATTTCATATATGTTGTACAATAATCTGTCAAAACAATCTACCGGTGAATTATTCAATTTTTAAAAACAATCAAACTTTTTAACCTCTAATCTACTTTTGAGGCAAATTTAAGTAAAATGTTTTTTAACTTTGAAGTCTTCATATCAATGGTTCAACCTTTATATTTGTCTTGAAATGAAGATTTTTAAACAATTCTTGAGTTTTTTACTAATATAAGGATCAGTTTTTATTTCAAAGATCAGCTTTTAGGTATTATTTTACTAATAGATTTTTTTAGAAGATATTTAAACCATCGAACATATACTATTTGGGAAAAAAAGTCAAAAAGAGAAAAAAAGTTCAACATCATTTTTAATCAAGAACCCTAATAGATAAAGAAAAGCAAGATTAATTAATGAATAAAAGATCAAATAATTGATTTAGTACAAAATGAAAAGTTAAACACAATAAAAGTTTTTTTAATACGATCTTATAGGTAATGGTTTGTTCTTTGATTAATCTTTAGTGGACAAAAATTTGTTGAAAAAATTGACTATTTTTGAATACTCTCCAAAACAACTAATGGTATTCTGATAAAAAATGATAACTAAATTGTTGTTGTTTAATTTGGTTGATATAAATACAAAAAATTATTCTTGGAAATTATATTGTATCTCGTTTTATTAATTGATTTTACTTCTTGTTTTTCAGGTTTCTGTGATTCTGTTAATTTTTCCAATTAAAAATTCTGATGAACTTTTTTTTTACTATTTTACTTTTTTTCCCAAACGGTAATATGATTTGGCTTCAGTTAGCAATATATTTTAATTTTAGACTTCTAAGTGATAGTCGCTAACCCCTTAAAAGGGGAGTTATTAATCATTTCGGACTTCATTGTAAATAAAACGAGATTAAAATTGTGAGTTTTAAAATTTTTGTCGATTTGAAAGTCAATATATCATTAGTGTTATTTAACTTTGATTGTTTGTATTTCTAAATTTGAAAATAATCCAAAAGGTGTATGAAGATTATGATTAGATTTATAGAGAAAAATTATTTGTATCATTTTTGTTTGAGGTTCAATTCAATGTTTCATCTTATTAGAAAAATAATTGAAAAAAAAAAAAATAAATAATGATAAAATATTATTAAAAGTTTTTTGTCTGTTGTTGTTAGGTTAATTTTTTTTGATTTTATTTTGTATTGTTTCTTGTTTTTCATTTAAAAAATGTAAGTTCTATTTCACCAAAAAAAATATAAAAATCAAATGATTAGCTGAAATTAAATTGAAAACCCAATTTAAAAATAAATCTCTTTTTTAAATTTTTAGATTGATATTTTTGATCTGGGCTTATGTCTTGTCTCTTTCAGAAAAAAAGAATAAGACTGCATTTGAATTTGAGTTTGTGCTTTATCGATAAGATTTTTGTCTTCTTGCTCTTGCACCCCTTCCACCAAATTTTTTCATTTCACATCTTCTTGGATCGCTTACTAAAAGAGATCGATCATATCTTAAGAATTTTTTTTTGATGTCTCTTTTGGACATTTCGTCAACATCTATTTTTTTTGTTTCATTTTTAATTTCATTTGGTTACCAAAAGATAAAAAAGCAAAAAAAAGAAAAATAAAAAAAAATATTTTTTTTAAAAAAAAGCAAAAAATTAAATAAAAAGAAAAATTTTTAAAATTAAGCTTTCCACTGAAAAGGCATTTCGAAGTCACAAAAGTTTTGTTTTTCTTTCATAAATCAGGAAAGATAAATTAAAAAAAAAAAAAGAAAAGTGGTTTACATTTTTGGTGATAGGCAACAATTGATTTTGCAATAGCTTGTCTTATTGCTATTTAGTTTTAAAAAGTTATTTTGTTTTAAGTTTTTGTTTTTTGTTTTTGTTTTTTGTTGTTTTTCATTTTTGTTTTTGTTTTTCGAAAAAAAGAAGAAAAATTGAAGCAAGGTAAATTTTTAGTTCATTTTAGCTTGGTGATGAAAAAAGAATTAATCAAAAAAAGAATTTATTCTCTTTACCATAAACACGAGAAACTGGACCACCACCTGAAACTCTAATTCTAATATCAAGATCGTCGAATTTTGAATTTCCAATAAGTAAAATTGGTTCAAATAATTTTAGTCTTAATGGTTCTGGTTGGACTAAATGGAGTGGGACACCATTTACCTTAATAATTCCTTTTCCTTTTTTACATCTTGCGACTGCAGTTGCTGTTTTTTTTTTACCGAAGGTTTGAACTACTTCCATCTATAATTAAATAAGAAATACTTTTTTCTTTTTGATAAGAATAAAAAAAAATGAGTTTTTGTTTGAATTCAAATGACAAAAATAACACGAAAATTGTGTTCCCTCTTTGAACTTGACAATACTTTTGTTTTTTACAAATAGTAACAAATTTCGAATAGAAATTACAAGATAAAATTTAATAACTTTCAATTTAAAAGTTTTTACCATTCTAACTTTTCAAAACTTGTTATTTGACAAACTTTGCATTTTTTGGGTTTTTATTAAAGATTTTCAGGTTTTTAAATGCCCAGAAATGTTTTTCTTTGAGATAACTTTCCGAAAATTTCAATTAAATTTCTAAATGTTATCATTTTTTTGTTTATTATTTTTTAGCACTTTTTTAGGGATTCTAAAAGTTTGTTTTCTGTATTTGAAATTTGAAAAAATATGAAAGAATATCAGAAACTTAAATTGAAAACTTTCATTCTGAAAGTCCCTAAAGGCCTTGAAAGTATTTGTATGGATTGTGCTATTCGTGTCGTGCCTAAAATTGTTATTATTTTGGAATTTTTTTTTAAGATTGAAATCAACTTTGAAATAATGGGCACAGTCTGTGGTCTGGAAAACATTGAAAAGATTGTATTGGCTTAAACACCCAAACAATTTCTTATATTTCCGAGAATAAATAGGAAAAAGTTTTCTAAACCTTTCGGCCTTATTCTTTCGAACTTATTTAATTGAAAAAGTATGAAAGTTAGATCTCGGTTTGTTTGTTTGGCACCCTTTTTAACTGAAAAAGAAAACATCCAGGTTGAATAAATAGTCAGAAATGAAAGGGTAATTTAAGAATTGAAAAAAAAATTTCAAAAAAATTATTAATGGTTGTTATTTCTAAAAATAATAAAACCAAAATAATTCAGACAGAAAAGTTTCGTCTATACTTCAAAATAAAAAGATGTTTCAATTTTATAGAAGACAACTCTACATTCAATTCCCAAATAAAGAAACAATAAATAATAAGCCAATATGATTTTGGTTTCTTAAAGTTCTATTATTAAAAAAAGAAATCCTAAAAATAAATGATCAAATTGGAAAATTTATCATCAAAAAATAGAGTAAATTTTTGAAGAAAAATTTTTAGCACCAAAATAATAAAAAATTTCAAAAAAATTAAGAAAAATTACAAAAATTTTAAACAAATTATATTCATAATTTCTATTTCACTAAAAAATTTCATGGTAACAACCTCCAAAAATTATTTGAAGATAGGTATACTTTAGAGCAGTGAATTAAATTTTTCTTGAAACAAGAATAAAAAAAAGTACAGATTATATTTTGAAACACAGATTATAGTCTTGGGTACACATTATTTTGATCATTGTAACTGAAAAACAATGTTTTATCCAATTTACTTTTTTAATAATTTGACCAACTCACTTTCATAACAGTTAGTATAAAGGAATATGCTAAAAATCAATTTACTTTCAAAGTTTTTATGAAAAAAAAACCAATAAAAAACTTTTTCAAAACAAAATAAAAAAATGAAATTGAACAAAAAATTTTAAATATTTTGTTTGAATTTATTGGTATCTATTTGATAGACATGCAATATCTGATAAATTTTGAAAAATTAATATTGATTTCTCTCTACTGCTATCATTTGCAGAATAAATGATAAAAAAATTTATTAGTGGAAAACTACCAAATTTTTTGTATAAAAACCTAAATACAATTTTTGATTGGGTTTTTTTCTTTGATTGATCTATTTTTCGTCAATTATTAAAAAATGAATATTTTTAAGATTACCACAAGAACTCATCAAATTTCGATATAAAAATAGATCTAAATTGTAATTAGTTGGTTTGGTTGATAATAATATATACTGAATTTTTATTTGAAGTTAATTTGATACTTCTTTTAATCGATTTTATTTTTCTTTTTTTATTAAGTCCCCCTATTAAAAATCATTTGGTACTTATTTTTTCAAATTATAGATTTGTTTCTTCTTTTCATCTTTCTTCTTTTTATTTTTCAGTACAGTGATGTAAATAACCCATATCAACAAGCTTTAACCCATTACAAAAATTTAACTCGTGTTTTTTTTTTTTTTTTTTTTTAGACATGGGTATTTGAAGATAGGTAGACTCCAATATATTCTTGGTTCATATTTAAAGTAACTTTAGAGTTAGATCTTTGATTAATTGAAATATCTCAATAATATCAAATGCTTTTGTTTCAAAAATTTCGTCATATTTTCAGTATTTCCGAGATGAAATGCCTTTTTTCATAAAAATTACAAAAAATACAATTATTCTCATTTTTTTGTCAAAAAATAACATTGTAATCTTCCAATATCTTTATAATTCTTTTTTAAAATGTATTTAAAGATCTCTATTTCTAGTTTATATGACCGGTTCCACTTTTAAGGCACAAACTTTAAACGAAATTTAAGACACAAAAATTTCTCAAATTAAGGCACAAACTTCAAGTCCAGTAAAATAATTTGTATAAAAAAAATTCCAAATTTTGTGACTTGATTTGAGATTTTTTTGTGTCTTAAATTTTGTTGAAAGTTTGTGCCTTAAATTTGTAACTGACTGTATACTATTTTCATCCCATCGATTTGTTTCTTTTTTTTCGATAGTTAGCAAATATTTTTTGCATAAGTTAAATTTTTGGTAATGGGTTAAAATAAAAAACACGGGTTATTTACACCACTGTAAATCCTCAAAAAATAATCCAATAAATTGTCTTCGGAGATATCTGAAATAATTCATTTTTAAATACGAAGTCAATTTCATCTCGTAGAAATCATTTCGAGTGCTTTCTTTAACTTTATTTTGATTTATAAACGTATTGGTCAAAATTAAAAACTTTTTAAAACCCAAAGAATTTTTGGCATATAAAATAATCAAAAAGTAACTAAATTTTAAAAGAGAGACAAAAAAAAGAATCCCCAAAACTCATAATTAACAACAACTATACATGCACTTCTCTTTAAAGATTTATTTAGTTTTGGAAAATTTGAAAGATGAGAGAAATTATTACCGTTTGAAGAAACTTATAAATTTAAAAAGAGAGAATAACATTTTTTAGCTTTAAAAAAAAGTACCATACTTTAATGATCAACTCATTAAAGACAAGAAACACACCCAAACATTCCCCTCTAACAAAAATAACAAATTATTTCCAAACAGAGGAAAATTGAATCCAAAATTTTAATCGAGTACGATTCATTTTATTTTTTTTTAAAAATCCAAAGAACGCCACAAAATCAATTAAAAAGTAATATTTTTTTAGAGAATAAGTTAAACTTTCACATTGAAATATGAGATAAACTTTTAATAATGACAATTTGATTTTAAGAGTCTTCTAAAAAGATTGGTTTTTGAAAATAAATAGATGGTTTAAAATCAAAGTAAATCCGAGAATAAAAATTAAAGTTTTTTCATTTTATTTTTCTGCTTGATTCTAGTTGATGTATTCTTTTGGAAAAGAATTTAAATATCAAAGCACAAATTTTTTAAATTAGTTATTTGATTTAAGTTGAATTCTTTTTTTGATGTTAAAGATTGAAAAATCGGTGATACTTTATTTTTTTTTTTTGGTTTTCTTTTATTTGAATGAAAAAAAACAAAAATAAAAAAAAAGTTCAGGGTTACAAAATAAATAAAGAGGAAGTGACTATTCCTGATCATTGGTTAATTTAATTTCAAACATTATTTTCAAACAACATTTAATTCTCTTCAAATTCTTTTTGATTTTTTTCTTGTACGATCTCACGTATCTTGTCTCGTAGATTAATTTTTTCTCTGTTCAGCCCACCGTTTTCAAGTGAAAAGGCTTCTTGCATTTCTTTATCTGTAAATGGCATGATGACCGTGTCGTGATGCATTTTAGGATCGTTAGCAAGATCTTCAAGTCTTAAAAATTCTGTTGTTGTCACTTTCTCAACACCTGGAAGATCAGAAATATGACAAAAAAAGTCAAGATCTTGTTTATTTTTTGTATCTATTTTTGAATGCAAAGATTTGAGTTGAAAGGAATCAATTTGTGAACTATAGTCAAGGCTTGATTTGTCTAGTTTTCCTTTAACAAGATAAAACATAGAGAAATGATAAAAAAGAATAATTCTGTTTGTTTATTTGAAAAGTAAAAGAAAAAACAATTATTATGATTTTATACAAAAAAGTTTTTTGGAAAAAATGAAAAAGATATTTATTTTTTTAAAGAGATTATGACAAACAAAGTCCCCAAACACTAAAACGAGAGGGTCTTATTTTCAATTTTTTTTTTCTTTGATTGGGTTCATTGTTACACTTTAAAGTAATGAGAGATTCAAATAAAATATTTTAAAAGTATTTTATTGGAAATTTTTTGGATGGCTAAGTGTTTGAATAATCATTTAATTTGTCTAAATACTCAGAAACTTGTAAAATACATGACTTTTTATATTTTCGTTTGAAAGAACTCTTAGTTATCAAAATATGCGTTCATAAAGACTATCATCCATCTTTCCAAATACAGTCCGTACTTTTTTTTCTTATTGTTCCAAGTTAAAATCCAATTTGCTCCCCAAATATTATAGCTTTGTCAAATCAATTTTGAAAGTAAACTCCTTGATATTTTAAGTAAAATTTAAATTATTAATGTAAATTGTTGAAAATTTTTTATTAATTTCTTTATTTTTTTTAAATTTTTTTGTTTTTTTGAAGATATTATTAAAATGTTCTTAAAATAATTAACTCCATTTTTTGAGATAAATTTTCTAATTTGATCCTTCATCTTTTGAATTTCTTTTTAAATAATAAAACTAAAAGAAATCACTACAATCTTTAATTACGTGTTTATTATTGGTTTCTTTGCTCGATTAATGTATAGGTCTTCTATAACAAAAAAATACACTTTTTATTTTGAACATGGATTAAATTCTTATATACGGATTATTTTGACAAGAGTATGAAAGTTAATTTATTGAATTAGAAAAATGGTATTTGAGTAACTTTTTTTATCAATAGTTTTAAATTGATCAATCTTGACAAGTTTCGAAAAAAAAAAATTTATTTTTTTTAATCCTTCCTCTCATTGAGACAAATCAGATATTTTTACAAATTTTGATTTCTTTCATAACTAATGGGGTTATTTAATATTTAAAAATAATGGTGTGGTAATATTGTTATTATTTCCTTAGTTATTATTTGATTAATTTTTTTTCAAAGCTTGGAAGTAAGGTACTAATAAAAAGTGAAAGTTTATTCAAACCTAAAAAAAAAACCAATTTATTTTTCTTTATTTTGTTTTTACCTATAGCTAAATTTTTCTAATTTGAGACAAATGGATTTATTTCAGTTCCTCGTCAATTTAATTTAATTTAGACCCATTTTTAATTATTTTGTTAACCTTGATATTTGACAAAGTAACGAATTTGTTCGATTCTTTTATTCTACATATATATTTTTTGTAAATAAAGAAAAAAAAATCCAAGAGATAAAAAAGTGACGAATAGTGTAACCAACACATTTTTTTACAAAATTTCTTTTCACCGCTATTCAAATTGAAAATTGTGTGTAGATCTCACTGGTATTTGAATTATAAAAAGGAAAAAATTTTCACTTCCTTTTCCAGATTTTTCATTACTAAATAGAGTTTTCAAAGAAATAGTTTGTAATTTTGGTCTCTAGTCTCTATTTGAAAAGGGTTAGGTTATTTGAATATGAAGTGAAAATTGTTCCCGTTTATAATTCAAATACCATTATGAGTTTTTTATGAAAAAATCCCCATTTTTTTGTCAATATCTGGATTTTAGAAATCTCTCATATAACCGAATGCTTATATGTTTTTGATTGTGGGTAGTACTAATAAAAATAGTTTTTTTTTTTTTTTTTTGGAATTTCAAAAGAAATATACTTAAATCTATTGGATCTACCCTTAAAATTTTATCTTTAACTTTTATTATTATTTTTGATAATTTTTATTAAATTTATCTGTTTTAAGTGATTAGCGTTCAACCAAATGGTAGTCGAGATCAAAGTGTATTGTAATTATGTGTAAGTGGGTTACTTATATATAGTTCAAATATCTTGAAAAAATGGATTAATCGAATAGTTATATTTGTTTACCTCATCAAATAAAAATAATTCTTGTATTAGTAAAACACCCAATAATTTGAGAAAAAAATCTGCAATTCACCACAAATTTAAGGGTTGAATTATTAAATTTTCAGACTCCAAGGTTGCAAAATATCTTTCTAATATTTGACACAAAATGTATATTAATTGCTAAAAAAATCAATTTTTTTGAACAATTACATAATTAACCAATAGATTTTTTTTGACAAATTATTTTAGAAAAAATATGGAAATATATTGATTTTACAATTATATTTATCAAAAGGAAGCAAATCAACCAGTCTCGGGGTTTTTATGTTGGTGATTATTGATTTAAACTTTGAAAATAAAAAAAAAATAGTTGCTTTTGAAGTTCTTAGTCTGAATTATTAAATCGAAGAATGAAATACTATTATTTTGGTTTTCTATTTTTAGATTTGGAAAAGGAACTAAATATTTTTTTTTAATAGTGATTATTAGTAAAAAATGTAATAATTTATTCTGCAATAAGATTTATAATTGATTTTTCAGAGGTTATTTAGCCATGGGTGTCTAATGCCATTTATACCCAATTACAAAATACTTTGATTAAAGAGAAATATAGGGTGAATCTAAAACTATAAAATGTTTAAATATTTTTACATTTTGAAAATTTTAATATTATTTAACAACTGATATAATCTTAAAATGACCTTCCAGAAAGATAATTTACTGTTGAGAGAAAAATGTTGGACACAGAAAAATGGTTGGACACCATTTTTAATTGGGAACATTAGTAAAATTGAAAATCAAATCCTATTTATAACTTGCTGACTTTTATATAAATCCAGGTTTAAAGGTGTTACAAGTTCATTAATCTGTGGTGTGTGTAGAATACTCATTTGGATGTTTGATAACTAAAGTAGATCATGCTATTTTAACAAAAAACCAAGTTCTCGTAAAGTTTACTATTAATTCTGAAAATGGTAATTTTTAAACTTGCTTTAGATTATAATAGATAAGATTTTGAAAAAGTAGAATTACATTGATCCTTATTTTAATAAGTAGATTATTGTTATTTTCTTTAGTTATTTCACAAACAATTGAATTTAAAAATCATTTTCAGTAATGTTCCCAATTAAAAATGCTGTCCAACCATTTTTCTGTGTCCAACATTTTTCTCTCAACAGTTAATTATTAATCTATTATATAATAGATTATATTTTAAAAGGTGAAAAAATGAAGATGGATTATATATAATATACAAATTTCAATTTTTTAAAAAAAAATAAATGGAATTTATTTAGATTTAGCAAATATCAAATTTATAAATTAAAATCTAAACAGTGTAAACTTTATTATTCAATTAGAAAGAAATATTCATAATAAAGATATACACACACATGTATTGAAATCTGAGGAATAATCATCGAGATATATATTTTCATATCAAGAAAAATAAACCCTATATTTTAATCTTTTCATTGAATTCGTAAAAATATTTAAAAGAGATTGTTTTATAATAAGTGACTGGCAATTTTAAAATTTTGTTTTCTAATTATGAAATGCCATTTAAAATGAAAACCCAAATAGATTACAAAAAACAATAGCACATATTTTTAATTTTTTTTTTATACCAAGAAGTTTTTGATAACACAAATTAGTAAAAACACAATTTAATGAATGAAAAGGTGAATGTAGACTCATATTATTCAAAACTTCTCAAATGCATTTTTCTGTTATATTAAATTAAAATTCTTTTTTATTACAAAAACAGGTACCGTACAATTATTTTTTATCGAGTAAAATGTTCACAATAATAATTTGAAGGGGGTGGTTCATTTGGCATTCATGTGTAACACCTATCTATTGATTTAGATTTACTAAAATTATTTCGAGGAAAAAAAGCTTTGGAAATTGAATAAAAAAATAGAAAAAATTTCATCAAAAGAAACAATAAATAAAATGAATAAAAAATTTTGACCAACTTATATAATAAATAAAAATGGGAAAATATAGTAAAATGTGATATACTTGACAAACATAAGGCGGTTGTATTCAATTGAAAAAAAAGGTGGATGGAATTTTTGTTTCAATTTAACAATTTTCAAATTTTCAATTAAAAAAACTTTTTTTTATTTTAGCGATCTATATTAGTATATTATTATTTCTGAGTCCCAAACTAACAATTTTTTGATCACATAGACTCTTTACTTAATCACAAAATCTTGAAAGTGACTTTTGAATTATTGAAATTTTAACAAAAATAAAATAAAAATCTCAACAGAAAAACAATTTTTTCAGAATTTCTGATTAAAACTCTATCAATTTATGATCTTTTCTATACAAAATTCTGAAGCCTGAAATTGATTTTAAAAAAATTCCTTTTTTAAGCAACAGGTAAACTATAAAGGAAACACGGGGTATAGCAACTGAGACTCAAAATAATGAAAGTTAACAACGTATCACAAGCTAACCTTTTACACGTTTTTAGAACCGCCTGGCATAAAAAAAATGTGATCTACAAAAAAAAGCGTGATATTTTTTTTGGTAGGTTTTACTATTTTATTGTTCCCATTAAGAAAATCGATCTATTTTACTCGCTATTTTTTTAAATAGTTAATAAACATTCAAATGAGAAATAAACCATTTTAATAGGCCATTCAGTTTGTAAAGGTTCTCTTAATTTCAATTCCATGAATATCGTTTGGGGGGGGTATGTTAAAACTCTCTTACTTTATTATAGATACTTGATCTTTTTGGGAAATTAAAAATTTTTATTTTTTTTTCTTTTTGATAAAAATGATATTTTAAAACAAAACACCTTATCAAAATCATTATTCCATTAAAAATCAAATTTTGAAAAGAAATATTTTTATAAATTGAAGTTGTCTATCATAAGAAAAAAAATACTATTTTAATATTCAGTTCTATAGACTATATAATCTTTGTTTTTCAAAGTATAAAATAAAATAAAAAAAAGTAAAATAATAATTAAAAAAAAATTGGAAGTTTTATGATAAATTTCAGTTTATTTAGTGCAAAATAAAAGGAAAATAATTTTCATACAGCTTTTCCAAAAACAAGAGTAATTAAGTGATGTAAATATATAATTTATGGATTCAAAAAGTCAACTTACAGTAATCAAAATAATGCGTTCACAAAGACTATAATCCGTGTTTCAAAATATTATCCGTACTTTTTTTTCTTCTTCTACCAAGGGAATAACAATCTACTACCAAATAGTATACCTAAGTTCAAATCAATTTTGAAAGTAAAGGTATAGTTAATTCTAGTTAAATTTAAATTATTAATTCAATTTGTTAAAATTTTTTATAATTTTCTCATTTGTTTTTGAAATTTTTTTTTTTTTTGATTGATTTGAAAATTATAGCAAAATTTACTCTATTTTTTAAGATAAATTTTGCAAATCTGATCCTTCATTTTTAGAATTTCTTTTTAAATAATAGAACTTTAAGAAACCAATACCATATTTTTTTAGGGTTTATTATTGGTTTCTTTGATCAGTTAATGTATTGGTCTTCTATAACAAAAAAACAAGAAACACAACTTTTTATTTTGAAATACGGATTAAACTTTTTTGCACATTTTTTTAGAAAACAGTAAAATTAAAAATTTCCCCTTTTAAAAGTGGGGATTTTGGTGACGGTTTTTAATTCTTTGATAGATTTTTTTGGAAATTTGAAGAATAATTTTGATCTTGGTATTTTACAATTACCACTCAACATGGAACCGAAATGACATCAATTTCAAATAATAAAATATACCAGACCTTATTTTTCATACAAATCTTAGCTATATTTTTTATAAAAATGTTTTTGAAAGTAAGATTTACTATTAAATATTGAACTTTCCAAATCGAAAATTTGACAAAAGTCATTAGTCTTTTAAAGAATTTGAGTTTTCTCAACTGTTCAGCTAATACTTGGTTCTAAAAAGCCACCTGACAAGATCTGGGATGTCGTCAAAGTGTATTTTTATTCTTTTTTACTACTTTTTACAATTAAAAATAAAGTGTTTGTTTTTACAAAATTTCTTCGGGGACTATCTTGATGGAATTGAAATTAATTGAATCGGGCTTAAATGCTTTACTTATAAAAAGATTTTAATCACGATTTAAATTCATATTAATTTTCATAAAATTCCACTTTATTTGATCATTTTTACATAAGTACTTAATTAAAATTTTGAAAATATTTGAAAAAAAAATCACTTACTTTTTTTTCTTCAGGAAAAAATAATCAAAAAACTATGATTTCCCAAAGGCTGTGTTTGAGTTTTTGTTCCATAGAGATTTCAGAAACCATGATTCAATAATTACGTTTTTTTGTTAAAATTTTTTCCCAAAGTGGAAATAAGAAACTCTATAAAACACGTAGAAACTGATTTTTGGGAGATTAGAAAGTCAATTTTATTTTTACTTTTTCAACCAAATTTAAATTATTAATGACAAAAATTCTTGTTGCAACCGAATTTAATGTCACGACAGAGATTTTGTCACAAAGCTCCATAGTTTGTGTACTGGGAAACTGTGAGCAATTAGGTAATTGGGATCTAACAAAGCCTGTTCAATTAGAAAAAAGGATCGATTCTCAAAATACTGGGCAATTACTTTGGAGCGTAAAGGTTGACCTACCTGAATCACAGGAGGTTGAGTACAAGTATATAATAAAAGAAAATGGCTTTGTTGAGCGTTGGGAAACCTTCCCAATAAATAGGAAATTGGTGGTTTCTTCACAAAAAAACAACAAAGAAGTACAAGACAATCTTGGAAATAATCCCAAGACTGAAAATGAAAAGACAACCGTTTCGAAATTTGGCTTTGTTGATACACACTACCGAAGGAAATGGATCGATCACGATCTTCTAGTGGAGGAGACACTTATTATTTTGCAAATGGACTTGGAAGGAGAAGAGATAATCCCAGGGATTAGTTTGGATGAAGACGTATTGCCAGAAGCAGCTTTAAATAATACAAAAGAAGAGAACAGATCACAATTTAAGGTAGTTCTAACGGGAAGACTTCAAAAAAAAAAAAATACTTTAAAAGAAAAAGAAAAAGAACAAGAAAAAGAAAAAGAAAAAGAAAAAGAATACCAGACAAACCGAAATAAATGGGAGACCTATTCAGTTTTAGACACAGACATTTACCAGTATAGGTGTCTATTAAATAATAAAGATTCATTTGATTTCAAAATACTCTATAAAGAAAAGGAGCTGATTGCAAAAACAACTCTTTCCAATAGCTCTTTGAAAAGCAATTCAGGAAAAATAATTTTGCCACTGTTTGACACAACACATGAATTAGTTGGGGAGCTCACTTTCAGGCACTACAAAGTTCTGCCATTTCAGGGGAAAAGAAAAAAGCACAACAACCTTTCAAACACTTTTAGGACCTATTGGTCTCCAAAAAAAGAGCAGGTCTATATAGGGCATCGTGGATCAGGCACCAATAAAGGGTGGTCCCGTGTCCAAGAAAATTCAATTCTATCCTTCCAATTGGCACAAAACTCAAAGGTTTTTGATTGGATCGAGTTTGATGTGCAACTCACGAAAGACCACAAGGTTGTGATAGCTCATGACTTTCATGTTACAATTAAACAAGAATCGAACGTCTTGAAAATTCCGATCTGTAAAATGACTGAAAAGGAGTTTTTTTCTCATCGGCAAGACAACTTTGCGAGTCTAAAAGAGAAAAATTCCCCAAAGAACAAAAAAGTAAATAAATCTGAAATTTTAGTGAAAACTGGGGATAACAAGAACAATAACAATAAAACCAATACAATTAATAAGAAGAAGGAGAACAAGAAGAACAATGGAACGAAGAACAATAATCAGAAGAAAAACAACAAAAGCAATAATACGAAAAAAAATTATGTAGGATTGGACTACAGCACGAACAGGTCTGTGCAAAAAAATACGCCACTGAATAAAAAACCAAAAATAAAAGCTAAAAGCTCAACAGACATAGTTTCTCTTCTGGAAAAGGAGACCAAGGAACAAAAAAATGGCGAAGAGAAAGTGCAAACAAATGGCCAGAGACGATTGATAATTGATCGTTTTATTAATTTAGATCATATCTTCCAACAATTGAAAAATGATTTAAATTTCAATATTGAAATTAAATACCCATACACTTTCACTTCAGAAAAAGAATTAAATTACCCTGACCGAAATGTGGTTGTCGACAAGGTTTTAGATGTTGTTTTAAAATATTCCAAGGGCAAAACACCAAAAAGAATTATTTTTAGTTCCTTCGATCCAATCATATGCCTAATGGTGCATTGGAAACAACCTAAATTCCCAGTATTTTTTTTGAACCACGGTGGCAGAGAGCTTTATGAAAACCCCCTAATGAATTCCTTGGAACACGCACTGCATTTTTCGAGCAAATCAAATTTTAAAGGTATAGTGTGCTTTACAGAGCCATTATTAGATGACCTTACCTATGTTCAAAGAGTACACGACCATAATTTAGTTTTATTTACTTATGGCGATCAAAATAATGATAAAAAATATTTACAGATCCAAAAAAATCTCAAAGTGGACGGCATTATTGGTGATAAAGTTGCAAAGATTAATCTAAAATCAACTCAAAAGTAATAAACAGTCGAAAGAATGGGTTAATATGCCTCTACAGCCTTAACGGGCGAAATATTGCTGAAATTCACAACAAATGATTAAACAAGAAAACCCAACAAAATTAAAAATTTCAAACTTATTTTTGAAATATTAATTTAAAGTATCATTTTTAATCAATCAGATATTCATTTTTAAAAAAGTGGATTCAAAGGGTATTAAAATGTGTTCATGGATTTGTTTCATTTCATCTTTTTAAATATTTCCAACATACATTTTTAAATTTTTTTTGGATCCAGTTTTTGAAAATGACTTGAGGAATAAAAAGAGGTTTAATTAATCAAAAAAAAAAAAAAAATTACATCAAGAGAAATTATCCCTTAAAAATAAAAAATTCAAAATTTTCAAATTTTAATCTTTAATTTTTACAAAAAAAAATTCTTTATAAGATTAAATAGTCTCAATTTCGTGTTTTTGAAAAGATCGGTTATATATTTTTATTTAATTTCTTCACAATCAACACTTATTAAAATAATTTTAATTTTTTTTTTTTTTTTTCTTATTGGGGAGAGGTGATTCAACGAAATTACCTATTGTTACCTTTAGATTTTTTTTGGTTTGAGAAATAAACAGAAAATTTTATTTAATTTTCGGTTTATTTCTTAAATTAAAAAAAAAAACGCCGTTAGGCTTTTAAGGTTTTCGATTTTATTTGTGAAGTTTCGCCTAGCTTTTCTTGGGGTTTCTGATTATTTGTGAAGTGTTCTAGGTTTTTTTTACTTTTTGAAATAAACAGAAAATTTTAATAAATTTTCGGTTTATTTCGAAAAGTAAAAAAAACCTAACGAAAATCTATAGAATTTCCAAATAAAACAGAAAACTTCAAGAAAACTCAATGGTAGTCTACGGCACTTGACAACACCCCACCTCCGGTTTTATTTAGTTTTATGAGAATTGAGTTAAATTTTTGATTTGCCTCTCTTCCTTTTAATTCTCGAAAAGTGCTGTTTTTTTTTTTTTTAATTTAAGAAATAAAAAAAAAAAGTCTTAAATTTATCTTTTATTTCTCAAATTAAAAAAAAAAACACTGTTAACCTATCCTAGGTTTTATCTTTATTTGTGAAGTGTTCTAAGTTTTTTTTACTTTTTGAAATAAACAGAAAATTTTAATGAATTTTCGGTTTATTTCGAAAAGTAAAAAAAACCCAACGAAAAACGATAGATTTTACAAATAAAACAGGAAACCTCAAGAAAATCTAGACACTTGACGGTACTCTGAAACACTTGAAATTAATTTAGAGTTTTGTATATTGTATATAATTTATACAAGATAATAAATAATATGATAACTTTTCTTTAATAAATGAAAAGAAAACAGTTTTTATATTTTTAAACAAAGACAAGAAAAAGAGAAAGAAAAGAAAGAAAGAAATATTGGTAAAAAAATAATATTATAAAAGCTTTATTATAAATTTTTTTTTTGGGACATAAAAGCCAAATGTGTTGGTAGTTATTTCCCAATAGTTTGGAAAGAGGTAAATAGCAACACTATTTGTCTTAATAAAGAATTCTAAATATTTATATGATTTAAAGTTCTAATACTAAACATTAATATGTTATCCTGTTTATTTTATCTTATAGATAGAGTATCTTGATAAAATGCCTTTTTTAAGAATATGAATGAAATTTTTGGGATATTCTAATTAATTTATTTTTTTGTTTTTTTCTTTTTTGTGAAAGTTAACCCAAATTTGTTTCCACGTACTCTTGTATTTAATACCTACTGCGCAGCATTCACTCATCATGTATGTTAATTTGATATATCGCTTTTATTATTTGGTGTGATTCAAGTTAATAGGTATTAAACTGCTTCAATTTACTCCAGATCTTCCCCGTTACACACTTTAAGTGATATTTGTTTCAAATTGATTCAATTTGTATAAGGTATAATCATGAAGAAAGTTTTCATATTCTGGTAGTGGTTTTTATACCTTTTATCACCCCCCCCAAAAAAAAAAAAAAAAAAAAAAAAAAATATTAAACACAGAGATGAACCTAAACAACTTAAAAGACATTTTAGAATATGTAAAAAGTTTTAAAAAACAAAAATTATAATTGTATATATATAAAAAAAATTTCATAATAAATGGCCCACCTTACATTTGAATAATGAATTGCTTTTGTATCGTTTTGAAGTTTTTCCTCTCGCAATGAAAAGTTTGTAAATAAATCATTTTTTCTCTTTTTTATTTTTTCAAAAGTGTTTTGTTAAAATGGAAAATGAAAAATTTGAAAGAAGTAACAGATGAATTAATGCAAAATTTGGTTTCTAATATGAAAAAGAGATTAGATTTATTTATTCAAATGGAAGGGGAATCGATAAATGGGTTTTTTACCTTTTTAAATTGTCTATTTTTCATGTAATTTTTCATTCAAAATAAATGG
This sequence comes from Anaeramoeba flamelloides, assembly GCA_027625915.1. Classification (NCBI taxonomy): domain Eukaryota; family Anaeramoebidae; genus Anaeramoeba; species Anaeramoeba flamelloides. The sequence continues at coordinate 2,455,347 of JANTQA010000045.1, forward strand.
CCCAATTTTTTTTAACAGTTTTTTTTTATTTCTTTTTCTTTTATTTTTAGACAAAAAATAAATATCTCTTGAGTATAGTATTGAATATTAAAATCTAAATTTTTATATTATAATAGATAACTTCAATTATTAAAAATATTTTTATTTGAAATTTGATTTTTAATGGGTCAATTATTATGAAAGATAGTTTATATATATATATATATATATTCAATTAATAATCACCATCATAATAATTATTATAGCATTTTCTTTTTTTTCTTTCTTTTTTTTTTTTTTCAATTCTCCACTTTTAAGTTATTTGAGCCCCACTCCCCCCTTTTTACTTAAATAAACCCCTTTCAAATTTTGTGACTCATCTGTAATAATAAATTCGATATATATATATATATATATCCTTTGGTATTCAAGAACAACATATAATTAAATTTGATTCATAATTAATTTTTAAATCATTCAAAAGATATAAAAACCTTATATTTTAAAAATTAAAATAAAAAATAAAAAACTGAACAACAATTTATTAAATGAACATTACCGGATTTTTTATTACTGAACTTTCATTAAAAAAAGTTTAACAGCAAGATTTTTTACGAATAATTAAATTCTGAATTTTAAAGATATTAAATATTCGAAATTTTCTTTATCATTATTTGTCTTTTCAAAGATTTTTTAACAATTTAACCTTCAGTAAAAAACAAGTATCAGAAAAAAAAAATTAAACGAAAAAAAAAAAAAAAAAACAAAATAAAAAATAATAAAAATAAAAGAAAAAGACTAGTTTTAAAAAAAAAAAAAAAAGAAAAAAAAAACAAAAATTTGAAAACGCAAAACTAAAATTAGCAAAAATAGGAAAAATGATATAGATCTAAAAATTGATAATTTTTTTTTTGAGAAGAATATGGACTAAAAATCCGAAAAAAAGCATCCAATAACATTATAAATTGGGCTAAAATTATGAAAAATAGCTTAAATTTCTAATATTTTAAATTGAAATTGTTGATCTTTTTTTATTTCTTTGTTTCTTTTTGTTCATATATTTTGATATACTTTGGCCAAACTAACAATTAGAAATGGAAGGGATGTATTAGAATTGACAAAATCGGAATTGGCTCATTTTTTTTTCCATTTTAAATTTTAAATTACAAGATATAAAATGAAAAATAAATTATATCTTTTCAGTGGTTAACACATACCATTATGAATTATATTATTATTGGTTTTAAATTATATTTGGTGTTCAAAGTTTAAGTAGATCTAAGATAATAATTAGCAAAAAAGTACTAAAAGTTGATCTTTCAATTAAAATGAACCTTTTATCAGTCAAAAATACCAAGAATTTGAGAATAAAATATGAATTTGGTAACATATTTAAAGTCCGAAACACCAATATCCAGACTATAAAGTTGGAAAATATCTTTTTTAAATATATATCGTATGTATATGAATTGTTAAAAATTTGGATTTTTGAAAATAAATAAATAATCAACCCTGAGATTATTTTCAAAAATTATTTTCACAACATAAGGAATTAATTGATGATACAGCTAGCTGCATCTGGAAGAAATAGAAAATAAGCAAATTTTTGTTTTTTAGGTTGATTATTATTGGTTTAATGTTGAAATTAAAAAATTAACAAAAATTACTTTTGGGGGTTCTAAATATGAATTATTAAAAACTTGATTGTTATTATTTTCTTTTTCTATCTTTAGGTTTGGGAACGGATTTTAAAAAATAATCACCAAATAAAAAATTTTAAAGTGATCATTAGTAAAATAATCTCATACTAGTATTTGAGCAATAAATAGGAAAAAATTTCACTTCATTTTCAGTGCCCTTCTTCAAATAGAAGCCACAAATTACAACCTACTTCTTTCTTCTTTGAAAACTCTATTTACTAAAAAAAAAGAAAAATAAGGAAAAAGAAGTGAAGTTTTTTTTCCCATTTAGAATTCAAAACACCGTAATTTATTGTTGAATAATATTTAAAATGGATTTTTTTGAGACTTTTGAAAAAAATAAGACTGAATTAATTTACACTCAATTACATCGCACTTCCATTAGAGATAAATCTAAGGTGGATCTAATGCCTAAATATCTTTCTCTATTTGTCTTTCAAAAAATGAGTTAAGGCTTTAGTCATTTACAGTGGATTTGCACCATGCTCAAGGAAGTGGCTTTAAACCTATGAAGAATATTGTGTGGGAACTTTTGGTTGAAAAAATTTGTTTAACAAAAAAAAAAATTTCATTCAATCTGTAATTGACAAAAAATTCAAAAAAAAAAAGTTTAAATAAGGAATCCCAATTTCAAAAAAATCAAATTAAAAAAAAAAATTAAGTGTTTCTTTTAATATTTTCAAAGGATTAAAAATCTTCCATTTGAAACCAATTATTTTCCTCAAGTATTCAAACCAATTTAATTGGATTTTTAATCTAATTTGTGGATAGTTTATAACCCTCTAAATTTGTCAAAGTAAGGATTTTGTAATATTCTTTTCATAAAAATAAATCATTTGAAAAATGAAAAAAAAAAATCTTCAAGATCTCAAAAAGTACCAACGAGCAACACTTTGAAACTAACACAATTGTTTTCTCTCAGTTATATATTCGAATCATTCAAATTGGAAATTGAGTGTCTCTCTTGGGCTCTTTTTTCTAAAAATGACCTTGTTTCCAATTGGTGATTTTAAGATATCTGACACTTCAGATGATGGTTAGTTTTTAATTGATATTCGGTATTGATTAAAATTATTAAATTTTTTTTTTCCATTTCAGAAAAAAAATTATTTTTAAAAGTAATGACTTGAAGCTTTATAATGTTTGCCATAGATTTTTGGAGACATTTGAACCATGTAGAACAAATATATTTAACTTTTAATTACAATACACTTTAATTACTGATAAATTGCAATTTATGTTTGGATATTTTTACTTGATTTTCCATTTTTGAAATTATTATGTTCTAGCTTTGAATAAAGTATTTTATGAAGTCAAGTGTTAAGAAACTCTGTAAAATTACTTGTTCTTGTCAATATTTTTTGGCGTGGAATGTTAGATAAGGAACAGTTCCAAGTTTTATAAAAATGGAAATTGAACTTAAAATTTTTTTGAAATTTATTAGAATTTACCAGTATAGCCAAATATAGGATGACATTGAACCCTTAAGATGGTAAAAAGTGAATAGTGCTAATTTTTTGAAGGCAATTTGTCAAGAGAGATTTCAACAAAGAATTTGAATCTATTCGAAAGATGGGTAAAATAGTTTATTTTATTGAGATCTTCTTTTCCTATAAAATTATTTCAAATATAATTTCATACCATTTTAAGATCATTGTTTCATTGGTGTATTATCTACATAATCATTCTATTTGTTTTTCCAGTTAAGAGTGGCTTTGTAATGAAAAGATAAAAGCACCGACTTGTGAAGAAGGAAATGATTTCGTGAAAAGAAAAATACAAGTAAAAGAAGGGAAAGAATGCACCTTTGACAGAAAGAAAGTTTTAGGATAATTTTTAGTTGACTTGATTCCAAACACGTTGTATTTGCTTGTTCTATCAAAATTTGATTTTGATGAGAAAGTGCATATTCATTTAAAACATCTTATTATTCCTTTCTCAAATTGAGAGAGTTTTTGCTCTTCAAAAGGATTAAAAACCAAACTTAGACATTTAAATAATAATCACAGCAACTTTTAGAAACTCAAAAGGAAAAAAGAATCATTTTCAAATAAAAGAAAAAAACAAAAAAATAATCTTTCAAAACTCGTTAAAATTCAAAATCTTGTTTTGGTTTAATTTAAAGATACAACTCAAAACCAATTCAATTTTGTCACTAATTTCAATTGAATTTTAAAAAAAAAAAAATGTAAAAATAATAAATCTTTTTATTTTTTTGTTTTTGTTTTGTTTTTTTTTTTTTTGAAAATTATTTCCTTTTTTTTTTTTATGACTGAACAAGCAACATTTCATCAAACAAGAAATCCAAAACACCACCACTCAAGTCGTAATAGAAGAACACACCACAACCCCAAAATCCCAAATCAAAAGCTTAATATCAATACAAGGTTGCGATCGAGAGAAAGAGAAAAAGAAAAAGAAAGGATCAAAGAAGAAAACAAAATCCTGGTGTTAGAAAATGAATTTTTTAAGAGCCTAAACGAAACAAAGCAACGAATTTTCAAAATCAGGATGAATGTAATCATTCAAAGGATCTGTTATAAAGAATTTTCAGAGCCTTTCCTTTATCCTGTGGATCCTGTTCAATTAAATTTACCGACTTATCCACAGATCATAAAAATGCCGATGGATCTGAGTAAAATTGAAGAAAAATTAGAGAATAATCGATATGACTTACCGAATCAATTAATTGATGATTTGAATTTAATGATCAACAATTGTATTTTATTTAATGGTGAAGAACACGTCTTTTCACAATGTGGGAAAGAATTACTAAAAGATTTTCATCGTAGTTTTAATAAATTAAAAATTAAAATGAATGAATTAATGTGTAAGCAATGTCAATGGTTGTTGTTTCATAAAAAAAAATATAGGTCTCTAATTGGGAAAATCGAGAAAAAACAAAAGTATTTGGAATACGTTCCTTTAAAAGATGAAAAAAAAGGAAATAGTCTGACTGAAAAGAACCCCAAAATTGAAAATGAAAAAGAAATCGAAACTGAAATGGAAAAAGAAAAAGAAAAGGAAAAGGAAAAGGATATTGAAATACGGGTGGGTTATCCAAAGGAAAATAACTTTGAGCAAACAATAAAGCAAAACGAGAAGAGCAAAGAACCACAAATTATACAAAATGAATTTGAAAGGAAGCAAAGGCAAAAAGAAACAAACAAGATCTTATGTAATGAATATTTTAATATCAAGAAAATGTTTTCTGATAAATCTAAATATCAACCAAAAACAAAAAGAATCTTTAATGAAATTGACTTTATGAACGAAAAACTTCAATATATTCTAAAAAAAATTAATTCTGAAAGAAAATTAAATCTTCCAATATATGGAAAGTTTTGTAAAAACAAATTTCCTTATCAACTTTTTCCTTCTTTTTTTCCGATCAATCTTGAAAACAAAAACGTTTCTTTCAAAAAAAATAAAGAAAGCAACCAATCTTTACAAAAAAAAGAATCTTTAAATCATAAAAATAAACAATTAAAAATTGAATACGAAAAAACCAATTCTGGATCTTATTTTGAAGAAAAATTCCAAAATTATTATTATTCATATAATCAACCTTGTAAAATAAGCAATCAAAAATATATTAATAAAAAAGAAACCCAATCAGAATTAAAAGTCGAAGAAAATGGAAACGACAATAAACAAAAACAAGAACAAAAATTAGTTAAAGAAATGGAAATTGAAAATACCAATACCAATACAAATACAAATTTTAATGAAAAATCTAATGAAAATGAGAATGAGAATGGAAAGGAAAATGGAAATGGAAATGGAATAGATACAAATCAAGAAAATCAAAAAAATGATAAAGAAATAAAAATGGAAATTGAAAAAAATAACATTAAAGAAAGCAACAAAATAATAAATCAAAATAAAAAAAATGGGAATATAAAAGACAACAAGAATTGGGATTTTAATGATGGTGATCAAAGAAAAAGAAAAACTAAATTTACTTATGAAGAAAAAAAAGAAATTGTTAATATCATTAATATGCTTGATATTAAAAATAAATTAAAAATTTTTAGAATTATCGAAAAGGGATTAAAAAGAAAGAACAGGGAAAAAAGAAAAAGGGAAAGAATGCAAATGGAGAAGGAATTAAATCAAAAAAATTTCAAAATTAAAAAACGAAATTTAGGAATAAAAATTCAAAGAAAATTAAGAAACAAAAATAATGAAGTAATTCAAAAAAATAAAGAAAAACTACAAATAAACAAATCGAGTAATAATGATCGTTCTAAAGAAAATGACAAAATCATGAAACAAAATAAGAACAACAAGCCAAATGAAAATGAAAAAATTACTTTTCATATTGATTTGCTTTCAAAAGAAACAATTTCTGACCTTCAAAATTATATTGACACAATAGAAAATTTTGACAAAATTATTAATAGGAACAATTTAAATGATTCTAAATCAAATAAAGAATATCAACCCAAGTGGCCAACGAGTGTATTTAAAGAACAAACAAATCTCTCGGCACCAATTGAGAGTGAACAAACACCAAATGGTGCATCTTCTTTAAAAGAAGAAGGCACATTAAAAGATGATACGTGGGCTAAATCATTTAGTTTAAATAAGGGAAATAGCACACAAGGAAACGAAACGGATCAAAAAAATATTAGTTTTTTATTAAAGCACAATAAACAATTAAATGGAAATGATAAAAATAATATTTTCATTAATAATGACCGCAATAATAATGAGAATAATGGTAGCAACAACCAGAATAAGAATAATCAAAGCAATGCCCAGGTGAGCGAACCAATTAAAAACAATAATGATGATGTTGATGAAACTGGTAATAATGATCTTATCAATAGCGGCAACATTAAAGCCCAGGGTGGTAATAATAATATCAGCAACAGCCGAAAAGTGAAAAATAATTTACCAAATGATTTACTTTGGAATGGATTAATAAGTTTTGGAAAAACGGATAACGACGACGATGAAAAGCAAATTGATAAAGATTTATGGGAAACATTTCAGTCAAAAAAAAAGGAAGAAGATCGAAAGGAAATTGAAAAAAAGCAAAAAATACAAGAATTTATCCTTGCAACAAAAAAAAAGGAAGAGCTAATGCTGCATAATTGGAAGGAAAGACAGGCACAAAAGGAAAAAGAAAAAGAGGAACAAGAAAAAAAATTACAACAAGAAATTGAAAAGAAAAAAAAATTAAGAGAGTTGGAAAGAGAAAAAGCTCGAAGAGAAAGAGAAGCTCAGGCAAATAAAAAAAGCGATGACGAAGCTGATGATTTGATCCAAGAAGACGAAGATTTTGGACAGTTCGACGTAGATGACGACAATCAAGATATAAATTGGGATTCCATGGAAGGGAAATTTAATTTCAATGAGGATGATGACGAAGATGCAGAGCGGGCTGGCAACGAAAGCGGGTCACAGGATATTAATGATAATTCATTAAATCAATATACCGGCGAGAACGAGAGCGAGAACGCAAATGAGAATGAGGATGGGGGCGGCTACGAGAAAGAGGAAAATGGGAACGAGAATGGAAATTACAATGAAAACGAAAATGAAAACGAAAATGAGAATCAAAATGAAAATGAAAATGAAAATGAAAAAAATACCGAATTTAATTATGAATATAATGATAATAATGATCGAGAAAGTGGCAATGATGACGTTGATGATTTAGAAATTACCTTTGATAATGAAGAAGAAGTTAATATTTTTGGTGATAATGCAGAAGAGGATTTTTAATTCTAATATGCTAGAATAAAAATTATCTTTGATTTTTGTTTTTTCTCTTTTGTAATTTTTTTTTAAAGGTGACAGTTGTTAAATTTTCTAAATAAAACATTTCCCAGTCAAAGGGGACCAGTTGTAATATAGGTGAATTAAATGTGTTGAAAGGTTTTGAATGGATATTAGAAGAAAAATATTTAATTTTGGAAATTTTCAAAATTGAAATCATTTTTTCACATTTACGCTTTTTTTCTTAATTCTTTTTTTTTTTTATTTTTTTTTTTTGAGAAAGTAATTCATTTTAAAATTCCTTTTTTATTGCGGGATCTCGAGTGACTAAAGAAAAAAATTGAGATTCTAATGTTATTGAAACAGTGGAAATTACTTGTAGAGAAATCATATTTATTTTTTATTGGAATTTTCTTGGGATATTAAAAAAATAAGATCAAAATGAACATAGTTGCTTTTCTCAATTGGGTAACTAAGAGTTTTTGAAATTTTTACAGAAAATATATTGTTGGATTCGTTTTGCTTTATAAGGATATCAACTATTCTATTTTATTTATTATTCTACTTGTTTCTTATAAGTTCTTGAATGGTCGATTATGAAGTATTATTGAGTTTGGGATTTTTTTTTTAGGCCACTTTGACAGTAATAAAGTTTAATATAGCTAATATGAACTTTCAATTTTATAACAGAATTGAGGTCAATTGTATATTGGAAAAAACTCATCAGAATTTTATTTTATTTGATTAATTATTTTTTAGTAGTTTTTTTTGAAGTGAAAAAATCATATTTTAAGGCTAATAATAAAAATATATCACAAAAGTAATTATTTCTAGTGTAAGTGCTAGTTTTCTTATCTTCAAGATTATATATAAAGGAGGAAATAATCAAGACTACATTAAGAAAAAAAAAAAAAAAAATTCTATTATATGCTATTATGGGGTTGTTTGGTTTGGTAACAAAAGTGTAAATATTGAATGTTGTAAAAAATAGAGTTTTTACAATTTTAGAGATAAATATAGAGTTACATGCATTTATCCAAATTTTGGTAATAGTAAACAAACAACAGTTCTTATTTTTAAGCTTAAATGGATTTTCAATTTAAAATCGTTTGGTGAACACTAAAACTTTGTTTGAAAAATGATTTTTTTTTTAAATTGAAAGATTCGTGTTCATCAAACGATTTTTTGATTAAAAGTATTATTAATCTATTAATGTAATCAGATATTATATTTACTAATACCAAAATATGGATAAATGCATGTAACTCTATATTTATCTCTAAAATTGTAAAAACTCTATTTTTTACAACATTCATATTTACTCTTGTGAAGGGTTATTATAAATAAAAAAAAAACTAATGATAAAATAATTTCAAAATTATTTTATTAGCTGATACAAAAAATTTTTATGATTTACATTTTTTAATTTTTTTATTATCTCTTTTGTGATTTTTTTTTCTATTAGTAAATTAGTAATAGTGTTTTGACTTAATTTCATCTATTTTTTGTGTTTATTTTTGTTTTACAAATATATTCTTCTTCTAACAGAAATAAAAAAAAATATCTACAAAATAAAAGGTACAAAATCAAATAATAAATATAAACACTATTTAAGAAAATAAATTTGATTATTTCAAGAAGAAAAAAATTGGATTTAATTGTGTTTGGATACATTTTGATGACCGTATCCTAAAAGGTATTGTTTTCTTGTATTAGTATTTTTTATTCTTCTTCTTTTTTTTTTTTTTTGTATTAACGTTGGTGTTTCTTTGTTTTAATAGGGGGTCTGTTCAAAACAACCAAAAAATAAATATTTACTTTATAATTAAAATAAATTTTCATTTTTTAATCTATTTTTCATTTAAAGACAGTTAAAAACCTATAAGTTAAAATTTTTCAACAAAAATTAAGACAAAAAAAAATATCATATTAAAGAACAAAATTTTCATTTGATAAAATTAGTTTAGATAAAAAAAATTCCAAATTTTCAGCCAGAATTTGAGATTTTTTGCGTCTTGAATTTGGTTGAAAAACTTTACATTTCAAGTGGGTCTGGATGTCAATTCGAAGCCCTTGTGATTTAATTACTTATATTATCAAAAAAATCCCCCGATTTTTTCAAGTTGCTAGTATTTACTTTTCTTATAGTTGTTCATTAAATTTCTAATAAAAATGCCAAAGATTTTCAATCAGTTTTCATTTTTTAATTCATCAAAATTTCCACCAAAATGAGTCTCAATGTTTTTTCATTTTTTTTTCTAATTATCAAAGAAATTTGTCTTATTTTTCAATGTGTTAGTATTTTATAAATATCATGGTAAAAACATCTGTAAATATTACATATTTTGACCAATTATACTCTCGAATTCTACCAGCTATTAAAAATTATTATTTTTTTTTTTTCAAAGGGGGGTTAGATTATATTTTTTGTAATTTTCTACTTATGATACCTAGCCTCAAGAAACAGTTTTTCACTTTTTGAAGGTTTTTTTTTTTTTTTTTTTTGGTGCTAATTGATTTTTAGAATAAACTGTATATATTGCATTGTGTGATGAAAAGTTTAATTGGGAAATGTGAATTTCCTAAAAGTACATTAAAATATTATCGGAAACTTCACTGCTTTGATACAAAAAATCGTTTTCATAATTACAGTCAGTTCCACTTTTAAGGCACAAACTTTCAACGAAATTTAAGGCACAATAAAAATCTGAAATTAAAGCACAAAATTTGGATTCTAGTAAAATAAATTGTAAAAAGAAAAATTACAAATTTTGTGCCTTAATTTGAGATTTTTTTATGTCTTAAATTTCGTCGAAAGTTTGTGCCTTAAAAGTGGAACTGACTGTATAAATCTTTTTTAATTTAAAAAAGAATCATTTTCACAAACCAACCAAAGCCTAAAAACCACAATGGCTATTTTAAATATCAATAGAAACCAGCGAAACGGGGTCAAGTAATATTATCATAAACTCTCAATTCCAGAAAAGATCATATACTTTAAATTGTTGAGATGAAATATAGCAATTAATCCAAGAATATAAAAAAAATATCCACAAAAAAATTTTTTTTTTAACATTTGTTCTTTTTTTAAGCAAATTTTATGTATGAAAAAACCTTTTCCATAACCGATATCAGTACTAATACTATTTACAATCAAACTTTCATTTACAATTTTAACTTTCTCATCAATTAAGGTTAATGATCTCCGAAATTGTGATTAAGGATACTCTTCTTTGAAGTTCAAGTTCATATTGATTTGGTTATGATACGATCGATATTAAGGCGCTATAAAAAATACAAATTTCTGAATACTATAATATAAAAATTGCTTTCAAGGCTATTATCTGAAATGAATTTTTTAATTTTTTTAAAAGTATAATTCATTTTCCATTTTAGAAAAGTTAAAATTCCAACTTTTTTTATAATTATTTCAAAAACAATATTTTTGTTGAAGAAAGCAATTGTAATTTGTGAAGTAAGTACCAAAATCACTTTAAAAATAATATCCACTGTTTTTTGAAATAACATATTGTAAACAATAATTTTAATTTCAAAAAAAAAAATATAATCATTATTATAAATTTGAAAAGAATATACTTTTTTATTCAAAATAGGTTAAGTATCATTTATTTCGTTTAGTGTTAAATATAAATGAGATTCCAAAATTTTGGACTAGTTTAAACAGTGGAAAGGGCATCATTACTGCACTTTAAATTCAATTTGAAAAGAATTTTGATTTTATAAACTATTTCATTTTTTGTCTTTTTTGTTTTGTTTTCATTTCCTTTTTTATAGTTAGATAATTTGTTTCTTTAGATCTCTAATTTTTTTTTCAATGGTTGATAGAATGTTAGTGTCGAGTTTGATAAATTGGAAAACAGCATACAATTGGTAGATGTTATCTTAGCATTTGATCGATCAACAATTGTTTGTGAAATTTCAACTAATTTACCAATAATTTTTTGTTCTGCTCATTTCATTATTTTGGACACAGAGATTTTAATTTTTGGGTTTTATATTGTTTTCTTTTATTTGGATTAAAATTATTACTTATTAAAACATTAATACTGGGTAATTTAAATGTGTTTTTATATTAGGTTTGGAAAAATACAATAAATTGGGTTTTATTTTGACTATTTTTGATTTTGGGTGTGTCCAAATTTTTGGAATTGGGTTTATATATATAAACTAAATTCAAAAAATAGGGGCCCAAATTTCGAGATCTCGTTCTAGAATTATTGGATTTCAATATGATGTTGGGCAGTTGATTAATGATGTAATTTAAATAAAATTTTCTACTTCATAATTTATTAACCAAACTTTTGACTGAAAAATTGGAAGAAAATAAAAAAATTTTTCAAACAATCAGATGACAATTTGATTTTTTTTTGTTTGTTAGTTTCTTCAATCAAATAGTTTCAGATGTCAATATATCTTCACTGATTTACATTTAATATTTTTACATGATGAAAAATTTCAATTTAATTCTCAATCAAATTACTCTTAGAACCGAAAAAAAAATCGATAATATCCAGATGTTGTAAAATTTTGGATGATTTTTTTAGCCAAATTTTTGTACAAAAAATGAAATAGATTTTTTTCAACGTATAAAAATTTTTAAAGACGACACCTTGTTAGTATTTAATCTTCTGATGATTATCCATCAACTTGTAGTTTATTCATGATTATTTACAGGGTTCCTCATATAATTAGTTTAGTGAGTATAATTTGAAAAACTGGGCCCTTATTTTTCGAAAGTAGTTTATATATATATATATATGAGTAAACAAAGTAGAGATTTAACAGTGTAAATTCTCCCAAAAAATTTTTTTAAAACTCTGTAAATTTCAACTGATAAACAAAGGTTATACATTCAGTTTCAAATTTTTGGTACAAAACAATCTCAAATTAAGGCGCAAAATTTGGAATTTTTTTTTATAAAAAATATTTTACTAGAATTTGAATTTTTTGCCTTAATTTGAGAAAATTTTTGTGACTTTAATTTCGTTGTAGTTTGTACCTTAAAAGTGAAACTGACTGTGCTTTTTAATTTGGTTATTTTTAATCGATACAATTATCACATAATGTGAATTCTTTACAGTAAGTTAAATAATAACCCTAGGAATAAATGTATCAATTGAATTTACAATTATTCCTCAATTTTTTAAAATTTTCAAACAAATCTTATGAATTCAAAAAAAAAATTCTACTGTTGTCAAAATAAAGTAAGTTATTTTTTTTCCTTTTTCTTTAAAAATAAAAAGTATATTTATTTTTTTATATAAAATTTCTCGTTATTAATCGATCAAACAAATTTATAATAAAATAGAATTAAACCTGGTATTTTTATATTAAATTTTTCTAATGAAAAAAGAAATTCTACAAATAAAATATCAAATTAGTATAATATTTATCTCACAACAATAAAGTATATTTTTCTGATGATTTTATTATCATCAAAAATATACAAAAAAAATTAATAAAAATTGAGAAAATTACAAAAAAAAAAATTAATAAATTATATTTCTAATTTAAATTTTACTGGGTAAATTAAGGATTTTACTTTTGAAATTGATCTTTGTAGGTACACTATTAGGTTTTAAGTTGAATTTAATATTGAAATTGGCGGAAATAAGGCACAGATTCTTATTTTAAAGGTTGGCATAGCCTTTATGTATGTATTATTGCAATCACCATAATTAATAACTGGGTCTTAAAAGTTCCAGTGTGTTATTAATAACACAAAGATTAAATTCATTATTAAGTTTATTTTGGTTATTTCTTAATTATACAACTATTGTCAAATAAATACAATTAATTACAATAAATAATTATAATTAATAGAAAAATCATAGATATTCGCAAAAAACTGATATTGATAATAACTTGTTGTTGCTAATACTCTTAATATTTGAAAAATAATATTACCTAAACTTAAAAATTTCAAGAAGTTTGATATATATCAAAATAAAATTAATGATCATTTTTATCAGATCTTTAATTGAGTAAAGATTTGTTTTATTTTTATTTTGTTTTTAAAAACAAGGCTAAAAATTGCTAATTTTATTTGTTCATACAATAGTCTAGTAAATTGTGAAATGTGTGGATTTCATAAAAATAAAAATTTTTTTGAAATTTTAGATTTTAATTCAAAATCACAAAAATTCAAACAAAAAAGGATTTCGATCTTTTGAATTAAAATTAATTGAAAAAAATGTTTTTTTTTTTACAAATGATAAATCATTTCTGGCAATTTAATAAAAGGTTTGGTTATTAAACTCAGTTGGTTGTATGTTTAAAAAAGTACACTGCAGTCAGTTTCAAATTTCGGAGATAAACTTTCTACAGAATTTAAGGTACAAAAAAATTTCAAAGGAAGGCAAAAAATTTGGAATTTTTTTTTTACTCAAAAATATTTACTAGAATCTGAATTTTTTTTACCTTAATTTGAGATTTTTATTATTTCTTAATTTTCGGTGAAGTTTTTGTCTTAAAAGTGGAACTGGCTATAGTATCTTTGTGAAAAAAAAATAATAAATAAGGATTATGGGTACCTTAAGAGTGGTATTACATTAAACAGTAGTTTATTTGTACTATCATTTTTCAATTAAAAAATGAAATTTTTTAATTCACTTTTCAAAATATTTTTATTGAGAAAAGTTAAAAAAAAACAAAAAGATCTTTTCAAAAACAATTAGAAATGATATTTTTAGAGATTTGATTAAACTTTATTATTGGACTTAGAGAAAATATTTTTCATATGTAAATTTGATTGTAACAGGAATAATTAAAATTCATTTTTGTAATTGAAATTAAAATTTTCATTTATTTATTGGAAAAAAACCAATTATGCTTACAACCAGATCTATGTTTAAGATACAGACTTTGAAGTGGAATCAATGCACAAAAAAATACCAAATAAAGGTACAAAATTTGGAATTTTTTTTTATACAAATTATTTTACTAGAATCTGAATTTTTTGTGCCTTAACCAGAGTTTTTTTTTGTGTTGTAAATTTCTTTTAAAGTTTGTGTTTTGAAAGTGGTACTGATTGTAATTTTTTTTTTTTTTTTTTTTGACTACAGAGATCTTAAAGGAAGTGGGAAAGACCAATATATTCATTAGTATGACTATTTGTTGCAAAATAAAAAAGAACAAAATTTTCATTCAGCTTTCCATAAAATAAGTTTTACACAATCATATAAAAGTTCAATTTTAAAATTTCCATTAATCAGTTTAAATTATTAATTTTCCTATTTTGAATTGGGGGGGTTTGATGGTTTGTTTGAATTCTTAAGAAAATGATTATTTTTTTTGGAAATCTGAATTAAAATATTGATTTTTTTATTTTTCAATTAACAGTAAAAAAAGTATTTTGATTTTGGGGTTGTCAACAGAAATATTTATTTCCCTTTTATCAATTAATAAAAAAAAAAAAAGTATATTTTTTATAAGAACCAAATATAATCAAACTTAATTAAAAATTCCAATTTTTAAAATAAAAATCAAAATACTTTCTTCCATACCTTCCAATTGAATGGTCTTACAATCTTTATTTCAGGTTTTGCAAAAAAATAAATTGAAATTGTCAAAAATTGCCTTTTTTCAACGACTTTTAAAACTTCTACCAAATCTAAGATCGATCAGCTAAGAACCAAATTAACAAGTCACTAAAACCCTACACAAGATAATCTTTTTTTTTGAGATCAAAATTCCCTTTTTGAAACAATACTATTATTTTCCAATTAAAAAAAGACAATTTTTAGTTCAAGTTCTCAAATATTTTTCAAGTTTATAAGTTGAAGTAAAACCTAAAGATCTTTACAATATCATTGAGAATTGATATTTTTAGACAGCAAATTAAACTTCCTTATTTAACTCGAAGATAAAATTTTTACTCTGCTAATTTGCTTTTAACAGTAATAATTGCTATTCATTTTGGAAATTGAAATAAAAATTTTCCTTTTTTAATTGGAAAATAACAGTATTAATATTAATACCAAATCAAAGACTGATCAACTCATAATCAAAATAACAAACACCCTAACTCCGAACTAAAGTGAACCTTTTTTCTTTTTCGGGGGATGGAAAACCTTAAAATAAATAAAATCAAATAGGTTTTATGCCCGATCAAAAAATTTATTATTTTTGATTTTGAGTGTCATTCTTTCTTTAGTTCGTTCTTGAACTTGTTTAAAAAAAATTAGTCGAATTCTTTTTTAAATTTATTCATTTAAGCAGAAGAGTTAAAAGATATCAAAATTTTGAAGAATAAAAATTGAAAGTATTTTTCTAATAACTTGTTGACCCATTTAAGTAACACAGTCGGTTCTTTCTTTGGCATTTATCAATCCTACTTTTGCAATTAAAAAAGAATTTTTTTTTTTTTTTATTCTTTGAAAATTATGGGGAGGAATTAAGCAGCGTTTTCAATAGAAATTGAATTCTTGTTCTAAAACTGTTTGTTGTTCAACAAGAGTTTTTTTTAGGAAAAGGAAATAAATAAAAATTTACAAAGAAAATTAACTAAAAACCTCAAGTCTCTCAAACCAAACCAGAACTTCAAAAACGTTTTTAGTTTGGATCTTGAGCAAATTTATTTTCGAAAAATAAGAGAAAAATGTTTGTCACTTCTAAAAAAAATAAAATAACCTTAACATTAGAATAAAGTCTTTTATGAAAAACTACAAATACGGAATAAACATGCTCTGGTCTTTTTTTTGATCAAACGATACTATTTAAAAATTCAAAAAAATAAAATATACACTTTCACAATCCGCTCAATTTTCACTTCTTTTTTGGATTGAAAACGGCCTCCATATTGCTAACTCAAAAATACCTTGCAAAAGAGAAAAGATTTGAAAAAGCAATAAGATTATATTTGTCATTTTTATATTTTTTATTTGCAAAAATTTTTTTTTTATTGTATTTTTGTACACTACAATGGGGAACGCATTTTTTCAAAGCTGTAAAAAAAAACAATTAAAACCGAAACGGTTTCAAAGCTACCTTCAGAAAATACACACTTCGAATGATCCTATTTGTTTACTGAAGACTGATGGTTTGTTTGATCATATGAACAAAGCATTCCTTTCTTTGCTGAAAATTAAAAACGAATCAGTACTCAGTGGGAAATCTGTATATACGCTTTTTCCACAAACACAACCAATTTCAAAAAACCCTAGTTCGCAAGAAATTCAAAAAATTCTTCAGAATTTCAGAAAGTAAATTTTTTTTTTTAATTTTTTAATCTTTGGCAAAACAAATCATACAATTGAATTCTTTTGAGCAAAATATGCTTTACCTTTCCTTTTTTGAGGAACAAAATTCAATACAAAAAAAATTTTTTTTTTTTTTTGAAAGACTTTTGCTGATCTTTAATTGTTTATTATTTTTTTACTTTTTTTTTTTTTTTTTACCTTCTTTTTCATGCTTCGACAATAGATCAAAACAATTCATAAAAACCTTTTTCTGGTCATTTTTAAATACCGAAGGACAAAACATTTATGTCCGTATCTGGATGAATCTTATTCAAGACTCAACTTGCGAGTACATCCAATTGGTTCTTCGATCTGTCAAACTGGGCTCTTTAAGTCGCCATCCAAAAAGGGTGAAAAATGTAACACACAAACAAGAAAAGGAAAAAATGATTATTAAAATAAAAGAGCAAGTCAAGCCCAAATTACAATTAAAACACCAGCAAGGTGCTGAAAACGATAATGACAAGCACTTTGTCAAAAATTTACCGGTGAAAGAAGAAACAAAAACAAGAAAAATGAAAACGAAGGAAGAAATTCACAAAAACAATTACTTTTCACAGAGAACAGCAATCTCTGAAATGTTTCCTTCAAGGCTGCATAGCTTGAACGGATCACAACCTTTTGTATCAAAACTAGGAACACAAAAATTAAGTAAACCACGAAAAAAACAGTCAAAGATTCAAAATAAAAAATTCATGATTTTCCCTATTTCTTTAACAAACATCAGCAAGAACCAAACAACTGTAATTAACATTGATCAAAAAAAACAAGAAAAGACACAGGAAGAAAAACAACAAAAGGTAAAAGAACATGCACATATTGGCATTAAACAAGGAAACAGTCAAACAATGGAACAACAACAACAACAACAACAACCTTTTGATCCCAAAAAAATTTATATTCAAAAAATAAAACCATTTACAGAAAATGAAGAAAAACACCGAATATTATCCGAACACATTTACGAAATTAAGTCTTTGCTGAATAAAGTTGAGAATTTTGATATTAAATTTGATGTCTTTAATGCTTTAAATGATATTTCTGATCTTTTTGATCAAAGGTTCTCAAAAATTGCTTGGACAATTCAGCTCCTTTTGTTGCAACACAAATTGTCTTCTAAAGACCAAGACAACACCAACACAGACATAAATGTTGAACAGAAGGATGAACAATTGCACAAAATTAAACAATTGGAAGAAAAAAAACGACAACAAATACTCCATTCAAAGAAAATGTATTCGTATGAAGATCAATCAAATCAAATTTTATTACTTTAAAAATTATTTTAATAATCCAGTATTGGGATTAATTGTTTAAATAACTTCAAAAATAAATTGTATTTATCAAATTTTATTTTTTATATGGATTTGGTTTTTTTTAATTATTATTTTATTTTTTTTTTTTCTATTTTTTATCTTTTTTATTGTTCAGTAAAGGACTACATTTTCAGGTGAAAATGGTGAAATTGTGGATAAAAACAATCTTGAAAGCGTTCCATCGACACAATGAAATTTATACATTGTGAATTTCTTTTATAAAAAATAGAGAAATTTTCACAATTCCAATGATTTTACTTTCTTATATCCTACCAAAATTTGATTCTATAATTTCCATTTAAAATCGATAAACACAAAACAATTACCCAAGTGTTCTAAATCTTTTTTTAGTTGCTCGACACATATGCCCCTTGATTAATACACTTTTAAAATGGAATATTGTTTATTTCTAATTACATTCCAGATCCACAAAACTTCTTAATCCCACCTTTCCCAGGCAACTATTTTTAAATTTGAGTTACTTTCAAGATTAGCATTATAGATAAGTTTTAGTCTCAGATATAATGAGATCATTTGACTTTTTTTTATAGAAAATTTGTTGTTATTGTTCACATTAACCTTTGGACACAATACGTTCAAAAACAGAAAGGCGATTATATATTGTTTTTTGGTATTTGTAAAAGAAACATTCAGGGGTTTTTATAAAAAATAAAAAAAAAAATTGAAAAATAAAAAAATATAAAAAATAAATTTATATTTTACAATTTGAAGGAAGAATAACAAACCACTTAAGTAAAAGTAATAATCCAATCTTTAATAATTTCCAAAACCAATATTTGATCCATTCTAAATTCAAAATTTCCAAAATAAAATAATAATTACACTCAGTTTCACTTTTAAGGGACTAGTCTTTATATAATTTTTTTTTTGACCAATTTCTAAATAAGGATTCCTTACCTCGAAATACATTTAGTATTGAAAATAAAAAGGGTATTTCAAATCGGAGTAATTGACAAAAAATTTTCCCAATCTCTATTAAATTAAAGTAAAAAAAAATTAATAGAGATTAGCCCCATTAAGGGAGTATCCACAGTAAAGGAAAAATTTTCACTTTATTGGAATTCTGAAAAGGATCAGAAAATAACATTTTTTACTTTGGTTGTAACTCATTGATTTTTATTATTCAAAGCACTTCATTCATTAGATTTTTTAATTTTTTTTTCAAAATCTCAAAGAAATTGCCACAATAGAATGCTAAGTTGAATTGCTTAAAATAATGTTTTGAATGTTTGATGACTTATCTTTTATCCTTCTCTCAACATTGTATTGTTACAGTTAATTTTTTCATTTTTTATTTTTTCATCATTTTTGAATTTTTTTAATCCTGACAACATAAATCAATTAGAACAATTTTTTTTATCAGTTACATTTGGAATTAATGGATTTTGTTTATAATTAACAGCAACATTAAAATTGAGAGAATCACAAAAGGAAAGATGGATGGGACTTAAATAGCTAAAAGGATTCCAAAAAATAATAATTATCCCAAAACATTACTTGTTAGGATTTTAAATAGTTAGATTCGGTGAAATTGTTGATGCTAATCTGATTATTTCTATCAAATTCTAAACCACAAAATAGTTATAAGTTTTATTTTAAGAATATAAAAATATCCTCTCCCAAAAAAAAAAAACTAAACCCCATTCCAAAAATTTGGAAACATCTAAAAATCAAAAATAGGAAAACAAAAACTCAATTTATGATATTTTTCCAAACCTTTTATAAAATCATATTTATGTGACCTAGTATTAATGTTTTTATAAGTAATAATTTTAATCCAAATAAAAGAAAAAAAAAATTAAAACTAAATAATCAAATCCATGTGTCCAAAAATAACGAAACGAACAGAACAAAAAATTTATTGGTGAATTTTTTAAAATTACACCAACAGTTGTTGATCAATTAAATTCTAAGATACTATCAACTAATGAAATGTAATTTTTCTATTTAATAAACTCAACAATAACCTTCGATCAATCATTGAAAACAAATCCCGAATCAAACAAAATAGATTCGGTAACTGAAAAAACGAAATGAAAACAAAAACAATAAACACTAAAAATGAAATAGTTTATAAAATAAAAATTATTTACAAATTGGATTTAAAGGATAGTATAGTTATCCTTTCAAATGTTTAAAATATGGCAAAATTTTTAGAATTAAGTTTACTAAATAAAAAATAAAAAAAGAAAGATTATTTTATCTATATATTCTCTTTTTTTTTTATTGTTAAATATTACAAAAAAAAAATTGTGAGAATCTACGATCACACGCCAGTAGAATAAAATACTCTTATCCCAATTCTCAGATTTTTTTATCACATCTTGTCGTGTAGCTACCACCTTAATGTTCAAACTTTCAACAAGATTTAAGGCATTAAAAAAAACACTCAAATTAAGGTACATTTTTTGGAATTTGTTTTTACACATATTGTTTTACCATTGTGAAAAAAATTTGGTTCATTAAAAAAAAATATATCGAGTCAAAAATTTGTTTTGATTTTTTAAATAACAAATATTGGTAAAATAATTTTTAATCAAAGTATCAAATTATATGAACAAATCTTACATTCTTTCAAAACCAAAGTTATTATTAATTATAGGTTTCAAGAAAAAATATTATTTCTTTGCATTTTGGCCCTTTCAAATTACTTTGGGAGGCTAAAAATTCAACAATTGATTTTGAATTGCACACTTGACTAACAATGTTAATTTTTTTTTTATTAGATTACATTCCCAGATCAAGACAATAGTGGTTGTTTGGGAAGACTAAAAACGAATAATTGTTTTAAATTAAGGTTGGTTATATAGGTATTTTTAGAAAATAAATTGTTTCGAAAATCTTAATATTTCATTATTTTGAAGTTTTGATTGTAAATAATTAGTGAAAATCCCGTCTTTTGCAAAAATATCTTTTTTTTTTTGGTACATTATTTTATTAAATTTGATTTAAAAGGATATTTAAGATTGAACTTGATAAATTCACGTTGCCTAACAATTATAAACATCTTATTGAATTAATGGATTTTCATATTTCTCCATAAATAGTTTTCTTATTTTTAGTAAAGTTTACAATTGAAATTTAATTTTAGTTCTTTTAAGGTTCCAAAGCAATTTCAAAGGGCCAAAATGCAAAGAAATAATATTTTTTCTTGAAACTTATAATTAATAATAACTTTGGTTTTGAACGAATGTAAGATTTGTTCATATAATTTGATACTTTGATTAAAAATTATTTTACCAATATTTGTTATTTAAAAAATGAAAACCAAATTTTGACAAACATAAAAATTTTTTAACGACTCCACCGGGATTTGAATTGTATATCTTAATTTGGGATTTTTTGTGAGCCTTAAATCTTGTTAAAAGTATTTATCTTAAAAATGGAACCGATTGTATATCAAGACAAGGTAACTTTATTTAAAAGTATGGTATATAAAGAACAAGTGTATAAATATACTTGAAAATAAAGTCAAGTACCTTTGTATAATATTAAAAAAATCGATAGGTTTTGACTTGGATTTTGTTTAAAAATATCAAAAAGTTTCAGATCTAAAAATGAGTTTTTTTAATTATTTCAAAAAACTGAAAATCATCAATATTATGATCTTTCTTCAATTGACTATATTACGAAAACATTTTTTAACTTTGTGGTTTAGCACCCCAGTCCACAGAGAACATAAAATGGGGGTCACCCTTGATACACTCAAAATAAAAAAATTCAAAAATCAAAATCATTTTTTGGTAATTTCCTCTCAATTCACAAAACTGGATCACAAAACAAATAGGCTGTCAAATGAAACACACCCCTTTAACAATACTCTTTTTTCTTTTTTTTTCTCTTTATTTTGGGTGTTTAGCTCAGAGCCAAGACAAATATACCGAAGCCCTTACAATCAAAAAATTAAACAAAAACAAATTGCTTTTCAAATTTGATTTTAATACCATTTCAAAAAACCCAAATTGTAATCGTACTTATTGTTCATTCTCTTCTCAAAATTATAATCAACACAATCTTGGAATTAAAAAAATAAAACTTCTTTTTGTTTTCTTCAATTTTCAAAAACCATTAAAGACCAGAACTATTTCCTATTCCCAAAAACATTTGGAAACCTTGTTAAAGAAAATAGTCTTGAATATTTAAGGTTCTCATTAACACAAGGAATGTACCATTTAAAATATGGCGAAATTGGGAGATATTCTCCACCAGGCGGCGAATTAATTGCAACGTTCGAAACGAAAGAAGATCTTGAATCAAAATTTAGGACTGTTTCAAGAAAAATATCTGGCATTTTTGGTACATCTCAAAAATTTTCAGATCTGACCATCTCAGCACAACCGTTTTATACTGAATTTAACTCTCTCGAAAGTACTTCTCAAAGAACACACTATTCTTCGTTACCCCGTGAACCCGTTTGTACCGAAAATTTAACCCCATGGCTAAAATTACTCCCTTGCAGATCAAAGGTAATCGATCTCGATTTCCTTTTTTTTTTTTTCTTCTTATTCTTTTATTTTTCTTCTTGATCTTTTGTTTTTGGACAGAAAAAAAAAAATTCAAAACCAAAACAAAAACAAAAACAACAAGAAATCAATGAAATATTTAATTTCTCTTTTTTTACCTAACCAACCACCAAACATAAACCAAAATAAAACAAAAAAAAAACGAATGTAATAACAAAAATAATCAACAAAAAAAAATCAAAAAAAAAAAAAAAAACAAAAAAAGGCTGGTTTAGCATCATTATTAAACCCAATAAAATTATATGACTTATTCTATCACTCCATGTCTGTTGAAGTAACAAGAAGTCAAGAAAATTCTTTGTCATTTCATCAACAATTATTGTTAGTTGTTGAATTAAAGGAATTCAAATTTTCACAA
Source organism: Anaeramoeba flamelloides (assembly GCA_027625915.1). Classification (NCBI taxonomy): domain Eukaryota; family Anaeramoebidae; genus Anaeramoeba; species Anaeramoeba flamelloides. The sequence continues at coordinate 2,478,234 of JANTQA010000045.1, forward strand.
ATATTTGGAACACCACTTATCGGACCAATATGCCCATTTAGCTCACAAACAAAAATCCAAATAGAAGGGTTTTCTGACTATAGTTCTTTTACCCCAACACCAGAAGAAATTGGAAATAATCAAGTTGGCTTTATCTTGAAAGAAAATCTTAATAAAAAAGATTTTAATCTTCATTATAGCCCAAAAGAAAAGACAAATAATAATGGTTACAATCACAATAATATTGGCAATGACAATAGTAATAACGGTAATGACAACAACAACAACTTTAATAATAATGGCATTAACGATGAAAATATTTCAAAAAATCAAAGTATCAAATTAAACAGGTTTTTAAAGGAATCTGGAAAAATACGTGGAGGTGTAATTACACAAATCACCAATTTAGAAAAAAATGATCTTCATCTAACTCTTTATGATTCCTTACCTTGGTTTATGCGTGTGTATTTTCATACATTAACAATTAAATCAAATTTTGAAAACAAAGAAATTGAAATCACAGATTTAAATTTAGAAAGTGAACAAGGCAATGAATCTAATTTATTTGCAAACCAAGCATCTTTACTTCGCATCCAAACAAGCCAAGATCACGGAAGGCCCTCCATTTTCGAATTAGCATTGGTTTTAAAACCCGGGGAAACTTTCCAAATATCTGTCGATTATTTAAAAGGGTTTTTAAATTTTGAAGAGCACCCCTTTGATGGCAATCGCGGATTTGATATTGCGCCAGCTATTGTTTCAATGCACGGCAAGAAACAAAACTTGAAAAAACGAATTTATTATACAGACTCTTTATTGTTGATGTTGCCCACACCCGATTTTACTATGCCCTATAACGTAATGACAATAACCACAACGGCGTTTTTAATATGGTATGGCTCATTTTTAAATAATTTAACTGGAAGAGCAGGCTTAAAATTAAAGAAAAAATCAAAAGCAAAATGGATAATTAAGCCGGATAAATTTTAATAATTTACTTTTTGCTTTTTAAATAAAATTTTATAACTAACCCTGAATTTCGAATTACTTTTATGTTTTTTGACAATATTGTAACATTTATTGATTAATATATTGTCATTTTTTTAAATTAAATTATTATAATAGAGGACTTGACGAAAACTTTGTCAAGTCACAATAAAGATTCAAAAATCACAATTTTCTCTATAAAATTGCTTTATTGTAGAAAATCGCGATAATTGATACAATCACAAATCGCGATAATTGTCTAAAAATGTGATAAATTGTCAAAATACACATGATAAAAATTAAATCGCGATTTAATAGTTGATGGGCTTTTAGGGCCAATTCAGCAAAATTGTTAATTTTCAAAAAATTTGTTTTTGATCAAACAACAAAATATTTCTTTAGAAGTTATTCTTTGAAAAAAAAATACAAAAAAGATACTCGACTCAACCAAGGATCAGATCAAGATTTTTCATTGTATTTTATTTTGATTTGATTGACTGATCGGTTTATCCTTTTAGATCAACAACAAACATAATAAAAAATAAATATTTTCTCAGTCAAACATGGTGTTATAAATTGTGTTGAATAAAAATATTTCTAAAACAACCAAACCTGACAATCCTTCTTTAAAGAATGTGTTCTTGTTGATTAAAACATTTTCTTTATTCTATGAAGGTTGAAAGGAGTTGATGAACTTTTCAAAAGCTTTTAAAACAACCCTAGCAACATTATCACCATTTATTAAGATTTTTGGTAGATTTGTTTTCTTCTTCTTTTTCTTCTTCTTTGGGTATCTTTGTATTTTATAGAAAACACAAAGCGAGTTTAGAGGTTTTTTTTTTTTTTTTGTTTGATCAATCTCCAATAAGAAAGAAAATTACTCTTTCTTCTTTTTGGTTATTTAACCTAAAGGTAACCACCCCATTTTAAGCGAACACATCCTATTTCATATTCAGGAAATTGTTGAAATGTATAATTTTTAGTTTGATCATATAATTTTCATTGTATTTTACTTTTCTAAAAAAAAAAAAAATGAAAAGAAAACATACTTTTTTTCACCTACAAAAAATTATGTACCTTTACTAAATCCCACATACTTTTCAAACACTTGAAGACACATTACTACATTTTACAACTCTTTCAAGCATTTTCGAACGATTTGAAAAGGGGAAAAGTGTTGCAAAAATAATGGGATTTTTTGTAAGGTGATACCAAAAAAAAATAATTTTCTTTTTTATGATTTTTTTTTATTATGATATTGTTGAATTTTCTTGATTTTATGATTTTTCGTCCTAAAGTAGGATTAATCATTTTTTTTTTATTGATAATATCATGATTTTATTGTTAATCACATGATAATATAAATTATCATCAAAACAACTTATTATTATTATTATTATTTAATCGAAATTAAAAAGATGTCCTTTATAATTATTGTTTGAATGGTCATAAAAAAGTCAAAAACCAGAAAAAAAATGGAAAATAAAATAAAAAATCAAATGACTATTGAGAGAAAAATGTTGGACAGAGAAAAATTGTTGGACAGCAATTTTAATTGGGGACATTACTTAAAATGATTTTCAATTTCTTTAGTTTGTGAAATGACAAAAGTAAATAAAAATAATTTACTTATTAGAATAATGATTAATGTAATTCAACTTTTTCAAAACCTTATCTCTAATAATCTAAAGCAAGTTTAAAAATTACCATTTTCAGAATTAATAATAAACTTTACTAAAACTTGGATTTTTGTTAAAATTACATGATCTCCTTTAGTTATCAACCATTAAAATGGGTATTCTACACACACCACAGATTAATGAACTTTTAACACATTTAAACCTGGATTTATATATTAGTCACCTAGTTATCAATAGGATTTGATTTTCAATGTTACTAATGTTCCCAATTTAAAATGGTCTCCAACCCTTTTTCTGTTTCCAAGATTTTTGTCTCAACAGTAAAAATAAAAAGACTGATAAAAATTTCCATTGAACAATATATTTGCTATTTTTTTTTCAAAAGTAATTATACTTATTTTTGATGAATAATTTTTGAAATCAATTAATCCCCATTTTTTTCAATAAAATAAATAAAATAATAAAAAAAAAATAAAATTAAAAAATAAAAAAATGTTAGTTAAAATTTTTCAAATGTACATTATTGATTTTTCACTTACTGAATATTCACTGAAAAAAAGTTAATAAGAAGATTTTATCCCAATGATTAAATTCGTTTTAAAAGACACAACATGGTCTCAATTTTCTTCTTGATTCTTTGTCTTTTTGAAGATCTATTTTTTTTCCACATGATCTTTTGCAAAAAAAAAAAGTATCCAAAATAAAAAAAAAAAAAAAAAAAATGTGATAAAAAGCAAAACTAAAAATTGTAAAATTAGAAAAAATGATTTTGATCATCAAATTTGAAAGTATTTTTTTGATTAGATTATGAGATAAAATTCTCAAAAAAACTCTCATTACCATTATAAAGTAAGTCAAAATCTCTTAAATTTAGTTTATATTGATATTTAAAATAACTTATTTTAGGAGGAAAAAAAGCATTTCTTAATCTTTGCCATAAAATTCTATAATAATAATAAAATCATTTAAACAATGAATTTTGTTTGTATTTATTTTGGTTATTTTTTTTTATAATTAATTTCAATATATCAAAATTCTATAAAAGAACATTTAAACAACAAAATCAATACCCCTTCTCAAATATCTTATACTGTAATTTATTTTCTCTTAACATATTTAATTCTTTATAATTTTTTCTTCTCTTTTTGAAATATTTTCTTTTGTCTAGTCTTAAAAAAAAAACTATATAAATTTATTTAATAAATTATGCACTAAATACAAGTAAAAACAGTTTTACAAAAAAAAAAAAATTAATCTAGAATATTAGCAAGAAATTTTCACCAAACAAATTATTATATATATATATATATATATATTGGAATTTTAAATTTCAAATCGATAAAAAAATCATCAAGTTATCAATTATTCTTAATCATTTGAAAATTCAACTTTTAATAAATCAAACTGTAAAAATTAACTTTTTTTTTTTTTTCAAATCGTAAACTTATTCATAAAAAATAATAAAGATAACAAAAATATATTTTCTAATTTCCAATAGAATTAAAAAACAAAAAAAAAAAAATTTAAGAATAAATAAAAAAATTACAAAGTTCTTTAAATCTCAATATTTAATTTCCAAATTTGTTAAATTTCTTTTTAAAATTTTTATAGTATTTCAAAATATTAATTATTATTATTTTTTGAATTTTATTCTGCTTTTTTTTTCATTACCTAATATTATATAGTGTAAATGTTTCAATTTAACTTTTCGGCAAAACGAGTTACATCCACCCTTAATACAAAAAATTCCAAGAATTAAAATAAACAAGGTATCTGAAATAAATAAAAAATCACAATAATCAGTAAACTCTAATCCTAGTTTTGTCTCACAAAATGATAATTATTTTTTTTTATTTCTTTTATTTTGTATTTTAGAGTTTAGCTTTATTTTTAATATGTTTTTTTGTAATAGAAAAATTGATTTAGGTCAAAAAAAGAGGATCTAAACCGAATTATTCAAAGGGTTATTTTCTCATTATTTTTAAAATATAAACAATTTGATTTATAATAAAAAAAAAATAAAAAGTTTTCCAAAATTATTTACACTATAAATATTTATTAGTGTTCTTATATTTATTTGTTTTCGCCCCCGAGATTTTTGTTTTTTTTTAAATTTGGAAAAATTACTTCATTTCAAATAATTTTTAGTTGTGGTATCACAAAAATTTCAAAAAAATTGTACTTAATTTATATAAAATTATTTATTAATAATTGTTAAAAAACCTTTTTTTATTAAATTTAAGGTTTTAAATTGAATTCACCACATTTTATAACACCTTGTAAAAATATTTCATATGGAATCATAATAAAGAGATTTTTGAAAAATTAGTACGAAAATTCATTTTTCAATTATTCTATTTACAGAGAAAGAGAAACAAATACCCTACCGAGTTTTTAAGGGGAAATTAATAAAAAGTATTATCTTTTTAAAAACAAGAAGGGAAAAAGTGAAGTAACTCGGTAAAATTTATCCTTTTGAAAAATTCTAATTCCTTAATACTTTCCGAAAAAAATATTTTTTAATGCCAAAGTCAATGAGATATTGGAAATCTAAAATCTCATTGACTACTATATTTGTGAAAAGAAAGCTAACCCAAATTAAACCAGAGTTAAATCTTTAAAATTTTTAATTTTTTGAATTTTTTTTTTTATCAAATTTTTTTGTTATATTAAAATTATGTTGTAAAACTAGAAACTGTGTTTATGGGAAAGATTGAAATTATTCAGAGAATTAACCTAAGAAAAAGACCCGAGAAATTTTGTAATTTTAAAAAATCTTTTCTTTTAGAAAACCACACAAAAAAGATTACCTTTCCAAAGAAACCCGTTTAAATTAAGAATGAAAAAAAATATATATTTGACATAAAGTCTTATTTTGAAGATTTGTTTTCTTTATCTTCTTAATTTGTAGGAATTCAAAACTTTATAACCTTGAATTTCTCGCTCCATTACTATTTATATTATTTAACAAATTTTTTTTTTACAAATTTGTTTTAAAAATTCACTTATCAAATATATTTATCAAAGAAAGCCAAAACAAAGAATACTGTTTCAAAAATACAATAAAATGAATTGAATTCTCGAAATAAAAAAACAGTTACAAAATAATTTGAACCCAAAAGAAAAAGAAAAATTAAAAAAAAAAATTCAATCAGAATTCAGAATTATTTTTAGTTCTCCAATTCAATCGAAATATAAGTAATTATCAAATCAGACAAATACAAAGAATAAACCTTTCGTTCCAAAAAAGAATTCAAAAAATATCCTATTTTCTTCGACCAAAACTAGAATTTGATGAACCAAATTATAATAGGATTTGAAAATTCATTTTGATAATTCTTTTATAAATAAAAAGTAATTTGTTAATCAAAAAAATTTTACAAACAAAATTTTTTTCATAAAGAATTAAAAATATAACCAAATAAAAAATAAGTAATTGTGTAAAATGACTAGAAAAGATCAAGAAATAAATGATCTTTTTTTATTTTTTCTTAATCAATTTTTTCATTTTTTTGATTTCTATTTTTTAATTGGTATGATAAATATATTATACTAGGATATCAGCCAAACTCTCTTATTTATTAAAATTTTAATGTGTTTGGCTATTGAAACGAGTTGAATAATTCAGTTATGCACAAACCGTGGCACACAAAATTGGTAAAATGTACTTGCCCCCTTAAAAACAAAAAAAATGAAAAACAATTTCAATTAAGGGACTAACCTCATTAAATTTTTTGACCAAAATTTAATAGAGATTGAGAAAATTTTTTACCCATTACTTCGATTTGAAAGACACTGTTTATTTTCAATATTAAATAAACTTCCAGATAAGGAATTCTTATTTAGAAAATGGTCAAAAAAAAAAAATAATAGAGACTAGTCCCTTAAGTTAAAATTGTTTATCATTATTTCGTGTTTATTTTCCAATAGCCAATTAACTTTTTATTATTTCTGAAAAGCAATTAGTTTTTGATTGTCTTTAAAATTCTCTCATTTTGAATTTTTTTTTTTAAGTGTGACGCAAGGTCTTGATAAAAAGATTGAACACCTATAAAGCCTGGGAAATAATTAACGTCTATAACTGAAAGTCTTTGGTCCTTTTCGCAACGTATTACATCAACACCTAAAATTTCAACTCCAAGGGCAGTTTTTAATTTTTCACAAATGACATTCAATTGTTCACTTTTCAAATTTTCTTGCAAGGGGATTTCTTTGTTTGGCTTCATGTTTTCTGGAATTTCGATACCTTTACCTAATTTTGCTGTTTTGAAACCAGACAATTCGTTGGAATCAATATTCCTTAAGGAGTATCGTGGAACAGACACACAACTGTCCCCGTTGATAAAGATTTTGTAGATTGTTTGGAAGTGGCTGTAATAAGGCGTAATCAAATAAGGAAAATAATTCAGCTCGTTGAGGCCTTCCTTGTTACCAATGATATAAATCTCGTGTGTTTTGCTCGAACCGCCAGCGCTTACGGGCTTACAAATAACGGGATAATTAATAGTTTCGTCTTTGCTAATCAATTCTTCAGCTTCGATGCAACTTGTAGCAACAACTGAAGGTGGCACAAATGCGTTTTCGATTTCTTCAACTTTTGGTTTGATTGTTTCGTTGATTTCGTGTCTGGATCGGAAAACTTTTAATTTTTCAATGTCCCCAATGACAACAGTTTCTGGATTTTCATTCACGTAGTTGAGAAAGTTGGAAAGTTTTTTTTTTGAAAGCTCATCTTCCTTAAAAAGTTCATCTGTAATTTTTTGTAAAATTCCATCAAGCTTGACTTCCAATTTGATCGGTTGTGTTATGTCTAACTCATGTAAAATTATCGAATGGTTTTCTTTACAATAGTCAATAAATTTTGGCCAACCAAGCCTTTTTTGTTTGCTTTGGCTCATACAATATCCGATGTTCAACATTTTTATGTTTTTTTTTTTATTTGGAACTTTAACAAACAATCAAAAAGAAATTTGAGAAAAATGAAAAGTTGCATTTTTTGGAATTTGATATCAAATTTTTGAGTTTCTGACCAGTAATTTGTTGGGTTTTTGAATAAATCATAATTTGTGTCTTTCTGGATTCTTTTTCTGTGACATTTCTTGCATTATTTATTGTAAAATAATTGTTATGTGATCCTTTTCTGCTTTTCTAATAGGAAATTCTGATCTTAAGGAAACTACATGGAAAACAACCCAGCTCTGGAGATTTCTTAAATAGATTGAATCTGTCATCTTTATATATAGGTGAGGAGTTTAAGTACCATTTGCATTTGAATTTAAATGGGATAATATGAATTTTTTCAATTTGAAAATCTGACTTTCATTTGAGATACTTTTCGAATCAATATATACTGTTTATTGTAAAATAAAAAGATTAAAATTTTTATTCAACTTTCCCAAAAAAACACAAACCAGGATTTAAAATAAATCATCAAAGACCCCAATTCTAAAAAGGTATTAATAATTTAAGCTTCTTTTAAGAAATAAAAATTTGAAATTTTACTTGATTTATAAATCTTTTTTTGGAAAGCTGTCTGAAAATTGTGTTCCATTTGTTTTGAAACAAATAGTAGATTCAATATGTAAGTCAAAAAATAAAATAATTAAACAGAAATCACAAATTTTAATCTATTTCTTTGAAAGAATTCTAATTAATAAAAAACTATAAAAAAACAAAAGGAAAAAGAAGTGAAAATTCATTACCTTTTATGTTCGAAATGCCAGTTTATAGATTTCTTTCTCGAAAAAATAAGTATGTTTTTATTTTGAAACAGGGATTTTGACCAAGAATATATGGATTATTTTAGTAACTAAAAATTAAATTTTTTATTTTTTATAAATAATTTATTATCAAATGACATGAAAAAAGGAAAATATTTTTCTTGTCATACTTGGATTTTCTGTAAAATCAACTTGAATTTAAATAAAAATGCAAAAATTTGATAATAAAAGAAAAAAAACAAATAAATAAAAAAAATATAGAAATAACGAAAATTTTCTCTTTGGGATTATTTTGTACTACTGATAAATTTGAATAAATTAAATAAAATATTTTATTCAATTTCCATTTTTGTAATTTATCAACATCACTTTTTAAAGAGATTCAAGAGAAAGAATCTTCTGAAGTTAAACCAATTTGACCAAGTTTCTAAAAAATATACTAATACAATACTTTAATCAAATCTAAGAGTAAAAAAATTTTCTAGAATTGACAATCTAGTAAAAATTTTCAGATATTTATTTGAATTTATCAGTATTTCTCACTTTTACTTAATTATTCTATCCTCAGAAGAAAGTGATAAATAATAATTATTACGTTGTATTTGTTGTAGGTCTATACATCTTAACAGTTTTAATTTATTATCCCCTTTCAATGATTAGTAAAATGATAAAAAGATTCTATTATATTTAATAACAAATTCAAAAAAAAAAAAAAATACAAATATTAAAAAAACAAAACAAAGAACAAAGTTGATTTATAAAGACAAAATACACTTATTAGGCTTTTTTTCCGAAATGAATTTTTGTTTGTACAAGTTTTGATCAATTTTTCTCATTTTTGAAAAGTTCAAAGTTCAACATATTTCCAATTTATTTAAAAAAAGAAATTATTTGAAAGAACACCAAATATTAATGTAAATAAAAAGGAAGAGTACCAAAATAGAATTTAGAAATGAAACCACTAAGTTTTGAAATAACTCAAAATAAAAAATCCAATTAATTTGAAAAACACCATAATAATTATATTAAACTTGAGAAAAATAAAATATATTTATCCAAAGAAAGATAATCATTTTTTTCATAAATTTGATAAAAAATATAAGTAAAAATATCAAATAAATTTAAAAATCTTCCAAAATCCTAACTTAAAATCTGGGAAATTCAATCTAGAGACAAAAAAATGTTTTTAAATAGATTATTTAAAATCAATAATTATTAAACCAAACTTAATTCTTTCAATTGTTTTGGTAATAACCCACAGATTCAATTTTTTAATATTCTATTTAATTATTTCTCAATTTTTTTTAAAGATTTTCAAAGAAAAAAATTGAAATAAAATAATAATTCTAAAAAAAAAAATATAATAAAAATTATCAAATAACTGATTTGAATACTAAAAGTTCCTTAATTTATACTCTTAATATTAGAAAAAGAATAGTGCCAAAATCTTTTAACTTGATAGAAATTTAATAAATATTTATAAATAAAAGAAAAGAACACTTTTTTCTGATCTTCAAGGATTCAATATTTGATTTATTATTCTTGTATTTTTCAAAAAAGATTGTTTTTTTCAATGTTTTTTGTTGGTAGTGACACTCAATTATTACTAAAAGTAAGATTTACAAAAAAAAAAAACTGTTTTTGAAATATTTTCTTTTTCTTTTTTTTTAATCAAAAATTCAAACAAAAAAGATTCGGAACTTTTTTACTTAAGGATGTAAGTACATTTTACCATTTTGAAAAATTTTAATTGTGTGAACATTACTGAAAATTATTTTTCGAGTGCCAACAGATATTGAAACTTTGGAACCAAAACACCATCCGCTAGTCTATTCGTGAAAAGAATCAAAGTAATTCAGAGTTGAATCTTAATTTTTTTGATTTTTTGAACATTTTTTTTGATTCAAATTTTTGGTTTTAATAAATTTGGTTTTGGATCTCGAGATGTGGTTATACGGACGATTGAAATTAATCCAACAGTAAACCAAAAAAATATACCCGAATATGTGTGTATTTGAAACAAATATTTTCTTTTAGAAGACTATATACGAAAGATCACCATTCCAAATAAATTTGTTGAAATCAAGAATGAAAAAAAAAAAAAATCGATAAAAGCCTATTTTCGAAGATTGGTTTTCTTTATCTTCTTATTTTGTATGAATACAAACTATTTTTTTCCTTGAATTTCTAGCCCCATTACTATTTATTATTATTTTATTAAACCTTTTGTGACAAATTTGCTTTCAAAATTCTTTTTTAAAATATTTTTATCAAACAAAGCCAAAACAAGGGATATTATTTCAAAAATTATAATAAAGGGGTTGAATTCTTGAAATCAAAAAACAGTTACAAAAGATTCAAATCAAAATAATTGAAAAATTCAAGAAAAAATTTCTATCAGATTCAGAATTTATTTGAGTTCTTGTTTTAATTGAAAATAAATAATTATAAAATCAAACGCATTTGTCCAATAAACGGTCATTCCCAAGAATAATTACAAAAATCTCTGATTTTCTGAACTAAAACTTGAATTAGATGACATAAATGAAAATAGGGATTTTTAAATTCATTTTGGAAATTCTTTAGAATTAAACAGTAATTTGTTTTTCAAAAATTTTACAAACATAATTTTTTTCATAAAGAATTAAAAATAAAACCAAATAAAGAATCAGTAATTGTGTAAAATTTATAGATAAGATCAAGTAATAAATGATTTTTATTTTTTTTTTTTGATCATTTTTTTCATTTTTTTGATTTTCGTTTTGTTGTTCGTATGAAAATAACTTATACTAGGATATATTCCACTCTAGTATTTATGAAAATATCAATGTATTTGGCTAAAGAAATGATTTGAATAATTCAGTTTCACATAAATGGTGGCACTAAAAAAATGAAAAATGTACTTACCCCCTTAAAAGTTTAATTGGGAAAAATGATCAATTCTTTTAAAAATCGATAACTTATTCTCGAAAGTTGATAAATGAGTTTTTTTATAAGGTTTAATTGTATTCTTGTGTAAAATACTACTTTTTTACCCTTAGTGAAAAAAAAAAATAAGAGTTGATAGTCCCTTAAGAACTACGTTTGCAATTGAAAATTGGGGGCATGTGTTATACAAGAGGATTATGAGGGTTGGCAAATCTCACAATTATTTATTCACCGAGATCTAAGTGCTAAAAAATGTAATGTTTGACATAAATTTTTCTCTCCTCGTATCTCAAAATGACAAAGAATGTTGTCAAAAAACAGCTTTTGGAGAAAATTTCTATTTAGGTGAAAGTAGCAAACCTGGAGACGATGTTTGGGGGTTTCTTTGGTTTATTTTTGAATTGTGAGAGAAGATGAGAAGGTTTGCCACTTTCACCTAAAAGGTCAAAATGGAGAAAATTGAAAATTTTGATGAATTATTGTCTGTTGTTTTCCAACAATTATCTTTTTTGATTAATGCCCACGATAGTTTATTTGGTATTGTATTGAATCCACTAAAATCACCAATTCCCAAAATTGAAAGATCATTTTTCTTCAACTGACAAAGAAATTATTTTTTAAAAACAAAAACTGACTAATTTTGCAAACTTAATTTTCAAAAGATACTTGAATGCAAAATTACACCAAACCTCACCCACTCAACCTCAACTCAATTTTCGTTGACTCAACCAATTGGGTTTTGAGAGAAACAATCCAAACAAAAAAATTTTTATCAAAAAAGCACAAAAAACAAGAAGTGTGTTGTTATGGATCATGTTGTTCCACAAACAACTCAAGGAGACATCCTCCTCTTAGTCATGTTTTGGAGATTTATTCAAGGAAAAACAACAAAAATCAAACAAAAAACAAGAAAAACCCTCAACGTCTTTGTTGTGAATTAATCTGGTTTACGAAATACAAGAACAATTCAAGGAACCCAACATCCAAAAATCTTAGAGAATTGAGATCGTTAAAAGTAAAAGTTGTTTATTGAGAATGTTTGAAATGATCTTAATTTTTTCTGTAAGGAAACCGTGGTGTGTTTTTCTTTTTCATTTTTACCATCCTTAACAAGGGTGTTCGAGTTTACGTATCTCAACATTTCTTTTTCATTTTTCATAAAAAAAATGACGAAAAATGATTTTTTGATCCAAATTGGAGAATATTTCAAAGATCACAACTTTACATTTTAAATGCTATTGGTTCAAAAGGTTTTGAGAAAAATTGATCAATTGCCAACGTAGTTCTTAAACTGACAAAAAAAACAAAAGAACTTTTCCATATATTTTTTAACTTTGGAAAATTTTGAGAGAATAAAAAAAAAGAAGTAATTACTTGTAAAATTAGGGGTATTGTTATTCTCTCACAGGTATGAACTTTTTTCGACATTTCTTTACAAATTTCAGAAACATGTATGATTTAATCGGATAGAAAAAACCATAAAATGATGAAATTAAACAAATGAACAACACTTTCAAATCTATTTTGAGTCTCAAGAATTTAGAATGTTTCATTTTTTGACTTTTTCTACTCTGGAAAATTTTATTATTTAATCAGCAAATTAATATGTACAACAACCAATATAACCAACAACAGCAACAAATGATGAGACAGCAACAAATGATGCAACAACAGCAACAATTACAAAACCAATTAATGCAATGGTTTAATTATGTTGACAAAGATCGATCAGGCTTCATTGACAGCAAAGAACTTTTACTTGCATTTGGACAAGGTGGTATGAACTTCTCTCCTGAAACATGCTCACTTTTGATTAGGTAAACAAAATTACTTTTTAATTTTAATTTTTTTTTTTTTTTTTTTTCCTTTTTTCATTTTTTTTCTTTTTTTTTTCCAGCCTTTTTTTTTTTTCCATTAATTTTATTTTTTTTTTTTTAAATTTTTTTTGCTTTTGTGCCAAAAAAATAATTATTTGTGATCCAAAATAGACTCTTTGATACCGAACAAAAAGGATCTGTCAATTTCCAACAATTTTTCAAAATGTACAACTTTATTAACCAAATGAAGGTTTCCTTTTGTAATGTCGATCAAGACAACAGTGGCAATATTGACGCCAACGAATTAGCAACAGCACTCAAGTACTCTGGTTACACCTTCCCCAACAATGTAATTATGACTCTCTGTAACAAATTTGGCAAAAAAAATGTTATTTATTTTGATAATTGGATCGCACTTTGTGCTCACCTCCAAAGAACCAGAGCTGTATTCCAAAATTATGACACAAACAGAACTGGTAAAATCACAGTTGATTTTAATGGACTTATTCTTATTAGCGCATACCTTAAATAATTAAAAACAGTTTATCCAAATTTAGCAAAAACAAAGAATGAACTTTTGCTTTTGACGTTAATCAAAATGATAAAAATTTTTTTAATCAAAAAAGAATATATTTCTGTACCTGGTTCTTAATTATTTTATCTTTGAAATTCTATTAAATTCTTGATCTTTTTTTTTTTTTGCTTTGTCAGAGAATCTTGTTTTCAAGTCCACTTTTAAAAAAAAATTCAAATAAAAATTTTATTCTGGATCCTTTTATTCTTATTGATATTTTTTTTTTATGATAATAAGTACCTTCTCTCTGTCATATTGTAATACTAATATTTTGTAAGAGATAATATGAATTATTTTTTTACTATAGATACCTTTTTATTTGTTTGTTAACTGAGTATCTTTTATTTAATTATTTATACTTATTAATTTGTAAATTAACAATTAAAAATTCTGAAACAATAATTGTCAAATCTAAAACATTGAAATATCAAAAATTTATCTTCTTGACTTTCAGAGGTTCTATATTTTAAACTCAGTAACAGCAAGAGAAATTTATTGACCGAGGTAGATTTAAACGGTTTTAAAAAAAGTGGAATTCTTTTTTTGGATTTTAAATAATATTTTATTTCCCAGATGTAGTTCTATTTGTGTATTGGAGTTATAAAATTAATAGGAATATTGATAATGAAGGATTGGAGGTTCATTGTTTATATTTTTAAAAATGGGTTCAATTAAAGTATTGTTTAAAAAATAGAAAAAAATTAATAGCTTTTGTAAAAAACGAAACAGAGCCAATTTCAATAAAAAAATGGTAATATGATAAGGATACTGACAGTGATTGTTTAAAAAATGCAATAAAATTATAACTTTTCTGTTCTCTAAGAAATTTGATAAGGATTAAAACTCTTTGTAAAAAAAAAATTGATCAAAAACTAAAAAAATATTAAATATTTTTTCACACCCAATAAAGGAAAATTTGATAAAAATGAGATTAGAAAGTTTGATGTCTTTAATTATAGTATTCACGAACTAATTAGTAAATTGAATTATCAAGAAAAATCTCTTAATTAAAAATAAAATCATTGGATATTTTAATTGGAAATTTTGAATAAACAAGAATTAAGGCATTTTCAAATCGATCCTTATATAAAATTTTTCGAAATAATATATTTTGAAAAAATATCTTTTTGTTATTTAAAGACAAAAAAATGTTAAGATAGTTATACTTCAATTCAAATTTTTTAACACATCAAAATTCAATTTTTTATAAAAAAAAAAATCATATTTAATCATTTCTCAAAATAATACCAAATTAGAACCATCAACTAATTGGAATGTTAACATTTTTTATAAATTACAATACCCACACGATAAAAAATAATTAATTAAAAAAAAAAAAAAAAAAATTCAAGGTTGTGTTAATTATATTGTTTACAGTAAAGTAAAAAAAAATAAAACATTGGTAAATTTGTTAAAATTCTTATTCGGAATATTGATCGATCAAATGATTAGATATGATTAACTAATTTTATTTGAGTGCTTCTATTTTGAATAACTCAAATTTATCTTAATATCAATTTTTTGAAAAAAATAATTATTAGAGCCGTTCCAAGGCTACCATAAAATTTTAAATAAAACCGAATTGAATTTTTTATACTTAGTTTCCATTTTCAAAAAATTCTGATATAAGAGTTATTATTCAAAAAAAAATTTTACTAAATGAGCTATTATTCAAATTTTTGGAAAATCGAATAAAAAAAATCCAAGATCCCATGAAAATTAAAAATTAATGGTCCAAAAAAGCACAAAAAATATCAATATTTACTGAACTTTAAAGTTTCACATTTTTTGAACAATATTTTAAAGTTCTTCATGAATCTTCAATATGTTTTTGATGTTTCAAAAATTTGAATAATATCTCATTTAGTAAATTTTTTTTTTTGAATAATAACTATTATTTCCAAATTTACTGAAAATGGAAAATAAGAATAGAAAAATCAATTGTGCTTTATTAAAAATTTTATGGTAGCCTTGGAAAGACTGTAAATGAAAAATGTGACATAATTCAAATAAAATAAAATATAAAACAAAAAATAAAAAGATGAAAAAACGATTTTCATATTTTACAAAAATCAAAATTATTTCCAATTTCAATGAAATTGTATTATTGTGATTGTTTGGAACATTTTATCTAGGTGGAAAATTTTGACTTTTAGTTTATATCTATATTAAATAAAAATCCTTAAGCCTTTTTAAAAATTATTTTCTGTCACAACTAAAAAAAAAGAAAAAAAAATTATTTTTCGTAGAGATTATTCAAAAACCAATACAAAGACAGAGAAATCCATTGAAAAAAATAAAGCTAAGATATGAATTTTTTGTAAAAAAACATCATTATTCAAGTAACTGATAAACTCAAAATCTTTAACATTTTTATTGAAATTAAAAATAAATTTATTTCTTGAATTATTTTATACTTTCAGTGATTTAATAATTTTTCAGAGATTTTTTTTTTTTTTTTTGTTTTTCCGTTATTTTTTTCCAACCATCTTTAATATTAATATCAAATTTTTAATTTTATTAAGTATAGACAGAATTGTTTCTTGTATAGGTTATATATTTATATATTACATATATAATCACTTTTACATATATGATATTTTCTACTTTTTAAAAAAATATCATAAAAATGTCTAAAAAATTGTATAATGAAATTTGATATTAGAAAGTGAAAAAAACATACTTTGTTATTTAAGTGATATTATACATACTTTGAAAATAATTTTTTTTATTTTTGTTTGAATTATCAAAGTTATATACAGTCAGTTCCACTTTTAAGACACAAACTTTCAACAAAATTTAAGGCACAAAAAAAATCTCAAATTAAGGCACAAAATTAAGATTCCAGTAAAATAAATTCTAAAAAAAAAAAAATTACAAAATTTGTGCCTTAATTTGAGATTTTTTTGTACCTTAAATTTCGTTGAAAGTTTGTGTCTTAAAAGTGGAACTGACTGTATATATATATATATATATATATATCTATATAAGCTAAATTTCAAAAATTGGAGCAGTTTTTTCATTAAAAAAAATTTGTTTAATCTTTTTTTTTTTGGACAATAATGTAATTTATCAAAGTGTTTTGAGATAACACCAATATAGATTAATAAATAAAAATACAGAGTAACCATTGTATTTTTTGATGGACAAATGAAAAAATGAAAAAATAATAAAAATAAGTTTGCCCCTAATTTTGAAATTTGGCTTATATATAGATATATTGGAAATTAAATAATAATAATAATCATTCTAAATAGTTCAATACTAAAAGAAAAAGAAAATTTTGTATATAGGTGAAAGTAAATTTCAGAATTATTTGTTGATTCAAAACTTGATCTGGTAATAAAATAATTTTTTGAAAATCAAAAACATTTATAACAAAAATACTAATTTATCAATTAAATAAAAATATAAATTAAAACTTCTTTATAAAAAATATTCAGAAATCGCAAGTTGAATGTTTCTAAAAAAAAAAAAAAAAAAAAAAAAAAAGTCCACTAATTAAAGAATTAAATATAAAACTGAAGTAACGAAGAAGTAATTAAAATCAAATGCCTTTACATATAAGATCTAGAAATAAATGATTTTTTTTATATTTTCCTGATCAATTTTATCATTTTTTTGATTTCTATTTTGATAATTGGTGAATAAATTAATTATACAAGGATACTCCCAACCCTTCTGTCCCTCATATATTCAAACCTTAATATATTAAGTTAAAAAAAAAAGTTAATGTTTGTTTTTTTATTTAATGTGAAGTACTAACAATGTGTAATATGCACCCTCTATTATATATAGTTAATTTTTTATTTCTTTTATCCATTTTTTCCCATTCCGTAAAATTATACCAATCAAATATCCAAAAGATACCAAAACAATTGAAAACCGATATACAGTTGTTCCAAGACGACCATGAAATTTTATAAATATCAAATTTTGATGTTGATATAGATTTTGAAATTTTAGAATATAAGAATTATAAAGCTCATATTGAATTTTTTCTCCATTAATAAGTTGATATAAAAAATATTTTTCTAATGTAATCGAAAAATAAATTTATTTTTTTCATAGTAAAACTGATGTCGTTTATTAATGAATTTTCGATGTTTAGAGTCATTTTGGGATCTGAAAATTTATTTTTTGAAAATCAGAAAGAATTCTTGAATATAGATTCATTTAGGAATTTGTTTTTCAATATGGGCTTTATAATTCTCATTTTCAACTTTTTCAAAATTATTATCAACATCAAAATTTGATATTGATAAAATTTCACGGTAGCTTTGGGTTGACTGTAGGTTCTGAACGGAAAAAATCATTCAAAAATTACATGTTTTCGATTATTTCTTTTTTATTGTGTCGTTATGAATTATTCTGATATATCTTGAAGAAACAAAAAAAAAAACATAAAATCGATTAATACAAAAACCATAAAAAAGGATTTAATTGAGCATAATCTATTTTTCTACCCTTAAGACTGCTTTAATTTTGAAATTAAAGATTTACAAATATAAACATCACTCATATGTTTAAAACCAATTCTTAAATTATGATACTTCGAAATACAAAAATCGATTGTGGAAAAGATCAAAGTAAAATATTTTATTAAACATTTGAGTCAACTGTTTTTCAAAAGAAAAACATATTACTTTCATCATTAATTGAAAATAATTCAATCCCATTTGAGTCAACCTCTGATTTAGAAGTTGGTTGCCTCAAAAAAGAAATTAACAAAATTTTTTAGCTTTATAATATTTATTTGATGCTTACATTCGTTTCAATCTTGAACAAATGTTCTGGGAAATACTTTTTAAGAGCAAGATCTTTTTTGTTTTACAAGTGAATCCACAACAAACTCATTTGGCAATCTCATTTTTTTACTTTTTTACACACAAACAAAAGTAAGAATCCACTTTTTTGAAATTAGCATGTCTGGTCTTCCACAGGAAATTTATGACTTATTAGGAAGATTCCAATCTTTACCTTCCATTAATATTCTTCAAATGAATCAAGAAAATTTAAAAGAAATCCCAATTATCCAAGTCTTTTTACGGTGGGTCAATCATCATTTCCAAAAGTCAGGTGTGAACTACAAAATCCCAAATTTTTCAAAACTATCGGTAAGTACTTGTTCCTATTTCTTATAAACCAATACCAATTGAGCTAAAGCAGTTAAAAAACACAGGAAGAAAAGTAATGAGGAAACAAGAAGATTCTTCTCATGTTAAACAAAAGATCTTTTTTTGTAAAATAGTTATTTTTTTTTTTTAAGAAATTTTGGAAAATAAGAACAAAGAAAAGCCAAAAGAAAAAAACGAATAACCCAATCTTTTTTTGAAAATTACATTGAAAGTTGCATTTTTTTAACATACAAAAGAAAAAAAACACATTCCTTGAATATTTTATTTCTTTTTTGTCTCACTAATTTGTTTGCAAGAAAAAGAAAAAGAAAAAGAAAAAAATAAAGAAAAAGAAAAAATTAAAATTAAAAAAATAAAAAATAACAAAGAAAATGCGTTCTCAAAGCATTAAACAACAAACCCAACTTCTAAAAAGTGTTCGTTCTTTTTTAAAATAATTTCTCTTGTTTTTCCAATTAAACGATTATCCCATTTTGGATTCCCTAGGATCTTTATAACCTGACAAAATTTTTGGAACAATATTTCCCCCAAATTGATTTCTTTCCAATTTTTCTTGAAACAAAAAAATCGGAGCAAGCAAAAAAACTTTCAGAAATTCTTTCACAGACCCAATTTAAGAATGTCGTCCCAAAGCCTGAAGACTTTCATAAGGTTTGTAATTTACTTTTTCTTTTTTTCACTTTACCAAGGCTGGCTCTTAAAAAGAACCAATCCAAACCAAACAAAAGCTTCAAACAGTTTTTTTTTTCACCACCAAACCAATTTCTGTTTTATTTTAAATTTATAAAATTCCTTGAACACACAACCAATAATAAAATTTGATTCTAAAAATTATTAGGGTGACGAAATTGCTTTATTAAAATTTTTCTTATATCTAGCTTTAAAAGATCCAATTTTAAACCAAAACCAAAATACTAATGGCCAAAATAACTATTCCACAAATGTAATTCCTTACTTTTGTTTTCTTTCTCTTTAAAATATTTCTCTTCTATTTTCATTTTTTTTTTTTTTTTTTTTCCATTTTTTCCACCAAAACCATTTCTTGTTGACAATTCTAATAATTTCTTCTTAATCTTTAAAAAATTAACAACAACAATGACAATTACGATAGCAGTTTAATAATCAATCAATTCCAGATTACCCAACAAACCAAACAATGAATTCACAACTCTCAAATAACAAACAAGAAAATGAGCTCTTTGGAAAAAAAAAAATTGAAGAACTAACTTCTTTGATTGAAAAAAACGAAAAAACACAATCTTTACTTCAAGAAACAGAAAACAATGTTCTCAAATTAAAAAATGAACTTGAAACGGAATTAAATGAGTATACTCAATTAAGAGAAAACCAGCAACAGACACAAAATACATCAGAAACTATCCAAGTTCTTAATTATCAAACTTTTAGTGATCAAACAGAAAATTTCATTCAACTTTTTTCCATTTTGAAAGATAAAATTGCACTTTTATGTAAAATTATTCCAGAAACCTTTTCATTAAAAGAAAGGATATTATTAAAAGGAATGCTACAAACCTTATATAATGGGATATCAGATATTTATATTGTAATTTTTAATTTTTTTTTTTTTTTTTTTTTGGAATTTCTTTAATTTTGGAAATTTCTTTATTTTGGAAATTCCAATAATTGATTTGTTTTTATTTTATTTTGTTTTGTTTTTATTTTATTTTGTTTTGTTTTATTTTATTATTTCTTAAATTAAATTCATTAAAATAGACTTCAAAAAAACCAGAAGAAATATTAATCCAAGCTTTATTTGATTTATTTAAAAAAAATGGAATTAAGGATATACCAGAATCACTTTTCCATACAATTAAATTTCAAATTTTTTCTGTTCAATTAGCAGATTTACAAGGTGTATTAGATTCGTGTTCTTTCATTTTAAACAAACTAGCAGAAAAAAAATTATTCCCTTCAAATAAAAAAAAAGTGAAAGCTTCGATTAGGTAAAAATTATTTTTATTTTATTTTTATTTTCTCATTCTTTTTTTAAGACAAAAACAAAAAATAATTTAAAGTTCTTGAAATTAAACAAATTTTTATTTTTTTTTTTTTCAAAATTATTTTTTGTTCAATTTTTAAAAAATTTAAATAATACAAAAAAACATGCACTTCTTAAAAAGTTCAAATTATTTAAATCAGCGTTCATTCATATCCATTAACACTTCAAACCCCCCTTTTTTATAGACATTTTATAGATTTAAGTTTTTTATAATATTATTTATCATAAGTTACAGACTCCTATTTAGTATTCTTTCATTAATTATATATAAAGTAGTTTTTGTAAAAAAATAAAGTTCAAATTTTTTAATCCTTATATATATATATATAGAATTTTCACTTTTAAACATCTGACAGATAAAACAATAACAGTTTTTATCTAATTCTCTCAATAATAAAAATTTTATAAATTTCATCTTTTTCATAAATGTAATCAAACATTTTATATCCAATATTTTAAGAATTCTCATTAACAAAAATTTCAAAATTTGTCGAAAAAATAAATTTTTTATTTAGTATTATCTTTTTATACTTTAGCAATTTATCATTTCTTTCTTCATTATTTTAAAAATGGATTTTTTCATAAAATATTCATATTTTAAAAAAAAATATCCAAAATAAATTTGAAACAAAAAATCATTTTTTACTAATTTTTGGTTTATTGTGATATCTGTCTTTATTGTTTTAATTTGGGAACAATCTCCTTATAATGTTTCGGGGTTGGACTGGAAGGACGAGAAATATGATATTTTTCGAAGTGATATAAGATGATACATCATCGTTCGAAGAACAACAATTAATATCTTCTTATAGCACTTCGAACAATATCATATTTTGAGTCTCGAAAGGAGATCCAAAACGAGGAATTATAACTGGGTGATTTTTGAACAAATGAAACAATATGAGATGCTATTTATTTTTGGAACTCAAGATCTAACTTGTCGAAACAAAAAAAAGGAAAAATAAGACCAAACAAAAACAACTAAAACAAAAAAAAAAAAAAGCCAATTGGTTATTTTTCAATGGTACTTTGAAGAACTTGCTCTTCAAAGGATCCTTTTTCTCACAATGGGGGTTATTGAAAACATTAAAGTTAAATTTTACATTTTCATCCATTGAAGACAAAACTTGGTTTAAATTTTACAGAAACAAACTAGATCGCCCATCCTTTCAATGAACCTCTATCTGTCCTTTTATTTTCATGTTTGTTAAGAGACATCTGAAGGCGATCAAACATAAAACCTGCATCTTTTATGTGTTTTTAAAACAGTAACTAATTTTGAACCATTCCTCTAAAAATTCTTGACTTTACGTAACAAAAAAAAAATATTTTAAAATTTTTTTACTAAATTTGTAATTCTAGTTTTTTCACCTTTTGAAATTCTTCTATAAATGGTTTCTTATCTCTTTTT
Organism: Anaeramoeba flamelloides; assembly: GCA_027625915.1. Lineage (NCBI taxonomy): Eukaryota > Anaeramoebidae > Anaeramoeba > Anaeramoeba flamelloides. The sequence goes on from JANTQA010000045.1 coordinate 2,500,448, forward strand.
TCTTTGAAGAAAAAAAGAGACCAAACGTTTTTTTATTTTTTAAAAATGAGATTGATTTCTTTCGAACCAAAACCAAAAATGCTGTTTGGTTTTCGGTATTGTTTTTAAAAAAAGATAGAGAATTTATTCAATTTCCAACCTTTAAGGAATAAATAAAGGACTTTTTTTCTTTGTTGTATATTGATCAAATAATTTGGTTTCTTGAACCAAATTATTTTAACAATATCATAAATCCTTGAGCGTCACGATCTTTTGAGATTTATGAGACTTAAAAATCGTCGTAAAAAAATTGGTTAAACTCTTCTAAAAATAACTTTAAATAGCATTTTTAAAGTCAAATTTGTTAGTAAAATACTTGTTATTTTGCCCAAATTAAATTCAAAATAAGAAGATCAGAAAATTTTCAAACTTTTCCTTATAAGCTAATGTATATCCCAAAATATTTCCACGGTGACTATGGTACTATCCTAAACTTCCTAGTGTTCTAATCTCTTTCTTATCAGTAGTTATCATGAATTATATACTTTTAATTTTTACAAAGAAAAAGTTTGAGTTTAAAAAACAATACATATCAAGACAATTATTCAAAATATCTAAAATTTATTTTTTTTTTATTGATTGAGGGGAGTGATCAAAGATCCACTTACAGCCATTAGGTTTTTTATTAATTTGAGAAATAAACCTAGGCACTTCACTTTAGGTTTTCCAGAATTCAAAAGAATAGAGAAAAATCCAAAATTTTACTCTTTTCTTTTGAATTCTGGAAAATCGCCATTAGGTTTTTTTTACTTTTTGAAATTTAAAGAAAATTTATTTAATTTTCTTTACATTTCAAAAATTAAAAAAAAACTAGGCACTCTACAGCGCTTGAAGGTACTCTACGACACTTGCTCTGATTAATAATGGTAAATTAGTAATTTAGATGATAAAGAAAAACAAAATATTTTGGAATCGAAAAAGTTCCAAATTTTTATTGGTTGAAAAAGCAAAAAGAAAAATTAAAAAGAAAAAAAACAAAAAAAACAAGTTAAAAAACAAAAAAAAGGGTTTTTCAAAGACAGTTGGTAAAAAATCAAAAAAAAAAAAAAAAAAACAGCCCATTTTTATCAAGAACACTCAAAAAACAGACATGATCCTTTTATTTAAAATTTTGTCATTTAATTATTTCAAATTTATTTTTTTTTTATAAAATAATATTCAATTATTCATTATTTACTAATTTTAATTTTTTTATCTTTATAATATTTCTAATTACTCAAATATTATTTTACCCTTGAATAGAAATTTATTTATTTATTTTGTCTTTGTAAAGTCATTTAAAAACAAATTTAGTCAAACTTTAATTAATGAATTTTTAATCCCAAATAATGTTATTAATATTGGTGAAGAATTTATTCAAAATTTAACTGTAGATATTATTGAAATTTTTAATAATTATATAACTGGCTATATTGATTTTGAAAAATTAAAAACAGCATTTGGATTGTTTATAAAATCTTTAGGTTTCCAATCTTATAAAACGGTATGTTCTTTATTTTATTTATTATTATTTATTGTCTTTCCCTATTTATCTTTTTTCCTTCCTTAGCTTTCCCCTTGGTGTTTATCTTTATGAAGCAAAAGAAAAATAACCAGAGTTCGCGTTTTGATTCTTTTTTGAAAAAAAACCTCAAATATTTCTTTTTTTTGATTCTGTAGAATCAAATTATTCTTTTTTATTTCAATGATTAAGTTTCAACTTATTTATTGTTTAAATTTAGTTTTTGTCAAGCCCTATCATTATCAAAATTTAATAATTAAGCAATTATTTTTATTAAATTATTTTCAAAAAGAATTTAATATTTCTCAAAAAAATAAAAGATTTGAGGTTTTTTTCTTCTTGAAATTTTCGTTTGAATCATCTTTTCGTCAATCCCAATGTTTTTATGTTTATTCCTGGTTTGAAAATTGTTTTTTACTTGGAAATGGAATCAAAAGAATCTTTTTTTGTTTTCTAATAGAGTTTTTTATATCAAATAAAAAATTCAATTTTTGATTCCATTTAATCAGTATACTATAATTTTTAATGTTTTTTGTAAAATTATACTTAAAGGGACTTTAACAAGTCGAAAATGTTGATAAAACTTGATTCGATTTGAAATCATTTTCATATTATGATTTCAAAATTTAAATTTTTGTGATTCTAAAAATTCCAAAAACGGAATCATTTTGGGAACTCTGAAAATGAATAAAGACTTAAATTGATATTTATTCTTAATATAAATTGGAAATAATGTATTTTTTGAAATTTTTGTTTTAATGAATATAAACACCCCCATTTTGATTAAAATACACTACAAATCAATTCTTGATCCATTACTTGAGTTCAAATAAACCACCATATTGTTTAGCTAAAAATCCAAACCATAAGACTACCCCCTTAATCAAAAATTTCTTTATTTAGGAATTTTTTATGATATGGGTTAATGATCATAGCAGATCTTGCTTTTATTTTATCAAAAATCTTTTTGATCTGAAAATTATTTATTAAAAACAATATATTTTTTTTTTTTTTTTATTATATTTATTTTTTTTAAAAAACAAAACATTTATTTATACATATACACAAAAAAAAAAAACATTATCTACCTTAAATTTGTATAAACAGATAAGTTCTGGACTGATCAATTTGGCAAAAAAGCAAGCATTGGGAGAAACATTAAGATATATTTTATTAAATATATTAACTAATAAAGAAATTGTATGGTTAAAAAAATCATTAGAGCCATTTAGTGAAATTGATAATAACATTGAAAATAAAAAGGAGCTATATTTCCAGGGTATTGAGTATTTAAAAAATGAATTAAATTATTCAGACATAATTTTTATCAATGCAATTATTGATCCAAATAATGCAGGAGGAAAGATCCAAAAAATTTATACAAATTTATTTCATTTTTCAGAATCCATAGGGTTTACATTGTCAATAATTAAAATGGCCATTTGCCAAGAAGTGCAACGGACACCACGAGCGGGGTCTTTATTTCGGGCGAACAATGTGGCAACGAAAATGATCACTCAATATTCGCTTGTATATGGCCAAGAATTTCTTAAGGAATTATTAAATCCAACTATCAAAGAATTGTGCAAAACAAATTTATTTTTTGAAACAGATCCAAGTAGAATAGATGAAGGGGACGATGAGGAAGAAAAATGTAATGAGGGTATGAGGAATTTAAAGACTTGGTTTCATACATTGTGTGATTCCATTTTTAAAGGGATGAAATATGCGCCGGTTGGCTTTAGAATAATTACAAACACTTTAAAATCCGAAGTGAAGAAAAAGTTCCCAGATAATGTAATTTCTTCAGTTGGCGGGTTTATTTTTTTAAGGTTCCTTTGCCCAGCAATAGTATCGCCGCAGTATTATAATTTAATTGATGAGGAGCCTACGAAAAATGCCAAAAGGGGGCTGCTTTTATTATCCACTGTTGTTCAGGCATTGTCAAATGGAATTACCTTTTCTTCCAATAGATTCCATATGCAGCCAATTAATGGCGATATAGTTAGTAGATTTGAAGAGAGGAAAAATTGTTTAATTGAATTATCCAACGAAAAAATTCTATCATCAATTTTAGAAAAGCAAAATAAACAAAATATTAATATCGAGAAAAAAATTAGAATTGATCAAAAGGATTTTATTTTTAATTTGAATTTCCAAGACTCGGATTCGCCATATTTTTTAAAATTAAATTCGAATAAACAAGAAATTGAAACAAATGAATTTACAAAGCAATTAAAGGATTTAATTGAAATTTTAATCATCAATGGAAAAAATAAATCAAATAAAGATTTTTTAAATGAAAACCAGTTGATGGCAATTAAAAGAACCAACGAAAAAAGTGAAAAGCTGATTTTGTTATTAAATAATTTCCAAAAATTATTTACCACGATAGAAAGCTTTTACCAAGGATTAGAAAAGGAAAAAACCATATATGATCTAACGATTAAGCAGAAAAAGGATCTCAAAAAAAAAAAGAAATTAGAAAAAATGAAGTCATCCAAAAATGGTCAATCAACATTAAAATTAACGCCTGAGGAGCATTGGGTGCATTTAGAAAACGTGCCACCAATTAAAGAGGGGATTTTCTCTTCCAACTTCTTATTAGAAAACGGGAAAAAAACAAAATGGAAAAAAACAAAATTTACAATAAAGGAAACCTTTTTAGCAATCTCACAAAAGCCTTTTAACCAAATACAAGAAGTGATGGTCATAAACGCCGATATTAGAATCTCGCCTTCAGATAGAACAATTAAGAAAAAAAATTCTTTTACCATTAAAAGACACACAGATAAAAAAACTAGATGTGTGATTTGTAATAAAACTGAAGAAAGAGATAATTGGGTTGAAATAATTCGTGATATCAGAAAAAAAGTGAATAATTAAAAATAAAATAAAAACTTTGATTTTCATTTTTTAATTTTTTTAAAAATTCAATTTTTTTAAAAAATTTCTCATTTCATTTTTTTTTTTTTTTTGGTTGTTCTCTTTGTGTGTTTTTTTGTAATGTCTGTTTTAGCTTTTGGTTTTATTTATTATTGTGTTATAGTTCAACTGTTTTTGAGTCAAGGTGTGTCGGTTTTAATTCAAGAAATAGAACATATTCTATGAGTTTTATACAATGTTCTTCTCAAAATAATTTTTTAATTTTTAGAGTAGGATCATTTTTTTCTAATTTAGTCTAAATTTTTTCTTTTTTCTTATTTTGCTTTTTGCTTTTTAATTTTTTTTTTCTTTTCTTTTTATATTTTTTCTTTAAAAAAAGTCAATTTGTAAAAAAAAAGAATAGTTAAAAAGTCAAAATTAACATTCAGAAAATTGAGGCTAGGTAATTTCTTTTAAAATGAATACACTTACAATTAAAAAATCTTATTGTTAACATTTGTAATTTTAGAAAGAGTTGGAGAAATTGTACAAAATATCTTCCAATGAAAAGTGCCCAAAAATTTTTCAAATTTTTTTTTTTTTTGAAATTTATTGTTTGTTAACTTGGTTCTTTAATGGATCTCAACACTAATTTGAATCGTATTCTTTCTCTTATTTCTTAACAATAATTAAAGTTTGGTTAATTTTTGATAAAAAGTCCTTGATTTATTCATTTTTCTCTCTGCAAGCTTAGGTGAAAGGGAGTAATTATTATTTTTTATATAAAAAAAAAAAAAAAAAAAAAAAAAATGAGATATTAATATGTATAATTTTCAAAATGGGAAATTTATTCATAAAAATGAAATTAATTTGTTCCAAAATTATGAATCAAAACGCTATATTTGTTATTTTTCTCTCGTAAAAATATTTAAAAAAATATAAAAAATGATGAGATATTTTTAAGAAACACATCACTTCATATATTTGATATTTTTTTTTAATTGAAAATTTTTCTTCTTCCAAAAACAATTTTTTAAAATAAAATAAATAGATCATTATTGGGGGATTATTTACTGTCTGATCATATTTTTGATATTCCTACTTAATCTGATTCTATTCCTCTCTTTTCTCAATTTCAAAAAAAAAAATAATAATAATAAATTTTCGAACAAGTTCAAATAAATCAAAAAATAAACAAATATTTGGATTAAAAATAAAATCATAAATTTTTCTTCAAATACTTCCCCAACAATATAATTTATTTCCAAAAAGGTGGGGAGAATTTTATTTGAAAATATCCTATTTAAACCCAGTCCTCATCATAAAATTTTTCAAAATAACAGAATCCTCAACAATCATTTTTTGATTTTTGATAGTAATTCAATTTGTTTGTTAGTATTGTATTAAATAAATAAAAGATAATAAAAAATGTCTGATCTGGATTTTATATGATCATTTTCAAGTTAAGGGTGAAATATGGTAATTAATTTTTTTTTTGTTTTGATTGAAAAAATCGTTATCATAAGAGGTTTAATCTTGATAAAATTTCCAATAGAATTGAAAGCTTGTACAATATTTTATTGTTTAAAATATCCTTTGTATACTTATAATATTTCACCTTTTTTAATGAAATTTGACTGGCATTTTTTTTACCAAAAATAATACATTTTTTTTTTATCTGTTTCTTTGGAATATTTTAATGTGCATTTTTGGAATAAACAGCATAGTCCTCGATCCAATCAGTATTAATATTTAAATGAATTATGTATTGTCAATTAACGAATAGATAAATTAATAAAGAGATTTCAAAAAATGTAAAAAAATTGCCCGACTTACTTGGAAATAGTTTAGTCTTAAAAACATCAATTCAGATTTTGAAAAAAAGCTACCCAACAAATAAATTGAGAACATATATTTCCCTCTATTTTACAAAAATTTTCATTTTTTAATCTAAAAATTAAAATTCATACCAAGTGAAAGATTGATCAACTAAATACCAAAATAAGAAGAGCAGAAACCTAACCGGATATATATATATATTTTTTTTTTCATTTTTCATACTCTGTAAACCGAAAGGGACTAATATTGGAAGAGATATTTATGGAACGAAAGTTTTTTTTGAAATATGCTGTTATTTTCCAATTAAAAAAAGAAAATTTTTACTTTAGGTTCCAAATATTATGAATTAATTATTAGCTGAAAAAACCCAAATATCTTTAGAAAATCAATTAGAAATGAGATTTTTAGACATTTAATTAATCTTTCTTCATTGGACTTTGAGATAAAATTTTAATTATGAGAATTTGATTTTTACAGTAAATTAGCGTTTATTTCAATTTTAGCACTCGAAGGAAGGTTTTTTATTGAAGATCCGATCAAAAAAAAAAATAACAAAAAATATTCAGACAAAACAAGTTCATCAAACAATTATGGTTTTATTATGTTAAAACTCTGATTTTTGATAGTACCTTTTCTTTTTTTCATAGACCCTTTTAATTGTCTCGTATGCGTGTGCTATTGTGTGCCATTCATCGTGGCACTTTTGATCACAATTTTTTACAACATCTGGGTGTTTCTTAATGGACAATTTCCTATATGCTCTTTGGATCTCTTGAAGCGAAGCGTCGTTCTTGACACCCAATATTTCGAGATCGTTTGGTAAATCTAAATCACGTGGATCCCATTTTTCTCCTTCAATTCTCATATAAAATATGAAAATTCCAACCAGTAAAATGATTACAGCAGGATGGAAGATGAAATTTTTAATTTTTGTCAAGATCCCTTTTTTTTGTTCTTCTTCTTTTTCTTTCTCTTTCTCTTTTTCTTTTTCTTTGTTATGGTTGTTTTTGTCTTTTTGTTGTTCAAGGTATTCTTTGTATTTTCTTTCAAAGTTTCTTTTTGCTTTTAATTGTTCAAATTTGCTCAATTTTTTATTTCTGGAATTGTGATCCTTAACGAAGCTCTCTGAATGAATTTTTTTTTTTGTCTTGTGCCTTTGTCTTTTCCCACCTTTCATTTGAGCCGGTTTAAGTACTTTTTTTTTTGAACTTTGGTTCATTTGGATTTTAGTTTGTTAACAAATAAATATGAAATCAAAAAACAAAAAAATAAATAATTGTTCTTCTTATTGAAACAAAAATCAAACAAAATTTTCTTTCGACTTTCCAAAAAGCTTTTGAAAGTCAAGGAAGAATCTAAAATGTTGTATTCCAAACACAATTTTCGATTTTTAATTTCCAATTTAGAATTGAAGATTTAATCTTGTCTTTTGATTCTTCGTTTTTGATTTTTTTTGTACAGAACTGCTCGAAAAGTTTTTTCTTTAATTGTCCAAACTACAATAATTTCCAATTATACAAATACCCAAATAATGATTTTTTTTAGTGGTTTCAAAATTAATAATATTTTGAGCTTTTGGTTAACAAAGATAATTTCATTTTTTTGTATTTAACTTTTTGAAAAAAAGTAAAATTCTTATTGATCTCCCTTTAAAACACAAACTTTTTTTTGTTCAACAAATTATGTTGCCACTCTTTTTTTCAAACTTATTCTTCTGTTAACAAAAATTTGAATCCTTTGCTTTTTTTTTCTTTTTTTTTTAAATTTTTTTTTTCAATAAAACCCTTTCTTTTTTTGATTAAAAACAATCCTAATCCAAAGATCACCTAAATCTTTTTAAACAATGCGCGTAATTACAGCTTACTTACTTTGTGTCATGGGAGGAAACCAAACACCAGGTGTTGAAGACATCAAAAACGTCTTCAAGGCAGCCGGTATCGATGACTCTGACAAAGATGGAAGAATTGAAAAATTTGTTGGCTTAATGAAAGGAAAAAACATTTTTGATGTTATTAATGCAGGAAAACTCCAAATGGGATCTCTTCCAATGGGAGGAATGGGCGGATCTGGTGGAAGCAGTGAAAAGAAAGAAGAAGAAAAAGAAGAAGAGCCTGAACCTGAACCTGAGCCAGAATCTGAATCAGAATCAGATGACGATATGTTTGGTGGTGGTTTGTTTGATTAAATTAAATAAAGAGAAATCAATAAAACAACAAAAAAAAAAAAAAAAAAAAACAAAAAATTTAAACACCAACACTTTAACAAAGACTAAAAAGAAAGAAAATAAATAACGATCAATTCTTATTTCTTTTTTGCTTTTTTCATGCTTTTCAATATTTATTTTTTTGAAACAACCAAACTTTTTTATTTGGATCCTTCTTTGATCAAAAAATGATTACTTTTAAAAGCAAAAGCATTAATAACTTGAGTGAATTAGCAAAACGAAGATCCTTGTTCACGTTGACGAATTTGCAATTAGTGTCCATTAATCAATTTTGTTTTGAAATGAAAGTTTTTATATGATATTTACATTTCCATGATTTAACAAAATAGTAGGTTTCTTTATGAAAAGGAAACCACCGTTTTTAAATACAATCAGATCATTAAAAAAATACCAGACAATGATGAAATTTGTTTTTGTTTTTGTTTTTGGAATATTTGGAGATAAGCAATTTGAAATTTTCCTCTGTACATTTTTAGAAACAATCGAAACACTTTTGAAAAAAAGAGCACCTTTTTAAGGAAGTGGTTCCATTTCAAAAATCTTCAAGGTTTGAGTATTTTGATATTTATTGAATAATATATTGTTTCTCTTTGGTTCAACTGACCGAAAAATTTTTAGAAAAAAACAAATAAAATTTTAATTTTACTGAAATTCACAAGGAAAATTTTGTAAGAAATTTTTTTCTATTTGAAAAAAATATAAAAAAAAAAATGTAATTGAGTATTATTTTTTCAGATAGCATTTTGTCTGGGGGGGGATCTCATTTAATTTTCTTAATTTCAACAAAATCAGGGAATTGTTGGTTGTAATGAATTTTTTTTTATAAAATAAAACTTTTAGAAAATAATACGAATTGTTTGTTTTTTTTTTTTTAATTTAATTAAGAGTCAGTTTAAAGTTTTTGTATTTCGGGTATAGAATTAAGATGAATCAACAAAAATAAATAATCGATATTTAAAATGAAATTATTATTTTTAATTTATCACTTGGGTCAGCAATAATAAAAATATTAATTGGGTTGTCATGAATAAAAGTTAAAGGATTGAAAGTGTAAAATGGTTAATCTAATTATTTAATATGGGATTAAAAATGTAATATCAGTTTTTTCATAGATTTCCTAAAATTGGGGACTTTTAAACAGAATATTCTATTGTTTTTTTACTCATATTACTACTTTTTTTGATAATTTTAATTATTGACTTAATTTTACATTCCGGAATTAATTCTTGGAATATATTGGTTAAAAATTATATAAACATGGAATTTTGGTTTAAATTTTGTGGGAAACTATCTCTTATGCTGAAAATCATACAAAAATTAAATAAATTAGATTAACTGGGAAAATATGTTTAAATCTTTTAACTAAAATATATTAATGTTTGTTTAACCATTGTGTTATAAAACAATTGAACAGAACGATTTTGAAATCAAATAAATTTATTCAAATTAATTCTATTTCTATTAAAAAATTGAAAAACAAATATCTTTTTCTTGAACTTTTTCTGAATTAATTGGTTAAATTGAAATAATAATACCTAATAGGAATGATTTAAAAATCAAAATCAAGTTATTACAGTCAGTACCACTTTAAAGGTACAAACATCAACTAAATTTAATTCACAATAAAAATTTCAAATTTAGGCAGAAAATTCAGATTGTAGTATATTAAATTGTTAAAAAACAATTACAAAATTGTTCGCGCGTTAATTTTAGAATTTTATGTGTCTTAAATTTCGATGATATTTGCACCTTAAACGTGGAACTAAATATAATGTAAATTTTTCTAGAATATGGGTTTTTCGATCAAGGGTTAGAAAAAAAATTGGGAAATAATGTCAGAAGTATATTAAAAAAAGGGATATTAAATCAAGAAATAGTGAATTTTGTTAATTTTTGTTACTGAAATATTTGAATTTTTTTTTAATTTATTTTACAATTTATAGGTAAATATAAAAACACATTTCTCTTTTCTTTTTATTTAAACATTAATCCAAACTCTTGTTCGGTCAAAGTTGCCCAGTTTTAATCCAAAGTATAGAAATTATTCTATGAGATTAATATGGTATTCTTCTCAAATTAAAGTCTCGATTTTTATATCTAAAAACCTTTTTTCTCATTTTATTTTTATTTTTTTTTTTTTTTTTCAATTATTTTTCTTTTTTCTTTTTTCTTTTTTAAAAATTCAATTCGAAAAAAAAAAAAAAGTGTTATGTATGCCATATTAACTTTAAGAAAGGTTAAATGTTGTATGTTCTTTTAAAATTCATATATTTACAATTCAAAAATCTTATTTTCAGAACGATGAATTACCATAAAAATAGAAAATTTTTGCATCAAGTTTGAATGAAAGGGACCTTAAAATTTTTTTTAACATTTTTATTTTTTCAAAATTTTATCGTTTCTTGGGGCATTTTCCTTATTAATATTAATATTTAACTTAATTTTATAATTTATCTTATTTCTTAGTAATTGTATGTTGTTTAATTTAAAAAAAAAAAATGAATTTATTATTTTTAGCTTGTTACCCTTGAGTTAAATAGTAGTTAATTTCTAAAAAAGAGAAATTTTTTATATTACAATTACGAATACTTTAAGAATCTCTCAAATATCCGGGAAAACCCCCGAACATAGAAAATACTGGAAATGTTTTCAACCGGGAAAAAACACTTTTTTAGCAACTTCCAAGAAACTCTGGTTCAAATATACTCAGTTTAAAGGTAAATTTGGAATTTTCTTGTAGAATATTTTTTTTCTTTGAAAATATCAAAATTCAAAATATTTATATTTGTGGGGAATAGAATTCATCCCCTTTTGTATAAAAGGAATTGGTATCTTCGATGGCTTAACATTTCTGATCATTTTGAAATGGGGTTAACTAAATGAGAGAAATTTTACTTGTGAAGAAAATTTCTAATTGTGTATCGTTACCCATAATTTTATAATCTTAAACACAATTCAAAAATGACAGAGTCATATCTAATCGTACAATACATATATCAAGACCATACACAAGGTGACCCAAGCCAAAGATTATTTTAACTTCCTATTCCATAAAAGAAACTGCGTTTAACTAAAACATACAAAAACACACAATACCAAACCTAAATATACTCTAGAAATATCCTGACATAAATATACACTTACCCAAATATACTCCAACAATTACACAAATATACTCAAAAGGAACCAAAAACTCTATAGAGGCTTCAAAGTAGAAAATTCAAAAAATATATTTTGTAGTAAAGTAAAATTGTTATTTTACCGTTAAACTGAGTATATTTGAACCAGAGTTTCTTCGAAGTTGTTAAATTCGTGTTTTTTCCCAGTTAACAAATTTTCTGGTTGTTTAATTTTAGGGTTTTTTTCGAATATTTCAAATACCTTACTCTAATGTACTTAAAAGTTTAAAAATGCACTTATTTCCTTGATCAAAATCAAAAAACTAAAATAATTACTTAAAAAAATTTTATTTTTTTTTCAAAAAATTAAAAGTATAACAAGTTTTTTAACAGATATTGATAAAAATACAATGATAATTTTAATAATCATCCATAATATATATATATATATATACTATCAATATTTGTAAATAGTTTGTAATAATATAAATATTCAAACATAATTATTCAAAATCACAATAAAAATTAATTGTCATTTTCGAGATCACATTCATACATCCTTGAATGCGTTAAAAATACATTATCGATAATATTGTTTGAGATTTGACTAATTTTTGGGTTATTGTGTTGAGTAAGTTTTTCAATGATTTTCAGAATTCCGTTTTCATCAAAATGGTCGACTATTGCTAAATTTTCAAATTCTATAAGGCTGCTAATTGTTCTTAAAGTTGGTCGGATAATGGAGAGATCATTTTCAAATAACATGTGATCGCAAAGGATTTGAATTGCGCCTTGCTTGCAAATAGACAAATATTGATCATTTTTGGAATTTAAAAAAACATGATATAACATCCAAGACAGTTCGTATTTAAGTTCCTTATTAAAATTAAAATTTGAAACGGATTTTTGTTCTTGTTCTTGTTCTTGTTCTTGTTCTTGTTCTTGTTCTTGTTTGTATAATTGGAAGATTTTCTTTAAGATTTGACAAGATAAGATTTGTTGGATTATTACAGAACCTGCTCTACTGGCTCTTCTTAAAACAAGCAAAAGATCGGATACAAAAGGCTTTGGATTGCTTGAGTTATCGAATAAATGATTCAAAATCCCAATTATTTGAAATTCTGAAAATAGTTCCTGTATCAAAGAATTTCTAGAGGAGTTTTTAATTAATTGTGAAATGGCAAACAATGCAATCTGTTTGGTTTTATAATCCTTATTTGATATTTGGTTATTATTCAATAAATTTAATAATCGTTCCAAGGTATTAAATTGGCAAAAGTAAGAGAACAATGATTTCTTGTCACATAAGCTCGCCAAACCAGAGCAAGCCGATCTAATGAGGTACCTGTTCCTTTCTGTTAGTAGTCCTGTTAAAACCTCAATTAATGGCGAATATGTTTCAAGTTTTCTACAGAGCGATCCTTGGCATAAAGTTGCCAAGACCCAGGTTGTGACCTTATAGATTTGAGTTGGGTAATTTAGACCATAAATGTTGATCAAGTTCATACAAAAGTTGTTTGTTAAAAAGTCATCTTTTAAATCGTCAGAGTCTTGCAATAAGTTCCCAATCGTTAGAAGCGCCATTTCTAAGTATTCCTCTTCATCACACGTTAAATAATTAATCAAATATTGCATGATGCCTGTTCTTATTAAAGGTTCCGTTTGCTCAAATGTCCCACAACTCAAATTTGCAATTAAATGTAAAGCCTCAATCTGGATGTTTGGGTATTTTTGTTTCTGAGAAACAATTCCAAATAACATATTTGCAATGTTATTCCGAAGAAGAACATCAATATGGAATTTGTTGCCATAAGAATATACTTTTAAGGTTGACAAAGCAAACACCTTTTCATCATTGTCATCATCTGATACAGATTTAATAAGTTCCTGGATTTCGTTTTCCTTTTTTTTTTTTTTATTTTTTTGTGTTTTTTTTTGTGTTTTTTTTTTTGTGTTTTTGTAAACCAAACAAATTGTTTGAAAAAAGACAAATCGTGTAAGATTATTCGTAAAGCAGAAAAATGAATTTAAAAAAAGAAACTAATACAACACTAAATACTTACAAGAATATTTCCATAATGGTCTACTGTCGAATTTAGGCATGTGTTCATATTGGTACCGAGACTAATATTTCGTTTCCTTGTTAATAATTGATCTCTTCGCAACCGAGACACATTCCTATTCAGAATTGACCTACGCTCCCTCGAAGATGACGTATCTTTTTTATGTTTATAAAGGTTTTGTCTTCTTTTTAATTTTAAAGCAAATCTATTCATTGTTCGGAATTAAAGGTTTTATTTTTTTTTTTATGATTTTTTTTGTGATCAACACCAAAAAAGAAAATAAGAAAAAAAAAGAATGATTTTATTTCGTTTCAAAAAAAATTTTTTTGTTATTGAAAAGTTTTTGAAGTTTAGTGTGTTCCAAACACTTCATTGCTGGAAATATTTTTGAAATAATCTGTTTGTCTTGAAAATGAAAACAGTAAAATAAAATAATTTTTTAATTTTTAAATCGTAAATTTATTGGGTTATTTTTGAAAAATTTTTGTTTTTTATAAATTTTTGACTTGTTTTGAAAGATATGACTAAAAGGAATCAAATTCTCATATACAAAAACGCTAACAAAAATAAATTGATTTATTAAAGAAGAGGATTAAATTTTAAAAAGGAGATTTTTGTTTTTTTTGTCGAAAAGGCGATAAATTTAAATAAATTTTTGATTAATTTCCATTTTATCAAATCCCAAAAACTATAACTTTCAAAACAGTTTTCTGTCAAAGAATATTCCAAAGATCTGATTACTTTTACAAATTTTCTTCACAATTTAGCCAACAAAGTTCTTAAATTAAAGCTATGGTATTAAAATTTCCAAATTGAAAACAATAAGTAAAAATTTTCAAAACATTTCTTTGGATATGTCTGTATTTTTAGAAAACTAAATTAAGTTTCTAATCCTTCGATTGACTATTCCGATATGTATATCTAGGTACCCTTTGAATTAGAAGACATGAATTTAGTCACTACAAAATTAACTCCTTCCAGGTTCGTCAGATTTAACGTGTTTTTTAGCATTTAACTCTTAATAATAAAAAATAAAATTTATCAGTATTTTGGTACAATAGGAAAAAAGTCATTGATTTTCATTTTCTCATTGTTTTTTGGAATTCTATATTTTAATGATTTAAATTGTGGTTATTACGAGAAACGAAATTCAATTCTTATTGAAAAATTATTCATGTAAACGCTCAAAAAAATAGTTTAAAAGATTTACAATTGTTTTAAAAAAGTGTGTATTAAAAGTTTGAGAAAGTGTACCTAAACATATTAAAACGTGTGAATTAGACAGTTCGTTGTCCAGACACACCAACACTACTGTAAAATCGATGGTAAACAGAAAAGTCCTTTTCTACTGGTATTTGAATTACAAATGGGAAATAATTTTCACTTCTTTTTTCAATTTCCTTTTTTAAATAAATTGAGTTCTAAAATTCCAATCTACTTCTTTGACAAACTCTATTTATAAAAGAAAAATATGGAAAATCAAGTAAAACTATTGTACCATTTCAAATTCAAATATCCATATCTCACACTTGACTTTTTATGACAGGATTTTAAGGTTATGTGATAGCCTATTACAAACATGGGAATTTTACAATAGAACAAAAATTTTACATCTAGAAAATAATAAAATTTGAATTTTTCACTCCGAACCTTCTCTGAATGATCAATAATTTTGGAAAATTTTCAGGTTTTTGGTGGATCTTCAATTTATAAATACCTAAGAATCAAAAGGCAAGAATATTTTGAAGTGGCTATTAAATTCTGTCTACAATCTTTGGAGGCTTTGTTTGGGATTTTTGAATTTATTTGATAAACAACAAGATTTTTTATGTCTTTTCAAATTACATAAAATTTTTTTAAAAAGTCAAATCTAACAAACCATCAAATTCTGTGATAGCGTATAACAGAGTATTGTTTTTTTTGTATTTAACAGAGACAAAAAATACAATTTCTATGTCTATCAAATTTCATGATAGGTTTGGAACTGCTGGAACATTTCAGAAAACTTTTAGTTACACTTTTTTAAAACAGCTGTTGGAAGATAATTTATACTTTTTAAGACACACGGTTCGTTATCTTTTGGTTTGTTAGTTTAGTTTTCGGACTTTGACCATTTGTATTAATCTTTTTTTTTTTTTGTTGTTTTTTTCAAGAAGTTTTAAAAATGATGTTTGGTTTATTTTTTGATTGTTGTGTTTGATTTTTTTTTTGAAGTTTAAAATAAAAAAGGAAAAAGAAGGATCTTTATTGTAGAGAAAGGAATGCAAAAAAAGAAAAATTTTTTTTTGTTTTTTTTTTTCCAAAATGAAAAACATTCTTCACTTTGAAAAGGATCCTCTGAAAAGAGACTTATAATGAACAAAACAAACAAACAATGGAAAAGGAAGTGGAATTTGTTTGAAAGTATTGAACTTACTTGGCTTTAGAACTACCCCTTTGATTTTTATTTTTTGATGTTTCTCTTGATCATATTGCTTCTTGAAAAGAGGTGTAAATTACGAAAGATAAAACAAAATAATTTGTGGAAATAAGCGTCCTTATATTGAAAACCCTTTGGAAGAAAAACAAAGTACGACTCTGTTCAATTTTAATTGATCATTCAGGTTTTTTGTTTGTTTTGTTTTGTGGAAGAAAAAAAATTATTTGAAAAAAAATAATGCTTTTGAAGGTTCTTCCCAAAATCATTATTTGATAGCAAACAATTAAAACGCCCTTTAATGTTCACACAAGCACAAATCTTTAATTGTCATTCCCCTTAAAAATAACGAATACTTTATATTTTTCTGAAGAATACTCATCTTTGTCATTAAAAAAGAAACCAAGTGAAACAAACCCAATGAAGTGATTGTTGTTTTTGATCGCAAATAGTATGAACGAAGAAAAAAACTGAATTTTCTGGAAAGAGAGTTTTTGATAAGAAAATTATCTGATTACAAGAATTTTAGGTAATGGTTTAATATTACTCAAGTAAAAGAGAAAACAACTCTTCTGGATAGGAGTCGGTCAGTTTGTGACAATTTCAAAAGATTTGAAATTATCCTTAAAGTATATTTTGTGGAAGTTGAAACTATAAAAAACTTTAATGAAAATAAAAATGAATTGAACTTTCAAAAACTCTTTGAGTTTGTTTTTCAAAGAACAAATTGGAATTAGCAAGTTTTGTTTTACATTTTTTGCAGAATTTTTTTTTCAAGTGTTTGTCTGTAAACTTGATCAAAGAAGGAAATTATTTTTTCACTTTACACATATTCGATATTTAAAACAACCATCAAATATAACAACAAACAAGGGAAAAAAAGATCGTTAAAACTATTTTTGAAGATAATTGTAATGAAAAACAAAAACATAACTTGAATCGGAACAAACACAAACACAAACCCAAACTAAATATTTGTTCAAAAACAGTGATTTCAGTGGGGCACCAACAAACACAAACCCAAATTCCAGAAACTCAAACCCAACAAAAAAAAAAAAAAAAAATAATAAAGCGTAATCCAAACACAGACGAGATGAGATCGTAGACAAACAAAAATGCAAAATAAAGAAGACATTTAAAATCAAAGGAGTCAGAAGGTATTCGTTTCTTCATTTTTGGTTTCAAAAAAAGACCAGATTCAAGAGATGGATAGTAAGCTGGGATTTAAAATCTAAAAAGGATCAAATTTCGTCTCCTTTTCTATTCCCAATTCACCAAAGGCTCCTTGCATTTTGAATTCTAAGTTGACCCAAATTACATTGGTTCTTATTCGTCAGAGAGGTAGTGAGTGTCCAAAATATTGTGTCAAAATAAGGCGTGCCGAAAAGTTTAAGCCATGTTTCAAAATAAAAAGCGTGGATTTTTTGTTATAGAAGACCTATACATCAATCAATCAAAGAAACTAACAAAAAACACTAATTAAATCCGGTATTGGTTTCTTAAAGTTCTATTATTTAAAAAGAAAATCCTAAAAAAAAAGGATCAAATTAGAAAATTTATCTCAAAAATAGAGTTAATTTGATAGTAATTTTTTATATCAAAAAAAACCAAAAATTTCAAAAAAACTGAAGAGTATTATAAAAAATTTTCAACAAATTGCATTCCTAATTTAAAATTTACTCAGAATATCAACGAATCCCCCCCCGAAATAGATTTTAACTTAAGTATACTGCTGAGTAGCGACTTGGATGTTCCATTGAAACAAGAAGAAAAAAAAAGCACGGATTATATTGTGAAACAAGGATTATAGCCTTTGGGCCATGCATTATTTTGATCGCTGCCCTTTAGTATGAGTTGATTGGAAATCTTAATTATTTTAATACTGAGATTGCAAATATATATGAGAAAAAATTTTCACTTCTTTTTCCATATTTTTCTTTCCTAAATAGAGTTCTCAAAGAAGTAGGTTGTAATTTAAAAACTCAATTTGAAAAAAAAAAAGGAAATTAAAAAGGAAGTGAAAATTTTCCCCGTTTATGATTCAAATACCAGTAAAGCTATTTCCCGAGTTATTGGAACCTTAATGCAACACATATACTCTAGGTATATGTTTCAACAACACTGTATATTCTTATCACAGTCTACCCACCTTTTAAAGCCTATCCGAATTAATCAAATAAGGCACAAAAAAAAAATTTTTTTTTTAGGCACAATTCTTGAATACAATGGAACACAATTCTTTTTTCGATTATTGTTGAGTCGAAAAAAAAAATCCTGTGTATTATTATGTGTAATTTTTTTTGTGTGCTATTTTGATTATTTTGTTCCTTATTTGTGATCTTGTGTGTGAGCTAAAAAGTCCTAGGAATGTAAAAAAAAACGAAGATTTTTAATTCCGAGTACTTTGGTTATTATGGGTGTCCACACTAACAACCGAGAAGATACAATTATAATATCCAGTTGATCTGACACGAATTAGACAAAATAAAATAACAAACAGTCAAGCAAAACAAAACTTAAGAATGCAAATAAAACTATTTATCTTTATGACAAGATCCTTTTTTTCCTTTCATTTTCGTTTCCAAAACCTTTCCTTTTCCTTTTCCTTTCTTTTTCTTTTCATTGTTTTATTTTTTATTTTTTATTTTTTATTTTTATTTTTGGATTCCGCTTCTTTATCTTTTCGTTTTATTCAATTTTTTTTGGGATTTTTTTATTTCTTTGTATCTTTTTTTGTTTCCTTTTTCTTTTCCTTTTGCCTTTTCCTTTCTTTTTCTTTTGCATTTTTTTTTTGAATTGGATGCTTTGGTAAAGTTATTAGATCAACTTTGTATTAAATAACACCCCCCAAAAAAAAAAAAAAAAAAAAAAATATCAATGGGTATACACTTATTAATTAACCATTTGGGAAAAAAGTTCAACACGCTTTTTAATTGTCAACCTTAATAGAACCTGAAAACAAAAAGCAAAACCAATTAATAGAAGAAACAAGATTAATTTCAAAGAACAATTCCATATATAATTTTCAATCAAATCTACGAATATAATCTTAATCTTCTTTATTATCAAAACCCAAAGAATGTTTTTGGATATCTCAAATATAGTCATTTTTTTGAACAAATTTTTAATGATAAATCAACCAAAAATTTATTGCATTACAAAAGATAACATTAGAAAAATAATTATCGTGTTGAAACCACCATTTTTTCTGCCCATTCTATAAAGAAAATCGAATAATTTAGATTAAAAATTTAATTCAAATTAACAAAAACAATAAGAATAATATCTTTGATATTATTCGAAATAAAGACTCATTGTTTATTTTATCATTAGTTAATGATAAAGAGAATTATGATTCTTTATTGAGATTTCTAAACAAAAATTTAGAAATTATGGAAAGTGCCTAGGTTTTCCAGAATTAAAAAGAATAGAGAAAAATCTGTGATTTTACTCAATTCTTTTAAATTACGGAAAACCTAACGGCTGTTAGAGGAAATTGATCCCCCCCCTTCAAAATAAAAAAAAAAAATAAACCACCATTTTTTCTTTAATTATTTTTTTTTTCTTTTATTAATAGATCTTACTTTTCATTAATAGGTTCTATTAAGATTCCCAATTAAAAATCACCTTCCACCCTTTTCCCAAACAGTTAAAAATTTTCAACTCTTCAATTATTTTTTTCATTTTTTCCCAAACATTCTAGTTGAGATTAAAAAAAAAAGCTTAATTAAAAAGTAATGGGTTGGAAAAATACCTATTGAATAAACCATGGACAGAATCTGCCAACTTCTATAAATATTTGTCTGTGTTAGAACTGTAACCATTACTTTTTGTAAATTCAAACGAATTTAAAATTTATAGTTAAAAATATTTTCTTTTTCACAGTTATAAAATTTTTTGATCAAGGATATCTAAGAACTTTCTGCCCCACATTCCCATTCAAAAACTGTCATGTTTCTTTCAAAGATTACCATATCAGACCTAAAATATTTCAAAAAAAAAAAAAACAATGAAGAGTAAATCAATTTAGATGAGGAAAAATTTGTCCCAAATGAAACATATCACAGATTTTCATTTGTTACACTTTAGAAATAACTGGAATTATTTTTGTGAATTCGAAAAAATATGCTAACTATAATTCTCATAAGGTGATATTTTTAATATCGCCGTGAGAGAATTATGTCCAGTTTATTTTATTTTATTTTATTTTTTTTTTTTTTTTGAGAAATGAACACAATCGCCATAATTATTGTTTGAAAAGGGATAGTTAATAGCAATAATTAAAATAAAATTAAAAACAAACAAATATATTTATAATTTTTCTTTTATATAAATAAATGAAAAAAATACAAAAAATTCTACCAATTTTTTTTTTTAAATTTTTTTAAATACAGAATTTCCCAAAACCAACCAAAATTATATTCACTAATTTCTCAACCCCATAAGTTTTTTTCAATTAAACTGTTAATTAAACCCACCCACAGAAGAGTTTATAAACCCAATGGAGCAAAAAAAAGAGACCAGCTGTTTATCAATTTCTAAATAATTTCAATTTATCAAAATAACTTGGAATTTACTTAAACTAAACAGATAAAGTGAAATTTTTTTCATCAATCAAAAGTCAAACACCATTAAGAGAATAAAAAAAACCCCGTCATCACAAGAACAACAAAGACAAAAACCAAAAAATTTCATGAATAAAAATACTCGAAAAATTAGGATCATGTCCATGAAGAGATTTGAAAAATTTTTAAATGATCAAAACAAAACAACAAAATATGAACAATTTGAAAATATTGATGACGAAATCTGCTTATTTATATGTAGACTGAAACAAAAAGGGACCCAAAGGGACTACAGCTGGAATTCTTTTAAAACCTTAGTTTTTAGTCTCTTTGGGGGGATCAGGGATTATTTTGAGGGGGTGGATCAATCTGAAGTTTAGGTGATACCAAGCTTAGAAAATTGCGGCAAGTCCCGTAAGGCCTTCCAAACCAAATTAACAAAATTAAAACAGGGTAACAAAATGGGGAAGCAACGGCAAGGCTTGACAATGGAAGAGGAAAGGGTGTTTTTCGAGAGTTTGGATTTGAGTAATGAAAAAGACTTGATAGTTGCCTCATTTTGGTGCATTGGGAAATATACAGGTATGAAGGGAGGGGAAAACTTTTATTTGACGTTCAAACAAGTTTCTTGGCATGAAGAATCGGAAGAAAAATGGATTGAAATACATCTCCCACAAATAAAAAAAAGGAGAGCAAATTACCTCCCTGGGATTTCCAATAAGATGGTATATGTACCTGAAAGTATAAAAAAAATTTTCCATTTCCCAGACAATAAATATGACCCTTATATAATAATTAAAAGGTATTTTGATCAATGCCCAAAAAGGGATGGTGATTCAAGAATTTGGTGTGCCATAAACGGTACTCAAAATAGAAGAAAACTGTTCAAAGATCAAAACATTGGCGTCAGAAAATTAACTAATTTACTCAAAAGAAAAATTCTTGATGCCAGTATAAAAAAAACGATCACTTTTCATTCCACTCGCACCACCGCTGTAAACAACTTAACCAACCACGGGGTACCAGTCTCCCAGGGGAAGAAATTTACCTGGCTGATGTCCAGCGAGGCTTATAAGGCGTATGGCAAGGAGGAACCACAATTCGTAAAGCAATTGCAAAAAACAATGCTAATTGAGAACAATGACAATTCTTCAAAGTCTTTTAACTATTCTAATAATAGTACACAAACAAATAACTCAAATTTAGGCAATGGAAAGACAGTTTTGGGCCAATTGCCCCACAGTAACCAGAATTTGATCAATAATAATTATCAAAATTTAATTAATAACTGCAACCAGAATATGATTCAAAACAGTAACCAACATTTGGATTCCTTGAAAAAAATTCTTTTGGGTCTAAATGGATTGATCCCCACACTTCTACATTCGCCCAACAATTTTACCAATCCTAATATCGATATGCAGGGCGGAAATATATCATTACACTACCACTTTCATTTCCCACCCTTTTTAAAACAAGAAAATGAGAGGAAAAGAGATTTAAATAATGAAAATATAATGAGTTTTAATAAAAAATAAAACTTTAATTTTAAATGTAATTGCTTTATATTATTATTTTATTATTGTTATTTAAACTCTAAATGGTAAAAGTTTTCACTTCATTTTCCAATAACCTTTTTTAAATAGAGCCATGAAATAACAACCCACTTCTTTAGAACTGTTTTTATCAAGAAAAGAAAAATATATAAAAGGAAGTATCTCTTTTTTCTAATTTATAAAATAAAATATCAGTACAGAAATGAAATGAAAATTTTTTGTTGTTTATTCTTACTACAAAGAAAATTTAAACCCCAAAAAATTAAAGTTAACTAAAACTACAGATTGGATTTCAGTGTTACTTCTTTTATAAATTATTTTTTCAATTTTATCATAATTTTATCTTATAAAAAAAGATAGCTATTAAACTCTTGAAGATACGAATATTCACCTTTTTCAAAATTACCTGACTTTTGAAAAAAACACCTATTTTTGGGGTATTTTTTTATTGAAAAAAGTTACAATGAACGAATTTTTGATTGAACATTAAGATTGGAAAAAAAAAAATTGTTAAAACAATTTGCAGAAAACAATCGGGAATGCATATAAAAACTCAAACATGGAAAAAAATAAAATAATAAAAAATATTCAAAAAACCCGAAAAAAAAATCAGTTTTTCAATTTAATTTAACGATATATTTTGAAAGAAATAATTTGATTTTATTTTGAAATTTAAAAAATATGATTCCTTTTAGACACATATAAAAATAGATTGAAATAATCTCTCTACTAAATCAAATAAAAATCTCAGAAATTTATAACGTTAAAAATAAAAAAAATATTACTGAAAACTTTTATTTTTATTTTCAATTCCAATTAATACCTATTAAAGTTGTCTACCTTTTTCAAAATTGTTATGCATAATAATGTTTATTATCTGAGTGTATCTTAAATATACAAAATTTAGAGATTGTTTGAAAGATCATTTTACTTGTCATGCTGTAATTACTAGTCTAACCTATTCTCTATACTTCTTGATAGTCACTAAGGACAAAATATCAAAAAACAGATTTCAGGATATTTTCTTTTTCAATTTTCAGTTGCTTTGTTAAGGGATATCCGGATTTTTTATATTGCGGGGGTTAACACACTAGCCAACAAAAAATACAATTCAGCTTGTAAAATATTCTTTACTGATCAACTTTTAAAACAAACAAAATTTAAAGTTTACTTTACCATAAAGTATGAGAATCTACCAAAGAGAAGCCAAATATTCAAATATATTGTTATTGGGTGTATTTCATATTAGCCCACCTCTGGTTCAAATGTATCTCAAAAGTCTTATGGTAAAACAGTACATAAAGTCTATCGAATCAATTACATTGTATCTTTTTATTAGTAAAAAAAAATTAAGATCTTTAGAAAACTAATCAGCAAATCACCTCAAATTTGAATTTTAAATTATTAATATTCAGACCCCAAAGTTGCAAAATATCTTTCTTAAATTTGTGGTGAAATTTCGATGAATAGGAAAAAAAATCCTAATTTAAACTCTCAACCAATAGATTTTTTTGGTCAATTATTTCTGAAATCTTCAATATATGTCCTTAATAAAATTAAACAATATTTTTTTCTGATTAATATTTTTCGAAATATAAGTTTATACCTTAATTAAATTAACGACTGGTATAAATTTTTTTAGAATAAAAACACTCTCAACTTTTGAAGAGCAAAAATATTTTTTGTAATTACTGTGCACTTTTTTATTTTTTTTTGAAAAATTGGGGTTGAGAAAAGTTTGAAATCAAAGAATAAGTTGATAAATTATATTAGAATGCCTTTCCAGGGAGTTTATCCTTTTATTTTAACTTTTTTTTTAATTTAACCATTTAAAACTAAAAAAAACATTTTAAGACCAAATTAGTCCCTTTTGTGAAAAGAAAATTCCCCATAATTTAGAATTTTTTTTAGTAAATGAGTTAATACAAGATAGTGTATCTAAAAATGTACATATTTTCAAGTGTGAATTCGATGATTTTGGCAAAAAATGTTTTCAAGAAAAAGTTAAATTGAAACTTTATTTATTTTTATTTTTTCATTTAGTTTTTTTAATTGTACTAATGGTAAGTATTTGATCAGTTTTCCATTTTTAGTTTTTTTTTTGGGTCGTAGGGACATATATTAAGTTTAAATCCATCTTTATAAAAAGGAAAATAAAATAACCGATCTTTTCATTTTTTCAGTTAATAATTATTAGATAAATTTTAGAAATTGGAAAAATTTAAAAATAGTAAACTTTTAAGTAATGAATATTATTTTTTTCAACATTTAAAAAATCTTTATTTTAGGTTCTATCTTCAAATTTGAAAAATTAATCAAAAAAGATGATTTATCATTCTGACCAATAGTTAAAAATATAATAGTGTATTTTTTAATATAATTTCTAAGTTTTTTTTTTTTTAAGATTCTTTTAACAATGTTTTTTTTTTTGGGTTATTTACTTACAATTATAATAAAATTTAATTATAAACTAATAAATTTTGATGGTAATACATTAATGGATCAATATTATTTTCTACGATGAATATAGAAATAGTAAAAATCCAAAGAGTAAAAAAAAAAAAAAATTATATATACAAAAAAAAATAATTGACTTTTAAAAAAGAAATATTTTTCCCGGATAATATCCAAAACAGCAAAAATGAAATAAAACAGATCTATTTATACAAAAATTAAATTTAAAAAAACATAATTAAATCTTAATTGGGTAAAAGTATATAACTTTTATCAATACTTTCTTTAAATTAGATTAATTTAAGTTTCTATATTGATTAGTAGTTTTTTTTTTAAATTTCTTATCTTTTATTTTTTAATGATCATCAAGTTTCATAATTTTTTAAAGTTACACAAGATATTTATTTTAAAAAATTACTGCGATTATTAAATAAAAATTTTAAAAAAAATTACACCTCAAAACAAAAATATTTGCAAAAAAAAAACAAGAATTTTCAAATTATTTAATTCAATACAAACAAATCTTTCGAATTAGTTTAATCATTTTTTCTGGAATTTTAAAGGGAAAAATTTAATATTTTTAATTGAATAATAAATTGATAACTATAATGTGTTACTATTTATAAAATCTTTTTTTTTTAGGTTCATATTGAATATTATTTTATTGAAATTCTGAGTATCGTTTTCAATAAGAAAATTATAATTGTTTTTCTTACTTTTTTAAGATATATTTTGATAAAGATATCTTCAAATAAATAAAATAAAATTTACATTGAATCAGTATTAATATTTTACTTGATAACATTTTGCCATTTTACAAATAGATTAAATTTAAAAGATGATTTTTTTTCAAAATATTAAAAAAAAATGCTAGACTTTTTTGAAAAGAATTTGTAAAAAGAAAGCTAATGAAAAAAAAGGGGTAAAAAATAAACTCTATTTCAGAAATATTTTTTTTACCCAAAATAATAAATTGATATTTAAAATACCCCCCCCCCCGAGTATTCAAGAGTAAAAAATAATTAAATCTTATTTGTAATTCGTTTTTTTAATCATCACAAATATATAAAAGGCCATTTATTTGGAAATAAATTATATCACTTCGAATAATATCATTATTTTCCAATTCTTCTGGATTAAAATCAAATCACAAAAGTGTCTTTTTGTAAATCAAAACAATAAATACCAGAATTTTCAGATAATAAAAATATTTTATATATTTTCATCTTTCAGTTTATCATATTAATAAAGTTATATAACAAAGATTAGATCAATTTTTAAAAATAATTGAAAAAAAAATATTCCATTATAAATGTTAATTCATTTATCTAAAATTTATTAACACTTTTTTTTTGTAATTGAATGGTTGTGTGTATAATTTCTCTGTTACAAGTGTCATAATAGCATGGAAAAAAGTTCCACTGTGTTTCAAAATAAAAGGTGTATTTCTTTATTATATAGTACTTAACTATTAATCAATCATAAAAACCAACATAAAACAGAAATTTAATAGAGCACCGATTTCTTTAATTTCTATTATTTAAAAATCAAATTATAAAAATGAAAGATCAAATTAGAAATTTTAGCACATGAAATAGAGTTAATTTTTTAAGAATATCTTCTCCAATTAAAAAACAAAAAATTTCAAAAAACTGATTATAATTATGAAGAAATTTTTTTTAATTGTAGTCCCAATTTAAAATTTTACTCGAAATGCCAAAGTTTTTACCTTCAAAATGGATTTGACCTTTGTTATCCTTTTAGTATTGAATTCGAAGTT
Organism: Anaeramoeba flamelloides; assembly: GCA_027625915.1. Classification (NCBI taxonomy): domain Eukaryota; family Anaeramoebidae; genus Anaeramoeba; species Anaeramoeba flamelloides. Next base: position 2,526,869 of record JANTQA010000045.1, read on the forward strand.
ATATATATATATATATATATATATATCTATAGAAAGAGAGAGAGAGAGAGCAAGAAGATTATTAGATTATAGCTTTTTGTTTTGAAAAACAGCTTATGGATTTTGGTGTGTTTTTTTTTTGTTTGATCACTGAACAATTAGAAAAAAAAAATAAAGAAGAGTTAATTATCTCTTTCAGAGAATTGAAAATACTGTTAATTACAATATAAATTCAAAAATATTTTCAAAAAGTAACCCAAATAAAATACAAACCAATGAATTCAAATAAATGACCAATTAACATAATTTTAAATTGAAATTAGTACAGCACTTTAAATCCATTTTATGAGTTTTAATTTTTAATTGTTCATTTCAACCTTATTTTGCTCACCAAAATAAAAATTTCTTTAAATTAATTTTTCAATAAACAGTAAGAACTTTAATAAAGATTCAACAGTTTCTAAGACACTTTTAATAAGATTAAAAAATTGAATCCGAATTAAGGATTATCGAATTTTATGGTCAGTGAATACTATTTTTCCTGCCAGTAACATATTTATAGACTTTTTTGAAACTTAATCTCAGGTATCTTGCTAATATCAAAAATTTAGGTTTTTTTTTGGAAAGGTTTGAGTTTGCCAAAGCCATTTTTAGGTTGAATTTAACATCTTTGTTATTTTCTCTTCATAAATCTTGATAGTATTCTTGAAAAAATAAAGAATTCTTTGCTTTCTTCTTTGGTGTATCTAAATTGACTTATTAGATGCTGACTTTTTTTTTTTGGGTTAATTAGGTTTGGTTAGGTATTGAAAAGCTTAGTGTATTGATTTAGTTAATGGGGTTGTTATTTATTCCCCAAAACTTTTCTTTTCCAATCACTTCTAAGAGGTGTTTGAATTAAAAAGTTTGTTGTTGACTTTTTTTTTTACTTATTTATTTTTTTGAAAGCTCAAATCCAAATTATTCTCAACAAATTTTGAAGAAAAAAATTTCCTGAGGAAAATGTCACTCCACTTTCTTTTCAAGTATGTTAGAGTGTAGCGAGAGAGTATAAATATACTTGAAAAGAAAGTGGAGTAGCACATTCTTAATATCAAAAAAAATAACTTTTTAGTTTTGCCTTGTTATGTTAGGGAAATTCAAAAAGTTTTTGGATCAATAAATGATTTTCAATCAAAATCTCAAAAATCCAAAAAATACAATATTTTGACTTTTCCTCAATTCATTGTCTTTTTAGGGTTTTTTTCTGTTAATAGGATTGTTTTTCCACCCTCACAGACCATAAAAATCGAATAGTCCTTCATTGAATCTGAACATGATTTCTTTTATGAAAACTCTTCATTCATCATTTTTTGTATTATAATTGTTCGAATAAAAAAACAAAATAAACCAAAAATACTTTCTAAAATGTCATTATGGATCGACAAATACAGACCAAAGAATTTTGAAGATTTAACAATTCATCCAAAATTAACAAAAAGATTAAAGAAAATCGTAATGAAACTCCTCAAGCATTCTTTCTTTTGTTTCCACATTCTGTTTTTTTCTTTTTCTTCCAAAAAAATAATTTCAATAAAAAAAAAACAAAAAATATTTACGTTAAATTATTTTTGAAAAAAAAAAAACAAAAAAACATCTCCTATTCTATTTTTTCTTGCACCGTCTAGTCATCAACTAAAGATATTCCACATTTATTATTTTATGGTCCATCAGGTTCGGGTAAAAAAACAAGAATTTTGTGTTTATTACGAGATCTTTATGGTCCTGATGTTGATCATGTTCATTCTTCAAGGAAAGACTACAAATTTAAATCTGGAGGCACAGCAGAACTATCAATTTTATCTTCATCGTATCATATTGAACTCAACCCATCAGATGTTGGAGTTAAAGATCGAAAAGTAATTCAGGAAACTTTAAAGGAAATTGCACAGACGACTCCTATTTCTTCATATACATCGTTAAAAGACATGATGAAAAAAGGAACAAAGAAAAATTTTTTCCAGAAACAAAATCAAAAAAAAAATGAAAAAGAAAAAGAAAACGAAAAAGAAAAAGAAAAAGAAAAAAAAATTGGCTATCGGGTTGTAATTCTAAATGAAGTTGATCTCTTAACCAGAGAAGCACAGCAGGCGCTTCGTAGAACGATGGAAAAATATACCAAAACCTGCAGACTCATTCTGGTTTGTGTCAATGTTTCTGCAATTATTGAACCCTTGCGCTCAAGGTGTTTGTTAATACGTGTACCGGCGCCCAATAAAAATGAAGTCCAGACACTTTTAGAAGGTGTTATTAAACGGCAAAAGCTAAACGCGCCCACGATGTTTCTCAAAAAAATTGTAAACAATTCAGACTTAAACATCAGAAGAGCAATTTTGATGCTCCAATCGGCAAAGATTGATCAGTACCCGTTTAAGGAACACCAATTTGTTCCCCTGCCGGACTGGCAGATCTATATAGCAGATCTCGCACGATCAATTGTCGAAGAGCCACAATCGCCAAAGCAATTGCTCGTCATCAGAAACAAGCTATACGAGCTGATCACGCACTGTATACCAACGGATGTCATTTTCAGTGTCCTTTTACAAGAACTGTTATTAAAAGTCGACACAGGATTGCAAAAAGAAACAATTTCCTTGGCTGCTTATTATGAACATAAATCTAAACTTGGTTCAAAGCCAATCATCCACTTGGAGGCTTTCATTTCTCATTTTATGGTTATTTTTAAAAAATTCTTAACGGATTTTTATTAATTAAAAGAAGTTTCCTTATTGGTTTTTTGTTTCAATTTAATTTTGGTTTTGGCTTCCACTTTAGGGATTTTCAGATATTTGTGAAAGGGGGTGTTACAGATCGAAAAATAAGAAATATTAGAAAAAAAGGCATTGTATCTATTGGCAATTTACTATTATATTCTCAAAGCCCCCCCCCACCCCTTTTTTTATGACTCTTGTTAATACCTTTTTGGGGAAACTATTATTTTTTGAGAATATCCTTTCTTGTGAACGCCTTTCCATTAATTGACTATATATATATATATATATATATATATATATAAGATCTAAATAGATATTAAGAACTTCGTTTCGGACGTTTTGTAATTGTGTAATGGATGCAACCAGAAACCTTTCATTTTAAAGAACATTATTCTCTCAAAAATATTACAGACATGCCAAAATTTCTTTTGGCTTGGATAATAAGCAGAAAATGTATTTTCGTATACTTTGTTTTTTAAGAATAGACTTTTTATTATAATGAAAATCTGGATTAAATTTAATAGTAAAATAAATATATTAACACACCAATAAATATTTAAATCTTTAATTTTAAACGTTATGGAATTTAGGTCAATTAGGAGTGCTAAGGGATATTGGTATAAGTAAATTTACACATTTTATTTTTTTAATTTATTCAAAAAAAATATCTTAATTTATTATTTTTATTGGCTCTAATAATAAATATATGATTTATCAGAATGTTCATTTTACATACGTTGTTCATTAAAAAAAGAAAATTGTGTTGGGAGAAAAGTTGTAAATATATTCTGCAGATATATTGTAAAAAAAAAAAAATTAATTTTATTTATGTAAATTAAGATGATTATGATCTTTTTTCAACTGGTTTTGATATGTTTTTTTTTTAAAAAAATACTATTTTTTGGGTTGTTTTTTTTTTTTTTTTTCATTGTAATGCCCACTTGCCACAATGTAGTCATGGGCATTACTATTAGCCAAAAAAATAATATGAAAAAAATTTTTTTTTAACTTTCAAAAAAAATTGTAAAAATAATCGAAAATTCCAACTCTTTCGAGATTTCAATATATATATATAGATATAAGTTTCCATTTTAAAGTTGGAACTTGGTTAATTTTTCTAAAACTTCTTTTTTTGGAAAAATAAAGGAAATTTTTTTATAATTTTCATCTCATTTAACTTGGAATTGATTTATGGTAAAATTCAAGAATTTTACCAAGTTATTAGTGTAAAAGTACAAATCCCAGATCTTATAGAAACACTAAATTGAATGAATATCTTTTTAGATCATTACTCTCTATTATCCGCAATCTAAAATAAATTATTATTTCAAAGAAAAACTTTTTTTTTTAAAACATACACTTTTTCTTTGTGAAATTTTAAGTAAATTATTTAGGATAACTACTTTAAGAAAGTGATTATCTCTCTAAAAATTATATCATTGTATTGTAGTTGCTGTGAGTATATTTTGGGTATACCTTCTATTATTCGGCAAAGTTTGGAAATTTTCTGATCTTCTTATTTCCAATTCTATTTGGTTACAATAAGAAGGATTTCACTTTGAAAAAATGTCTTTAAATATGACATTCCAAGTTATTTGACAATACTTTTATATTTTTATTTGTGACGTTGTTTAATTGATAACAGTGAGATTAGTAAATGTCTCAATTTCAAACCTATTGAACACATATTTTGTTCCAGGAACTAAAATACGTAGTCAATACAAACTAAAAAAGGTGTTTGATGATTTATGGAATGTTTGATAATGGAATAAATTACATTTCTTTGATTAAAAAGAATTTCTGAAATACAAACATTGTTTTTTTCTCATTTTGAATTAAAAAAAAATATATTTGTTTTTACTTATTTTTTTTGTATTAAAGAGAAAGTAAAAATTCCTTTATATAACCCTTTTATTTAAATTATCTTTCAGTAATTATAGCGTAAAATCATAGATTCCATGATTACTAATTAATGGAAATAATTATAAGCTATCTTACCTTAAAATTTAACCCGATTAAAATTTAATTCTTTAAATTTATTTAACAATATCAATCTATCTTTTTTATCAGGAAGAAACACCAATAAAAATTGATTAAGTTCACTATTATCTCTTTATGTTCATATTTTAAACTTAAAGTACAACATTTATTTGATTTTTTATTGATTACATAATAATATTTATTTAATTAGTTACTAAGTTTATAGATTTTGGAATTGTTGAGCTCGATGAATACTTTTATATTTTTGATTAATAAATATTTTTTTGGTTTTTAATTATTTTAAAATATTCTTGTGGATTTTTCCAAAGTGCCGTAAAGTGCCTATCTTTTTTTTAATTTGAGAAATTAAAAGTAAAATTTTTGAAATTTTCTTTTTATTTCTCAAATTAAAAAAAAGCTAACCGGGTTTTCCAAAATTCAAAAGAATAGATTAAAACCATAGATTTTGCTAGATTTGTTTGAATTATGAAAAAGTACCTTATTTTTTTCAATATTTAATTTAAGTAATACACTGAAAATTTATTAAATTTTCATTTCATTTCAAAAAGCAAAAAAATACAAAAAAACATTGACACTCTACAGCACACCCCTAATTTCGAAATTTTTATTTTGAAAAATTAATAAAGAATCATATTTTTCTTTATCATTGTTCAATGACAAAATAAATGATGAGTTTTATTACGAATAATATCAAAGATATTATTCTTTTTTTTTTTATTTTTTTTTTTTATTTATTTTTTTTTAATTATGTTGATTAAATTCATTGATCCAAATTGTTCGATTTTTTTCATTGAATGGACAGTTCCATAAAAAAACTCTATTTTTTACAACTTTCATATTTTCTCTTATGAATTGCCTTAAAAAACAACACTTGATTGTTTTGTTTAAATTTGTTTGTTTTGTTTTTTTTTTTTTTTTTTAGCTAATTAGATACTGAGTCTCAAATATAAAGAACATCTCATATTGTTTTATTTGTCAAAAAATCACCCAATTATAATTTTTCGTTTTGGATCTCCTATCAGACTGAAAATTATGAGATTCTTCTTGTGTTAAGATTATATTCATCATTGTTCTTCGAACTCCCCTATATCATCTTATATCACTCCAAACAATATCATTTTTTTTTTCATTCTTACAGGCCAAATCTAGATTATAAAAAGAAGATTGTTTCCAAATCAAAATAATAAACACATTTATTTTTTACCCTTTTTTTCATTTTAGTTTTTTGAACTCCTTTTCAATACCCGATTAACCATATCCATAAAAATAGACTTGAGAAATCAAAAAGAAAGAAAATAGTTATGTATCTCATATTATATTAAGGATCATATTTTTAACATTAGGAAATAATTTCCCAATGGGTCTTTTTGGTTGTTCTGACATTTATGAAAAAAAAATTGTATTTCAAAAACAAACTTTTGGAAAATGAAGCAACTTTTGATCTGGCTTTGTTTTTCCTCAAAATCCAATAATCATTAAATTTATTTTTTTTCTCTGATCAGATTTAAAAAATCACTCAATCCCTCTCCAAAAAGTTTCGAGCAAACCAACTATTAGATAAAAAAGCAAACGAACAAAATTTTCAGTTGTCTTTTCAAATAAAATTACAGTCAGTCCCACTTTTATAGCACAAACATCAACGAAATTCAAGGCACAATAAAAATCTCAAAGTAAGGCACAAAATTCAGATTCTAATAACATAAATTGTAAAAAAAAAACTTACAAAATTTGGTACCTTAATTTGAGATTTTAATTGTGCCTTAAATTTTGTTAAAAGTTTGTACCTTAAAAGTTAAAACTGATTGTCTTCAAAATCAATTAAAAGTTAAATTAGTTAATTTGTTTAAGAAGATTATTTTGATCCAACTCCCCCTTTTAGAATACCATTTGATGCAAAATAAATGGAAAAAAATCTTTATTCAGCTTTCAAAACCTATGGTAAAAACCTGTAAAATTTGAATTTTTTAATTCTTCAAAGAAACTTAAATGAATAAATTCTCTTTTTAGAATTGGGAACCTTTGATGATTAGTTTTAATTCTAAAGAGGGTGATTATCTTGGAAAGATGAATGAAAATTTTGATCTTTTTATTATACATTAACAGTATAAAGACTTTGTGTTTTATGAAACTCTATGTAATTATTGGAATTTTTTTGGGCTAGTTCACGACAAGAATAATACAATCCATAATAAATACTTTGAAGACTTTTTCGTACTTTAAGTCTATTCGTTTGCGAATTCAATTTCTGAGATTCTATCATATTTTTTCAAATTTCAAATACTTAACAAAACCTTTGCTAACTCAAAAAAGGGATAAAAATAATAAGTAACAAAAGATAGCATTTTGAATTTAATTGAAATTTTTGAAAGGTATCTAAAAGAAAAATATTCGTTGGCTTTCAAGAATCTGAAAGTCTTTTTATGCATACCAAAAAAATCAGAAATTAGTTCCAATTACAAGTTTTTCAAAGATTGAATAGTAAAAATACCTAAATAGAAAATTATTTGAATTTTGATCGAGTTATTGCCTTACAGAATTTGGAAAAACTTGAAAAAAAAACAAAAGTGTTGTCAATTTAATAAGTGACTACAATTATTGTTCGATTTTTTTTCGTGTGAAATAAAAATTTTATTCTAGATTTTACAATTCTCATAAATACCAAATTTTAACAAATGTCTTTTGATTTTTAATTTCGGTTTCTTTCTTGTACCTTTTTTTACTCAGTTTCAAAGAAAGAATGGGAACCCTTTTATTGGTTAATTGTGAAAAATATACCAAACCAGTTGATTGTGGAAATATTCTATGAAAGGATATTTTTTGCAAATTAAGTTTTGAACGAAAAAAAAAAAAAGGAAAAAAAATATTTTACCATTTTAT